>CM054059.1:117962691-119239272 GCA_028641055.1 Alopecurus myosuroides
GTGATGCGGAGGGGTTAGCTCCTAGTTGGCCCGATCTTTACGAATCGACGAAGAACGACAAGAATGAACGAAGAATGCGATGAACACGATAAACACGAGAGGGGGAATCGTGGGAAAACGCGGGGAATCACGAGGGGAGATAAATAGCACGAACCGAAGGATCCCAAATCTCCCATCAACTAAACCCCGAGGGCCGCCTATGGGACGATCGATCCAACTAAACTCACCTTGATTCAAACCGCTTCACACCCGTAGCCGGTCCACTACACCAATAGAACCTCAAGAATTTACGAGAGGAAGATTGGACAACTCTTAACTGAATCCCAAGGGGAGAGGATAAGTAGTTGGGTGAATCTTGATACGATCCTAGAAGAAGTCGTAGGAGTAGCCTTGATACGGTCCTAGGTACACACCATAGGAGTAGCCTCAAAGAGGGATACAAGATCAATGCTCAAAGTTCTACTCCCTCCGTTCCATATTAGATGACTCCCACCTAGATGTATCTAGACATATTTCTGTACTAGATACATCCATTTGAGAGTCATCTAATATGGAACGGAGGGAGTAGTTTCATCTCAACCCTAGATCTGACCGGAGGGGTCTCCTTATATAGCCTAGGGGGTTGGTGGGGGTGAAAAAATGGCATCTTCGCCCACTTTTGCGTGCTGGCAGGGAGGCCGGCCTGGAGTGCAGGGTGGACGGGCTGGAGGCCGGCTGCTTCGGTTTGGTGGCCGGCCTGGGTTTGCAGGGGAGCCGGTCTAGGCCGGGCGGTTCGGGCTGGTGGCCGGCCTGGGGCGCGCAGGGAGGCCGGCCTAGGCCGGGCTTCAGGCCGAACAATTCTATTAGGTCGCCGGCCTGGCCGGGCAGCAGGCCGGCCGGCCTGCACTCCTCTTCCTCCTCCTTCTCTCCTTCTTACTTGAGGGCTTC
Organism: Alopecurus myosuroides; assembly: GCA_028641055.1. NCBI lineage: Eukaryota > Viridiplantae > Streptophyta > Magnoliopsida > Poales > Poaceae > Alopecurus > Alopecurus myosuroides. The sequence continues at coordinate 117,963,619 of CM054059.1, forward strand.
TTCTTGGGCATCTTCCATGGCTTCTTGGGCAACTTCTTGCACACGTTCTTGGGCACCTTGAGCACCATCTTGGGGGTCCTTGGTGGGGTCAAACCTGAGCACATAAAGGGCATTTCCATGAGGTAGCGCACCATTCGCCAAGTCACCAAAAGCATGCAACGATAGGAGTGAGTTCACCTTGTCATGTATGGCCTTTGCTCGTGATCTTGTCATTGGTGCACTTGGTGGAATTGGGTGGGCTGCATCATCTCCCCCCTTGAAAAAGAGTCGACCTCGACTCGTTGTCGTCTTCATCACTTGGGTATCCATGAAAGGGAGATATGTCCTTGACATTGAAGGAGTTGTGGACGATGTACTTGGATTGCGGTAAGTCGAGCTTGTAAGCGTTGTTGTTGATGCGCTTGATGATATTGAAAGGGCCGTCGTCTCTTGGCTTGAGCTTGGAGTTGCGCTCTTGTGGGAAACGGTCCTTGCGCAAGTGAAGCCAAACGAGATCACCTTCTTGGAACACCATGGGCTTCTTGTTGTTGTTCATGACGGATGCTTGATGCGCGGAATGCTTCTCGAGGGTAGCTCTTGTGGAATCATGTAGCTTCTTGATGTAGTCAGTGCGCTTGTCAATGTCCATGTTGACTTTCTCGCGGAGAGGCAAAGGTAGCATGTCGAGAGCGGTGTTGGGGTTGAAGCCGTAGACGATTTTGAAGGGGCTCTTCTTGGTAACTTGGTGTAGAGAGTGGTTGTAGGCGAACTCGGCATGTGGGATGCATTCCTCCCAATTCTTGAGGTTGGGCTTGATCAATGCTCAAAGTAGTGAATATAGTGTGCGGTTGACAACCTCGGTTTGTTCATCCCTTTGTGGGTGGTAGGCGGTGGAGAAGAGTAGCTTGACGCCGAGGTTGGGCATCAACGTCTTCCAAAAGTAGGAGGTGAACTTGATGTCGCGGTTCGACACAATGGAAGTGGGTACACCATGAAGACACACAATTTCCCTGAAAAACAAAGTAGCAACATGTGAAGCATCATCGGTTCGGTTGTAAGGAATGAAATGTGCCATCTTAGAGAAACGATCAACAACGACAAATATGGAGTCCATATTGGTTTTAGTTCGTGGAAGTCCTAACACAAAGTTCATACTAATATCACTCCAAGTTGCATGTGGAATAGATAATGGCAAGTAAATACCGTGAGGGTTGGAAGTAGACTTAGCTCGAAGACATGTAGAATAGCTCTTGACGTGTCTTTCAAATTGGTGCTTCATCTTGGGCCAATAATAGTGGTTTGAGAGCATGGAATAGGTCTTGTCGCGTCCAAAGTGTCCCATGAGGTCTCCTTCATGTGATTCCTTCAATAACAACAAACGAAGAGAGGACTCGGGGATACACAATTTGTTAGCTTTAAACAAGAAACCTTTGTGAAGATAGTAGTCATCAAAACCTCAGTTAGGCAAGCATTTCTCAAAGTTAGGACCAAAAAAAGCACCAGAAGAATATAAGTCTTTGATCTCATCCAAACCAATCACATTGATGCCAAGGCGTGTGAGAAGACACTCTTTTCGAGACAAGGCATACACTACAACATTTTCTTTACCTGTCTTGTACGTAATGACATAAGGAAAATATTCAATGAATTCTACCCATTTAGCATGCCTTTTTTTCAAATTAGCTTGACTTTTCAAATATTTCAAGGATTCATGATCGGAATGAATGACAAGTTCTTTAGTCCAAAGGTAGTGTTGCCAAAATTCTAGCACTCTAACCAAAGCAAATAGTTCCTTATCATAGATTGGGTAACTGAGTTTAGCGCCATCTAGTTTTACACTATGATAAGCAACGGGACGTCCATTTTTCGTGAGAACGCCACCAATTCCTATACCACTAGCATCACATTCAATCTCAAAAGTTTTCTCAAAATACGGCAAGAAAAGCAAAGGAGCTTTGGTTAAACATTTCTTAAGGGTGTCAAAAGCTTTTTGTTGCGCGTTGACCCAAACAAAAGGTACATTCTTCTTGGTAAGTTCATTCAAAGGGTAATCAATTGTTGAAAAATCTTTGACAAAGCGGCGATAGAAACCGGCAAGGCCATGAAAGCGCCTTATCTCTCCCACGGAAGTAGGGTTAGGCCAATTCCTAATTGCCTCGACTTTATTGTTGTCGACTTCAATACCATCGGAAGAGATCCCAAAACCCAAGAAAACAAGCTTGTTGGTGCAAAAATTGCATTTGGAAAGATTGGTGAAAAGTTTTGCTTTGCGAAGAGCCAACAATACTTTTGAAATATGATCAAGATGATCCTCCAAAGACTTCCTATAAATGAGGATGCCGTCAAAGTAAACCACAACAAATTTTCCAATAAAAGGGCGTAAGACTTCGTTCATGAGGCGCATAAAAGTTGAAGGAGCATTGGAAAGACCAAAGGGCATGACAAGCCATTCATACAAGCCAAGTTTTGTTTTGAAAGAAATTTTCCATTCATCTCCTATGTTCATACGTATTTGGTGGTATCCACTTTTAAGATCAATTTTGGAAAATATAGTAGCACCACTCAGTTCATCAAGCATGTCATCTAGCCTAGGAATGGGATGTCTATATCTAATGGTGATAGCATTGATAGGACGACAATCCATGCACATACGTGAAGTAGCATCTTTCTTAGGAACAAGTATAACCGGCACGGCACAAGGACTAAGCGATTCATGGATAAAATCTTTGTCGAGTAGTTCTTGAATTTGGCGCTCAATCTCCTTAGTCTTCTCGGAGTTGGTGCAGTAGGGAGCGCGGTTTGGAATGGCGCACCCGGAATGAGGTCAATGCGGTGCTCGATTCCTTGTAGAGGAGGAAGGCCCAGTGGGAGTTCATCGGGAAAGACGTCTTCAAATTCCTGCAACAAGGGCAACAAAGATGGAGGGAAATTTGTCATGTCGTTAGTTTCAAATGCTTCCCCTTTGCACACGAGGAATTAGTGGAGAATGGACGGGTCATCTCGTAGCTCTCGCATCTCCCTTTTGGTGGCAAGTAAGGCAAGGACTTTGGGAACACTCGAACTTTTTCCACTCATATTTGGCTTGTGGCTCTCACTCTCTTTTAGGTGGATCACTCTCTCACCACTCATCTCATGAGATTTGATCTCTTCTTGTTTATGTGCAAGTGTCTTGGCGTTGTTGGCGATCACTTGGCTAGGAGACATGGGACGAAGCAAAAATGTCTTGTTATTCCACTTGAAGCTATAAGGATAGGTACGTCCATCATGAATAGCACTCTTGTCATATTGCCAAGGTCGTCCAAGAACAAGATGACACACGGTCATAGGCATAACGTCACACTCCACCGTGTCTTCATAGGGGCCAATTTTGAATTGCACGGACACCGTATGTTGAATCTTAAAGGTGCCGGAGTAACTAAGACATTGGACATGGTATGGATGCGGGTTTTGTTGGGAATATACCCTAGAGGCAATCATGTACGATGTAATTCCCACTGTATTCATAAAGTTATTAAGTTGTCCTTGTTTTGAACATCTGATACATGTCATTGAATATGTGATTCGATTGTGGAACCATGTATTCATGTTGTTCATACTAGATTGTCCTTGGTCATTTAGGTTGTGCTGGACACACACCCTAGACTAATGTAAGTGTTGGTTGATGACACAGTTCCACTTGTCATGGGCATGGTGATGCCATTCCAACGTTCACGGACTTGGCTAAAGAGTTTAGCAAGTCGGACTGACCCATATTGAGATGCAACGATCAAGTCGTCATTTGCACGTCTCAATCAATGTAATCCTTAGACCTGAGGTTGTCGCACAATCCGAGTTGTGGATCACCGACTTAGGTTCTGTCAAACGTTGTTCTGTGACAAGGCAACTATAAAGGCAGAGTTCGGGTCGAATGAGAAGCAAGCTGCGTGATGTGGATAATCAAGATGGGATTTTGCCCCTCCGAATGGAGAGATATTCTCTGGGCCCTCTCGAGTGATATGATTCAGTAAGCATGGCCATGCGCAACTCAGTTAAGTGTTAACTGTGTCTGTTGGCTAAGAGTTAGTCAGGTGAATCACATATCACGGATCGAGAAGAGAGTTGAGCTATTTAAGGGATGACGATAAATCGCCTATAGCTCGACAAGGTATATCGTGAGGCAAAAGGGACTAAGATGAATATCACATTGAAAGGTATGTCGTCATGACTCAATGGGACTTGGGAGTTGGCACGTTCTGCTAGGAGCCGCTACCGATTGATCGATTGAGAGTCGGACTCCAATCGTGTCCAAGTCGCCATGAGCCTGCAGGGTCGCACACTTAAGAGCGGGAGCAAATATTGGTTGGGTTGGACCCGAACCGGAAATGGACTGAATTAGTGAGTCGGACTCACAGAGGGAATGGGCCACAAGTGTTGTGCAGCCCATTACCATACGCTATATAAAGAGGGGCGCAGGTTGCCCAGCGGGCACGTTAGTCCACTCTCCCATGCGTTGGGAACCCTAGCCCCACTCAGTCCAGCCGCCGCACCGGACCTAGCAGTCCGCCGTCGGAGCTCCTCCTCGTACGTGTGGATACCGGCAGAGGTGCTGTACGTTCAGCACTTCGACGTTCGAGGGATTGGATCGGCCGGACCGGATCGTGGGACTGCACTGCCCCGACCAGACGCGCTACATCGATAATCCGCACCTGCGCGTCTAGTGGTAATACTCGTGGCCTTCTACCTCGGCTAGATCTTGGGAGTACCGCGTAGGAAAAGTTTTTCGTTTATCTATACGCGACCCAACAGGTTTTTCTTCAAGGGAAATTGTAGTTTGTCACAAAGATCTTTGCTAGCCAAGTTGTGGCAACTTCCACCATCGATGATATCCTTGATTGATTTGCCATTGATACCGGCTCTAGTTTGAAAGAGATTGCAACATTGATCATGATCATCTTGAGGAGAAGTAGTAAGGACTCTTGTCACCACTAGCGATGGATTCTTGTCCTCATCACAATAGACACTTTCTTCATCTTCATTTGGAACATCCAAGGAATTAAGAGCGACTTGATGCATATCATAGTATTCTCCTTCACTCATGGAGTCACATTCACCATCTTGGTTGACAATCATTATCATCTTGTTGGAACACTCAAAGGATTTGTGTCCACTACCACCACACTTGAAGCAAGTGATAGTACTCGACTTGACTTGAGGAGTATGCGAAGGGGTGGTTGGAGGCACTTGTTTCTTGAATGGTTGCGAAGACTTGTTTGTAGCATTGGGAGATCTAGATGTGCTCTTGTTGTTGGTTGGAGTAGTCACTTGTGGCATTGTAGACGAAGAGGAGGGTCTTGAGTTGAAGAAAGCCTTTTGCTTGTTGTACTTGAGATCTTCCGCAATTTGGCGTTCGGCCTTGAGAGCTTGGTGGACAAGGGCCACAATGTTGTCATACAGTTGATACTCGAAAATCTTCCTTGTAGGATAGTTGAGGCCATTGAGAAAGCGGTCCATTGTTTGTTCTTGAGATTCCCTCACATGAGCTCGTATCAAAGATGTCTCCATTTCCTTGTAGTACTCATCAACGGACTTCAAACCTTGATGAAGTTCTTGAAGTTTCTTGAAGAGTTCACGCTTGTAATGTGGAGGAACGAAACAAGCATGCATGAATTGCTTCATCTCATTCCAAGTGGCAATAGGATCAATGCGATTGCGGACTCTTTAGGCTTCTAGACGGTCCCACCATAAGAGTGCATAGCCTTCGAATTCCAATGATGCTAGAGCAACCATCTTCTTGTCGATGAAGTTGTGAATGTCGAAGATCTTGTCTACCTTGAGATCCCAAGCAAGATATTCTTCGGGATCATTCTCACCATTGAACTTGGGAACATTGAAACGAAGTGCACTCATGTTGTTGTCTTGTTGTTGACGATGGGGTCGCTCATGGGGGTCTTCATCATAGACGGGCGGTGAATCATCACATGGTAATCCTCATTGTCTTGGTGGTGGTGATCATGATGGGGGGGATGTCGCCGGTGGTCACTAGGATGTGGTTGTTTTCGGTGACAGAGTCTTGCTTCACGGCGTTCACTATCATCATTGTCATGGTGTTGATGTTGAGGACGTTCTTGTTGAGGGCGTTGCGGAAGCACTTGTTCATCTCGAGGGTGTGGAGGAAGTCCTTGGTCTTGTCGAGGTTGTTGAGGACAATCATGTTCTTGGCGGTCATTGTTTTTGGGACGTGCATTATGCCTTGGTGGCCTTCGATGTTGTCGAGCACCTTCCATGAAGTCATTGTGGCCATAGTCTTGAGCGTGGCCTTGTGGAGGTGGGTGATGATGTTGTTGAAGTTCCGGTTGTCGCGGTTGTTGAATAGGGTCACCACGTCCTTGGCGATGTCGAGGAAGTGGTGATGGCGAGCTATCTTTGTACCAATGTCGTCGCGGAGCTTGTTGTGGTTGTTGAGGCAGTGGTTGTTGTTGTTGGGGTTGTCCCCCATCCTCCATGTTGGTGTTGCGATCATGGCGACGAGCTTGGTGAAGATCTTGATTGTGGTGGCTTGAGCAACGAGACCTTGAGTACGATGATGAATGACGGCGCTTGGCAAGATTAGCCAAGTTGATGTTGATGCGCATCATTTGATCATTCAATCGAGCCTCTTGCACTTGGATTCTATGCTCATAGCGTTGCAATCCGTCCTTCACAAGTTCACGGAGTTGGAAATGGTCATTGTGGGTGAGGAAGTTGGCTTAAGCATTGTCATTGTAGAATGGTTTTCCTTCCTCCTCCGAGCTCGGACTTGTGAATACTCCTTCCCTAGCCATCTCAAAAACACACAAGGGTGATATTGAAGAAATGTATGTCTCACTTACCCAACGTTACCTTTTTCTATCGTATTGAGGCTAGTGGACGATCCTAGGTGTAGGGAGGTACGTCAAGAGAGAATCCAAAAAGATCGAAAGAAACCGCAAACGACAACACACACGCTTTATGTGGAAGGAAAATGAGTTAGGAAAGTGGCGAGGAAAATCGACAAAGCCGAAGAAATGTTTGTTGGCAAACATGGAGAAGAACCAAAGAAAAGTTAGCACAAAAACCAAACCTAGTGGAGGAAATTATGGGTGGAACACACACACACAAGGGATAAATGGGGTTAGTGCGGCCAATGGACGAGCGGAGACGAAATGTACCTAACGAAGACTAAGCTCAATGCCACACCAACACAAGGAGGACGCTAGCTCAAACCACAAACTTTAAAAGGCAACACGATTCGCACTGTGGCAGCCGGTCACTCTTTTCTCTTTTGTGACACGAAGCTACATGTTCCTACAAATGATAGCAATTGGCATCGATCTTTTGCTTCTTTTGCTCTTTCGTCTTTTTTTCTTTCTTTTTTCTATTTGATGATGATTCCAGAATGCCAATACCTACTTGTAGCTAGTCTCTCACAAGAGCCAAACTCGCGCTCTCGGTGCCACTAATGCGAGGCCAAGTGGTGTAAAAGAACTAGTCCAAATATGTAAGGTACACAATGGATGGGTTAGTTCAAGCGGAAGCAAGTTATACCTCTCTTGGTGATGATCACGGATTTGCGACCGGTGGGTGTAGATGTCGTGGCAATCCGTTGATGTGGTTGCGTAGATGGTGTCGTGGGCGTCGTGTGACAACTTGTTTCACTCAATTAGGATCAACGACGACAAAGAAAAACAAGTTACAAAATCTGTCCAAGAATCGAAGAGCAGTATTTTTTTTTGAGATTTTTGCTCAATTTCGAAATTCCTCTCAAATCAAGATTTTTTTTGGACAAATTCGAGAAAAGTGGTTGAATAAAAAGGTGGGGAATGGTCTTAGGCAACAAATCCACGGATCAAATCCACATATCGGTCGAAATCCCTTTTGGGCTATTTTTGGTGAATTTTTTTAATTTATGGTGGATAGAAGAAAAAATTGTGGAAAAGGAGGGGGGTGGGGGTCGGATTCGTGTCAATCTATCTCTGGATACCAGATGACGTGGAGGGGTTAGCTTCTAGTTGGCCCGATCTTCACGAATCGAGGAAGAACGACAAGAACGAACAAAGAACGCGATGAACACGATGAACACGATAGGGGGAATCGAGGGGGAACGCGGGGAAACACGAGGGGAGATAAATAGCGCGAACCGAAGGATCCCAAATCTCCCATAAACTAAACCCCGAGGGCCTCCTACGGGACGATCGATCCAACTGAACTCACGTTGGTTCAAACCGCTTCACACGCGTAGCCAGTCCAGTCTTAACTGAATCCCAAGGGGAGAGGATAAGTAGTTGGGTGAATCTTCATACGATCCTAGACGAAGTCGTAGGAGTAGCCTTGATACGGCCCTAGGTACACACCATAGGAGTAGCCTCAAAGAGGGATACAAGAGCAATGCTCAAAGTTCTAGTTTTATCTCTAACCTAGATCTGACCGGAGGGGTCTCCTTATATAGCCTAGGGGGTTGGTGGGATGGAAAAAGGGCATCTTCACCCACTTTTGCGTGCTGGCAGGGAGGAAGGCATGGCCGGGCTGGAGGATGGCCTGAGTGCAGGGTGGCCGGCCTAGCCAGGCTGGAGACTTGCTGCTTCGGTTTGGTGGCCGGCCTTGGGTCGCAGGGGAGCCGACCTAGGCTGGGCTTCAGGGCGGGCGGTTCGGGCTGGTGGCCGGCCTAGGGCGCGCAGGGAGGCCGGCCTAGGCCGGGCTTCAGGCCGGACAATTCTATTAGGTCGCAGGCCTGGCCGGGCAGCAGGCCGGCCGGCCTGCACTCCTCTTCCTCCTTCTTACTTGAGGGCTTCTTCTTGGGCATCTTCCATGGCTTCTTGGGCAACTTCTTGCACACGTTCTTGGGCACCTTGAGCACCATCTTGGGGGTCATTGGTGGGGTCAAACCTGAGCACACAAAGGGCATTTCCATGAGGTACCGCACCGTTCGCCAAGTCACTGAAAGCATGAAGCGATAGGAGTGAGTTCACCTTGTCATGTATGGTCTTTTCTCATGATCTTGTCATTGGTGCACTTGGTGGAATTGGGTGGGCTGCATCATGATGCGCATGAAAAGTTTAAAAATGCATACAACGATATAGACATTTGCTTCAGAGATTCAAGATACCGTCGACACGGAGATGGCTAGGGCGACACATATATGGCTAGGGCGATATATGTCTAGGAAGATACATGGATATGGAACATACTTAGGGGAACGCTCTGCCGGCTGCGAATCCGTGCTCAGTCGTCGTCGTTGTACCGCCACTTGGGATAGCCAAAATCGTGCATCTCGGGGAAAACGCAGGCGTCGAGATTCCATTACCGCTGCTTAGTCTCCCACTCCTTCTCCTGGCGGAGTCCGCGCTCGAGTTCCTTGGTGTTGAACGCCTTGACAACGGCAGCGTGGAGACGTCGCTTCTTCGCCCGCCATTTCTCGGAGCGAAGAGACTTCACGGAGACTCTGGAAAACGCATTTGTCCACTAGAGGAGGGGGCATGAATGGTGGGGCCAAAGCATGGACCACCTGACGAGACCCACCCGCCCCGGCGTCGTGCGTACCGCCATCTAGAAAAGTCGACAACAGTGAGCCGCGACCTAGCAAGACTGTCATGCTTTCCACCTCCACCTCCTCAAAGGACCACGGATACAGCAACGAGATAGGGCCATGCAATGCGCTATGGTCCTCCTGGCCTCCTTTGCTCGACTCCCTAGGCCTCATCGTGAGGCGGCAGCGACGGATCTGTCGGCGAGGAGGTTTTAATTCGTTGTTGAAGGTGTGGGTTTTGGTGGCCGGCGGCAGAATTGGGTGGGTGTTTGGTGGTTCACGGCGGCGTACGTCAGACTTCGTGACATGTATGTGTTGCGGGGGCGGGGGGGGGGGGGAGCGGATAATTCAACGGGTAGGATGGACAATTTGACGGGCCCTGAAAAACATTTGCAGGTCAGCCCTTCAATAAGGAGTTTTATATGGCCAGAAAATGGGCTCAACCCTTAAACTCGCCGGGATTTGACGAGTTTCGCGGTTATGCGGTGTCTTCTAGAGATGCTCTAAGGAGCAGGGTTCCATTACCATGAGATAAGAGAAGAAGGGTGCAAAAGAATAAAAACAGGACAAAAAACCTGCTTAAACCAAAATTTCACGTGCTACCCTAGGGAGCTAAACCACTGGCAGTACAGGGACACAGTGCACTCCATCACGACTACATATACAATTTTTTAGGCCAAACCAACGGAAAAACCTCTCCACAACACCAACTTTTCTTATTTTTCTCGTAGGAAACCAAAATGTTCGCCATCAGATTGAGATGTCTTCATCTTCATCATCTGGCTTCTCCTCAAGCCCCAGTCGCGTGCCTCCAGTCCTGGATGCTTCATAAGTTGCCACCACAGCTTGTTGAATGCGACCAGCTCCTTCGATCAACACCTGCTTCTCATCATCCTTTTGGAGACCTTCCCAGTAAGGCAACACACATGTGACATCGGATCTACAGGAGATTGTATAACAGTTCCTTCAAAACATGCTCGGTTACGAGGTTTCCAATTGGCCCAACACATAGCATTCACACCAACAACATGAAGATCGGTGCATGTTGGGAACAAATCCGCAATCCACCAAAAATAATGAATAAACCAGGTAGATCTAGACGACACCCCAATTGTAGTACTAATAGAGCTACAAACAAGACTAGCAAGGCATTAAAAAAAGTGGTTAATGGTTTCATCAGCGGAGCAAAATCTGAAAATGTAACTCCCTACCCATTTATTCTTCGTGTTATCTATAGTTGCAATGTCATTGTACCAAGCCAAAGCCAAATTTTAATTTTAAGAGGAAGCTTAACTTTCCATAGGTGTTTAAAAGATATAGCAGTCCCAAATGAGAAGGGCATGTCATACAAGTACTTGACAGTGAACTTTCCATTCTTAGTAAATTTCCATCTAGGGGCATGAGTGAACTTCTCAGATAAGCCAGCTGAACTTGTAAGATAGGATCAAGCCACCTCCTGAAGGTAAATCTCGATCCAGATTCATGCACCTCTTTGATAGTACGGTTTCGTTGATTGCATATCTAAAATAGTTGAGGGAGGATTCCACAAAGGGGAAAATCTCCAAACCAAGCATCATGCCAAAATTCAGTATTTTCACCATTAACCACACACATTTTACTTAGCAAAAAAAATCCCTTATCCTTTAGGAAGCCCCACCACACTAGGGAATCACTATGTTTCAGCTTAACATTCTAGATCCCCTTAAAAACAACATATGTTGGCTCACAATTTTTTTGCCAAATTCCATCTTCTTTTTTTTAGCCTCCACCACCATTTGCACATGAGGCAAATGTTGAAAATCTTTAGATTTTTAATACCCAGTCCACCCTTGTTTTTAGCCTACATATTGTTGGATGTATGCCCAAGAAACAGTAAAATACACGTGTTTCATGATTAATGCATTATGTTTTTACGCTATAACTACTATGGACACTGAATGTGAGATTTCGATAAAACATGTACCCACATGTAGAAACATGACACACCATTATAACTTTTTGTCATATCTCTTAGATATCCTGGTCATGGATATTATTCATGTAAATATTAATGGTGGCACATTGCTGTTTCAACATTGTGGCCGAGATGGCCCAAATAGTTGAGATACTACGAGATCTGAGTTTACATTTCTATAAATAGTACCATCATAGTATGGTTAACTTGTTTGCTTCCTTTGACCATGAGAATATACGGTGGTACATTATGGAAAGTTTGCTTTGTTATAGTCAAGTATCACACTGTAAACTAGGTGATAAAAACGCCTATCACGGGATAATCTCGAAGGTATGTATTTCACCGTGATAGTTCAAGACTAAGAATTAGTCCTCTAGAAAATAGAGATATACATCCATGATCAACTCAGTGATATAGTATTTGTTAACAAGTCTGCGTAGATAAATGCATGACGTAAGTCATAGGGATACTATAACACGGGAACGAGTAAATGAATCATACCGGACACCAAAGATAATGTGACATGGTAATTAAAGAGTTTAATCATGGTCATGTCATTCATCTCGCCTCGAGGTATAACATACTTGATAACCAATAGGTTCAGTGTAGTTTCTTCGTATAAGTTATAGGAGTCAATATGGACGTCCACGGTCCCGATGTTGGTTACTTATTAAGAAAAGAGCTTTATGATAGAGATATACATACTGTTATGTGCTCCTAGTCATGGACCCACAAGGGCTTGAGGGTTACCAGCTCCGGTCGCAACAAACAACGGAAGGCAGACCGGATTCATCGGCACGCAGGCCGGATCACCTCGTACTACTACTCCTTGTGTCCATGCTAGTCATAACCAATTATGCATAACCGAGCGTCCACACGTCAGATGAAACTGAAGGAACAGGGACAAAGCTATACAGAGATGCTATGTGTCCAGGAAGTGCAACAACAATCGAGGGTTACTAGGGTTACAAAGCCCCAGGCCGAATCACATCGGCATACATGCTCGGACATGGATCATCGGCTCCACAACCCCTCGACTGCGACAACTACGCATGCATAGCCAAAAATGTATAACAATGAGCTCGAAACCAACACCCGATCAAAGCAGCACTCTAGAAATGAAAATTAAACCAGGCTTACTAGAGTATAGCATTACATGCAGAGGCTACATGACCAACATAGACCTAGTAACCCAACAATACACCAAACAGCGAAAGAAAATTATGTTTCTATACAAAAATACTGCAAAATGACTAAGAGTCCGAACATAAGCAACATAGTCAAGCCCATACTACAGATACCAGGCTGCCACCTGGGAACCCCGAACTACTCATCGGCGTCAAGGTAGAAACCCTCTTCAGCTGCAGCGCCGTAGTCTGAAACAAAACAACAACGACTCAAGGTTGAGTACAAAAGGGACTCATCAAGACTTGGCTTCTAAGTTATTTGCGTAAAGCCACTTTGGTTTTCCGAAGTCGAGGAACAAGAAGCACGTGTATTAGAACATTTCTAAAACAGAGGAGGAAGCTACTCAACTACTGAGATCATCATGTTCTTTTGTTCCACCAATACTTTTTCATCCCAAGACTATCTCATGTTACAAGGATCACCCCTCTCTACGTAGTCGAGGAGGCATCCTTCATTCGTTGTCAACAAGTTTTAATCATTCCGCTAGAGTTATCTATGATCACAAAATCCGTTGCCAAGTCGTCCGTAACCGTGGACAAGGCTTCTCTAGGAGATTTATCACTTCAGGGGGTACACTTTACCCACACGTATCAACCGACTCTTAATGCCACGCGGTAACACTCCTCTCTAAGAGCGCGACAGAGTGTAGTCGACCACGGCCTTTACCTTGCTTAACCCTATCCACGAGTCAACCCAAACATGACCACCCGTCAATAGGGAGTTGCCCACCTCCTGCTGGCACCTGTTCTGTGAGTCGGGACAAGATCCGTGTATGTCCATCACTGGTCCTGGTCACGCCCTAGTTTTCTCCAAAACATTTTATGACATACCCGCGACTGGAAATATCAATCTAGATGACCCATGGAAGTGGCTAGACAAGTTAGTTAGCCGAGCGAGGTCTGTTAGGCCCCGCGTGTGGTTGCATGCTCAGTCTTGGCTTCGAAGGTGAGAACTCGCACCTAGGGGCATGAGTGAGACAAAAACCACAACCCACAATGGCCTCAACATCCATGCCATGTTAATCAGGTTATCAAATTCACACCAACACATAAACACTTGTCATACTAGATTCACGCATTGACAACATTCATCAAACGGATGAAGCAGATCATAATACTAATCATGTCTAAGCATATAACACACAATGCGCTATGATACTCAAACAACCCTAGTCATACTAGGAGGGTAAACAAGTATGAAAGTGACATAAAGGGGATCGATCATGCATTGGATAGGATAACTCTAAATAAGCCTCAAAACATAGTTGAATCGCATGCATGAGTTATAGGTTTAAAGGACTCAAAACATGGGTAAATCCATGAGGTTGTGCTTGCCTTGCTCGTCGAAGGTGGGAACGAGGTTGTCGTAGAAGGCTAGATCAACCTCCGAATCACAGTCTACCGATAACGAACAACACCGGAAAGAAGACGGACATTCAATACTGGTGACCGTGCAATGCACAATATGTATGCATGAACAAGATAATGCAATGGATGTAAGCCCTAGAAGGTAGAACAGGTTGCTAGGGTTTTAAGTTGGAAATCGATGATCAACCGAGGGGAATTCCTCACTTTAGAGGTGTGTGCAAAATAAATTTCTCAAATAACTTGGAGAACCCCATAACTAGGTTGCATTTGTCTTCCTGATCATTTTGGTATATTACACTTATTTTTCTGAATTTAGTGAATTAAAACATTATTTTTAATGAATTTAACTCAAATTCAAATATGGATTTATTTTGAACTTTGTCAAACATGATTGAAAACGATATAAACAGGTAGCTTACATTTTTTTGAATATTTTTTCATAATTTTTGGACTTAGAGATTAAAAGTTATTCAATTTATAAAATTTAATCATTTTCTGTAATTATATTAAAGTGGGGCCCACGTGCCAGTTTAAATTCTAATTAATTTGGATTCTCTGAATATCTGGGAGAAGCCACATGGCTAGGTAACGTCGTGCTGACGTCACCCCCACGTCAGCGGATGCCCGGCCGTGGGCGGCCACGGTCGCCGGCGGAGATTCCGGCCGAGCTAGATCAAACGGAAGGGGGCATTCGACGGGGTTGTGCTAGCTTCCGAGCGCGCGATCGATCGATCGGTTTCCGACAGCGCGCACGCGCGCACGAGGAGGAAGAAAACCAGGGTCCCCCCGCCGCCGTCGCCGGCCCAATCGCCTGCCGCCGCCACCCGCGGCCGGCGGCGCTCCCGTGCCCGCCTCGCGGCCCCGCCCTCCTCCAACCGCCTCCTCTGGCGGTCCGCCGCCGCCCCGGCCGGCCATCCCTCTAAATCCCCCCACCAAACACCTCATCGCCGACGAGCACCCCACCCCACCCCCCAACATAAGTCTATCCTCGACGGAGTCTTCTCCGACGCTGCTTCGCAGCGGCCTCGCCAGCACCGTCTCGGGCTGGAGGAAGAAAACGGAGAGGAATCGGGGCATGTACAGAGGAGGAAGATGAACAGGGGGTGGGACCCACCCACGCGTTTTGCTCTGCGCGGAATCGCGCGAGCGCTCTAGCGCGCGTGGAATAGCAGTTTCGTCAAGGTCTACCTACTCGTGGTGGCACCGCCCACGTATGGTCAACGACGGCGAGCCGCCGTGCACGGAGAGCGGCGACGCCCTCGGGTCTCCAGCGAAATAACTATTCCAGCCACGAGGGGGGCAACGGAGAGGATAGGTAGGGAGCACGACGAGCTGGTCAGCGGGGCCGGGGACGAACGGAGACGATGGCACACTTGCTCGACTGTCGGCGTCCGGTGAGGAAGAAGAAGTCGGCGATCTCCTCGTCTAGGCCATCTCGGATCGATTCCGTTGGTGTGGAGGAAGAAGAGGTCGAGGCGGTTCTCTGGAGCTCCTCAGCATGGCCGCGGGTGGTCGGGAATGGCGGCGACGGCAAAACTCCGGCGGGCTAGGGTTCGGTGCTCTGGGACAGAGAGAGAGGGATGCGTTCGTGGGGGGTGGGGGTGGGATTTCTGCGAGGGAGAGATCGATCTGGACGGCTCCCGGGCGTCCTCATCTCCTCTACCGCTTAGGAAGCAGGAGGTGGCAAAGGCCACCGCGACGTCGCTCTCGTGCTTCTGGCCAGAGAAGAAGGAGCAAGGACAAGAAAAGGCATTTTTCGAATAACCCCTGGAAGTTCTAAGAATTACCAAGAGGTCCCTCTGTGGCTGAAAATAGAAAGTTTCTTTTAACTTTTGAGGGCCTTTTTGAAAAGTAAAAATTACACAAAAACAACCTTTGGAAAGCCCTTAAAAATGCCACATTTCCGTCACTTGGTTTGTTCATTGTGGAGAACTTTGTAGAACAACTTTGTGGGTGGCTAGATTAAGTGATTTTTACCAATTCACTTGTTATTTTTAAAATACAAAATTTTAACCCACATTTTCATGCATGTATGCCATGTACACAATGCCTCACTTCATATTACACAAAAGTAGGGATGTTACAATGATCATGTCTACTTTTTATTGAACCTCTAGGAGTCACACACACTTAAGACGTTAAAGTCATTTTTTCACATTGGTTGGTTTGGAGTAGAGAGCGATTATCACTCGGATTGTTCCAGCGTGATAGACAGAGAGATTATATGAGAGAACATGAGATGTCTCGAGATGTAATAAAGTGTTTCTAAAATCAGTGTATAGAGTCGATGATTTTATCTATATGGTATATTATTGGGTTATAGGTTATAATCTCAATTTTTCGTCTTATGCAACATACATGATCTACTCTTACGGTATGGGCGAAGATAGATCTTATTGTTACCAACACGGAAATGCAAAATGTGTGTTGATGACAACGTCGATGAAGCCTAATGAAAAGTCCAAAAACTAAGCCTAGTGGTAGGACTGTTGCCATCTCCCTGTACCCAGGCTTCTAGATCTAGCAAAGTGAGGGTCTGACGTGTTACCCCTCTAAGAGCTCGCACACATACGTCCATCAAAGTCCTATATCACTTCTCTTTCCAGAACTAGAAACTACATATGCACAACGAGGTGGAGAGATCTGATACGTTCCAAACATATCTATAATTGATGCTCCGTGCTTGTTTTCTACCAAATATATTTATGTTATTATCATGTTTTGTTTCATTTTTTGGATGTCTTCATACATGAACCTATTGACAAGATTCCCTAGGAGAGTTTCTATTTTTCTATTTCAGAGAAGTTCTGAAGAAAATATTCTCGCAAAGGGCTAAAAATCCAAAGAAGAGACGGAGGGGTGCCAGGAGCGGCCGCACCATAGGCCTCGCTTGGTGGGCCCCTGGCTGCCCTGGCCACTGATACGTCATAAACATATCCATAATTTATAATGTTCCGTGGTGTTTTCATGCCATATGCTACATGTTTTCCTTACACTTTATGTCATTTTTATCGATTTTCTGGGACTAACCTATTGACAAGATGCCACAGAGCGAGTTCCTGTTTTTTGCTGTTTTTAGTGTCAAAAAAGTTGTTCTAGAAATATTCTCGGAATTGGACGATTCAAAAGCCAGAAGTCTTAGAATTCCAGGAGGGTCAAGGAAGTCCAAAGGAGACCCGGAGGGGGGCGCTGGAGCCCCCACACGATGCCTCCACGCGGGTAGGCCCCTGGCCGCACCGGGAGGTGGTCTTAGCCCCTCGGGCGCCCACCACCATCGCCCTGTCGCCTATATATGCCCCCGAGGCATGAACCCTAAAGAGATCGGCCCCCTTCCATGTGAAGTTTCGTAGCTCCACTACCGCGCCGACAAGTTTCGGGGGACAGAAATCTCTGCTCCGGCACCCTGCCGTGATGGGGAAGTGCCCCCGGAGCCATCTCCATCGACTCCACCGCCATCTTCATCGCTGTTGTTGTCTCCTATGATGAGGAGGGAGTAGTTTTCCCCTGGGGTTGAGGGCTCTACCGGTAGCTATGTGTTTCATCTCTCTCTCCCATGGTGTGATCTTTATGTGATCATGAGCTTTGTAATCTAGTTGAATAAGTAGATGTTACTCTTCATCTGTTATGCTACTTAAGTGGTTTTGTTATGAGATCTCCGTAAACACTTTGATCACGGTGTAAAGGGGGCAGTGTGTGCACCGTGTGGTTTAGCATGATATCTTGTGTTGGATGAACCTATGAGATTGTGGTGTTTGTCTAGTACCTTCTAGGGCGCTCAAGTTGACAGTGAGGGGTTAACTAGACATGGGAATGCGACTTGAGGAGTGCTGTTATAGCCCTACACAATGAATTGGTGTTTGTTATCCGACCAGAGAGTGGTTCGGAGTAGTGTAGTGTAGAGAGAGATTTATGCATTCAATTATGTTATCATTGTTGAAAGTGTCCACTAGTGAATGTATGATCCGTAGGCCTTGTTTCTAAGCATTGAAACACCATTTACATTCATTTCTACTACATGTTTGCTTGCGGCCATTTTTATTTCAGATTCTATTATCACTTATAATCATCTGTATTACTTGTATTTCACTCTCTCTTCGCCGAACTAGTGCACCTATAAACTGACAATTGTATTAGGTGTGTTGGGGACACATAAGACTTCTTGTATCGTAATTGCAGGGTTGCTTGAGCGGGATACCTTTGACCTCTACCTCCCTGAGTTCGATAAACCTTGGGTGATCTACTTAAGGGAAACTTGCTGCTGTTCTACAAACCTTTGCACTTGGAGGCCCAACATTGTCTACAAGAATAGAAACATGCATAGACATCAAGCTCTTTTCTGGCGCCGTTGCCGGGGAGGTAAGGTAAAAGGTACTCACATCCTCTGTGAGTGCTCGAAGTTATTTCCTTTAGATTCTGCAATTATATTCTTTTTCTTTCTTGTTTTTATTTTCACTAGTTAGTCTTATTTTTTACTTGTTCCTTGTTTTTATTTAACCAGTTAGTCTTAATGGAAAACAACAAAAATATGAGAGAGCTTAATAATATTTATATTGAGTTAGGACATGAAGTGTTTGAAGAGAAAATTAAAAACCCCATGGAACTTTATTTGCATGCTAGTAGCAATGTTATTAAAATGAATTTTTTAAACACCATTTTTATTAATGCTATGGAAAAATCTAAGCTTGGGGAAGCTAGTTTTTATGAAAATGCTATTTTTAGTCCCCCAAGCACGGAGGAACAAATTTACTTTGATGATACTTTTCCTCCAATATATGATAATTAAAATGATTGTGGTATTCTAGTTCCATCTACTATTGACGATAAATTTTATTGTGATCGTGATATGCCTTCTATATATGATGTTTACAATAATGAACATGCTATTTTAAGTCCACCTACTATTGAGTAGAAAATTAGTTATGGTTACAATATGCCTCCTATATTTGATGATTATGGTGATGAGAATAATAATGATATCTATTTTGTTGAATCTGCTCCCACTATTATTAATGAGAATGACTATGCTTATGTGGAGAGTAATAATTCTTTTATGCATGTGTCTCTTGATAAGAATGTTATATGTGATAGTTATATTGTTAATTTCATTCATGATGCTACTGAAATTTATTACGAGAGAGGGAAACATAGTCTTTTGCATCTCAAAAATATCAAGTTCCCCCCTTTATGTTGAAAATTTTGAAGTTGCACTTATTTTGTCTTTATATGCTAGCCACTTTGTGTTTTATTGACTTGTTCCCATAAAATATTCTTTTTCATATGAAGTGGGTTAGAATTTCTTCTTGGTGCTCTCTTTTGCTTCAATTCATATTTCTCATGTGAGTATTTTCTCAAATTATCATGCCTAGCTAAAAGGCTTTAAAGAAAAGCACTTCTTGGGAGATAACCCATGGTTTTATTTTTTATTTGTTGTTCTCCGGGTCAATATGTTGTTTACATAGAAACTCCTTTGTATCTTTATTTTCATGTATTAGTTGTTCCATGTAAAGTTTCTAGCAAAAGTTGGAATTTGTTTTGGATTTCTGCGCAGGAAACAGATTTGTGTTGTCCACCGTAAAAAATCTTATAAATCATAGAAAGATCAAAGTGACCTGAAATGTTTTGTGCTCATTCCTCAGCTAATTACGAAACTTTTTTTTCTCTATGTTTTTCGATCTGAGCAACTTAAGTTCCCCTAAATAATTCGTCTTTACAGACTGTTTTGGTTTTGGTAGATTCTGACATTTTTTCTTGCATTTGCTCTTTTACGATGTCAAGTGGATTTCTTTGCTTCACGAAACATCAGTGGCTATATCTAATATTTAAATGTATCAATAGCATTTGTTCCCATTCAGAACCCATGGAATTTTTATTGTTTCACTAACCCTCTAATGTGAATTACTTTTTGAGTGTGGTGTGAAGGAAGTTTTCAAGGGTCAAGAGAAGAGGGTGATATAATGTGATCAAGAAGAGTGCAAGGTCAAAGCTTGGGGATACCCCCTTGGTTCATCCCAGAAAATTATAAGAAGACTCAAGCGTCTAAGCTTGGGGATGCCCAAGGCATCCCCTTCTTCATCAGCAAGTTATCAGGTCACTTCTAGTGAAACTATATTTTTATTCGGTCATATCCTACGAATTTTACTTCGAGCGTCTTTTTTGTTTTCTTTGCTGCAATAATATTGTTGGAATCTATAATTCTGTGTGTGGGATAGAGACATGCTCCGCTTTTTCATATGAATACTCCTTATGCTCGTATTGTTAGTTTTTCTTCTAGCTGCTTCAAAATTCATGTTTAGCTCCTGTTTTTCTTGCATCTCTTATTTAGAGCTGTTAGTTTTAGTTGAGTTGTGTTAGTACTCACTTGTTTCATTGCTGTATCTCTAGGAGAGTTTTTCTTATTATGAAATGCTTGGTGTTGGAAAGCAGTAGTACGATTTTCGTGCTTATAAAGGTGCAATTAGAAGCTTGTATAGACTGTGGCTAGACTTTTTCATGTCATGCTATATGTTATTCTAATTCTAAATCCTAGTAGTTATTTTTGCAGCATCTTTTGTCTCAAATAGATGAGGGTGTTTAATGTGCCTTATAAAGAATCATGAGTTGTTCTTCTTATATTGAAGCATAAATTTGTGGTGTTCTCCATTGGATGTTTTATTTGGTTGACTTGGCGCATGCTCACACCATGTTTATGACTACAAACCAGTCACTTGGAGCCTCTATGATCATTTAGTTTTTGAGCTTGTAGTACCACTTATGCTTTGATTAATGATGTTTTTTGTCACTATGCATGATTATGGCCATTATTGCTCTCTTGATTTGCCGCTCCCAGTCTTTTGCTAGCCTCCACATGTACTGAGTATGAGCTCTACTCGTGCATCCAACTCCCAAAAACCAAAGTTTACAAAATGTGTCCACCATACCTACCTACATGTGGTACTGAACTGCCACTCCAAACTAAATTGCTCATGTGTTACCTTTAAAACTTTCAAAAATACTCCTATTTTGTGCTCCCGTTTTAGCTCATGAGGACGTAAATAGAGAATCTTTATCTCACTTGTTCATTGTACTTTCACACCCTAGAGTAGTGGCTTCATCCACTTATCCAATTGATAGAAGAGCTGGCAGCGGGATGCCCGGACCCAAACTAATACAACAAATTCTCCTCACTATTTTCCCCCTGATTTATCAGTCAAAGCATAATTGTGTAAACAAAAGAGAAAGAGGGATGACCTTCTACCCAGATGCGTCATTCCATGGGAGCCGCTCTTGTGAAGTCTAGTTGGCTTGTGACGTACTATATTTTCTATTTACCATTCGTTGACATAAACATACACCTCTCTTAAAAATGTTTTCAATTCCTTTGTTTAATAAAATAAAAAGCTCTAGCACATGAATGATCCCTGCTTCCCTCTGCGAAGGAACTTTATTTTACTTTTATGTTGAGTCTCCATCTTCTAACTTTATGCACAATTGAGACAGCATGGTTGGCAGTCTGAGTTTAAGGTGCATTTGTCCCAGAAACATTATTAATTGATTCATGACGTGTTATTATTTGTTCTCAAATTATTTGTTCTAGTCTTCCTGTAACAACCCAATTTTGGAAGACAAGAAAAACTTCTTTTCAATAACCCAAAAATCAACAAAACCTTTTTGATATGTTTGCCCAATGCTTGTGTTTCTTTTCTATTTGCTTGATGTTTGTGTTTGTGTTTGAGTTTGTTAACAACTGACATTAAAACCAATGATCATAAATTTCTTAAAACACAACCCTTGTGATCAAGTCATGACAAGAAAGCTTATCACCTTCATCTATCACCTTCTTTTGGCAAAAACCTTTTTTGAAAAATGTTTTGATTTTAGAAGAAACCCAAAGGCCAAGTTTTAAGAAAACAAAAGGGTATTTTCCAAAACCATATGAAAAGTATCTTGGAGGAAATCATCTCCTACCTGTTTTCGACCAAGATATGTTTGCAAGTATTTCAAAAACCTCATTTCACTTTCTCTTTTACCAAAACCATAAGTGGGGATTATATTACCCCTGTGTTTTACCTCAGTTATATTCTTTTGGATATATCAACCTTTGAGTTGAACTTGTTTTACAAAATCCTCTTGTCATAATGTGTATTGATCACTTCCTATAATTAACACTTGACAAAAACACCTGGAAATTAAATTGAAGAACTCAGTTGCTTGAGTGATTTTGTGAGTCTTGTTATTTTCCCTACTTTATGTGTGATCTTTCACTCGATGTGATTGGAATGTTTATTTCTGTTTGTTGATGTATGTGTGTTGTTTTAAGTGAATAAAACCTAGTAATAACAAGATCAAGCATCAATCTCATATTCCATTCTATGTTTATCTCCTCTTTTCCTTCCCTTAAAAACTTCCAACTTTGGAGACATGTTCCTATGTCAAATCTTGTTCTGTTCATCAATTTATCTTCATGGATCTCAGGTTTCCTATCCATACCATCCACTCAATTTGTTCTTTTGGATACTTAAACACTTTGGTATCTTCTTTCAAAGTCCTTTAGAAGGGATCCCCTACTTAATGATCATATCTCTATTAATTTGAAGCACTTTGTCCCTGTTACTCAAAATCACTTCTTATTGTTTTCAAGCCCCATCAGCCATTCATGACTTATATATCACCTCCATGTGGTCCATTTATTTTTCAATGGCCATTTGAATATTCATTTCTCATGGTTTTTAGCCTATTAAATAAACCCCTATTTTCACCCTTTTCCACTTGGTGCCTCAAATATTTTCAAAAGAGTTGTTTATTAAAAATCAATTTTGAGACCTGTGTTATATACTCTATCATCCCAACTCAAAAAAATTTGTTTAAAATGCTTTTTACTATTTACTATTTTCCATTTTCCAAAAGGCCAGAAATGGACTTTAAATATTTTGTGAAGAAAAGTATTTCCTAAAATCTTGGAAAAATTATTCAACATGCCTATGGTGACGTGGGAATTATTTATAGAAAAACAATTTTAACTAGTGTTAAATTTTTTGGAGAAAACATTTAAAAACAGTTTCTGCCCTTTTTGAAATTCCAAAATTTTGTGAAACAAATATTTTCAAAACTCTTGAGGCCACCGTCCCTAGACTCCAGCTTTGATCCTCTATCCATTGGCCACAATCTTTTTCATGTGTTCTATTCAAATTATTGGCGAAAACAATCAAAAACCTCCACTGGTTATTCTGGACATGGTTAAGTTCATGCATTTCGGACAACAATTGGACTCTATCTACCTCTTTCCTGTTCTGAGAGATGGAAAACATCCTCCCCAGCCTCCTAGACATGGTATAGTTGATCCACCATCTCTCTCTCACAACCACTAGCAAGTGGACAAGGATGGTGATCACCCTCCTCTTCTCAGTCCACCTCCATAGTGCATCGGAGGAGAAGTCCTCGCGCAAAGAGACTCCACTCGCACCGCGTGACTCCCTGGCGAAGCCTCCCCTCCTCTGGTTGTCTTATTCTTCCTTGGCCATGAGTTGGCCATGGCGCCCAAAACATGCACGAAACGTCGCTCGCATTCCTACGCGTGGGTAGCACACCTCACCCTCTCTCCTTGTCTACACGCTTCACAGGACCTCCACAAGCACACCCGTGCCCCTCATTTTCCCTAGCTCGCTCTACTTCTCCCTCGGCTCACTGTCGAACACCTGCGTGTGGTACATGAGAGTTCGGGCTCCCGCTCGCTACAAACCCCCTCCTTCCTCTATATCAGCTCCTGGAGTATCCACTTGTCATGCTCCACCCACTAGGCCAGCCTTTACCCTTCATAGATACCCGCAAGCGAGCCGCCATGGCCGCTGTGGGATAGGTCCGCCAAGCTCCGATGAGAGCCTTCTCCGGGCCATAATATTTGAATAAAACTTGTCTACCCACATCCTCTCCCTCCTAATCGAGCCTCATCATCGAAACCCCCTTGGATTCCGTCATGTTTGGCCGATCGGTCGCGACCTTGCCGCGGATCCTGAAACCGTCGAGCCGCCACCATAGGTTGTCCCTTCCCATCTCCTTTCTTCCGCCGGCATACTTTTGGTCCCCTGAACCTCATTCCGTTCTCTATTTTGTGGTTAATCCTTCGCAGGTCCCAGTTCCTCTATGGCCGAGTTGGCCGGCTGCAGCTCCCCGTCAGATTCCTTGCTCTGGTTGTTCCCGCCAAGCGCTAGTAGGGGAAGTAGATGTGCCTCGTCTCCCCGAGTCTCCTGGTGCATTTTTCGCCTCACGGCTGGCCTCCAGTCTCCTGGCGGTGAGCTATAAGTTCCTCAGCGGCGACGGAGAGGACATCGCTGTGCCTTTTGGTCTCCGCCGGCGCGGGTCATCGTCAACACTTCCTGGCCGTCGGATCCCAATCCGACGCACGCGTAACCCTTCGCGCGTACGAGGCCACTAACGACTGGGCCCATCCTAGGCCCAGCATCAGCGATTTTACTTGTCACCGTGCAGGAAAACCTCGCGGGCCGGCCCAACTCTTCGAACCCGGCCTCTGTGCCGTTTCTGAAGGCAGATCTGGCCCGATAGCATTTTTCTGCAGGTTAATGTTTTCCTTTTCCTGCAGAACCCTTTCTGGTGCTTTGGTTTAATCATTTTAAAAATACTTAAGCTGCAAATATTGAAAAACCAAAAATCATAGTGGTAGATATGCAAATTCCTAATCATCTCCAAGTTGCAGATCTATGGTTGGTGCAATATTTAAGAGAACTAAAATAAATTCCAGAAGAACTCATTAACACCATTTATTTAATAACTTTAGTTTTATGTATCCAAAACATGCAAACTAAACTGTTCTGAGTAACCCTTTTTTATAGCTATCTGTGGCAGTTGACCTTGTGTTTACTTGAATTGTTGAGTGAGAATGACATGCATGTTAGTTTTAGGCCAGATAGCACTTCTATGATTTATTCAATTTTATTGGTGATGCTTTTTTATGTGAATCCAATTGTTTTGGTTTTCGAGTGACTAGTAGCACCTTATACTATGTTTTCATGATTTTAGGAGATACAGAACAGGCTTGGTGATTTATTTAGTGTTTAGCCCTTTTCTGCTTATTATTGCTTTGCATGTATTAATTATTGTGTTATATTGTTTTTGTTATAAAAGTGATTCCTAGCATGTGTGGGGTATTAACTAATGTTTGAGTTGTGCTTTGTGTATGTCACTAGCATGTTAGGAATTATGTGTGAAAACTATGTGTGTTAGAGTTTTTCCTCTCATAATAGGGGTTTCCTAGTATTTAGTGATTATTGATTGTTTTATGCTTGATACTTTGATAATTTAAATGATTGATTTAGTATTGTTTTTAATATCATATCTAATGTTATTTTAAAATAGTATACTTGCTTGCATGATTGAATAAGGTCTAGATCATTTTGGCATGCCATGCTAGTGTTAGGTGTTTTCTACCATAGTTGTTATTTGCATGCTTAATTTTTTTTATACATTGATTAGATTATTATTTTGATACTACTAGCATGTCTAGGTGTTGTTTTCTCTGTTATATGGATGACATCTTATATATCTATCATGTTAAAATAAACCATGTCTGATGATCTATTATTGTTTTGCATGTTTGCATGTCTAAATAGCCCTTTTTCCATCTCTAGTTTTAGTGGTTATTTTGCTCCATGATTGTTTCCATGTATTGAGTGATTCCATGACATCTTTGGTATTGTTTTTTCTCTGTTATTTGGTTGCTTATCTACTGTTTATATTATGTCTCCATGTTTAGAAAAGCATGTGTTACTATGGGCTGGTAGTATTGATTGTTATTATTTTCCTATGCATGTGTATGTGTTCCTAAGTCTTTTTCTTGTTGTTTTACTCATTCTTATGAATGACCAGAGAGTCATAGAACCTTACATGACCATGTGATGAGAGTGGAACACCCACTGGACTCATGCCATTTTGGTTGAGGATCCATAGCATTTAATCTAGTGTTATTCATGTGTGTTATCTGTGTATGTCTTGCTTGTTGGCGTGTACTCTAGTGTTTTTTTGATTGTATTTGTTTGATGAATTGCTTGCTGTATGTTTACTTGGTTATCAAGTGCTTGCCTTTGTTTGGTTCTGATTTGATGTTTTCCTTTTTTGTTCTACGCTGTTAGATAACGAGGACGGTATTATTTCCCGGAGAGGTTTTTATTGCAACTCTTGTTTATTTCAAGAGAAAGACCAAGACTAGTGCCAAGGAAAACCACTCTAAATGCTTTCTTGTTGATTACTTTTCATTATATATCATGCATGTTTTACTTCTGAAGTTTTACCAAATTTTGACTCAAAAACTATTTTCTTAGTGGACTATACCACTATCTTTATCATGTATCTAATATGCTATATCCACTATATAATCTTGGTGTTACCAAGCCCTTTAGATATTTTTAGTATCATCACTTTATTAACTTAAGTCCATTAGTGGAAATTTTTAACTTGGTGTTTTTGGAAAAAAAAAGCTTTGGAAAAACCCTGAGGAAAGGTGGGACCTTGTCCGAGGGAGGTTTGTGAAGGAGGAAATGTTTTCGACTTGTTTTGCAAAAATGACACATAACCTAGTCTTCGCCAGACAACCAAGACGTGCTGCCACATTACCCCAATATGGGAACGGGGTCTAGCTAAAAACTTGTCGGTGTTAGTCCGTGTCTACCTCAATGTGCTATAGGGGTTCGAGTCTCCCGAACTGAAATGTCGCCAGAAAGGAATAATGGGACATTCAGAGTGTGGGATTAAGTTCACCACCGGTTGCAACAGTTGGGTCTCCTGCCATGGCGGCGTGTTGTCAAGGGAAACCGGATCGATACGGCTGACTCACTCGGTGTCGGGGAGAATAAACCCAGTTGAAGAGGTATTCATTTAATAGCACTTGCATACTGGATAGTTAGGACCAGTTATCCGATGTTTGCATACTGTCTCGGACAGTCCGTGGTTGTTCACGGCAGATGTACTGGATCTTGTGGATTGTGTACACCTCTGCAGAGTAAAACTATTCGGAATAGCCGCGTCCTCGGATATGGACATTTGAATGGCCATGTAGCTAGCATTGTGTCAATGTTTTCGACAAGTTTGAAAAGTGTTTAGGAAATTGTACCTGGGAGGTACGTGGAAAGGGAAAGATTGTACCTTTGAGGTACAGGATAAATTATGATCTTGAAGATGTGATCTTCCAAGAAGTTTTGCAAAGAAAAACTTTATTTTATTTAGAATGCTTTATCAAAACCTTGTGGATATGCAATATCTACAAGAAAAATCAAATATCTTTTGAAGTATCTTCTTCAACAAAGAAAACTAAAACTTGTGCAACTATGATGGGTCTTAAATTCATCATGGCTAGTTGAACCCTAATTACAGCCTTCCTACCACCTTTATATATGCATACTTGCATGTTTAGCTTTCATTTGGGGTGTCTTGCGAATACAATCAAATGTACTCATATTGCTTTCGTCCCTGGCTATTGTCGTAGCCAGACTTTGGGCAGAAACCCGAAGAACCTGAAGAAGCTGGTATCGCTGGCGACTGTGTGAACTAGGAACGTCTCCGAGTCAGTAGCATGTAGGTAGTCAAGGCATGAATTGGGTTTACCACGAGTGTTTTGAAGACTTCCGCTGTTTAGTGTGTTTTCCAGCCCTACGTGGCAGTTGTTTTCCACTGAGTCATGTGACCAGTATTGTAAGTGGTGTATTCGTGTAGTGGATGTTTTAATCTACGATGCCAACTCGAGTATGTTGTTGACGACTAACTGATCATGGGATCGTGAATGTATGCATACTGGAGGTGTCGGACTGCTAGTCTGGGGTCCCCACAGAGTTGGTATCAGAACCATCCTGACTTTAGGAGACCTTAGTTAGCCTGAACATCAGATAGGAAACAAAAATATTTCGGTAAAAACTATATTATTACATAAATTGTTTTTTTATCTAAGAAACCCTAAGCATAGCTTCGAATTTTTCTCAAAACTTATTGCCTAGTTTTTAAGATAGGATATTGGAAAACAAAAACCTATTATTTTTCTCTTTGTTTTCATGACTCAAAATATTTTGTACAAATAAATAAATTTGAGTTTATAAAACTTTGGTTTTTATTTAAATGTTTACCAAAAAGTTTTCTTCTGCTATCCTTTCTATTTAATAAATTGCGTACTTAGCGATGTCTCGAGAAGACCTTAGTAGTTAGCAACCCGAAGAAAAATAAGCTTCCTTCCGAAGACCTCAACATCAAGATGAAATAAAGAAATCCTCTAGATCCGAAGACTCTGCCATGTATCAAGATCAACAACGACGTTAACAACATGAAGACTTCAAAAAACCCTGGTCGACCTAGAAACGCAGGATTCGATAGGTTTTGCTCAGTTGTTTCTCTTTAGCTACCCGTTCCTCGACGGTATTAAATGTTTGTTGGTACCAAAGGTACCTTGTTTGTTCCTTGCTTATGTGATGTTTGTGTGGGTTACTCTTGTGTGATATTTTTACTTACTCCCAAGTTGTGTTTTTTTTAATTTTTTTTGCTTGAGTGTCTCACAAGCACGCCTTTCCGGAAAAACAACGTCACCACACTTTTACCTCTTGCTTTATTTATGTCTGTTTGCAAAAACTTCTTTTTGCCCTGTCGGCCACAGTTTGCACTTTTGGTATCTCTTCAAAGGTCTAACTTAGCAAAAACCCCTTTTAAAAAGTTTTATACCCCATCCCTTCATGAGAAGAGCATGGTATGGAACACTCTCTACATCAACCCGAGAGCCCAAGAATCTGAAATCTTCCTCAAGACGGGCAGCGGACTTCACACACCATTTTTTGAGCAACTACATCAAGAGCCACCAAGAAGGACGACGAATTCATATTCAAGCCCGAGATGCAGCAAGTTGTGTCTCGCAACTCTAACATAAACTTTACCAGTCTAACACTACTAACATAACTATTTAATTTTGGACTAGCATCTAATTGAAGGTTTGCAAGGGTACTAGCTAGTTTTCCCGAGGGAAAGCTAACTGGATGACCCTAAGCCACCTAAGAAGACACCTGAAGATCTCCCTGAAGATCAAGACCTAATGAAGTCTTCCATGACCTGCCTTCTCCACCAAGCAAAATGAGACGAAGACAAAGATAATTCCCGATGACCTACCAAGACTAATTAAAGGGGGGAAGCATCTGCACTTCAACGGTGTCGACCACTCAAGAAGCAAAGAAGCTTATAGGAGTTCCTAACGGCTTCCATAGCAGTAATCAGAGAGAGTCAAGTCTACGGACCTGACACCCTATGAGTTCAGATTGTTGCCGTGAGTAACTATCTGTGACACCCTAAAGAAGACCAGATCAAGACGAAGACAGAAGGTCGACGAAGCAGCATAATCAAGACCCTTCATTAGCTTGTGTCTTTCCACCAACATCAACAACAAGGACATGAAGTGTCAAGTGAAGGTATCCATCTCCTCTACAAGCAACATTCTGACAACATTAACACCTCGAGTTCTCAGAAGACCACCACGTCATAGGGTCAGCTTTTACAAAAAGTGAAGAATCCCTAGACTCTTGTTTGTCGTTACACTCTTATAGTACCCACTTACGAATCTCGGGGACAAGATTCATTTTAAGGGGGGAAGAGCTGTAACAACCCAATTTTTGGAAGACAGGAGAAACTTGTTTTCAATAACCCAAAAATCAGGGCCAACAAAAACTTTTTGATATGTTTGACAAATGCTTGTGTTTCTTTTCTATTTGCTTGATGTTTGTGTTTGTATTTGAGTTTATTCACAACTGACATTAAAACCAATGATCATAACTTTCTTAAAACACAACCCTTGTGATCAAGTCATGACAAGAAAGCTTATCACCTTCATCTATCACCTTCTTTTGGCAAAATCCTTTTTTGAAAAATGTTTTGATTTTAGAAGAAATCCAAAGGCCAAGTTTTGAGAAAACAAAAGGGTATTTTCGAAAACCATATGAAGATTATCTTGGAGGTAATCGTATCCTACATGTTTTCAACCAAGATATGTTTGCAAGTATTCCAAAAACCTCATCTCACTTTCTCTTTTGCTAAAACCATAAGTGGGGATTATATTACCCCTGTGTTTTACCTCAGTTATATTCTTTTGGATATATCAAGATTTGAGTTGAACTTGTTTACAAAATCCTCTTGTCATAATTTGGCTTGATCACTACCTATAATTAACACTAGAGAACAACACCTGGAAATTAAATTGAAGAACTCAGTTGCTTGAGTGATTTTGTGTGTCTTGTTATTTTCCCTGCTTTATGTGTGATATTTCACTTGGTGTGATTGGAGTGATTATTTCTGTTTGTTGATGTATGTGTGTTGTTTTAAGTGAATAAAATCTAGTAATAACAAGATCAAGCATCAATCTCATATTCCATTCTATGTTTATCTCCTCTTTTGTTTCCCTTAAAAACTTCCAGCTTTGGAGACATGTTCCTATGTCAAATCTTGTTTTGTTCATCAATTTATCTTCATGGATCTCAGGTTTCCTATCCATACCATCCACTCAATTTGTTCTTTTGGATACTGAAACACTTTGGTATCTTCTTTCAATGTCCTTTAGAAGGCATCCCCAAATTAATGATCATATCTCTATTAATTTGAAGCACTTTGTCCCTGTTACTCAAATTCACTTCTTATTGTTTTAAAGCCCCTTCAACCTATACTTGTAATATTCATGACTTATATATCACCTCCATGTGGTCCATTTATTTTTCAATGGCCATTTGATTATTCATTTCTCATGGTTTTTAGTTTGTCAAATAAACCCTTATTTTCATCCTTTTCCACTTGGTTCCTCAAATATTTTCAAAAGAGTTGTTTATTAAAAATCACTTTTGATACATGTGTTATATACTCTCTCATCCCAACTCAAAAATATTTGTTTAAAAAGCTTTTTACTATTTATTATTTTCCATTTTCCAAAAGGCCAGAAATTGAAATTTAAATATTTTGTGAAGAAAAGTATTTCGTAAAATCTTGGAAAAATTACCCAACATGCCTATGGTGATGTGGCAATTATTTATAGAAAAACATTTGTAAGTTGTGTTTAAAATTTTGGAGAAAACATTTAAAAACAGTTTCTTCCCTTTTTGAAATTCCAAAATTTTGTGAAACAAATATTTTTCAAAACCCTTGAGGACAGCATACCTAGACTCCATTTTTGATCCTCTATCCATTGGACACAATATTTCACATGTGTTCTATTCAAATTATTGTGAAAACAATCAAAAACCTCCAGTGGTTATTCTGGACATGGTTAAGTTCATGCATTTCTTAGCCAATAATTGGACTCTTTCTACCTCTCTCATGTTCTGGGAGATGGAAAACATCCTCCCCAACCTCCTAGACATGGTCTAGCTGATCCACCATCTCTCTCTAACAGGCACTAGAAAGTGGACAAGGATGGTGATCACCCTCCTCTTCTCAGTCCACCTCCACAGTGCATCCCAGGAGAAGGCCTTGCGCCAGGAGACTCCACTCGCACCCTGTGACTCCCTGGCGAAGCCTCCCGTCCTCTGGTTGTCTTCTTCTTCCTTGGCCATGAGCTGGCCATGGCGCCAGTACACGCACGACACGTCGCTCGCGTTCCTACATGTGGGCAGCACACCTCACCCTCTATCTTTGTCTACACGCTTCACGGGACCTCCACAAGAACACCTTTGCCGCTCATTCCCCCCCCAGCTCACTCCCCTTCTCCCTCGGCTCACTGTCGAACACCTGCGTGTGGTACATGAGAGTTCAGGCTCTCGCTTGCTACAAACCCCCTCCTTCCTCTATATGGGCTCCTGGAGTATCCCCTTGTCATGCTCCACCCACTAGGCCAGCCTTTACCCTTCATAGATACCCCCAAGCGAGCCTCCATGGCCGCCGTGGGCTAGGTTCGCCGAGCTTCGATGAGAGCCTTCTTCGGGCCATCATATTTGAATAAACCTTGTCTACCCACCTCCTCTCCCTCCTAATCGAGCCTCAGCATCAAAACCCCCTTGGATTCCGTCATGTTTGGCTGAATCGCTCGCGACCTTGCCGCGGAGCTCGAAACCGTCGAGCCGCTACCACGGGTTGTCCCGTCCCCTCTCGTTTCTTTCCTCGATATCCTTTTGGTTCCCTGAACCTCATTCTGTTCTCCATTTTGTGGTTAATCCTTCGTAGGTCCCAGTTCCTCTATGGCCGAGTTGGCTGGCCGCAGCTCCCCGTCAGATTCCTTGCTCTGGCTGTTCCCGCCAAACACCAGTGGGGGAAGTAGATGCGCCTTGTCTCCCCGAGTCTCCTGGTGCATTTTTTTCCTCACAGCTAGAAGTTCCTCAGCGGCGGACGGAAAGGACGCAGCCGTGCCTTTTGGTCTCCGCCGGCGCGGGTCATTGTCAACTCTTCTTGGCCGTCGGATCCCAATCCGACGCATGCGTAACCCTTCACACGTACGAGGCCACTAACGATTGGGCCCTACCTAGGACCATCATCAACGCTTTGACTTGTCACCGTGCAGGAAAACCTCGCGGGCCGGCCCAGCTCTTCGAACCCGACCTGTGTGACGTTTCTGAAGGCAGATCTGGCCCGATAGCATTTTTCTGCAGGTTGATTTTTCCTTTTCCTGCGGAACTCTTTCTGGTGCTTTTTTAATCATTTTAAAAATACTTAAGGTGCAAATATTGACAAACGAAAAATCATAATGGTATATATGCAAATTACTAATCATCTCCAACTTGCATATCCTTGTTTGGTGCAATATTTTAAGAGAACTAAAATAAATGCCAGAAGAACTCATTAACACCATTTATTTTATAACTTGAGTTTTATGTATTGAAGACATGCAAACTAAACTGTTTTGAGTAACCCTTGTTTATATCTATCTCTGGAAGTTTACCTTGTTTTGCTTGAGTTGTTGAGTGGGAATTACATTCATGTTAGTTTTAGTCTGGAGAGCACTTCTGTGATTTATTCAAATTTATTGGTGACGCTTTTTTATGTGAATCGAATTGTGTTGGTTTTCTAGTGACTAGTAGCACCTTATACTAGGTTTTTATGATTTTAGTAGTTACAGAATAGGCTTTATGATTTATTTAGTGTTTAGCCCTTTTCAGCTTATTATTGCTTTGCATGTATTAATTATTGTGTTATATTGTTTTCGTTATAAAAGTGATTCCTAGCATGTGTAGGGTATTAATTAATGTTTGAGTTGTGCTGTGTGTATGTCACTAGCATGTTAGGAATTATGTGCGAAAACTATGTGTGTTAGAGTTTTTCCTCTCATAACAGGGGTTTCCTAGTATTTAGGGATTATTGATTGTTTTATGCTTGATATTTTGGTAATTTAAATGATTGCTTTAGTATTTTTTTTCATAGAATATCTATTGTTATCAGAGAATATTATACTTTCTTGCATTATTGAATAAGTTCTAGATCATTTTGGCATGCCATGCTAGTGTTAGGTGTTTTCTGCCACAGTTATTATTTGCATGCTTAAATTTTTGATACATTGATTAGAATTTTATTTTGATATTACTAGCATGTCTAGGTGTTGTTTTCTATGTTATATGGATGATATCTTGTATATCTATCATGTTAAAATAAACCATGTTTGATGATCTATTATTGTTATGCATGTATGCATGTCTAAATAACCCTTTTTCCATCTCTAGTTTTAGTGGTTATTTTGCTCCATGATTGTTTCCATGTATTGAGTGATTCCATGACATGTTTGGTATTGTTTTTTCTCTGTTATTAGGTTGCTTAGCTACTGGTTATATTATGTCTCCATGTTTAGAAAAGCATGTGTTACTATGGGCTAGTAGTATTGATTGTTATTATTTTCCTATGCATGTGTGTGTGTGTGTGTGTTCCTAAGTTGTTTTCTTGTTGTTTTCCTCATCCTCATGAATGACCAGAGAGTTATCGAACCTTATATGACCATGTTATGAGAGTGGCACACACACTGGACTCATGCCATTTTGGTTGAGGATCCATAGCATCTAATCTAGTTTTATTCATGTGTGTTGTCTGTGCATGTCTTGCTTGTTGGTGTGTACTCTAGTGTTTTTGTTTTTTATTGTATTTGTTTGATGAATTTTTTGATGTATGTTTACTTGGTTATCAAGTGCTTGCCTTTGTTTTGTTCTAATTGGGTGTTTTCCTTTTTTTTTGTTCTATGACATTAGATAACGAGGACGGTATTTTTTTCCCGGAGAGGTTTTTTATTGCAACTCTTGTTTATTTCAAGAGCAAGACCAAGAACAGTGCCAAAGTTTTACTTATCATTATCTATCACGCATGTTTTACTTCTGAAGTTTTACCAAAGTTTGACTAAAAACTGTTTTCTTATTGGACTACACCACTATCTTTATCATGTATCTAATATGCTATATCCACTATATAATCTTGGTGTTACCAAGGCCTTTAGATATTTTAGTATCATCACTTTATTAACTTAGGTCCCTTAGTGGACATTTTTAACTTGGTGTTTTTGGAAAAACCCTGAGGAAAGGTGGGACCTTGTCCGAGGGAGGTTTGTGAAGGAGGAAATGTTTTCGACTTGTTTTCCAAAAATGACACATAACCTAGTCTTCGCCGGACAACCAAGCCGTGCTGCCACATTACCCCAATATGGGAACAGGGTCTAGCTAAAACCTTGTCAGTGTTAGTCTGTGTCTAACTCAATGTGCTATAGGGGTTAGAGTCCCCCGAACCGAATTGTCGCCAGAAAGGAATAATGGGACATTCATAGTGTGGGATTAAGTTCACCACCGGCTGCAACAGTTGGGTCTCCTGCCATGGCGGTATGTTGTCAGGGGAAACCG
Organism: Alopecurus myosuroides; assembly: GCA_028641055.1. Classification (NCBI taxonomy): domain Eukaryota; kingdom Viridiplantae; phylum Streptophyta; class Magnoliopsida; order Poales; family Poaceae; genus Alopecurus; species Alopecurus myosuroides. The sequence continues at coordinate 117,998,419 of CM054059.1, forward strand.
GATCGATACGGATGACTCACTCGGTGCCGGGGAGAACAAACCAAGTTGCAGAGGTATTCATTTACTAGCACTTGCATAGTGGATAGCTAGGACCAGTTATCTGATGTTTGCATACTGTCTCGAACATTCCGTGGTTGTTCACGGAGGATGTACTAGATCTTGTGGATTGTGTACACCTCTGCAGAGTAAAACTATTCGGAATAGCTGCGTCCTCGGATATAGACAGTTGAATGGCCATGTAGCTAGAATTGTGTCAATGTTTTCGACAAGTTTGAAAAGTGTTTTGGAAATTGTACATGCGAGGTACGTGGAAAGGGAAACATTGTACCTTTGAGGTACCAGATAAATGATGATCTTGAAGATGTGATCTTCCAAGAAGTTTTGCAAAGAAAAACTTTCTTTTATTTAGAATGCTTTATCAAAACCTTGTGGATATGCAATATCTACAAGAGAAATTAAATATCTTTTAAAGTATCTTCTTTAACAAAGAAAACTAAAACTTGTGCAACTATGATGGGTCTTAAATTCATCATGGCTAGTTGAACCCTAATTACAGCCTTCCTACCACCTTTATATATATATACTTGCATGTTTAGCTTTCATTTGGGGTGTCTTGCAAGTACAATCAAATATACTCATATTGGTTTCGTCCCTGGCTATTGTCGTAGCGAGACTTTGAGCAGAAACCCGGAGAACCTGAAGAAGCTGGTATCGCCGACGAATGTGTGAACTAGGAACGTCTCCGAATCAGTAGCATGTAGGTAGTTAAGGAATGAATCGGGTGTACCACGAGTGTGTTTTGAATACTTCCGTTGTTTAGTGTGTTTTCCTATCCTGCGTGGCAGTTGTTTTCAACTGAGTCATGCGACCAGTTGTGTAAGCCGTGTATTCGTGTAGTGGATGTTGTAATCTGCAACGCCAGCTCGAGTATGTTGTTCACGACTAACTGATCATGGGATCATGAATGTATGCATACTGTAGGTCTCGGACTGCTAGTCTGGGGTCCCCACACTTCCTTTTAAACTTTGAAGGTGTCTTGGCATTTTTGTTTGCCCCACTCTTAAAGCCAAGCGAAATATCACTTTTCTATGTTAACTCTATGTTTGAAACAAACGCATAGCTTTCAAGTGCATTATTATTCATGATGTTTTGTTTGTGTTACTTTTCATGATGCAAGGTGATTACTATGTTTCATTGTTAGAATTACATTTATCATGCTTGTGTTAAAGTTCTATGATCTCAGCTATTATTATGCTTTTACAATTTAGATGATCAAGTTTATGTTGGTAGCATGTCACCTCAGATTTTTTTTATCGTTTACCTACTCGAGGACGAGTAGGAACTAAGCTTGGCGATGTTCATACGTTATAAACGTATCCTTAATTTCTGATGTTCCATGTTGTTTTCATGCCATATGCTACATGTTTTCCTTACACTTTATGTCATTTTTATCGATTTTTTGGGTCTAACCTATTGACAAGATGCCACAGAGCAAGTTCCTATTTTCTGCTGTTTTTAGTTTTAGAAAAGTTGTTTTGGAAATATTCTCGGAATTGAATGATTCAAAAGCCAGTAGTCTTAGAATTCCCTAAGGGTCAAGGAAGTCCAAAGGAGACATGGAAGGGGGCCCTGGAGCCCCCACACCATGCCTCCATGCGGGTGGGCCCCTGGCCGCGCCGGGAGGTGGTGTGGGGCCCTCGGGAGCCCACCACCATCGCCCTTTCGCCTATATATGCCCCCCGAGGCATAAACCCTAAAGAGATTGGGCCCCTTCCATGAAAAGTTCTGTAGCTCCGCCGTCGCCGCCGACAAGTTTCGAGACACAGAAATCTCTGTTCCGGCACCATCTCTCCATGCGGGTGGGGGGGCCTGGAGTCCTAGAGACCTGGAGGGGGGCCTGGAGCCCTCACACCATGCCTCCATGTGGGTGGGCCCCTGTCCGCTACGGGAGGTGGTGTGGGGCCCTCGGTCGCGCACCACCATCGCCCTTTCGCCTATATATGCCCCCCGAGGCACAAACCCTAAAGAGATTGGCCCCCTTCCACGAAAAGTTTTGTAGCTCCGCCGTCGCCGCTGACAAGTTTTGGCGGACAGAAATCTCTGTTCTGGCACCCTGCCAGGATGGGGAAGTGCCCCTGAGGCATCTCCATCAACTCCACCGCCATCTTCATCGCCGTTGTGTCTCCTATGATGAGGAGGGAGTAGTTTTCCCCCGGGGCTAAGGGATCTACCGGTAGCTATGTGTTTCATCTCTCTCTCCCATGGTGTGATGTTTATCTGATCATTAGCTTTGTAATCCAGTTGAATAAGTAGATGTTACTCTTCATGTATTATGCTACTTAAGTGGTTTTGTTCTGATATCTCCGTGAACACTTTGATCACGGTGTAAAGGGGACAGTGTGTGCACCGTGTGGTTTAGCATGATATTTATATCTTGTTTTGGATGACCCGATGACACTGTGGTGTTTGTCTAGTAGCTTCTAGGGCACTCAAGTTGACAGTGTGGGGTTAACTAGACATGGGAATACGACTTTGAGGAGTGCTGTTACAGCCCTATGCAATGAATTGATGTATGTTATCCAACCGGAGAGTGGTTCAGAGTAGTGTAGTGTAGAGAGATATTTATGCATTCAATTATGTTATCATTGTTGAGAGTGTCCACTAGTGAAAGTATGATCCGTAGGCCTTGTTTCTAATCATTAAAAACCGTTTACATTCACATCTGCTATAAGTTTGCTTGATGCCATTTTTATTTCAGATCGCTATTATCACTTATAAACATCCATATTACTTGTATTTCACTCTCTCTTCACTAAACTAGTGCACCTATACAACTGACAATTGTATTAGGTGTGTTGGGGACACAAGAGACTTCTTGTATCGTAATTGCAGGGTTGCTTGAGAGGGATACCTTTGACCTCTACCTCCCTGAGTTCGATAAACCTTGGGTGATCCACTTAAGGGAAACTTGGTGTTGTTCTACAAACCTCTGCACTTGGAGGCCCAACACTGTCTACAAGAATAGAAGCATGCATAGACATCGGCCACTGCCTCACGCCGCCTATTTTCCTATAAGATGCCCTTAACCCTAATTTTATCATGGACAGAGATTATCTCTACAAAACTTATAGAGAGGCGTCGTCACCTGAAAAATCCAATCTAGAGCTTCTGCAGTCCTGTTTTGGCACCCTACCGAAGGGGGGAATCGTGATTGGAGGCCTCTACATCGCCATGATTTCCTCCACGATGATGCGTGAGTAGTTCATATCGGGACTATGGGTCCATAGAAGTAGCTAGTGGGTATCTCTCTATGTTATGCCTCCATGTTTAGAGCCTCGTGAGCTGCCTCGCATGATTGAGACCATCGTTATGTAATTGTGCATGCAGTGTTTGCTAGGATCTGATGAACCTTGGGATTATGATTATTTTGTTCATGTCAATGTGATATGCTTTACTTATATTTTTTAGAGAGTTTTAGTATTGTATTGCAATTATCTCTGGTGTTTATGATTACCTTGGCCGCATAGTTGTTTTCACCTCGAAGAGAGGGTTTATATGCTAGATAGTGGGTTCATGCCTCCCTTATATCTGTTCTCGAGTGACACAAATGTGACATATGAGGGATGTGATGTTGCCACTACGGAGAAAACAACGGTGCTCTTCTCTACAGATGAGAAACACTGCTTACATTACGTACTTGTTCTTAATGCAACTGTGTGTTGCACACAAGTAATCACTTTGTTGTTGCAACTTAATACCAACAAGATTTGCTGGATAGCTTTCTCAGGGTAGACTATTAGTACTAGATGCATGCTCGATAGAGGTATATTTATCTTGACGTAATGCCTACAATGTTAGAACCCGTGAACTATATCTCGTCATAATAGTATTGTTATACGTTCTTGATTTGTCAATTTCCCAGCTTTAATTTGTTCACCCAACATGTTTGTCTTCTTTGGAGAGATACCACTATTGAACCTATGAACCCCAGTCCAATTTTACTCATTGATAAAACCTTATTTTAAGCACTTCCATAATTGTTTCTTTGGTGTACCGTTTGTACTTTTATTTCTTTCCAAAATTCTATACGTCTAATTCTGTAGTTTCAGAAAGACCGGAAGACTGACAACCTTCCGGAAAGTTGGGGCAAGAGAGAGTTTGTGGGTTGTGTGCAGGTTCCATAATCGTTGACGCGCCAGACAACAAGAAACCTTCTCCAAGTATTCAAAGTCCTACTTTTCAATACACCTTGGTTCCACACTTGGGGGAAAATTCCGCTAGACTACATCATACCTTCCACTTGGGGTAACCCAAAGGACATGTGAGCACGTCAGCAACATCAAGAAATTTTATGGCACCGTTGCAGGGGACTTCAAGCTTGCAGCAATGGGGTCTTACACTTCCACTCTCTTTCTGTTGTTTTGTTCTTGCTTAGTTTACTTCTGTTTAGTCCTGTTTTTTCTTTATCAAAAACCCTAAAAATTTAGTTCTCTAGTTTCTAGTCTTTTGTTTGAGTTGTTAGTTTATTTTGTTAGTATGTCTAGCTCTACACCTTTTTTTATGTATCCCGAGGCTGAGGTCCTCAAATTCAAACAAAGAGGTGGGGAAAGTTTAAAAGATGCTTGGTATAGAACTAATGATGCTCCAAATAGGTCCACTAAAAAGAAAGCCACCATTGTCCTTCTTAGAAACTTTTATGTGGGTATGTCCTTGACACATTAATGGGTGGAAATTTTTTAGGATCACACACTTTGGAAGCTCTTAATGTTATTAAAATCTTTGTGGGAAATACTCCAGTTGATGCAATTAAAATTGATATCACTATGGAACATGTACTAAATAGGCTGTATTCAATTGAGGATAATATAATTAATATTTTGAAACAAAATGAGCTAGACAAGAAGTTAATTGAGCATGTGAACAAACTAGATGGTGCTATAAAGAGTATTTACAAAAGGGTAAAAACTATTGAAACTATAAAACCTAATGAAAATCAGCTATCTAGAATAGACAAAATTGAAGAGGTTATAGAAACTTTGGGGTCTACCTTGTCCTCTCTTAAAACTAAAAAGGTTGAAGCTGCAATAGGAAAGAAGCCTAAATTCATGTATATCCCTGAGAATCCCCCACAAAAAATTAAATTGTCTACTAAAGAAGGGGGAAGTTCTAAAACTATAGAGGAGGCATATAGTGTGAGCAAAGCCAAAAGCACTATTCTCGACTCACCTAGTATTATAAACAAATTTATCTCACAAAACCCTCCTAAAAGAACTAGACGCACTATTTAAGTTTTTTTATGGTCTTGAGCACGGATATATTGGTAGTACTAGATGCATGCTCGATAGAGGTATATTTATCTTGACGTAATGCCTACAATGTTAGAACCCGTGAACTCTATCTCGTCATAATAGTATTGTTATACGTTCTTGATTTGTCAATTGCCCAGCTGTAATTTGTTCACCCAAAATGTTTGTCTTCTTTGGAGAGATACCACTATTGAACCTACGCACCCCGTTACTATTTTACTCATTGATAAAACCTTATTTTAAGCACTTCCATAATTGTTTCTTTGGTGTACCGTTTGTACTTTTATTTCTTTCCAAAATTCTATACGTCTAATTCTGTAGTTTCAGCAAGACCGGAAGACTGACAACCTTCCGGAAAGTTGGGGCAAGAGAGAGTTTGTGTGTTGTGTGCAGGTTCCATGCTCGTTGAGGCGCCAGACAACAAGAAACCTTCTCCAAGTATTCAAAGTCCTAATTGTCAATACACCCTGGTTCCATACTTAAGGGAAAATTCCGCTAGACTACATAATACCTTCCACTTAGGGTAACCCAACGGACATGTGATCACGTCAGCAGCATCAAGAAATTTTTCTGGCACCGTTGCCGGGGACTTCAAGCTTGCAGCAAGGGGGTCTCACACTTCCACTCTCTTTCTGTTGTTTTGTACTTGCTTAGTTTACTTTTGTTTAGTCTTGTTTTCTCTTTATCAAAAACCCTAAAAAATTAGTTCTCTAGTTTCCAATCTTTTCTTTGAGTTGATAGTTTATTTTGTTACTATGTCTATCTCTACACCTTTTGTTATGTCTCCCGAGGCTGAGGTCCTCACATTCAAACAAAGAGGTGGGGTAAAGTTTAAAAGATGCATGGTATAGAACTAATGATGCTCCAAATAGGTCCACTAAAAAGCAAGCCACCATTGTCCTTCTTAGAAACTTTTATGTGGGTATGTCCTTGACACATTAATGGGTGGAAATATTTTAGGAGCACACACTTTGGAAGCTCTTAATGTTATTAAAATCTTTGTGGGAAATACTCCAGTTGATGTAATTAAAATTGATATCACTATGGAACATGTACTAAATAGGTTGTATTCAATTGAGGATAATATAATTAATATTTTGAAACAAAATGAGCTAGACAAGAAGTTAATTGAGCATGTGCTCAAACTAGATGGTGCTATAAAGAGTATTTACAAAAGGGTGAAAACTATTGTAACTATAAAATCTAATGAAAATCAGCTATCTACAATAGACAAAATTGAATAGGTTATAGAAACTTTGGGGTCTACCTTGTCCTCTCTCAAAACTAAAAAGGTTGAAGCTGCAATAGGAAAGAAGCCTAAATTCATGTATATCGCTGAGAATCCCCCACCAAAAATTAAATTGTCTACTAAATAAGGGGGAAGTTCTAAAACTATAGAGGAGGCATCTATTGTGAGCAAAGCCAAAATCACTATTCTTGACTCACGTAGTATTATAAACAAATTTATCTCACAGAACCCTCCTAAAAGAACTAGATGCACTATTTAAGATTTTTTTATGGTCTTGATCACGAATATAATGGTAGTACTAGATGCATGCTCGATATAGGTATATTTATCTTGACATAATGCCTACAATGTTAGAACCCGTGAACCATATCTCGTCATAATAGTATTGTTATACGTACTTGATTTATCAATTGCCCAGCTGTAATTTGTTCACCCAACATGTTTGTCTTCTTTGGAGAGATACCACTATTGAACCTATGCACCCCGTTCCTAATTTTACTCATTGATAAAACCTTATTTTAAGCACTTCCATAATTTTTTCTTTGGTGTACCGTTTGTACTTTTATTTCTTTCCAAAATTGTATACGTCTAATTCTGTAGTTTCAGCAAGACCGGAAGACTGACAACCTTCCGGAAAGTTAGGGAAAGAGAGAGTTTGTGTGTTGTGTGCAGGTTCCACGCTCGTTGAGGCGCCAGACAACAAGAAACCTTCTCCAAGTATTCAAAGTCCTACTTGCCGATACACCCTGGTTCCACACTTGGGGGGAAATTCCGTTAGATTACATCATACCTTCCACTTGGGGTAAACCAACGGACATGTGATCACGTCAGCAACATCAAGAAATTTTTCTGGCACCGTTGCCGGGGACTTTGAGCTTGCAGCAAGGGGGTCTCACACTTCCACTCTCTTTCTGTTGTTTTGTTTTTTCTTAGTTTACTTTTATTTATTCTTGTTTTCTCTTTATCAAAAACCCTAAAAATCAGTTCTCTAGTTTCTATTCTTTTGTTTGAGTTGTTAGTTTATTTTGTTAGTATGTCTAGATCTACACCTTTTGTTATGTCTCCCGAGGCTGAGGTCCTCACATTCAAACAAAGAGGTGGGGAAAGTTTAAAAGACGCTTGGTATAGAACTAATGATGCTCCAAATAGGTCCACTAAAAAGCAAGCCACCATTGTCCTTCTTAGAAACTTTTATGTGGGTATGTCCTTGACACATTAATGGGTGGAAATTTTTTAGGAGCACACAGTTTGGAAGCTCTTAATGTTATTAAAATCTTTGTGGGAAATACTCCACTTGATGCAATTAAAATTGATATCACTATGGAACATGTACTATATAGGTTGTATTCAATTGAGGATAATATAATTAATATTTTGAAACAAAATGAGCTAGACAAGAAGTTAATTGAGCATGTGGACAAACTAGATGGTGCTATAAAGAGTATTTACAAAAGGGTAAAAACTATTGAAACTATAAAATCTAATGAAAATCAGCTATCTAGAATAGACAAAATGGAAGAGGTTATAGAAGCTTTGGGGTCTACCTCGTCCTCTCTCAAAACTAAAAAGGTTGAAGATGCAATAGTAAAGAAGCCTAAATTCATGTATATCCCTAAGAATCTCCCACCAAAAATTAAATTGTCTACTAAAGAAGGGGGAAGTTCTAAAACTATAGAGGAGGCATCTAGTGTGAGCAAAGCCAAAAGCACTATTCTTGACTCACCTAGTATTATAAACAAATTTATCTCAGAGAACCCTCCTAAAAGAACTAGATGCACTATTTAAGATTGTTTTATGGTCTTGATCATGGATATATTGGTAATACTTGATTCGTTCTCCATGTCTAGCTAAAAGACGTTACAGAAAAGCGCTTGTGGGAGGCAACCCACTTTGTTTTACATTCGTTATTATTATGTTTTTTTTTTCTTTGAGTATTTGAAGTTGTCACTTCTGTAACAACCACTCTATACTTTATTCTGTTTTTGTGCTAAGAGTAACCTCTAATTGAGAGGTAGTGGGATTTGGGGAACTTGCTGTTTTCTATCTAGATTTTTGCGCTTCATAAAAAACCTCGGTTCTCTCAACAATAAATCGAGGATTTTTTTATATTTTTTGGAAACTTGACCCAGGTTGTTATCTAACTTTAATTAGTTTCGCACTTGTTGATTTGATCTATAGAAGGTCCTCGACAAAATTCATCTTTACCTGTTGTTCAATTTTGACAGATTTGTGCCAATATTTGCATTTGCCTTAAATATTTTTATTTTGGTGTTCTTTCGGGGGGAGGGGGAGGGTAAGATCCTTAAAATAAGTTGTGAAAGTATCTAATGTTCTAAATTGAGTGTTATACTTGTGTTGAAACTTAACTTAGTGGATTTATTATTTTTGATGCACTAGCATTGCTAATGAAGATTGTGAGAAGTTTTAGGTGGAGGAAGTTTTCAAGTGTAGGGAGAGAAGGATGATATAAGGAGATGAAGTATGGACGAAATCTGAAGCTTGGGGATGACCATGTAACCCCAATACATATCCAAGAAGTACAAGCATCAAAGCTTGGGGATGCCCAAGGCATCCCCTTCTTCATCAACCAAAATATAAGGTTTCTTTCGAAACTATATATTTTTATTCCTTCACATGATATGTGTTATTCTTGGAGTGTAATGTTGTTTTGATTTCAGTTTTTTGTTTATGTAATAAATGTTTGGATCCTAGCATATTTTAGTTTGGAGAGAGAACACTCCGTTTTCATTGTCTAGAACACTCTTCACGACGATCTCTATGTTCTTGTACATCCTCAACTCCTTTTCAAGGGCGTCAATCTCTTCGGCTTCCTAGAGATCCTTGTAAGTGTGATAAAGTCTTCACGTGAGTCTTTCTCCAAGTTATGTGATTGACTCCCATGCAGTGCATCTAGCTGACTCAAAGAATGATGTGCATTGATGTGGGTTAGTGAAGATGCAATCCCCTTCTGTCTAGTGGTCGTACTCCTTGCTTATGTATAGGTGAAGTTGCACCCACCAATACTCTTGGCAATCTTCAATGAAAGGAAAACCTTTGTAGAGTGATGCTCCTCCAAATCCTAATCTTATCATTAGGTTCTTCATTGCCTTTGGAAATTCAGTCTCACAATCCATAGTTATGGTCATCAATGGGCCCTTCTTGAGTGGTTCAAATAGGTTGGTCATCTATAAATTAGATAAGACATCAGAAGATTGAACAATTGGTAGAAGTACTAGAAGAAAAGTTATTGTTGCTATGTTAGAGTAGAAAAGATATTAAATCCTATGGTTCTTGAAGTCCTTGGTGGTGGTGGAGTTGCAACTCTTCATATTTAAGTTGGAAGTCCTTGGCGGTTGTGAAGTTGAAGCTCCATCATCCTTGAGTTTTGAAGTGTAAGATAAAATATAATTCATAGAATCATAAGGTAAGGAGGTACTAGATACGAGACGAGTAAAAGTACTCAGAAAATATTATGTCTTCTTTTCTAATGATAAGTAACATAATCAAAGGGTTTTTCCAAACATAAGGGCTCAAACCTACATGCACCTGGATCAATGCTAGCACCACATAACAAAATGTAAAGTATCATTGCAGAAGTATCAAAATTATTACAAAAGATCTAGAATAGCCAAATATAGCTTTATTACAAAGTGCATAGTCTCGAAAGACTGGAAAAACTCACAGTTCTACACAGCAGATATAAAAGTAGCAATGAGCCTCTAATTATTGCGTTGGGATACCCCAAGAGGAGGGTGTGATGAGCACAGCGGTAGGAGTTTTCCCCTTAGTTAAGCACCGGGGTTATCAATCCAGTAGAAGAAGGAAAATCTTCGGAAGGTTGAAGCCACTGACGGTGGTGCTGGCTCTTCACCGGTGTCAACAACAACGTGGAACCTGCACACAACACAACCAAAATACTTTGCCCCAACGGTACAGTGAGGTTGTCAATCTCACCGGTCTTGCTGAAAACAAAGATTAGACGTGTAGCATGGAAAACAGTTGAATGCTTGCACAAAGTAGAGGGAGGAGAAAATTGTTGTGGTTTGTTTAACAGTGGGGAAAATGGACCGGGGTTAATAGGTTCACTAGTGGTGTCTCTCCATAAAAGATAACATGCTAGGTGAACAAATTACAGCTGGGAAATTGACAAATAAAGATAGCACCGTAGTGCACATTATAACATGATGATTACTATGATATTTAGTGCGGGCATTACAACAAGATACATAGACCGACATCCATCTGGATCTATGACTAATAATCCACCCTCAGGTTATCATCCGAACCCCCTTAGGTATTAAGTTGCAAGCAACAGATAATTGCATTAAACAAAGTGTGTAATGTAAGCAATGATTATACACGCGGGTACTCTCACCGCAGTTTTCTCCCTAGTGGCAAGAACACATCCTCCCCCTTCACGTTTCTATCACTCGAGCAAGGCAACAAGGAGGCATGAACCCACTATCAAGCATAAATACTCCCTCTTGGAGTCACTAGCAACTACTTGGCCAGAGCAACCACTAGCAACAAAAAACATGCAAGATCACAAATAACATATGCAATAAAGACTATAATAAACTTGGCTAAGTTCAATATTCATCGGATCCCAGCAAACACAACATATAGAATTACATAAGATCAATCTCGATCATGATAGGCAGCCTCACGAGATCTAATCATGGAGGCATATGAGGAGGAGACAACCATCTAGATACTGCTATGGACCGGTAGTACAGGGATGAACTACTCACGCATCACTCCGGAGGCAGGCATGGTGATGTAGAAGCCACCAGTGATGATTTCCTATCCGGCGGGGTGCCGGAAAATAGCTCCAGAACCCTCTTGATCTAGGGTTGACGATGACGGCGGCTACAGAACTTTTTCGGGGATTTTAATCAGGTGTTTAGGTTTTTCCATCCGTGGGGCTTAAATAGGCGAAAGGGCAAAGGCGGTGGAGCTCCAGGGGGCCCTCACCCATAGCTGGCGCGACTGGCGGGACCCGCGCTAGCCTATGGTGTGGCCCCCCTGTTGCCCCTCTTCGACTCCTCTTCGGTCTTATGGATGTTTCCGGGGAAAATAGGACTTCCGGGCTTCGAATTTTCCAATTCCGAGAAGATTGCCAGAACAACTTTTATGAAACTAAAAAACAGCAGAAAACAGGGAACTAGCTCTGGGCATCTAGTTAATAGGTTAGTCCCGGAAAACGTATGAAAATGCTATAAATAAGAGAGAAAGCATGTAGCAATTGGAATAATATGATCATGGAGCATCATAAATTAGGGATACGTTTATGACGTATCAAGCATCCCCAAGCTTAGTTCCTACTCGTCCTCGAGTAGGTAAACGATAAAACAATAATTTCTGAGGTGACATGCTACTAACATAAACTTGATCAATCTTATGTAAAAGCATATGCACGCTGAGATCATAAAACTTTAAACACATGCATGAAACATAAAACTTTAATAATAAGGCATAACGATTACTTTGCATCACATAGAGTAACTCAAATAAAGGATCATGAATTATAATGCAAAGAAAGGTAAACGTTTGTTTCAGGTATAGAGGAAGCATGGCAAAGTGGTATTTCGCTAGTCCTTAAGAGTGGGACAAAACATAAACGCCAGGACACTTTCAAAGTTCAAGAGGAAGACTAGAACAAATAATTTAAGAACAAATGATAGCACATAATGAAGTAATTATTGATGTTCATGGGACAAATGCACATAAAACTCATAATAGCAAAAATTGCTCTCGCAACTGTTCATAAGTTAGAAGATGGAGACTCAACAAAAAAGTAAAATAAAGGACCTTAGTAGAGGGAAGCAGGGATCACTCATGTGCTAGAGCTTTTTATTTTATTAAACAGAGGTATTAAAAGTTTGACATTTGTGGAGGAATATCTATATTTTAGGAGAGGTGTATGCTAGTGTCAACGAATGGAAAACAGACAATACAGTACGTCACAAGCCAACTGGATTCACAAGAGAGGCTCCCATGGTGAAGGACGCAACTGGTGTAGAAGGTCATTTCTCTTTCTTTAGTTTACACAATTATGCTTTGACTGATATGATCAGGAAAAAGAATAGTGAAGAGAATTTGTTTGTATTAATTTGGGGATGGGCACCCCGCTGTCAGCTCTTCTATCATTTGGATAAGCGGATGAAGCCACTAGTCCATGGTGTGAAATCCAATCAACAAGTGAGATAAAGATTCTCTATTGACGTCCTCATGAGGAAAAACAGGGACACAAAGCAGGAATAATTTTGAAGGTTTTAAAGGTAACACATGAGCAATTTACTTTGGAATGGCAATTAAATACCACATGTAGGTAGGTATGGTGGACACAATGGGATTTTTTTGGTTTAAGGGAGTTTGGATGCACGAGTAGAGCTCATACTCAGTATAGGTGGAGGCTAGCAAAAGACTGGGAGCGACAAATCAAGATGGCATAAGAGCCATAATCATGCATAGCGATATAAGAATCATTAATTAAAACATAAGCAGTATCACAAGTTCAAAAACTAATTGGTCATGTAGGATATTAGTGACTGGTTTGTAGTCATAAACATGGTGTGAGCATGCACCAAGTCAACCAAATAAAACATTCGAAAGAGAATACCATATATTGATGTTTTACTATGACAAGAACAACTCATGAATGTTTCAATACATATTAAACACTCTCAGCTATTTGACGCTAATCATGCTACTAAATAACCACAAGGCTTTAAAACTAAAATAATATTTAGCATGGCATGAAAAGTTCTAGCTACAGTCTATACAAGTTTCTACTAGTACTGTTATAGATTCTAATTCAAGCAGCAGTTTTCTTTCCCCCAACAAGCACCATACAAAACATGCTTTAACAAAAATAATCTTTATGATACAGCAAGAAAACATGAGAGTACTCAAATAATAATACTAAAACTAATAGCGCTGATAAGAGATGCATTCAAAACATGAGATAATTAAATGCAGCAGCTAGACAAAGACTAAGAATACAACATATTCTCATGAAAAAGCGGAGCGTGTCACTCTCCAACAAAAGAATGCTGGGGATCCAACCAAGCTTATTATGAAAGTAAAAAAAATGAAAGCAAAATCAAAATAAAATTGAAAAGAAAAATAAAAGATGATCCAAGTAAATCACATAAGATGCGAACGAATAAAATATAGTTTCACTAGAAGTGACCTGATAATGTGTTGATGAAGAAGGGGATGCCTTGGGCATCCCCAAGCTTAGACGCTTGAGGATTCTTGGAATTTGCTGGTATGTACCACCAGGGCATCCCCAAGCTTAGGATTTTCACTCTTCTTGATCACATCATATCATCCTCTTCTCTTGACCCTTGAAAACTTCCTTCACATAAAAATCTCACAATCTTCATTAGCAACGTTAGTGCAATCGAAATAATTAAATCACATGGTTCAGTTTCAACACAAGACTAGCAATAAAAAACACATTAGCTAATGTCACAACTTATTTTAAAACTCTTTTTCTCAAAATAACGCCAAAAGAAAGAGATTAAGATGCAAATGCGATAAATGGCAGAAATTTGTCAAAACAGAACAGCAGGCAGCGATCGATTGTTTCGAAAATCTTCTGTTGCTGAAATCAAAAAGTTGTAAACTAAGAAAAGTTGTGTATATAACTCAGGATTGAGCACAAAAAAGCTAAAGTCATTTTAAATTTTCTGTGATTTCTAACGGAATTAACAGTGGACAGAAGAAATCTGTTTTATGCGCAGAAATCCGAAATATAGTGTCAACTTTCCACTAGAGGCTTTCCTTGGCTCAAAAAAAACACAAAAGAAAAGATACATCAGGGTTGCTAAGAAAATAGACAACACCCAGGTGCAAAGAACACCAAATAAAACAAAGAAAAACAGAGAAATAAAACGGGTTGTCTCCCGGTAGCGCTTTTCTTTAACGCCTTTCAGCTAGGCATAAAAGGGCAACTCAAGTATTTTCAAGTAAAGAAGCATCAACATAATATTTTTCTCTAATAATAGAGTCAAAGGGTAGCTTCATATTCTTTCTAGGAAAGTGTTCCAAACTTTTCTTGAGGGGAAGTTGATATTTAATACTCCCTTCTTTTATGTCAATAACAGCACCAACAGTTCTAAGAAAAGGTCTTCCCAAAACAATAGGACAAGAATCATTGCATTAAATAATCATAACAACAAAATCAACAGGGGGAAGGTTATTATTAACCATAATTATAACAACATCAATTATACCAAGAGGTTTCTTCTTAGCATTATCAGCAAGATGAACATCCAAATAACAATGTTCTAGTGGTGGTAAATCAAGAATATCATAGAGCTTTTGAGGCATAACAGAGATGCTAGCACCAAGATCACACAAATCATTGAAATCAAAATCATTTACTTTTATCTTAATTATAGGATCCCAAACATCATCTAATTTTCTAGGGATAGATGTCTCAAGGTTTAACTTTTCTTTCCTAACTTTCATGAGAGCATTAGTAATATGTTTAGTAAAGGCCATATTCATGGCACTAGCATGGGACTTCTAGCAAAATTTTGTAGAAACCCAATAACTTCAGAGATATTACAATCATCAAAATCAAAGTTATTATCATCAAAGGTAATAGGACCATTATCTCCTACATCTCCAAAAATTTCAGCACTTTTATTAGAAGCAGTTTCAGCAATTTGAGGCAATTTAGCACGTTTCACCAAAGGAGTAGAGAATTTTTCACACGGACTACTTTACCATTGATAGTAGGAGGTTTACTAACACTTGGATATTCAATTTTACTAGTGGTTGTGATAGTACAAACTCTAGCAATATTATTCTTTTTAGCCAATTCTTCTTCTCTTTCCCACCTAGCACATAATTCAGTCATCAATCTGACATTATTATCTATTTGAACTTGGATGGCATTCAAAGTTTTATTATGTTTAAAATATTGTGGAAAAACTTTCAGTTTTATAAAATCAACATCAATAGCAAGGCTATCTACTTTAGAGGCAAGAACATCTATTTTACCAAGCTTTTCCCCAACAGATTTATTAAAAGCAGTTTGTGTGCTAATAAATTCTTTAAGCATGTTTTCAAGATCAGAGTTAGAGATTTTATTATTATTGTAGGAGTTTCCATAAGAATTACCATAACCATTATTAGGAGGATAAGGCTTATAGTTGTTTCCACCAAAATTATTTTTATAAGCATTGTTGTTAAAATTATTATTTCTAATAAAGTTTACATCAACATGTTCTTCTTGAGCAACCAAAGAGGCTAAAGGAACATTATTTGGATCAACTTGAGCTTTACCATTAACAAGCATAGACATAATAGCATCAAGCCTTTCACTCAAAGAGGAGGTTTCCTCAACATAATTTACCTTCTTACCTTGTGGAGTTCTCTCAGTGTGCCACTCTGAATAATTTATCATCATATCATCAAGAAGCTTTGTTGCATTGCCCAAAGTGATGGACATAAAGGTACCTCCAGCAGCTGAATCCAATAGGTTCCTTGAGGAAAAATTCGGCCCTGCATAAAAGTTTGTATAATCATCCAAGTAGTCAGTCCATGAGTGGGACAATTCTTCACCATAGTTTTCATTCTTTCCCAAGCTTTAGCAACATGTTCATTATCAAATTGTTTAAAATTCATTATGTCACTTCTTAGGGATATAATCTTAGCAGGAGGATAATATTTTCCAATGAAAGCATCTTTACACTTAGTCCATGAATCAATACTATTTCTAGGAAAAGACAGCAACCATTCTATAGCTCTTCCTCTCAAAGAGAAAGGAAATAATTTAAGTTTAATAATATCCCCATCCACATCTTTATATTTTTGTATCTCACATAGTTCAACAAAATTATTAAGGTGGGCAGCAGCATCATCAGTACTAATACCAGAAAATTGCTCTTTCATCACAAGATTTAATAAAGCAGGTTTAATCTCACAGAAATCGGCAGTAGGAGCAGGTGGAGCAATAGATGTGCAAATAAAATCATTGTTGTTTGTGCTAGGGAAGTCACACAACTTGGTATTCTCAAAGGAACTCATTTTAGCACAATAATAACAAGAAAATAAATAACAGTTATGAGGTAAACTATTTTTTTTTGTGTTTTTAATATAGAGAATAAAAACAAGACAATAAACAAAATAGAGAGGTTGAGAGTGAGAGACTCCCCTTGCCAGAAGAATTCCTTCTCCCCGGCAACAGCGCCAGAAAAATCCTTGATGCTTGCGTTGGGATACCCCAAGAGGAGGGTGTGATGAGCACAACGATACGAGTTTTACCCTTAGTTAAGAACCATGGTTATCAATCCAGTAGGAGAATGAGAATTTTCGGAAGGTTGATGCCACTGACGGTGGTGCTGGCGCTTCACCGGTGTCACGTGGAACCTGCACACAACACAACCAAAATACATTGCCCCAACGGTACAGTGAGGTTGTCAATCTCACCGGTCTTGCTAAAAACAAAGATTAGACGTATAGTGTGGAAAACAGTTGAATGCTTGCAGAAAGTAGAGAGAGCAGAAAATTGTTGTGATTTGTTTAACAGTGTGGAAAATGGACAAGGGTTCATAGGTTCACTAGTGGTGTGTCTCTATAAAAGATAACATGTTGGGTGAACAAATTACAGCTGGGCAATTGACAAATAAAGGTTGCACCATAGTGCACATTATAACATGATGATTACTATGATATTTAGTGCGGGCATTACAACAAGATACATAGACCGACATCCAGCTGCATCTATGACTAATAGTCCACCTTCAGGTATCATCCGAACCCCCTTAGGTATTAAGTTGCAAGCAACAGATAATTGCATTAAACAAAGTGTGTAATGTAAGCAATGATTATACACGCGGGCACTCTCGTCGCTGTTTTCTCCCTAATGGCAACATCACATCCTCCTCCTTCACGTTTCTGTCACTCGAGCAAGGCAACAAGGAGGCATCAACCTACTATCAAGCATAAATATTCCCTCTTGGAGTCACTAGCAACTACTTGGCCAGAGCAACCACTAGCAACGGAAAGCATGCAAGATCACAAATAACATATGCAATAAAGACTATAATCAACTTGGGATAAGTTCAATATTCATAGGATCCCTGCAAACACGACATATAGAATTACATAAGATCAATCTCGATCATGATAGGCAGCTCACGAGATCTAAACATGGAGGCATATGAGGAGGAAACAACCATCAAGATACTGCTATGGACCCGTAGTCTAGGGATGAACTACTCACGCATCACTCCGGAGGCAGGCACGGTGATGTAGAAGCCTCCGGTGATGATTTCCTCTCCGGCAGGGTGAAAGCTCATGATCCCTCTAATGATTTTGGTGATGATAACAACACGGGTATCTACTCTCTAACAATGTTGTTTAAGTCTGTGCAGCTGATCTCTCAGATGATTATTGATATATTTGTATAAAAAGATCAAAGAGGAGTTATGTATTCTTGAATTACTGCCACCGGATTTTTCAGTGACTACACCGGAAATTCCGGTGCTTATGGGGCGGAATATCCGGCCCCGGCACCGGAATATTCCGGCCTTTCTGGCAACTTCGAAATGACCAATTTATACTCCCTCTGCCCGCGCACAGAAGCTGGGGCGGAAATTTGCCCCGGAAATTTCCGGTGCAAATATCCGGCCATATGGTACTTAGCAGAAATTGGAGTTTTCTCAGATGCCCGCGCACAGAGATGGGGGCGGATTATTCCGGAAAATTCCAGGCCCGGATTATTCAAATATCCGCCCCCGGATTATTCAAATATCCGGCCCTGGTCCTTAGCAGTTTTCAGCATGTGCTGGTGCCCGCGCGCAGAAATGGGGGCGGAATGTTGGGGCGGAAATTTCCGCCCCCGGAAGTTTCAAAGATCCACCCCCCGGACTATTCAAATTTCCGGCCAGGTCAGACCGGAAATTTCCGGTGCTAACACCGGAATATTCCGGCCCTGGCACACTGCAACGGTCAGAATTTGGAGGAGCCTATAAATAGTTGTCTTCTTCCTCTAGATAGGTAGCTCGTCCATTCCTCTCTCTCCTCCATTGTTGAAGAGCTCAAAACGCCCCGATCTCCCTCCTCGTCCAACCAAACTCGATGCCCTTCAAGGATCTCATGGAGGAGGACTAGATCTACCTTTCTACCAAGCCAAAAATTGTGTTCGCACACCACAACTCTTGGGATCTTGTAATCTCTTGGTTGCCTTGTCATCCAAGGGAAACCCTAGTGCTTGTAGCTTCCACCTTGTAGCAAGAAGCTTCCGATTGTTGAGAGCCTCCATCTCACTTGTGGAGTAGCCTCAACCTCTTGTAAAGGTTTGGTCAATGCCTTCAAGTCGACCTCATAGTGGAAACGAGAATCTCCCTCACCGGAGAAGCTCAAGGAGAATAAGGTGTGCACATCCGTGCTATTGAGGAGCGCCTAGGTGGCTCCCCACCTCTCCAACGTAGACGTACTTCTTTCAAGAAGGAACTGCGGGAAACATATCCTTGTCTCCGTGTTTTCACTTGTGGTTATCTTGTGCCTTGCATTTACTTCCGTTGCTACTCGTTACTTGTCACATAGAGTGTTCACTTAGTTGCACATTCTGATAACCAAGCTTTTATCTTTCCAAATCCCCCACTAAAACTGAAAAAGAATTAAAATTTGTAGGTCACCTATTCACCCCCCTCTAGTTGACCTTTGTGTACTTTCAATTGGTATCAGATCCTCGGCTCTTTTATCGGGCTTAACCGCCTAAGAGTATCATGGTCAACGGAGATGATCCCAAATCTTCTAAGGAGGAGCTCTCCAAAATGGTCGACACTATAGCTAACCTAGAGACAATGGTTTGTACCATTCAAAACCAATTGTCCAAGGTTAGCTCTAGTGTGGGCTCAGAGGTTTCCTCCATCAAGAAGATGTTGGAGAACATGATGGGTAAACCTAAGGGGTCTTCGCACTCTCCCCACATCTCCGATGAGGATAGTTTGGATGAGGAAACGATTCCGGACGATTCCGAACTCGAAGAGAACATTGCCAAAGCTAAGGCTAAAGCCGCACAAAAGGCTAAAGCCAAAGAAAAGGAGAGTGTCGGTGGCTCCAAGTCTCAAACGGCTAATGGTCCGGGGTCCAATTCAAAAGTTCCACCACCGCAAAACTATGATTCTATCCACCCAATTGTTTCCCTGACACACATCCTTAATGTTGGAATTCCCCCCATCCTTAACACTAATGAATTCTCTTCTTGGAAGTTTGAGATGGAATCTCACATTTCAGGATCGTGTACCGCATTGTGGAGAAGCGTGACTCATGGATTTCATCCTCATGACCCAAGCAACTTGACTCCAAGGGAGGATGTGGAATCTCAACTCAACAAGACTGCACTTGTCATCATCCAAAAGGCTCTCCCAAGGGAGTACTTCACTCACATTCGTAGTTGCAAGACCGCCAAGGAAGCTTGGGACAAACTTGACACCTTATTTCAAGGAAATGCTAGCATCCAATATTCCAAGTACGACGTGGCCATTGACAACTCCGAGAACTTCGTCATGCATGAGGATGAGACCCCCGAAGAGCTATATAGAAGAGTTGTCACTCTTGCCAACCAATTGACAGACTTTGGAAAAGAAGAAATCTCCGATGAGTGGATCAAGAGGAAATTTGTCAAAGCCATTACACCATTTGAGAAGAATCTCTCCACTAGCATCCGGACAAGAGCGGACTACAATACTCTCAATTATATTGGTGTTCTTAGTGAGTTCATCGCTATCTCTCTTTCACACAAGAGCGCGGATGATGCTCTAGCTCCCTCTAGAGGAATAGGAAGGTCTCCCAACCTCGCTTTGAAGTCAAAGGCAATGGCTCGAGTCGATGAAAGTGAAGAAGATGATGATGATGAGGAAGACTATGAGGACACTTGCACCGGAGCTCACAAATGCATTGCTCTCTCTATGCATGGATATTGGAAGAGATGGGAAGCTCACAAGGCCGGCTCTCCAAGACCTCCATGAAACAAGAACTACAAGAAGAAGGGGGAGCGACCAAGGACATGCTACAACTGTGGTAGCACAAACCATTTCATGAAGGAGTGCCACTTTGAGCCAAGAGAAGAAAACGAAGGCAAGCTTGTTCACAAAAACAAGGCCAAGGCTCCTCAAAACAAGAACTTTGCTAGGCGGGTGCCAAGGGACCTTTATGTTCAAGAAGGGGCGGTTCTAGAGACTTACATCTCCGGAGATGAAGGAGAATATGAAGTAGTAGGAGTTGCGCACATCGCCATGGCAACCGCGTAATCTCCTTCGATCTCTCTATTTGAATCCCCCAACGAGATTGTGGCTACCCGACCTACATGTCTTATGGCAAAAGCCACTTCGGTATGCTCTCCTAACTCTAAGACCATTATCACTAACCCTCCTTCATTATTGGATTGTGTTGAGAATGTTTGCGAGGAGGATGGTGAGGCTAATTAGTTAGGCATTTGGCTATCTAGCCTTAAAGGTGAGACTAAGGAAAAGGTGAATGCCCTTTTGAGGCAACTTGATGAAGCTAACTCTCCTGTAGATGAAAAGGAGGAAATTATCATGACCATGGAAAGCCATGAAGGTCACACTTGCAATGAACAAGAGCTTGAAAAAGCTCTTGAGAATGAGCTTTCCATTCGTGCCTCGCTTGAGGAGAAATTATCTAGTCTTGAAGAAAACTTTGCCATAAGTGTCTCTAAGCTTAGGAAGGAAAATGCACAATCTCTTGCTATCATTAAAACTCTTGAACATGAAGAGTTGAAGCTAGGAATTTCTCACGAGGAACTTGGTACTCGTCATGAGAAACTAGAAAAGGAGTTCATGTCTCTTAAGGAAATTCATGACAAGTTAACCAAATCTCGTGACAATCTTCTAGCTCAACTATCAAACAAGCAAGTTGTGTCCACCTCATCTCCTAGCTTAAATGTATTTCCTAGAAATGCTTGTAGTGTGACTAATCTTGTAGGAAGTGAGAAGAATCCCCATGAGATTGCTTCTGAACGAGTCAACAATGGAAAGGAGGGACTTGGCTATGTAGCCAAGTAGAAGAAGAAGTACAATAAGAAGAACAAGAAGAAAGTTACCTCCCCCTCACAAGAAGTAAGATTTGTGAAAGAGGGAGAGGTGACCAAAGGAAAGGAGACCAACACCATTGTGGGTGGTGAGACCTCTAGGGGGGGCACCACTCATAATGACTTTGCCGGGAAATACAACCCATCTTATGTTCTTATGAAATCTAGAGATGGTCATGTATATGCTAAATATGTTGGTACTTTTTATGGTGATGATTATGATTGGAGTATTTGGGTTCCAAAGACCCTTGTCGCTAACATGAGAGGACCCATTTAAAGATGGGTACCTAAATCAAGAAACTAATCTATTCTAGGGGAGTGCTTCCGGTTCGAGCAAATGGACGGTGGATAGTTGTGCATCCCAACACATGACCGGAAGCAATGGCACAATGAGTGATCTTCATCCTCCATTACCTCATCTCAATTGCGTTACTATTGGTGAAAACTCCGAACTAAAGGTATTGGTACGAGGCAAGGTAGCAATCTCAAATGACTTGTCAATTGAGAATGTTCTTCTTGTTGAGTCCCTTGGCTATAATCTCATCTCGGTTCTTCAACTTGCTAAAAGTTGTTTTACCTCGTTCTTTAATAAGGAGAATTTGATTGTCACTTGGGAAACGACTCTTAAAGTAGCCTTTGTGTCGCACCCTGATTTCTAGGGGATACTCACCGTACGAACTGGATAGCAGGTGCTTGGATTATGGGGCATAACTGCTCCCACGTCCCAGCTTCCTGGTAGGCCTGCGCTTATGCGCGACAACACAAGCCCTGCTATTCCATCGTCGATGTAAACTATCCACTAGAGATCAAAGGCACTTCCGTCGACGTACTTCAAACCATACACACATGGTACGTCAACGGCGTTGAACAACTGATATCACAACAGATCTCTACGACACAAAAGATTGAAATAAGTTGCAAATGGCTCTCATTAGAGCAGAGATAGCAAATACAATCATTCAGAGGGCACATGCCCCAACAATTCATCATTACATCACAGCGGAAGCATTCAACAGGTCTGAGTACAGACAAGAACCAAATAGGCCTAAGAGGCCGGAAACAAACAGACGGAGCCCATCCACGAAGTCTCGGATCCTGCCCGGGTCCGCTATCTACTCGTCAGCAGTCTAGTCAAACTTCACGTAGTTGCCACCATGTAGATCCTCGGAACGTCGTCTGCGTAAACCACAGCCCCAAAGGGGTCAGTACATAAACGTACTGGCAAGCAAGACTCACAGTTCACCAAAGTGTAACCCGTCAACACCAAGCACAGATGCCTTGGGTTCAACGGAAGAGAGGGGATATAAAAGATGCTGCAACTGGATGCGCTAACCAACTACAGAGATTCTACCACTTCCGGCTAACAGAAAGGAGATAAGATCGAGGAGTGTAACCAACTGAAAGATAACTTCAAGCAAACCCATCCTGGATCTCGCCCCTTATCCAAAGAAGCGATCTGAGGATAACTCACACAGTTGTAATAGTGATGGTTCAAATTATTGTGTCAATAAGCCTATTACTAGTCAAATTATTAATCATGGGGTGTAACATGTTTGATCATTATGTTTAAGTTGTCCTGAGTACTTGTTAGCCAGTACTTTCACCAAGTAATCCATAACCGCGGAAAACACGGCTTCTCGAGAAGATTATCCCTGCAGGGTTGCACCAATTTGGCCGTACACGCAAGAATAACCCGCCAGATGGGAAGCTAACCCACCAAGCGGGGTACTCTACACAACCAACCATTCTTCGCATCAAGCCCAAAGCACCTTGGGCGCACGGCTAATCGAGCCCAGAAGAAAATGGACCCTCATAGCACTCTAAGAACGTGTCCCCCTATATGCCGACTACGAAAGTTCCACCCTGGCCTGGGCTCGCAAAAACATGATGCGGCAAATGGAAAACACGAACTAAATGAGGCGATTTGGACGAGATGCGAATCAGGTCAAGTTGAGGGGGGCGCCCATACTCGCTTCCCACATGCGGTTAGTGCGCTCATCATGGATCAGTAGACAAGACCCTTTTCCTATTAGGGTCGACACTAGCAGGCTCCAAAACCTCTCATGGGCCTCCTGCCGGTGCCTTATCATCAAATTTATTATTAATAGTAACATTAGCATGATTGATTGATTAAACATCGAGCCCCCACAACATAATGAAGTAGTAACAGAAAGTAACGGGTAACAGACTCGAGCAAAACAACCTAAGCATGCTAGTAAGGCACTGGCTCAAACAATGGGTTGTAGGAAGGGAGATGAGGCAATATCAGGTTTAAGGGATTCATGTGATAGGTTCGTAACAGAAACAACTACTACTAAGGCTAGCAGAAAAGAACAACGGAAAGTATCGGTAACCAATGTTGAAAGGAACACGATGGTTCATGTGAGTGATAACTTGCCTGCAAAACCCAGTAGCCTGGTACTGAGCTAAATCCTTAGAAGGGATGTCGTAAGTATCGTCGGTCTCAACGTCGTCGTTTATCCGAGAAGAAGCAAACAAAAAATGCAGAAAGATAAACAATCAATATCATGGCATAATGCACAATCAAAGGAATGATGCATGATAGTTCAATTGATGCATCAATAGTAACCTAGTTGACAAGATAACACAAATTAAATGGACCCATATGCAATTTTGGATTGCATATGGAAAGCCCATGAATTATGGTTGAATTAATTGTTTTACAACTAATCATCGTATGAAAGTGGATTAGCATGATGCATGGTTGATGATAACAACAAAATAACAACAAATAACAATGATAGATGCAAGTGAAAAAGGATTGGAACAAGTTTTGGAAATCATTTATTAAGTTTAGGAAAATTTGGTTACTTAAACATGTCACACAAGTAATTGTTGTTTTCAACAAGTTAAAGTGTTCAACACAAATAACAAAGTTTATATTTGAAAAGAACATCAAATTTTAGTTGGATTACATGTTTCACTTGTTGAAAAAGGATTTCAAATAAATTAATTAGGAAGTAAACAAGTTAAACAAGAATTAAATTGGAATTAATTCAAGTGTGGATGTTAATTGAATTTTATTTGATCAAAACATTAAACCAAGTTCATATTTGAAAAGGTTATGCTTTGATGGTTTGAAAACATATTTTATATGTCCCAAAAGAATTTGTTTTGATCAAGTTATGAATTTAGCAATATTAAATGATTTAAACAAGGTTTAAATCATTTAACCAATTTTAATTATTCAAAACATGAAACAAATTTATATTTGGAAAGATGGTTTAATTTTGCATGGAAAACATATTTCATTTGTGGAAATTGGATTTAAAATGAGCAAGTTATTATTTTGGCAATTTTAAATGCAATAAATAAGAAACAGTTGTTTTCAGCAATTTAAATTATTCAAAACAGCAAACAAAATTTATATTTGGAAAGTACATGAAAATTTGATTGGAAAACATATTTGGTTTGTGAAATTTGGAATTTTTATGAGCAAGTTATGAATTTTGCAAGTTTAAGTGAATTTGACAAGTTTTCAAATATTGCACCAATTTAAAATATTCAAAACAGTAAACAAATTTTATATTTGGATAGACAATTCAATTTGGGACAGAAAACATATTTAAAAAGTTAAAATTGGGGTTAAAATGAATTTGTTATGCATTTTAGAATTATAGGGTGCAATCTGCCATTTTTTATTACCTCTAGGGATTTAGAAATAAATTACAGGGGTTAAGAAAATAATTAGCAGGGACTTATTGGTGAATACTGAGAAGGTGATGTTCTAAAACAGAGGAAATAAAAAGATTTGGGTAAACGGTGGGAGGGGGGACTTGAACCCCCAACCTCCTGCTGCTGCGCAAGGAACAGCACCACTGGGGTGTGCTTCGGGTTGTGACAGGAAGGGGGGCCTCGGGGGGTATGTGCTTTTGCAGCGGGATGTTTCTGAACTTACTGAACTCGAACAGATACCTCACCTGTACCTCGACAGTCATGGCCATCGAAGGCATGGCTGCTCGCTGGAGGCGCTGGTGCGCTCGCGGGAGGGGCCGGTGGCCTAGAGGAAAGGAGGGAGGGAGGCAGGGGACCGGAGGGGATGGCGCTCACCTCGAGCTGCAGGAGGAGGAGGCGATCGGGCGGACGGGCAGCAGGTCGTCGGGGCGGACAGGGAACAGGCAGCAGGGAGGCGGCGGCGTATTGGCAGCGACGGCGACGGCGCCTCGGGGCCTCCCGGCCCGCGCCGAGTGGCCGAGGAGGGAGCCCGGGGCCCGACGTTTCCATTCCCGCCCTTAGGGCTCCTCGGAGAGGGTCACCGCGGTGGCGCCAAGGAGGCCAAGTTCCGGCCATGGCGGGCTCGTCCATCTGCAGCAATTTCAGAGGAAGGACTACAGAGAGGAGGGGGGAATAGAGAGGAAGGCGGCGCTAGGATTCTAGGGCTAGGTTAGCAGCAGAGGGATCGGTGGTTATATGGAGGGGAGAGCACTAGTACGGCTGATCATCTAATGGAGGTGGAGGAGATCGTGTGGTACTGAACGTGTTCGTACTGTGAGGAAGAAGACGACAAGGGGTAGGGGGTGGGCCAGAAGAGAGGAAAGGGATGGGCTTTGGGGGAAAGGAAAGAAAGGATGGGCCATGCCCCTCTCCCTTGAGGTTTAATTATTTGCTCTTATTATTATTATTATTTTCATAGAACCAAAAGGAAGAAAAGAATAGGTTTAATTAATGGAAAAATTTGGAAAAAAATTTGGAGAAGCTCATTGTTCAAATACAACCAGTTGGTACTTTTTATTTTCAAAAATTTAAAGGTTTGAATGCTATTTGAAATTTGAACCAATT
Source organism: Alopecurus myosuroides (assembly GCA_028641055.1). Taxonomy (NCBI): domain Eukaryota; kingdom Viridiplantae; phylum Streptophyta; class Magnoliopsida; order Poales; family Poaceae; genus Alopecurus; species Alopecurus myosuroides. The sequence goes on from CM054059.1 coordinate 118,024,853, forward strand.
TTTGGGTGAAATGGTTAATATTAATAATCATTATTAAAACCAATATTGAACATAGGGTAACCCCTAGGTAAAATAGGCAAATTGAGTTGGTTTGATTTGGTAACAACATGATTTCAAAATGGTTCTGTTTTGGGTGCTTTGATTTGAATTTTTAATTGTGTTTGGAAAATGAATAATTGATTTAAACCCATTATTTTCCCAAGTGATCACTATGGAAAAACATGGAACCAATTGATTGTTATTATTTGTGATTTTTATTCCAAAAGTTGTAACAGAACAAGTATGAAAACAGTGTTTGAGTAAGGTTTGAATTTGAGTTGTGAAAACAGCTGTTGATTCATTATGAAAACAATGCAAACATAAATAAAACAAATGCAACAATTTAGAAACAAATGCAAACAACATGATGACATGATGCAAAACTTTAATAAACAAGAAATCAAACATTCTAATTGGTAGGTTTTCATACTTGGGCTGTTACAAAACGCCCCCCCTTGAAGGAATCGCGCCCCGAGATTCCTACTGAGAAAAGAAAAGGTCCGGCAACTTCTTGGGTAGACGTCAGGGAATTTGGAAACCACCGGAACATTTTCAATTGAAAGAAAAGGTTTTTGTATGGAGGGTGTATAGTTGGATAGAATTGATTCATTTGGAGAATAGACTATCTGTAATAAGGGTGGAACAGAGTTATTGACATCAATGCAACACCAAGAATAAATCATCAATGTCAGAATCATCAACATGGGAGTAACGAGGAATATGTGGCCTCCCATTAGAATTGGATTGTTCTTACTTATCTTGGAAGTCAACATTTGAGATCCCGGTGAGTGAACAGAGTATTGATTGCTTAGTGGAACCAGAAATGGGGTTGTATGTTGTGGAAAAGATTGTTGACACAAAGGAATGTGATTCTCCGGTATGAAATAACACTTTAGCTGGAATAGAGTTTACGGGGAAGTTTTGATTAGACGCCGGTAGAAGATTTGAAGTGGAAAACAACAACAAGATTTCAACGGACGAAAAGGATGTTGAGAAGAACAGGATATCAACATCGGGGAAAACGAGAACAAAACTCCTGAGGTACTACGGAGAACCCAAAACACGTGAAATCCTAACTTGAAAGTTTAGATGAGAAGGGAGAAATCAACGTTGCACTTCCTTACCAGAAAAGGGAGGGAGGGTGGGGAAAAGAAGAAAAAGAACAGAATTTCTACTCTCGCGTTTCATTTTTCCTATATAGCTACAAAATAGTTTCTAGACTCAACTGCGACCAGTAAAAAGGGATCCTACAGGCAGACTGGCTCTGATACCATTTGTCGCACCCTGATTTCTAGGGGATACTCACCGTACGAACTGGATAGCAGGTGCTTGGATTATGGGGCATAACTGCTCCCACGTCCCAGCTTCCTGGTAGGCCTGCGCTTATGCGCGACAACACAAGCCCTGCTATTCCATCGTCGATGTAAACTATCCACTAGAGATCAAAGGCACTTCCGTCGACGTACTTCAAACCATACACACATGGTACGTCAACGGCGTTGAACAACTGATATCACAACAGATCTCTACGACACAAAAGATTGAAATAAGTTGCAAATGGCTCTCATTAGAGCAGAGATAGCAAATACAATCATTCAGAGGGCACATGCCCCAACAATTCATCATTACATCACAGCGGAAGCATTCAACAGGTCTGAGTACAGACAAGAACCAAATAGGCCTAAGAGGCCGGAAACAAACATACGGAGCCCATCCACGAAGTCTCGGATCCTGCCCGGGTCCGCTATCTACTCGTCAGCAGTCTAGTCAAACTTCACGTAGTTGCCACCATGTAGATCCTCGGAACGTCGTCTGCGTAAACCACAGCCCCAAAGGGGTCAGTACATAAACGTACTGGCAAGCAAGACTCACAGTTCACCAAAGTGTAACCCGTCAACACCAAGCACAGATGCCTTGGGTTCAACGGAAGAGAGGGGATATAAAAGATGCTGCAACTGGATGCGCTAACCAACTACAGAGATTCTACCACTTCCGGCTAACAGAAAGGAGATAAGATCGAGGAGTGTAACCAACTGAAAGATAACTTCAAGCAAACCCATCCTGGATCTCGCCCCTTATCCAAAGAAGCGATCCGAGGATAACTCACACAGTTGTAATAGTGATGGTTCAAATTATTGTGTCAATAAGCCTATTACTAGTCAAATTATTAATCATGGGGTGTAACATGTTTGATCATTATGTTTAAGTTGTCCTGAGTACTTGTTAGCCAGTACTTTCACCAAGTAATCCATAACCGCGGAAAACACGGCTTCTCGAGAAGATTATCCCTGCAGGGTTGCACCAATTTGGCCGTACACGCAAGAATAACCCGCCAGATGGGAAGCTAACCCACCAAGCGGGGTACTCTACACAACCAACCATTCTTCGCATCAAGCCCAAAGCACCTTGGGCGCACGGCTAATCGAGCCCAGAAGAAAATGGACCCTCATAGCACTCTAAGAACGTGTCCCCCTATATGCCGACTATGAAAGTTCCACCCTGGCCTGGGCTCGCAAAAACATGATGCGGCAAATGGAAAACACGAACTAAATGAGGCGATTTGGACGAGATGCGAATCAGGTCAAGTTGAGGGGGGCGCCCATACTCGCTTCCCACATGCGGTTAGTGCGCTCATCATGGATCAGTAGACAAGACCCTTTTCCTATTAGGGTCGACACTAGCAGGCTCCAAAACCTCTCATGGGCCTCCTGCCGGTGCCTTATCATCAAATTTATTATTAATAGTAACATTAGCATGATTGATTGATTAAACATCGAGCCCCCACAACATAATGAAGTAGTAACAGAAAGTAACGGGTAACAGACTCGAGCAAAACAACCTAAGCATGCTAGTAAGGCACTGGCTCAAACAATGGGTTGTAGGAAGGGAGATGAGGCAATATCAGGTTTAAGGGATTCATGTGATAGGTTCGTAACAGAAACAACTACTACTAAGGCTAGCAGAAAAGAACAACGGAAAGTATCGGTAACCAATGTTGAAAGGAACACGATGGTTCATGTGAGTGATAACTTGCCTGCAAAACCCAGTAGCCTGGTACTGAGCTAAATCCTTAGAAGGGATGTCGTAAGTATCGTCGGTCTCAACGTCGTCGTTTATCCGAGAAGAAGCAAACAAACAATGCAGAAAGATAAACAATCAATATCATGGCATAATGCACAATCAAAGGAATGATGCATGATAGTTCAATTGATGCATCAATAGTAACCTAGTTGACAAGATAACACAAATTAAATGGACCCATATGCAATTTTGGATTGCATATGGAAAGCCCATGAATTATGGTTGAATTAATTGTTTTACAACTAATCATCGTATGAAAGTGGATTAGCATGATGCATGGTTGATGATAACAACAAAATAACAACAAATAACAATGATAGATGCAAGTGAAAAAGGATTGGAACAAGTTTTGGAAATCATTTATTAAGTTTAGGAAAATTTGGTTACTTAAACATGTCACACAAGTAATTGTTGTTTTCAACAAGTTAAAGTGTTCAACACAAATAACAAAGTTTATATTTGAAAAGAACATCAAATTTTAGTTGGATTACATGTTTCACTTGTTGAAAAAGGATTTCAAATAAATTAATTAGGAAGTAAACAAGTTAAACAAGAATTAAATTGGAATTAATTCAAGTGTGGATGTTAATTGAATTTTATTTGATCAAAACATTAAACCAAGTTCATATTTGAAAAGGTTATGCTTTGATGGTTTGAAAACATATTTTATATGTCCCAAAAGAATTTGTTTTGATCAAGTTATGAATTTAGCAATATTAAATGATTTAAATAAGGTTTAAATCATTTAACCAATTTTAATTATTCAAAACATGAAACAAATTTTATATTTGGAAAGATGGTTTAATTTTGCATGGAAAACATATTTCATTTGTGGAAATTGGATTTAAAATGAGCAAGTTATTATTTTGGCAATTTTAAATGCAATAAATAAGAAACAGTTGTTTTCAGCAATTTAAATTATTCAAAACAGCAAAAAAAATTTATATTTGGAAAGTACATGAAAAGTTGATTGGAAAACATATTTGGTTTGTGAAATTTGGAATTTTTATGAGCAAGTTATGAATTTTGCAAGTTTAAGTGAATTTGACAAGTTTTCAAATATTGCACCAATTTAAAATATTCAAAACAGTAAACAAATTTTATATTTGGATAGACAATTCAATTTGGGACAGAAAACATATTTAAAAAGTTAAAATTGGGGTTAAAATGAATTTGTTATGCATTTTAGAATTATAGGGTGCAATCTGCCATTTTTTATTACCTCTAGGGATTTAGAAATAAATTACAGGGGTTAAGAAAATAATTAGCAGGGACTTATTGGTGAATACTGAGAAGGTGATGTTCTAAAACAGAGGAAATAAAAAGATTTGGGTAAACGGTGGGAGGGGGGACTTGAACCCCCAACCTCCTGCTGCTGCGCAAGGAACAGCACCACTGGGGTGTGCTTCGGGTTGTGACAGGAAGGGGGGCCTCGGGGGGTATGTGCTTTTGCAGCGGGATGTTTCTGAACTTACTGAACTCGAACAGATACCTCACCTGTACCTCGACAGTCATGGCCATCGAAGGCATGGCTGCTCGCTGGAGGCGCTGGTGCGCTCGCGGGAGGGGCCGGTGGCCTAGAGGAAAGGAGGGAGGGAGGCAGGGGACCGGAGGGGATGGCGCTCACCTCGAGCTGCAGGAGGAGGAGGCGATCGGGCGGACGGGCAGCAGGTCGTCGGGGCGGACAGGGAACAGGCAGCAGGGAGGCGGCGGCGTATTGGCGGCGACGGCGGCGGCGCCTCGGGGCCTCCCGGCCCGCGCCGAGTGGCCGAGGAGGGAGCCCGGGGCCCGACGTTTCCATTCCCGCCCTTAGGGCTCCTCGGAGAGGGTCACCGCGGTGGCGCCAAGGAGGCCAAGTTCCGGCCATGGCGGGCTCGTCCATCTGCAGCAATTTCAGAGGAAGGACTACAGAGAGGAGGGGGGAATAGAGAGGAAGGCGGCGCTAGGATTCTAGGGCTAGGTTAGCAGCAGAGGGATCGGTGGTTATATGGAGGGGAGAGCACTAGTACGGCTGATCATCTAATGGAGGTGGAGGAGATCGTGTGGTACTGAACGTGTTCGTACTGTGAGGAAGAAGACGACAAGGGGTAGGGGGTGGGCCAGAAGAGAGGAAAGGGATGGGCTTTGGGGGAAAGGAAAGAAAGGATGGGCCATGCCCCTCTCCCTTGAGGTTTAATTATTTGCTCTTATTATTATTATTTTTTTCATAGAACCAAAAGGAAGAAAAGAATAGGTTTAATTAATGGAAAAATTTGGAAAAAAATTTGGAGAAGCTCCTTGTTCAAATACAACCAGTTGGTACTTTTTATTTTCAAAAATTTAAAGGTTTGAATGCTTTTTGAAATTTGAACCAATTTTTGGGTGAAATGGTTAATATTAATAATCATTATTAAAACCAATATTGAACATAGGGTAACCCCTAGGTAAAATAGGCAAATTGAGTTGGTTTGATTTGGTAACAACATGATTTCAAAATGGTTCTGTTTTGGGTGCTTTGATTTGAATTTTTAATTGTGTTTGGAAAATGAATAATTGATTTAAACCCATTATTTTCCCAAGTGATCACTATGGAAAAACATGGAACCAATTGATTGTTATTATTTGTGATTGTTATTCCAAAAGTTGTAACAGAACAAGTATGAAAACAGTGTTTGAGTAAGGTTTGAATTTGAGTTGTGAAAACAGCTGTTGATTCATTATGAAAACAATGCAAACATAAATAAAACAAATGCAACAATTTAGAAACAAATGCAAACAACATGATGACATGATGCAAAACTTTAATAAACAAGAAATCAAACATTCTAATTGGTAGGTTTTCATACTTGGGCTGTTACACTTTTTTTTTTTGACACCATTACTGTGGGGGAAACCCCCACAGCCCCCCATTTATTAAATAAATAAAAAAGTTATTTACAAATGTACAATATGTACAAGAAGATTATGGGAGTGAATTAATCCATGATGTCAAAAAAACAGAGTCTGCACTCTTCACCCTGTACTTAAGCAGAGTGACTTCCTGTGTAAACAGGGCCTTCCAACCTCTGAAAGTTGGCTTGATGTTCTTGAAGATCCATCCATTCCTTTGCTTCCAGATGCACCAGCAAGCCAGGATCACAATCTCCACAAAACAAGAACCAGCAAAATGCTTTCTGGCATACATGATAGCATAAGATGGTGTGCCAGGTATCCAAGGAATCTGCAAGTAGTTCCAAATCCTTGTACTGAATGTACAATTGAAAAATAAGTGTCTCCAATCCTCAAGAGCATGGTCAGGGCACAGGACACAATCAGATGATGAATTAATGGTCCAATGTCGTCGAATTAACATGTCCCTGGTATTAATTCTATCATGCAGGATAAGCCAAGCAAAAAATCTATGCTTAGATTGACACTTGCTCCTCCAAATTGCAAAAGAAATTGGATCGTCAGGGACATCAGAAAAATGGTGTTTATAAAATGAGCTAGGACGTAATCTGCCACTAGAATGTGGGCTCTTCCATTGATCTGTAATATCAAGTTGCAATGTAAAATGACCAATCATGCCTTTCAATAACCTAAGCTCTTCATTTGCTTGAACTGACAGGGGTAAAGCAAAGTTCTGGAGACAATCTGTGCCAAGCAGGAAATCATTTACAGACTGAAATTTGTCTTTGGCAAAAGAAAAAAGTCTTGGGAAGGTTATCTTAAGAGGTTGAGGCTGCCATTTGTCTTCCCAAAACAATATTGTGAAACCATTGCCCACACAGCATGTAGTGTAGTTCCTGTAACTCCCAGATAATGCCAATATATTTTTCCACCAAAAAGAACCAGACTCAACCACAGCATGAGGAACAGCCTTATAATAGTAAGCATCAGTAACAAGTTGCACCCAAGGCAAGGCTTCCTGATTATAAAGTTTATCAAGATGTTTTAATAAAAGGGCAGAGTTCTGGATTTTCAAGTTAATTACTCCCAGCCCTCCCTTTTTCTTTGGTTTGCACACCATATGCCAAGCTGCAAGTGATTGAGCTTTTTCCTTTCCTCTTTTACTCCACAAGCAATGCCTTCTTGCTCTGTCAATAACCTCAATGACACCAGTAGGAATAACAAGAGAAAGCATATAATAGGTTGGCAAGGATGATAACACAGAATTCACTAGCACCAGTCTATCTCCATATGACAAAAAAGAGGAGGTGGCAGAAAGTCTCCTTTCAACTCTATCAATCAAAGGAGAGAAATCCTTGATAGTGGGTTTAGTGGTACCCATAGGCAAGCCTAGATAAGTGAAAGGCATAGACCCAGTTTTGCATTGGAAAAGTTCAGCCAGAGCATTAGCTTCCTCAGCAGTTAAGTTGATAGGAATTATAGATGATTTATGAAAATTGATTTTCAGGCCTGTAAAATCAGCATAAGTGTTGAGAATATCCTTGAAAACATCCAGGTCTTTGGCACATGCTGGAAGCACCACAATAGTATCATCAGCATACTGAATTATAGGAAAATCTTTACGGACTGGGATAGGAGAGGAAAGTAGACCATCAGAGTACGCCTTGTTTACTAAACTCTGTAATAAATCAGCTCCTTCAACAAAAAGAAGTGGAGACAAAGGATCTCCCTGTCTAACTCCTCTTTTGCAATGAAATTTCTTCCCAGGTATTCCATTGAGTAGAACAGAAGAAAAACCTGATGTTAAAATTTCTCTTACCCAATTGAGGAATAAATCTGGAAACCCCTTAAATTTTAGGACTTGTATAATGGCATCATGGTCCAAAGTGTCAAAGGCTTTTTCAAAGTCAATCTTGAGAACCACAATTTTTCTTTTGGACTGTTGACACTGATGCAGAAACTCAAAAGACCAAGCAAGGCAATCCTGGATGGTTCTTCCCTTAATAAAACCATATTGGTTATCATGAATTGTATCACAAATCACATTTTGCAACCTATTAGCAATAAGCTTGGTGACAAATTTGAGACAAGTATTAGTCAAGGAGATAGGTCTGAAATCATTGACAGTTTCAGGAGAGTTTGATTTTGGGATAAGAGTGATATATGAGTCATTAATACTTTGTAAAGATAAATTCCCTGAATGGAAATCATGGCAGAGCTTTGTGAAATCTTCCTTTAACACCTCCCAGCATTTTTTAACAAAGAGTCCATTGAAACCATCAGGGCCTGGTGCTCTATCAGTCTTAAGGGATTTCATAACTGAAGTAATCTCTTCTGTAGTAAAAGGCTCAACCAAGCATTGTAAACTAACAGTTGGATGTAGGATATTGGAGAGATCTAAAAGTTGTGATGTGACAGAGGAGACTCCCATTCTGTTCTTGAAACAAGTACAAAAAGCAGCTGCCTTGTGATGATGATCTAATAAAGATACACCTTCCTCGTTTCTAATTTCAGCTATAGTGTTAAATCTATAACGCTCTGTAGCTTTAGCATGGAAAAATTTAGTATTTTCACCACCAAGTTGCACCCAACGGATAGTGCATCTATTCTTCCAATATGCAGACTGAGATAACAGCAACTTTTGCAAGTGAGCTTTAACAATGTTTCTGAAATTGAATTCAGGTCTACTGAGGTTTCTCTCCTCCTCCAGAGTATCCAAGATTAAGATCACCTTATTGCATTTAGCAATTAATAGCTTCAAGTTTGAAAGATTTCTACCCCATCTCTTGAGCTCATGTCTGATGTTTTTTAATTTAGCAGTAATAGTGGCCGCTATGTTATTCTTCCTAACAGGCCACTTCCAGACTCTAGCAATAAGATCCATAAAACCAGGTTGATGTATCCAGTGATTTTCAAATCGAAAAATCTGAGCTTTAGGAATGTTGGTGGATATGGAAATAACACATGGCACATGATCAGATGTTGACTTAGCCAAGGGCATAACCAAAGTGTTAGGAAAGTTCAAAGTCCACCAAGTGCTAGTAAAGAACCAATCAAGTTGCTCAAGCAGAGGTTGATCTTGCATATTAGACCAAGTAAAGGATCTACCTTTTAAAGGCAATTCAATCAGGCCTAGATGACTAATAATTTCATTGAAAATGAATATATCATTCATATCAGCTCCAGGTTTGTTCCTGTTCTCCACTGATCTAATAAAATTAAAATCTCCCACTATCAACCAATTTTCATAAGTAGGAATTGATAAATCAAAAAGCCATTGAACAAAGAAGTCCCTGTCAGGGCCACTACAGGGACCATAAACAGTAACCAAAGTCCATGTAGAGAGATTATGTTTTGAGGTAAAATTAATCTGATTGGCAGACTTGAAACAATCAATCAATTCTCCATCAAAAATGGAACTATTCCATAGAACAATAATTCCACCAGAAGCTCCCACAGAAGGAGAGAAGACAAATTTGTCAAACCTTTTTGGACAAAAGGATCTAATAAAACTGTGATCAAAACTTTCACACTTAGTTTCTTGCAGGCAGATAACTGCACATTGGCTCTCTTCAATTTTGTTATAAACCAGAATTCTCTTATTTTTATCATTTAAGCCTCTGATATTCCAATCCATCACTCTCCAATCCAATAAAAATTGTGGTGTATTATCCATTGACAAAGATAATAAAAGGAACAAAATAGCTAGACCAGCCAGCTACCAAACGAACACCATTCACCAAAGCAGAGTAACAATAATAGGGGCCTATCAGGTTCAGAGATAAACACTTGGGAAATAGATCCATTACATAACTATAATTCCAGGAGGTGATAAGATAAAACATTAGAAATCCAGACCAAAAGACAATACATAAAATTTTGTCTAACATTAATTTCCTTGGTCTTTTGGAGAATCAGGATCAGCATCAAGCTTGTCCTTAGTGAGCTCTTCCTCTGCAATCTCAAGAGCTCTCCCCACCTGCTGGAGAGTCACAATAGGAGTGTGGGGAGTGACAGAACTACTGTCAGCTTGAGGTCTAGCAGACCTTGGCTTCTTCCTGGGCTGTGGGTTTTCCTGCATGGCCACCAACCTGAAGCCATTACTCAGTGCAGCCTGTCGAGTACTACGCCTGACAGAAGATTCCACAGATGGGGTGCTTAATTTGCACCTCCTTCTCTTCCTTGCGGTGACAGCAGAAGCAGTTGGAGTGGAGGAGTCAATTTCCTCAATAGTAGCAGAGTGCAGTGGTCCAGATGTACTAGAGGAATCCTCCAGGTATAGATTTCTGTCAGTCCTCTGTGCCTTGAAGAATCTTCTCTTGGCATTGAACTGAAAAATTTTCCCCTTAAAAGGAACAGAAGCATCTGATATCATAGTGAATGGGCTAGGGGAGAGCCCACTGGGCCTGGTAGAAGACAAGCACAAAAAGGGAACCAATTTGGACAACAGCTTATCCCACTGCATCGAAGGGGGCAAGGTAGGCCCATACAAGTGGGCATTTAACTGAACCCATGGCCAGGCAAAGAGACCAGGGGCATTGGGTGCAGCAGTGGCAGTGTGAACCTGCAGCATGTTGACCATCAAAACATTCTGATTGATAGAATTGTCAGAATCAGAGCTCATTGTAGAGTTGGACTCATGCTGGGGTAGGAGGTGGTCCCAGCCTCCAACTTGCCAAGCAGGGGCTTGGTCCTCCATAACATCATCTTGTGGCTGCTGCTCTGGAAAAGCTTGCCAAGCAGCAGGTGGATGATCATTCCAGCCAAGTTCTGGAAACTGTGGCAACCCAAAATTGCCATGGTCTTCATGCATGTGTCCAGGCATAGGATGGGGATTCCCATCCAAAGGCATCTGATCCTCATCAGGAGGCATCACTTCATTAAATTCAGCAGATAAAATATAACAGGGTGCAGTCCATGACTCCCTGGCAGCGCCCAAAGAACTGAAATTTCCAAAGACAATGTCTCTTGGAACGAGCTGTGGTGAGATGAAGGTGACATAAACAAGGGTCCTGTCCAGGACACCGTCGAGGTGATGCCAATGATGAAATCTTCCAAAAGGAGCAACTGCATTGGCAAGATCCCTCTCATTGCGGAAGTCATAAGGTACTCCCAACAGCATAATCCATCCGGTACGAGTACCAAAAGCAGATATGTGCAATTGCGTGCGGTTGTCATGGTTAACAAACCGCACAAAGATGTTCTCCTGCAACTCATACGGTCCATTCTGAACCAAGGCAGTACGCGCAGCAGCGCTATGCATCTTAAAAAGTCCAGTACCAAAAAGACATGGCTGTGTATCCTCAACAACTCTCTGAAGAGTTTGCTCGATGTAGTTACGAACCTGAAGACTCTAGAACTGCTCTTCCTCTGGCAACTGCTCTGGTTCGATAATGGCGACGCAGAAAGCTTCATGAGTTCTGGAAGGGGGAACAGCAGGCGTGTAGAAGGAACGGGGCAGCCGTGTAGGCCCGCCGTCGACAACCTGGAATCCCTGAGGAACCCACCTCCCCGGATTGAGCTCGAAGTTCGCCATTGGGGTTTTCGTGGAGTTTTCGCCGAGAACAGAGGTGGGGGTTAACCGACAGGTGGTGGAGGCTATGTCAGGGAGTGGAGGAGTGGAATGCGTAACGGCCACGGGCGACGCTTGAGTACTCCCAGACGGACACGAAGACAACTTATTTTTTGGAACCCAAACTTGGGCTTTGCTGCTTAAACAATTCTTTTCAACATGTCCATAATGAAAGCATTTACGACATCTGATATTACTGTGACAATTAGATTTGTCGTGCTGCATGGATAAACATCTAGCACATTTCCAGAACCGGAAAGCCATGTCATCAATAACAGAAGCCAGCCCTAATTGACCAGTGTCTTCCACAACCTCAGGTTCTGATGAAACGGAGGAAATTGGGCTGTTACACTTTGTTGGGCATGTTGAGAACGACATGTATGTAGTGGGCTTCTCTAAAGGAGACACGTGTGCCGGACATGCCTAATGGCTAAAGTTGATGTGGGTTGGCTATGGCATCGCCGGTTAGCTCACACCAATATGAGGACGTTGCATGACCTTCAAAGTGGCAATCGCGTTCTAGGACTAACAAATGCTAAGTTTTCCAAAGATCGTGTGTGTAGTTCTTGTGTTCTTGGAAAGCAACATGGAGAAGCACACCCCACCAAGACGAACATCACCACCTCAAGGATCCTCAAGCTCATTCACTTGGACCTATTTGGTCCCCTATCATATGATAGTCTTGGAGGCAAGAAGTATTGCTTGGTGATTGTGGATGACTACTCACGATATTGTTGGGTGTATTTCTTCAAGAGGAAGAGTGAGACTCAAAAGCGGGTCATTGAGTTCATCACTTTGGTGGAGCGCCAACATAATACGATCATCATGGCTATCCGAAGTGATAACGGCTCCGAGTTCAAGAACTACACCGTGGAGGGTTTTCTTAGCGAGGAAGGAATTGCTCATCAATATTCCACTCCCTACACCCCTCAACAAAATGGTGTGGCGGAGAGAAAGAATCGGACTCTTAAGGATGCGGCTCGAACCATGATTGCGGAGTTCTCTTCTCCTTATAATTTTTGGGCTGAGGCCGTATCCACCGCTTGTCACGCTAGCAACCGATTGTATCTCCGCAAGATCTTGAACAAGACCCCTTATGAGATTCTCATGGGCAAGAAGCCGGATGTTTCATACTTCAAGGTCTTTGGATGCAAGTGCTTCATTCGCAAGAGAGGTAAACGCTTGTCAAAGTTCGAGACTAAATCTTATGAGGGTATCTTTGTTGGTTATGCCACAAACGCTCACGCCTATAGAGTCTATAACAAGTCCACCGGACAAGTTGAAGAAGCTATAGACGTGGTGTTTGATGAGGATAATGGGTCCCAAGGGGGCCGTATATATCATGGTATTGTAGGAGATGCAATTCCTCCCATCGTCATAAGAAGAATGGGGATTGGTGAAATAATCCCCATTGAGGGACACCGGATGACGGAGGGAGAAGGACTATGCTCCACTCAAGTGGAGCCATTGACTACACCCATTGATACTCAAGCTACCCAACAAGATGCACCAAGCCCTCATGCTTCACCTCAAGGCCAAGCTAACAATCAAGATCACTCGATCAATCAAGGCCAAGCTAACAATCAAGGCCAAGCTCATGATGAAGGCCAAGCTCACAATGAAGGACAAGATACACATGGTGATGATACAACTCGACACATAAGGGATCCACCTCCCGTTGATGAACAAGATCAAGATGGACAAGGCTCCGATGATGAAGGTGATGATCAAGTGCTATCCAAGGAAACTTTGGAGGAGATGCTAGCTCGTAGCGCAAAGAGAAGGCTCGATAATCTTGCTCGTGCCGGTCACACGGAGGACATGATTCTTGGTCAAGTTCGTGGAATGGTCGTCACAAGGAGGCAACTAGCGGATTTTAGCAAAGCTCATGCTTTCGTCTCTCACATTGAGCCAAAGAAGGTCTATGAAGCTCTTGAAGATCAAGATTGGATTGAAGCCATGCACGAAGAACTCAACAACTTCGAGCGCAACAAGGTGTGGAAGTTGGTTCCAAGACCCAAAGATTGCAAGAACGTCATCGGCACCAAGTGGATCTTCAAGAATAAACAAGACAAGGACGGCATCGTCATTCGCAACAAGGCTAGATTGGTGGCCCAAGGCTTCTCTCAAGTTGAAGGTGTCGATTTCGGTGAAACATTCGCTACCGTAGCTCGTCTTGAATCTATTTGCATCTTTCTTACATATGCTTCTCATCACAACTTTAAATTGCAACAAATGGATGTTAAAAGTGCATTTTTGAATGGTCCCATCCACGAGTTGGTTTATTTCAAGCAACCTCCGGGTTTCGAGGATCCCAACCACCCCGATCATGTCTACAAACTCGATAAGGCACTCTATGGACTTAAACAAGCTCCACGTGCGTGGTACGAGCACCTTAAAGAGTTTTTAGTGGATCGTGGGTTCAATGTTGGTTTAATCGATCCCACCTTTTTCACCAAAAAGGTTGGAAGTGACTTGTTCATATGCCAACTCTATGTGGATGATATCATCTTTGGTTCTACTAACATCGCATTCAATGATGAGTTTTGCAAGCTTATGACGGATAAATTTGAGATGTCCATGATGGGAGAGTTAGAGTATTTCCTTGGCTTTGAGATCAAGCAATATACCGTAGGCACATTCATCAAGCAAGCCAAGTATACTCAAGACATGCTCAAGCGATTCAACATGCATGATGCCAAACCTATGAAGACTCCCATGTCCACGACTATTGACTTGAAACCCGACCCGAATGGTAAAGAGGTAGATCAAAAGGTATACCGCTCCATGATTGGCTCTTTGCTCTACCTATGTGCATCTAGACCCGATATTATATATAGCGTAGGTAAATGTGCAAGGTTTCAAGCCTCTCCGAGACAAAGTCATTTTGAAGCGGTTAAGCGCATCTTTCGATATTTAGTTCATACCCCAAACTTCGGTCTTTGGTATCCCAAGGGCTCAAGCTTTCAGCTCATTGGGTATTCGGATGCGGACTATGCGGGCGAGAAGACGGATAGGAAATCTACATCCGGAGGTTGTCAATTTCTTGGCCGCTCATTGGTGTGTTGGTCTTCCAAGAAGCAAAATTGCATTGCTCTCTCTACCACCAAATCCGAATACATATCCGCGGCGAGTTGTTGTGCTCAATTACTTTGGATGCAGCAAACATTGAGAGATTATGGCATCGACTTCGACAAAGTTCCCCTCTTGTGAGACAATGAGAGTGCCATCAATATCGCCTCCAATCCCGTTCTTCACTCCAAGACGAAGCACACTGAGATACGACATAATTTCATTCGGGATCATGTTGAGAAGGGTGATATTGACCTCTCCTATGTGCCAACCAAGGATCAACTCGCGGATATCTTCACGAAGGCCCTTGATGAAACAATATTTCGGGGTTTGAGGAATGAACTAAATGTTATCGATGCGTCCAACTTCTCTTGAACCCTTGCATAAGTACCTTCACTATATGTGCTATCAAGTCTAGATGTAGGCATGGACATAGGGGGAGCGTAGTTCAACTCATGAACCAACACTCCACCTATCATGCGCAAAACAACCAAATCTTCATGCATATCTAGTCATTTTGTGACTTACTGTGCTTAAAACGTGAGTCATACTTTTGGGTCCAAGATACATCTTCGCGACTCCTTGGTATCACTCAAACATGATGGCTTCGGCCACCAACATTTATCTTTGTATTTGAGTTGTTTCTTTTTCGTTCGTGTTTGTGTGTTTGTTGTCATTGGTTCTAGTTTTGGAGGCTCACTTCTCATTCCATTTTCCACAAAATTCTCGGAAGGCATGGGAACCCCGGAAATTCCGGTCTAGGGCCCGGAAAATTCCGGCCTCCAGACATTTGCCTCAGAAATCTTCACCCATTTCCAAGGTGCCCGCTCACAGAAGGCACCCCGGAAATTTGGGCGGAAATTTCCGGCACAAATATCTAGGGGCCCGGAATATTCCGCGCCTTAAGCCCCGGAAATTTCCGGGGTTCGAGATTGACCCGAATATTCACCCAAAATATCCAGCGTGCCCGCTCACAGAAGGCACACCGGATATTTGGGGCGGAATATTCCGGCCCAAATCTCCGGCCCCGGAATATTCCGGCCTTAATACCGGAATAATCCGGTGTGCTTGGTTGGGGGCTATATAAAGGCGACGGGAGGGGCAGTTCCAGACTACTCTCCCTCCCTTCGCCTCCACTCCGCCTCCAGACACAGCCGCCGCCTCCGAGACCTCCGGGAGGCCCTTTTGCCTCCCTTCCTCATCCTCTAATTGCCCTTTGCGGATCAAGAGACCGCACATCCTTTCCTCACTCATGGATCTCGGTATGTGCTTCATTTTCTCTGCAATCTAGGTTTATTGGTTGATTTGATCTCATGTCATTTGCTATTCCATGTGTTTTTGAGAGGAACATCCACATGCTAGTGTCATATATACTCTAGGGTTCCTCACATTGCACTCAATCGTCGTTTTAGATTCATTGCAGGCCCCAGATTTAGATCTGGTTTCGAAAATTCCGAAGGCCGGAAATTTCCGCCCCACGACCGGAATTTCCGCCCCCCGGAAATTTCACCTCTGGCCGTAATTTCCGCCCTCCGGAATTTCCGCACCAGAGACCGGAATTTCTGTCCTACCCTGAATCTCTAACTGAGATCACCTTTATCCACTTCTATGAGTTGTGAGCCACCGTTTTTTATTTCCTTTTGTTTGTTTTTCTTTGCGTTTTTTCCTGCTTTCCTCTCAGATAGTTCAAGCTCTAGGCCTACCAAGTTGGTTAGCACGCGCAAGAGGCTCCGTCACCTGAGGGAAGATGCTGAGGGGACTCTAGTTGACGAGGCTAAGACTCGACGCCGTGAGAGGGATGCTGAGAAGGCTTATGAGCGTGAGCGTGATGCCTCCAGGGCAGCTCGCAAAGCTGGTAGGCAGCAGGGGAAGGCAGCTCTTAACCTGGCCACCATGTCTGTTCCTGAATTGAAGGCATGGAGGGCCAAGGCCTGGTACACTGAGGGACCTCAAGACCCCACCATCGACCCTTGCTTCTGGCACGTTGAGCAAGAGACGCTATTCAAACAAGTGTATACTGTGATGAGCGAGCAAGTCTGTCCCATGAAGTTTATCAACTTCGCTCATCTGGCTGCACATGATGTTGGTGCCACGGGTAAGGGTCACCGTGATCCTCGCATGCGTCCTCCTCCACCTGGCACCAAGAAGCGCTCATGGCTTGCTCGTGCCATTGAGAAGGTCATGTGCATAAATGTCTGCATTCACAAGGAGAACTACAACGCCTATGTTGAGCACCGCAACATCCAGGAGAACCAGCGCTCCATCATGACTGCTCTCAACATTCCGGATGTGCCTGCTCCTCTCCCTCCCAGGATTCCATACAAGAACTGGAACAACCGCGACATTGACTGGGATCTCGGTGTGGATGATGATGAGGACATTGCCTCTCCCAGCGAGGAGGAAGAAGAAGACGATGACACCCAGGCCTAGAGTTTGCTCTATGGGGCGTAGTACTCTATTTTCTCTTTTTGGTATCCTCATGCCAAAGGGGGAGAAGATCTCTAGATGATCGCTGGGATTTGCTAGGGTGAGTTTCGTTCTTTATTGCCCTTTTTTCGTTTCGTGCGTCTTTTCGAACTTCGTCTCATCATACTCGTTATTTGTGGGTTTGCTTGTGTGAACTATTATTATTAGGAGGCATGTCTCCTATATATGCTATCTGTGGTGTTCTACTTTTCATTGCATGCATTGTTAGTTTATTCCCTTGAAAATACCCGTGTTGTCATCACACACCAAAAAAGGGGGAGATTGAAAGCTCATGATCCCTCTAACGATTTTGGTGATGATAACAACACGGGTATCTACTCTCTAACAATGTTGTTTAAGTCTGTGCAGCTGATCTCTCAGATGATTATTGATATATTCGTATAAAAATATCAAAGAGGAGTTATGTATTCTTGAATTACTGCCACCGGATTTTTCAGTGACTACACCGGAAATTACGGTGCTTATGGGGCGGATTATCCGGCCCAGGCACCGGAATATTCCGGCCTTTCTGGCAACTTCGAAACGACCAAGTTATTCTCCCTCTGCCCGCGCACAGAAGCTGGGGTGGAAATTTGCCCCGGAAATTTCCGGTGCAAATATCCGCCCCTCTGGTACTTAGCAGAAATTGGAGTTTTCTCAGATGCCCGCGCACAGAGATGGGGGCGGATTATTGTCCGGAAAATTCCGGGCCCGTATTATTCAAAAATCCGGCCCTGGTCCTTAGCAGTTTTCAGCATGTGCTGGTGCCCGCGCGCAGAGATGGGGGCGGAATGTTGGGGCGGAAATTTCCGCCCCCAGAAGTTTCAAAGATCCGCCTCCCGGACTATTCAAATTTCCGGCCAGGTCAGACCGAAATTTCCGGTGCTAACACCGGAATATTCCGGCCCTGGCACACTGTAACGGTCAGAATTTGGAGGAGCCTATAAATAGTTGTCTTCTTCCTCTAGATAGGTAGCTCTTCCATTCCTCTCTCTCCTTCATTGTTGAAGAGCTCAAAACGCCCTGATCTCCTTCCTCCTCCAACCAAACTCGATGCCCTTCAAGGATCTCATGGAGGAGGACTAGATCTACCTTTCTACCAAGCCAAAAATTGTGTTCCCACACCAAAACTCTTGGGATCTTGTAATCTCTTGGTTGCCTTGTCATCCAAGGGAAACCCTAGTGATTGTAGCTTCCACCTTGTAGCAAGAAGCTTCCGATTGTTGAGAGCCTCCATCTCACTTGTGGAGTAGCCTCAACCTCTTGTAAAGGTTTGGTCAACGCCTTCAAGTCGACCTCATAGTGGAAACGAGAATCTCCCTCACCGGAGAAGCTCAAGGAGAATAAGGTGTGCACATCCGTGCTATTGAGGAGCGCCTAGGTGGCTCTCCACCTCTCCAACATAGACGTACTTCTTTCAAGAAGGAACTACGGGAAACATATCCTTGTCTCCGTGTTTTCACTTGTGGTTATCTTGTGCCTTGCATTTACTTCCGTTGCTACTCGTTGCTTGTCACATAGGGTGTTCACTTAGTTGCACATTTCGATAACCAAGCTTTTATCTTTCCAAAGCCCCAACTAAAATTGAAAAAGAATTAAAATTTGTAGGTCACCTATTCACCCCCCCTCTAGTTGACCTTTGTGTACTTTCACAGGGTGCCGGAAAACAGCTCCAGAACCCTCCTGATCTAGGGTTGATGGTGACGGCGGCTGCAGAACTTTTTCGGGAATTTTGATTAGGTGTTTAGGGTTTTCCATCCGGGGGGCTTAAATAGGCGAAAGGGCAAAGGCGGTGGAGCTCCAGGGCCCCCACACCCATAGCTGGCGCGACCAGGGGGCCCGCGCCAGCCTATGGTGTGCCCCCCTGTTGCCCATCTTTGAC
This sequence comes from Alopecurus myosuroides, assembly GCA_028641055.1. Classification (NCBI taxonomy): domain Eukaryota; kingdom Viridiplantae; phylum Streptophyta; class Magnoliopsida; order Poales; family Poaceae; genus Alopecurus; species Alopecurus myosuroides. The sequence continues at coordinate 118,043,833 of CM054059.1, forward strand.
TCCTCTTCGGTCTTCTGGATGCTTCCGGGGAAAATAGGACTTCCGGGCTTCAAATTTTCCAATTCCGAGAATATTTCCAGAACAACTTTTCTGAAACTAAAAAACAGCAGAAAACATGGAACTGGCTCTGGACATCTTGTTAATAGGTTAGCCCCGGAAAACGTATGAAAATGCTATAAATAAGGGAGCAAACATGTAGCAATTGGCATAATATGATCATGTAGCATCAGAAATTAGGGATACGTTTATGACGTGTCAGCCTCCATCTTGAATCATGCGCCACATGCATTATATGTTGGGTCTAGACTCGAGTCCAAGCACTTGATCAAACTTCATCATCAGAATTTCCTGCATCTTGGAATGTACAATTTGATGTACTAGCAAATTACACTATGATGGATATAAAATGGCAAGTCTAAACTACATGCATATCTAGCTTGGTGGAGTTTAGGCTATTTGCAAAAAGCAAGTTTTTCCCTAACACTTTTGAAAAAGAGTTTTTTTTGCAAAGATTGGCACCATGGGACAAATCCATGTGCACCACAACTAATATTTCCTTAGCCAAAATTTTACTTCTTCAAAATGGTGTTGAGATTCTTTTTTCCATCCTTGTCCAGCTGCTCGAAGTCGTCCATTACCGGGGACATGACTATGATCATAGTTTCTAACTCTCCAGAGGTTGTGCAGTTTCACCTTTTGTCTTCAATTATCCCAAACATCCTATACACACGGAGTGCATGATGGAAAGGAGAGAATTGAGACGAGATCTTTCAGAAGAAGAAATTCAACCCAACCGGCAAGACCCGTTCCACCTATAATTATTCTACATCTGCTTGTCAAGTCTGGGCTGAACGCTCACAACTTAGTTGATCAAGACATATCTCATATTGTCAAAGGGCTGCACGGGAAGCTACTAAACTTAGAGGACTTGGTAATCTGTTTTTTTCCTAGGTGGCATTCCTCAAGTGAACACCCCTCAGGGAGACACTCAACTCTCATCAACCAAACAACCAAATCCATCCAGGTGGTTCATTGAAGTTTATACTTGGAATTTTTCCACAACATTGAGTAAAACAAATTTGTAGCAAGGCTAAGCATCTGCTAAGTGCTAAGTATCCAAAATAACAAGTCTAAAGGATTGCTACACACTACTTGGGATTTTGCATAGCATAATAATAACTTAGTAAAAATTCCTATCATGCATACTACTCAAAAAAACTAGTAATGCATAGTGAAAATATGGGAGATTTGATGTGTGTCACTTGCCTTGGCAATAGTAGGAACAATCACAACAACAATAACAGCAACAAGAGTAGACTTTCTCCTCTTCACAATCTAATACAAGCAAAAACAATCCACACATAAACATACAAAAAAAACATAACATAGAAAACAAAAACATGTATGATAAGATGCAATGCACAAGTTATGCACAAAAACATGCATGCATAAGGCACGGCCGATGAGGAGGCAGCTGAAGAGGCAGGCAACGTGGCGAGCTACTATTGGCCGATACCCCTTCGTAGATTGGATCTAATCCTAGGCGCTCATTTTCGATCGGACGGACGAGAAGGAAGGGGAGGGGGTTGCTCACCGGACCTCTCACCTAAGAGGAGGAAGACGGCGGCGCGGCTACCGGCATGGATGGTGCGGTGGCTCCCGACGTTCCCTGGAGGCGCTGAGAGCGGCCACGAGATGCGCGTGTCCGTGCGGTCTCAGATCTGCCCTCGGTGGACCGCGGCGGGGCTCCAGGCGGCGACAACATGTGCTTCCCGAGGCGGAGACGTTAATGGCGCGGCGGCGGCGAGATCCTCGTGGCTGCGGAGCGTCTTAGAGTTAGGGTTCTCCACGGGGCGACGCGGACGTCGAGGGGTTGCGCCTTAAATAGGTGATGCGATTAGCAGGAGGGGTCGGGCGAGGCGGCACGGAGGAGACCATGCCGGACACGGCCCGTACGGCGAGGCTGTTGACGTCAAGATGATGTCAGGTGCGCGTCAACGTGGGTCCCGTCTGACAGAGAGAGAGAGATATAGGGGTGACGGGCTGGTGCGGGTTGCTCTTCGGGCTTTTGTTGGGCTTGAGTTGGGCCGCGACCTGCGCGCGTGCGCGGAAGAGAGAGGGGCGAGGGGGAGATGGGATCGGCTGGGTATTGTGCTGTTTTTTTTCATATTTCTCTTCTTTTGTGTTTTTTTTACAATTGATTCAATAACATTTCAAAATCCAACCAACACAAATCATAAAAATACATAAAAATATGTTTTGAAAATCTTAGGACATAAGGAACATTTTGGCAGTATATTTCCCAAAAATAAAATACTTTCTTTTAGAAAAAGATTTGAATTCAAAAAGTGGTTCAATAGGTAATAATACCTAAATTTTTGTGTTTAGCAAATTAAAACCAATTTTTTATGAAATCAAAATGCAGGGGTGTTATGATGCTCATGAATACATGAAGGCTTCAAAATTTTCAAAAACCTGGGATGTTACATCTTGCCTCCAGGTCGCCGGCTTCTTCTGCCTGGCGATGGGCTCCTTCTTCGGCCTAACGAGGAGAAGATGACCGCGAGGAGGCGACGGTGCGCGTCCACCCTTCTTGATGACGAGGCTGCCGGCGCGGGTGCGTCGTCGGAGCGACGTCTCCTCTAGCTCGGGCTTGACGGGGGAGAGAGGACTCCTCGTCGCCGAGCCCGACGAACGGGAGAGGGGAGTCATTGGCGCCGAGCCTAACGAACGGGAGGTCGTCCCCGCTGAGGACGACGAGAACCCGGTGGTCATGCCCCTTGGCATCCACGATGCTCCTCGACGCCGAGAAAGAGGCGGCTGAGGCCACTCAAGCGGCGGGTAGTTGCCGTTCTGGATTTGGGCGTCCAGATGCATGGCGGCGCGGATCTCTACGATATCCGCCATGCAGTCCGCGCCGGTCGGAATCGGCGACACGGGGACACCTCCGACGCTCATACGCTAGGTGTCGGGCACGCGGACGTCGGGCGACGTGGCGTAGTCCGCCGACTGGAGAAGGCGAGCTTCCTAGTCGTGCAGATGGCGCCGGTTAAGCGCTCAGCTATAGACTCAGGGGAGAGGAGACGACGAGAATAGAGAAATGTATGGGATTGTGGACGGGAGTTGTGGCGAGCGGCCGCGCGACAACGACGAAGTGGCAGGGCATTTATACCGGCCGAGCGCGCGGGAGCGGTGTAGACACGTGGGCGAAGAAAAAAAGTCGGCTGGGCTCCTGGGGGCTGGGGAGATGCTCTAAGGGCATCTCCAGCCGTCCCCCCAGAGCCCCCCAGGGGGCCTTTTTCGAGCCGGAAGCGGCGAATAGCGCCGTTTCTTCACTACTCGCCCCCCCAGAAGCCCAAGTAGCGCCGTTTCGGCGCTATTTCGCGCCGCGGCACCCAGGCCAAACCCAGCCCACTGGGTTCGGCATGGGGGCGAAACTGCGCGGACGCGCGCGCGGGCCAGCTCTGTCAGTGACGCGACGAGAAAACGCGGGAACAGAACCGCCCCGTGATCATCTTCTCGGCTTTCGCGCGGTCAAAAGGTTGCCGGCGTTTATGGTGTGGCGGCCGCCCAGTGCATGCGCCCGTTCAAAGGCTGCCGGCGTAATGGCGTGGCGGGCGGCAGCGAGGGGACGCGCGCGCAGTAAATGCCCGGCCGCCTATAAAATCCCCCCGCCGCTCGCCGCGCTCGCCATTCTTCCACCGGCGCTCTCCTCTTCTCTTCTTCCCCTCGGCGCTCTCCTCTCCTCTCCCCCGTTCTCCACGCAATGGCCAGCTACAAGGACGGCGCAGCGGCCAACGGTTTCCCACGCCGCCACCTTCGCCGGAGCGAGGCGATGGCGTTGTACCGAGCGGGCTACCCGTGCCCGCCGGACATGCGCCTCCCGAGCTCCGGCGCTGGACAGAGCCGCTGGGCGCTGAGCGACGGCGGGTGCCCGTGCCTCCCCTCCCCAACACGGACCCCGAGTTCCGGCGCGCAATCCACGAGATGCGCGCCGCCATGGCGGAGCGCGACCGCTTCCCGGAGACGGGCGTCGACGAGTTCTGGTGGCAGCAGCTCACCAGCCGTCGCGACAGGGAGATTGCCTCCCTCAACGACAACGGCCCGGTCGACGGCCGCTTCAACGCCAACGGGCGCCGCCGCTGGTGGAGCGGCCCCAACCCTGGAGATGCCGCCCCGGCAGAACCAGGCTTGGAAAGCGCGCCGGACGGGCGCCTCCTCTTCCTCGGCGACGTCGAGCTCCTCCGGCGCCCAATCCCTCTCTATTCCCCACCCCCTTTCTGAACTCCGGCGCGCCTGCCCGCAGGCGTAGCGGCGGTGCCCTTCGCATCGGCGAGCCACGCTTCGAACGCGTGGTTCGCCCGAAGACCGAGGACGCCGACGAGGACGAGTGGCCCGACCAGAAGGTCGCGGAGCAGCTGTCCTTGGACACGCTCCAGCCGCTCGACGACGACGACGCCGCGACGTGGAGCCTGTGGGAGAACACCGCGGCGGAGCTGGAGCTCCAGCGCCGCCTGCTCGCGGAGGCCGAGAACCTCAAGGCCGCGCGCGACAAGGAGGCCACCGCCAACGCAGCCCGCCTCCACGTCCCTCCCCCGCCGCCGCCGCAGGAGGCCACCTACGTCGTCCTGGACCCAGACTCCGACGACGAGGACGAGATCCAGCAAGCCCTCGCGGCGAGCAGGTGGGATGGTTGCGGCGACGCCGGACAGGGGCCGAGCAAGCGCCCCGGCGACGGCCCCGACGACGACGACGACGACGTCGACTATAGCCAGGCCATCGCCGCGAGCCTCGACCTTCATTAGTAGTTTTAGTTTAGTTTAAATTCCCGTTCTAGTTTTTTAAATTCGTGCCGAATATGTACGCACTTTGCAAAATTCAATAAAATTCGCCTAGTTTTCAAATTGCGTTTGTTTGGGCCGAATCTTGGGCTCGGGGAGCGACTGGGAAGCCTGTCCCCCAGGTTCCAGAATAGCGCCGTTTGGCGCCGCGGCGGCCCCAAAACGGCGGCGTTTTGTGCCCTGGGGGGCGCAACGAACTGGAGATGCCCTAAGTCTAAGTTGGTCATAAACTCATAAACCAAATATCCAGAAATTATTATCTAATGCAACATTACTGCGCTTCCACTTTTTTTTTGCGAGTGGAAATGAAACCATGAACTGTTGTTCTCCTCAAACTCCCAGTTGGTTCAGCAGGCTACCATGTTGTCCGGCAGAAAAGACAGAGTACAATCCTGGTTTTCGGCCACGCTGCGCCGCTGCCGCCGTCGAAGCCCCCACGACCACGCTCGGACGGACGGAACGCCGTCGAAAAAGGAACGACCAAGGTATGGCCCCTCCCCCCTCCGGCCTCCGCCCTCTGGCGCCCTTCGGTCGGTCGGTCAGTTTTCTAATGAGCAGATCCGCTTGATTTTCAGGGGGGCGAGTAGTTCATCGATTCTTTTGTGGAAAAAGAATATTGCTGGTCGATTTTCCTTGTTCATCTTTGTGGTGGCGCGACGGCTGGTGCCTCCGTGTTCCACTTCTTGTTCTAGTCGGACCCGGCACTGCCTCCTCCGCCTTCTCTTCCAATAAATACGATCGCCTGGCTCAAGGCTTCCTTTGATTCCGAGCTTTATTGTTGTTATCCATGGACATGGAGTCCAATCATGCCTGCCCCCGCCGCTGTGTAAGCTCTCGCTGAACTTCTCCCCCCTTTCGTAATATTGTTCAGTTCAATTTCTCGTTCACTGTATTTTATCATGGATGGATGGATGAGTGGTCTCGTTTGTTGCAGAAGGCATACGAGGAAGACAGGCTCAGCGCGCTGAGCGATGACCTTTTGCTCTCAATCTTGGGGAGAGTGGACCTTGCGACGGCGGCCAGGACCAGTGTTCTGTCGACGCGGTGGAGGAACCTGCCATGGTTACTCCCGGAGCTCAACCTCCATGTCAGGGATTTCCTGCCCACTCCACGACCAGACTACCCTACTGATGTCACGCATCAGATAGATTTTTACTCTCGAATAACAGCAGTACACATAGATCAATCAATGGCATCCCTGGCAAGAGCTGCTAGGAGTTTCTTGCGCATCAAACGCAGTGACACCGTCTCAAGGATATCCCTTGAGATGTACCTGGGCGGCAACTACTCGCACAACATTGGCATGTTGCTCCGTGGTGCCATTGACAGCGGCATGGTAAAAGAATTGGACCTCACCATTGCCGACGACAAGGTTCCCAATGCCTGCAGAGAAGTAGATATGCTGCAGAAAGCTCGGAACCTGGACGGGTTTCTGAGTACCTATCCTAACATGCTTCCTTGCCTCACGAGGCTCCAGCTTTATAACCTGCACTTTGCTGGCGGGAATATACATCACATCCTATTTGACTGCTGCAAGCAGCTGCAGCACCTTAGTCTGGATCACTGTGATGGAGGGGACTCTTCCGTGTGGCAGATAAATGCGCCGAATTCAAGTCTCAGAGTTCTTGAAATCTACTATTCCTGCCTGAAGAGGCTTGAGGTGCTCTGCCTTCCTAAACTAGAGAAGCTCCGTTGGGAGATGTGGAAGCATTATGAGCCCCCCCTGTGTTTGGGTTCTGTCCCTTCTCTTAAGAAATTACGCCTCCTATCTGATGCAAAACTTGAACAACCGGAGTTTAGCTTAAGCCAGATTCTAAATGGTGCCACGGAGATACGCTCTCACTTTAAACTTCCAAGGAGAAAAGGTAATTTCATATTTCAATACATATTGTGGGATGTGCTTTTAATTCCATAACTAGGGATTTTAAACTTGCAGAAGATTAGTTTTTCTGTTTCATGTCTTGATCAAGATTTGCTTATATCTATTATTGCCAGATAGCGTTCATTAATAATAGCAAATAAATAACCTTATTTGTTTGGGAAGGGCTGAAGTGAACTAACTGTTACATCCCCCCCCCCCCCCCCCCCCCCCCCTTAGCTTTGGATTCAGCCAGAAAGAGAGCAACTCCGCTTTGCATTCAACAAACTATGGAAGCTGTCTATTTGTGGGGTTTATGTTGAATTTGACCTGTTATGGACACTGAATCTCCTTTTTTTTTTTTTTTGAGATGGAAAGGAGCTTCCATTACTGAACATGCCCAGCAATGTCGCTGGCAACAAGAACCTGTGCAAAGACTGGAGCATGATCCGGCCATACGGCTTGGGAATCACCTCGCAGCTTTGCACCAAATGCGGCAAGAGCGTCTGCAGCTCTGTTACACGTCCTTGGACAGTGCTTAACACCAAGACAGAGAAAATTCAGAAACAGGTTCTCTTTTATTTCCTGAACAAGGACAGCAGCAGGTCCACGGTTGTCCTCCTGTCCGTTGATAGCATTCACAAGAATTTGGCAATCAGACTCAATCTGAATTCTGGAAATACCCCATGTCTGCACAATCTGGAGGGCACGGCTACACGCTTCTGCTTCTGTTTGTAACACATCGGTAGCATGATCAATTCTACCTGCAGCAGCTCCAATAGCTTCACCTGTGGAGTCTCGGACTATGAAACCCCAACCTCCTTTTTTAGTTACCAAGTCAAAAGCACCATCAATATTAATCTTGAGTACCTCTCCTTGGGGTGGTTTCCATGTTTGTACCTCTTGGCTCATTACTTTTGTGTCTTTCACGAAAAATTCTTCATACTCTGTTGCCAATCTCTGAACCTGGGCAGTAACATGCACTGGATTACATGCTCCTTTACCATGATTCATTTTATTTCTTGCCTTCCACCAAACCCAGAACAGAGCAATACTTCTAATCTTATATTTTGTAGGCTGCTGCATAATCATGGCAATAACTTGTTTTGGGTCCTGGCATTCACTCAGCTTTCGACACAGATCCCCCATCTCAAGATTTCTCCACACCTCACGCACTCCTTTACATTTGAACAGAAGGTGTGCACCATCTTCATTAAAGCGCTGACATACAGGACACAAAGCATCAACTTCTAGACCTCTTCGTTTGATATTCCAATTAACTGCAATGCTATTGTGTGCAACTCTCCACAGAAAATTTTTCACATTCGGGGGGCATGGACTGTTCCATATAAGATACCAGTCAAAACTACCTTGTCCCATAGATGACTCACCCTCATCCCTTCCTCCGTTTACACGAAGCAACTGACGATGCAACTTATAAGCAGACTTGACTGAAAACAGGCCTTTTGTGTCATAAAACCAAGCCCAGAAATCTTCCATTCCCTCTCGCAGCGGCATAGCTAAAATCATATCAGCATCCAGAGGCCGGAAAATCTCATTTACCAGGCTCACATCCCATGTCCCTGTAACTGGGTCTATCAACTCTTGTACCTTTGTGACAACTGCATTACCTCTTTTTGTCATTGGCAACCTATCCCATCTCCTCGGTATCCATGGGTCAGTCCAACAGTTGATGGTAGTTCCATCTCCAACTCTCCTAATGACTCCTTCCCTCAACAACTCGATGCCCTTAAGAATGCTTCGCCACGTATAGGACATTCCGCTACATGGCTGGGCTTCCAACACCGAGCAATCTGAGAAGTATTTTGCCTTCAATACTCTAGCACACAGAGAGTTTGGTTCGGTAAGCATTCTCCAACCCTGCTTTGCTAACATAGCCATATTGAAAGAATGCAAATCCTTATATCCCAAACCTCCTTCATTTTTTTGCAACGTCATCGTTTCCCAACTAATCCAGTGCATTTTATTCTCCTTTTGCATCTGTGACCACCAATATCGACATACCATAGCACTAATTTGGTCGCACAGCCCTTTAGTGATATCAAAGCATGCCATAGCGAACATCGGAATGGCCTGTGCACACGCTTTAATCAGAACCTCTTTGCCTGCTTTTGAAAGAAATCTCTCTTTCCATCCTTGTATTTTCTGCCACACTCGATCTTTTAAATACTCAAACACCTTCCTCTTTGATTTGCCTACATACACTGGCAGCCCCAAATATCTTTCATTTCTCCCTTCCGATATGAGCCCAAGCTTGGTCATCATTGCCACCCTTGCTTGTCTTCGAGTGTTCTTACTAAACACAATAGATGATTTCTCAACATTTATAGTTTGACCCGAGCAAACCTCATAAAGTGATAGTATATGTTGCAGATGCTGCGCACTCTCATCAGTAACTTTCAACAGAATGAGCGAATCATCCGCAAAACAGTAGATGGTTAAAACTCGGGGCACTTTCACACACTTTAATTCCCTCCAATTTTCCTTCCTGCTCCGCGCTATTTAACAAACCAGAGAAAGCCTCCCCACAAATGAGAAATAGATATGGTGAAATAGGATCGCCCTGTCGGAGACCTCTTTGCGGGATAATCTCCTCTGTTAGTTTACCATTCAACTTGAAACGATACTTCACCGTTGAGACACATCTCATGATCAACTGGATCCACCTTTCTTGGAAACCCATCTTCCTCATCATTTTCTCCAAAAAACTCCATTCTACCCTGTCATATGCCTTGCTCATATCAAGTTTCAGCGCTGCATATCCCTCCTTTCCCGATCGCTTATTTTGCATGAAGTGGGTGACCTCATAAGCCAGCAGGATATTATCCGAAATAAGACGACCAGGGACAAAAGCACTCTGATTAGGAGCAATAATATCTTGCAAGATAACTTTTAACCGATTTGCGAGAACCTTAGAGACCAGCTTGTAGAGAACGTTACACAAGCTTATTGGTCTCAGCTCCTTCATCTTCTCGGGATTCTTTACCTTAGGAATTAGTGTCACACATGTATTATTCCAATCCTCAGGAAAAGATGCCCCAAGTGTTGAGATATTTGATATTCGGGTACTTTTACTCATTCCTTTCAAATAACAGAGATACACGTTTTATGGTAGAATTTAGAATAGGATCTCTTATATAATTATTAGGTCTTGGTTCTTGAATACAGGTATTTGAACATCCATGTGTGAAACCATATTGGTTAAGTGTTGGCCCTCAAAGAGTGCAACCTTCATGGAAGATGCCTGAGTTAACAAGCTGTAGTAAGTGCCAACTGAGAGAGCTCCGCATTGTTAACTTTAGACCCCTGGTGGGGCATCATATTTCATTTGTGCGGGCGGTGATGAATCACTCGCCAAACTTGAAGACGGTTCTTCTGAAAGAAGAAGGGCAATGCAAGGATTGTGACGAAATGGCCGCACTAACTCCTCGAGTAGGAGGCATGTTTCCAAGATGCAAAGATGAGCAAGAAACAATAGCCAAGCAACTCAGGGACAAGAGGGTCTTGTCCTCAGCACAGATAATCTTCAGAAGTAATGTTTCTGTTAGGATTTAATTAGTTTACTTAATTAAAGGAGAAATCCTCCCTATGTAATCAGTCGTGCGGTTGCTTTGGCAACCGCCGCGACGTTCCCTCGCGCCCCTCTCGAACGATCGCGTCTCTACTTCGCGACGGTTCACCTTGTATAAATATCGATTGTGAATGGAATAAAGAGGTTGGTTCATTCTTTCACTTTCCAATTCTCATACGTTATCAGCACGTAGTTCTCCATCCGAGCGAAAACCAACCGGCGACTCGCCGGAACAAAACAGATCGAGTTCTACGGGAAAATGTAAACAATGGCTCGAGAGTTTGATGCACTCGCTCTCAACGGCCACAACTATCCTATATGGGCCATGGACATAAGATATCCCTTGCGTCCCGTGGATTAGTGCGTGCAATCCATCCCCCGGTGAATCCACCCCCGGTTGGAGTGACGCCGCTGACAGACGAGCAAAAATATGCTGCCTTGTACATAATAAGGCACCATATTCACCCAGATAAGTCTGAGCACTTGGAGGAAGAATCCCCTAGTACCCTGTTTCAGGCTCTCAAGACGAGGTATGAACAGCAGAAGGCAGTTATCATGCCAGAAGCACTCCATGATTGGACACACCTCCGACTTCAGGACTTTAAGTCCGTCGGAGAGTACAATCACGAGGTTCATAAGATTAGTTCCAAACTGCGCTTTTGCGAGAAGGAACCTACTGACGCGGAGAAGATAGAGAAAATTTTGTCTACTATGCTCCCATCGGACAGGATCCTCCAGCAGCAGTATCGTGCTCACAACTACCAAGTCTATTCCGATCTTATTCATATTTTACTTCAGGCTGAAAAGCATGATGAGCTACTCGCTAAGAATGGCTCTCAGCGTCCGGTTGGTTCCCAACCTCTACCTGAAGTTCATATGAATGTCGCGAACGGGCGAAAGTTTGATAGTGGCTTCAACCGCAAGCCTTCAAACTTCAATGGCAAGCGAAAGCGCAACCGGAACAGAAAGCCAGAAACTCAGACTGTGGGAAAGGCACTGCAAAGCACAAGTTTGAAAAATCTAAACTTTGCGACAAGTGTGGATGCTACACGCACCCCACTGAAAAGTGCAAGACCCCAAAGCATCTGGTCATTCTATACCAGCAATCCCATGGACGCAACGCACCTCGAGGGAAAAGGTTTGAAGCCAACTTCAACCTTCATCTAGATGGCGGCGATGGAGCTGGTTTTTCGCAAGACGTTCCTCCGGGACCTAGCGACGCCGTTACTCTCCCTCCACCAGAGGACCCCGCAGGAACGGAGGACATGATGGTTGAGTACGCCTCAACCGACATGTTTGGAGACTTTGATTAGTCCCGCTACCTCCTTAGTGATTGATATATTCATGTCCATTTGTGATGTTGTAATTAGAAAATAAGTATTGTTGTCATTTATATTGTGTTAGCACTATGATATAATAAGATTGTATCCTATGTATTTAAATAAAGGATTCTTATTGAAAATTCTTCATTTTTATATATAGTTCTCTACGGGGACAATCCGATGGAAGAGGAATTATGCCTTGTGGACAGTGCTACCACAAACTCCATACTGAGGGAGTTGAAATATTTCCAAACTATGAAAAAGATGAATGGTGATATTTCAACAATCGCTGGACGCGATACGGTAATTGTTGGCACCGGCCGTGCCATATTTACCCTCCCAGGTGGTACACAAGTGACAATTGAGGATGCATTACTGTATCCCGATTCTTCACGTACCCTAATCAGCTATCGAGATATCCGTAAGAATGGTTTTCACATTGAAACCCATGAAGACAACAAAGAGGAATATTTACTCTTCACAAAAGATCACGGATATGGCAAGCAAGTATTTGAAAAAATTCCCTCTCTGTCGTCCGGACTGTACTATACGTACATTAAGCCCGTAGAACATGTTGCTTACAAGGTAATTTTCCAAAATGTTAACGCATTTCAAGCCTGGCATGATCGCCTAGGCCATCCCGGTATCGGGATGATGAGGAAGATTACTAGCAATTCCATTGGTCACAATTTGCTTGAGTCCAAATTTCCTCAGTCATTGGATTTTGTGTGCACATCATGTGCCACGGGAAAGTATATTCTGAGGCCTTCGCACCTCAAGATTCAAGCTGAACCACTTCAATTTCTTGAACGAATTCAAGGAGATATTTGTGGTCCGATCCAACCATTGTCTGGACCGTTTAGGTATTTCATGGTTCTTATTGACGCATCTACACGATGGTCACATGTGTGTCTTCTTTCCACACGGAACCATGCATTTGCCAAGATAATGAGGGAAGTAATTAAGTTACAGGCTCATTATCTGGAAAGTCGAATTAAATCAATTCGCATGGACAATGCTGCAGAATTCTCCTCACGTGCTTTCAATGACTATTGCATGGCCCTGGGGATTGAAGTTCAGCACTCTGTTCCATACGTTCACACTCAAAATGGTTTGGCTGAATCCCTAATTAAGAGGATCAAACTCATTGCAAGACCTTTGTTGATGAATTGCAGCTTGCCAACATCGTGTTGGGGTCATGCAGTTTTACACGTTGCTGACTTAATACAATTGCGACCTACTGCATATCACAGTACTTCCCCTCTGCAATTGGTACGTGGAAATCCACCTAGCATTTCCCATCTGCGTAAGTTCAGATGTGCTACATACATCCCGATCTCACCACCTCAGTGGACATCCATGGGCCCACACAGAAAACTGGGGATCTATGTGGGGTACAAATCGCCATCGATTATTAAGTACCTGGAACCCCTTACTGGGGATCTATTCACAGCCCGTCACGCTGATTGTATATTTGACGAGGAACATTTCCCGGCATTAGGGGGAGATTTCAAGTACCAGAAAGAATGCCTGGAAATTGATTGGAATGCTCTTGCCATTTCAGCCTCCGATCCACGTACCCAAGAAACTAAACTCCAAGTTCGGAAAATAATAAATTTGCAACATCTTGCAAATAATCTGCCAGATTCATTTACTGATCTAAAAGGTGTCACAAAATCCTTGAATCCCGCCAGAAATGCGCCCGAAAGAGTGGAGGTACCAACTAAAACTACTCAACTACCCGTTCCCAAAAAGAGGGGGAGTAGTACGGCATTTGACTCGGATCTTGCTTCCCGCAAGCAGCGAAGGAGAGCGAGGAGAAACTCCTCGAAGTCAGTAAATGTAAGTCAACTCAACGTTGATAAACACCTTATGGGTAGTATACACCCAGTGGAAGGGCAACCTCTACAACCCAACTCCAGCTTGCGCACACTGGCTGGGACATCGGAACACCTAGACTCACGCGTATTGGGAAATCACGAAGAGTCATCAAGGGTGCACGAGATATCCATCAACTATATCGATTCTGGAGAATCATATGACTGTAAGTCTACGATTGTCGACACTTATTTTTCTGCTACAATTGCAAATACCCTTCTTAATGATCATGATCCAAGGACTATCGTTGAGTGTGAAAAACGCTCCGACTAGCCTCAATGGAAGGATGCAATACAAGCAGAATTAGCCTCGCTCAATAAAAGGAAGGTGTTCACAGAAGCAATACCAACACCTCCCAATGTTTTCCCTGTGGGATTCAAATGGGTTCTCCTCCGGAAACGGAATGAGAACAATGAGGTGGTGAGATACAAAGCAAGGCTCGTAGCACAGGGTTTCACGCAGAGACCCGGCATTGATTTCAATGAAACATATTCTCCAGTTATGAGTGGTATCACTTTCCGATATCTTATATCTTTGGCAGTGCAAAATCGTCTATCCATGCAGTTGATGGACGTCGTGACCGCATATCTTTACGGATCACTAGATTCGTACATTTACATGAAGGTTCCTGACGGAATCTCTGTGCCGAATGCAAGCGCAAAACGCAACATGTACTGTGTAAAACTGAACAAGTCTTTATACGACTTGAAACAGTCGGGGCGGATGTGGTACAACCGACTTAGTGAGTTCCTTCTTCAAAAAGGTTACTCCAACAGTGATGACTGCCCATGTGTCTTCATCAAGAAGTCCTCTTCAGGATTTTGCATCATTTCTGTGTACGTCGATGATCTCAACATCATTGGCAACACACAAGACATTGATGAAGCACGCAATCATCTAAAGATGGAATTTGAGATGAAGGATTTGGGTAAAACCAAATTTTGCTTGGGTCTTCAACTCGAGCACCTTCCTTCGGGAATAATGGTACACCAAGCTGCCTATATCCAGAAAATATTGGAGAAATTCAATATGGACAAATCCTACCCATCTAAAACTCCCATGGTGGTTCGATCTCTAGACGTAGAGAAAGATCCGTTCAGGCCGAGGGATGATGGAGAAGAGATGTTGGGACCAGATGTTCCATATCTCAGTGCCATTGGAGCGCTTATGTGTCTTGCAAATTGTACGAGACCTGACCTCGCATTTGCAGTGAATCTACTTGCTAGACACAGCGCAGCTCCCACCAAACGCCATTGGGCGGGAGTCAAGAATGTCTTTCGATATCTCCAAGGCACAAAGGATCTTGGTCTATTTTTTCAGTTCTAGAGAAATCTGGACTCCAGTATGATTGGATACACTGATGCTGGCTACTTATCTGATCCCCATAATGCCAGATCGCAAACCGGCTTTGTGTTCCTACATGGTGGAACGGCCATATCGTGGAAGTCTTCGAAACAGACCCTCGTTGCAACGTCCACCAATCATTCTGAAATAATTGCATTATATGAGGCATCACGCGAATGTGTATGGCTTCGCAGAATGATAAACCACATACAACAGTCATGTGGAATTGGTTCTATCAAATCACCCACCATTATCTACGAAGATAATGCAGCTTGTGTTGCACAGATGCAAACATGATACATAAAGAGCAACATCACCAAGCATATTGCCCCTAAGTTGTTTTATCCCCATGAACTCCAGAAGAGTAGGGAAATCAACATCTTGCAAGTCAAATCATGTGATAACCTCGCTGATCTTTTCACGAAGTCTCTACCAACTTCAACATTCCAGAAATACATTCATGGAATTGGTATGCGACGGCTTCGAGATTTGCAAGAGTCAGGGGGAGTATCTTCCTGAACTATTCTTGTTCAAAGCATCATATTACACTCCTTTTCCCTTTATGAGTTTACTTTTCAGGTTCTCATTAAGGTTTTTAATGAGGTAATATCAACATGAGATCATATGTCATACTTTCTGTTTTCCCCACCGGGGTTTTTAGGAAAGTATACACGACATATTTATCGTCCTCTAAATTCTATGGATATACTTCATATCGAGTTAAGGGGGGCAATAATCATTATATGTTGGATCATTTTCTCCTTATTTTCCCACAGGGTTTGAAGGAGTTTTACCAATATATCCTACATTACTCCTCACATTTTTCCCACAGGGTTTTTGGAGGAGATTATTCCAAGGACGTTCAATCGCAAGTACAAGGAAGGATTAGGGGGAGTGTTAGGATTTAATTAGTTTACTTAATTAAAGGAGAAATCCTCCCTATGTAATCAGTCGTGCGGTTGCTTTGGCAACCGCCGCGACGTTCCCTCGCGCCCCTCTCGAACGATCGCGTCTCTACTTCGCGACGGTTCACCTTGTATAAATATCGATTGTCAATGGAATAAAGAGGTTGGTTCATTCTTTCACTTTCCAATTCTCACAGTTTCAACAGTGGTATTCTGAACTTAAGATATTTGTCTGTATGTTGCATGCAAGTGCAATTAGTAAAAGGAAATGCAATATGTATTTTTTTTTTAGTTCTGTTTTGTGCTTATGGGATGGTGGCAAGTGGCAACAGATATTTTCTTGGCTCCAGGTCATTGGCAGCATAGGCCTTTACCTGCTCAGATACATACCACAGCCCCTCCTTCAGGCTTCAGGCCTACTTCAGTTTCTCGCATCAACAGGAGTGATAATGTGAAGGCACATCGTCTAGCTAGGCTTTGCTCTTCATATACAATCTCGACCTGTAGCTTTTCATTGTTTATGCTCATATATAGGACATTGTCCTTGTAGAGATGTACTCCTACTCTCTCTTGAAAATACAGTTGCAGGGTGTTCATAAAGAAAATTAGGAGTTATTGTAAATGCTAAGAGCATCTCTAGTAGTACCCCTAAACCCCTAAACCCTTAGAGCAGTTTTAAGGGTTGAGAATGGCCCTTTTTGTGCACTTTTACGGGTTGAAAAACAGGGGCAAAGACTAGAACCCTTAAACCCAACCCTTAAAACGGAATATTCTGTTTTAAGGGTTGGGTTTGAGGGTTCTAGTCTTTGCCTCAACCCCAACCTGTAAACCTGTTATATGCATATAACATTTTTCATCACATATCATCATTTCACATATCACAAAACATCATCACATTTCACATAAAACAATAATCATTCTAGTTATTATTACAACACCAAATAGTACATGCAAGCACATAAAACAATAATCATTCAAATTGTTACAACAATGTTGGACAATACAACAATAATTGTTCAAATCAAATAGAACAAAGATAAATCATGCGCCACGGCGCTGTCCATCCAACTGCCACTGGTGCTCTACTAGATCATCACGGAGCCGACCATGAGTGGCTGCATCTTCAATGTCACGATGTGCTTGAAGAAAAGCTTGCACACGAGAAGGATTTCTTTCCGGTTGCACACGTGTGCCAACATTGTCATAGAAACAAGGCAAGTTTAACCCCCTCTCATCCTCTAGGATCATGTTGTGTAGAATCACACAACACTTCATGATGTCCACCAAGGTTTTCTTGTCCCAAAACCGAGCCGGACCCCAAACTATGGCAAACCTTGCTTGCAAGACACCAAACGCTCTCTCAATATCCTTTCGGGCTGCCTCTTGTGCCCTTGTGAAATGAGCCTCTTTTTTGGTTAAGGGCATCCCATTTTTCTCTTTGATGGACTTCACAAGAGTTGCCCATTCAGGATAAATGCCATCGGTGAGATAGTACCCCATTGAGTATTCATTGTCCATGACTTTGTAGTTGCAAGTTGGAGCATCCCCGGTTATTAATCTTTTGAACAAAGGAGATCTATTGAGCACATTTATATCATTGAGTGTTCCGGGCAACCCAAAATATGCATGCCAAATCTATGTGTCCTCCGATGCCACGGCCTCAAGCACAATGGTAGCATCACGGCTTTTGCCGCAATACATGCCGTGCCATGCCTTTGGGCAATTTTTCCATGTCCAATGCATGCAATCTAGGCTACCTAGCATCCCCGGCCATCCCCTTTTTTCATTGGTTTCCATCAATCTTTTTGTATCTTCCTCGTTTGGTGATCGAAGATACTTCTCTCCATACAACCCGATGACCAACTTAGCAAATCTACGGACGGACTCGGTGGTTGTATCTTGCCCAATGCGAAGATACTCATCCGTGTAGTCCGCGGGTACGCCATATGCGAGTACCCGCGTTGCCGCCGATATCTTTTGGTATGCACTAAACCCCATGATACCGGCGGCGGATCTACGACGCTTGAAATATGAGGAGGCCGCCTCACAATCCGTGACAATCTTCACAAAGAGAGAACGGCACATTCGGTACCTTCTACGGAAGAGGCGAGGAGGGTACGTAGGGAACTCGTCGAAGTAGTCTTCCATCAAATGCTGGTGTCCGAGAGCGCGGTTTCGGTAGATGGTGACTCTCCCCATCTTCGACCCTCTCCTCTGATCCATCAGCTTCGCGCGGTCTTCATACGACTGCACGTCGATGAGGAGGCTCATCATCTCGACGTCGTCGTCTTGCAACAACTCGTCGATGTCGGAATCGTCGGATGTCGACCAACCCGACGATTCCGACATCGAGTCCATCACACTATCGTCGTTGTCCATCAACAAAATGATGCTCAAATCAATAATCTACACTAAAACAAAGATGAAAAAAACAAAATGAAAAAAATAAAATGAAAATTACCTTGCGTGCGCCGCGGCCGGGGCGGGAGGACGGCGGCTCGGGGGCGGGCGGGGGTGGGCGGGCGGAGGAGGGAGGACGGCGGCTCGGGGGCGGCTCGGGGGCGGGCGGGGGCGGGCGGGCGGAGGAGGAGGACGGCGGCTCAGGGGCGGGGCGGGCGGTGGCGGGCGGGGCTGGGACGGGCGGGGGCGGGGCGGGGCGCGGCCGGAGGATGACGGCGGGGCGGGGCGCGGGCGGAGGAGGGGGCGGCCGGAGGAGGGCTGGGCGGGCGGAGGACGACGGGCGGCGGGGCTCGGGGGCGGGGCGGGGCTCGGGGGCGGGCGGGGGCGACCGGGCGGATGTGGAGGACGGCGGGCGGAGGGTGGAGGAGGCGCCGGCGACCGGGGACGGGCGGCGACCGGGGCGGACGGGGGCGGCCACGATGCGGGCGGAGGACGACGGGGCGGGGCCGGGGGAGGCCGGGGCGGGGGTCGGCGGGGGCGGGCGGGGGCGGAGAAGGCCGGGGCGGGGCCAGGGGCGGGCGGGGGCGGCGGCGAGAGGTCGAGGGCGGCGGCGGCGGCGCGGGAGCTGGGCGATGCGGGGGGGGGGGGGGGGAGAAGCTGAAAAATCCCTCCCGCGCGTGGGGAGGGAAAATCCGGGTCGGGAGGGGGTCAACCTCCCCAACCTGCGAATGTAGAGGCCAGAGGGGGTTTCCCAGGTCCGGCCTGTAAATTTGTTTACAGTTTTATAGTTTTAGGGGTCCTATTCTTTGTCTTTTTTTCGTTTCAACCCGTAAAAAAGCGGTTAATTTTACAGTTTTGGGGGTTTAGGGGTACTACTAGAGATGCTCTAACATGAGCAGGCTATCTGCTTTGCTCTGGCAAACACACAGCGTGCAACTTAACTGGGAACAACCACAATAACTACTCAATTTTAAGTATCAGAAAAACTAATTTTGCACAAGGGCATGATTTTACGTAGTCCTAATAGTTTTTGGATGATTTACCACGAATTTAAGTATCACCAAACTCATTGGTTTACCAGGTCAACTTACCACACACTATACTCATTGCGCAACAAACTCATACTGTATCTCCTAGTCGGAGGATGATGCGTAGTCGTCGGACGATGATGTAGAGGAGTCTATCTCGTCCACGGAGGTCGGTGCGGAAGGGTGCCCATCGGAGAAGGTGGCTCGGGGACTGTCGGCGGGATGGTCATGGCCTCCAATTACAGCAAGGGCCATGTCCAGGGAGCTTGGCCTCCAATTACAGCAAGGGCCATGTCCAGGGAGCTTGGCCTCCAATTACAGCAAACCAATCCCCCGTCAGGACCCGTGTATGCCAGTTTATGCCATGGCCTGGGCGCAGCGGAGGAGGAGCTGGACTGGACGTAAGCTGGGGCGGGGGGGCTCGGCCTTCCCCTTGTCCTGGTCGGCGGGGGCCTTCCCCTTCTGCTTGTCGCGGGCACGCTGACATCGTCGGTGACTCGCACGGCCACGGCGAGAGCAAAAAAAAATACTCCCTCCCGTTGCATATTAGATGACTCTCGTATAGATGTATCTAGACATATTTTAGTACTAGATACATCTAGTTGAGAGTCATATAATATGGAACGGAGGGAGTACTAGGCAGCTAGCAGGCTTGCAGCGGCGTCGTGAACTTGCTTCAGAGGTTCGCTGGGATGCTCTTGGTTGCCCCTCTCTCGGACCGGTCGGCCGGTAGAAGGGGCACCAAAAGTGAGTCCGGATCAACATCAAACATGGACACCTCCTGCATCTTGTCGACGACCTCTTGCACCGGGGCGGCGACGTCCTCCGCGTTGTCGTCAGCGGCGAGGTCGAGCGGGGCCTCGGGCGCGGCGACGTCCTCCGCGTTTTCGTCGGAGGCGAGATGGAGTAGGGGCCCGGGCGCGGCGATGTTCTCCGCGTTGTCGTCGTCGGCGAGGTCGAGCGTGGGCGCGGGCGCGGCGACGTCCTCCGCGTTGTCGTCGTCGGCGAGGTCGAGCGTGGTCGTGGGCGCGGCGAGGTTGAGCGTGGTCACGGGCGCGGCGACGTCCTCCGCGTTGTCGTCGTCGGCGAGGTCGAGCGTGGTCGCGGGTAAAGTGTGTAATGTAAACAATATAAACTAGGTAAACAACGTCGTTTTCTCCCTAATGGCAACAACACATCCTCCATCCAGCATGTTTTTGTCACTCGAGCACAGATGCAAACGAAGCATGAACCCACTATCGAGCATAAATACCCCCTCTTGGAGTTACTAACATCTACTTGGCCACATCATCTACTAATAACGGAGAGCATGCAAGATCATAAATAACATATGTATGAAGATAACATGATAGATTGATAATCAAAATACATAGCATTCAACATTCATCAGATCCAAGCAAACACAACATGTAGCATTACATAAAGATGATCTCGATCATGTAGAGCAGCTCACGAGATCTAAACATGAGTTACAAAGTGCAGAAGAAAACCATCTATCTACTGCTATAGACCCGTAGTGCAGGGATGAACTACTCGCGCATCACTTCGGAGGAGGGCATGGTGGTGTAGACCCCTCCGGTGATGATTTCCCCGCCCGGCAGGGTGCCGAGGAGAGCTCCAGAACCCTCCCGATCTCGGGATGACGATGACGGCGGCCTCGGGTGCTTCTCGGGACGAAGTGATATATTTCTAGGGTGACGTATTGGGGGGGGGGTATAAATAGGAGAAATGGAAAATGCGGTGGAGGCCCGAGGGTCCCACACCACCCCATGGCGCGGCTAGGGGGCGTCGCCTAATGGTGTGGACCCCCTCCGGGCCTCTTCGGAACTTCGTGGAACCTCCAGGAATTCTAAGCTTCCAGACTTCAAATTTTTCAATTCCGAGAATATTTCCAGAACAAACTTTTCTGAAATAAAAAAGAGCAGAAAACATGGAACTGCCTCTGTGGCATCTTGTCAATAGGTTAGTCCAGAAAATCGATAAAAATGACATAAAGTGTATATCAATCATGTAGGAAACAACATAAAACAACATGGAACATCAGAAATTAAGGATACGTATCAACATCCCAAGCTTAGTACCTACCCGTCCTCGAGTATGTAACGATAAAAACACATAATTTCTGAGGTGACATGCTACCAACATAAACTTGATCATCAAAAATGTAATAGCATATGTAAGCTGAGATCATAGAACTTCAACACAGACATGATAAATAAAATTTTAACAATAAAGCATAGCAATCACCTTGCATCACGAGAAGTGACACAAATAAAATATCATGAATAATAATGCATTGAAAGATATACGTTTGTTTCAAGCATAGAGATAACATGGCAAAGTGATATTTCGCTAGTCCTTAAGGGTGGGGTCAAACATAAATGGTAGGACACCTTCAAAGTTTATGAGGAAGACTAGAACAAATAATTAGAGAATAAATAATAACACATCATGAATCAATTAATAATATTTCTCGAACAAATGCACATAAAACTTAGAATGGCAACTATGCTCTCTCAACTATGCATAAAGTTAGAAGATGGAGACTCAACATAAAAGTAAAAGAAAGTCCCTTCGCAGAGGGGAGCAGGGATCACTCATGTGCTAGAGATTTTTATTTTATTAAACAGAGGTATTGAAAACATTCTTTTAAGAGAGGTGTATGCTTATGTCAACGAATGGTAAATAGAAAATACAGTACGTCACAAGCCAACTAGACTTCACAAGAGAGGCTCCCATAGAAGGACGCATCTGGGTAGAAGGTCATCTCTTTTTTTTTACAAAATTATGCTTTGACTGATAAATCAGGGGCAAAAATAGTGAAGAGAATTTGTTGTTATTAATTTGGGGCTGGGCACCCCGCTGCCATCTCTTCTATCAATTGGATAAGCAGATGAAACCACTAGTACAGGGTGTGAAAGTCCAACCAACAAGCGAGATAAATATTCTCTATTTACCTCCTCATGAGCTAAAACAGAAGCACAAAACAAGAGTAATTTTGAAAGTTTTAAAGATAACACATGAGAAATTTACTTTAGAGTGACGGTTAAATACCACATGTAGGTAGGTATGGTGGACACATTTGGAATACTTTGGTTTTTGGGAGTTGGATGCACGAGTAGAGCTCATACTCAGTACAGGTGGAGGCTAGCAAAAGACTAGGAGCGACAAATAAGAGAGCATAAGAGCCATAATCATGCATAGCGACATAAACAAAATTAATCAAAGCATAAGTGGTACCACAAGTTCAAAAACTAAATGATCATAGAGGCTATAAGTGACTGGTTCATATTCATAAACATGGTGTAAGCATGCGCCAAGTCAACCAAATAAAACATTCAAGGGAGAACACCACAAATTTATGCTTCAATATGACAAGAACAACTCATGATTCTTTCAATTGCACATTAAACATTCTCAGCTACTTGAGAATAATCATGCTACTAAATAACCACTAGGATTTAGAATTAAAATAACATCTAGCATGATATGAAAAAGTCTAGCCATAATCTATACAAGCTTCTATTTGCACCGTTATAAATTCTACTTCAAGCAGCAGTTTCTTTTCCCAACAAGCACCATACAAAATACATTAAAAAAAACTCTCTAAATGATACAGAAAGCAAACATGAAGGTACTCACATAACACTACTAAAAATAGGAGCTCTGAATAAGAGATGCAAAGAAAACAAGAGCTAAACAAGAATTT
The DNA here is from genome assembly GCA_028641055.1 of Alopecurus myosuroides. Taxonomy (NCBI): domain Eukaryota; kingdom Viridiplantae; phylum Streptophyta; class Magnoliopsida; order Poales; family Poaceae; genus Alopecurus; species Alopecurus myosuroides. The sequence continues at coordinate 118,066,710 of CM054059.1, forward strand.
TTGCAGCAGCTAGAAGAAAAACTAAGTTCAAACGAATAAGAGGAGCGTGTCTCTCTCCCAAACAAAGAATGCTAGGGTCCAAATATACTATTGCAGCAAGGAAAAAAAGAAAACAAGAGAAAACAAAAGAAAAACAAACAGACGCTCCAAGTAAACTTCATACGATGTGACCGAATAAAAATATAGTTTCACTAGATGTGACCTGATAGATTGTTGATGAAGAAGGGGATGCATTGGGAATCCCCAAGCTTAGATACTTGAGTCTTCTTAAAATATGCTTGGATGAACCACGGGGGCACACCCAAGCTTTGACGTTGTACTCTTCTTGATCACATATATCACATTCTCTTCACCCTTGAAAACTTTCTTCACACCACACTCAAAGAGTAATTCGCATTAGAGGGTTAGTGCAACAATCAAAAATCGATGGGTTATGTATGGGCACAAGTTCTATTGATACTTTTAAACATTATCTACAGCCACTGATGTTTCGTGAAGCAAATAAATCCACTTGACATCGTAAAAGAGCAAATGCAAGAAAAATAGCAGAATCTGTCAAAACCAGAATGGTCTGTAAAGATGATTTTTTTCGGGGCACTTACGTTTCTTAGATCAAAAAACGTAAGGAACAAAAAGGTTGAGGAATTATCTGAGGAATAAGCAAAAAACAGTTCAGTTCATTCTGATTTTCCCGTGAATTATGCGATTTTACGGTGGATAGCAAAAAATCTGTTTCCTGCGCAGAAATCCAAAACCAACTCCAACTCTCATCAGAAACTTTACTTGGCACAACTAAAACATGAAAATAAAGATACAAAGGAGTTGCTACAGAAGTATACAACCCCTTGACTCAAAGAAAACAAATAAAAACAAAGCAAAAATAAAACCATGGATTTTATCTCCCAAGAAGTGTTTTTCTTTAACGCCTTTTAGCTAGGCCCAGAAAAGTGGAATCAAGTATATGCTCACGTAAGAAATATGAATTTAAGAAAAAGAGAGCATCAAAATGCAAGTATAAAACAAATTTAAGTCTAACACACTTCCTGTGCATAGGAATCTTGTAAAGAAATAAATTAAAGAAGCTCAAAATAGAAATCATGGGAAGGTAGAACAAGAGCAACTTCAAACTTTCAACAAAAAGAGAGGTGTTTTAGTAACATCAAAATTCGTACAACCATATTTTCCTCTCTCATCATAATTTTTAGTAGCATCATGAACAAACTCAACAACATAATTATCACATAAAGCATGTTTGTCATGGTCTGAAAGCACACAATTTATATCAAGCTCAAAAATAGTGGGATCAAAATTAATAATAAAAACCTCTTCTTTCCCACTTTTAGCAATAGCAAAACAAGATGATTGATCACTCATAAAAGGTATGGGACTACTGATAGCAATCCCATTTTCACTAGCATTATGATTTATAACATCAAGTAACATAGGACCATCATCAAGAGCATTATCATATAAATTTTCTAAACAAACTTCCTCATTATCATGCATATCAATTGTTGGAATACATAGAGGATTATCATAGGATTTATCAAAGTAGCAAGAATTATCATAAACAACAGTAGCAATATCATTCTCACAAGTTTCGTTCATAGTAGTATCAATGCCACAAGTATAGCAAGTATAAATTTCATCAAATAGTGTGAGTTAAAGAGTTACTATCATTGTAAGGTAGACATGGGTAGCTCCATTATTCCTCCTCTTGATCATCACTCTCCTTCTCTTTTTCATCCAATGAGCTTCCAGATTCAGCAGTATCTTCTTCCTTAGGCTCCTGCAAGGCATTAGTCTCTTCCTTAGGTTGAGAGCATTTATTAAGATATTCCATTATGTAGTAATTACAATCCTTGTAATTGTCAAAGCAATATTCAAGTATAGAATAAATCTCGTATTTATAAGGTGCATCATAAATACTTTCAAGTAAATAGGCAATTTCGAATGCACCCTTCCAAGCAATAAATTCTTCAATTTGTTCCACATTATATAATTCATAATTTCCCTTAACATAAGAAGATATGGTAACATCATCATTATACTCACATTGAAAAGGGAGGTGTTTATACCTCCTACAGCAACAAGATTTATCAAAGCAATAAGTAACATTATAAGTAGAGCACAAGTTTCTGGCAATGATATATAATTTATTAATTTGTTCCCATAAGTGTTTCCCTTTTTGTGACAAGCGGTGTTCCTTATAATATTTTTGTTGATCTTCCGTGAACCCATCTTGTCAATAAGATCTAGTTTCAAAGACATCAAACATTGATAGCAAGCCTGATAAAGCAAAAATAACAACAAGAATAAGAACTATTTTTTTGTGTTTTTTGATAAATAGAAGCAAACAAGACAAAATAAAATAACAGAAACAAAAACAACGTAAAGAGATTGAAAGTGAGAGACTCCCCTTAAAGAAATTATCTTCCTCCCCGGCAACAGCGCTAGAAAATGCTTTCATGCGTGTGAACACACGTTCGTTGGGAGACACCAAGAGGAAGGTATGAAGAGTGCAGAAGCAAGTTTCCCTCAGAAACAAACCAAGGTTGAATCGACTAGTAGGAGGAAGGAGTAACTTCATAAGGTTGATGCAGCGGAGATGGCAGGGCGCATTACCGGTTCAGCAGCAACATGGAACCTACACAACACAATCAAATCACTTTCCCCCAATGAAGCAGTGAGGTTGTCAATGTCACCGGTTTTGTTGAACAAAAAGAGGTTAAATATATGGTGTGGAATACAGTAGGAGAACAATATTGAAAGCAGTAGTAACAGTATGAAAGCAGTGTGTATTATCAGTATGAGAAAATGGAACGGGGTCCACAGTTCACTAGTGGCCTCTCTCAGTGAAAGATAAATAACATGTGTGGTGAACAAATTACAACTGGGAAATTGACATAAATGAAGACTACACCATAGTGCATATGCAAGACATAAAGATTACTATGTGACTCATACGGGCATGACAACAAAATGCATAGACCATCGTCCAACTACATCTATGTCTAATAACCCACCCTTCGAATATCATCTAAACAAACGTTGAGTATTACGTTGCAAGCAACAGATTACCGCAGTAAGGAAAGTGTGTAATGTAAACAATGTAAACTAGGTAAACACCGTTGTTTTCTCCCTAATGGCAACAACACATCCTCCATTCGTCACATTTCTGTCACTCGAGCACAGATGCAAACGAGGCATGAACCCACTATCGAGCATAACTACTCCCTCTTGGAGTTACTAGCATCTACTTGGTCCAGAGAATATAGTAATCACGGAGAGCATGCAAGATCATAAATAACATATGCATGAAGATAACATGATAGATTCATAATCAGAAGACATAGAATTTAACATTCATCAGATCCCAGCAAACACAACATGTAGCATTACATAACGATGATCTTGATCATGTAGGGCAGCTCACGAGATCTAAACATGAGGTACAAAGTTGAGAAGACAACCATGTAGCTACTGCTATGGACCTGTAGTCCAGGGATGAACTACTCACGCATCACTTCGGAGGAGGGCATGGTGGTGTAGACCCCTCCGGTGATGAATTCCCCTCTCGATAGGGTGCCGGGGAGAGCTCTAGAACCCTCCCGATATCGGGATGACGATGACGGCGGCCTCGGGTGTTTCTCGGGACGAAGTAATGTATATTTAGGGTTGACGTATGGGGGGTACAAATAGGCGAAAGGGCAAAGGCGGTGGAGGCCCGAGGGTATAGCTGGACATTCGGTTAATATGGTTCATTCGGTTCGGTTTAAACGGTTTTCCGGTTTGTACGGTTTTAGTACTTCGGTAAATACGATTTTGTATAAGAATACGGTTCGATTTAGGTAATAAACGTTTAATTTTGGTTTGGTTTCGGTAATAACCAAATTAACCGAACTTGATGCGAATTTTAAAATGACAATTTGTTTTGGTGCCCATATATTACAAAATAATGAATAGACTATAAAATTAATACGCATATGGTCCAAAGTAACCAAATAAACCATAAAAGTTAATGAAAGTATATACAAGTAGCAAATCACATACTATAAGTAACCTATAAAGTTAATAAAAGTAGCAAATAAGTACATTTTAATAGCATTCGGTTTTTTTTATGGTTAACCATTCGGTTTTTGGTTATTAACCGTATTAACCAAATGCATATAGTTAGCTATTTTGCTAACCATAACCTTAACCGGAAACCAAAATAGCCATAATTTCGGTTCGGTTTCAGTTTTTTCGGTTCGGTTTCTCGGTTTTCGGTTAACCGCGCACAATTATACCCGAGGGGCCCACACCACCCCATGGCGCGGCCAGGGGGCGTGCCGCCCTATGGTGTGGCCCCCCTCCGGGCCTCTTCGGGGCTACGTGGAACCTTCAGGAATTCGAAGACTTCCGTACTTCGAATTTTCTAATTCCGAGAATATTTCCAGAACAACTTTTCTAAAACTAAAAACAACAAAAAATAGGGAACTGACTCTGTGGCATCTTGTCAATAGGTTAGTCTGGAAAATAGATAAAAATGACATAAAGTGCATAGCAATCATGTAGGAAACAACATGAAAACGATATGGAACATCAGAAATTAAGGATACGTTTATGACGTATCACTCTCCCGTCGGATGGTAATATCATCCGGTGGGCTGGTCGAGGGCCGTACGGACTGATCCATGCGGCGTATCCTGTGGGCAACCGGAACGTAGGAACCGGTTGCGTTCTTCTGGCTTCTTGAGGCACCCGGGGATCATCCCCCAAAACTAGTTGACCCTACATTATTTAGGTTTTGTGCTTGTTAATTTAAACACCTAGTTTATGTCCGTATTTAGTAAGACTTAACCGGAAAATTTTTAATCGTCTATTCACCCCCTCTAGGCGAGAATGTTATCCGTTCAGTTAGTATATATCAGCATATACATGTCAACAAATAATTAACTTCGCAGGCATGCTATATATAATCTGACGCATTGATCATCATTTTCTCTTCATTATTGGAGCCAAATGTAGTAGCCCGTCCTAAAGAATTCATGTTCCTCTGCAGTTGTTCTTTGTGTTATATGCACAAAATCCATGTGGGCTGGTGCTTGTCTAATTAGAACAAATTACAAGAGGGGTGTGTTGAACTAATATGAATTTTCAAAAAATCATCCATGGAGCAATTTGAAGGGTGAAAACAACTATGTAACTTACTTCACACATAAGCCATGTGAACCACATAGGCCTTGTTGTCTACACTCTATACTATTGTACGATATCAAACCTTTTTCTTATACCGCAAGGGCAGTAACAGAAAAGCATGTGTATGCACAACGTTACTTCTAGTACATTGCTTATTTATGTTTTTTGGTTGCAATTAGTTAGACGATAAATTAACTCAGCGTACTGTATAATGGTCGTAACACATATGAATAGTTAGTAAAAATTATGAGCTTCATGTGTTCTCAAATCTGCACGGACATTGAATGTTGAGGCATAGAGCGTAACGAGGGCTAAAAAGAAAGATAGACTTGGTGAAAAAATTAAAGATTAATGAGAGACACGCAAAGATGTAATGCATATAAATCCGAATAAATTACTTACCATTACTCGGTGATGGATAGGAATGTTGGACTGAGGTAAAGCTAGGTTAGTGAAACCGTGGTGGTCAGATGGGTGAACAGGGGCAGTTTTGGTGGCGGGAGGGGCACATCGGCGCTCAGATAGAGTTTCATCGTTGGAACGGCGATTTGTCGTCCGCTCGGTAGGCCTAGAGTGGAGCACTGTGGACAGGTGCCGCACTTGGGCGGCGGAGCGGCATGACGTACTTGCTGGTGCTTTGTCGGGCGGCGCCGGACAAAAAACTTGAAATGTGTGAGTGCTAGACCTGGGAAGCCTATTTCAAGAACAGAACCGGGAACCAAATATCCCTCCAAAATAAAATTGTTGGAACGTCCGGATATTTATGTGTACCTTCCATGCATGTGTGCACGAACTAGCTAGCTAGTAATGGGCATCTCCAGTTTCATTCAGATAATCAAATTGCAAATGGTCAAAAGAAAATTACGAAGAGAAGAAAAGAAATTGGAAACAATCAAACGGAAATTAAACTTGATTATGAGTATGCGTAGACACATTACACCATCTCTCGAGCACAAATATGACCAATAAACTTAAAGAGAGGCCAATATTTAATAGTCTCCATGTTTTATATTCGAGTACAATTAATCGAGGACAATGACATAGTTGAATGTGTCAGAGCCCTCGGGCTCGGGCTCCTAAAGTGCTTGGCAGGAGGGTTTCGCTGCGTTCACCACGTATGCGGTGGCTTGGTGAAAGCGCATGGTGCCTCCATATGTGGTTTTAATAATTAATGATAATCCTTAAAGACTAATGTTTTCATTGAGATATTCTTGTAGGACTTTCCATAAGAATAATTTGGAGTCATTGTGTGAACCGAAGAAGACTGTTTGATCATATGTTGTCCAAGATATGGCCGAGAAGCTTTTTCTCTATCTAGCGGTAGTACCGGGTTGTGCAGCAGTAGTACCGCTCCTCATGGAGTTATACTGCTGCGACACACCTAGTACACTCCAGACAGCGGTACTACCGCTAGAGGTACCGCTAGCAAAAAAAATGCCACAGATATCCACGGTACCCAGGCGGTACCGGCATAGTACTACCGCTAGTACTAAGTCACTTTCGGAGCAACACTCCCCACGGCGGTAGTACCGCTACCGTCAGCGGTAGTACCGCTCCTTCTAGGACGCGGTAGTACTTCTGGCAGTACCGGTCAAAATACCGTCAGGGAAGTTTTGCTCACGGTAATGATTACGGTACTAGGGCGGTAGTGGCCTAGTTACCGCCAGCCATCTTGATTTATATCGAGTTCGGGGCCAACGGTAGTACCGCTACCGGTTACCGTAGTGCCGCTACTGGAGCTTCACGGTACTTCTCTGTGGTACCGCTGAGCACCAATGTGCAGTACACTGGGTACCCTGTGATGTCAAGGGGCGGTAGTACCGCTGAGCTGTTAAGATTATTTGCTTGATGTCTTGAAGAACAAGATGGAGTGGTTATTCATGTCTACCTTCAAGACATCAACTTTATGGATGAAGAAAGGAGAAAATATACAAGGTTGATCAAGCATGTGATCGACACACAAAGCTACAAGATGTACCTAGTGGGATTATGTATCTCATGGTAATGGTAAGCAATTGTCCATATAGCTTTCTGAACTAACCCATGATATATGCGTGTGGCATCTCTATGTGTTGCTAGGTATCTTTCCATGGGAATGCTTCAAAAGAAAGATTTCATATAGCCCATGGTCTATGTCGTGAAGCGGTGTTTGTCGTCTAGCTTGGCGTGGAAGCTCAAGTGAAGCATATCGAAGAAATCTTATGCTTGATGCTTTCCACCCATTTGGATATTGTGGCCTTGTGAAGATGTGTCGAAAAGGATCTTCCCCATAATGGTGTATGAGGGAGTAACTTGCAAGTCTTCATCAAGGGGAGCAAGTGCTAGCTAGCACGATCAAGAAAGAAGATCCAACTTGAGAGAGTCAAAATCGTCATCATCTAGCTCAAGTGGAATGCTCAAGAAAAAGGTATAATCTTGGTAGGTTGTCTATTTTACCGGTACCAGACTTTTTAGGAGACAGGGTTATAGGATCGATAGTCGTACTATCAAGAGGGGCTCTCAAGTGAGTAACTTGATCGGATCGTTGTGGAGAGCTCAAAACTTTGCACTCTTTCATATCATCTTTCTTGATTCTTATTTGGATTTTATCTTTATGGTTTTGTTGTTTGTTGTGATCTTCATGACAAGCCCAAGTTCATCAAAAACGGTTTTCGCATGAAACACTTATTGAGTTTTTGATGCCGAAGGTTTTCCCGGTTGGTCATTTTTAGAGAGATCTTACCTTTCCACATTTGGTTTTAATTTTCATTGTTACAAAATGATGTTTCTCTTCATAATATTGTAGATCTCATTGTTGAGATTTCAACGAGCCCAAGATCATCGAAAACGGAGTCCGGGCGCAAAAGTTATGATCGTTTTCGTATCGACCATTTTGCAGTTTTTTGGTCCAGCGGTAGTACCGCCCCAGTACCGCCAGAGACTGCCCGAACCAGTACCGAAATCGCCCTGTAGAGGTAGTACCGCTTCTGGGCGCAAATTTCACATAACGGTCATATTTTGGGTCCCCTATTTAAGGGGGTCTTCTTCCCCTTGACCCCAAGGCTGCCCAAACACGTTTTTCCTCTCTCCCCCACCATTGTTGACCTTGGAAACTTTTCCCCTCTCTCACTCCTTCCAATGATTCTTGCATATCTTTGAGGGATAAGTTAGAGGATATGTATATCCACATTTCCACCAATCCATCTCTCCTCTTAGTGAGGATAACTTAGTGAATCTAGATCTTGGAGTTCTTTCTGTTTCTCCTCCATTGTTCTTCCTCTTTTATTCCCCCATAAGAATTTGTTGCTTTGTTGGAATTTGAGAGTGGAGGATTTGAGAACTTGTGCTCTTGCCATTTGCATCGGTTTCATCGGTTTGGTCTCTCCACGATGATTCATGGAAGTGAAAATGTGTGAGCTTGTTACTCTTAGGTCTTGGACCCTAGACGAATTGTGGTGTTCTTGGGAGCCTCCAATTGAGTTGTGGATATGTGCCCCAAGATTTTGGTGACAACGAGAGCCTCCAATTAAGTTGTGGATGCGTGCCTCGATCGAAGATTGTCAATAGTGGAAGGTGAACTAGACCTTTGTGGCGGGGTTAATCGGAGAATAGGGTGAGGCCTTTGTGGCGTTTAGTAAACCTTTGTGGAGATCTCACACCCCTCCAACGAGACGTACTCCACTTGTGGGAGGAACTCGGGAATACATCATCCTATTCGTGTGCCTCGGTTATTTCTATACCCGAGCTTTCTTCTTATGCAATTTACATTGTGATAGCCTTCGTGCTTGAAGTTATATATCTTGCTATCACCTTGTTACTTGTCTTGCTAAGCATAAGTTGTTGGTGCACCTAGTTGACCCTAGAATATTTAGGTTGTGTACTTGTTAATTTAAATACCTAGTTTATTTCCGCATTTAGCAAGCCTTAACTGTAAAAGTTGTAATCGCCTATTCACCCCCCTCTAGGCGACATTGTTGCATGTCCAATTGGTATCAGAGCCTTGAATCTCTTATTAGGCTTTACATCCTAGAGAGTACGATGTCGTTTAGGGAAATAGAGCACGATCCCGCTTTTATATTCTATCGTAGAAATTATGATGTTTGGAAAATTCGCATTCTTAATTTTCTTACGGGCATGGGTTCAAAGTATGTAAGGAGAATTGTAGATATGGATTTTCCTCCTCCAAAGGATTCTCAAGATTAATCTTTAGAGGATGAGGAAAAATCTTATCTTGATTCTCTAGTATCTAATGGTCTCTTGAATGTTTTGAGCGATGTAGTCATTCAATAAATCAAGCCTTTTGGAAATGCTCATGAGCTGTGGACAAAACTTAAAGATATATATGATGTGTCCAACATTATTGAGGATGATTGTTCTCCATCCACTTCCGATCGTGATGAGTTCACTTCTTTCTCCACTCGACCAACATGTGATTTGTCACAAGGTAATGATATGGTGAGTGGTGATAGAAATTTCATTTTAGATAGTGAATTTACTATTGACTATACTTCATATCTATCTCATTACAATATTCTATCTTTGTACGTAATCTCTTCTAGCACCCAAAATTCCTTACATGCTAGTTTTGATAGTCCTTGCATATCATGTAATAGTTGTTCAACTAAATCTCATGATGATATGCTTCCTATGTCTTGTTGTCATGAAAAAAATGCTTACATTTCCTCTAGTGCTTGTGTGGCTTACAATGTAGAGGAATCCCACATTTTGGTGGAACAAGGCATGGACCTTATTGGTGCTTCAAGTCAATCTTCATCATCTTCATCCATTTCCCATGTGTGCCTTATGGCTAAGGATTCAAAGGTATCTCCGCCTTTGGAACCCTCTAAATCTTGTGATGATGAGGATGAGGATTTCTTTTATAGAGAGTATGAGGATGAGGTCTCTTTAATGGTGAAGGGTGAGTTGGTTCTTCTTGATATCCCTAAAGGTAGTAAAGCTATATCCCCTTTGGGTGCGATTTTGTATTTTTCTATTTATAGCGCAAATATCATTTAGAAGAAAATTGAGATTAAAAGAAGCGATGACGATGAAAAGGCGTCCCTCACTGTCTCTTGAGGAAGAGTATGAGCTCCGAGTTACTCTTGAGGAGAAACTTGAATCTATTGAGGATCTCTATAATGAACAAATAGCCTATCTCACTAAAGCACATGACTATACTATTGCTAAATATAAAGTGCTTAAAAAGGAAAAAGGTTGAATTTGTTGTTGGCAATGCTAAAATAATTGAGGAAAACTCTAGGTTGAATAATGAGCTTGCCAAGTTGTCTTCTTCTATTTCTAGTGATGATTGTGCTAATAACTCTACATCTTGTGAAGCATCTATTTTGAAGGATAATGTTGATCTAAGGGCTCAACTTGAGTTGATGACTAGCAAGTATGGGAAATTGGAAGAAAGTCATGAAAAGCTATCTATCTCTCATGAGGATCTTCTAGCATCTCATGCTAAGCTAAAGTTATCTCTTGAGGCTATCACTACAAAGGTAACATCTTGTGAGCCTCATGTGGTTTCTAGCACAATCTCTTCTAGTAATGCTATATTGCCTTGTGCTAGTATTAGTAATTCATCCTCTCATAATGTTTCTACATCTTGTGATGAATTGCTTTCCTTTCCTTGTTGCTATAACAATGAAGCATCTACTTCCTCTAGATCTTGTGTTGATTCTAACCATGTAGAGGAAATTAAAGAGCTCAGGGCCCAAGTCACTTATTTGAAGAAGAGACTTGGAAAAGATTCATGAAGATAGTTCCACCCTTGACAAGATGTTCAGAGTGTGAAAACTTCCCAATGACAAGAGTGGACTTGGATTCAACTCCAATATAAAGAACAAGTCCAAGGTTGACAAGAATAAGGGCCAAGACCAAGTAAAATATCCAACCAATATTATTTGCTTCAAGTGCAAGATTGACGGGCACCATGTTAGATTTCCCTTTGAAGAAGAAGTCTCTAAGTGAGAAGCAACTAGGTAAGAGGCCTCTTGTTCAATATCACGCTCAATCACGAGTTGAACAAAGGCCACCTCCTAAGAAGGCTCAAGCTAATGCTCCTCAAGTTAAGGAGCCTTCTAAGAAGAAATAAAAGAGTCAATGTTGCTACCTTTGTCGTGAGAAGGGACACTTTGCTTCTTCATGCACCAATGTTACATTATCCAACCATATCCTTGTTGATGATATTTATTCCATTCGGAAGGATAATGTGGGCAAAGTGTTTTCCAAGTATGTTGGTACTCCAAGTGGTGTCAATAAAAGAACCATTTGGGTTTCCAAACCTATTGTGACTAACCTCTTAGGACCCAACTTGGTTGGGGACCATCAAGCTCAAACTTGATCAATAGGTGTTGTTGGAGGGCATTGGAGACTTGGGTATCTCATGAAGAATTAAGGGATCTTCATCAACTATATTTCCTCAAGCCAAGTCACTTGGATTATATATATCTCATATTCATTGTTCCTCCTTGTGGTAACTTATATTTAAATCGTATATACATTGAAAGTTGCTTTCTCCCTTGCATATGTTAGTTTTGTTTCTAGCATGTGTTTGTATATGTTGTGCTTACTACTTCCCATCTTGGTTAATCTAGTATTAGTTTGTTGGTTTGCACTCCATGTACTTGTGTGCTTTGTGTTGAGCCTTCATTCCAATTATTGCTTTTTTTAGTTGGCTCTTTGGGAGATTAATGGACTATCTCATTTGGGGGGATTAATATGCTCTTGGCACTTTACTATCCTAAAATATGTGTACATGAGGAATACCATTTAGTGTTGATATATCAATATTATCTTGTCTCTACATGGTATGTCTTTCTCATGAGAAATTCAAATTCTAATGTCCATTAACTTTCTATTGTTGGATTTGTTTTCTTTGCCTCTTGTTAAAAAATGGATTATCACATTATGGGGGAGTAATAAGCTATGTGCATATTACAAGCCTAAAAATGTGAACATGTGAGGTTTTGCCACCTAGAATTGATATTGTCAACAATCTTGTTCTTTTGTGGCATATTGCTCAAACAAGTTCCATGTTTCATTAAATGTGTTTTTCTCTCTTCTTTTGGTATCTTGTTAGCGAGAGTTTCTTGGTGCTTTTTGTCGTGGGATAATCACGGCAGATGTTACCTGGGGTAACTGATCTTGGGGCAAGTCGACACAGGTATTCGGGAGAGGGTTTAGCTCGTGGGAAAACATGGCGAAAAGCAATCTAAGAACCAGAGAGCAACTCGCCGGCTCTCGATATTATTATACTGGATACTCGATAACAGGTATTACAATATGACTTGAATCTCTGGCAAACTAAACCTAGGGGCCGGTTTTTAAAGCACCCGTACACCCCTAACTTGCCTTTCAAGGCACATCTTGAGTCCTACTCGAACTCCACATATAAAGCCTAACTTTCCTTATCGCAACCCACAAGCCGGGTTACGAATCTCACAAGCCTTTGAGCCTTCTAGTAACCTTTTTACCCCTATCCGGGTATTGATCAGCTCACCTCGGGCCGGATTATACCTTGAAGTGGGCCTACCGGGTTACTATCCCCCCATCAGTAGTCCCCAGGATAGCGCGGGCTTCACAGATCCATTCTTGAAGTGCTCGCTATTCCTTAAAAAGACATGAAACACCCAAGCTTACGTGAACCGGGTCAAGTTACTTTAACATATGACTAGACATAGCTCCGCAGCGGTCATTCGACAGTTCGATCCTTCCTCGAATGCCCAACGAACATTTTCAAATTTGAACCCTAAGATATTAAGGCCCTACTCTTGATAAGGATCCCGGATATCTCGGGACAAATCGCATTCCAAACACCCGCAACACCAAATCTGTGCGGATAATTATTGCTCCGTAACCTCCGGCTTTCCAGCCGCGGGCGAGCTCACCACCTTCCTTATAAATATCAGCCGATGGTAACCCTAAGTCATTCATCCCGCTTCATCATCCCTTTCCTCCACGCTCCCTCGCAACTTCTGCCACTGGGCTCGCACGCTTCAAGAAAGATAAGGCCACCTCCGGCCGCACTCGTCCTCAAGCTATCCAGCACCGCCACTAAGCACCGTTGTCACACCCGCGCTTCTTCATCGAGGGCCGTGACGCAACACTCAAGCCGCGCCACGCACCTCCCTCACTTCGGACCTCAACTCCTTTGGTAAGCCTTTCTCAACCATACAATTTAAGCTCGCAGCCTTTTCAATCTGACCAAGATTGGATCTGGGTCAACCCGTAAACTGATTTTCCGGTATCATCAAATTGAACCGCTTCGATAGACCTTAGTTCCTTTAGTCACCTGATACGTAGTCGCAGCTCATCCCCGCGCACTTATCGGCCATCCAACTTTGCACAAGATTGCTCGCAAGCTTTTCGATCTAGATCCATTCCACCTTGTTATTTCCGCCTGTCGCATTAACACCCGGAAAATCCTCTTTTTCCAGCTAATCCTTCCACAATAAAGGCATGGGCAACCATCCATGTACACCCAATTCACCTGAACGTGTAAGTAATTAGCAATTTACTCAACCTCATCTAACACCCGGAAAAATCTTCTGCATTTAATGTCGTAGTGCATTATCCGGGTTTCATTTTAGCCTTCAACGCCTTGACGTCTCCAAACCCGAATGATTTGATGCTCCGAATCTCACTCCATACTTTTCCTGCCCCTTGCAGGTCAACTCCATGGCTCCTAAAAGACAAGGAAGACACCCGGCTTCTGCAAAGGCCTCTCAAACCACTTCTGCCAACTGGGGTCGGTCTTCAACGACAAAGGCCAAGCTAGATGGGATGGCCGAGCTAGGAATCCTTCCTTCTCAAAAGGAAATACATTGGAGGGCTCCTGGCGATGAGACCCGTCCCACTCCTATCGGGAACGAGGTAATTTGCTTTACCGAGCATGTGACCCGGGGATTCCGTCCTCCGGGTCACCCTTTTTTCCGGGAAGTCTTGAGCCACTACGGCCTCCGGGTGTTCGACATAGGGCCTAACTCTATGCTGAACATAACCCACTTCATAGTTTTGTCCGAGTCGTACTTACGCACTCCGCCAAACCTTGTTCTTTTTACCGAATTATTCCAATGCGAACCATGCTATGAGAACGGTAACGGAACGCTTCTTACCTGCGGCGGGGTGTCTATCCAGCGCCGCAAACACTCACTGATGCCACCTCTCAACCTGAACTCTGACGCCAAAAACTGGCAATTATCCTTCTTTTATTGCCACGACACTTCTCCGGACGGTGAGAAGAAACTGCCGGGTTACTCGGAGACCCCCCTCGAGCCGTCCGAGTCTTTTAGTGCTTTCGCTCCTGACTCTGATAGGGAAGCAATTCGGCCCCTTTTGGCCGAACTATCGGCCCTTTCAGCCCATGGCCTTCTCGGACTTAACTTGGTAAAGACTTGGGTGGAGTTCCGGGTTCAACCCAACTCCATCCGCTCAAAGTCGCTGCACGAATACTCGGGTCACGTCACAGATTCCCTTCGCTATTCCACCAAAAACTTCCCTGCCGGTAACACCAACAAGACTATCAAGGGCTTCCTGACGGAGAGACTAGATGTCATAAAGAACACTACCGGGTTATCCCCGTTCACTCGGGAAAACCCCGCCCCAGCGGTAAGACCTGACTCCTTTTTCTCATTTCATTACTTTCATCCCTTATAGCCTCTAACCACCACTTGTGCTTATTTGCTCACAGGATAACGACCCCTTCTGGAAAGTTGAAAATCCTCCTCCTTCTCAAGACCCTGAAGAGGAAAACGAGTCTGCTGACGATGATGAGGGTACTCTCCCATACCCTTCACACCTGCCCTTCACCTGTGTTATTTCTCTTATCTGATACCTATCCGGTTTTCAGGGTCGGGGGATGAAGAGGAGGAAGAAGAAAATGACCCAGAGGCCACCGAGTCTGACCAGGAGCCCCCTGTTGGAAACAAAAGGAAGGCTAGAGGGGTAGTTGAAAAGGTTCCCTTCTCTTCTATGTCTCGTGCGCCTTACTCCTTTGCTGCTATGCATGAACTTAACGAGCGATTATCACATTCACCCTTATTGAAGGACCCTCTCCCGACTAAACGTAGGGTGACCCGGAATTCTCCGGGGGATGATCCCCTTAACCCGGGTATCTCCACTTCACCCACTCATCGGGCCAGTACCCCTCCAGCTCAACCTTCCCAATCTCCTCAACGTCATCCATCTCCTAATCATCCACTTGCCGGGCAATTTCGCGTGCCGCAGCCAGTGCTCCTGCCGACATCATCCGCCTCCAGCGGCGAGCTTCCCCCGGACTATGCCGTGAACACCGGGTAACTACCTTTACTTACATTTTCTCGTATTAGTTACTTTTCTTTTTTCCGTATATTCCATTGATCAATGTCTCCCTTCTTTTCTCCAGCGCCACAGTTACGCTAAGCGACCCGGACATCCCTGAATCAGAAGAGCAGGGAGAAGAGAAGCCGAGTGATGACATGGACGTTGAGGTTGAGGACGAGGCCGAGGATGGAAATGGAGAAGATCCTTTTAAGGACCCAGTCCCACCAAAGACTGCATCACCCCAGCCCTCTGAAGAAGTGGACGAAGACATCATTGTAGAGACCAAGTCGGGCTCTCCTATCCCGGACGTTCAAACAATCCGGGTTTCGACCCCCAAACCCGGAACAACTCCTCCACAAGAGGGCCAATCCTCCGGCCCTTCTCGACTTCGCCCTGAAGACATGACCTTTGCTCAAATGCTAGATGCCCTCCATACCTTGAAGGGCGACGAAGAAAACATACTAGATGCCTTAATAACCAAGCACGAGGTAACCCCGACTAATCATCAATTGTCTCCATGCCTAGTCCCCAAGTTCCGAGTAATTTACTAGGTAACTTGCTTGGAACTTTGCATAATGTTTCTGGCTGATCCCTCTTCATGCTTCTTGACAGGATTATGTTTCACAGTTGGAGAAGAAGCTGGCCAAGTCCACCAAGCGTATTGGAAAAGAAACGGCCCTTCGTGAAGCTGCTGAGACTGAGGCTCGCAGGTGCCAAAAGATGACGAAAAAGTACAGGAAGAGAGCTCACAGGGCTAAGGAAAAACTTACAACTCTTTCCGCTCAAATTGCTGATGTTCACCGTACCGCGACTGGTAAGATTTTTGAATTTCACCTTTTTATGACTCGGATTGCTTTGATTTGAACACTTGCACTTGCTTGCCTACTATCTTTACTCCTTTTGCCTTTCTTAGCAGGCCCACGTGATGCTGCCCCCGAAGAAGATGATGCTGCCAAGCTTAAAACCATCAAGAATACTCTTCGCCAACTTTGCGGCGGAATTAGCTGGATACTTGATGAGCTGCGACTGCCGGATGTCAAGCCAGATAATATGAAGAGATTACTGGAATTCTGCTCCACGATCCCCGAGTGGATTTGGCATTGGAAACGATCCTCCTGCCGAGTTGGGGTAACCCGGGGGCTCGCACTGGCTAAAGCATACGCCCCCAAGCTACAACTTGCCAAACTTATGAGTGGATTTCCAGAGTTCAACTTGGATGGGTCCAAGTTTTTGCCAAAGGACTTCAAGGCTATTCAGAAAGAAGTCCGCCATCCGGCTAGCGTTATTGCTGACAGCTTAGAGATTGATGAGATTCTCCCTGCTTATGATGCTAATGACAAGGTTGTCAAGGCGAACCGCCCCCAGCCGTTCGATATGCTTGCCCGTTGGAAGGAGCAGGCGATCAAGTTAAAGGAAGAAGCCGCCAAGAAGGCCGAGGTCGACTCTGCTCCTGCAACTTCTGCTGCGCAGCCCGAGACTACTACTGATCCAAGTGGCACCAAGGGCAAGGCCAAGGTGGATCCTGCAGCTTGAAGTAACGCTTATCATTCCACATGCGTCAATCGGCGAAGCGTCGTTTACAACAGCTTTACTATTCGTTTAAGCAGAGCGCCTGTGCTCTTTCGATACTTTTATGATATTGTAATACTTTGAGTTAAACTCCCGATGCACTTTGCGCCCCTTTGGGCTTTTGATGAATGTATCTTTGCGTTTTCTTATTCTTGATATCCACTTGCTTTATTCTCGATAACTTATACTTCTTTTTTCTTAGCAAAGCCCGTCCTCCGGGTTTCGTCTGAGACCCGGATGCGTGGCTCGTTGTAATTTAATCGGCTGGATGATGTTGTTTCCTCATTAGAGCTCATAAGTCCCCAGCCCGGGTTTCCGCGTCTAGGACACATGATTGTTTCTTTTCAAGGAAACGAATCGCCCATCGCTGGATGCCCAAAACTTCAGGACAGCTTTTATGAGGTTTGAAGTTATGCTTGATAATCGTTGAGTTTCCGGCTGTAAGCCTTATACTCTGCATAACCTGTGGTTTAGATGACCCTTTCGACTATCTTGTACTATAAGCCGGCTTTCGCGTGGATACCATGTTGTTACATCAATACGAAAACTGGGTCAAACAAGTCCCTTTTGGGTCTCATGACTGATAGTAATCGTAGGCGAACAGATCATGCCACTTTGTTGCGAGTCACATCGAGCTTAAGTAAGAATAGACGAGAATTTTGGACTTCTTTGTCCGGTTATAAGATTGTAGCCGCACTCGTTTTTTCGAGTTGCCGGCCCCTATAACTCATTGGCATCAAGGCCGGGTCTTTTTTGAGTTTGCAGCTGTGCTTGCAGGAGCAACTAGCCCTCAAGACCTAAATATTTTACGCCGTATAAATGACAATTGTCTCTTTTCTCGATAATCCCCTTTTTATTTGATATGAGAAAATTAGGCCAGCAAGCCGCCTCATTAAAAACCCATCCAGTCCCCAAGGGTGCCCTGGATAGGAAAAGAGTGCGTCTGAAACCTGCTGCCTGTTACATCATTTTCTGCTAAGTATAGTATGGACGTAGCTGAGCCACGTTCCATGGTCTATCTCTTTCTTGCATAGGTGCAGTAGTATGAGCAGTGTCGTTGACTGTGGCCGATTCTTCTCTTGCATCTATCAAGTAATATGACCCATTATGTAGACTCCGGCTTATGATGAAAGGTCCTTCCCATGGCGGCGATAGCTTGTGTTTTCCCTCGTTTGTTTGAACCAAGCGCAGGACCAAGTCTCCCTCCTGGAAGACCCGGCTTTTTACCCGCCGGCTATGATATCTTCGCAAATCCTGCTGATATATGGCTGACCTTTCTAAGGCTTGCTCCCTTTGTTCTTCTAACATGTCCACGGCGTCTTGCCGGTTCTTCTCGTTCTCCACTTCGACGTAGGCTGTCACTCTTGGTGAATCATGAATGATGTCGCTTGGTAATACTGCTTCTGCGCCGTAAACCATGAAAAAAGGCGTCATCTGGGTGGACCGGTTAGGTGTAGTATTGATACCCCAGACCACGGAAGGGAGTTCTTCAACCCACGCTCCAGCGGCCCTGATACAAGGGACCCTTAGCCGCGGTTTCAATCCTCGAAGTAGCTCTTGGTTCGCCCTCTCCACTTGCCCGTTGGCTTGCGGATGTGCCACTGATGCCACATCAAGCCTGATTCCATTGTTGCCACAAAATTTTTCCATCTCTCCAAGGGACATGTTGGTTCCGTTGTCAGTAATTATACTGTGGGGATATCCAAACCGGTATATGATTCTTTTCAGGAATTTGACTGCTGTGGCCGCTTCACAATTGGTAACCGGCATAACCTCCACCCACTTGGTAAACTTATCGACAGCCACTAAAAGATGTGTCTTCTTGCATGGTGACATATGGAAAGGGCCAACCATGTCCATACCCCAAACAGCGAATGGCCAGGTTAGTGGTATTGTCCGTAACTCCATAGCCGGCACACGAGTTTGGCGAGCGTACCTTTGACATCCATCGCATCTTGCCACTATCCGCTCCGCGTCTGTTAAGGCCGTGAGCCAGAAGAACCCATGCCGATAGGCCTTAGCCACAAGGGATCTTGTGGACGCATGATGCCCACAATCACCTTCGTGGATCTCCTTAAGGATTTGTCGGCCTTCTTCCGGTGTCACGCAGCGCAGAAAGACTCCTGTCGCGCTTCTCTTGTACAGCTCCCCATTGATAATAGTATATCCTTTTGCCCGCCTCAAGATTTGTCTTGCTAATACTTCCTGTTCTGGCAATTCGCCCCGTGATAAATAGGCCAGATATGGCTCTGTCCACTCGGGAACAGTACGTATTGTAGCCACAAACTCCTCATCCGGGTCTCGATTTGCTAGTTCTTCCTCAGACTCGGATTTAACTGACGGTCGCCATAGCTCATCCAGGAAAACATTAGGTGGAACCGGCTCTCTACGCGAGCCGAGTCTGGCGAGTGCATCCGCTGCCTCATTTTTTCTTCTGTCTATGTGCTCCACTTCATACCCGGAGAAACACCCGGCAACCCTATCAACCTCTCTGCGATACGCTGCCATAGTGGCGTCCCTCCTATCCCAGGTTCCTGATACCTGCTGCACCACAAGATCCGAATCCCCAAAGCATCGTATCCTTCTGATGTTCATCTCCTTGGCTATCTTCAAGCCGTGCAGTAGGGCCTCATACTCGGCCACGTTATTCGAACAATCGAAGTGAATCTGTAGCACGTAACTTAGTTTGTCCCCCTTTGGCGACGTCAGCACCACTCCAGCTCCTGACCCTTCGTACTGCTTTGATCCATCGAAGTGCATGGTCCATGACTCGGAATTTGGGACTATAGTAGCCATTCCAGTGTGTGTCCAGTCGTTAACAAAATCGACCAAAGCCTGTGACTTGATTGCTGATCTGGGCTCGTAGCTGATATGATAATCTCCCATCTCTATTGCCCATTTGGCTATTCTTCCCGTTGCATCCGAGTTTCTGATGATATCCGACATTGGTATTGAACTAACCACTGTTATGGGATGTTCTTGGAAATATGGCTTCAACTTCCGGCTGGCCATAAAGACCCCAAACACCAACTTTTGCCAATGTGGATAACGCTGCTTTGCTTCCGATAACACCTCGCTGACATAATAAACCGGCCTTTGGACCGGGTATCCCTTCCCATCCTCCTTGCGTTCTACGACAACTACTGCGCTGACGGCCCGGGGACCGGCGGCCACGTATAATAACATAGGTTCTTTAGGACCCGGGGCTGCTAGTACTGGTGCTTCCGACAATTGCTTTTTTAGCGCTTCAAACGCCTCATCTGCCTCCTGATCCCACACGAACTTATCTGACTTCCGCAAAAGCCGATACAAGGGTATTGCCTTTTCTCCAAGCCTGGATATGAACCGGCTCAAGGCTGCTACGCAGCCCGTGAGCTTTTGAACATGCTTCAAATTTTCCGGTTTCTTCAAACTTTGGATGGCCTTGATTTTGTCCGGGTTTGCCTCGATTCCTCTCTCGGAGACTATAAAGCCGAGTAACTTCCCAGCCGGGACTCCAAATACGCACTTTGTTGGGTTAAGCTTCATCTGGTACCTTCTCAAGTTTTTAAATGTCTCCTTCAAATCATCAATGAACGTTTCTGCCTTCCGGGTCTTAATAACCACGTCATCCACATACGCGTGCACGTTGCGCCCAATTTGGTCCTCGAAGCACTTCTGAATACATCGTTGGTAAGTTGCGCCCGCATTTTTCAATCCAAACGTCATGGTTTTGTAGCAGAAGGCCCCAAAAGGGGTTATGAATGACGTTTTCTCCCAATCCTCCCTTTTGAGTTTAATCTGGTGGTACCCCGAATATGCGTCCAGGAAACACAGCAAGTCGCTTCCGGCTACCGCGTCTATGATTTGGTCTATCCTTGGTAGTGCGAACGGATCCTTTGGGCAATGCTTGTTGAGGCTCGTGAAATCGATACACATCCTCCATTCATTTGTCTTTTTCATCACAAGAACCGGGTTTGCTAACCAGTCGGGGTGAAATACTTCCATGATAAAGCCTGCGGTTAATAGTCGCGCGATTTCCTCACCTATAGCTCTTCTCCTTTCCTCATTCATCTTTCTCATACCTTGCTTCACAGGCCTGGCCTTGGGATCCACGTGCAAACTGTGCTCTGCCAACTCAGTGGGAATACCCGGCATGTCGCTGGGTGTCCAAGCAAACACATCCGCATTTGAACGGATGAATTCCACCAGAGCCTTTTCTTGCGCATCATCTAGATTGGACCCTATAGTGAACTGCTTGGTGAGATCTCCCTCCACAAAATCTACTTTCTTGGTATCTTGAGCTGCCTTGAACTTCACTCTTTCGTCTTCAGCATCTGGCCTTCTTAACGCTGTACCATCATCCGGATCCACCTGCGACCGGTAATACTGAAGCTCTTCCTTCCTGCAGGCTTGTTCGGCCATTACTGAATCTCCCTCATCGCACTCGGCTGCTATATCCCGGTCTCCATGGATAGTGATGGTCTGCTTGGGGCCCGGAATCTTTAATTGCAGATACACGTAGCACGGCCTAGCCATGAACTTAGCATAAGCCGGCCTTCCGAACAGAGCGTGGTAGGGGCTGTGCAGCTTGACTACCTCGAACGTGAGCCACTCCACCCGATAGTTATCTACCGATTCTCCAAAGGCTACTTCCAACGCAATTTTCCCTTCGGGGCGTGCCGAATGACCCGGCACGATTCCATGGAACACCGTCGAACTTTTTTGTAGCTGGGACTCCTTGAGATTCATGCGCAAGAAGGTTTCCCAATATAGGATGTTGATACTACTCCCTCCATCCATCAAGACTTTCTTCAGCTCGTAACCATTGACCTGGGGTGCCACCACTAATGCCAAGGTTCCGGGGTGCTTTATTCCTTCCGGGTGATCCCTTCTGCTCCATGTTACCTCTTGCTCCGCCCATCTCAAGGATCCCGAAGTGGCCGAGGAGGCTGGATCCACTGTTTGCTTCAACGTCCCTTTGTCCCTGCTGGAAGTTCCTGTAACATGCACATGATATTGTCCTTTCAAATTGAGCGTACGTACCATGCCGATGAAGATATTGATTTGGCCGATTGACACCATGGATCCGGATTCGAAGTGATCCGGCTCCAACTCCCACCCGGAATTGTCCACTATCTGCTCTCCTTCGTCATTGGAGTAGATCTCGCCGACGACAAAGTTCTTCATGCTCTTCCGAGCTTCTCCCGTGATGTAAACACCTTTGGACGCAGGCCCCACGGTGGGCGCCAACTGTCGTGGGATAATCACGGCAGATGTTACCTGGGGTAACTGATCTTGGGGCAAGTCGACACAGGTATTCGGGAGAGGGTTTAGCTCGTGGGAAAACATGGCGAAAAGCAATCTAAGAACCAGAGAGCAACTCGCCGGCTCTCGATATTATTATACTGGATACTCGATAACAGGTATTACAATATGACTTGAATCTCTGGCAAACTAAACCTAGGGGCCGGTTTTTAAAGCACCCGTACACCCCTAACTTGCCTTTCAAGGCACATCTTGTCGTGGGATAATCACGGCAGATGTTACCGGGGGTAACTGATCTAGGGGCAAGTCGACACAGGTATTTGGGAGAGGGTTTAGCTCGAAGGAAGACATGGCGAAAAGCAATCTAAGAGCCGGAAAACAACTCGCCGGATCTCGATATGATTATCCTGGATACTCGATAATAGGTGTTACAATTATGACTTGGATCTCTCTCAGGCGAAGCCTAGGGGTTGGTTTATATAGTACTCATATCCCCCTTGACTTGCCTTACAAAGCGCTTCTCGAGTCCTATTCGAACTCTTCATACGAACCCTAACTTTCTTTACCGTAACCCACAATCCGGGTTACGATCCTTACAAGTCCTGGGCCTTCTAGAAGCTTCTTTGTCCTTAGCCGGATTTGATCCATCCGTCGTTTGGGCCGGATCTCACCTGGGAGTCGGCATACCGGGTTACTATCCCCTCATCAGTAGTCCCCAGAATAGCCTGGGCTTCTAAGATTTACTCTTCGAAGCGCCGGCTATTCCCTACAGAAATATAAGACACAAACATATGAAAATCAGGACGCAGCGCGCTGATGAATAGCCGTGACTGGTACCAAGGAAGCCAAGCAAAAGCCCGGCTCTCCCTCAAGGGTTCTCCTTTAATCTTCCAGACTCGAGCTTTAGTAAGGAACTCCATGACTTCGCACCTTCTTCGATAATTATTGCTAATACCAGGAAAGAGATTCCCCCCTTCTCTTTCCTCGGGACCATATCTAAGTGCACATAAAGCACGTCTTCAAATTTCAAAATGTCCAACTATTACTCCGCAACCCCCGGGTTTCGCCCGTTAGGATAAGCTTTTCCACCCGGTTTATTATAAATAAGCCCCAGGAGGCAAACTCAACCCTTAACGGCTCACTTTCCCCATTTCTCTTCTCCCCAAGTTCAAGCTCGCAGAGCGCTACCACGGGAACCCCACGCATCTCGCCGGAGCCCCTCCGCCTTCGTTTGCGCTCCGCCGCCGCGCGAGCCGCACCAGCTCCCGAATCCACCGTCAAGCCTCCGATTCGCCGGCCAACGACCACGAAAGGACACGAATCTTGCGCCATCTGTCTCCGCAAGGCCTTACTCCAATCTCCTTCAGTAAGTCCCTTACATCCTCCAACTTACCCCCGCAATTTCTTAGTTCTTCCTCTAATTAGATCTGAATCGAGCGGTCCGCAATTTCTCGGGCTGCGCCGGATTAACTCACTGATACTTACCATAAACATTCCTATGGATAGGATTCATAGCTTATATTACTCCCCTAACTCCAGTAATCGTTAATCTGGTCACAATTTTAGAAATAGGATTCCCAATCTAAGCTCGGGCCATCTGAAATTTCCGCCCTTGTTCTCCTTCCTCAGAAAATCTTACTTCTCCGACTCATTCGCAGATGGTAAGCATATAAGCATCCCCCTAACTCCTCCAAACATTTGCTTTTACGGAAAGCTCCATGTATTTTGTAAGGTCACTTGATACCCGGATAAATCATTCTTGACCCAGCGAGGCAATAGCCGGGTTATGTTCAAATTGCGGGTAACTGCTTGCCTGCTAACCTCCAAGTTTTTGTTCCTTACGTCTTTTCCTTCGACGTTTTACCAGGTCAATCCCATGGCACCCAAGAGGCAGGGGAAACAGCCGAATAAGGCTAAATCCACAAGCTCCATATCGGCCAATTGGGGGAAGTCCTCCGTCACCAAGGCCAAGCTGGAGGAGTTGGTCGAGCTTGGAACCCTACCTCCACAGGAGTCTATCCACTGGCGAGTGCCAGGCAATGAAACCCGGCCTTCTCCAGCGACGAATGAGGTAATATGCTTCGTTGAACATGTGACCCGGGGCTTTAGGCCTCCGGGTCACCCCTTCTTCCGTGACGTCCTAGACCATTACAACCTCCGTATCTTCGATATAGGTCCAAACTCCATTTTGAACATCTCCCATTTTATTGTTCTTTCCGAATCTTACTTGTGCACACCGCCAAGTCTAGCCCTCTTCGTCGAACTTTTTCAGTGCAAGCCGTGTCGCGAAAGCGGCGACGGCGCACTTCTCACTTGCGGCGGGGTCTCTATCCAGCGCCGCAAGAACTCCCTGATGCCTCCTATTTCTCTCAATTCCCACGTAAAGCACTGGCAGCTTTCGTACTTCTACTGCCAGGATACCTCTCCACCCGGCGAAAAGAAGTTGCCGGGTTACTCGGAGGGTCAACTTGATATCTCCGAGAAATTCAACGCCTTCGCGTCTGAACCGGACAGGGAGGCGATCTTGCCTTTATTAGCTAGGATCTCCATCTTGTCCGCCCGAGGCCTCATCGGGCTAAACCTGGTGAAGACCTGGGTTAGCTTCCGCATTCAGCCAAACTCCATTCGTGAGAAGCTGATGTGCGAATACTCGGGTCAAACCACGGACCCAATCCGATTCTCTACCCGCACCCTTGCTCCGGGTGACATTAACAAAACAATTAAGGGTTTCCTGACAGAGAAGCTCGAAGTAATCCGGAGCATAGCCGGATTAGAACCTTTTACCCTCGAGAATCCAACCCCTGGAGTAAGTTTTCTGCCTTTTGATTTTGACTTCTAACACTTACTTTTATTCGCTTCTCTTGACTCGATATTAATCACTATCCTGGCATCTTCTCCTCAGGCCGATGATGACTTTTGGACGGTCGACTCCACTCCTAATTCCGAAGACGGGGAGGAGGAAGACGATGTCGTTGACTCGAATGAAGGTACCTACTTGATTCCTTTGCACACGTTATATCCTGCCTTTTCTTCTTCTTTATGCTGCAACTCGGACATTTCTCAGAGCGAGAGGACCAAAGCGAAGAAGAAGAAACAGACAGCAGGGGCGGGTCCACCAGCGAGGAGGAAGAGCCGGAGCCAGCCACCAGAACCGGAACAAAGAGGAAATCCCAGAGGATAGCCCTCCAGGTTTTTACTTCATCCCCTTACACTTTGGTTTTTTGCTCCCATAACGTCACTCCGGGGCTAACCCCATCTTCACCCCTTTTGATCATAACTGAAGGAGCCACCCATGACTAGGCGCCGAGTAACCCGGAATCATCCGGGCAACGAGACCCCTAACCCGGTTGCTTCGCCGCCCCCGGTTCAACACCCTGGTATTTGTTGTAAACAAAACTTCTTTCCAGTCATTCCTTTGTAACGTAATCCCAGACCTCTCTTGCCATTTCTCAGTCTCTTCCGGGTCTAGTGACGGTTTCCCCTCGGACTTCCCAGTAAACACCGGGTAAACGCCTTTTCCGGATATTATACCGAACTTTCATCCCCTTTCTTTCCATAACCAAAGATTAATTACGCCTTTGCACCTTCTTCAGAGCCACGGTTATTAGTAGCGACCAGGAGGACACCGAAGCTAAAGTCCGGGTCGAGGGCGAGTCGGCTGATGATGCCTTCACTACGGCTGGCGACGAGCAAATGTCGCCACCGGAGCCAGCTAGGCATGACGCCGAGTATCCAATCGCTTCGCACACGAGCGAGAAGGAGAAGGGGGCAGCTTCAAGCGCGGGAGGGGGACCAGACTCCGACATTCGGATGACCCGGGTGCCACCTCCTGTTACAAGAAATGCTCCTTTTCCCACTTTCCAGGTACCCGAGCCATCTAACTCGGATAACGCTGACTTTAACCAGCTGATGAGCGCTCTTCTTGCCATGAAAGCTTCAGAAGGGACTGTCTTAGAACGTATGGCTGCAGCACATCAGGTAATTTTTACTTGATACTCCTTATTATACATCCAGTCCCCAAGTCCCGAGTATAATTTTTTTTAATTATCCTCGGTACTTCGCATAGTACTTGCCGGCAATCATTTCCTCAGATAAAATACTCCCGCGATATCCGGCTTACAGCTTCACCCGGCCTTTGCAGGCAGAGATTACTCAGTCAGATGAAGCGTTACTTAAGGCTGAGCAGCTCTTGCTGGCTGAAGTTAAGCGTAGGGAGGCCCTTGAAGCGGAGATAAAGACTTTGAAAAAAGATGTCTCCTCATACAAGAAGAAGTACCATGCTGCCCAGTCCTCGCTGAATAACCTGTCGGCTCAGCTTACGGACACTTACCGTATCTTGCTAAGTAAGTTTGCTATTTGCGAATAATTTGCGTACCTCTATCTTGCCGCTGTAATAACCAACATGACTGATATGCTTTCACATGTTTGGATTGCAGGTGCTAACCTTGCTGCTCCGGAGGAGAATGCCATTACTCAAGTAAAAACTCTGAAAACTGTGCTCCGGACGTTTTTTGCCGGCACGAAACTTTTGCTGGATGCTATCAAGTGGCCTTCTGAGGTATACCCGGGCGAGGAGACCCTTGTACAGGCCTTTTCCACAGCACCTGGATGGATTGAAATACTGAAGCGTTCGTCCTGCCGAATTGGGGTGACCCGGGCTTTAACGCTGGCGAAGGCTTATTTTCCAAAGCTTGACCCGGCAAAGATAGTATCCGGGTTCCCAGAATTTAAAGCTGACGGGTCCAAATTCAAGCCCCAGGATTTCAAAGCTATACAATCTGCGGTACGTCCTTCAGCCACAGCTTTGGCCGACAAGATGGATCTAAACACAATTATGAGCTCGTATGATTCTGAGGGCAAGGTTATCCTGGTGGAGGCGCCTCCCCCTATTGATATGTTGGACAAATGGTCGACTGATCTGGCTAGGAGGAAGGAAGAGGCTGCAAAGAGGGAAGCAGAACTGGGCGTAAAGCCGTCTACCTCTACCCCAGCCGTGCCTCCGCCTGTTCGTCCAGAAGTGAAGAGCCCGGGTAAAGCTGCTGGTAAGGCCAAGGAGCAAGTCCAAGATTCAGACCCGGAGGACCACTCTCAGGACGCCGAGTAGGACGCTACCCAACGCTTTGTGTTTCTCGAGACTGATATGATTTTTGGTGGTGCGCTTGTGCACCATTGACGCTGATACTATGACTGTATGCTTATTAATCTTATGATAACTCTTTGCCTCCCCTGGCTTTTGATAATCTCGATCCTTGTGTTACTGATAAGCTTATTCTCGATACTTCGAACTCTTGTTTTCAGTTTCCTTTCGAGACTCGGCTAACCGAGTATCGTAGGTTTTGATAGAGGAACCTTTCTTTAAGTCCCCAATACTCGGAAATTAAGGTTTTCAGGCTTGGGTAGTTAAAACAGTTTGTTTCTGTTTCGAAGTCCCCAGTCCCCATGACCCAAAGTACGAGCTATAGGGGCGTGGCCTTTCTCAGATGACATACTGCTGTTTACCAAGCTGAATACCAATATCTGTTTACATAAATACTGAAGTCATGCTTAATATTTGTTGAGTTTCCGGCTTTTTTAGCCTTATACTCTGCATGGACTTGTGGTTTAGATGACCCTTTTGATTATCTTGTACTATAAGCCGGCTTTCGCGTGGATACCATGTCGTTGCGTCTATACGAAAAACAAGATCAAGCAAGCCACACTGGGCTGCATAATTTGATTGTAATCGTACGCGAACAGATCATGCCACTTTAGTGCGAGTCACATCGAGCTTAAGTAAGAATAACCAAGAAATTTGGCTCCTTTGTCCAGTTATAGGATTGCAGCTGTACCCGTTTTTTCGAGTAATCAGCCCCCATAACTCATAGGCATCATGGCCGGGTCTCCGGGTCTTGTGATGACTTATTGAAGCAGATCACCCCCCGGAGACCTATATTCATGTAATGTATTTCGATGATACTGATGTATTGATAGTAACAATGTTACTTACTTGTAACTGAAGCAAAGACCATGATAAGACTCGAAACCATCTTCTTTTATTGATAAAAATTTCTTTTTTGAATCAGCAGGCCGCCTCATTAAAAACCTTCCAGTCCCCTTAGGTACCCTGGATAGGAAAAGAGTGCGTATGAAACCTGCCGCCCATTACACTGCTTTAGTTATTCTCGAGAATCGGCCTCGCGTTGATACGGCCGATGCACATTCTCCACTTGCTATGCCCTTTCGTAATGAGTACCGGATTTGCTAGCCAGTCCGGGTATATCTTCCTTGGAACGTGATCAGCTGCGGACGGTGGTACGCCTTCTTCTTCCCTGCTGAGAGTTTTGAAAGTATTGCTCCTGATGAAGCCTACCATCTTAGGGTTTTGTTCTGCCCTAACCTTTGCTTTGTCCCCCTCAGGGGTTGGCTTTTTCGACGTTGTCCTCTCTTCTAGGTCTACCTGAGAACGGTAATGTTTGAGCTCTTCCTTCCTGCAGGCTTGCTCGGCCATTGCCGCGTCTCCCTCATCGCACTCAGCTGCTATATCCCGGTTTCCGTGTATTGTAATGGTCTTCTTGGGACCCGGGATTTTCAGTTGTAGGTACACATAACACGGTCTTGCCATGAACTTGGCATAAGCCGGCCTTCCAAACAATGCATGATAAGGACTGCGCAACTTTACTACCTCAAAGGTAAGCCACTCGACTCGATAATTATCCTTTGACTCTCCAAAAGCTACTTCCAGTGCCACCTTTCCTTCAGGGCATGCTGAGTGACCCGGCACTATCCCGTGAAAAACTGTTGTACTCTTTTGCAGCTGCGATTCCTTTAAGCCCATTCGCAGAAAAGTTTCCCAGTACAGGATATTGATACTACTTCCTCCATCCATCAGGACTTTTTTCAGCTCGTAGCCGTTGACCTGTGGTGCCACTACCAAAGCTAAGACTCCCGGGTGATCAACTCTATCCGGGTGATCCTTCCTGCTCCATGTTACCTCTTGTTCTGACCACCTCAAATACCTTGGAACAGCGGAAGAGACCGAATTAACTGCTTGTTTCAGTATCTTCTTATCCTTGTTAGAGCCTCCTGTAGTGTGCACATGATATTGACCCAGCTGTTTGGGGTTAGCTTGAAAACCTCCCGCTCCATTTTGATTGTTACCTTGATTTCCAGCTGGCGGATTGCCGGCTGGGGGCGGCCCATTACCCAAGTTTCCACCTAGACCCGGACCTCCTCCCCGGCCCGCACCTCGCATAGCTCTGTTCACTTCTTCGTTCTTCCACCTTTGTAAGTCGGCACATTGCTCTAGTGAATGATTGGCCGGCTTGCCATTCCTGCTATGCTTCGGGCATGCCATCCTAAATATGTCCCAACTGTTGCTTGGTCTTGGAGGTCCTTGGTAGTGTCCCCCATTGTGATTCCCAGTATTAAAATTCCCTTCGGATCTAGGTCTTGAAGACCCGGCCTCCGTGTTGGCTACAAACTCGGAATTCCCGTCGAACGGGCGCTTGTTTTGGCTACTTCCATTATTGTTTGGCGCCGACCCATTGCCGGTTTTCCCGCTGCTACTTGCGTTTGCTTTTGCTTTCTTGTCGTCAACTTCCTCCTCTGTGGTATCCGTTGCCGCGTGTTTGTTGCACGCATCCATTAACTCTCCCATTGTAACCTCCGCTGCGTTCCTACTAGATTTCATGCGAGTTAGCTTTTGTACTAAAGGAACGTACTTACATGTTTTTGCCATAGCTTGTAGCGCGTCCTTAGGCTGGATATCCGTAGACGAGTGGAGTATCTCCATAACCCGGCGTACCCAGCTGCGTGCCGATTCTCCTTTCTTCTGAACGCATCTTTCTAAATCATCAATAGTAAATAACTTTCTGCATGTCCCATGAAAGTGCTTGATGAATGCGGTCTTTTAGCTCCTCCCACGATTTGATCGATTTTTCCGGTAGGTTGGTGAACCATAACTTTGCTGCTCCCTCTGACATCATTAAGTACATGAATTTGGCTTGGAGATTCTCGGATGCGTTGCGAATTGACATTGCCATCTCATAGCTGCTCAGCCACGTTTCTGGATCCATTGTTGGCTCATAATTTACTACTTTCCCCGGTTCTTTGAACTTCTCCGGGTAAGGTTCTGCTCTGATATCGTCCGAAAGGCACTTTGGTCCCGCAAGGGTGGTTGGGGCCGGTCTTGCCCGGGAAACGCGTGACCCGGCTGGGGGTACCGCGGGGTGCGGCACCACTGGTAACTCGTGCGCTGCAGACCCGGCCCCGGCTCTTCTGGCTCTGGAACTGTTCACCACCGCCTGCGCTGCTGATACTACTGGTGCTGTCTGGATACGCGGTGGAGGCGGCATTTGCTGCTGCTCTTCCCTTCGTTGCGCCGCATTCGTTTGAATATGGCCCTGTTGCTGGCTGGCGTACGGCGTCCCATGCATCCCGCTCCTATGATCCGGATAATTAGCTTGCTGTGCTACCGCGGTGTGTAGTAGATCGATTGCTCGTCGGGTTCCTTCCGCATGAGGCGAGTCTCCTACAGGGATCTGGTTTAATGCGAGCGTTGCTGCGTACACGTTGTCCATGGGATTGTTGTAATGACCTGCTGGTGTGCGGAATCGCGATGGTGGTGGCGGCATGGTAGTGCCGGCTGTCGCCCCTGTCTGTGGCAAAGGTAACCCGGCTGGCGCGCTTACCGGATGTGCTCCCGTTGAAGGTCGCGGTATGGTCCCTTGGTTCGTCGGCGGAATCGGCTGATCTTGAGGCGTGAACACCAGGGCGGTCGGGTTAATAACCCCTCCTGCTGCCGGCAGCATAGTTCGGTGCCTTTGGTGCATCCTTGTCGTTTCCTCCCGGAGCCGGGTTTCCCGGTCATCCAATCCGCGCTGCCGCGCGGCCATCCCCTGCCTTTCTGCTTCCACTTGCCTTCTTTGCTGCTCCAATGCACGACGAGCTACGTCCAGGTCTCTTACACGTTCTGCCGCGTTTTCCGGGGTAATAACTGTGGCCAAGACTGTGGGGTCCAAAATCAAGTTATTATCGAACAGAGCCGGGTGACGCGGGTTTGAGGGTCCCGCCCCCGGTGTCCGGTTTGCTTGGAACCCGAACATATTTGCGTGTCGCTCCTCGTCCGCTGGGCGACTGGTGACAGACGCCGACTCTCCATCGACTTGGGCCAAGACCGGGTCAACTGGTCCTTGCTGCTGAGCCGCTGCCTGAACCGCCCCAGCTGGTGCCGCGGCCGCGTTTTCTTGATTGAGATTGGTCGCGGGAGCCGCATAAACTGCAACCCGGCGCATGATGCCCGGTGTAGATTCGTACTGTTCTTCCTCGCTGGTTTCCCTTTCATATCGATCTTCCGACAAATCCCGTATAGACTCGGTATCATCCTCCTTCTCTATCTGACCCGTTGTTCCAATCAACTCTTCTTTTTCCGATCGGACATACGCGTCTTCTCCTGACACAGAATCAGATCCAATACTATCACAATTCGAACTGGAAGTACATACCATACCGATGAAGACGCTGATGCTGCCGACTGTCACGATGGATCCGGTTTCGAGGTGATCCGACTCTGGCCCCCAGCCAGAATCGTCTACCATCTTCTCTCCTTTGCCGTTGACGTAGATTTCTCCGACGATGAGGTTCTTCATGCTCTTCCGGGCTTCTCCCGTGATGTAAACACCTTTGGACGCAGGCCCCACGGTGGGCGCCAACTGTCGTGGGATAATCACGGCAGATGTTACCGGGGGTAACTGATCTAGGGGCAAGTCGACACAGGTATTTGGGAGAGGGTTTAGCTCGAAGGAAGACATGGCGAAAAGCAATCTAAGAGCCGGAAAACAACTCGCCGGATCTCGATATGATTATCCTGGATACTCGATAATAGGTGTTACAATTATGACTTGGATCTCTCTCAGGCGAAGCCTAGGGGTTGGTTTATATAGTACTCATATCCCCCTTGACTTGCCTTACAAAGCGCTTCTCGAGTCCTATTCGAACTCTTCATACGAACCCTAACTTTCTTTACCGTAACCCACAATCCGGGTTACGATCCTTACAAGTCCTGGGCCTTCTAGAAGCTTCTTTGTCCTTAGCCGGATTTGATCCATCCGTCGTTTGGGCCGGATCTCACCTGGGAGTCGGCATACCGGGTTACTATCCCCTCATCACATCTTGAGTCCTACTCGAACTCCACATATAAAGCCTAACTTTCCTTATCGCAACCCACAAGCCGGGTTACGAATCTCACAAGCCTTTGAGCCTTCTAGTAACCTTTTTACCCCTATCCGGGTATTGATCAGCTCACCTCGGGCCGGATTATACCTTGAAGTGGGCCTACCGGGTTACTATCCCCCCATCACTTTTCATATTCGATTTTTAGTTGAAGCCTTCAAGTATCTCTATCTAGGCATGTTTTTCTATTCCTATCTTTTGTCACATGCTTATGTTTTGTGAATATGATTATGAATAAATCATCTACCACCGAGAAATATATCCATATAATTCTTGTATTTGAAAAGTGATAATAAATTGTGGTAAATTTATTGATCATATTTACTTAGGCCTTTGCTCGTAAATTATCTTGTTTCTTGCTAAGGATTGTTGATTGGTTTAAACTCCTTTGTGTCTTCCTTTCGTTCTACTCAAAATTTGTTTTATGCTTTCTTGTGTTAGGAAAAGCAATGATCCCGTTATTGTGCACTTTCATTCAAAGTCATACTTCTTTGGGTTGCACTATTCTTGGGGAAGCTACCCTACTTTGAGTAGATCACCATTCTTTAAATTGGTATTGAATCTTATTGCTTTTTTTTAGCTTGACTAGTGTTTGAATATATATATGGAGAGTACTGATTCCATTGTGTGCATTTTGTATTCAAATGCAAGATCATAAATAATGCACTATTATTGGAAGAACTATCCTATATGTGTTTGAACACTTGTTGTCTTGAAATTGGTATTTTATCCCAATGACTTGTCTCCTTGGAAGACGGACATTTTTCGTCTTGGTACTTTGTGTGCCATCATGAAAAGTGTAAAGGGTTTGTTTATTCTTTGATGTTTTTTGGTATCTTATCTATTTGGTTTACTCAATCATGTGTTGATTTGGGTTTTGATATAATTTGGACAACTCTCTTGCTTTTCACTCGTGTGAGTGCCTTCTTGGTTTAATTGGTGTTTTTGTCCAAATTATATCTCGTTTGGTTCTTGAAAGTTTTGTGCATGTGTATTTACTATGTATATACTTTGGCATGCATACTTTCCTTGATCCAATAGATAGGATAAACTCCATCAAATCCTAAATGGCTAAGATGTGCATGAAATTCAAACTCATATTAATATGCACATATTTATGTGGAGTTTGTCCTATGTATTGTAGTTGCTCTAACTACTTTGGACCCAATGAGTTTGGGTACCATGTTGTACTTGAATTTTGTTTTTATGTACAATGGAGATGCATTTGGTGCTTTCCTCATTCATAAGGAAGGTGTTCTCGCCATTGGATTATAGGAGTCAAGCTATGATGATTAACGAACTCGCATCCTCTTCATGACCTATGCCATCTCGGTAACAAGTATCTATAATGCATACTTTTATAGCTTTCAACATTGTGTAGGTTGTATCTTTGCATGAATTCCTTTTTGTTGCAATTCTTGTCGTTCTTGAAAAATCTCAAAACCATTTTCCTTAGTGATACATGTTACCTTTCTCAAATCATTCCAACTATCACTTTTCCCTTGTGATATTTGTGATGCTTTGATGACTTCGTTGACTGTTCATCTATATCCCGATAAAATTGATCTTTGTGCTTTGCTTTCAAGCAATAAATCTTATTGGTGTATTTATGACTCTCTTTTGGATATCATGTTCCTCTCCTTCGTACCTATTTTGTGTGTGCATATTTATTGTGGAATTATATCTTTGTGATTGGTGTCCAGTTAGAAACTTATACACATGAGAATAGTTACACCTTTAATTGGTATTCTATTTCTTTAGTGGCCACCTTTTATTTATTTTTATTCTTTGGTGGTTCCTAGAAGGCACAAGCTTGGCTTTTCATTTGGTACTTCTTTTGCATCTTAATAAGCTTGTGGATCTATTTGTTTGTTGGAAGTTGCATTCCTTCATTTACCATCTATTCTCTTGCACTTCTTGCAGGTTGTAGATGATTATGGGGAGTGATGAGTCCATATTTTTGCACTCATCAATAGTGCATAGACATTGGGGAGCTTCTATATTTTTTTTCTAGAACTCTCGTATTGGATCTCTTCGGTTGCTTGTATCCTTGTAGGGAGATGTTTAGAAGAATATTTTTTATTTGCAATCTTTGGATCCTCAATATAGTTTGATCTCCCTCCATCTATTAATTGTTGGATATATGCACTTGATTTCACTCATATCATGAGGAATGCATACATTATGGGGGAGATCTTATTATATTGACCTTCTAAGTTTTTCCTCCCATTTCGGGAATGGATGCCAATGGGGGAGAAGTTTAGAGGGTTTAAGGGAATTTGGTTTTATTATTTAGGTTCGTTCTTAAGCATTGGCCTTCCATGCTCTTGCATCCTTTATCTTTGTGTTGCATGGTTGCTTTATTCATTATATAAACCCTCGTAAAAAGGGATTGTCATCAATTACCAAAATGGGGGAGATTGAAAGTGCATGGTGCCCCCATATGTGGTCTTGGTAATTAATGACAATCCTTAAGGACTAATGTTTGCATTGATATTTTCTTGTAGGACTTGTCCATAAGAATAATTTGGAGTCCTTGTTTGAACCGAAGAAGACTGTTTGATCATATGTTGTCCAAGATATGGCCGATCAGCTTTTTCTTTGTCTAGCGGTAGTACCGGGTTGTGCAACGGTAATACCGCTCCTCCTGTAGTTGTATTGCTGCGACACACCTGGTACACTCCAGACAGTGGTACTACCGCTGGAGGTACCGCTAGCAAAGTAAAGGCCACTGATATTGTAACATCCGTGATTTTTGGAAAATGCAAAAATCACAAAAATTTGAAACTTTTTGTTTTCTTTTAAAGCAAGGCACCAAAACAATAAAACTCAAACACAAAGGTTATATTATTTGTTTTCCAAATGCTACTGGATTTTATAATCCAATTTTACTAGTGTTTTCCGAAACCCTAGGATTTGTTTTCACCATCTTTATTATTTAATTGAACTTGAGTTTTGTTATGTGAGCACATAATGCCTTATCAACCCCTAATAGTATAAGATTGTTTCACTAGACATATGTTTCCCAAATGGTTGTTTTCAACTTCTATCAAATAATAATTATCATCTTCCAACTATTTGATAACTAGTTATATTTGCAAACCAAAAATTAATTATACCACCATTCAACTACAATATGAAGTATGAAATAACAAGATGTTTTCCACCAATCCATTTATGAGAAAAGGACCTAGAGAAAACATGTTTTCACATGTGATATGTCTTTAAGAAAATACTTGGCCTTATTATAATTAATTGTTTTCTTTTTAGAAAATAACACAAGTTGCTATTAGGGTGTACCCCTATTTTTAAAATATAAAATTGTGAAAAAAAGATGAAATGACTTTCACAAATATGTTCTAAACATTTAGAATGTCACTGAAATTTTAATTGACTAATAACTATATTTTATAATTTTCTAAATTAAAAGTTTCATTTCATCACTATTAGGGAATTATTTTAATTTTCAAAATATGAATATAAAAACATGTTCAATTGTTTACAAAAATGATATGGTTTGAAAGATATTAATATTACAGGAATTTAGAAATTTATTTGAGCTCATTTGGATTATTTAAACAGAAACTATAAAATAAATAAGAGAACAGAAAATAAAAATTCATTGATGATGTCATCAATGACGTCATCGTCTTCAACCTTCCATCCCTGAAGGAAACTGCCCCTACCGAAAATAAATCCATTTAATTGCGGGTTTTTTAAACCCCGAATTAATGTGATGATTCCTCCCCCTTAAAGGCGTCCATTTCCTCCTCGTTTCCCCTCTGGTCTCTCTCTGTATTTTGCCCCGAGACGAGAGAATTTCCTC
Organism: Alopecurus myosuroides; assembly: GCA_028641055.1. Classification (NCBI taxonomy): domain Eukaryota; kingdom Viridiplantae; phylum Streptophyta; class Magnoliopsida; order Poales; family Poaceae; genus Alopecurus; species Alopecurus myosuroides. Next base: position 118,103,026 of record CM054059.1, read on the forward strand.
GCCGGAAAACCTTCGGCCGCCGCGGTCTCTGTTCGATTCCGGCCACGGTAAGGGGTAAAACCGCCTCCCTTTTTTCCCCTTATGTTCCTCTTGGACGTGCGACCGTCTCAGACCTGGTCTCCGTGTTTTTCCCGTCGCAGCAAGCCCGCGCCAACGTCTCCCGGTGCTCACCGGAGTCGAGCCATCTCCGTCCGCCCGGCGCCACCCACCCAGGAAGAGAGGGAGTGCACCGTGCCCACCTTCGTCATCTCCGGGACGTGACGCACATCGTCGTCTCCCCCGTTGAGCACGACGCCCTCTGCATCGTCCACGCCATCGACTCCCGAAGATCACCGTCGCCTCCTCCATCTCCGTCTGCCCTCTGATGCCGCCCAAGGAAGACCGCGCCCGCTCCATTGTCATCAATCGCCTCGTCATTTCGTGACGCGCACCGTCATCTGCTCCGTCGTGCAGGAGGACAACTAGAGCTTCATCGTTGTCATTTTCTGAGAGCCAGAGCCACCGCGCGCCATTTTCCGGCAGGCCACCCCGGCGGTGAGAACCCCTCTCTCCCCCTCCTTTTATTTTCGTCCTTTAGATCCGGATCCGACGGCCGTGATTGTATCACTTTTCGAAACGGTACCTGCGAGTAGAAAACTGCCACGTATGCGCCAGCCAACAGCGCCGATGGGTTATCTGTCGCCCATGGCAGCGCGTAGACGGCCCAGGCCCACCCGCTATCCATCGCCCTAAGCTGCATATAGCAGATCTGAACCCAGCCCATCTCTAGATTTAAATCCGAATAAAAATAAAATGGCAGTTTTGCATAAAAGCCCCTACATCTTAGATCTGTCATAACCTTTAATCCATAAGTCCAAATTTAGAAACATTAGACTTTTTGAAATCCCCTGAATCTGTAGAATCTTTTAGCACTGTTCAAATTCAAATTTGTCAAACTTAAATTGGTTCAAATTTAAATATGATTGTTTGATGAATTTTGGCATAATTCAAATTTTACAAATCCAAAAATTGCAAATAAAATATTTTTGGAAACCTTAGGATGTGTACTTTCATATCCTATGTTACAAAATAATTTTTGAACAATATAAAATTGAATTTAGAATTAAGTGGTATAATTGAGTATTTTGGACATAGATTTAATTCTATAAATAATTAGAATATGTTCCCTTAAGCAAAATTGTTTCATTTGGTAACCTTGAACCATAAACATCATTGACTAACCATTTTGGATACCCCTGCACCATCACCACGTAATTTTATCCAAACTTCCATCATAGTAGTTCACCTGGTTGGTTAATTCTTAGAGTTGTTTCTATCATTGTTTATCTTTGTTGTTATGGCTATTTTGGAGCCAAGACCAAGTACCTAGTATGTGTCAATCACATACAAGACCAAGTGGTAAACCTTATACACTAGTTCCTTTGCTTTCTATCTACTCCTCTAGTCCCCTATTCTTGCTACAATAATTCATCAAGTTAGCAAAATGGAAATGAAGACTCAAGCACAAGAGGGAACTCCATTTTCAACTTGGTGGCAATGTGAAGAGCTACAAGGAAGATCAATGAAGAAGTTTTGAAGAAAATACTTGGACTCCACAACTAGAAGCAACTCAAGGAAGTACAAGTATATGAAGAAAATCAAGTAGAAGACAATCTACCTCTCTCTTTCTATCCTTTCTAATTCTCTCTTTTCAAATAGACTTAGTGGTTTTTTGTGCCCATCCCATAACCAAACCAAATTCGTGAAGTGAAAGCCATGAAGAAATCTATCAAGATCAAGAGAAGAATCCATCCAAGGAAAAGACTATAATAGAAGCATGAAGATGATCTTCAAGAAGACAAGCATGTGAAGACTTGGAGCCATCCACACAAGTTGAAGAATAACAAGTTGTTTTTGTCCAGCCCTTGACCAAAATGGAAAAGACCAAGACTTTAACTTGTTACCTCCTTTATTATGAAGTTTGTTGAACCTAGACATCCTTAGTTAACTCTTGTAAACCCCTTAACAAGTGTTGAACAATTAGGGAATGAATCTTTCAAACTCAAACATTGAACTTGTCCTAGCCAACTTGGTCCAACTCCTTTGTTATGTTATTTGCTCTGTTTGCTTTCTCCACCTATGTGTTTGATTGCTAGGATGCTTGTTTATTTTGTTATTGTGTTTCCAATGAATAGATTGTACGGAGAGCAACGATCTTTTGTGAAGAGAGTGTGAATATCTTCACCAACTTCAACAAGGCAAGTAACACACCATCAACTACCCATTATTTTCTATATGCATTAGTTCATTTTGTGTAGTATGCATGATAGGAAATTTTAATAAGTTATATTATGTTATGCTATATCCTAGTAGTGTGTAGCCATCCTTATACCTTGTTATTTTGATGCCTTGATACTTATTAGATGCTTAGCCATGCTACAAAAATTTGTTTTACTAGATGTTGAGAAAAAATTCTAAGTATAACTAATGAATGAACCACCTGGGTGGAAGTGGTAAGATTGGTTTATGTTGAGTGTTGCCTTAGGGCCCTTGTCTAAGGGTTATTCCACTTGAGGTTGTCACTTGTGGATGGCCACCCAGAAACAAAGAGATTACTATGTCCCTCTAAATCTAGTAGCTTCCCGTGCAGCCTTTTGACAATATGGGCTCTGTCTTGATCAATTAAGTTGTGAGGGTTCAGCCCAGGCTTGACAAGAAGATGTAGCATAATTATAGGTGGAACAGGTCTTGCCGGTGGGTTGAATTTCTTCTTCTGAAAGATCTCGTCTCAATTTTCTCCTTTCCATGATGCACTCCGGGTGTATAGGATGTTTGGGCTAATTGAAGACAAAGGGTGAAAGTGCACAACCTCTGCAGAGTCAACAAACTAGATCTTAGCCGTGTCCCCGGTTATGGACAACTATGAGCAACTGGACAAGGATTGACGGAAGAATCTCATCACCAATTTCAATAAGTAAAATTTTGACCAAGTGAATAGTATGGTGGTTCTTGGATCTTAATCCAATGTTGCCACCCCTTTGAAAAGAAAAGTTTGGTTTACAAAAGAGATAGGACAAAACTGGCTTTATGCAAACTTAGCCGAAACTCCACTCAGCCAAATAAGCATGTAGTATTAGTCTTGCCATTTATATCCACCATAGTGATACTTGCCAATACATTAAATTGTATTGACTCCCTTGTGGCTGCATATTCCATATTGCAGATGTTTCTAAAGATGAGTGAGGATTTCGTTTAGGATCTCGAGACTATCACCAACAGTATTTGCCTGTGGCACATGAAGAAGATGGGCTCAATGTTATACTATGCCTTCCGTTGTATATCTTTGTTTACTGCTAGTCTTCCAAGACTATGCAAGTTGTAATACTATTTTGTAAAGACTGGATCATGCGATGTAATAGAATTTTATGCATTTGCATGATATTTCATTTTGTACTGTGGTGCTAGTAATTGATCCAGGGACTAGCACAATAACACAGGTGTCCTTACATTATTAAATGTGGGAACGCTACAGATATCCACGGTACCCAGGCGGTACCGGCATAGTACTACTGCTAGTACTTAGTCACTTCCGGAGCAACACTCCCCACGACGGTAGTACCGCTACTGTCAATGCTAGTATCGCTCCTTCTAGGATGCGGTAGTACAGTTGGCAGTACCGGTCAAAATACCGCCAGGGAAGTTTTGCTCACGGTAATGATTACGGTACTAGGGCGGTAGTGGTCTAGTACTACCGTCAGCCATCTCGATTTATATCGAGTTCGGGGCCAACGGTAGTACCGCTACTGGATCTTCATGGTACTTCTCTGTGGTACCACTGAGCACCAATGTGCAGTACACTAGGTACCGCTGTGTGCAGCGGTGGTACCGCTGTGCTGTTAAGATTATTTGCTTGATGTATTGAAGAACAAGATGGAGTGGTCATTCATGTCTACCTTCAAGACGTCAACTTTATGGATTAAGAAAGGAGAAAAGATACAAGATTGATCAAGCGTGTGATCAACACACAAAGCTACAAGATGTACCTAGTGGGATTATGTATCTCGTTGTAATGGTAAGCAATTTTCCATATAGCTTTGTGAACTAACCCATGATATGTGTGTGTGTGGCATCTCTATGTGTGGTTAGATATCTTTCCATGGGCATGCTTCAAAAGAAAGATTTCATATAGCCCATGGTCTATGTCATCAAGCGGTGTTTGTCATCTTGCTTGACGTGGAATGTCAAGTGAAGCATATCGAAGAAATCCTATGCTTGATTCTTGCCACCCATTTGGAGATTGTGTGTCACACCCCAGTTTTTGGATTCTTGTACTGTGTTCAAGAATAAGAAAATTAGGGGCAACATTTTTTTTCTAACAACATGATTGTTTGAACTAACATGTGTTTATGATCTTAATCATATTTGCAAATGCAAGTTTTGATTCTTGATAAAACCAATATCAAAATTTTCCTGAAAACAATTCTACAAATTTTTCCTGTTATTTTCTCTGTTGTTACTTGAGTGAATTTTATTCCAAGACTTGGATCATACTTGTTTGCATCTTAAAATAAACTTTTAGCTTTGTTGGATCCAGGAAAACAAAATTTCAAAATGATTTATGAAATTTTTATTTTAAGTTTTCTATAGAAAATATTCCCTGAAACTATAGCCAAGTACCTATTTTCCACCTTTGTTTTCACTAGGCGAGAGAGAGAGAGAGAGAGAGAGAGAGCGCAGGGGAAGGAGTTGAACGGGGACCCTCGATCTTCGGATCGACGGCCCCAGTTAAATCTTCCCTTTCACGCGCCGCGTGCGCGCCTGACCTGCGCTGGGCCGCGCCTGCTGTCGTGTTGGTCCGCGCTCGTTTAAACCCCGTTATAAGTTTTGACTTATATTTTAGTCACAAAATCTGTTTTGCCACAAAGTGTCTCTAAACATGTTTTTGGCATAACTTCTTGAATCTGTATCCTTTTTGGTCAAATAAAATTGTTTTGAGTATCCTTTGAATAGATCTATCCATAGGACATGGCCTCACATCAAGGCGAGTTACCAGATGGAAATACCATCCATTTTGGTAAAAGACCAGTAGTCATTTATAGGATTGTTAGAATGAGTTAAAAAATGATTTTTGAGGTGAATCCAATTGGATGAGTCTGCTTATGACTAGATCTATCTAATCCTAGCTTGGCATAATTTTTGGATCCCTAGATTTTTTCTGTGAGCAAAACTAGAAACAACACCTTTTCTGTTTTCTTATTTATGTGTGTGTTTTGATTGAATTAAAATGTTTGGTTGAGTGGATCTTTGTTCCTAGCATGTATAGAAGTGTTACCCCTTGTTATTAGGTTGTTTTCTTACAATATGTCTACCTTAGAAAGTGTGTGCATGTTTGGAAAGTAAAATAAAAATAGAAGTAGAAATTGTTATATTTCTAGTTTTATTATTTGATTATTGTGTGAACCAAAACTTTGTATGTTTGTTTTTACCTAGGTTGTGCTATGCTTGAGTTGAGTCCAGTCCCATTTTGGTACTGTTATTTTGATTCTTTTATCTATGTTAACTTGCATGTTATCTTATAGCAAAGCATGTGTAGCATTTGTTATTTGTTTTCACTAGTATGAATAGCCTTGTATTAATTGCTTGGTTATATTAATCATGTCATGTGTGACCATAGGATTTGTTACCTCTAAATGCCTTGGTATTAGTGGTCCCATAACCCACTGGTCCCATTTCATTTTGGTTAGGGGTGCAAATTCCCGACCATACACTTGTGTGAAAATAACATGCATTACTATATGTTTGTCTAGTATTTTCCACCAAGGAAAATGGTTGTAATTTCACTTATATAAGTGAGGTGTTTAGTTTTCTTTGTCAATCCTATTATGATTAGGTGTGGTTGAATTGTTAACATAATATTCCTTTAGGGTTATCATGTTAAGGAGTGTTTCACTATTATTTCATAAATTGAATATTGTTTGCAAATATAATGTTTACCTAGTGATTGATGAATTACTGGTGAATGATTTTCATTGAGTGTTTGGATTTTTGAAAGTGTTTAGATAAGCTTGTGTTGAGTGCATAGATACTGGTTGTATATCATGTACCTTGGTTGTGTGCTATTTAATTAATTGGAAAAGCATGTATTGCTAGAATGGATTGATGTTGCTTAGTAGATGTTTTCATAGATTTATTATAGTGTATTTGCTTACTAGCATGTGTAAGGTGTATGTTCTGTTAGTAGGTATTTATATTCATGAGCTGCTTGTTTAGTATCATGCATCATTGTAGCATTGTTTGCTTCTCTAGTGATGAACTAGTGTCACCACTAGATTGTTTGAGTTGCTCTAGTATTGTTGTCTTTTATTTTATAAGTGTATGATTTATTCTAGAATGTTTAAGGTGTTATTACTTCTGTCAGTATGCCATGACTTCTTGAGTTTCTTGTTGCTATTGGTTCTGGAATGCAATTAATTCTTATAGCATGCTTGCGTAGAATTTCCATACTAGTATGCTATTAGTGGACTCCTGTTGTTATGTATGTTCTAGCTTTATTTTCTTTTGTGATGATTGCGTTTTAGATTATGTACTATGACTTGTTATCATTGATTGAGCTACTGGTTTGTTTAGATATTTTCATGATTGATGGATTCCATAACTTTGAGTAGACATTAGCATAGTCTGTATCTGGCTCATTCATCTGTGGTGTGTTTACTTGCTGTTTGGAAATTGCCTGAGTAATTACCTTACCATGAGTATTATAATTATTCTATTGTTGTGATAGTGTTGTTGCTGTGTTTATTAGTATCTTTTTATCTATGCATTAATTTATTCATGAACTTGTTTCGTGATGATTGCTTGTGTGTTGTTAATACCCACTGCCATGGGTATTTCTTCGATTGATTGTTATTATTTTAGTAGCCTCACCTTTTGTGCCCATAAGCTATATTTTTAGCTTCTTGAATATATTATTATGAGAGTGGTACACCCACTCCTTATATGGTATGTAAGATGTGGGATATGGTTTCTCAACCATATATTTGTTTGACGACAGTTTTGTACCCTGAGAGTTGTGAGGTAGTTTTCTCGATAACGTTTGAGTGATTGCGCTAGTATAAGTTTACTTGTTGTATGCGTTGTTTTGTTTTGTTGTTTGGCCTTTAGTTCTGAGTGTGTGCCTTTTATTCTTTTACGATGCTAGAAAACAAAGGAGAAGAAGCAGCAGCTGTGGAGCTGTGCGTCAAGTTCAAGTTACTTCAAGGTCAGGGACACTAAGAGGTTTAAGGCAAGCCATCCTGATGCTTGCTTTTATTACACTTATTATTATCTATCATGCATGTTTTATCTCTGAAAAGTTTTACAGAACTTTGATTACCAAAAACTATTTTTGAGTGACTATTACTACTATTAATATTATATATATCACTATTATGCCAGTAGTTGATACTTGGTGTTACCAAGCCCATAGCCACCTTATGGTATTTATTACCACTCAAAAGTATAAGTCCCTAATGGAAATCCTAAAAATATGCCTTTTTTGCAAAACAAAGGCTTTATGGAAAACCTGGTGGGAAAGGTGAAGCCTTATCCACCGGAGGAATGTGGAAGTGGCCATTTTTGAGAAAATGGTGTTTTACAAAAATGACACATAACCTAGTCTTCGCCGGACAACCTTTACCGTACTGCCACCCTACCTCAACATGGGCGCGGGGCTTAACTTAAAGTTTGTTCTTGTTAGTGTGTGTTCTATCTCAATTTGCTATAAGGGGACGGACTCCCTCGAACCGAATTGTCGTCAACTTATGAAACGTGTGACATACACAGTGAGGAATTAAGTTCTCCTCCGGGTGCAGCAGTTGGGTCTCCTGTCTTGGCGGGGATTAGCCCGGTGCCGGGGATGCGGACACTCGACTGAAGTGATAGGCATATTCTAGCTTGATCATAGTGGATGGTTAAGATCAGCTATCTGATGTTTACATACTGTTGTTACAATCCATGGTCGTTCACGGCGGATGTACTGGATCTGGTGGATTGTGTACACCTCGGCAGAGTAGAACTATTCGGAATAGCCGCGTCCTGGGATATGGACAGTTAAATGGCCATGTAGCTAGCATTGTGTCAATGTTTTCAAAAAGTAGTTTTCAAAAGGTGTTGTACTTATGGAGTACTGAAAGGAGAAAATCTTGTACCGTGGAGGTACCGTTGATGAAAAGCTAGAACTTGTTTTACAAAAAGATTTGCAAAGAAAATATTTCTTTTCTAAACAAAAACTGGAACTTGATTCCAAGAAGTTTTGCAAATAGAAAACTTTCTTTTAGCAAAGTTTTACAAAACCTCTTTACATGTGATATCTACAAGAGAAAGAAAACTATATTATTTTCTTTTGAAGTATCTTCTTCAACAAAGATACAATTTTTTTTTGAAAATCAACTATGATATGTCTTTCATATATCATGGATAGTGAACCCTATGTATAGCCTACCTATTCCACTATATAAGCATACTTGCATTTTGGTAAGCTACATGATGGGTGTCATGCTGAGTACATTCAAATGTACTCATATTGGTTTCGTCCCTGGTATTTACTTGCCAGACATCGAGAAGGAATCTCATAAGGAGATCTACGAAGAGGAGTACGGAGCTGATGGATATGCGAACTAGGACCGTCTCCCGGTCAGTAGCCTGTAGGTTAAGGCTTGACTTGGGCTCTACTACGTTTGTGTGTTTAGTCTTCCGTTGTGTGTGTTGTGTGTTGCCGTGCGTGGCAGTTGTGTTGGACTTGGTCATGTGACCATGTTCCTTTTGTAAGTGTTTTATGCAATCGTGTAATGGATATTGTATCTGTGTACCAACTTGATATGTTGTTCACGACTGGTATGATCTGGGATCGTGAATGTATGCATATCAGAGGTGTCCTTGAACAGTGGTTCTGGAGGACCTTACATTGTGGCCTTGTGAAGATGTGCCTAAAAGGGTCTTCCCCATAATGGTGTATGGGGGAGCAACTTGCAAGTCTTCATCAAGTGGAGAAAGTGCTAGCTAGCACGATCAATAAAGAAGATCCAACTTGAGAGAGTCAAGATTGTCATCATCTAGCTCAAGTGGAATGCTCAAGGAAAAGGTATACTATTTATAGGTTTTCTATTTTACCGGTCTCATACTTTTGAGGAGACCGGGTTATAGGATCGATAGTCGTACTATAAAGAGGGGCTCTCAAGTGAGTAACTTGATCGGATCGTTGTGGAGAGCTCAAACCTTTGCGCTCTTGCATATCATCTTTCTTGGTTCTTATTTGTCTTTTATCTCTATGGTTTTTGGAGTTTGTTGTGATCTTCCTGACAAGACCAAGTTCATCAAAAACGGTTTTCGCATGAAACACTTATTGAGTTTTTGATGTTGAAGGTTTTCCTGGTTGGTCATTTTAGAGAGATCTTACCTTTCCCCATTTGGTTTTAAGTTTCATTGTTGGAAAATGATGTTTCTATGCATAATCTTGTAGATCTCGTCGCTGCGATTTCAACGAGCCCAAGATCATCGAAAACGGAGTCGCAAAAGTTATGATCGTTTTCGTATCCACCATTTTGCAGTTTTTGGTCCAGCGGTAGTACCGCCCCAGTACCGCCATAAACTGCCCGAACTAGTAACGAAATTACCCCGTAGCGGTAGTACCGCTAGGGATAGCGGTAGTACCACTGTTGGGCGCAAATTTCACATAACGGTCATATTTTGGGTCCCCTATTTAAGGGGTTCTTCTTCCCCTTGACCCCAAGGCTGCCCGAACACGTTTTTCCTCTCTCCCCCACCATTGTTGACCTTGGAAACCTTGCCCCTCTCTCAGTCCCTTTAATGATTCTTGCATATCTTTGAGGGAGAATTTAGAGGAGATCTAGATCCACATTTCCATCAATCCATCTCTCCTCTTAGTGAGGAGAACTTAGTGAATCTAGATCTTGGAGTTCTTTGTGTTTCTCCTCCATTGTTCTTCCTCTCTTATTCACCCATAAGCATTTTTTTCTTTGTTGGAATTTGAGAGTGGAGGATTTGAGCATTTGTGCTCTTGCCATTTGCATTGGTTGCATCGGTTTGGTCTCTCCACGAGGATTCGTGGAAGTGAAAATTTGTGAGCTTGTTACTCCTGGGTCTTGGACCCTAGACGACTTGTGGTGTTCTTGAGAGCCTCCAATTGAGTTGTGGATGTGTGCCCCAAGTTTGTGGTGACATCGAGAGCCTTCAGTTAAGTTGTGGATGCGTGCCTCGATCGAAGATTGCCAATAGTGGAATATGAAATAGAACTTTGTGGCGGGGTTCATCGGAGAATAGGGTGAGACCTCTGTGGAGTTGAGTAGGACTTTATGGCAAGCTCACACTCCTCCAACGAGACATACTCCCCTTGTGAGAGGAACTCGGGAATACATCATCCTCTTTGCGTGTCTCGGTTATTTCTATACCCGAGCTTTCTTCTTATGCAATTTACACTGTGATAGCCTTCGTGCTTGAAGTTATATATCTTGCTATCACCTTGTTACTTGTCTTGTTTAGCATAATTTGTTGGTGCACCTCGTTGACCCTAGAATATTTAGGTTGTGTGCTTGTTAATTTAAACACCTAGTTTGTTTCCGTATTTAGAAAGTCTTAACCATAAATGTTTTAATCGCATGGGCGATATTGTTGCACGTTCACTTGGGCCCAAAGGTAGTATCACGCCAACATGTTCTACCGCCCCGACGCTCTGCCACTGCGGGAAGAGCGGCGTTTGGCTTCATTTTCACGCTCGAACCCCAGTACGGCCCAAAGTTGCCACAAAAGCTTGCAAAGTGTTTGTTAAATTGTTATTACGTGGCTTTTGACATGTCCATTGTTGCGGTTAGAAAAAACACGGAGGTGTTAGTCGAGTACTCGTGCCGGGAGTGAATACGGAATACTACAATTTCAAGTGGGATGGACATGCCACCGGTCCCATGTCCCATCCCACTTTAATTTACCCACTTATCCCGCATGGGTTAAACGGGGAAATCCCACCTAATGCACGGGCATCCCACGTATCCCGCTAGCCTTGTGGCCCTTTGTCTTCCCGCACGAGATCCGTGTAGTCTGCTCATGTGTCTAATGGATCGCGCCGACGGCCGACGCGAAACTTCGCGTCCCCGGGAAGTCTAGTGGCTAGCGCTCGTGTTGCTACTAGTAGTACAGTTCAACGAAGTGTCTCCGGCACATCCGTCTGTCCCGTCACCCTGCTCCATTAACTTCTTCACAGTTTAGGTGGTTTTTGGTGGGACATGTGGGACATCCCACCAATGCCCACTTAACTTAACGTTTGTGGGATTAGTGGACAGTAGATGACGGGATAGGTGGGTTTGTACCAATGGTGGAAGACGATGTCCCAGTCCCATCCCACTTGCAACCATACAGAATACGGAAGGCAAGAGTCTACCCCACATGGTTTGGGAATTCCTACAAACATTTATGTGTCAAGATTTTAATACTACGGAATACGGAAGGGAAGAGTCTACCCCCACATGGTTTGGGAATTCCTGTAAACATTTATGTGCTGAGATTAATAAAGCTCAAGTCGTTCCACCGAAAAAACATAAAACCAAGAAAAAAATCTAGGCCCTTTTACAAACCACACCCCAGCATTCCACGTTATCCAACATCGCATCCCCGAACCGGGCAAACGCGCGGGGCAAGAAAAAACAGGCAAATCAGGCGAGGCAAAACGAGAAAATCGCACATCTCGCGGCCGGAGAGAGAGAAAACCCTCGTTAATCAGGAGGACACCAGCGGTCCGGCGCCTTCCTATAAACATCGAGCCGCCGCCGTCTTCCTCCTCCCCCTCAAACCCCTCCCCAAAACCCTACTCGATTCCGCAACTAGGGTTCCTCGCCGCCTCCGCCGCCACCCCCTCCCACCGCAGGCGAGTCGTCATCCCTCTTCCTTCCCTCTGGTTCGCGGTCGCGTGCTCCCGAGCGCTGATCGTGTAGCTGTGGTCCTGTCGCTTCGTCGGCCAACTTTCGGCGTCGACAACCCCAAATTCGGGGGAGCGGTTGCTCCGGGGGACAGCGCTGTAGTGTAATTGAGTTCGGGACGGCGCCGCCTGTACCAGGTTGCGCTGGCTTTGCGTTTGCTGCGAGTTGGTCGGTTCGAATCGTTGTCTCTTAGAAGAGGCACCCTCGGGTTTTTAGCTGTATCTCTATCTGACAGAACCATTTACAAGTTCAAAGCGGGCAGAATTCAGCATTGCGATTACGCCCTGATTTTTTTTTTCTTAGCCATTGCATTAGCAGCACACATCGGTTCGTCTTGTTCTGTTTCGTTATGGTGTGCTTTGTACATCTGTAGCCGTTGGTCTGGATGGGCTATACTGTACTTGATGTGTTGAAAAAAACTACCACGAGGAATTGTGTAGCTTGTGTAGATAAATTGTTTTGTGACACGATGCATTGCCGGTTGTGTTCGTTGCTCTAAGTTGCTGCTCATCTCCTTGTGTAGAGCTCAGACACTATATACCATGGGTAAGTCAGGCAAGAAGTCTGCTGTCGAGGTTGTACCTGCCCCAGACGTAAAATCGGGAAAGAAAGGTAATATTTGAGTAACACATATCTCGTGGTTTCTATGTAATGTATAGTTCTGTGGCCTCAAAATCTGTTGATCTCAATTTGCAGGCAAGAGAAACACGGAAGATGACGTTGAGGCGGCTGCCAAGAAGCAAAAAACTGCGCCTAAGAAGCTTGTGCTTCTGAGGAATGATCTCAGTAAAGTCAAGAAGCAGCCCCCTCCAAAAAAGGTCGAGAGCAGCAGTTCTGATGAGGATTCTTCAGATTCCGAGGAGGAGAAGGTGCTTCCCCTGTTCTTCTGTTTGGCTTCTCTTACTTAAACAATAAAAATGCATAGAATAGTTGAAGGTTATTTTCTTTAGTCGTGTTACTGCATAGAATATTATTTTGCTCGAAGGCACTTATTTGCATTCATTACAGCGCTATATTTTGTGTCATTATTTGTCAAGCAGGTGTATACGGTGTATATTTCCGCTACCTCTGAAATCAACTTTCTGAATAAATCTTTCCAGGTGATGGTCCGACCAAAGAAGGCTGCACAATCTTCTAAACAGGTGTCCAGCTCTGATAACAGTGACGATAGCAGCTCCGACGAGGAACCTGCAAAAAAGCCTGCTGCAGCTTCAAATAAACCTGCTGCTCTTGCTAGCAATGGTTCAAAGAATGCTGAGTCTGATAGCAGCAGCTCTGATAGCGACTCTGATGAGGATGATGAAGTGAGCGTTTGCTTCCATGACATGTTCATAATTGCTCCTTCTCTCATTCTCCGTGATCTGCATGTGATTTCCTCTCATTTTTCATTTCCTTCTGAATAAATCTTTCCAGGTGATGGTCCAACCAAAGAAGGCTACACAATCTGCTAAACAGGAGTCCAGCTCTGATAGCAGCGAAGATAGCAGTTCTGACGAGGAACCTGCAAAGCCTGCTGTGGCTTCAATGAGTGTGGAGTCCGACAGCAGCAGTTCTGACGAGGAACCTGCGAAGCCTGCCGTGGCTTCAATGACTGGGGGGTCCGACAGCAGCAGTTCTGACAGCAGCTCTGATGAGGATGATGAAGTGAGTGTTTCTTTCCAAGACATGCTCATATTGTTAATTTTTTTTTTGCCAACATCACATTTCCTTTGTAAGCATGTCCTTCATTTTTTGTTTCTGACTCATTGTATGTTAAGTTCAAGCTTACTCTCTCTTAGCTATGTTATATATGTTGGTCACTTTCTTTTCCTTGGTGGACCTTTTGCGGATGCAGTGTGAAATAGGTTCTCTATTATTAAGGCTCCAAAATTTTAAATTATATGTTCTGCATAAATAATGAATTGTTGGCACTTAAAGTACTATATCTTCTTTGAGTTCTTGTATGCTAAGGAAAATGCATCTTGGAGTTTATTTTGTATGAAAATAATGAATGCCGTACAAATAACTATTGATAGCGATTACCCGATTCTGATGATGAATCAGATGAGGTTAGCAAAAACATATTTTGTACCTCAGATCTCCATTTGAGGCTGCAGTACTGATTTCATATTTCCCAATTCTCCTGATCTCCTCCTGGTCTTGATTTTGCGGAGCATACACAAGTGTCAATATGTTCTGAGTGGAACAATGTCTGCAGGATGTGCCCGTTAAAGCGCCAGTAGTAGCCAAGATGGTGGAAACATCCAGTGAAAGCTCTGATTCTGAAAGTTCTGACTCTGATGATGAGGTAGTCACTTTGTCGATCTTCATCAACATCAACAATAACCTCATCTGATTCATTAAGAGGATGGAATTATCCAGTGAAAGCTCGGATTCTGAAAGTTCTGACTCTGAGCATGCACAATGAACAATATTTTTCTTAGTCCTGGATGGAACAATGTCTGCAGGATGTGCCCATTAAAGCGCCAGTAGTAGCTAAGAAGATCGAAGTATCCAGTGAAAGCTCTGATTCTGAAAGTTCTGACTCTGAGGATGAGGTAGTCACGTTGCCACTGATTCCGTAATAGAAGCCTGATCATTCATAGTCTTTCTAAATATCCTTGTGCCTTATGTCACCGTTTCATTTGTTTTCAGAAGCCAGCTAAGAGAGTGGAGAATTCTTCAGTTGCCGCTGTGCAAAAGAAAAACAAGGAGTCAGACAGCTCTGAAAGTGATTCTGATGATTCATCAGATGAGGTAAGTAAGCATATTCTTTCCAGTGCATCTCTATGGAAGATTCGAGTACTCACTACTTATACTTGCCATTCCCGTGATCTTGTAGTTTAATCCGGTAAATTATGCGCAATCATTGTTCTTAGCCGACAATACTTCTTAGTCCTAACTGAAAAACTGTCTGTAGGATGTGCCCATTAAAGCGGCAGTAGTAACTAAGAAGATGGCAGTGTCCAGTGAAAGCTCTGATTCTGAAAGTTCTGACTCCGAGGATGAGGTAATCAGTTAGTTATTTCAAAATCGAGACTTCATCATTCGTTGTCCTACTAATGTTATTACATTTTCGATCTGTTTGCAGAATAGCACTGCTAAACCAGCTCAATCTTCCAAGGCTGTCCTTGCTAAAAAGAAGGAAGAATCTAGCAATAGCTCCGACGCTGACTCGGATTCAGATTCTGAAGAAGTAAGTGTGCTGGTACTTGTTTTCTCTTGGTAAACTCTGTTGTGCAATCTTTGTATTTATTCTCCACTGTTCTGCAGCCAGCAGTCTTTTTCTCCATGCCATCTTTCTAATGCAGATACTTTTTATGTCCAGGATACCACCACTAAAATAGTTCAGTCTTCCAAGAAAGAGGAATCTAGTGGTAGCTCAGATACTGATGCAGATTCAGATTCGGATTCTGATTCTGATGTAGTAAGTGTTCTGTTATGTGCTTATTTGGTCACTTATTTGTTGTGCAAAGTTCAAAACATCTGTCCAACGTTTTTGCAGCCAGCAAAATCTACTATCACTGCAAAGAGGTCTTTGCAGTCCAAGGATGATTCCGATGATAGTTCCGATGAGAGTGACGAAGAGCCTCCACAAAAGAAGCTTAAGGTGCTTATTTTTTGGTATTTGTTTTTCCTTCTGAAGATTTTTATTTATATTACATTTCATATTCTGTTTGCAGAATTCTTCTTCTGGTGCTGCCAAGCCAGCCTCTAAGGTTGCCAAGAAAGAAAGCAGTGGCGATGACAGTTCTGAAGAATTTGTGAAAAAATCCGCTCAGAATGTAAGTATGATGCGAGGATATCTATGTTCAAAGTTTTTTCAACTATGTTTGATAGATGTTTGACCTCAGTCTTGACAGTATCTGTTGCAGTCAAAAACTCCTGCCAGCAGTAGTCAAGCTACTACTGGGTCAAAGACCCTTTTTGTTGGGAATTTGTCGTACAATGTGGAGATTGAGCAAGTGTAAGTTTGTGAGATTTTTCATTATTTTTCATCTTTTCTGAATGATGTTCTTGACTTCTTTTGTTCCACATCCTAGGAAGAAATTTTTTCAGGAGGTGGGTGAAGTTATTGATATTCGTTTCTCTACCTTTGCTGATGGGGGCTTCAAGGGCTACGGACATGTTGAATTTGCTACAACTGAAGCTGCTCACAAGGTACTTCACTACTTCCGTTGCGATCTATGTTGTCGAGACCAGCTGACCAGTGGAACAAGCATTTAATTGCCATCTAACTTGTATTTTGTTATCCATGTTCTGACACTGATAGGCATGCGAATTAAATGGTCATGATTTGATGGGCCGGCCTGTCAGGCTTAATTTTGCTCAAGAGCGAGGCGCGTTTACTCCTGTCAGCAGGTGATCCTCTATCCAACTGTGTGTCATTATCTTCCTCAAAGTTACTTGTATAAGACAATCATTGTTGTCCCTTAATTTTCTGTGTTCAGGAGGGACACTAGCTCTTTCGAGAAGCCTGCTCAAAGCTATAGCAATACTGCTTTTATTAGAGGGTTTAATTCTTCTCTTGGGGAGGCTGAGGTAATTTTTAGCTCTAAACTTGTGGTTTTGGTAAAATGTACTAGTTACATCTGTTTGACATCCTTATGCCTCTTGTATTACACTTAACTATTTTCCATGACCAGATCCGAAGTTCACTTGAGAAACATTTTAGCTCATGTGGAGAGATCACAAGGATCTCAATTCCGATGAACTATGAAACTGGTGCGAGCAAAGGGTAAGTTGGCTCTGTTATATGAAAGCGCATATACTTTTAGGCCAATCCCTGTCATTGTTCTTGTCCATGAAGCTTGGCTGCTTGCTTCTGTTGTGCAGGATGGCGTACGTGGTGTTCAGTGACAGCGGTTCCTTGCCGAAAGCCATGAAGCTGAGCGGATCTGACCTCGATGGCTGCAGCTTGTATGTGGATGAAGCGAAGCCTAAAGTAGATAGCAGAGACAGCACAATTAGTACCAGAGGAAGAGCTGACAACTGGGGCGGAAGAACTGGACAGAGGGGCCGCAGTGACAGCCGTGGCAGACGTGGCGGTAGATCCTTTGGTGGCCGAGCTGACAGCCGTGGCAGACTCGGTGGTCGGAGTGGGGCACCTCCCAGGCAGAGTGCCGCTACAGCCAGTACAGGTAACTTCCCGCTTACATGAATAGCAAATTTTCTTAGTTGTTTTTGTTGGCGGAAGCACTTGTCTTACTTTGCCTTTTTTTTCTCTCGCTCGCAGGAAAGAAGATCACTTTCGGTGATGATGACTGAGGCTGTGCGCCGCTTTTGATCTACAAGCTTTAGAACACCAAACTGAGACTGTTGTCCTATGTTATTATATACTAGCAAAAGTGCCCGTGCGTTGCAACAGGTGAGACTTGTCGCACAGCGAATATTGTATGAACTATTGGAATACTAAAAAATCCCCTGCCATGTTCATCGAACATCCCCGATCCAACGAATATTGTATTTTTTGGACTCAACCGTAAATATAATGTTCAAGAAATACATTTTATGTTATTGCTTTGGACACGGCAAGGTGTTGTGTCTTTCTCAATTTAGGCATACTGGTTCTTCAAAAAAAAAGGCCTTCATCACTTGTTCTTGTTTAGGTCAATAGTAAATGTGCACGTGCGTCGTAACGGGAGAAAAATCATGAGGACCACTAAGGATCGAACTACTCGCAATAAGATAAAATGCACGATAGCCGGCCCTACGAGCGGTCCACCAAGCAAATATTCTCGCCATCTTCCACTCTTTTGCTTCTTGGTGGTCTAGGTAATGATGTCTAAGCCTTACATCTCTGGAGAATATAAAATGTCGGGTAACTCTTTAGGGCCTATTTGATTTGTAGGATAGAAAACGTATGGTAATAGGCAAAACATATGATTGCAATGTCATGCCCACTCAATTTCTATAGAATTTACTATGCACCAAAGTTTGTGTGATTCCATCAGAGGATTTTTTAAAATACCTTGGAGTGAATATTAAATATCCTATAAAAAATAATAGGAAAACTTCTATGGGAAAAATATCTTATATGATCCAATCCTACAGATCAAAGAATAAATTTAGGAAAAAAAATATTAGGATTGAATCCTCCAAAAAACTCTACACAATTTCTTTAAATTAAAGGACCCGTTAGGATGTACGTTACAGTCGCCAGGCTCTCTGTGGTGTCGTGTAGAGGAACGTTGGTGTTGTCGACCTTGGTGGCCTGGTCGAGCTGCATCATGGTGTTGTTGTCGTGTAGAGTAACCCTGCTTTCCACTCTGATACCCTATGTGATTCGAAAATAATTGGTAAATATGATCCGCATTCGTTTACGTAAATCTGCTCCTAAATTGGTCTGGGCATCCAATTGGCACTCACCTCCGCCAAACTAACATGGGGAATATTCAAACCGGTAGTTTTTTCAGTTGAACTATCTGTGCCGATGGTGCTCAGGTTGTTTACTCGATGTCGTTGAGCGACCCGATCTACTTGCGCAGGATAGTGAGGAATGGCCAGCGCAAATGATAGCACTTCATCCGTCTCCGAGCAATCCTGCCCGGCGGTCAGCTACCTGTACTGGCCCTAAGAGTTAGTGTGCTGAAATAGGGGCAAGGAGCGACAAACCGTTACAAAGGCCCCGTGTGAAGAGTCGTGGCAAGACACTCCATTTTCTGTTGGCTAATCACGGCGAGGAATAACTTGTCGTGGACAAACCCGGTGGCCAGAGCTCCCTCTTCACGTACATCCAGGTCTCTCTTTGTGCTTAGCCAGGAACCTATGCGTCACCTTTTCTGGAACTCCATCAGCGAGGCGAGCAGGCATTCTCGTACACAAGCGATGTGAATCCATCATGTGTGCTAACCAGCTGCCGAGGTGTTCCTGAATCTTGAATTCTTGATTCCTTGCTCCACCTGGAGGCGGATATTTCTCAGCTCCTTACGATTGCATTGGTAGCCACGGGCATATATAGTACAGGAATCATCAGGTTGATAACGGGATCAGATTACAGTTCCTAACAGCACGCAAAATCAAGGATGGTTAGCTAGCTCCGATGCCTGCACTTGTTGGACTGCTAGGCGTGGGCGACTCCTGGATGTGACCGCGCGAGGCAGATTAATGTCTGGCGTAGCTCAACAACGATGTATGACGTGAGATGCACTCCAGGTCCAAGCCAGATTGGATCGTCGGCGTGGGCGCTTTGTCGCATGATGAGCCGGCTGCGCTAGGTCGAGGACGTGCCGGACATAGTCGCGCCGGAGCGGAGGAAACCTTGCGTAGCATGGCTGAGGGTCCTAGCTAATGCAAGAACTCGTCGATGTCTATTCCGTCTGAGATGCTGCTGGCGACTGGAGAGGAGGCCCCAGCGGGAGCACACGACCATAAGGGATCTGAACTTAATAGCGTCACCGCTGAAAATTCTGTGGGAGTTGCCGCCAACAACCGGAGAGGAGGCCGCACCGGGGGCATGACGATCAACTTCGACCTCAACTCAATCGCGGCGACCTACGAAATCAGACTAAATTGTGGAGAACCTAATCTGCATATCGTGGGTGCTGCAAAGTTTGGATCCACATGTGGATTACTTATGGGAGAAGTAAGGAGAGTCCATGCTGGGTTCACCTCGGTTCATACGTGCGGTCTGCTCTCCTGACCGGCTTCTAGAAGAGTCCACGTAGATCTGGAGACTCAGCCCTGACGTGCCTCTTGTAACGATCGGATCAACCATAAAAGGACCGAACGGACTTGATTTTTTCTATCGATCGTGGTGGAAAACGTACAATTAGACGGACGAAAACGTAACCCCTTGACGAACGAAAAAGGGAGGAAGAAACCTTCCTCCCTTTATTATTAGGTAAAGATATAGCCTTGCTGTAGACCGTGTTGGTACATCTGCTAGACAGTTTTTCGACCGTTTTGGAGATCTATACTTGTCATAAATTTAGTCCTACATACTGCCAAGGGGTTGTTCCTGAAGAAGTTAAGGTATTAGTTAGATCATGTTTGTTCGACTCCCAACACGCATTTGTCTGGTATTTTACTTGCGTCAGTGAGAACTACTCCTGAAATTCGACCAGGGAGAATGGCACCGTGAAGATTTGTAGCTGAACGATCTCAACTTGAAAACGATCAGCACATTAACAATGATAGTATAACCTAACATTCTTTACCCTGATTTGCTAATCGACTTATCGACGGCTGAAACTCCACTACAGTTTTTAAAAAAGCTCGTCTAAAAAAAAGGAAAATACCTCGGCTCCTCTAGCGCGTCGTCGCCCGCGTCAGAATCCACCGCGCCGCTCATGGCGCAAGCGCGCGGCGGGCGAGCCCATCTACAGCGAGATGCAGTGCACAAGAGCGCGTGCCTCTGCTCCGCCCGTCCGTCCCAGCACTTTTGCGCCCTCGACATGTTTGAGGAAATGCTCACAAGGTCTGTGCAGGATCCACTCGCGGGTAGCCATGTCGCAGGCTCATGGTATGCCCTTTGGACTCGCCTGGCTGGCCCTGCCACCTCAGGGCTCAGGCTCAGTTCGGCTACGAGCTGCAGTCTGCAAGGCCGAGACAAAGGTAAAAGTCCCTGTTGAGTTTATCTCATGTTCCCTCTCCGGCCACATTGGGTTTGCCATTTTGTCATGGGCATCTAATGAGGGTTAGCTTAAGCCTAACGATGGCATGACCCTTGTGCGATATTTTGTCTCGTACTGGTTGTACAATCTCTTCAATATGCGTCACACGGATTCCCGGCTGCTAGAAACCCAATGTTCATCACTTCCTTTTGTTCTCTAGGCTCAGTTTCCATGAAAGTGCTCTGTAGTTGGCATGTAACATCATGGGCTAATCTTTTTTAACATGGCTGACAGGTACCTTGTGTTTATTTAGTGAAGAGAGGACGGCGTTGCTCAGTCATACAGCCAAAATACATCGTTAAATAATGCAACTGTGGAGCCAAGACTTGACTCATGTGCTTCCTTAGCTCCATACCTGTGCAGCCCCCGCTTCAAGCTGCCGTGAGGGGCCTGTGCGTCAGTTGAAGGGGGTCCTAGTGTTAGTAGGTAAATTTCGCTGTTTTTGGTGCATAGTTTAACTCAATCTCTCTCATTTGCTGCCTTGCTGCTGTCTACCTTCCCAGTAGCTTCCTTTCGATGCATATTATTGCTCTCCTTTCCTCCGACTACATCTGTTTGGTTTCTCCCCTTTGCAAGGCCTGCTTTTGCTCCTGCCATTGCTGTGCTTCCTTGGGTGTGCCAGGAGATGAAGGCGTTGCTTGGCACGGTAGTTGACGCGGCAATAGGATGGCTGGTGCAAAGCATCCTCGGGAGCTTCTTCACTGGACACATGGAAGCGTTCGCTTGTGAAGCCGGTCTTGCTGAAGATGTGGAGAAGCTCAAATTTCAGATGAGGTACGTGGAGATGGTTCTCGCTGCTGCTAAGGGAAGGAGGATTGACAACAAGCCTCTAGCCCAGTCATTGGATGATCTCAAAGAGCTGCTTTATGACTCAGAGGATGTGATGGATGAGCTCGATTATTACCGGCTCCAGCAACAGATCGCAGAAGGTGTTTCACTCGTCTCCCTTATTCCATCTTTGTTGCTTTCAGCTTATTTTATGTTGGTTTGATTGTGAGCGCTACTTGGCCTACACGCAATCAAGTGTAGCTGAATATCATAGTCATGACCCTGCAGATCATCTTTTGCTTAATTGTGATCTCTTTTCAATTATTCATCTTTTGTTAGATATCTAGACAAAAGGTAGATGGGTCTCCACCTTACGAAACCTGTGTCAATTAATAATTTAATACATGATAATATCTGATTTTTCTTAAGTGCTTTTCATGTGCTTGTCCCCAAATAACTGAGAGTTTGCTTATGCAGGGAGAGGTTGTAGTGCTCCTAGTGGTGCTGATACTGAGGGAAGCTATGTGTCCTCATCCGCTTCATCTTATGCTCTCGAATTAGTGCACAATGCCACAAGCCAAGTAACTAGTTGGGCCTCCTGCAGCAGAAAAAGGAAGCGTCAAGAGGACTTAGAGGAGAGGCCAGCTTATAGTACCATACTGACTTTTGAGATTAAAAATAACATTTCTGAGAGGATCAATGGAATAGTGATTCATTTATGCACTATTGGAAATTCTGTGCAGCGAGTTCTTCAGCTTGCGCTCTCGTGCCCGGTTGCAACATCAAGTGAGAGCCATTATATTACCAGGAATGCTCGCCTGACAACTTCTGTTCCAATTGAATCTAAGGTGTATGGAAGGGATGCAGAGAGAGACAATATAGTAGAGCGGTTGGTAAATGGAAAATCTAGTGATCTGAATGTTTTGCCAGTAATTGGTATTGGTGGTGTTGGGAAGACGACACTTGCTAGATTTGTATACCGTGATCAAAGAATTAGAGATGATTTTGATCTGCAAATGTGGGTTTGTGTATCCACTAACTTTGATGAAGTGAGGCTAACACTTGAGATCCTAGAGCATGTATGTGAAAATAGACAAGAGTATGAAAACGTAAGCAATTTCAATGTACTGCAGGAGATCCTTGTAAAGTATATTGGAAACAAGAAGTTTCTGCTGGTATTGGACGATATGTGGGAAGATAAGGACATGAGTGGATGGATTAAACTCTTGGCTCCATTGAAAAATCAAGTAACTGGCTGCATGGTATTAGTAACAACTAGAACGAAATCAGTTGCAAAAATGATCGGAACAATGAATGAAGTCAGAGTGAGTGGTCTGGATGAAAATGAGTTTTGGCTGCTCTTCAGGGCATGTGCATTTGGTAATGAGAACTACGAGGGTCATCCTAGTTTGCAATCTATTGGGAAACAGATTTGCAAATCACTAAAGGGCTGCCCACTAGCTGCACGAAGCGTTGGTGCACTTTTGAACACAAGTGTCAGCGATAAGCATTGGAGGAAAGTTCAGGACAAATGGAAATATCTTCAAGAGGATGCTGATGATATTTTGCCCATATTGAAGCTTAGTTACGATTATCTACCAGTCCATCTTCAGCACTGCTTCTCATACTGCTCTCTGTTTCCGGAGGACCACCGGTTTAATGGTGAAAAATTGGTGCAAGCTTGGATATCACAGAATTTTGTTCAGTGCAAAGACCCTACTATCAGATTGGAGGAAACAGGGCAGACATATTTGGATAGTTTAGTGGATTTGGGCTTCTTCCAAAAGGTTGGATCACAGTATGTTATGCATGACCTAATGCATGAATTGGCAGGAAAAGTTTCATCAAACCAGTGTGCTACTATACATGGTCTGAAACCTGAGACGATTCTACCAAGTGTTCGCCATTTGTCAATCATAACTACTGCTTTTGATAAAGTTGAACATGGCAGTTTTCCTATTGAGAAATTCGACAGAATACTACAGAAGGTTAGTCTTCCGCAAAAATTGAGGACTTTGATGTTGTTTGGGCGAAGCAGCCTAAATTTATTAAGACCTTTACAAAGATTATGCAAGGAGGCAAAATGTTTAAGGTTCCTGAGAATTTACTTGACAGCTGCTGACATCAGCTCTGCATACAGTTCATTAAATTCATGCCATCTTCGCTATCTTGAAATTGTTTATGTCGTCACAAATAGGACAGTATATGATGGCTACAGTAAAATTCCGTTTCCTCAAGCTTTGACAAGATTTTATCACCTTCAAGTACTGGATGTGGGTATTTCATGGAATGCCGCTGTACCTACAGATATGAATAATCTTGTTAATCTGCGCCATCTTATTGCTCATGAGGAAGTGCACCATGCAATAAATTGTGTCGGCAACATGACCTTTCTTCAAGAATTAAAATTCAAGGTTCAAAATGTTGGCATTTTTGAGATAGGACAACTTCAGTCCATGAATGAGCTTGTATCACTTGGAATTTCTCAACTTCAAAATGTTAAGACTAAAGAAGAAGCAAGGGGGGCCAGGCTGATAGACAAAGAATATCTACAAACATTGTCCTTGACATGGGAGGATAGCAGAATGAGCCTTCAACTTGATACAGCAACGGATGTGCTTGAAGGTCTTGAACCACATCAGAACGTCAAAACGCTAGAAATAACTGGATATGGGGGTGGTAGCTCCCCAACCTGGCTTTCGAGTGCTCTCTCACTTACCTCCCTGCAAATACTTCATCTAGAGAAGTGCAGGGAATGGAGAATTCTTCCATCTCTTGAAATGCTTCCTTTCCTTGGGAAGCTGACATTGATCGGGATGTTTAATGTAATGGAAATCCCAATTCCTTCCTTAGAAGAGCTGATCCTGATCAATATGCCAAAATTGAAAAAATGTATTGGTTCTTATGGAATGGAATTGACTTCCCATCTAAAGGTTTTGGTGATCAAGAACTGCCCTCAACTGAATGAGTTCACTCCTTTCCAGAGTTACTCTTCTTTCAACACTGAGCAGAAGTCATGGTTTCCGACTCTCAGGAAACTCTCCATCGCGCATTGTCCTCATATAATGTACTCCCTCCGTCTCGAATTAATCGTCTTGAATTTGTCAAAATATGGATGTATCTATACACTAAAATACGTCTAGATACATCCATATTTTGACAAATCCACGACAATTAATTTGAGACGGAGGGAGTACTAAATTTGTTCTCTATATTTTTTCCTTCGTGTTTAGTACATTATGAATTTGTAGCCACTTACTCTGATTAATGGTATTGCAGCAAGTGGAAAATCCTTACACTTAGAGAAATGAAGGTGCTCAAGGAGTTGGAGTTGATGGACCTGCATGTTGTCAGAGAATTGTCAGTTCCTTGTCTGGAGAAGTTGGTGTTGATTAATATGCCAAGCCTGGAAACTTGCATCAGTTTAAAGGCTTCACCACCTCTGCAATTTTTACCTTCCCAAGGAGATCAAAAGGAATCGACATCTAGTCTCTGTAGACTCACCATCCATGATTGCCCTTGTTTGATAGTGTCACATCCTCTTCCGTTTTCTGGTCAGATTTCTGAGTCGTCCATCAAGAGAGTTCGAAGACTTCCAAATCTGAGTATAAACCATAGACACTTCAATATCGAATCTCATGAGTTGACTGTGCTAGATAGCAGTATCCTGGCATTCCATAATCTTAGGGGGATAACACGGTTCTCGATAACAAATTGTCCAAACCTGGTCTCTCTTTCAAGCGAAGCTTTCAGCCAGCTGACCGCCTTAGAGGATCTATGCATACGCGACTGCCCTAATTTGACTAAGTCAAACATTATGTCAGAGGATGTCCAAGAAAACTTTACGTCTGCAAGCAACCTTGTCCTCCCATCTCTCAAATCTCTCCACATTAGCAGATGCGGCATAACAGGGAGGTGGCTTACTCAAATGCTTTCACATTCACAGTCCCTCAAGACGTTGCAAGTAAATGACTGTCCACAGATAAAGTTTCTATCAATCATTCAACCTGCAGAAACAGGAACCAGCAGTTCAGTTGCAGCAGTGATGACCTCAGCCCACGACGAACATCAACTGAAAATACCATGTAATACCCTATGTTCTCTAAAGGAGTTATCTATTACCTTCTGCCCGGACCTAGAGTTCTGTGGGGGTAAGGTAGAATTCGGAGTATTCACCTCTCTTGTGAAGCTCGAGCTTACTGATTGCCCCAAACTGGTCTTATTGTTGGTGGGTGAAACGAAAGATGACGGTACCGTGGAAGTCGGGTTGCTCCCACCGTCACTTGAAGACATTTGTATCAGTCATTTCCCAGAAAACTTGCAGTCCTTCATTCCTGAAGGACTTCTCCACCTCAAAAAGTTAAGTATACGCAGTAGCCGATATTTGAAGTCTGTAGAACTGCATGCCTGTATGGCGCTAGAGGAGCTGCAAATCCTGGGGTGTGTCCAGCTGGCTGTACTGGAGGGCTTGCAGTTCCTCACTTCCCTTCGAAGGTTGGATCTCATGATGAACCCCGAGCTGTCTCGCACATGGGAGGTCGAAACCCAGGAGCAAGAAGGTGGCAATCGAATTCAGCTGCTTCCTCCATCACTTGAAAGACTTCAGATCTGGAAGCTCACAGATGGGGTCCAGTCCCGTCTCCTGACCTACCTTCCCGCCATCACCAAATTAGCAATAAGAGGTCCAGAATTGACGTCTCTACAGCTGGGATGCTGCAGGACACTGAAAGAGTTGGAAATTGAAAACTGCGACTCTCTTGTGTCAATCGAAGGCCTTCAGTTTTGTAGAAACCTAACTTTCCTGAAAGTACTATGTAACTTTCCTGGTCTAGCTTCCTGTTTGGGGTTTACGTCGCACCAGCAAGGGGCCTCTGAGATCTGGTCTGGACTAGACACTATTGAGATTAGCGACTTGTCTGTCCTTTGCACACCCTTGTGCCAACAACTGACATCTCTAAGACGCCTAATTTTGTTTGGGAAACAGAAAGAGAGCATGGTGAACCTAACAGTGGAACAAGAGAGAGCGTTACAGCTTCTAACCTCCCTCCAAGAACTTCAATGTTTTATGTGCCCGAATCTCTCATCTCTTCCTGCAAACCTACATAGGCTGACCTCCCTCGAGAGGTTATTTATCTCGCATTGTGCGAGCATCACAAGACTGCCAGACATGGGCCTCCCACCTTCTCTCAGGTACCTTTGGTTATCCGATTGCAGTGAGGAGCTAGGCATGCAATGCAGAATGACAGCAACAGAGAAGCTTAGGATCAGGATTGATAATGAGTCTTTGAACTAATCAACAGTGGCTTCTTCCTAGGTACATTTCCAGAGCATTTTTTCTTTCAGTTACTAATCGGCACCTGTCGGATATATACCGAATAGGGGTATAGAAGATGGTAGACAAAAGAGCTGGACTACCAGGGTGGCCTGCAAGGTAATGGGTTTAGGTCCATTGGGCGGCCCAGTAGTCCAACGCGTAGAAGCCGGATTCTAGAAGAACCCGGATCACGGCCCGCGTGATCTGGCTTGGAGGAGAAGACGGATTCCTTACTTTCCAAGTTACAAGTTAAACGTAGTCTTCTAGGTTTCTGGTTCTGTAAGCCCTAATCCGGCTATTATATAAAGCCGGACGGGAGATAGATTTCATAAGTTCAATAAGTTCCTTTAGTTCCAAGGTTCTAGGTTCTAGCTTAAGCCTTGCGCAACTCGCCGGGAAGTTCATCCTCGACGAGTAGCTAGATCTATTCCCTTACATTGTAACCTTATTATACGGGCTTTAGTCCCTCATAGTGAGAAGTGCAGGAGTAGGTACGCCGTACTGTCGCGACGTACCGAACCTGGGTAAATCCCGTGTTCTGTGTTTACTACGCTATCCCGTTACCCCACGTCTCTACCGTAGTCTCATGACACCCCAGTCTATGAAAACTACTACGATGTCTCGACAGTTGGCGCCCACCGTGGGGCAAACGACGTCAGGCGTGAAGTTCCGATCTGGGATATTAGGCGGAATCGGAAGATCGATCACCGTCGGAAGCTTGGAATTCGACAACGACGTCGGGCGCTTCCTCGACAACGGATCCTACATCCCGGCGCAAAACCATCTGGTAAGTGCCTGCGTTTTACCGATTGGATCTGCTAATATCTTTATCGGATTAACCGCGGAAGCAATGGGGTTTTGCGGTGAAAGCAATTATCTCCCACCCGCCCTATACCCAGTCGAAGACGACTATGATGCCGGATTTTGCTCAGATCGCCGACAAAACGGTGATACCCACTTTATCGGCATGGTGCAATCCGAGATCGCCGAAAACACGGATGACGGAAATCCCGTGCAAGAGGCAGACAACAATACACCCGTCTCAGAGACGGAAGAACCAATACCCGTCACAGAGACGGAAGATCCGACATCTGTCAACCAGACGATGAATTCGGAAACAGAGTCCGTGCTTGCCGCCATTGAGGCGAGATTGGAGTCGGAAACCGGATCGGATAACTTCGAATCCGAAGACGAAGATGATGATGCCTTCGTAAGAAAAGTTAAGTCCTTTCAAGAGGGATTCCATGAAGTGCTAATGGCAAAACCAGCTGATACAACGGGTGCCGATAGCCAGGAAAGCCCTAAAACCCCTCCACCAGCAGAGGAGAGGGAAGACGGAGAAACTTCTCCGATATTTCCTAATGTCAAGGAGATGACAGAGGATGAACCTGTCAAAAAACCTCCGTCTTCCAAGAAAAAGCACCGTGCTTCTAAAAAACTCCAGTACAAACTCCGGAAGAAAAAGTCAGCTGATCTCGCTGATGAAAACCTGGAAGTCGGAGATATTAGTGGCACAAAGCCTACGGAAAAGAAATCTAAGGAAATCACTGCTCCGCCAATGACAGAACTGGAAGAGCAAGAACTATTACAAACTCCAGTGGGACCCAATGAACCCCCTGAGATGCTGGAAGCCAGGAGACAAGCTTTCCAACGGCAACAGCAACAACTGCTTAGATCTCGGCAACACCTCCAACAAACCCATAATGACATCAAAATCATGAAGGAAGAAATTGAGGAGTACGAGAGAAAGCACAGATCTGTCTTAAAACCTACAAGGTTACCCGGAATTACAAAACCGGAAGAACTGCCGCCAAAAGAAAGGTTCTATAACCCATCTTGGCAAAAGCAGTTAAACGGCAAAGATGCCAAGGGCGAACCAATATACAAAACCGCAGCTGAAAACGCGGAAGCAGCGTTCGCCATCCTGAATAACGATCTGTACTCCAACGGGGAAAAACTCCAAGGGGTGTATGCTTTCCTAGGAAAAGCATTACAGCAGCAACAGCGAGGACAAGAGAGATCAGGGAGGCTGCATGATAATTCCGCCCTCTGCAAAACTGTTACTTGCGCTGCTGGAGCACCTGGACCGGAAGAACCCGGAGATTCGGATAAAAAAGAGGATCCGAGAAAAGACAAGAAAAACCCCGACAACCGGGACGCAACGTCTAGAACTGGACCTCATCTCCCGAAAGATGGATATAAACCACACGATCGGGAAGACAAACACCGGAATGACGGCAAAATAATGCCACCTCCGAGAAACCCAGCTGAAAAAGCTGGAAGATACGATACACCTCACAGACGTGAAAGATCTCGGACACCGCCTAAAGATAAGGAAAGGTACAGGAGCAGGACTCCACCTAATCCCAGAGGGCGTGACAACGGAAGAGATAGAGATAACCTCGGAAAAACGCGTCCGCGTAACAATGGAAAAGAAAGGAGCAGATCCCCTTCTGTCCATTCAGCCGGGAGATATTCTGCACATATTGATAGAGCAGAAAAGGATGATCTATACTTTGGTCCTAAGTGTTTTACAGACAGGATCCGAAGGATAACCCTGCATTCTGGCTTCGCCAAAGTTGGTCCAACCTACCAAAAATATACCGGCAGTACAAACCCGGATACCTGGCTTTCAGATTATTACACAGCCGTCCAGATCAACAACGGGACAGACCTGGAAGCTGTCAAGTTTCTTCCCCTAATGTTGCTAGACGGAGCCAGAGATTGGATTAATGGTTTACCATCAAGAACTGTCGACAGTTGGGATGATATGGCGAGAGTATTTACTCAGCATTTTCGAGGAACATACAAACGCCCAAATAGCATCAACCAGCTGAACCGTTGCACCCAATTTGAAGACGAACCATACGTGGATTTCATCTCCAGATGGACTGCAATGAAGAATAGTTGCTCTGGAGTAACTGACGTACAAGCAATGCATGCTTTCGTCAATGGCCTAAAACCCGGACTTGTACCGTTCATGGTTGGTTCTAAAAAGCACAAAGATCTCGGATCTATGCTCACAACCGCTAATGAGCATGCTGCAGCCGAAGACGATATCAGAGCAAGAGGAGGCAATATTGAGTCACTGATACTGGCCAAGAAAACACCTCGTTCTGACAAAAAAGGAACTCCGGAGTCAACAACAAAGCCCAAGGAGGTTAACTTAGCCTTTGGAGGAGAAAAAGGGAACAAGTGGAAGGGCCGCAGTCCGGATCCCATCAATTACACTCCTGAAGAATGGGAGAGAATTAAGTCGGAACCCTGCGTCCACCACTCTCAGTTTGGGAAACCAACCCACACAAACGCGCAATGCCGGCTAAACAAGCATATGAAAGGCAATGCAGGATCCGGAAATAAAGGGAAGGGTTCTAAGAGGAAACCCACCAAACAAAAGCCAGAAGCTGAAAAAGAAGACAGTGAATCGGACACTGATGATAAAATCCAGGAACAACAGCGAAAAGGCGAACCTAAATTTCCGAGGGTTGACGGAGAAGCAATGCTAACTTTCTTAGCAACCCCGTCAGCAAAGGTGGCCAAAAGGACACTTCGAGAAATAAACGCGGTTGTTCCTGCAACCCCAAAATTCTTGAAGTATTCCAACACACCGATAATCTGGGATCAGTCTGATCATCCCGGAAATATCCCTGAACCCGGCACACAAGCTCTTGTTGTAAGCCCTATTGTTCAAAACACTAGGCTAAGAAGGGTGCTGATGGACGGAGGATCCAGCATCAATATAATGTACCTGGATACACTGAAGCACTTGAAGATATCCGAGTCCCAGCTCAATTACAGCAATATACGCTTCCATGGCATTGTTCCTGGCAGGCAAGCACGATCCCTAGGAGAAATTTCCCTAGATGTCACCTTCGGAGATAAAGATCACTTCCGGCAGGAAAAAGTATCCTTCGAAGTTGTGCCGTTCGAGAGCGTGTATCACGCAATACTCGGACGTCCGGCTTTCGCCAAGTTTATGGCAAGATCTTGCTATATCTACAACAAGCTGAAGATGCCAGGACCCAAAGGAGGAGTAATCACCATTGCCGGTGATTTCAAGCTGGCAAACGAGTTGGAGAAGCAAAACGCCCTTTGCGCTCAAAGAGTTATAGCTCAGGAAGAACTGAAGGAGTTAGCCAAGGAGGTATCGCCGAAAGAAATGCCGGCAGGAAAAGAAACTCGGAAGCCAACAGATAGCTTCAAGGCATCCGAGAATACAAGACAGGTAATCCTAGATCCCAAAGATCCGACAAAATTCGTCGTTGTAGGGACTGGGATGACCGACAAATAGGAAGGCGAGCTCATCAAGTTCCTCCGTGAGAACTGGGACATTTTTGCTTGGTGTCCAGCTGACATGCCAGGCGTACCCAGGGAACTTGCTGAGCACCAACTCAAGGTTATTCCCGGATCAAAACCCGTCAAACAAGGTCTCCGTCGATTTGACGGAAGAAGACGGAAGGCTATTGGCAAGGAAATTATCCGGCTTTTAGCAGCGGATTTCATCAAGGAGGTAATCCATACTGACTGGTCCGCAAATCCGGTATTAGTACCGAAGAAAGACACAACTGCCCTCCGAATGTGTATAGATTACACAGGATTGAACAAGTTATGTCCGAAAGATAGGTTTGCGCTGCCGCGAATCGATCAAATAATAGATGCCACTGCAGGCTCTGAGCTTTTATGCTTTTTGGATGCATACTCCGGGTACCACCAA
This sequence comes from Alopecurus myosuroides, assembly GCA_028641055.1. Lineage (NCBI taxonomy): Eukaryota > Viridiplantae > Streptophyta > Magnoliopsida > Poales > Poaceae > Alopecurus > Alopecurus myosuroides. The sequence goes on from CM054059.1 coordinate 118,134,358, forward strand.
ATACGCATGAAAAAGGAAGATCAAATCAAAACTTCTTTTATAACCCCGTACGGGACGTATTACTACGTAACCATGCCTTTTGGCCTGAAGAACGCAGGAGCAACCTACCAGCGTTGCATGCAACGTTGTTTGCATAGTCAGATTGGAAAAAACGTCCATGTTTACGTGGTCGATATTGCTGTCGTAACCAAGGAAAAAGATACACTCCTTGAGGATTTGCGAGAAACTTTCGAAAACTTGCGCACTTACAAGATGAAGCTGAATCCATCTAAGTGCGTATTCGGGGTTCCCTCAGGAAAACTTCTAGGTTTCATCGTTTCTCACAGAGGAATAGAAGTGAACCCGGAAAAGATCAAGGCAATCTCGAGCATCTCGGAACTTACGTGTGAAAAAGGTGTCCCAGAATTGCCGAGTTCCGCCGCAACCATAAAAAGATTTCTTAGTTGGCTGGGGGCTAAGAACCTACCATGCTTCAAGCTGCTGAAAAGTTTCGACAAGGTCAAGTGGATCGCGGAAGCCTGGGAACACCTAGCAAGTTATGTCCCCTTCTGTACTTAGTTCAAATCTATGTAAACATCTTTTGAGATCATGAAATAAAGTTGTCGGAATGCTGTCATCCATTTTTCTCATAAGTGCAAAGTGTTTCCGTCTCATCTATTTCCCAATGATCTTACAAATTTCTCAGTGTTAACCCGAATTGTGCTTGCGTACTCGGCGTTACATAACTGAATGATTTTTCAGCCTTTTAGCGGCTAAAAGAAACTTGAATTGCTTGCGTGCCCAAGTTTTACTTAAAACCTTCCTTGTTTCTCTAAGTCTTATCTGATCGTGCGTATGCTGGGTTACTGGAACTAGTTAGTAAAAATGCCTTTAGCATGATTCATGTTTTCGAGTTTTAAAACTGCTTGGTTCGTCCCCAGTTACTCGGCATAACGATTCATAATGCTATTTGAGCCATTTCAAACACTAAGGACAGTTAAAGCATACACACCAGAGAACTTAGAAGATAAAGGAGTAATAAAATCCAAACAACTTGCAAAGAAATTTCATAGTTTAAACTGCAAAAGACGGAATTTTCATACATAAGAAGCATTACATTTTGGATTACAAATGAAAGAACAGTAATGCTCCTATTGTCTAAATTTTCTATCCAGGTTCCAGGTAACCCTTCAAGAATCCGACTCCTCCTCGCTGCTTTCTTCATCGGGAATTGGAGGAGCTTCTTCTTCTGGATAGTGGACGCCGACATTTACCATGGCGGCAATCTGGGTGGCGTGGCCCTTAACTTCACCAAAGATGGTGGATCGTTGCGCATCCGTGTATCCCTGAGGGACACCGGTGGCCACACGCCAGGATTTGGCACTAGGGTAGTGCATGCGCATAAGGCCTAGGGCCATACGCGCACCACCCCGTGCAGCGGAGCGGAGAACAGACTCCTTGGACTCCGCCACCTCCATGATGATACCCGGAAGTTTTTCAACCTCCGAGCATTCCCCAGATTTTTCGGGAAGAAACTTGCCTACCAGCTGCGTTGCAGCAGCCTTCAGCAAGTTCCATGTCTCCCCGAAAGCTCGGATGCCTGCAGCCCGAGTGCCATCTGGGGTGTCTCCTATTTGATCCAATAAAGCATACAAAAGGGTTAAGGAGACAAACAGAGAAAGCAAAACATGGAAATATGAAGGCAAGGGTAAAAAATTTACCGATGAGTTTATCGATCTCGGAAACTTCCTCCAGGCGAAGGTTCAGAGCTTCAGTCAAATCCTGGATGGTGGATTTGTCTTTCTCCGCCTGCTCGGAAGCCTTGGAGTTAGCCACTCCAAGGGCCAGATTGCTGGCTTCCAGGTCTCGTTGAGCCTTCACAAGATTCTTGTGAAGCTCAATGTTCTCATTACGGAGAATCTCGGCGTTGCCGGAATCTTCCGCTGCTTGTTTAGCTTCAGCTAAAGCAGCTGAAAAGCAAGGGAAAATCCGAGTTGGTCAATTTCCTCGGGAAAAAACTTAGACAAAGCCTTAAATCGGAAATTTCAAAACGAAAAAGCCTACCTTTCGTTTCCTTCAAAGCAAGCTGAGATGATTCCAGCTCTGCCTCTCTCTCCTCAAGAATAGAAAGAAGACTCCGAACTTCTTTATTCTTGATAGTGAGCTTCCTGAAAACTTCAAGGTTTATGGCCTCGGAGGTTTGCTGAAACACAGCAAGGAAAAGTATGGTTAATAAAAACATCAAAGCAAAAAAGCATGCATTTTGTTTAATGCTTGGGGGCTAGAGTTACATACCTGGCTCATGCGTTGCAAACCTGCTAAGTTTTCCCGGAATTCCTTCGCGTATTCCGCGAAGTGATTTTCGGCCGCGTTCAAGCCGTCATTTATAGCCTTAAAATCCTTGTCAAAAGTGGGGATTTCCTCGTCGAAAATCCGAGAAGATTTCCCCACCTCTGGAGCCGCCCTTTCCCTCGTGTCCGACTCGGACACAACGGGCTGGCTGGGCTCTGGGGGCTTGGTGGTGGTGGCGGCAGTAGGTTCTTCCGCCATTGACTGCGGCGTATCCGGGGCGACGGCGGGAGATGGTTGGCTGCCTCGGTTGGAAGCAGCTTTGAGCTTCTTCAACTTCCTCGGCTTCAAGGTGGAGGGGGGCAAGCTAAAAACCGAAAACCCGGAAAAGGTTAAAACACCGAAGATGGACGAAAAGGATTCCATAAAAGAAAAAACCCGGAAGAAAATAACCTGGACGTGGCGACGGGGATTCCGTCAAGGTCGATAATTTCATCCGAAGAAATTATCTTCTTGCGTTTGCGCCCACCAGTAGCGGCGGTACGCAGCGCATCCAGCTCGGCCTCGGAGGCTAACTCCGAGTCTGGAAGATCCACAAGCTGTTGGAAAAAACCAATCAGATTCGAAAGGTAGATTTTCCAGGAAGTAATATTATACCTAAATACCGGGAAATTTACCTTAGGCGCGGGGTTGTCGGCCGTGTACATTGGCCGACTCTCCGTGTATTGATCGCGTGAAGCGACCAACTGATTGATGCGCCGCCTGAGCTCCTTTGCGGGCCAATCCTTGTCGGTTGTCCGCATTGGATCCTTGGCTCCTGTGTATTCACACAGGAGACGGCCTTCGTGGTTTGCCAATGGCTGAATCCGCCTATTCAGCCAGCAAAAGACCGTGTCCATTCCGGTCAAAGGAGGTTTGGAGGAAGTGAGTTTGGCGATGCGCCTCTTGATCCTTAGTAGATCTGGAGGCAGAACCTGGACGGCCTCTGTAACCCAGTTATCCTGGGGAACAGCGGCGGAGTTCACAAAAGGTGGAACCCCGACGGCTTTTTTAGGAAAAGGCACGTCGGGGTGATAAAAGAAGGAACCCGTCCAGAATTTGACGGATTCCGAGGTTTTTATTTTGGGGAACCAGTCCTCTCGGAATCTCCGAAGAGTAAAGGAAATGGTTCCGCAATTTGGGAGTGCGCCCTCCGAAGAGTTACGCTTAACCCCAAAGCAGTACAACCAAAAATCTAACCTAGGCTCTATTCCTAGGTAACCCTCGAATAAGGCCTGGAAGCCGGCCATATACAGAATGGAATTGGGAGGGAGATTATGAGGTTGGATGTTGTAGTGAGCTAGAACTTGGAGGAAGAAAGAAGAAGGGGGAAGCCCCATACCTCGCAGAAGGTGGGAGGCGAGGAGCACCCTTTCGCCCTCTTGCGGCGCGGGTTCGGTCTCCTCTTCCGGGAGCCGCCATTTCTTCTTCAAAACCAGGCCTTCTTTCTCCAAGTTGGGAAGAAGAGCCGGGGGAATACTGCAGGCAATCCAGTTGCCTGCAGTTTCCTCTTCTTCATCTCCTCCGGCGGCGGCGGTAGTGGCGGCCTTCGCGGCGGCAAGCTGCTCGTCGAGGAGCTCCACCTTTTCCTCCGCCGTTTCGGGAGCGAACGGCGGGGTTGATGCGGTGCCTGGTCCCGCAGCATCTGTGGTGGCGGAGACGTTTCCTCCGCCCGCTGTGGACGCCGTGTTTTTTTCCAGCTCGCCGCCGGCGTGCTTGGGCGACCCAAGTTGGGGATCTAGATCGCTCAGGAGCTCGTCGACGGAGGCGCGAACTGGAGATGATTGCGGAGATGCCATCTTTCTCGGTGGTGTTGGTGCGCTCCGGCGTGGGAAGGGCTCGTCGGGGCAGGGAATCGTTCTCGCTCTCGAGCTCGCGTTCGCACCAGTGGTGAAGGCAGTGAGGGAGTGAAGAAGGTTGATGAGGAGGATGAAGACGGCTATTTATAGCCTAAAAACCCTCTAGATACGCGCCAACGGCTCTTTTGACCGTTGGATGTTCGACGCGTGTCGATCGCCGGAAAATCCGGGAAACGGAACGACAGAGGAATGATGGCTATCTCCTCGTTTCTCGTGAGAATCTGTCAGAGATACGTTGCAGGGTTTCCCGCGTGAAACCAAGCGGCGCTTGCGTCAGCATGATTAAAGCGCTGATGTCACGTGTGCCTTTTCCGCGAAGGATCGCGAGAAGAAAAGCCGGATTTTCGTAGTTCCGAGTTTTATGTTACCATCTCCTTCAAAAGGAAAGAAGAAAGAATCAAGACTGCTGAATCAAGTTTCCCGGACAAAATGTATTTGACGAAAGGCGGAGTTTCAGAGTTTTGATCCTTCCTGGGGGCTACTGTCGGATATATACCGAATAGGGGTATAGAAGATGGTAGACAAAAGAGCTGGACTACCAGGGTGGCCTGCAAGGTAATGGGTTTAGGTCCATTGGGCGGCCCAGTAGTCCAACGCGTAGAAGCCGGATTCTAGAAGAACCCGGATCACGGCCCGCGTGATCTGGCTTGGAGGAGAAGACGGATTCCTTACTTTCCAAGTTACAAGTTAAACGTAGTCTTCTAGGTTTCTGGTTCTGTAAGCCCTAATCCGGCTATTATATAAAGCCGGACGGGAGATAGATTTCATAAGTTCAATAAGTTCCTTTAGTTCCAAGGTTCTAGGTTCTAGCTTAAGCCTTGCGCAACTCGCAGGGAAGTTCATCCTCGACGAGTAGCTAGATCTATTCCCTTACATTGTAACCTTATTATACGGGCTTTAGTCCCTCATAGTGAGAAGTGCAGGAGTAGGTACGCCGTACTGTCGCGACGTACCGAACCTGGGTAAATCCCGTGTTCTGTGTTTACTACGCTATCCCGTTACCCCACGTCTCTACCGTAGTCTCATGACACCCCAGTCTATGAAAACTACTACGATGTCTCGACAGCACCCCCCCCCTTTTCTTTCTTAAATTAATTGATCTCTCTGCAGGCTACAACGGATATTACCGCACTTACCGTTACCAACACATTTGTGCCAGTGCGATATACTCTTTTGGCATTCCACAAGGTACTCAAGCCGTATGATGATGTACACAGAAACCATGGGTTGAAAGTGCAAGCTGTTTTGTTTATGAAGGATATTGTGACCTTCCACTCATTCTTGTGTCTCCTCTAGTCGGTTCCTGACATGTTATATATGCTACAACTGAAAGCTGCTCACAAGGTACTTCACTATGTTTATTGTGATCTATGTAGTCTAGACCAGATGATCCATGGAGCAAGCATTTAAATGCCATCTAAATTGTATATTTGGTTATCCATGTTCTGACAGTGATAGCCATGCGAATTAAAATGGTCATGATTTGATGGACTGGCCTGTCAGGCTTAATTTTGCTAGACGCGTTTACTCCTGGCAGCGGTTGATTCCCAATCCCACGATCTAAAAGTTGCTCGGATAGACGGATACGATAATCATTGTTGTCCCCTAATTTTCTGTGTTCAGGAGGGACAATAGCTCTTTCACGAAGCCTGGCAATATTGCCTTTATTGGAGGGTTTGATTCATCTCTTGGGAGGATCAGGTAATTTGAAACGCTAAACTCGCCCTTTGGGGAAAGTCTACCAGTTACATCTGTTTGACATCCCTACCTCTTGTATTGCACTAACTATTTTCCGTCACCAGAATACCAGATCCAAAGTTCACTTGAGAAACATTTTAGCTCATGTAGAGAGATCACAAGGGTTTCAATTCCGAAGAACTATGAAACTGGTGCAAGCAAAGGGTAAGTTGGCTCTGTTGTATGGAAGTGATTTGCTCCTAGGTCAAGCCCTGTCCTCGTTCTTGTCCGTGACTCTTGGCTGCTTGGTTCTGCTGTGTTGTGCAGGATAGCGTACATGGTGCTCAGTGACAACGGTTCCTCGCCGAAAGCCATGGAGCTGAGCGGATCTGACCTCGATGAAGGCGAAGCCTAAACTTGATGACAGAGACAGCACCGTTAGTACCAGAGGAAGAGCTGACTGTGTCGGAAGAACAGGGTCTAGGGGCCATAGTGACAGCCGTGGCAGGTCCTTTGGCGGCCGAGGTGACAGGGGCGGCCGTAGCGACAGAGGTCGCGGTGGTCAGAGTGGTGCACCTCTCCGGCAGAGTGCTTGTACAGTTAGTACAGGTAACATGAATAGCAAATTACTCTAGTTTTTTTTTTTTTTTTTGGCTGGCCGAACAGACTCACTAGTCTTACAATGTTTGTTTGTTCTTTCTCGGAAAGAAGACCACTTTCGGTGATGACGACTGAGCCTGTGTGCTGCTTTTGATGTAGACCGTGCTGGTGCATCTGCCAGACAGTTTTTCGGCTGTTTTGGAGATTTTTACTTGTGTTATAAATTTAGTCCTATATATATATACTGCGTCGTGGTCGTTCCTGAAGAAGTCGTTTGTCACGGTACTAGTTAGATCATGCTTGTCTGTCTGGTGTTTTACCTGCGTCAGTGAGAAGCGCTCTCCTGAAATTCGTCCAGGGAGAACCCGGAACGGCACCATTGCAGATTTGCACATGTGCGATCTCGGTTTGAAAACGACAATGTTAACCCTGATACTGTACTGTAGAGTCCAGTTCACCGTTTATGAAGGCAGGTAACCAACGAGCTGACGGCTGAAACTCCACTCAGTCCACATATCACATATGTCCTCAGCTCGTCCGAATCCTCATCATCATCTAAAAAGAAAGCTCGTCCCAATCTGCCTTTCCCCGTCAAACAGTTAGGGCATCTCCAGCCGTCCCCCCGAGCCCCCCCAGGGGGCTTTTTTCGCGGCGGAAGCGACGAATAGCGCCGCTTCTTCACCACTCGGCCCCCCCAGCGGCCCAAATAGCGCCGTTTCGGCGCTAAATAGCGCCGCGGCACCCAGGCCAAACCCAGCCCGCTGGGTTCGGCCTGGGGGGCGAAACTGCGCGGCTGCGCGCGTGGGACAGCTCGGTCAGCGACGCGACGAGAAAACGCGGGAACAGAACCGCCCGTGATCGTCTTCTCGGCTTCCGCGCGGTCAAAGGCTGCCGGCGTTTATGGCGTGGCGGCCGCCCAGTGCATGCGCCCCGCCCAAAGGCTGCCGGCGTAATGGCGTGGCGGGCGGCACCGAGGGGACGCGCGCGCAGTAAATGCCCGGCCGCTCGCCGCGCTATAAAACCCCCCCGTCGCGCGCCTCGCCCCGCCATTCTTCACACCGGCGAGCTCTCCTGTCCCCTTCTTCTCCTCGACGCTCTCCTCCTCCCTTCTTCTCCATGAAAATGTCTGACGGAGCGGCGGCGAACGGGTTCCCACGCCATAACCTGCGCCGGGGCCAGGCGATGGCGCTGTACCGCGCGGGCTATCCTTGCCCGCCGGACATGCGCCTCCCTAGCTCCGCCGCGGGGGCGAGCCGCTGGGCACTCAGCGCCGGCGGTGTCCCCGTCCCTCCCCTTCCCACCTCCGACCCAGAGTTCCGCCGCGCCATCCACGAGATGCGCGCCGGAATGCAAAACCCCGAGAACTACCCGCTGACCGGCGTGGACCAGTTCTGGTGGGAGCGGCTGACGGCACGCCGCACCCGGGAGCTGGAGTCCCTGAACGACAACGGCCCTGTCGAGGGCCGTTTCAACTCGCACGGGCGGCGCCGCTGGTGGAGTGCCCCTGGCAGGACCCTCGACGAGGTCCTCCAGCACATCCACGCCGGCAACCAGCCGCGCCTCGCGATGCCGCCGCCGGAGGCCACCCAGCCGTGGGTGGCGCGGCGGGCCGGCGCGTCCTCCTCGTCTGCGACGTCGAGCTCCTCCGCCGGCCACTCCGTCTCCACCTCCCCCCCCATTTCTAAACGCCGGAACGGCCGCACGCAGGCGCAGCGGCGGCGCGCTCCACATCGGCGAGCCACGCTTCGAACGCGTGGTTCGGCCGAAGACGGAGGACACCGGCGACGAAGACGAGGCCGAGTGGCCCGACCAAAACGTCGCGGAGCAGCTGTCTCTGGACACGCTGCAGCCGCTCGACGTCGACGCCGCCGCCCAGTGGAGTCTGCGCGACACCACCGAGGCTGAGCTCGCCCTTCAGCGCCGCCTGCTGGCTGAAGCCGAGCAGCGCAAGGCGGCGCGCGAGCGTGAGGCCGCCGCCAGCGCGGCCCTCCTCCGCGTCCCTCCCCCACCGCCGCAGAAGGAGAACGTCTACATCGTTCTCGACGAGGACTCCGACGACGACGGCGTGATCCAGCAGGCGCTCGAGGTGAGCAGGTGGGATTGCGGCGGCGGCGACGAGGGACAGGGGGGAAGCAAGCGCCCCGGCGACGCCCCCAGCGACGACGACGACGACGGCGGCGACTACAGCCAGGCGATCGCCGCCAGCCTCGGGCTTAACTAGTTTAGATGTAGTTTAAATTTTTCGTACTAGCTTAAATTCGCGCCGAATATGTACGCAGTTTCGGAATTTCAATAAAATCTCGCCTGTTTTCATTTTGCGTTTGTTTGGGCCGATTCTTGGGCTCGGGACGCGACTGGGAAACGCGCCCCCCAGGTTCCAGAATAGCGTCGTTTAGCGCCGCGGCGGCCCCAAAACGGCGGCGTTTTGGGCCCTGGGGGGCGCAACGGCTGGAGATGCCCTTACTCCCTCCGATCCGAATTAATGGGTGGAGGGCTAGCCAAAATTTTGCTTAAGCCTTGTGTGAATGTGCGACCATTAATTCGGGTCGAAGGTAGTAAAAAAAACCACATCAGCTGCTCGTACCCGCATCAGAATCCACCGGCGATCATGGCACAAGCGCTCGGCGAGCGAGGCCATCTACAGCGGCGGGTAGTGAAGATGAGCGCGCGCCTCTGCGCTTCCCGCCCTAGGCCCTCCCTGGTGCCGGCCACGCCGTCCAACGGGTTTGCGCCCTCAGAGTGTTCGAGGAAATGCTCACAAGGCCTGTGCAGGATCCATTGGCGGGTGGTCTTGTCGCAGGCACCGCGTCCAGTAGTGGATTGACGTCGCAGGCTCATCGTGTGCCCTTTGAGCGCCTCAGGGCTCAGGCTCAGTTCAGCTTGGACTTGGTCATCTTGGTCGACACACAGGTAACAATCCCAATTGAGTATGTATCACATGTTCCCTCTCTGGCCACGTTACCCGTGTCGGCAGATCAAGCGGGCTTGCCGTTTGGTTATGGTTTCTACTACCAATTCTATCTGGCAAAATTTGTCACTAGGTACAAGGCTGTACATACTTAATTACTTATCAGGATCCATCAAGCATCCCAGTGAGGATTACTTTAAGCCTAACGGTGCCATGACCTTTTGTGATGTTTTCCCCCATACTCTCTGTATAGACTTCGTGTTTTATTCTCTCCTTTTCCTCTGAGTCAATCTGTGGAAGATTCTCAGTTAAGCACACCCTGATTTAAGATGGAAAATAGGAACACGGTAAGGAATAGGTAAGCATCTTGCATATGAAGAATGGCGACGCAATTCCCAGTAAGAGTTGAACTTCTACTATGTGAACTTCTGTCCTGAGATTCCATTCGCAGGGTTTCATATATTATATGATTTTGCTAGAAGACATGGCTATTTCAAGCAAGTCCAGGTGATTTTCTCAACCAAATCGTACTTAGAATTAGAGATGATAAATTATGTATTTTTTTTAGATTATCTTCATGCACACTTGGTCATCGACCAAACTCTAGAGAAGTCGAAACAGACTGACAGACCCCAGTCTAACCACCAAATCTTTTAACAATTTGTCATTTGTAGAACATGACCTGCACACATAATCGTGTCGATGTCCATCTCATGGTGTTGATGTAGCTGTTACATTGTTTGAATAGGCTGGCCGAGGCAGTTCACCTGCTGATTTTAGCACATTATATTTTATAAACTGTAGCAGTACATACAGCTAGCTAGCTAACCTAAGAGAATGTCTAACAGACCCCCTAAATGGCCCAAACCCGTATAATAACCGCCGATATACGGGTTTGGGCTCTACCCGGCCATCTAGCAGACCCCGTAAATGGACCACCCCGGACGATTTTTTACAAGTTTGGGTAGGGGGCGGCCCGTCGACCCCTACATCTGCGGGTCGGGAGGAGATGTAGAGGGCCAACCCTCTACCTCGTGCGAGCTAGGGCGCGCTGAAGATTCAGGTTCGAATCCACTTTCGTTCGCCCCGCCGCCAGCCGCCGCCGCGTAGATCCGGCCGCCTCCGACGCACCGCACCCCCGCCGGACACCGCCGCACCCCCGCCGGACACCGCCGCACCCCCCGCCGGGCCCCCAGCGGTCCTCGGCGCCCCTCGACTCGCCGCGCCGTGTGCATCTCCGCCGCCTCCCCACGGTGAGTACTCGCCGGCCGTGTTTCCTCTTCGATTTCGCTGTTCCGCGGGGGCCTGATCTCTGCTTCGCGATGCCGTAGATGTCTGCGGACGCGACCATGGAGGATGTGGAGCATTCCGATGATTCCTTGAGCTGGTCTTCGGGGGATTCGGACCTCGACGAGCTGATGAGCGACGACGACATGGAGATGATGCAGTACATCTTCCGCATCAAAGACCTCGAGGACCGCGCGAAGCTGCTAGATCAGAGAAAGGGTTCCACGATTTGTGGAAAAAGCAGTGATGCTACCATTGTGCTTGAAGCTGTGGCATCCCAAGATTTGTGGATTTGGCATGCATACTTTGGACTACCGGGGACACTCAATGACATTAATGTCTTGAATAGATCCCCTTTATTTAAAAGCATAATTAGGGGTGATGCACCACCTTGCAACTACAAAGTTATGAACAATGAGTACACCATGGGGTACTATCTCACAGATGGTATTTACCCAGACTATGCAACTCTTGTGAAGGCAATTAATTAAAGAGAGAAAGGATAGGCCTTTGACAAGAAAAGAAGCAAAGTTCACAAGAGAACAAGAGGCTGCTCGCAAAGATATTGAGAGAGCTTTTGGTGTTTTGCAAGCAAGGTTTGCCATTGTTCGGGGTCCTGCACGGTTTTGGGACAAGGAGACTCTTGTCGACATCATGACATGTTGTGTGATTCTTCACAACATGATCATCGAAGATGAGAGGGGGTTAAGATTGCCATGTTTCTATGATAATGTTGGCACCCGAGTTGTGTCCGAGAGAAACCCTGATCGGCTTGAAGCTTTTCTTGCAGGGCATCGCGGCATTGAATGTGCTGAGACTCATCACCAGCTCACCCAAGATCTGATCGATCACCACTGGCAGTTGCATGGCCAATGATTCATTTTCCTTCTTCTATGTGTGAAACATTGATTAGCAGTTCGGAAAACATTTTATTTGTGTGAAACATTGATTGTAATAATTAAGATTTTTATTGTGTGCCTTGAACATTTTATTTGTGTGAAAACATTGATTGTAATAATTAAGATGAGGTTTGATAATTTTATGCAATGTGATGAGATGTTGCGTTGATATGCAAAATGTCCAAAACCCTGTTTTGTGAGGGGCCAAAAGCTCGTGCGAGCTAGCAGACCCCCTACTCCCACCCCGTAAAACAGAATATTCTGTTTTACGGGGTGGGGGTAGGGGGTCTGCTAGCTCGCCCGAGTTTTTGGCCGGCGAAATGCGTATACAGGGCCCTCTACACGCGTTTTAGGGGGCGAAAACATAAGGGGTCTGTTAGACATGCTCTAACACGCCAAGGTGCGCTTAATATAAAGGAACAAGTCATCGCTCCAACCAATTAAGCTGAAGTCACTGAGCGCGTTGAACTCCAAGACAAGAAAACAAAAATGTCACTACAACAAGGAAAAGAAAGGGCAGTCCAGGTCCGACCACTTTGGATCTATAGTACGCAGCATTTCCCTACATTTCTAGAAGAGGCTGTTTCTAGATCTTGAACTCGTGACCTCATCCTTCTCACTGCACCAAGGAAAAATACTTAAAATATACTTGGATAATCAACTAGAGCCTATATCTGGTCGATCCAGTTTGTGACTTAAAATGGTGATCATATCGTCAAATACATTCTCGAAAAAATCATATCGTGAAATTAAGTCTCGAAGAGATAAGGTGGCATGCCGTTAATAATTAGCATATGCTGCAATCGGTTTCAAACCTTACATGGGCATTTATAAAATAATGTGTATGATGACCGTCTAAATACATTCATTCATTCATTCAACCGTGTCCAGCGAGCATTCATGATTGACTATAGTGGCAACTATGATGGAAGATGTCTAGCTAGATACATCGAACCCGCTTTTTTTTTTATCTGAAGGGTGTGTATGCTTGCGCCAACATTTTTATTGGCAAGCATTGGACTTGCAGACCTAAAACACGGTATGAGTATTCAATTGATGTATCCACAATGCTTACATTTTGCAGGGTCTCATAGAAACAAACCCATAAATGTTAGCGGTGTTCGTGGGCTAGATGCTAATGTTGAACCCACACCCACAACATTTCAATAGAATTGTCTTTTCATCCAAGAAAAATGTTCATTTATTCCTTTTTTGCGTACTTCATACCGTATATATTACATGGTAGTTGAATACCTGCTTCCAGCTAGCTATATAGTGTATACAACTTTTTTTAGAGACAATATGTCTGGGCTCTATAAAAAGCAACCTGGCGCTCCCACACAGCGACCCACTTCACACTTGTCAACCAAACAAAAAAGGGGAGAGGGAAAGAGAGGAAAGAGAATATTCATGGACCTCGTAACAGGGGCCATGGGCTCCCTTCTCCCTAAGCTTGGTGAACTCCTCAACGAGTATAAGTTGCAGCAGGGCATCAAGGAAGACGTCAAATCTTTGGAGAAAGAGATGAAGATCATGCATGCTGCCCTTCACAAGGTGGCGGAGCTGCCACATGACAAACTCGAGGAGGACGTCAAGATTTGGACAGGCGAACTTCGGGAGCTCTCCTACAACATGGAAGATGTTGTAGACAAGTTCCTGGTGCACGTCAACGGCGAGAGCTCTGATCCCATGGTCAACTCCAACAAGCTCAAATGGCTTGTGGATAATATGACCAGTTTGTTCACCAGGTGGAAAGCTTGCCATCAGATCGCCAAAGAGATCAAGGACATAAAAGACCAAGTCAATTATGTTGCCAAACAACATAAGAGGTACAAGGTCAATCGCGTCGCTGCTTCTAATGTAGCTGCTACAACAACAACTCTTGATCCTCGTCTACCAGCTCTGTACAACAAGGTATCTGACCTTGTTGGCATCAATGAGCCAAGGGACGAGTTATTGAAGAGGTTAACAAACATAAATGACCAAACAGAGGTAGTCTCTATTGTTGGATTTGGAGGATTAGGCAAGACTACTCTGGCTAAAGCTGTATATGACAGTCTGAAGCCACGATTTGATTGCGCAGCCTTTGTTTCTCTGTCTCAGACTCCTGATATGGTTAGGATTTTCAAGAAAATGCTATATCAGCTTGATAAGGAAAACTATGCGCACATCAATGAAGCATCACAGGATGGTACACAACTCATCGATGAACTCAGAATGTTCCTCCGAAACAAGAGGTATCAATCACACTTTGGTTTCTCATATATAGTGTATGTACTTCAATTTTTGTGATTAGAAAGTTTGTGCATGCATTGTAGTCTAGACGTTTAATAGCACATGTGTGCAAATATGTAGAAACAATTGATTTCTTTATTTCAATTTCACATCTTGTGCTGTCTTCTTTCATTTACTCTTATTTCATTCTTGTCTTATTTCTCCATGATTTTATTCTTTGTGCCCTATGTTGCTAATTATTGACGTACTTGGAAGTTATCTTTATTTATTTCATTATATTGTTTTCAATTTTTTACAATGCATACACACATTACACATATCGGTACCTCATTGTTATTGATGATATATGGAATCCACAATCATGGAGAGAAATCAAACATGCGTTGACTGAGAATAGTTGTGCAAGCAGGATAATCACAACAACTCGTGACCTTGATATTGCCACACATGTTGGTGGTTCTTTTAAGATAAATCCCCTTAACTTAAAGAACTCGAAAACCTTATTCTGTGGAAGAATCTTTGGTTCTGAGGATAAATTACCTCAACATTTGGGTGAAGCATCCCAAACGATATTGGAGAAATGTGGTGGTGTACCACTAGCTCTCATTACCATTGCTAGTGTATTGAATGTACCTAGTAAAATCCAGAACCAAGCAGAGTGGGATAAGGTATGTGCCTATATGGGTTCTGGACTTGAACATAGTCCTCATGTGAAAACCATGAGGATAATATTGTCCCTAAGCTATTACCACTTACCTCGCCATCTGAGAACTTGCTTATTGTATCTAAGCATATATAGAGAGGATCATGAGATTCACAGAGATGACTTGATATGGAAGTGGATAGCCGAAGGTTTTATCCAACATAAAAATCCAGATAGCAGCTTATTTGAGGTTGGACTCGGTTACTTTAGTGAGCTGGTAAATAGTGGCATGATCCTGCCATGCATGGATTTTAGAGGTGATATAACAAGTTGCCGTCTACATGATATGGTGCTTGGCCTCATCTGTTCATTGTCTAGTGAAGAGAACTTTGTTACTATACTGAATCACATTGAGGGTGGTTGCATATCTTCACCAAGAAAAGTTCGCAGGTTGTCAATCCAAATTAGAAATGGAGATAATCAAAGAAAGCCACTTGCTTCAATCAGTAAATCACAAGTGAGGTCCGTTACTACCTTTCCACCAGCAATTAATCAAATGTTATCACTGTCGAGATTTGATGTTTTACGTGTATTGGATCTTAATGGATGTCATCTAGGGAAAAGCAACCACCTTAACCTCAAGAATGTTGGAAATTTATTTCACTTGAGGTACCTAGGTCTTGCGGGTACAAATATCTGCCAACTCCCATCAGGAATAGGAAAGTTGCTATTTTTGCAGGTGTTGGATGTAAGATACAATTCCAACCTAAAAGAATTACCAGCCAATATTTGCAAGCTAAGAAGATTGATGTGTCTATATATGGATGGTTACCACACGAGACTCCCAGATGGATTGGGAAATCTTACATCCATGGAAGTGTTGAAGAAGATCCGTGCCACGCTAAACATTTTGAAAGAGTTACGTAAGCTATCAATGCTAAGGGAGCTCAAAATTAAGTTTGAGGATAATGCAAGCCTAGAGTACGGGCAAGCTTTTCTTGAGTCTTTACATCACCTGAAAAAAATCCAAAGTGTAGTTATCCGTGGGCTTTTTCCATTCACGGATCTTTTGGAGAAAATCTTGCAGCCACCTCAACAACTCCGCACATTTGAGTCGGCCAGGTGCGGAGCATTCTCTGGGGTGCCAGAGTGGATAAAGAGGGACCCTCTGCGTCTCTCGGACCTATCCGAGTTGACAATTGGCTTCGTGGAACTATGGGAGGAGGACCTATTGATCCTTGGGAGGTTGCCAGTTCTTCGTCGTCTCTGGTTGTGGAGTGCCCAACAAACGCCTAAGGTGTTTCCCATTGGCGCTGTTGGCTTCCACTGTCTAACGAACTTCACACTATACTGTGAATCACCCAGGCAGATAGCATTTCAGCGAGGCGCTTTTCCTAAAGTTGAGGCCGTTCTCTTTAACTTCGGTGTCCAGAAGGCAAAAGATGATGGCAATGGTGAATTCAACTTCGGCTTGCAGAACCTCTTATCCCTTCACCAGGTCACAGTGGGAATCGATCGCCATGGTGTCACCCTTGCGGACGTGAAAGAAGCGGTGGTTGCGTTGAGGCACACAGTGAACGTCCATCCCCATCATCCCATCATCACTTTTGATATTAGGCCTCTTATACAACAAGATGAGGTACGCGCGCCTAACTAATGCCATTTTTTACATGTTTAATGCTTTTAAGATCCAGCCTAGCTCATGAATGTTAATTTCATGATTATATATTCATCTTTTTCTCCTGTCATAAATTCTCAGGCACAGAAGGCAAATGAAATGAATCCAGAGATTTTCATTGATGAAGAACTAACTGGGGAGCAAAGGAAACTACCACGAAAATTTCGAAAATTCCGTGCAGAAACTTGTTCAGACTCAACTCCCCCAATTTAAATTCAGAGATCCGTACATATAAGAAACAAACCGAAGCACCAACGAGGAATCAACACAGTAGCTTCCATTTCAGGTATTTTCTGTTTACTCTTTATTTATCATCACCTTCATTAATAAGGTATGGAAGCGCACCCACCAATTCCACAAGAAATTCGAGAACGACTGCACTTTTCTGCTTGAGCTACTTGATGTGTTCGAGGAATTCCGTACTCTCTCCTCGGACGAACACGGTCTTCGTGTGTTGTGCAGGTCCCAGCTCTAGCTGTTCATCGGCGAGCGCGCGGCCCGCTGGAAGCAACGCGGTAAATTCCGCGCCATCACTGAAGGCGACTCGAACACGCGCTTCTTCCACGCGCGGGCATCGCAGCGCATGCGGAAGAATGCCATCCGCGAGCTCAACGTGGGCGGGTGTGTCCTCGCAGCGCACGAACCCAAGGCGGCGGCGCTCCTAGCCTTCTACTCCAACCTGCTCGCCGCCGTCCCTGCTGTGGACTCGGGCATTGATCTCGGAGCCCTCTACGCGTCGCACGCACGCGTGGACGCCGCCGCGCTCACCGCCCCCTTTACGCAGCTGGAGATTAAAACTGCACCAGACGCCATGGACCGTTCGAGCGCGCCTGGGCCAGACGGGCTCGGCCCCAGCTTCTATCGCGCGGCTTGGCCAACGGCGAAGCACTCCGTGGAGCGTTTGTTCGCATGCTTCCACTCGCGCTCCATCGACCTCGCCAGGATCAACAGGAACCATGTCGTCCTCCTGCCCAAGGGGAGCGGCGTGCCCACCCCATCCTCCTTCCGGCCCATCGCCCTGCAGAACTGCTCCGTCAAGCTCGTCTGCAAAACGCTCACCTCCAGGCTGCAGCGTCACATTGGCGCGCTCGTCGACCTCGACCAGACTGGGTTCATCACCGGGCGCAGCATCTCCGAAAACTTCGTCTACGCGACGGAACTGGTGCAAACCTGTCATCGCAGACGCGCCCCGTGCGTTGTGCTCAAGCTCGATTTCGCCAAGGCGTTCGACACCGTCAGCTGGTCGGGACTTCGTGCTGTTATGGAGGCGCGGGGGTTCCCTGACCTTTGGTGCAAATGGATCGCGGATATCCTGTCATCGTCTCGCTCTGCCCTCCTGCTTAATGGCGTCCCGGGCAAATGGTTCGCGTGCGGGCGCGGTCTGCGACAGGGGGATCCGCTGTCCCCCTATCTCTTCCTGCTCGTGGCTGACGTCCTCCAGCGTCTGATCCAGCAAGACGACGCCCTCCAGCACCCGTTGGTCGACGGCGAGCCGTGCCCCGTCATCCAATACGCTGATGATACGTTGATCATCCTGCGCGCGGACAGGGCGTCCGCTCGCCGCCTACGGCATCTCCTCCAACGCTTTGAAGCTGCGACAGGACTGTGTATCAACTACGGCAAGAGCACCATTGTCCCGATGCATGTTGCCACTGCCGTCGTCCACGACATCCAGGGCATACTGGAGTGCGCAGTCGAGGGGTTTCCTCAGACATACCTTGGACTCCCGCTCTCTGCTGACAAGCTGAAGAATGCTACGTTCGCCCCTCTCATCGCCAAGGTAGACAGGTACCTTGCTGGGTGGCGCGCTTCTCTGCTGTCGACTGGTGGGCGGCTGGTGCTCATCAACGCCGTGCTTGACGCCCTGCCCACCTACGCCATGGCGGCCCTAGGTCTCCCTGTGGGCGTGATCACCGCGATCGACCGGCTGCGCCGTGCGTTCCTGTGGACGGGTACGGATCGCGCCCATGGAGCTCAATGCCTCGTCTCCTGGACGCAGGCCTGCCGATCTCGCGAGGACGGTGGGCTCAGCATCAGACAGTTGCACACGCAGAACACTTGTCTTCAGAGCAAGCTCATACACCGGCTGTTCACCGCGGTGGATGCGTCGTGGCCGCGCTGGGTCTGGCGCTCCCTCAACCTCTCGCCGCTTGACGAGGAATCTGCAGCTGCGCCGCTGTGCGGAGCGCACTGGAGATCACTGCGTCGCCTACTCCCGCTTTACAGACACATCTCGCGTGTGTGCGTTGGCGACGGGAAGAAGACGTCGTTCTGGCGCGACTCCTGGCTGCCAATCGGTGCGCTAGATGGTGCTATGTCGGAGCTGCACTCGCACTGCAAAAACAACCTCGCCTCCGTGCACTACGTCCGCGAGCGCGGGCTCGACTCCATCTTAGTTGCGCGCTTGTCGCCCACCGCGGAGGCGCAGAAACGTGTGCTCGTCTCCATGCTTGCGGCTGTGCAAGTGTCCAGCTCCGAAGACCGAAGATCGCTCCCGCTCTGCGGCGGCGCAGCCGGGCAGCTCCGGACCTCCGAGCTGTACAGGCTATGCTCTTTCACTGGTGAGCTGTCCGCGAACTTTGAGTTCATTTGGAAGAACTGCGCGCCGTCAAAGGTTCAGTTCTTCGGATGGCTCCTGGTACAGGGTCGGATCCAGTGCCGCGCCAACCTCCTCGCCAAGTCCATCCTCGACACCGATGCTAGCGGCTGCGCAATCTGCAATGCCCCGCTCGAGACGCCTGAACACATCTTCTTCGACTGTCCCTTCGCTCGAGCCTTCTGGAACGCGATCGGCACTCGCGGTCCTGCGTGCCCGTCCGTTAGCGTAGCCCGACGGTGCCCCCTGCCTCCATCTGTTCCCCCCGCGACGGCTGGCACACTACGGTTGCTATGCCTCTGGCATCTCTGGAAGCACCGCAACGGGGTGATCTTCAACGGGCTCGCCCCCTCGATCCTCGACCTCCTACGGAACTGCAGTTCTGACGCGGCTCTGTGGCGTCACAGATTGCCGCTTGAACGCCGTGCTGACGCTGATGCCTGGCACCGGCTGTTCACCCCTCCCCCCCGAGTCTGATCGTCTCTGTAAACCGCCCCCCCCCCACATCTCTGTAAACCCTACGACTGTTACTGTTACTTGTGAATGAAAAATTCAGGTGGGAGCTTACTCCCCCCGGTGGAAAACTTAAAAAAAAAACCTTCATTAATGGATGAGTGCACACTTTATGGTTCATGTGGGGGCACCTTATCTTACCTTCATGTGTTTTCATGCTTTTATGTGATGGACATTTGTTTTCATATTTCGGCCAAGTTATATCGTAGCAAAAAAAAGTGAAACTTAAAAAGAAGTTTGTTTATAAAACGGAAAATAATTCCATGGTAGTGCAAATGCATAAGCTGGGTGTTTACATCTTCATCCCCTATAAGAAGAATTATTATAGGAGTTTATTGATTTTTTCTACCTTCTTGGTCTAGAGACTCCAACACAAATCTAATCTTAAGTAGATTTTTTTAACAGGAATCGTAAGTAGAATTAATTTACGGACGGTCATTATGATGGTGCCAGGTGTGTGCCAGTTGTTCCATGTCCCGAGAGACCGAGAAAGTGAAGACGGTACATCAATCATTCGACCATGATGTCAAAAGAACTCAAGACCGGAGTTAGGCGTTGGGGGTAAGTGCAGCGCAGCTGAGATAAGTCGGTTCGAACATGGATTCTTATGCGAACTGCAGGCTAGCAAAAATATGTTTGAACTTTGAACCCCATTGAGTTTCATGGCGTCAACCACCAAGCCAAGAGTAAGATGAATATTCACATCATGTGTGATCACAAGCAAACCCATGGAGCCAAAATTTGGTGACCATTTCTTCCTAGAGCCACCGACAAGGTTGTGTTACACAGGAACATGCATTCGAGGAGGAGGTACATGCATTCTGTTGCACACAGGAACATGTAGCTTGCACTTTGAGAGATGTAATCTCAGATTTCAGCGATGCTACGGCACGGTTGCCTCTGTAAAATGCTGCTCAGCTTAATGAAAAACCTTTCAGTAAAAAAAGAAAAAGAGATTTCCAGTCAGTTCCTTGCCTGAAAAAGTTGGTCTGAGCTGTGGTCCCTGGGCCAGACGAGGTGAAGAATGGCAAGGAATACTAATAAAAGTACTGTGTAAAGTATTGTGAACAGAGCATATACAACCCGAGCGAGGAAAGCAGGAGAGACACGAAACTCCCAGTTCTGCAACCACTAAAAAAAAAAAAACTTCCAGTTTTTTTTTTTGAGAATAAAAAAAAACTCCCAGTTGCATCAGCGAGCGATTAGAAGAGTTGTTGGAAGATTTGGGCCCAAAATAGCCAAGTCCGGCACAAAAGACAGAATAGCAGCCTGGTTTCTATTCAGGCATATAGTCAAGACGCTTTCCCTCAATAAAAAAAAAAGTCAAGACGCTGCGCCGCCGGCACGGCCACGCTCGGACGGACGGAACGCCGCCACCGTCGAAAAAGGAGAAGGGACGAAGTATGGGCGTCAGTTTTGCGACGAGCAGATCCGCTTGATTTCAGGGGTTCCATCTAGGAGCTCGCCTCCGTGTTCCACTTCTTGGTCTAGTCGGACCCGGCATAGATTCCTCCGCCTTCCCTTTCAATAAAGACGATCGCTCCTTGGTGCCAAGCTTATTTTTGGTAACCATGGACATGGAGTCCAATAATGCCTGCGTAAGCTCTTGCTGAACTTCTCACCCTTCCTTAATATTGTTCAAATCAATTACTCCCTCCGATCCATATTAATGGTCTCAACATTGTCTAGATACGGATGCATCTAGTCTAAACACTTAACTAGATACATCCGTATCTAGATAAAGTTGAGTCCATTAATATGGATCGGAGGTAGTACTACTATATGCCTGAGTAATAAGGTAATGCAGTTGTTCTCGTTCACTGTACTTATTCATGGATGGATGGGTGGCCTCGTCTTGTTGCAGGAGGCACGCGAGGAAGACATTCTCAGCTCGCTGACCGATGACCTTTTGCTCTCAATCATGGGAAGAGTGGATCTTGCGACGGCGGCAAGGACCAGCGCTCTGTCGACCCGGTGGAGGAACCTGCCATGGTTGCTTCCTAAGATCAACCTCCATGTCAGGGATTTCCTGCCCACCCCACGCCCAGATTACCCCACCGATGTCATGCATCAGATAGATCTATTTTACTCTAAAATGCAAGCGCAACACATTGATCAATCAATGGCATCCCTGGCAAGAGCTGCTACGAGTTTCTTGCGCATCAAACACACCGACACCGTCGCGAGGGTGTCCCTTGAGATGTACCTGAGCGGCAACTGCTGGCACGACATTGGCCTTCTGGTCTGCGATGCCATTGAAAACGGCACGGTAAAAGAACTGGACCTCGCCATTGCAGACGACATGGCTCCCGCCGCCTGCGAAGATGCGGACATGCTGCAGAAAGCTCGGAACGTGGACCGGTTTTTCAGCACCAATCCAAACATGCTTGCTTGCCTCACGAGGCTCCAGCTTTATAACCTGCGCTTTGTTGAGGGGCATATACTACATCACAACCTATTTGACTACTGCAAGCAACTGCAGCACCTTAGTCTGGATCACTGTGACTCCGGGGACTGTTCTGTGTGGCAGATAAATGCGCCAAATTCGAGTCTCAGAGTTCTCGAAATCTACTATACCCACTTGAAGAGGCTTGAGGTGCTCTGCCTTCCTAAACTAGAGAATCTCTGTTGTGAGTTCTGGACGAAATATGAGGCCCCTCTGCGTTTTGGTTCTGTCCCATCTCTTAAGGAGTTAACCCTCCGATCTGATGCAGAGCTTGAACAACCGGAGTTTAGTTTGAGCCAGCTACTAAATGGTGCCACAGACATGCATACTCTCACTTTAAACTTCCAAGGAGGAAAGGTAATTTCATACTTCAATACATATTGGGGGATGTCCTCTAATTTCATAATTAGGGATTTTAAACTTGCACAAGATAGTTTTTTCTATTTCATGTCTTGATCAAGATATTTGTGTTTTTATTTTTTATAGCCAGATAGCGCTCGTTTGTATAGCAAGTGAATACCTTTTTGTTTTTGGAAAGGACTAAAGATAACAAAATGTTACCTTTCTTTCCCCCTTAGCTTTGGATTCAGCCAGAAAGAAAGCAACTCTGCTCTGCATTCAACAAACTAAAGAAGCTGTCTATTTGTGGCGTATATGTTGAATTTGACCTGTTATGGACAATAAATCTCCTTGAAGCTGCTCCAAGTGTTGAGATATTTGATATTGAGGTACTTTTACTCATTCCTTTCTTGATTGTTATTTGAAGAAATATAGGCGTTTTCTGGTCATCTCATGGTAGAACTTAGAATAGGATCTCTTATATATCTTGGTCTTGGTTCTTGAATACAGACGTTTGAACATGCATGTGTGAAACCATCTTGGTTAAGCGTTGGCGCTCAAAGAGTGCAACCTTCATGGAAGATGCCTGGGTTTACAAGCTGTAGTAAGTGGCAACTGAGAGAGCTGCACATCTTTAACTTTAGTTCCCTCGTGGGGGATCATATTTCATTTGTACGGATGGTGATGAATCATGCGCCAAACTTGAAGACGGTTCTTCTAAAAGAAGCAGAACAATGCAAGTATTGTGATGAAATGGCCACACTACCTCCTCGAGTAGGAGGCATGTTTCCAAGAGGCAAAGAAGAGCAAGAAACAATAGCCAAGCAAATTAAGGATAACATGGTCTCGTCTTCGGCACAGATAGTTTTCAGAAGTAGTGTGTCAACAATGTTATTCTGAACTTAGGAACTCGTACGAATGTTAAAAATAACTGTAAGTAGTAAAAGAGAAGGTAATATATATAGGATTTTAGTGTGAGGTTTGTTTTATTTTGTACTGTTTAAAATTAGTAAACCCCAACATGAGTGGTTGCATCAATTTATTTTGAGGCGAGGCAGTTCCAGCAAAATTTAATTATCTCCTACATGGATATCCGAAATGCGGTTTTGTGATGTGTGTGGTGTGACAATAGCTGTTAGAATATTGATGTAACATTTTCTTATAGAAACATACTCCCTCTGTCCGGAATTAAGTGTCACAAAGTTTGACAAAAGTGAATGTATCTAACACTAAATACGTCTAGATACATTCACTTTTGTAAAACTTTGTGACATTTAATTCCGGACGAAGGGAGTATCTGGAATGAAAATTTTGTTGTTGTGGCAGTTTGTAGGATAGATGTAAGATCATGACCATCTTGTATCCTTTGCCAATGTCCTACATTTTGGAAGTTGAGAGATGACCCAACTGTGGAGAATAATGGGACAATGCACAGGGCCTCATAGGGTCGGCTGCTCTCATATATATATAGACGGATTACAGGTACAACCCTAAAATATACGGGGACCTGTACTGGTCATAATACATATCTCAACACCCCCCGCTCAGTCGAAGGGTCGGGACCGACACATAGACCGGAGCGAAACTCTGGAAAAGTCATCGATGGCAATCCCTTCGTCACGATGTCTGCAAACTGCTGAGATGTCGACACGTGTAGAACTCGAACGTGACCGAGGGCAACCTGCTCACGGATAAAGTGGATATCCAGCTCAATGTGCTTGGTGCTTCGATGATGAACGGGGTTGACGGAGAGGTAGACAGCCGATACGTTATCAAAAAATACCACTGTGGCCTTGTCAACGGGACAAGAGAGCTCGGAGAGAAGCTGACGAAGCCACGGCGCGGTACTCGGCCTCGGCGCTGGAGAGAGACACGGTGGGCTGCCTCTTGGAGGACCAAGAGACGAGCGACGAGCCGAGATAGACGCAGTAGCCTGATGTAGAACGCCGCGTGTCGGGGCAACCAGCCCAAGTCCATGGTGCCGCAAATATAGCGGAGGATCCGCTTCACCGCGGACCAGTGGACGTCCCGTGGAGCATGCATATACAGGCACACCTGCTGTACGGCGTACTGCAACTCTGGGCATGTCACTGTAGAGCACCGACGATGGAGCGGTAGAACGGCGCGTCGAAGGCCGTCGACCCATCACTCGCCGAGAGCTTGGCCTTCGTATCGACATGAATAGGCGCGGGGTGACAATTAAGCATCCATGCGCGCTCGAGGAGCTCATGGGCGGATGATGAAGGAAGAACCCGTCCGCGCCCCGGACGACCTCGATACCGAGGAAGTAGTGGAGCGGGCCGAGGTCCTTCAGGCGAACTCAGCGCGAAGGCGGTCGGTGAGCTGTCGAAGAAGAGTATCCGTGCAAGCGGTCAGGATGATGTCGTCGACGTAGAGCAGCAAGTAGGCGGTATCGGTGTCGTGTCGATAGACGAAGAGCGACGCGTCGGAGCGCGTAGAGCAGAGGCCAAGCTGATGGAGAAACGCGGCGATGCGTTAGTACCAGGCGGCACGGGACTGCTTCAGTCCATACAAGGACCGAGAGAGCAAGTACATGTGGTCCGTGTTCCACTTGGTCTAGTCGGACCCCGCATAGATTCCTCCGCCTCCCCTTTCAATATCCTCCGTCTCCCCTTTCAATACTAGTTGATGTGCACGTGCAAGCGCACGTCTCAATCAAGTAATTCAAACCAAAGTGCAACACAATAATCCATAATTTCTCGTCTTTCTTATCCTATCCACGCTGCCTAGTTTTAGACTACACTACCACATATTCTTATTCTTCCTTCCTTTCCATCGATCAACGTATTTCAAAATTATATTTATCACCCAACAAACTAAAATTAAAGACACGGATTAATGGTTCTTATTAAATAAAAGCAAATCTTGTATCTTACAAAAATAAAGTACATCACAAGCATGATTAACAATAAATCACACTGGACTTGAAAGAATCAAGTGCACAAAATGGGAAGTGCAGAGATCATGGTTTTCTTCTCCCCAAGGCCATGCATCCAACTAAAGCTTTCCCAAATGAATTTCCAATACCTCCACAATAGTCGCTCCAGGGGCTACTCACTGAATTAACATCAGTTAAGGGTAGCACGCTTGCTGCTAGAAAATTGTGCCACAAGTACCTTGAGAGTTGTATGTTATTTGGTTAATAGCCCGTTGCAGCAACTGCATCATCGAAGAATTAACCTATTAGAGAAGATTTAAACCGGAAAACAGATTTACAGTTTTTGCATCGGAAACAAATATATAACATATTCTTCAGAAGTAATATAGAACATATACTTCAGAAGTATACATATTTGAATATCTAGGTATATGGAAGCCTAACACTCCATGGAAGTAGCAATACATATACATCAAATTATCACTCGAGCAAGCTCCTCACTTTCAACCTTCCAGAAATAAAGAAAGACGATCATTCACATATTTGCGAAGAAATCTAAAGGAAACATGAGTAGTACAAAAAGGTGTGAGCAAACATGTTTATCTAACAAAAACAAAAACCACCAAGGCAGTAAGTCAAACAGACATATAAATCCAAATTTTTGTCAAGCTGCAGCTGTGTTCTTGATCATTATGAAGAGAAGACCATTATCCTCTACGGAAAACCAAGTTAGGCCTGCATATATATATGTCCAATTGCCATAGATATCCAGAACCAAACAAGCAAAATGAAAGATTTATTCTATTGTCAATGTTGCATCTTCCTAGATCTTTTATTCTATTTGGATAGGTGATGCAGTTGTTACCCTTTATTTTTCTCTAGTTAAATTCAACCTGAGAGTATCAAACATCTATCATGCATGATTTGCATTGCCGTTAAGCATAATCTGTAGGTTTAGAGCCTTTCAATTTCACTTTCCTTCTTCTTTCTAAATCTTCGCACTTGGTTAATCAAGAAGGGAGACACCCAACCAATAATTTAAACATCTTTTCAGTGTAGACCAAATGCCAAGGGCTCTCAGGGGACACCAATCCGGTTCTAGATTCCACAACAATGATATAGTTCACACAAAAATTGAACACATAGCCACATAGAAAATGGCATGGTTGCATCGTAGTGGCTTATACAGACAACAGAAAACAATACATCCAAATGGCCTAAGCTATGCCAATTAATGAATTTCATTACCCTGTCTGCAATGTTGTGGGGATAAGTCGCCTACCAATGACACGCTTGCAGCTTCAGCCTCGTTCTGTCCACTCATCTTGCGATAACTGCTACACGTGGAATACTAAAATCACAACAAGCAATGATCAGTTGATCTAAATTCAATTTCGTGGTCTTCCTCGTAAATGCCAGCCTCATATGAGCGTGGGAAGCACACAACAACCAAAAATAATGTGTATATTGTTAGACTCACACACATTGGAGGGGCAGGAATTCCATGGCCGGCCATGGGAAAGAGGAGCTACAGATCAGAACAGCAGGTGGAATCAGTGTACAATGAATCGTACAAAACGTGTATCATACCCAGATCATAACACCATGGTGGCATGGTGAACATCTTCGTCATGCGCCGTCCGTGGGGAATGGCGGTGTCGCCCTGGAACGGGGAACAGGCGATCCCGGCCGTCGTCGCCGGCGAGAGGAGCGACGCGTCGCGAGGAAGGCTACGCCTGGACGCTGGCAGGAGGCCATCGATGGAGGCAGCATTTTTCTTCTCTGGGATAAGATGCCATCAGAAGGAAGAGTTTCCCTGATTTGGGGACGGGAAACGGCTCGCGGAAACTTTCGTCGGCTCGGCATCGTCTGCCAAAGATAATTGCTAAGTGCACACAGGGTATCAGATTGGATAAATCTGAGCCGTTAGATCTAACTAAATGGGACAATCTAGTGGTACTAATCAGACTGTGTGTATTTACGGGGTGGTCTTAAGAAAGAAAATGTTTGCTCTTTTAATAGTAGTAGAGAAAGACGATCGCTCCTTGGTGCCAAGCTTATTTTTGATACCCATGGACATAGAGTCCAATAATGCCTCGTAAGCTCTTGCTGAACTTCTCACCCTTCCTTAATATTGTTCAAATCAATTACTACTATATGCCTCCGTGTCAGGGATTTCCTGCCCACCCCACGCCCAGATTACCCTACCGATGCCATGCGTCAGATAAATTTATTTTACTCTAAAATACCAGCGCCACACATAGATCAAGCAATGGCATCCCTGGCAAGAGCGCTAGGAGTTTCTTGCGCATCAAACGCAGCTACACGGTCCCAATGATTTCCCTTGAGATGTACCTGAGCGGCAACCGCTCGCACGATGACATTGGCCTGCTGGTCCGCCACGCCATTGAGAACGGCATGGTGAAAGGTCTGGACCTCGCCATTGTGGACGACAAGGCTCCCCACGTCTGCAAAGCTGCGGATATGGAAAGCTCAGAAGGTGGACCGGTTTTTCAGTACATATCCCAACATCCTTCCTTGCCTCACGAGGCTCCAGCTTTATAACCTGCGCTTTGCTGAGGAGCATATAAATCACATCCTGTTTAACTGCTGCAAGCAGCTGCAGCACCTTAGTCTGGATCTTCAGTGTGGCAGATAAATGCGCCAAATTCGAGTCTCAGTGTTCTTGAAATCTACTATTCCTCCTTGAATTGGCTTGAGGTGCTCTGCCTTCCTAAGCTAGAGAAGCTCCGTTGGAAGATCTGGAAGCATTATGAGCCCCCCTGTAACATCCAAGTATGAAAACTCCCTAGTTGTTTTGTTCTTTGTTTAATTTAAGCAATGCATCATGTCATCATCCTCATTTTATTTTCTGTTGCATTGTTTTCATAATGAAATTCAAACTTAATCAACCTTTGTTTTCATACTTGTCTGTTACAATCTTTTCAAATAAAGAAATGCAAAACAAAACCTCCTTGTTTCCAAATAATTCATTAATGATCACTTATTAAATTGTTGCTTTAATTCAATCAATTAATTCAAATCACTACAATTTCAAATCAAAGTCATCAAACAGCAACTAACTTGAGTTTATGAAATCTCTAAACAAATCAACTAATTTCAATCCTTTAATCCATAGGGGCCACCCTATTAAAATGCCTTGTTTTCATAATGTTAAATCAATATTAAAAATTATTTTAAATATGGTTTCAAATACAAACAACATTTTAAATCACAACTTTTGCAAACCAATCTTGGAAATTGTTTGCTAATGTTCTAAATATCTTAACCTAATTTTTCTGAAATTTTTCCTAAACAAAAACCTAACCATTTCTTCCAATTCTGTTTTCTGCAAAAAAAAAAGTAAAACAGAAAAAGAAATAAAAGGAGAAACGCAGCGCGCGCGGCAGATAACCAGCCCAGCCCACCTAAGCCTAACCGCGCGCAGCCCAGCCCGCCTACAGCGCCTCGTACCGCTTCAAAAAGCGTGCGATGTTTCTGTCCCAATTACGACGCGCATCGGGGCGTGCCACCGCGGCAGCCGTGCCCCGTCGACGGCCAGGAGCCGCTGCAGGCCCCTATAAAGGACCTCCTAGACCCCTAGGGCACGGCGCGCTACCCTAGTTCCCCCTCCCTCTTCGCGTCGCCGCCTAGCTCTCTCTCCCCGATGAGCTCGTCCACCTCTGTCACTGCCCCCTCCGACGCCATCGTCTGAATCTCCGGCGAGCACCACCACTGCCGCGCCCTACCACACCTCCTAGACCCAGGAAACGCAACCCCGCTCCTTCCTCTCCAAATTGAACACCAGAGCCAACCCCGGTGAGTTTCTGTTCGACGCCGCGATCCTCGCCCCCTCCGACCACCGTGGCGACATTCCTTCTGAACCCGTGGTCTTCTACCTCGTTGCAGAGACCCTCGACGCTGTCCGTTCGCTGGGATCGCACCACCACCCTCTCCACTCCCTCTTGGACACCAGATCGCGCTCGGAGAAGCACGGAAGCACCGCCGCCATCCACGACCACGTCGTCGCCGCCGCGAAAGCTTCCTCGACCAATCGCTTCCACGACGGCCTCCCGGTGAGCACCGTGTTGTCCATCTTCCCCTTCCTCCCTGTCTGCTCGCGCACGCGTCCATCACTCCTCACAGCAGCGTAGCAGCCCCGCAGCACGAGCACGTCGTCGTTGCACACCGCCGGCAGGAACTCTGTCAGGTTCAGTTTGTTCCGTCAGCAAATTTCAGTAACGCTTGGTTCTGAAGAATAACCTTTCTGCAGCGCGCTTACTGTCAAACGAGCGAAACACACCGCAGTGGTCTCAGTCCAACGCGCGCAGCGAAGGGTTCCTGGTTCGAATCCTCGCGGAAGCGATTAAAAACCCAACCTTTTGCTCCTCTGGCTGACAGGCAGGGGCCACACGGCAGTGACCCTGGCTGCCACGCCATCGCGCAGTGGCCACGCTGGCCCCGTGGCCCACCCTGCAGTGGCTGCGGCTAGCTACTGTTAGGTGCCAAACGTTTTAAACATTTCTGTTTTGAAATTCTAATTCTTTTAAATAACAGAATTAAACAATAAACTTTAAACCTTAATAACTTTTAATCTATAATTCTAATAAATAAAAGTTGTATATGTTTATTGCTCCAAATTTAATTGTCTATCCAATTATTCCATTTGTGTTCTGTTTTACACATTCTAAATGCATTCAAAAATTCAAATTTGAATAATTCAAGTGCTACTTTCTAAATTCAATAACTAATTCTTTATTAATCCAATAAATGCAAATAAGATATGTTTTCCATACCATTTTGAATAACCTATTCAAATATAATTTTTGTTTCCTGGTTTGAATAATTTAAATTGCCTAAATAATTTAACACTTGTTTAATCCAATTAAAATTGCTAAAATCATAACTTGCTTAATATAAAATATTTTTGAACATGCAAAATATGTTTTCAAACCACCAAAGTGTGAACTTTGCAAATGTGAATTTGAATTTATGTTTTGAACAACTAAAATTCAAATACAATTCACACTTGTTTTAAATCCAATTAAAACTTGTTTAATATTGTTTAATTCATAATTAAATTATCCTAACTCCTATTTCAATATGTGAAACATGTAATCCAACTAAAATTTGATGTTCTTTTCAAATATAAACCTTGTTATTTGTTTTGCACACTTTAACTTGTTGAAAACAACAATTACTTGTGTGACATGTTTAAGTAACCAAACTTTCCAAACTTAATAAATGATTTCCAAAACTTGTTAAATCCTTTTAACACTTGCATCCATCATTGTTAGTTGTTGTTATCTTGTTGTTACCATCATGCATGCATCATGCTAACAAGTTTCACATAATAATTAATTGTAAATCATTTGTTTCCACTTATTTCCATGGACCTTTTCCATATGCAATCCAATTGCATATGGGTCCATTTAAATTGTGTTATCATGTCACTTAGTTTATTTTGATGCAACCATTAACTTGTCATGCATCATCTTGGATTGTGCAAAATGCCATGATAATGATTGTTTATCTTTCTGCCTTGTTTGTTTGCTTCTTCTCGGTTAGACGACGAGGTTGATACCGACGATCTTTACGACACCCCTTCTGAGGATCTAGCTCAGTACCCGGCTGTTGAGCTTCCAGGCAAGTTATCACTCACATGAATCATCGAGTTCTCTTCCACACTTGTTGTCGATACTATCCTTTTGTCTACTATTGCTAGCCCTATGTATCGTTGCTTGTTCTCCGAACCTATCACATGATACCCTGAACCAATGATATTGCCTCACCTCCATACCTACAGCCATTGCTTGTTGCCTTAGTCTTACCTAGCATGCTTAGGGTTGCTTTTGCTCGAGTCTGTTGTCGGTTACTACTTTTACTATCTTTTTTTGTACCGGGGGCTCGAATGTTAATCAATCAATCCTGTTAATGCTATTGGTAATAATAATTTGATGATAAGGCACCGGCAGGAGGCCCTGTGTGGTTTTGAGGCCTGCTAGTGTCGACCCTAATAGGAAAAGGGTGTTGTCTACTGATCCATGATGAGCGCACTACCCGCATGTGGGAAGCGAGTATGGGCGCCCCCCTCAATTTGACTCGATTCGCATCTCGTCCAAATCGCCTCATTTAGTTCGTGTTTTCCATTTGCCGCATGCATGTTTTTGCGAGCCCAGCGCAGGGTGGAACTTTTGTAGTCGGCATATAGGGGGACACGGTCTTAGAGTGCTATGAGGGTCCCTTTTCTTTGGGGCTTGATTAGCCGTGTGCCCAAGGTTCTTTGGGTTTGATGCGAAGAAGGGTCGAGTTGTGTTGAGTGCCCCGCTTGGTGGGAGGCATCCCATCTGGCGGGTTATTCATACGTGTACGGCCAAATTGGTGCAACCCTGCAGGGATAATCTTCTCGAGAAGCCGTGTTTTCCGCGGTTATGGACTACTTGGTGAAAGTACTGGCTAACAAGTACTCAGGACAACTTAAACATAATGATCAACCATGTTACACCCAATGATTAACAATTTGACTAGTAATAGATTTATTCACACAATAACTTGGTTCATCTTTAATACAACTGTGTGAGTTATCCTCGGATTGCTTCTTCGGATAAGGGGCGAGGTCCAGGATGGGTTTGGTTGAAGTTATCTTTCAGTTGGTTACAATCCTCGATCTTATCTTCTTCTGTTAGCCGGAACTTGTAGTTATCTTCTGTAGTTGGTTAGAGCAGCCCGCAGCAACTTTCATAACACCTATTTCTTCCGTTGATCCCAAGCATCTATGCTTGTGTTGACGGGTAACTCTTTGATGAAGTGTGAGTCTTGCTTGCCAGTACTTGGATGTACTGACCCCTTTGGGGCTGTGGTTTACGCAGACTACGACTACGGCTACGATGATCACCAGGATGGCTACTTCGTGGAGTTTGACGAGACTGCAGACGAGTAGATAGCTGGACCCCGGGCAGGATCCAGGACCTACGTGGATGGGCTTCGTCTTCTTTATTTTCTCCAGCTTCTTAAGCCTGTTGGATTTGTCTGTACTCAGACACCTTGTTTGCTTCCGCTGATGTAATGAATGCTATGTTGGGACATGTGTCCTCTGGATGACTGTATTTGCTATCTCTGCCTTAGTGAAGGCCATTTGCAAACTTATTTCAATCTTTTGTGTCTTAGAGACATGTTGTGATTATCATTCGTTTAACGCTGTTGACGTACCGTGCGTGCTTGATATGAAGTACGTCGACAGTAGTGCCTTTGACTTCTAGTGGATAGTTTACATCGACGGTGGAATAGCAGGGCTTGTGTTGTCGCGCATAAGCGCAGGCCTACCAGGAAGCTGGGACGTGGGAGCAGTTATGCCCCATAATCCAAGCACCTGCTATCCAGTTCGGCCCGATGAGTATCCCTTAGAAGCCAGGGTGCGACAAATGGTATCAGAGCCTGTCTGACCGTAGGATCCCTTTTACTGGTCGCAGTTTGAGTCTAGAAACTATTTTGTAGCTATATAGGAAAAATGAAACATGAGAGTAGGAATTCTGCCATTTTTCTTCTTTCCCCACCCACCCGCCCTTTTCTGGTAAGGAAGTGCAACGTTGTTTTCTCTTCTCACCCAAACTTTCAAGTTAGGATTTCACGTGTTTTGGGTTCTCCGTAGTACCTCAGGTTTTTGGTCTCGTTTTCCCGATGTTGCTTCAATATCATGCTTTCTCTCAAGAACCTATCGTCCGTTGAAATCTTGTTGTTGTTTCCACTTCAATTCTTCTACCGGCGTCTAATCAAAACCTTCCAAATCATCTGCAGATGGGTCTCAGCTTCTACCCGCAGGTGGTTCGGATGACTCGCTGTGAGAGCACCGCCGGTTATCCGGAGATGCTGAGGGACATGGTCACCTATCTGGGGTTCCATTGGGCACCAGAGTACCAGGTCTACGAGCACCAGCGCGAGTTCGAGCAGACTTTCTACCGAGCCATCGTCTACATTCTGTCGGATGATGGCAGGAGCATAGCCCACCGCTACGAGTCCGTTGGTTCCACAGTGGACATGGCAGTGCAGCAGGCAGCGTACGTGAGTCTCACCGTCCTTCGGGCTGACTACTGGGGGTTTGATAGTTCTATCTATCGTCACATCCCCCGTGGTTACATCACGTCGGCGGGAGTTCACTTCACTCTCCACAGCAACTTGGATACCTACGAGTCTGATAGCTCCAGGCTGCACACCACTGCTCAGTTTGTGAGGCACAGTGACGCCGTTGCTTCCACACTTGCTCAGGAGTTGGCCTCAGTCAGGGAGCAGCTCTACCTCGCGTTGACGCGCCTGGCGACGTACACCACAGACTTCGTTGGAGACGAGCGCTTTGCGCGTTTCACTCAGCCAGCTGGTTTTCCTCTGCCAGATGCTGGAGGTTACGAGCCGATCAGAGGTCCACTTCTCAACCTTGGAGCTGGTTACAGTGGTATTCCTCTCTTTGGAGCACAGGGAGAGGACGCTTTCTACTTCACCACTCCGAGGGTCCCTCTCAGAGCAGTTCCTATCTACAGGGATCGTCGTGATACTTACTTCCGTGAGCGGACTCCTCCTCGCCGTACTCGCCGCCGTCCTGCGTGATGAGCATGGGAGTACCGATGTATCCGTTCCTAGCTATGTTTAGTTATCCTTTGGCATTCGAACCATGTTTTTGGTTTGTTGGATATTCTGATGTATTTGAACATGTGATGATGTACCTGTTGGTTATCTATTCATGCGTCGGAATAATCTATCTTTCAGTTACCAAGCCTATCCTTTTCTATTGTTGTGCTAAAATGCATTTCCCTTCAGGATGCCTCCAACAAGGAACAACCCACCTCCGCCACCGCCAATGGGGGAACTGTTAGCTCAGATGACCCAAGTGGTGAAGCAGATGGCTCAGTTCCAGGCCAATCAGCACATCCACCAGGCTAATCAGCGAGTTGGCATCAAGGAGTTCCTCAGCTTGGGCCCAAAAGCTTTCGTGGCAACACGCGAGCCCCTGGATGCTGATGACTGGATCCGTGACATAGAAAGGACTCTGGAGATTGCTCATGTTGCTGAGGAAGATAAGGTCAAGTATGCCACCTACCTACTGAAAGGTCAGGCAGCTTCTTGGTGGGAGAACTTCCAGACTATGAGAGCTGGCTATCCTATCACCTGGGGCTGTTTCAAGGATGCCTTCCTGAAGCACCACATCCCAGATGGCCTCATGGAAAGGATGCGTGAAGAGTTCTGCTCCTTCAAGCAGGGCAAGCTGGACGTTCTCAGCTATCAGACCGAGTTCAATCGCCTCGCTCGATACGCTGGTGACGAAGTGTCCACTGAGGCCAAGAAGATGGCAAGGTTCCGCCGAGGTTTTAACCCGGAACTGAAGTACGCTCTCACAAATGTCAAGTGCAAGGACTTCGAGGAACTCGTGAACACCGCGCTCAATGAGGAGAATGGGCGCAAGGCGTTCGAGGATTCGCGCAAGCACTCGCGTGAGGGTGGTTCCTCCTCCAACATGACCACCCCTCCGCAGAAGCGCCGCATCTGGGTGCCAAATGGCGCTGTCACTCGGGTTTACAAGCTATAGTCAGTGGCAATTGACAGAGCTCCACATTGTTAACTTTAGTTACCTGGTGGGAGATCATATTTCATTTGTACGGATGGTGATGAATCGTGCGACACACTTGAAGAAGGTTCTTCTTAAAGAAGCAGAACAATGCAAGTATTGTGATGAAATGGCCACACTACCTCCTCGAGTAGGAGGCGTGTTTCCAGGAGGCAAAGAAGAGCAAGAAACAATGGCCAAGCAAATTAGGGATAACATGGTCTCGTCTTCGGCGCAGATAATTTTCAGAAGTAGTGTTTCAACAATGTTATTCTGAACTTAAGAACACGTACAGATGTTAAAAGTAAGTGCAAGTAGTAAAAGTGAAGGGAATATATATATGATTTTAGTGTGAAGTTTGTTTTAATTTTGTACTGTTTAAAATCAGTAAACCCCGACATGAGCAATTGCAACAATTTATTTTGAGGTGAGGCAGGTCCAGCAAATGGGTGCCAAATGGCGCTGTCACTCGGGTTTACAAGCTATAGTCAGTGGCAATTGACAGAGCTCCACATTGTTAACTTTAGTTACCTGGTGGGAGATCATATTTCATTTGTACGGATGGTGATGAATCGTGCGACAAACTTGAAGAAGGTTCTTCTTAAAGAAGCAGAACAATGCAAGTATTGTGATGAAATGGCCACACTACCTCCTCGAGTAGGAGGCGTGTTTCCAGGAGGCAAAGAAGAGCAAGAAACAATGGCCAAGCAAATTAGGGATAACATGGTCTCGTCTTCGGCGCAGATAATTTTCAGAAGTAGTGTTTCAACAATGTTATTCTGAACTTAAGAACACGTACAGATGTTAAAAGTAAGTGCAAGTAGTAAAAGTGAAGGGAATATATATATGATTTTAGTGTGAAGTTTGTTTTAATTTTGTACTGTTTAAAATCAGTAAACCCCGACATGAGCAATTGCAACAATTTATTTTGAGGTGAGGCAGGTCCAGCAAAATTTAATTATCTCATACATGGATATCCGAAATGGTGATGTGTGTGGTGTGACAATAGATGTTAGAATATTGATGTAACACTTTCTTAAAGAAATTGGGATGAAATTTTTGTTGTCGCGGCAGTTTGTAGGATAGATGCAAGATCATGACCATCTTGTATCCTTTGCTAATGTCCTAAATTTCGAAAGTTGAGCGATAACCCAACAACCAAATTGTGAGCCTTATTGTACATATGCTTGTTAGAGTAGGTATCTGACATGCGTTGGAAATAGATTAGGACTCCTAAACTTATTGCACTCCAAGTGATGTACCTCATTAGATATTCCACAAGTGTGAGATCAATACAACAAAATATAGGGATAGACAACTTTTTACATGATATCAGAGCATTTAGTCTCACGATACCGATCTTAGGATTCTAAATCACTTATGCAGCGCGCAGTCCCCTCCTCGGGGGCGCGGTAGCTGGTTTAGATCAAAGATCTAATCGGTTCCTTAGTTTTTTTTAGTTTCATATTTTTAATTTCAATCGCGTAGTTTAGAATCATTTAGCCAAGTAAATCTCTAAACCTATACACCCTAAATTTCAAGTGAAATCTGTGCAAAATCAGTGGCCACGGCAGCGGCATGCGACACGACCTGGAGTGGCTCGGGCATCCGCTGGCATCAGGCATCAGCAACAATTTAAAATGCATCGCAAGGGTCGTGGCAGCCATAGGAGTCCGGGCGAACGAAATCGCCTGCGTGGACGTGCCGATCCAATCTGCTTGCTACGTATGGCACGGGGCGCCATGATCCTATCTACATGCACGCGCAAGCAGGACATACATCTCTTAGCACTAAAAACGATCTAGGGCCAATCTAGATCAAAGTGGCAGCAACCTAGGACACCAAAGAGATCATATCATAGGGTGTTAAGGGCATTACAAATTCCAGCGTTTGCAGTCATGCAGGCGAGGTGCGCCGTCGATGTAGTCACGGCAGAGGTTGATAAAGATTGCCGGATCACCCGGAACCCAAGCCTAAAAAGGACCAGAGCTCAAATTTCAGGCCCAGCCCGATAGGCAGCTGCAGAAATCAGGCCCGAGCCAGACAAAGCCCGACTGGCTCGACCCGACTATGCCTATATTTGCACTTTCATCGAGCCCAGCCCGGCCCAAGAGTCGGGCTCAAAATTCAGGCCCGAGCCCAGCCCGATGGTGCTGTCGGGCTCAGCCCATCCCGGGATTTTCGGCCCGGGTCAGGTCGGACTGCCCATGGCCAGGTATACTTCAGGCCTCCAGCGGCACTGTCATGGGACGACTCGTCGTTGTTCCAGCTCTTCCCGCTGCTGCTGCGCTCGGGGCAGATCAATCGATCTAGGGATTTTGGGAAACGAGAGAGACTGGATGTTAACGAACGTAACCATCATCCGCCAGGGTTCCCCTCTTAACGAGAGAGGCTCGATTTTGCATGCCCTATAATTAAAAAAAGGATGCCCTATCTAGGGCAGTTGTTAGAGATGCTCTTAGACTACTCCAGCCTCAGCATGATTAACTTCTTAGTTTCTTCCCTATGAGATTTATATAAATAACTAATACTTTGTTGACAACACTATCTTATCAATCCTATTAATCCTTGGACCATGATGTCACACACATTTATTTGTTGAATCCAAACAATTACTTGAGTAAACAAAAATTAATAAGCAATAATAATCTTGAATTCAAATAACAATAAAATGATTTTTGCGCAGGAAACAGATTTCTGTTGTCCACCGTTAAAATCACATAATTCACAGAAAGATCAAAATGACCTGAAAAGTTTTGTGCTTATTTCTCAGGTGAATCCAAAAAAAATCCGGTCCTTACATTTTTCGATTTGCGCAACTTAAGTGCCACGAAAAAATCGTCATTATAGACTGTTCTGTTTTTGGCAGATTCTGCCTTTTACTTGCATTCTCTCTTTTACTATGTCGAGTGGATTTCTTTGCTTCAGGAAACATCAGTGGCTGTAGCTAATGTTTAGAAGTATTCATAACACTTGTGCCGATACAGAACACGTGAAGTTTTATTGTTCACTAACCCTCCAATGTGAATTACTTTGAGTGTGGTGTGAAGGAAGTTTTCAAGTGTCAAGAGAAGAGGGTGATATAATGTGATCAAGAAGAGTGCAAAACCAAAGCTTGGGGATGCCGCCGTGGTTCATCCCAGCAAATTCTAAGAAGACTCAAGCATCTAAGCTTGGGGATGCCCAAGGCATCCCCTCCTTCATCAACAATTTATCAGGTCACTTCTAGTGAAACTATATTTTTATTCGGTCACATCATATAAATTTTCCTTGGAGTGTCTGTTTGTTTTTATTTTTGTTTTCTTTTGTTTTCCTTGCTGCAATAAATATTATTGGAATCCAACATTCTTGTGTGGGAGAGAGACACGCTCCGCTTTTTCATATGAATACTCGTTATGTTCGTATTCTCAGTTTTCTTCTAGCTGCTGCGATTCCTTTTAGCTCATGTTTTTCATGCGTCTCTTATTCAGAGTTGTTAGTTCTAGTAGACTAGTATTAGTACTCTCTTGTTTCATTGCTATATCATTTGGAGAGTTTATGTTAAAGTATATATTGAATTGTGCTTCATGGAAATAGAAAATGCTACATGTGGTAGATGGTATAACGAAAAAAACTTTCATATTCTCGTAGATCACTAAACTGTTTCATTTGATTATTTGTTGTTGTTTTGAGATATTAATATGCTTAATAGTAAACCTGTTGGTTTAGTAGAGTAAAAACAATTAATGGTTGGTCTAAAAGCTTCAAACCGTGCCACACTCAAATAACTAGTTGATGGGATAATGGTATATGACTTCCTTTGCTGATAGCAATCGTGATGGCTCTTTGTTACGCGTTACGGTCAGAGTAGCTAACAGTGACTTGTCACTGCCACAAACCCTCTTGGAGTGATTTTTATTATGCCTTGTAAGATCATGATTTTAGTTGTAATCTTTAACTTGTGAGTTTTATGTTACGGTTTTCTGGCACTTCCACGATCCATATTTGCTAGCCTCTTCGGTTCTGTGCATTGCTCATTATCATATTGAGAGTTGGTGCAAACTTTGCCAGTGCATCCAAACCCCGTGGGAGACATAAGACACAAATTATCTTCCTCAAAACAACCACCATACCTACCTATCATGGCATTTCCATAGCCATTCCTAGATATATTTCCATACAACATCCATCTTCATTATTTTACTTGATGTCATGCCTCATTTTTATTTTGCATACTGCCACACTGGCAGGAGCATTTAGTTTTATTTACATCCGAGATATTTCAATTTGAGTTATGAGTACTAAAATTGCGATGGTTCATTGTAAAATTGAGTGTTGCCCCTACCAGTGAGCTTACAAATCAAAAGAAAGAAACCCCCCCCCCAAAAAAGGGCAAAAGAGAGATAATAAAGAGAGAGGGGCAGAACTACTATCATTTATTCCACACTTGTGCTTTGTTAGCACCAATACTTTAGTTTGGAGAGAGTTTTTATATTATGACTTGCATAACTATGTGGGGGAACTTAACGTTATAGAACTTGGCTTGTATATTCCAATGATGAGCCTCCTCAAAAGTGCTCTCGGTCTTGATGAGAAAGCAAGTTGGATGCACCCCCACTAGTTCCATTGGAGAGCTTTCATACACTTATAGCTCTATGTGCATCCGTTGTGTGGCAATCACTACTCCTTGCATACCTTTGATTGTAAGAGTTCCTCTTGTCTAATGGTCACCTTGAGTTGTGTGAGACTTTCTTCCATTGACCTTCCACCCCCCCCCCCCCCCCGCATAATGTTGTTTTAGCCATAACATCCTGGTGCCATGGACCAATACAAAACGCTTGCTTGTTTTGAGTGCACAAATATCTTAATGATTTTCCTGCGTGCATATTGTTATTTCTTGACTTGATCCTAACAGGAGTTGTTATGAGAGTTTTTAAAAACATGCCTTGGATGATTATATTGTTGTTCTTAAAGCTTAAATCATCTTTAATAAACCATTGCACAGTTGATTGTCTTTTAGTATTGATTCATTGAAAAGTTTTACTTTGTTATTCCTAACGGTTTATACATTATTCTATTTGATTTCAACTATAAACCACAACCTTTATTCATTTGATCCTATTTTACATTCTTTAAATTACTATGATGATCAAGTTTAAGTTGGTAGCATGTCACCTCAGATATTTTTTTTTACCGTTTACCTACTCGAGGACGAGTAGGAACTAAGCTTGGGGATGTTGATACATCATAAACGTATCAATAATTTCTGATGTTTCATGTTGTTTTCATGCTATATGCTACATGTTTTCTATACACTTTATGCCATTTTTATCGATTTTCTGGGACTAACTATTGACAAGATGCAACAGAGCCAGTTCCTATTTTCTGTTGTTTTTAGTTTCAGAAAAGTTGTTCTAGAAATATTCTCAAAATTGGACGATTCGAAGCCCATAGGTCTAAGAAATCTGTTGCGCACATAGAGTCCTGAGGGGACCCGGAAGGGGCCACAGGCCCCCCACACCATAGGCCACCCCTTGGCCGATCCCAGGGGTGGTGTGGGCCCCCTGGCCGCCCACCAACATTTCCCTCTCGCCTATTTATACCTATCGGGAGGTTAACCCTAGATACATACGCCTTTTCCACGAAAACACCTGAGGCCTCCGTCATCATCAACCCTAGTTCTGCAGGGTTCTGGAGCTCTCCCCGGCACCCTGTCGGGAGGGGAAATCATCACCGGAGGGCTCTACACCACCATTCCCACCTCCGGAATGATGCGTGAGTAGTTCATCCTTGGACTACGGGTCCATAGCAGTAGCTAGATGGTTGTTCTCTCCTCTTTGTGCCTCATGTTTAGATCTTGTGAGCTGCCCTACATGATCAAGATCATCTTATTGTAATGCTACATGTTGTGTTTGCTGGGATCCAATGAATATTGAATGCTATGTCTCGTGATTATCAATCTATCATGTTTTATTCATGTTTTTGTTATTTATGATCTTGCATGCTCTCCGTTATTAGTAGATGCTCTGGCCAAGTAGATGCTAGTGACTCCAAGAGGGAGTACTTATGCTCGATAGTTGGTTCATGCCTCCTTTGCATCTGTGCTCGAGTGACAGAAACATGACAGATGGGGGATGTGATGTTGCATTAGAGAGAAAACAATGATGTTTACATTGTTTACATTACACACTTTGCTTAATGTGATTATATGATGCTTGCAACTTAATACCCAAGGTTTGCTCGGATGATATACTTGGGATGGATTATTAGTCATAGATGCAGTTTGATAACGGTCTATGTATCTTGTTGTATTGTCCGAATGAATCACATAGTAATCATCATGTCATGCATATGCACTACAGTGCAACCTTTATATATGTCAATTGGCCAACTGTAATGTGTTTACCACACATGCTATCTATCTGTTTTGGAGAGACACCACTAGTGAACTGTGGACCCCGGTCCATTTTCCTCATACTGATAATACAACCACTGGAATCACTTTTTTCACACTAATACTACTGCTTTCCACACTATACGTTTAACCTCTTTGTTTTCAGCAAAACTAGTAAGATGGACAACCTCACTGCTTCGTTGGGGCAAAATGATTTGATTGTGTTGTGTAGGTTCCATGTTGCTTCTGAACCAGTAGTGTGCCCCGCCACACCAGCTGCATCACCTTCGAAAGTGTTTTCTCTCTACTACTGGTCGATTCAACCTTGGTTTGTTTCTGAGGAAAAACTTGCCGCTGCACTCTTCACAACTTTTCTATTGGGGTTTACCAACGGCAGCCATCAGTCCACAGTTCACTAGTCGTGTCTCTCCATAACATATAAATAACATGATGGGTCAAAAAATTATAGCTGCGCAATTGACAAATAGAGAATGCACTGTAATGCATATACATGACATGATGACTACTATGATGTTCCTTTGGGCATTACAACATGATACGTAGAACGTTATCCAACTGCATCTATCACTAATAATCCGCCCTCAGGACGTCATCCGAGCAAACTTGGGTATTAAGTTGCAAGCAACAGATTATTGCATTAAGTAAAGCGCATAATGTAAACAACAAAATTACCCTTAGACGAAGCATTGTTGTTTTACCCCTAGTGGCAATAACACATCCATAATCTTAGAAGTTATTGTCACTCTCCCAGATTACTGGAGGCATGAACCCACTATCTAGCATAAATACTCCCTCTTGGAGTCACAAGCATCTACTTGGCCAGAGTATCTACGAGCAACAGAGAGCATGCAAGATCACAAATAACATATATGATAGATCTATAATCAACTTGAAATATTATTCAATATTCATCGGATCCCAACAAACACAACATGTAGCATTACAATAATATGATCTTGATCATGTTAGGCAGCTCATAAGATCTAAACATGATGTCACAAAATTGTAGAAGACAACCATCTAGCTACTGCTATGGACCCGTAGTCCAAGGATGAACTACTCACGCATCACTTAGGACGCAGGCATGGTGATGAAGAGACCTTCGGTGATGATTCCCCTCTCTGGCAGGGTGTCGAAAAGAGCTTCAGAACCCTCCCGAACTAGGGTTGACGACGGAGGAGGATAGGAAATTTTTCGTGGATGGAGGCTAGGGTACTTAGGGTTTTCCCGAGGAAGGAAATATATAGGCGGAAGGGCGATGTCGGTGGGCGTCCAAGGGGCCCACACTACGTGGTGGCGCGACTAGGGGGAGCCCGCGCCGCCATATGGTGTTGCTGACTCCCTGCCCCCCTTCGGGTCTTCCTTCGGACTCCGTGTACGTGACAGAGAAATAGAGACTTTGGCTTTTGTTTCGTCCAATTCCGACAATATTTCCAGAACAACTTTTCTGAAATACAAAAACAGCAGAAAACATGAACTGTCACTGTGGCATCTTGTCAATAGGTTTGTCCCAGAAAATGCATAAAAATGCTATAAAGTGTATAGAAAACATGTAGCAATTGGCATAATATCAACATGGAACATAAGAAATTATAGATACCTTGGAGACGTATCAAGGCCTCACCCTATTCTTCGATGAACCATGCCACAAAGGCCTAGTTCACCTTCAACTATTGATCCCCTTTTAGGCGGGAATCGAGTCCTTTTCAACAAGCTTGGGGAACACACCCATAACCAAACCCAAGAATCACCAAGAGTAGCTAGGATGTCTAGGTTTTTCCACACAAGGAAACCCTAGACTTGGTTCCCTCAAGTGAATGAGGGGGAAACGAAGAACGGGTTGGTGAAGATGTAGATCCGGGCTTTCTCCTTCAATCCTCCAAGTTTCAACAAGTTTGCATGGAGGAATTGGGAGATCTAGCTTGGTGGGTGAGCTTAGTCTATGGAGCAATAAATTCTGGATGAGCTAACCCTTTGGAGAAGAAGGGGGTCTTCTATTTCTATGTCCACCAAAAAACTAGCCGTTTTCTGTTGTGGACGTGCAATATGAAATGAATTCGGACGCCCGGAATATTCCGGAGCAATCCGGATGCTAACAAAGGATTTCACGTTCATGTAGGAATGAATTCGACTGCCCAAAATTGCCTAGAATAATTCCGAATTGCAGTAGAGGTTTCACGGCAAAGTCGGAATGAATCCGGAAAGAATCCGACTCTCGGAATCACCCGGAATGAGTCTGGATCCTAACAGAGGTTTTTGCGGCCAATCCGGAATGATTCCGGAAATTCCAGAATCATTCTGGATGCCCACAGAAACTGCTCCTTAGCAGGAAAAATAGCCCGCAATCTTTTTCTCCTTCACCATAACTTCGACACCGCTTTGTGCTAGTAATTTATGTACCTTAAACATTCAGCACACAGTTATATATCATTTATGTTGTTAACAAACACACAAAACTCGGGGGAATAAGAAATGCTCTTTCACTTTCTCCACATGATGATCACCTTGTTAGTATCAAAGAAGACGGAAAAAGCCCATCTTACCTAAAGCACGAACTGAAATTAAATTGAAACCAAGGGATTCGACAAGAATGACATTTTCAAGGGTGATATTAGGACCAACAACCACATTGCAGAAACCCTTTACCTCAGATTTGGACTTATCTCCATAAGTGACGGTTTCTTGATTTATATTTGGTTTCAACTCCGTCATAAGCTCCTTGCTTCTGGTCATATGACTTGTACACGCACTATCAAGTATGCATTTTGAGTCAGCGGAAGCATAGCCCTGCAAGAAATCATTGATTTGAGTTAGGACACAAGGAGGGTCTCTCATGTTAGCAACAAGGGTATTTGGCATCCAAATAGAGTAATAAATGAAACCCTCAATACGACCAACATATTTAGCTTGCACAACACCATAATAATAAAAAAAAATGGTGTGTATTGTTAGTTCCTGCGGAGTTTCTACGAGTAGTGTTGTCTCTAATGACAATACCACTCGCACCAACATTCTTCTTTGCTTGTGCGGGCTTGACCTTGTTCTTGTTCTTTCTCTTGGTAACATAGCCAAGATCTTGCTTGCCATTTTGTGGTCTAGTATCAACCATGTGTGGCTTGGAAGCCACTTGTGGCTTGGGAGCCACAGCCTTCTCAAAACTAGGGCCTCGCCCTTGATTCTTGCTAGCTCTTCCTTTAACCTAGAATTCTCCTCAATAATATTTGCATGATCACAAGAAGAAATAGAATTACCAAGAACATTGAATTGATCAAGTTGAGTTTGAAGTTGTTCGCAAGTTCTGTTGAGGGTAGACTGTTCATTCTCCAAGGCCTTGTGAGCCCCGGTGAGCTTCTCTAGTTC
Source organism: Alopecurus myosuroides (assembly GCA_028641055.1). Classification (NCBI taxonomy): domain Eukaryota; kingdom Viridiplantae; phylum Streptophyta; class Magnoliopsida; order Poales; family Poaceae; genus Alopecurus; species Alopecurus myosuroides. The sequence goes on from CM054059.1 coordinate 118,178,590, forward strand.
CTCGTTTAGATTTTCATGACCAACACCAAACTCAACATTCTTTTTTTAGCCCTTTTATATTTATAAATTGCATGGTAAGTTATTTAGATAATTTAGAAAGTAACTCATTATGTGACTCTTCACTAGTTTCAAGTTTCTCCTCAAGAGATACTCGAAGCTCATCTTCCTCCTCAAAAGCATTTGAAAGGGATCCCTTTTCAATGCAATCTTCCCTCCCAGTTTCACATTTCTTCTCAAGAGCCTATTAGGCCTCTCCCAATTTACTCATCATAATATTAAAGTAATTATTGGTATCACCTTGAAAGTTAGTCATAAATAGATTCAAAGAGGCAATTTCATCTTCAACACTAGGACTAGCAAGTTTATTCGTTTCACTTTGAGTCTTAGCGGTCGAAGAAGATGATACCTCAGTGGCCTTTGCCATGAAGCCCTTTGCGGAGGGTTGAGGAAGATTCTCATTGGGGGATTCAAAGAGTGAAGTACATGATGAAGATGCAATAGAAATATTGGCCACTTCACTTGTGGTTTCTTCTTCATCACCAAAATCATACTCTTCTTGAGTCACAAGCACATATCTTGATGATGGCTTCTTGTTGAAGTATTTCTTTTTTAAATGAGGCTACTTGTTGGGGATCTTTGACTTATCCTTGAGGACAAGCTTTCCTCCATGGTTTTCCCTATTCTCGAAGGGGAACTCGACAACAAAGTGATACTTGTCTTGACAACTGAAACAAGCCCTCACTTTTTGATTCACTTATTTTCCATAGATTGACTTGGTCTTCTCCTCAACATAAGCCTTATCCTTGGGAGGGTTCTTCTAAAACTTTTGCACCGCAAGAGCAACATAATCCTTAAGCACGAGATCATATTCTTGATATTTGAGCAGAAACAAGTTTTATTCCAAAGCAACATCTTCTTGTTGATCTACCACCTTGGTCACCACCTTGTCCTTCAAAGCAACGGAGGCTCCTTTGTGCATTCCAATAGCATGAGCACGAGTGTCATTAACAAGCTTTGTTTTAACTTTGAAGGAGGCCATCTCTTGCATCACCTCGGTTGAGGTCATGAGGTGAAAGTTGTGTCTCCCTTTAAGGCTCTTAAAGTTCACGGGCACAAACGGCATGAGGGAAATCACGTACTTCCTCTTGATCCAAGCATCATTCACATAAGTGGCACCAAGACCACTAAAGACGGTAGCTAGGGTTTTGAGTCTTCGGTACATGTCCTCATGGCTATCACCATCAAGCATATAGAACCTTTGGCCTCATTGTTCAAGGTATCTTACCTATTCCTCTTGATGCTTTCATTGCCCACAAACATGGTGACAAGAGCATCCCATGTTTCTTTGGTGGTGGAATATTGTTGAAGAGGAGGCATGTGGTTTGGACCCACGGCTTGGTGAATCATCGACAAGGCGATGTAGTTCAGTTGACAATCCACTACTTCTCTTATTGTCAAGTTCTTGGGGTCATAAGGCTTGTATCCATCTTGTGTGACCCTCCAAAGCTCAATACAAGTAGAGTTCAAGTGAGTTTCAAATAATATTGCCATTGATCAAAAGTATGTGCATCAATTTTAGGATGATCGCCTCTAGGATTAATATGAGGATGTGGGATAGGAGGATCGAGAGAGTATTGTCCTTCGACATTGTGGTACTCATCCTTATCATCCTTTCCCTTAGAATTTTTGTATTTAGAGGATTCACTTTTAGGTTCTCCACCCTTATCCCCATCCTTTGTCTCCTACGGAATTTCTACCGAATGAGATGAAGTATAAGTTCCGAGCCCTTGGCTTTCAAGAGTTGCAACATTAGATCTCGCAACTCCGTCGTTTTGACATCCATGGACGAGGTCAAGGAATCTTTCAATTCCTTGAGATCATCCATACTGACTTGTGCCGCGGACTCGGTGGCTTCATCCGCGTTAACCATATTATAACTCTTAGGCGGTTAAGCCCAAAGTAAGATTCGAGACTCTGATACCAATTGAGCGGATAGTATGGGCACCTAGAGAGAGGGGGGATAAGTGCTACGACCAATTTTATTTTATTTTCAAATTAAGGCTTGACACAAAGGTAAATTGTCTAGATATGCAACTACGGTGAAATTTACCTATATGAAAAGGGCAACCATAAACAAGATACAAACACAAAGTAAAGGAGAGGGGACGAGGTAACCAATATCGCAAGCACGAGGAGACATGGATGTAATCCTGAGTTCCTCCTTTTGAGGGGAGTACGTCTCGTTGGAGGGGTGCGAGTTTTGCCACAAAGGCATACTCGACGCCACAAAGTCCCCACTCTATTCTCCGATGAACCTCGCCACACAAAGGCCTAGTACACGTTCCACTATTGATTCCCTTTGAGGAAGAAATCAGGTCCTTTACAATGCTTGAGGCACACACCCACAACCAAATTGGGGGCTCCCAAGAATCACCAACAAATAACAAGGAGTAGCAATGAGGTCTAGATTGTCCACAAGGAAACCCTAAACTTGATTCCATCAAGTAAATGGGGGGACATAAATTCAACCTTGTGAAGATGTAGATCAGGGTCTTCTACTTCAATCCTTCAAAGATCAATGAGTTTGGGTGGAGGTATTGGGAAATCTAGCATGGTGAGTGAGCTCCAAAAATGGCACAATGAATGATGGACAAGCTAATGCTTTGGGGAAGAAGGGGAGAGGGTATTTATACCCCCTCATCAATTTTATCCGTTATAGGCCACTAACCTAGGATTCCTCGGTCTGGGGGGAAGCTTGATGAAAGTACACAAAGGTCAACTAGAGGGGGGGGGGGTGAATAGGTGACCTAAAATTTTAAGCCTTTTTCAATTTTAGTGGGGGCTTTGGGAAGTTAATCACTTGGTTCTCTAGATGTGCAACTAAGTGGACACCCTATGTGACAAGTAACCAATAGCAACGGAAGTAAATGCAAGGCACAAGATAACACAAGTGAAAACACGGTGACAAGGATATGTTTCCCGTAGTTCCTTCTTAAAAGAAGTACGTCTACGTTGGAGAGGTGGGGAGCCACCTAGGCGCTCCTTAATAGCACGGATGTGCACACCTTATTCTCCTTGAGCTTCTCCGGTGAGGGATATTCTCGTTTCCACTATGAGGTCGACTTGAAGGCGTTGACCAAAGCTTTACAAGTGGTTGAGGCTACTCCACAAGTGAGATGGAGGCTCTCAACAATCTGAAGCTTCCTGCTACAAGGTGGAAGCTACAAGCACTAGGGTTTCCCTTGGATGACAAGGCAACCAAGAGATTACAAGATCCCAAGAGGTATGGTGTGGGAACACAATTTTTTGGCTTGATAGAAAGGTAGATCTAGTCCTCCTCCATGAGATCCTTGAAGGGCATCGAGTTTGGTTGGAGGAGGAGGGAGATCGGGGCGTTTTGAGCTCTTCAAGAATGGAGGTGAGAGAGTAATGGACGAACTAGCTATCTAGAGGAAGAACACACCTATTTATAGGCTCCTCCAATTTCTGACCGTTGTAGTGTGCGAGGGCCAGAATATTCCGGTGTTAGTACCGGAAATTTCCGGTCTATCCCGGCCGAAAATTTGAATAGTCCGGGGGCGGAAATTTGAATCTTCCGGGGGCGGAAAATTCCGCCCCCATCTCTGTGCGCGGGCAGCAGCACCGCGCCGAAAACTGCTAAGGACCAGGGCCGGATATTTGAATAATCCGGGGGAGGATATTTGAATAATCCGGGACCGGAATTTTCCGGCCAATAATCCGCCCCCATCTCTGTGTGCGGGCATATGAGAAAACTCGAAATTCTGCTAAGGACCAGAGGGCCGGAAATTTGCCCCGGAAATTTCCGGTGCAAATATCCGCCCCAGCTTCTGTGCGCAGGCAGTGGGAGAAGAACTCAGTCCCTTATACATGGCCAGAGAGGCCGGAATATTCCGGTGCAAGGGCCGGATATTCCGCCCCATATGCACCGGAAATTCCGGTGTAGACACTGAAAAATCCGGTGGCAGTAAATCCAATTTTCAGAACTCCTCTTTGAACTTTTGTATGTTTTTATCAATAATCATCTGAGTGACCAGCTGCATAGACTCAAACATCATTGTTAGTGAGAATATACCCACGTTGTTATCATCACCAAAATCATTAGAGGGATCATGAGCTTTCAATCTCCCCCTTTTTGGTGAGTGATGAAAACACGGGCATTTGCAAGGGAATAAACTAACAATGCATGCGATGGAAAGTAAAACACCACATATAGCATATATAGGAGACATGCCTCCTAATAATAATAGTTCACACAAGCAAATCCATGAATAACGAAGTTTGAAAAGACGCACGAAACGATAAAAGGCGATGAAGAACGAAAACCCACCCTAGCGAATCCCCACGATCATCTAGATCTTCTCCCCCTTTGGCATCAGGATACCAAAAAGAGAAAAGAGAGCACTACGTCCCATAGAGAAAACTCTAGGCCTGGGTGTCATCATCTTCTTCTTCCTCCTCGCTAGCAGACGCAATGTCCTCATCATCATCCACTCCGAGATCCGAGTCAACGTCGCGGTTGTTCCTGTTCTTGTATGGAATCCTGGGAGGAGGAGGAGCTGGCACATTGGGAATGTTGAGAGCAGTCATGATGGTGCGCTGGTTCTCCTGGATGTTGCGGCGCTCAACATAGGAGTTTCAGTTCTCCTTGTGGATGCACACATTCATGCACATCACCTTCTCAATGGCACGAGCGAGCCATGAGCGCTTCTTGGTACCGGGGGAGGTGGACGCATGCAAGGATCACGGTGACCCTGACCCGTGGCACCAACATCATGAGCAGCCTGCTGAGTGTGGGCGGCCTTATTGTACAAAGTGACATCCTTGTGATCATCATAGTCTAACTCCAGGTCCTCACGAAGTTCAGCAGGATAGCGAGACTTGATGAGATTCATGATGTAAGGAGCATATGGGGGCACTTTGCGGTGGAAGAGAGAAAAGTGGATCTCGTTGAAGATGAAGTCCATCAGATCAATTTTGTGGCGCTCAGTATCAGTCATGTCGCCCTCGGTGAAGGTCAGGAAGGATTGGTACATGAGGTTAACCAGGCCACCACGAATAGCATCATTATTGCCCGCGCTCGGGGCAATAGTCTCCCTGAACATACGCAGCAGGATGTCATAGATGGGGAAGAGTCCTTTTGCAGAGCCAATAACACCAGTTGGACCATACGGCTCAGCCAGCCTGTTCTTCTCATACTCCATCCCGTGAACGTGCATGCGATGACCCTGAGGAGTGTGAAGACCAGCAAAGGGATATCTGAGCTAGCAGCAAAGTCATGGAAGTTGGCGGTGATCAAGTGAGGCCCAGACATCGAAGACATCCCAATATCCTCAGACTCATCAAAGACCAGAGTGGAGTAGAACTGTTGGATGAAAGTGATGTTGTAGGAGAATTTGGTCTCCATCAGGTGACGCAGACCTAGAAGTTCAGCCAGCTGGACAGAGTTGTTGAAGTATGCGGGATTGGCAGCCAGGTGTGCGAAGTTGATGAACTTCATGGGACAGACTGGCTTGCTCATCACAGTGTACACCTGCTTGAAGAGCGTCTCCTGCTCAACGTGCCAGAAGCATGAGGCAATGGTTGGGTCTTGAGGACCCTCAATGTACCAGGCCTTGGCCCTCCATGCCTTGAATTCAGGAATAGACATGGTGTCCAAGTTGTGAGATGCCTTCGCCTGCTGCTTACTGGCCTTGCGAGCTGCCCTGGTAGCATCACGTTCACGCTCATATGCCTTCTCAGCATCCCTCTCATGGGGGCGAGTCTCCGCCTCATCCACTAGAGTGCCCTCAGCATCTTCCCTCAATTGTTGGAGTCTCTTGCGCGTGCTAGTCATCTTGGGAGGCCTAGAGCTTGAACTATCTGCGAGAAAAGCATGAAAAACGCAAAGAAAAACAAACAAAAACAGATCAAAACGGTGGCTCACAACTCGTGGAAGTGAAAGAACAGGTCTCAGTTAGAGATTCAGGGCAGGCCAGAAATTCCGGTCTGGGGCAGAAATTCCGGCCTGAGGTGAAATTTCCGGGGGGCGGAAATTCCGGTCTTGGGGCGGAAATTTCCGGCCTTCGGAATTTTCGAACCAAATCTGAATCTAGGGCCTGCCACGAATCTAAAACGACAAGGAAGTGCAATGGGAGGAACACTAGGGGATATGTGATACTAGTATGTGGATGTTCCTCCCAAAAACACATGGAATATCAAAGAACATGATATCAAATCAACCAATAACCCTAGATTGCGGAGAAAACGAAGCACATATCGAGATCCATGGGGGAGGAAGGGATGTGCGGTCTCTTGATCCGCAAAGAGGAATCAAAGGATGAGGAGGAGAGGCAAGGGGGCCTCCCGGACGTCTCGGAGGCGGAGGCTGCGTTTGGGGGCGGAGTAGAGGCAAGGGGAGGGAAAGAAGTATGGAACTGCCCTTCCCGTCGCCTATTTATAGCCCCCAGCCGCGCAGACCAGATTATTCCGGTATTAGGACCGGAATATTCCGGGGGCCGGAGATTTGTGCCGGAATATCCGCCCTAAATATCTGGCGTGCCTTCTGCGAGCAGGCATGCTGGATATTTGGGGGAAAATTCTGGTCAATCTCGAGCCCCGGAAATTTCCGAGGCTTAAGGCACGGAATATTCCGGCCCCCCGGATATTTGCACCGGAAATTTCCGCCCAAATTTCCGGGGTGCCTTCTGTGAGCAGGCACCTTGGAAATGGGTGAAAATTTCTGAGGCAAATGTTTGGAGGCCGGAAATTTCCGGGCCCTAGGCCGGTATTTCCGGGGTTCCCATGCCTTCCGAGGTTTTTGTGGAAAATGGAACAAGAAGTGAGCCTCCAAAACAAAACATGAATCAACGACAATGAACACACAAACACGAACGAAAAGCAAAAAAACTCAATACAAAGAGAAATGTGGTGGCTGAAGCCACCGTGTTTGAGTGTATACCAAGGAGCCGCGAAGATATATCTTGGGCCCAAAAGTATGACTCACGTTTAAGCACAATAAGTCACAAAATGACTAGATATGCATGAAGCTTTGATTGTTTTGCGCATGATAGGTGGAGTGTTGGTTCATGAGTTGAACTACGCTCCCCTATGTCCATGCCTACATCTAAACTCGATAGCACATATAGTGAAGGTAATTATGCAAGAGTTCAAGAGAAGTTAGACGCATCGATAACATTTAGTTCATTCCTCAAACCCCGAAATCTAGGTTCATCAAGGGCCTTCGTGAAGATATCCGCGAGTTGATCCTTGGTTGGTACATAGGAGAGATAAATATCACCCTTCTCAACATGATCCCGAATGAAATGATGATGTATCTCAATGTGCTTCGTCTTGGAGTGAAGAACGGGATTGTAGGCGATCTTGATGGCACTCTCATTGTCGCACAAGAGGGGAACTTTGTCAAAGTCGATGCCATAATCTTGCAATGTTTGCTGCATCCAAAGTAACTGAGCACAACAACTCGCCGCGGAGATGTATTCGGCCTCGGTGGTAGAGAGAACAATGCAATTTTGCTTCTTGGAAGACCAACACACCAATGAGCGGCCAAGAAATTGACAACCTCCGGATGTAGATTTCCTATCCGTCTTCTTGCCCGCATATTCCGCATCCGAATACCCAATGAGGTGAAAGGTTGAACCCTTGGGATACCAAAGACCGAAGTTTGAGGTATGAACTAAATATCGAAAGATGCGCTTAACATCTTCAAAATAACTTTGTCTCGGAGAGGCTTGAAACCTTGCACATTTACCTACGCTATACATAATATCGGTTCTATATGCACATAGGTAGAGCAAAGAGCCAATCATGGAGCGGTATACCTTTTGATCTACCTCTTTACCATTCGGGTCGGGTTTGAAGTCAATAGTCGTGGACATGGGAGTCTTCATAGGTTTGGCATCATGCATGTTGAACGGCTTGATCATGTCTTGAGTATACTTGGCTTGCTTGATGAATGTGCCTTCGGGACGTTGCTTGATCTCAAAGCCAAGGAGATGCTATAACTCTCCTATCATAGACATCTCGAATTTATCCGTCATAAGCTTGCAAAACTCATCATTGAATGCGATGTTAGTAGAACCAAAGATGATATCATCCACATAGAGTTGGCATGTGAACGAGTCACCTCCAACCTTTTTGGTGAAAAGGGTGGGATCGATTAAACCAACATTGAACCCACGATCCACTAAAAACTCTTTAAGGTGCTCGATCCACTAAAAACCATAGAGTGCCTTATCGAGTTTGTAGACATGATCGGGGTGGTTGGGATCCTCGAAACCCGGAGGTTGCTTGACATAGACCAACTCGTGGATGGGACCATTCAAAAATGCACTTTTAACATCCATTTGTTGCAATTTAAAGTTGTGATGAGAAGCATATGCAAGTAAGATGTGAACAGATTCAAGACGAGCTACGGGAGCGAATGTTTCACCGAAATCGACACCTTCGACTTGAGAGAAGCCTTGAGCTACCAATCTAGCCTTGTTGCAAATGACGATACCGTCCTTGTCTTGTTTGTTCTTCAAGATCCACTTGGTGCCGATGATGTTCTTGCAATCTTTGGGTCTTGGCACCAACTTCCACACCTTGTTGCGCTCGAATTTGTTGAGTTCTTCGTGCATAGCTTCAAGCCAATCTTGATCTTCAAGAGCTTCATACACCTTCTTTGGCTCAATATGAGAGACGAAAGCATGAGCCTTGCTAAAATCCGCCAATTGCCTCCTTGTGACGACCCTTCCACGAACTTGTCCAAGGATCATGTCCTCCTTGTGACCGGCACGAGCAAGATTATATAGCCTTCTCTTTGTCCTACGAGCTAGCATCTCCTCCAAAGTTTCCTTGTATAGCACTTGATCATCACCTTCATCATCGGAGCCTCCTCCACCTTGATTTTGTTCATCAACGGGAGGTGGATCCCTTATGTGTCGAGTTGTATCATCACCATGTGTATCTTGTTCTTGTCCTTCATTGTGAGCTTGGCCTTTATCATGAGCTTGGACTTGATTGTTAGCTTGGCCTTGATTGATCGAGTGATCTTGATCGTTAGCTTGGGCTTGTAGTGAAGCATGAGGGCTTGGTGCATCTTGTTGGGTAGCTTGAGTATCAATGGATGTAGTAAATGGCTCCACTTGAGTGGAACAGAGTCCTTCTCCCTCCGTCATCCGGTAACCCTCAATGGGGATTATTTCACCAATCCCGATTCTTCTTATGACGATGGGAGGAATTGCATCTCCTACAATACCATGATCTATACGACCCCCTTGGGACCCATTATCCTCATAAAAAACCACGTCTATAGCTTCTTCAACTTGTCCGGTGGACTTGTTGTAGACTCTATAGGCGTGAGAGTTCATGGCATAACCAGCAAAGATACCCTCATAAGATTTAGTCTCGAATTTTGACAAGCGTTTACCTCTCTTGCGAATGAAGCACTTGCATCCAAAGACCTTGAAGTATGAAACATCCGGCTTCTTTCCCGTGAGAATCTCATAAGGGGTCTGGTTCAATATCTTGCGAAGATACAATCAGTTGCTAGCGTGACAAGCGGTGGAGACGACCTCAGCCCAAAAATTATAAGGAGAAGAGAATTCCGCAATCATGGTTCGAGTCGCATCCATAAGAGTCCGATTCTTTCTCTCCGCCACACCATTTTGTTGAGGGTGTAGGGAGTGGAATATTGATGAGCAATTCCTTCCTCGCTAAGAAATCCCTCCACGGTGTAGTTCTTGAACTCGGAGCCGTTATCACTTCAGATAGCCATGATGCTCGTATTATGTTGGCGCTCCACCAAAGTGATGAACTCGATGACCCGCTTTTGAGTCTCACTCTTCCTCTTGAAGAAGTACACCCAACAATATCGTGAGTAGTCATCCACAATCACCAAGCAATACTTCTTGCCTCCAAGACTATCATATGATAGGGGACCAAACAGGTCCAAGTGAATGAGCTCGAGGATTCTTGAGGTGGTGGTGTTTGTCTTGGTGGGGTGAGCTTCTCCAAGTTGCTTTCCAAGAATGCAAGAGATACACACACGATCTTTGGAAAACTTAGCATTTGTTGGTCCTAGAACGTGATTGCCACTTTTAAGGTCATGCAACGTCCTCATATTGGTGTGGGCTAACCGGCGATGCCATAGCCAACCCACATCAACTTTAGCCATTAGGCATGTCGCGGCACACGTGTCTCCTTTAGAGAAGTCCAATACATACATGCCGTTCTCGACATGCCCAACAAAGGCTACTTTAAGAGTCGTTTCGCAAGTGACAATCACATTATCCTTATTAAAGAACGAGGTAAAACCACTTTTAGCAAGTTGAAGAACCGAGATGAGATTATAGCCAAGGGACTCAACAAGAAGAACATTCTCAATTGACAAGTCATTTTAGATTGCTACCTTGCCTCGTCCCAATACCTTTAGTTCGGAGTTATCACCAATAGTAACGCAATTGATATGAGGTAATGGAGGATGAATAACACTCATTGCGTCATTGCTTCCGGTCATATGTTGGGATGCACCACTATCCATCGTCCATTTGCTCGAACCGGAAGGACTCCCCTAGAATAGATTAGTTTCTTGATTTAGGTACCCATCTTTGAATGGGTCCTCTTTTGTTAGCGACAAGGGTCTTTGGAACCCAAATACTCCAATTATAATCATCACCATAAGAAGTACCAACATATTTAGCATATACATGACCATCTCTAGATTTCATAAGAACATAAGATGGGTTGTATTTCCCGGCAAAGTCATTATGAGTGGTGCTCCCCCTAGAGGTCTCACCACCCACAATAGTGTTGGTCTCCTTTTCTTTGGTCACCTCTACCTCTTTCACAAATCTTACTTCTTGTGAGGGGGAGGTGACTTTCTTCTTGTTCTTCTTCTTGTACTTCTTCTTTGACTTGGCTACATAGCCAAGTCCCTCCTTTCCATTGTTGACTCGTTGAGAAGCAATCTCATGGGGATTCTTCTCACTTCCTACAAGATTAGTCACACTACAAGCATTGCTAGGCAAGACATTTAAGCTAGGAGATGAGGTAGACATAACTTGCTTGTTTGATAGTTGAGCTAGAAGATTGTCACGAGATTTGGTTAACTTGTCATGAATTTCTTTAAGAGACATGAACTCCTTTTCTAGTTTCTCATGACGAGTACCAAGTTCCTCGTGAGAAATTCCTAGCTTCAACTCTTCATGTTCAAGTGTTTTAATGATAGAAAGATATTGTGCATTTTCCTTCCTAACCTTAGCGACACTTATGGCAAAGTTTTCTTCAAGACTAGATAATTTCTCCTCAAGAGAGGAACGAATGGAACGCTCATTCTCAAGAGCTTTTTCAAGCTCTTTTTCATTGCAAGTGTGACCTCCATGGCTTTCCAAGGTCATGATAAATCTCCTCCTTTTCATCTACAAGAGAGTTAGCCTCATCAAGTTGCCTTAAAAGGGCATTCACCTTTTCCTTAGTCTCACCTTTAAGGATAGCTAGCCAAATGCCTAACTCGTTAGCCTCACCATCCTCCTCACAAACATTGTCAACACAATCCAATAATGAAGGAGGGTTAGTGATAATGGTCTTGGAGTTAGGAGAGCATACCGAAGTGGCTTTTTCCATAAGACATGTAGGTCAGGTAGCCACAATCTCATTGGGGGATTCAAATAGAGAGATCGAAGGAGATGACGCGGTAGCCATGGCGATGTGAGAAACTTCTACCACTTCATCTTCTCCTTCATCTCCGGAGATGTAAGTCCCTAGAACCGCCCCTTCTTGAACACAAAGGGCCCTTGGCACTCGCCTAGCGAAGTTCTTGTTTTGTGGAGCCTTGGCCTTGTTTTTGCGAACAAGCTTGCCTTCATTTTCTCCTCTTGGATCAAAAGGGCACTCCTTCACGAAATGGTTTGTGCTACCATAGTTGTAGCATGTCCTTGGTCGCTCCCCCTTCTTCTTGTAGTTCTTGTTTCGTGGAGGTCTTGGAGAGCCAGCCTTGTGAGCTTCCCATCTCTTCCAGTATCCATGCATATCAAGAGCAATGCATTTGTGAGATCCGGTGTAAGTGTCCTCTTAGTATTCCTCCTCATCATCATCTTATTCACTTTCATCGACTCGATCCATTGCCTTTGACTTAAAAGCGAGGTTGGGAGACTTTCCCATTCCTCTAGAGAGAGCTAGAGCATCATCCGCACTCTTGTGTGATAGAGACATAGCGATGAACTCACTAAGAACACCAATATAATTGAGAGTATTGTAGTCCGCTCTTGTCCGGATACTACTGGAGAGATTATTCTGAAAGGGTGTAATGGCTTTGAGATATTTCCTCTTGATCCACTCATCGGAGATCTCTTCCTTTCCATAGTATCTCAATTGGCAAGAGTGACAACTCTTCTATATAGCTCTTCGGGGGTCTCATCCTCATGCATGACGAAGTTATCGGAGTTGTCAATGGCCACGTCGTACTTGGAAGATTGGATGCTAGCATTTCCTTGAAACAAGGTGTCAAGTTTGTCCCAAGCTTCCTTGGCGGTCTTGCAACTACGAATGTGAGTGAAATACTCCCTTGGGAGAGCCTTCTGGATTAAGACAAGTGTAGTCTTGTTGAGTTGAGATTCCACATCCTCCCTCGGAGTCAAGTTTCTTGGGTCATGAGGATGAAATCCATGAGTCACGCTCCTCCACAGTGCGGTACATGATCCAGAAATGTGTGACTCCATTTCAAACTTCCAAGAAGAGAATTAGTTAGTGTTAAGCATGGGAGGAATTCCAACATTAAGGATGTGTGGCATGGAAACAATTGGGTGGATAAAGTCATATGACGAAGATATGGATCCTGGACCCTGCGGATAAGGACACCCCATCTCAGGCCCAAGGTTAAGGCCCAAGAAGAGGAGCCCTTGGAATACTCCAGAAGGCCCACGTGAAGCCCACCCGCACTAACTTGCGGGTTAAGCTAGGAAACATGTAACCGACCTAGTTAGAGTTCGAGTCCTCTCCGGGTAGGATTCGAGACCTGGCCATCTATATAAGGCAAGGAGAGCCCCTGGAAGAGGACCAAGCAATACCGCACGACCAAAAGCCTTGAACTCGAGATCTTACTCTCGATTCGAGCACCACCATTGTAACCGATCTAATCATCAATACAGATCGACAGAGGCAGGAAGTAAGGGTTTGTCGCACCCTGATTTCTAGGGGATACTCATCGGACCGAACTGGATAGCAGATGCTTGGATTATGAGGCATACCTGCTCCCACATCCTCGCTCTCGAGTAGGCCAGCACTTATGTGCGACAACCAAGCTCCGCTATTCCATCGTCGATGTAAACTATCCACTAGAGATCAAAGGCACTACCGTCGACGTACTTCAACCATACACACATGGTACGTCAACGGCGTTGAACAACTGATATCACAACAGATCTCTACGACACAAAAGATTGAAAAAGGTTGCAAACAGCTCTCATTAGAGCAGAGATAGCAAATACAATCATCCAGAGGACACATGTCCCAACAATACATCATTACATCACAGCGGAAGCAATCAACATGTCTGAGTACAGACAAGAACCAAATAGGCCTAAGAGGCCGGAAACGAAAAGACGGAGCCCATCCACGAAGTCTCGGATCCTGCCCGGGTCCGCTATCTACTCGTCAGCAGTCTCGTCATACTCCAGGTAGTAGCCACCATGTAGATCCTCGGAAACATCGTCTGCGGAAACCACAGCCCCAAAGGGGTCAGTACATAAACGTACTGGCAAGCAAGACTCACAGTTCACCAAAGTGTAACCCGTCAACACCAAGTACAGAAACATTGGGTTCAACGGAAGAGAGGGGATATAAAGGATGCTGCAACTGGCTGCACTAACCAACTACAGAGATTCTACCACTTCCGGCTAACAGAAAGGGGATAAGATCGAGTATTGTAACCAACTGAAAGATAACTTCAAACAAACCCATCCTGGACCTCGCCCCTTATCCAAAGAAGCAATCCGAGGAAAACTCACACAGTTGGATTAATGATGGTTCATATTATTGTGTCAATAAGCCTATTACTAGTAAAGTTGTTAATCAGTGGGTGTAAAGTTGTTAAACATTAGGTTTAAGTTGTCCTGAGTACTTGTTAGCCAGTACTTTCACCAAGTAATCCATAACCGCGGAAAACACGGCTTCTCGAGAAGATTATCCCTGTAGGGTTGCACCAATTTGGCCGTACACGCATGAATAACCCGCCAGATGGGATGCCTCCCACCAAGCGGGGCAGTCAACACAACTCAACTCTTCTTCGCATCAAGCCCAAAGCACCTTGGGCGCACGGCTAATCGAGCCCAGAAGAAAATGGACCCTCATAGCACTCTAAGAATGTGTCCCCCTATATGCCGACTACGAAAGTTCCACCCGGGTACCAAGGGCTCGCAAGATCATGCATGCAGCAAATGGAAAACCCGAACTAAATGAGGCGATTTGGACGAGATGCGAATCGAGTCAAATTGAGGGGGGCGCCCATACTCACTTCCCACATGCGGTTAGTGCGCTCATCATGGATCAGTAGACAAGACCCTTTTCCTATTAGGGTCGACACTAGCAGGCCTCAAAACCACAAGGTGCCTCCTACCGGTGCCTTATCATCAAATTAGTATTTAGCAATAGCATTAGCATGATTGATTGATTAAACATCGAGCCCCCAGAACATAATAGAGTAGTAACAGAAAGTAACGGGTAACAGACTCGAGCAAAACAACCTAAGCATGCTAGTAAGACACTGGCTCAAACAATGGGTTGTAGGAAGGGAGGTGAGGCAATATCAGGGTTAAGGGATTCATGTGATAGGTTCGTAACAGAAACAACTACTACTAAGGCTAGCAGAAAAGATACAACGGAAAGTATCGGTAACCAATGTTGAAAGGAACACAGTGGTTCATGTGAGTGATAACTTGCCTGCAAAACCCAGTAGCCTGGTACTGAGCTAACTCCTTAGAAGGGGTGTCGTAAGGATCGTCGGTCTCAACGTCGTCGTGTATCCGAGAAGAAGCAAACAGACAATGCAGAAAAGGTAGACAATCAATATCATGGCATAGTGCACAATCATGGGATGATGCATGTCAAGTTAATGGTTGCATCAAAATAAACTAGCCAACATTGTAACACAATTTAAATGGACCCACATGCAATTGGATTGCATATGGCAACAGTCCATGAATTAAGTGGAAGCAAATGATCTACAAGTTATTATCATGTGAAGTTTGCTTAGCATGATGCATGCATGATGATAACAACAAGATAACAACAAAAGATGCAAGTGGAAAACAAGTTTGGAAATTGTTTATTAAGTTTGGAAAATTTGGGTTACTTAAAGATGTCACACAAGCAATTGTTGTTTTCATCAAGTTAAAGTGTTCAAAACAATTAACAAAATTTATATTTGAAAAGAACATCAGATTTTAGTTGGATTACATGTTTCAAATATGGAAATAGGAGTTAGGATAATTTAGTTATGAATCAAACAATATTAAACAAGTTTTAATTGAATTTAAAACAAGTTTGAATTAAATTGAATTTTTATGTGTTCAAAACATAAATTCAAACTCACATTTGAAAAGTTCACACTTTGATGGTTTGAAAACATATTTTGCATGTTCAAAAAATATATTTTATTTTGAGCAAGTTATGATTTTATGAAATTTAATTGAATTAAACAAGGATTAAATTATTTAGGCAATTTAAATTATTCAAAACAGGAAACAAAAATTATATTTGAAAAGATGGGTTGAAATGGTATGGAAAACATATTTTATTTGCATTTATTGGATTAATAATGAATTAGTTATTGAATTTAGAAATTTGCAATTGATTTGTTTGAATTCAAATTTAAATTGCATTTTGGAATTTCAAAACAGTGAACAAATGATACCAAAAGATAGGCAATTTGATTTGGACCAGCGCACATATTTTATTTTCTTTATTTGGAGTTATAGAATAAAAGTTATTAACAAATTAAGATGGAGGACCAATCTGTAAAATTAATGGACTTGATTTAAAACAGACAGGTTCAAAAACATTTTACACCGCACTGAACCATACCCTAGGCACTGCCAGGGGGGGCCCAGGGCAGTTGTGCGCTTGCGTGGCACGGGAGAGGCTGACAGGGGGCCCTCCCTGTCAGCACTTGGTGCCAAAAAGGTGGGAAAAATCCCGAGCGAGGCCAGGGGTCGAACCCTGGACCTCACCCTGCGCTGCTGTGCTCTAACCACTGGGGTGGATCGCGTTCCTTGTCAGTACACCGTGCGCAGTGAGGAAATACTTCAACGGTGCGTAACTGAATTTTTACTGACGAACACATGACCGCACGCTGACAGAGAAAGTGCTCGACGGCGGCGATCGAGGGGGCAGTGCTGCGCCGTGGTGGTGTTCACGTGTGGTTGATGCAGATGGGTGCAACGTGAGCAAGATGGAGAGGAGGGCACGATGGGGCTCAGCGGCTGCTCACCGTCGATCGAAGACGAAGCAGAGGCGCGGTGCAGACTGCGTAGGCGGCGGCGTCGCGGACGGCGGCGGGGCTGCGGTGTCCCTCGTGCTCACCGTGGGTGTTGGTGACGGAGAGGGAGCGGTGGCAGCTCCGTTCCCGGCTACCCGGCGAGGAAACGCGCGGTGACGGCGGCGTTCACCGGCGAAGTTCAGAGAGTGGCGGCGGTGGTTGCCGCGGTGGTGACGGAGATGGCGGCGGGGATCCAGTTGGTCCCCGTGCTCGAGACGGTGTCGAACGGCACTAGGAGAACACGGCGAGGTGGTTACCGTGGACAGCTGGGGTGGAAGGGGACTACAGCGACGGGGCATGGCCAGAATTCAGAGATGATCTTCGGTGGCCGTGGCAGAGAGATTTAGAGGACGAGTTCGTGTCGAGGGAGAGGGAAGCGGCGGCGATCCCGAGGGAGGAGGGAGCAGGCTAGGTCTAGGGTTGCTGCGGGGTTCGAGGGTGATAGTTATAGGGCTCCAGGAGCGCTGGTGTCCGTCGCAGCGCAACCGCGGCGACGTGGCACCGGTGAGATCTCTGCCGTACGCGAGAGAGAAGGGGATTAGGTGAGCGAACCGGTACCGGGCTGGAGGAAAGAGAAAAGGGCCGCGCGGGAGGCTTAGGTGGGCTGGGCTAGCTCGCTGTCTGCCGCGCGCGCGCCGTTTTCTTTTTATTATTTCTTTGTTTTTTTTTGTAGCAAAGAGGAAAATGGAAGCATTTGATAGGTTTTAGAGTTGATAAAATTTTGGAAAAAATCAGGTGCATTGGTTAGTCCAATATCTACCACTGTACAAATTAAGTTTTTGGAAATTCAAAGTTAGTTGTTGTTTTTGCGAAATGGTTTGAATTTGGAATAAATTGTAAATTAATTGATTAATATTTGAAACAACAAGTTTAATAGGGTGAACCCTATTATTAATTGGATTAAAACATTAGAATAGTTTGTTAGTTTTCAAGAGTTGGAATTTGGTGTTGTTTGAATTTGAGCTTGAGTTTGAAAGCAATGTGGGAATTAATTAATTGGAATAAAAGCACCATTTTAATTGTTGATCAATGTGGAAAAAAAGTGAAACAAATTGGTTGTTTTTATTTGTGACTTTTATTCCAAAAGTTGTAACAGAGCAAGTATGAAAACAAAGCATTTGAAATTGTTTGAGTTTCATTGTGAAAACAATTAAGAACAGATGCAAAGCAAATAGTAAACAAGGCAAACAAGGGAATAAACATGATGACATGATGCAATACTTTAATAAACAAGAAATCAAACATTCTAAATGGTAGGTTTTCATACTTGGGCTGTTACAAAACGCCCCCCCTTGAAGGAATCGCGCCCCGAGATTCCTGCTGAGAAAAGAAAAGGTCCGGATACTTCTTGGGAAGATCCTCTTGAGCTGTGACACGTGAAACACATCGTGCACCTTGGATAGTTTTTCTGGAAGTTCAAAACGATAAGCATCCCTGGCAACTCTTCTGGAAAGATTTCAGGGAAATTGGAAACCACCGGAACATTTTCAAGTAAAGGGAGAGGTTTTGCATTGAGGGTGTATAGCTGGATGGAACTTGATTCATTTGGAGAATAGACTATCTGGAATGTGGTGATTCAGTAGGTGGTTATATTGGGAAGTTTTGATTAGACGCCGGTAGAAGAATTGAAGTGGAAAACAACAACAAGATTTGAACGGACGAAAAGGATGTTGAGAATAACAGGATAACGAAGCAACATCGGGAAAACGAGACCAAAACACCTGAGGTACTATTGAAAACCCATCCGGGCTTCTAAAGGATCAATATCTACTGCTTAAGGAATAGAGGATTTGCTTCCGGGGCATACACGCCTCCGTTCTCAATCGTGAGTAGGCAACATGATAAATCATGTCACAACCACCTCCATTCCTATGGTCTAGTAGATATAACCATCCTAGAGAAACCAGGATTCGTGAAATCCTAACTTGAAAGTTTAGATGAGAAGGGAAAACAACGTTACACTTCCTTACTAGAAAAGGGAGGGTGGGTGGGGAAAGAAGAAAAAGAACAGAATTCCTACTCTCACGTTTCATTTTTCCTACATAGCTACAAAATAGTTTCTAGACTCAACTGCGACCAGTAAAAAGGGATCCTACAGGCAGACAGGCTCTGATACCATTTGTCGCACCCTGATTTCTAGGGGATACTCATCGGGCCGAACTGGATAGCAGATGCTTGGATTATGGGGCATACCTGCTCCCACATCCTCGCTCTCGAGTAGGCCAGCACTTATGTGCGACAACCAAGCTCCGCTATTCCATCGTCGATGTAAACTATCCACTAGAGATCAAAGGCACTACCGTCGACGTACTTCAACCATACACACATGGTACGTCAACAGCGTTGACCAACTGATATCACAACAGATCTCTACGACACAAAAGATTGAAAAAGGTTGCAAACAGCTCTCATTAGAGCAGAGATAGCAAAGACAATCATCCAGAGGACACATGTCCCAACAATACATCATTACATCACAGCGGAAGCAATCAACATGTCTGAGTACAGACAAGAACCAAATAGGCCTAAGAGGCCGGAAACGAAAAGACGGAGCCCATCCACGAAGTCTCGGATCCTGCCTGGGTCCGCTATCTACTCGTCAGCAGTCTCGTCATACTCCAGGTAGTAGCCACCATGTAGATCCTCGGAAACATCGTCTGCGGAAACCACAGCCCCAAAGGGGTCAGTACATAAACGTACTGGCAAGCAAGACTCACAGTTCACCAAAGTGTAACCCGTCAACACCAAGTACAGAAACCTTGGGTTCAACGGAAGAGAGGGGATATAAAGGATGCTGCAACTGGCTGCACTAACCAACTACAGAGATTCTACCACTTCCGGCTAACAGAAAGGGGATAAGATCGAGTATTGTAACCAACTGAAAGATAACTTCAAACAAACCCATCCTGGACCTCGCCCCTTATCCAAAGAAGCAATCCGAGGATAACTCACACAGTTGGATTAATGATGGTTCATATTATTGTGTCAATAAGCCTATTACTAGTCAAGTTGTTAATCAGTGGGTGTAAAGTTGTTAAACATTAGGTTTAAGTTGTCCTGAGTACTTGTTAGCCAGTACTTTCACCAAGTAATCCATAACCGCGGAAAACACGGCTTCTCGAGAAGATTATCCCTGCAGGGTTGCACCAATTTGGCCGTACGCGCATGAATAACCCGCCAGATGGGATGCCTCCCACCAAGCGGGGCACTCAACACAACTCAACTCTTCTTCGCATCAAGCCCAAAGCACCTTGGGCGCACGGCTAATCGATCCCAGAAGAAAATGGACCCTCATAGCACTCTAAGAACGTGTCCCCCTATATGCCGACTACGAAAGTTCCACCCGGGTACCAAGGGCTCGCAAGATCATGCATGCAGCAAATGGAAAACCCGAACTAAATGAGGCGATTTGGACGAGATGCGAATCGAGTCAAATTGAGGGGGGCGCCCATACTCGCTTCCCACATGCGGTTAGTGCGCTCATCATGGATCAGTAGACAAGACCCTTTTCCTATTAGGGTCGACACTAGCAGGCCTCAAAACCACAAGGGGCCTCCTGCCGGTGCCTTATCATCAAATTATTATTTAGCAATAGCATTAGCATGATTGATTGATTAAACATCGAGCCCCCAGAACATAATAGAGTAGTAACAGAAAGTAACGGGTAACAGACTCGAGCAAAACAACCTAAGCATGCTAGTAAGACACTGGCTCAAACAATGGGTTGTAGGAAGGGAGGTGAGGCAATATCAGGGTTAAGGGATTCATGTGATAGGTTCGTAACAGAAACAACTACTACTAAGGCTAGCAGAAAAGATACAACGGAAAGTATCGGTAACCAATGTTGAAAGGAACACAGTGGTTCATGTGAGTGATAACTTGCCTGCAAAACCCAGTAGCCTGGTACTGAGCTAACTCCTTAGAAGGGGTGTCGTAAGGATCGTCGGTCTCAACGTCGTCGTGTATCCGAGAAGCAGCAAACAGACAATGCAGAAAAGGTAGACAATCAATATCATGGCATAGTGCACAATCATGGGATGATGCATGTCAAGTTAATGGTTGCATCAAAATAAACTAGCCAACATTGTAACACAATTTAAATGGACCCACATGCAATTGGATTGCATATGGCAACAGTCCATGAATTAAGTGGAAGCAAATGATCTACAAGTTATTATCATGTGAAGTTTGCTTAGCATGATGCATGCATGATGATAACAACAAGATAACAACAAAAGATGCAAGTGGAAAACAAGTTTGGAAATTGTTTATTAAGTTTGGAAAATTTGGGTTACTTAAAGATGTCACACAAGCAATTGTTGTTTTCATCAAGATTTTAGTTGGATTACATGTTTCAAATATGGAAATAGGAGTTAGGATAATTTAGTTATGAATCAAACAATATTAAACAAGTTTTAATTGAATTTAAAACAAGTTTGAATTAAATTGAATTTTTATGTGTTCAAAACATAAATTCAAACTCACATTTGAAAAGTTCACACTTTGATGGTTTGAAAACATATTTTGCATGTTCAAAAAATATATTTTATTTTGAGCAAGTTATGATTTTATGAAATTTAATTGAATTAAACAAGGATTAAATTATTTAGGCAATTTAAATTATTCAAAACAGGAAACAAAAATTATATTTGAAAAGATGGGTTGAAATGGTATGGAAAACATATTTTATTTGCATTTCTTGGATTAATAATGAATTATTTATTGAATTTAGAAATTTGCAATTGATTTGTTTGAATTCAAATTTAAATTGCATTTTGGAATTTCAAAACAGTGAACAAATGATACCAAAAGATAGGCAATTTGATTTGGACCAGCACACATATTTTATTTTCTTTATTTGGAGTTATAGAATAAAAGTTATTAACAAATTAAGATGGAGGACCAATCTGTAAAATTAATGGACTTGATTTAAAACAGACAGGTTCAAAAACATTTTACACCGCACTGAACCATACCCTAGGCACTGCCAGGGGGGCCCAGGGCAGTTGTGCGCTTGCGTGGCACGGGAGAGGCTGACAGGGGGCCATCCCTGTCAGCACTTGGTGCCAAAAAGGTGGGAAAAATCCCGAGCGAGGCCAGGGGTCGAACCCTGGACCTCACCCTGCGCTGATGTGCTCTAACCACTGGGGTGGATCGCGTTCCTTGTCAGTACACCGTGCGCAGTGAGGAAATACTTCAACGGTGCGTAACTGAATTTTTACTGACGAACACATGACCGCACGCTGACAGAGAAAGTGCTCGACGGCGGCGATCGAGGGGGCAGTGCTGCGCCGTGGTGGTGTTCACGTGTGGTTGATGCAGATGGGTGCAACGTGAGCAAGATGGAGAGGAGGGCACGATGGGGCTCAGCGGCTGCTCACCGTCGATCGAAGACGAAGCAGAGGCGCGGTGCAGACTGCGTAGGCGGCGGCGTCGCGGACGGCGACGGGGCTGCGGTGTCCCTCGTGCTCACCGTGGGTGTTGGTGACGGAGAGGGAGCGGTGGCAGCTCCGTTCCCGGCTACCCGGCGAGGAAACGCGCGGTGACGGCGGCGTTCACCGGCGAAGTTCAGAGAGTGGCGGCGGTGGTTGCCGCGGTGGTGACGGAGATGGCGGCGGGGATCCAGTTGGTCCCCGTGCTCGAGACGGTGTCGAACGGCACTAGGAGAACACGGCGAGGTGGTTACCGTGGACAGCTGGGGTGGAAGGGGACTACAGCGACGGGGCATGGCCGGAATTCACAGATGATCTTCGGTGGCCATGGCAGAGAGATTCAGAGGACGAGTTCGTGTCGAGGGAGAGGGAAGCGACGGCGATCCCGAGGGAGGAGGGAGCAGGCTAGGTCTAGGGTTGCTGCGGGGTTCGAGGGTGATAGTTATAGGGCTCCAGGAGCGCTGGTGTCCGTCGCAGCGCAACCGCGGCGACGTGGCACCGGTGAGATCTCTGCCGTACGCGAGAAAGAAGGGGATTAGGTGAGCGAACCGGTACCGGGCTGGAGGAAAGAGAAAAGGGCCGCGCGGGAGGCTTAGGTGGGCTGGGCTAGCTCGATGTCTGCCGCGCGCGCGCCGTTTTCTTTTTATTATTTCTTTGTTTTCTGTTTTTTTTTGTAGCAAAGAGGAAAATGGAAGCATTTGATAGGTTTTAGAGTTGATAAAATTTTGGAAAAAATCAGGTGCATTGGTTAGTCCAATATCTACCACTGTACAAATTAAGTTTTTGGAAATTCAAAGTTAGTTGTTGTTTTTGCAAAATGGTTTGAATTTGGAATAAATTGTAAATTAATTGATTAATATTTGAAACAACAAGTTTAATAGGGTGAACCCTATTATTAATTGGATTAAAACATTAGAATAGTTTGTTAGTTTTCAAGAGTTGGAATTTGGTGCTGTTTGAATTTGAGCTTGAGTTTGAAAGAAATGTGGGAATTAATTAATTGGAATAAAAGCACCATTTTAATTGTTGATAAATGTGGAAAAAAAGTGAAACAAATTGGTTGTTTTTATTTGTGACTTTTATTCCAAAAGTTGTAACAGAGCAAGTATGAAAACAAAGCATTTGAAATTGTTTGAGTTTCATTGTGAAAACAATTAAGAACAGATGCAAAGCAAATAGTAAACAAGGCAAACAAGGGAATAAACATGATGACATGATGCAATACTTTAATAAACAAGAAATCAAACATTCTAAATTGTAGGTTTTCGTAGTTGGGCTGTTACAGGGTTTTACCTCTACGAGGGCCCTGAACCTGGGTAAATCTCGCCCCCTGTCTAGCCGACGATTCCACCAGCGCTCATGGGTTCTCCTAATCGAAACCCGATAGGTTCACCGAAGGGATTTGTTGAGTCAGGGATTCGACAATTGGCGTCGTCCGTGGGGACGGCGGGCGCTGGATCACCGGCATCTTCGGCTTCATCGACAACCGACTCCCGTTGGAAACCATCGACTACGTCTCCCAACAATCCTATATGGATCGGATCTGTCGTGGTCACGCCTCACTCGCCGGAATCACGCCCGGTATTCGAAGATCTGGAGAAGAGCATCACCTTGACGTTCGGGAGCCTCAAGTTCGTGACGAACAGGGACGGAATCCTCCACTTCTCGGATGAATCTGAATCTGAATCTGGAGCCGTCAACTCGCGCTTCCCTCTGGAGAAAAGTGTCGAATCCATCCGCTTCAACACAAACGACTACCATACCCTCTCGACAGAGGAACCATCTTGGGTACAAAGAGCTCTCTAGTCTGCGCCTAGGACGCATGGGCCACGACGGGCCCAAGTCTACATGGCAGGATCGGAACAGCCTCCGGAAACCGAACTCAGCGCAACAGAGCGCAACATAATCGGCGTCTCGCGGGAGGCCTGGAACCGAGCCAAGGAGGCCATGCGAACAAGTAAGCCACCCGCGGCAGGAGCGCCACACGAAGATCTAACTGCCTACCACTACCATCTAGTGAGAGCAGCATCAACCATCAAAGACGCCCGAGCAGATCTAGCCAGTCGCAGAAGAGTGGCGGACGAATCAAGCCTACGGCGAGTCGAACTGTCCCTCGCACCCTCGGATCGGTACCCGACCATCGAGGAAGGGACACACGGCGTCATCCAGAGACTACGAGTCCATAGCTGGGACCAGCAGGTCAGCCGCACCTTCTTTCATGAGAGTCGACGACGACAGTAACGTCTACCCGCAAATTCCCGCCGCCGCAGTTCTAGCCGCGGCAACTTACATGCAGATAAACCAACCGACGGAAAGTGACCCTCGGGCAGAGCAGTACAAACAGATACGCAAAGGACTAGGACTGGCAGCCGCAAGGCTCGCCTCCCACGACCGCAAGAAGGCTGAAGAGCAGCTGGAGAAGGAGCGACAGGAAAAGGAGAAGGAGAAAGATAAAGAAACGTCCCGCAGGCACAGAAGCTCCTCGCCGAGAAAAGACAAGTCACCACGTCGTGGTCGAGGAAAAGAGGCCCGACGCCGCGGCGACAGTCGAAGCAGTAGTGAAGGCAGCCCGAGAGACAAAAGCTCGCGACACCACAGCAGCCGCTCGCGAAAACAAAGCAAGGAACCGCGGAAGGACGCTGACCGCGACCAGCCAGGACGTGACGCGCGATCTGACATCGCACAGAACAAGGTGGACAGGGCAAGGGCGTCGCGATACCGCGCCCGATCGTCATCCGGCTCTTCGGATGACGAAACCTGCGGCGTGCTCTGCTTCGCCCGTAGCATCCGCGAGGCGCCTCTACCCCGAAGATTCAAGCTCACCACGGAAGTGACTAAGTACGACGGCTCACTCGAGCCTTCTCAATGGGTAAGCGATTACCTCACGGCAGTAAAATGCCAACGTGGGAACAAGAACACGGCCATGCAATACCTCAATTTGCACCTCGTAGGCGCGGCCCGTAGTTGGCTGGAAAGGAGACCAAGATCTTGCTACGCATCGTGGAATGACTTGCACCGCGATTTCTGCAAAAATTTCCAGTCGACCTACAAGAGGCCGGCCACGATCGAAGAATTGCGAGCTTGCAAGCAAAAAAGCGGCGAGTCCACCCGCGAATATATCCAGCGGTGGACCATGCTCAGGAACACCGAAGGAACCATCTCGGAAGAAGTATCGATTGATGCCTTTGCAAAGGGCGCCAGAAGAACTGCTTTTCGAGAGGAGTTAGGCAGAGCTGCACCCAAAACTATTGGGGAGCTAATGATCATAGCCGAAAAATGGGCTAACGGAGAAGATGCAGTGCGCAATGAGAGAGCATCATCGCCCGCACACGAAGACGATCGCCATGGCCGAAGAAAAAGAAGGAAATACTACGATCATGAGGATAGAGAGGAATTGGTCGCAGCGGAATTCACGCGAAGTCGCGACTCTGGTCGCCGCGGAAATCGCGAGTGGAGACCAAAGGCGGAAGAAAAATCCCCCGAGGAAGACCTCGATGCATACTGCTCGCTACATCTATTTACAGATAAGCGCACGGGCAAAACTAAGGCAACACACCTTCTTAAGGATTGCCGAAAGTTTCTTGACATCTCGGACGCCCTCGCAAAGAAAAGATCTGCATCCACTCAAAATTACCCGCCGCTTCCAGGGGAGGACACCCAGGATTCCAGCCGCCACAACCCCCGCCTCCACCAGCAAATGCGCTAGCCGCACTGCCTGCACCACCGCCGGAGCCAATGCGTACCCGAACCCGGCAGGACAACTCGCGATGATCCAGAAGGTATGCCCCTCTCGCAGAGCTCAAAAGACTAACACGAGGCAATTATGCATGGCAGTGCATACACCACGAACAAAGCCCGAGTACTTGAAGATGGCGGACCAGCCGATCACGTTCTCGATGAAAGACCACCCACCACGAGTCTATCGACCAGGACACGCCGCCCTTGTCATCCAAGCGCAGATTGGCAACTATGACTTGGCCCGCGTATTCATGGATGGTGGCAGTGGCATCAACATTATCTACGCGGATACACTCCGTCGAATGAACAGGAATCTGGACGGCCTAACGGAATCAGAAACATCTTTCCACGGGATAGTTCCGGGCAAGGCAA
Source organism: Alopecurus myosuroides (assembly GCA_028641055.1). Classification (NCBI taxonomy): domain Eukaryota; kingdom Viridiplantae; phylum Streptophyta; class Magnoliopsida; order Poales; family Poaceae; genus Alopecurus; species Alopecurus myosuroides. The sequence goes on from CM054059.1 coordinate 118,204,666, forward strand.
TCCGTCCACTCGGAACGATCAACTTAGAAGTTTTGCTGGGCTCTAAAAGCAACTACAGAAGGGAATTCCTCACCTTCGAAGTCGTCGACTGGCCCTCACAGTACCACACCATTCTTGGTCGAACAGCGTTCCCCGGATTCATGGATGTACCACACTACGCATACTTGAAGCTCAAGCTACCTGGCGAATACGGAGTGATCACCATCGACGGAGACTTCCAGAAATCCAACAAGTGCGACATTGAATTTAATGAGATCGCAAAATCTTTCGAGATGCAAGAAGAACTTCAAGAGCTGGCAAAGACCACGGATCACTCCGTGATGCCCCTCACGAAGAAAAACGCGCCTGAACTGGAGTTTAGCGCCAACATCGACACCCGAAAGCATCAAGTGCACCCGACAGATTCTGCGAAGACAGCGATGGTCTCAACAACCCTCTCGCAAGCATAGGAAGGCGCGCTCGTCAAACTCCTCCGTGAGTACTGGGAAATTTTCGCCTGGCAGCCCTCAGATATGCTAGGAAAACCCAGGGAGTTTGCCGAGCACTCACTCGAAGTCTTTCCAGATGCTAAACCCATCAAACAGACGACTCGACGATTTTCAGAACCCAAGCAGAAGGCGCTTGGAGAAGAAGTAAACAGATTGCTAGCAGCGAAATTCATCAGGGAGATCAAGATATCCACCTGGTTAGCAAACCCGGTGTTGGTCCCCAAAAAGAACACGGATATCCTTCGGGTGTGCATCGACTACACGTCGTTAAATAAGCATTTCCCCAAGGACAATTTTTCCTCTCCCGCAAATCGACCAGATCGTGGACTCTACGGCAGGCTGCCAACGCCTCTCCTTCCTGGATGCCTATTCGGGGTATAATCAGATCCGGATGAAAAGGGAAGACGAAGAAAATACATCATTCATCACACCTCATGGTGTCTACTGCTACACGACAATGCCCTTCGGGCTGAAGAACGCAGGCGCAACATATCAGCGCTGCATGCAAAGATGCCTCGCCAACCTCATTGGCAAGAATGTGCAGGTGTACGTTGACGACATTGTCATCAAGACTCGAGTTGAGTACACACTCCTCGAGGACATTAGAGAAACATTCGACGCCCTTAATGCATACCGGATCAAGCTCAATCCGACCAAATGCGTCTTTGGCGTTCCCGCAGGAAAACTTCTCGGGTACCTGGTATCCGCCAGAGGCATCGAAGCCAACCGAGAGAAAATACAAGCAATCTTGACCATTAAGGAGCCAACCAATCTGCGCGGAGTCCAACAGCTCGCAGGGCGACTAGCCGTCCTAAGCAGGTTCATCGCGCGATTGGGAGAGCAAGCGTTACCCTTCTACAAGTTGTTGAAGAAGACGGACAAATTCGAGTGGACACCAGAAGCTAAGCAAGCGTTCGCAGACTTAAAGCGATCGTTGCAAAGCAGGCGCGTCCTTGCAACACCGCAAGAAAGGGAGCCACTTTACTTGTACCTAGCCGCTACAAACCAGGTCATCAGCACAGCAATCATAGTCAAACGACCTGAAGACGGCAAAGCGTACAGGGTCCAACGACCGATCTATTACATCAGTGAAGTGCTCTCGCCATGCAAGCAACGATATCCTCATTACCAGAAGCTCGCATATGGAGTTGTTCTTACGGCCCGAAAGTTCAAGCACTATTTCCAGGAACACGCCATCACAGTGGTTAATGATGCGTCACTCGGGACAATCATGAACAACCCTATGGCATCCGGAAGAATAGCAAAATGGAGCATCGAGTTGGGCGCTTGGGACATCACCTATTTAGGACGCAACGCAGTCAAATCCCAGGTACTCGTGGAATTTCTAAGCGAATGGACAGAACTACAAACACCCGGACCGCCTGAGTACACGAGCAATTGGATAATGTACTTTGACGGGTCCAAAAGAAACGAAGGAGCAGGAGCTGGAATCGTTCTTATATCGCCTCGGGGAGACAAGCTGCAATACGTCCTACGATTGGACTTTCCACCAGATGATACAGCATCGAACAACGACGCAAAATATGAAGCCCTGTTGCATGGAATGAAGATGGCAATCGCCTGTGGAGCTACCCGATTAATGATCTACGGCGACTCCAACCTCATTGTGCAGCAGACAATGAAAGAATGTGACGCAATTGCTGAAAACATGGTCGCGTATCGCGACATGTACAATCTACTCGAAGGAAGTTTTAAAGGGTGCGAGCTGAGGCACATTGCAAGATCCAGAAACGAAGAAGCAGATAGACTGGCAAACATGGGTTCCACGAATACACCCATACCGCGAGGAATATATTTCGAACGGATGATCAAGCGATCGGTCAAAGTCAAGAAAGCTACAGGAACACCCGTAGTGCCAGAAACAGAGGTCAGCCCGCAAGTCGCCATTATCAAGCTTATTCATAACATATCACGACAGGTTTTCCTAGTCGAGCCAGTCTGGACGCAGAAATATCTCGACTACCTGACCAACAGACAGCTCCCGGCCGATCCACGCGAGGCTCGACAAATAATCAGACGCAGCAAATCCTTTCGGTTAGTCAACGGGGAATTATACAAGCAAAGCATCTCGGGGATACTTCAGCGCTGCATCGCACCCGAAGATGGCAAAGAATTACTCCAGGACATCCACCAAGGAGACTGCGGACATCATGCTAGCTGGAAAACAATAATGGGAAAGGCCTTCCGAGCAGGATTCTACTGGCTGACAGCAGCTACCGATGCAAAGAACTTGGTCGAACGATGCGATGCTTGCCAGCGATTCGCACCAAGACCACATGCGCCTGCTACGGAATTGCACATGATACCCATTGCCTGGCCCTTCGCACAATGGGGGCTGGACATGATTGGACCACTACGCAAGTCCACGCCGGGCGGATATACACACTTGCTGGTCGTAGTCGACAAGTTCACCAAATGGATCGAGGCCATTCCAGTAACTTCGGCTAGCGCCCAATGCGCCTTCAAGTTCCTCGACTCAATTGTATGCAGATTTGGGGTGCCACACGACATCATTACAGACAATGGTACAAACTTCACAGCAAAAGAAACACAACAGTTCTGCGAGGAAAAAGGCATCAACTTGAAGTTTGCTTCAGTTGCCCACCCGCAAACGAACGGACAAGTCGAAAGATCCAACGGCTTAGTTTCGGCTGGCATCAAGAAACGTCTACTCGATCGTCTACACCCTGCAGCAGGACATTGGGCAGAAGAGATACCCTCCGTACTATGGAGCCTCCGCACAACTCCAAACCGATCCACAAAATACACACCATTTTTCATGGTATACGGGGGAGAAGCAGTCCTTCCCGAGGATGTCAGATTCAGCGCCCCACGAGTTGTGGCCTACAACGAAGAAACCTCCAACAAGGCACTCGCGGTAGATATGGATGCACTCGACGAGATGCGTGACATCGCGCTCGCAAGATCCACCGTATATCAGCAATCACTGCGAAACTATCACAGTCGCCGCATACGCCATAGAGCATTCGCGGCTGGAGATCTAGTGCTGCGGCTCAAGCAGAAGGAAGGACACAAGCTCGAACCACCCTGAGAAGGACCCTTCATCATACACGAAGTCATCCCAGGCGGAGCCTTCAGGCTGAAGAATCCATCGACTGGAGGAATCTATTCCAATCCTTGGAATATTGCACACCTCCGCAAATTTTATCCCTAGGTTTACTTGTTATCACAACAAAATAAGGCTATACTAGCCACTCTTGTAGCTCGAATACATGGCTTCTCAGTCATTGCAATAAAAACATGGTTTCTCCATCATATTCACTCAAAGCTTCCTATTCTTTACATGCTAAATAGTTACAGGTACACACCCCATAAACACACGGGGGCTACACCTACAACTAAGCATCACAGGAAAAATCATACATACAAGGTTACACACCTTACAACAGTTTTTACAAACTATACAAGATTACAGGATATGCACATCCGACAATCAATCAAAGCGCTAAGCATTCTCAGTCGCTAAAACTCTATCTATTTCCTCAGAGGTCAATCGGATGATTTTCTCTGCTGCAGGACGAACAACGTCATAGTAGGGTGAAATATCATCGATTGGACCATCTGGGAGCCTAGCTACGGAGTTAACATCTATTTCAGGATGCCATATCCGGACAAAGGATAGAGCTACAACCGCGTCGCAAGTCATCTGATTGCGCACACACGCGCGAACCTCTCCCTCACGTCCGAACAACCTGAGAAGATGGCTCCAGTCTTCGGGACCCCTTTCGAGTGGGTAGAAAGCAGCGTTCATCGCGACCAAGACCTCGTGAAAAGAACTCACGAGAATTCTCGCCTGGATGACACGGAACTTCAAGGTGGCCATCACAAATCCTCGACTGTGATCAGACCAGAAATTGTTCGCATGAGGCTTTGAGCTCCCAGCCTCTTGAAGAATGTGGTTTTCCACCCGTTGCTTTTCTTCCCTGTCATCCGGTTTAACAACTGAAGAGCAAACATGCTTAATCAGCTAAGGAAACAAGACAAAAGAAGACACGGGGGCTGTATTACGTACACAGCAAATCCCTCGCAACCGAAGCTAACTCATCCACCAGAAATTGTTCGCGTTCAGTCGCCAGTTTCTGCTTGGACTTCGCCACATCGGCTACACCGCGCAGAGCTTTCAGCTTGCGCTCACCTTCCTGGACTCTATCACGAAGACCCGCGTAGGTCCCAACAGCGGCGACAAGGGGATTTACTGGAGTAGCACGTCCACCTGAAGATTCTGCGACAAACCCAGTAGCCTGGAAGAGTACAAGGAAAGAAGTAAGACGCCCTATTCGAAGTATCTCTAGTCGCACAAATGACGAGTGCTCGGGGGATACTCCCACCCATCGGGAGAACATACACAAACAACAAGAAGTAATTTCGAGACGAACATTTCGATTAAGGACAATGAAAATACGGGAATACATCACAAGGTTCATTACAATCAAGATGGAAAAGAAAAACAAGACTACGAAGCTACAGTGGTGCTCCCGCTAGCGGCAGTCGCCCCTCCTTTGAGTCGAGCAAATAGCTCAGACAGCTTCCAAGCAAGGATGGCGGCCTGCTCGCCAAAACGAGAGAGACGTACCTTTTTGCCCGTGGAGGGGTCGACTGGAAGAGCCGAGTAAGCCTCCTCCAAACCGTTGACTCCATGCGCCAGCGCGAACTGTATCGCAGTCTTTGCGCCAGACTCCGACTGGGCGACCGCGTAGGAATCCAGGAGATTGCCCTCCGAAAAGATCTTCAGCAGGTCGTCTAGCGCGGGTGGAGATGCAGCGTTGGCGAGGAAGCGTCCGTGCAGTTGCGTCAACACGTGAGTGGCATCGCCAATCAAGGAGCAAACTCCTTCGGCATGCCTCTGGAGTTGAGCAAGAGTGTCGGTTAGCACATCTACCCGCTGGATCCCAGGGATCTCCAGAGGAACATCCAGAAGACCTGCAAAAGAAAAGAATGTCAAGACTTGGCAAGTTCAGGAGGATAAAAGATGAAATCGCGAGAGCCCAAAACACTTACCTGCGAGACGCTCAGCAAGGAGACGGAAGAACGTGACAAGGTCAGCATCGGCCTTATTGCCAGCATCCTCTTGATCCTTCAAAGCTTTCCGCGCATCCGCGAGTTGCCTTTCAAGATCCTCCGATCGCATGCGGGAGGCCTCCAGTTCTTGTCGGGTAGCCGCCAGATCAGCCTCCTGAGTGGTTACCCGCTCAGAGAGACTGTCTTTCTCGGATTCCGAAAATTCGACTCGAGCTGCATAGTGACACTTGTCAGAAATCAAGAATTGATGAAAGAATAAGGACAAGAGAAGACGATGAAACTTACTCTTAAGAAGCTCGTTCTCGGAACGGAATCGACTACGGTCTACTCGAAGCGACTCGCACTCCGATTCGGCGAGAACAACGCGGCGACCAATCGCCGTAAGGGAATCAACAAGCGACTACAAAGGTAGAGAGATAGAAGAATTAAAAGAGATAAATTGGAGCCTGTACCCGATTGAAATCAATCGACTACAGCCTCGGGGGCTACTTGATGGCGGGATAGTAACCCGGCAGGCCAACTCCAAGGTATAACCCGGCCCAAAGGACGCTGCGCAGGATCCGGTTAAGGATAAAGAAACTTCTGGAAGGCCCAAATTTGTAGGCCTCGTAACCCGGATTGTGGGTTACGGTAAGGAAAGTTAGGGTTTGTATGCGGTGCCCGGGTAGGATTCAGGGTGCGCCTTGGAGGGCAAGCCAGGGGGTACGGGTGCTTTATAAACCGACCCCTAGGTCTAGTTGAGAGAGATCCAAGAGTTCTAGCAGTATCGCCTAATATCAAATATCCAGTGTAACACGAGAGTTGAGTTATTATCTTGAGATCGGAGACTCGGCGACTTGATTGCCGGCTACCAGATCGAATATCATCATCATGTTTTCCTCTGAGCTAAACCCTCTCCCAAACGCCTGTGTCGTCTTGCCCCAAGACAAGTTACCCTTGGTAACGTCTGCCGTGATTATCCCACGACAGTTGTCGCCCACCGTGGGGCCTGCGTCCAAAGGTGTTTACATCACGGGAGAAGCTCGGAAGAACATGGAGAATCTTGTCGTCGGCGAGATCTACATCGACCACGAAGGAGAGAAGATGGTGGACGATTCCGGCTGGGGGCCGGAGTCGGATCACCTCGAATCCGGGTCCATCGTGACAATCGGCCGGATCAGCGTCTTCATCGGTATGGTATGTAATTCCGGTTCGATCCCTGACAATTTTGGATCTGATTCTGTGTCAGGGGAGGCCACTTATATCCAATCAGATGGAGAAGAATCAGTTGGAACGACAAATCCGACAGAAGAACCCATCACGAAGTGGGAACAGCCGGAGGAGCCGGCATGGACCCAGCGTGACCGGGTTGAGAGAGAAGATGATACCGAGTCTATCCTGGATCTGCTGGAAAACCGGTATGAGGAGAATAGCAGCGAAGAGGAACAACATGAATTCGTACCAAGCATTGTGCGCTGGGTTGCGGTCTACACGGCCCCCGCTACCAATCTCGATCAGGAGAACGCGACCGCGGACGCAGCTGGAGCAGCACAAGCGTTGACCCAGCAGCAAGGTGCGGCTAATGGAAACCCGGTCCTGGTCCGGGTTGATGGAGAGTCGGCATCTGTTACCAGCCGTGCCGCAGATGATGAGTTGCAGGCAAACACGTTTGGATTTCTGGCGAACCGGACACCAGGGGCTGGTCCTTCAAATCCACGACACCCGGCCCTGTTCGATAACAATCTGATCCTAGATCCCACAGTTCTTGCCACGGTTATCACCCCAGAGAACGCGGCAGAACGTGCTAGGGATCTAGATGTAGCCCGTCGTGCATTGGAGCAACAGAGAAGGCAAGTAGAAGCAGAAAAGCAAGGGATGGCCACGCGCCAACGTGAGCTGGACGCACTGGAAACCCGGCTTTGAGAGGAAACAGCCAGAATACATCAAAGGCACCAAACCAGATTACCAGCGTTGGGTGGGGTTATAAATTCGGCTGCACTGTTTATCACGCCTCAAGACCAACCGATCCCAGCGGCGAACCAAGGAACTGCACCTCAGCCAGCAACCGTGGGAATACATCCGGCAAACGAGCAGGCCGGGTTACCCTTGCCACAGACTGGGGTTACAACCGGTAATACATTGCCACCGCCACCACCGTCGCGTTTTCGCACACCTGCATGCCACTACAACAATCCTACGGACAACGTGTACGCGGCGACACTCGCATTGAATCAAATCCCTGTGAGAGAGTCGCCCCACGCAGAGCAGACCCGGCGGGCGATAGATATGCTGCACACCGCGGTGGCGCAGCAAGCTAATTATCCGGATCACAGAAGTGGAATGCATGGGACGCCATACGCCAGTCAGCAACGAGGCAACACCGGCAATATCCAAACAAGTTCAGCACGGCGGAGGGAAGAGCAGCAGCAAATGCCGCCTCCTCCCCGTGTTCAGGCAGTACCAGCGGCATCAGCAGCGCAAGTTGTTGTGGATAGCTCCAGGGCCAGGAGGGCCGGGGCCGGGTCTGTAGTACATGGATTACCAGCGGCACCGCGTCCCGCTGTGCCCCCCGCAGGATCACATGTCTCCCGAGTAAGGCCAGTTTCGACCATTCTTGCAGGACCTAAGTGTCTCTCGGACAACATCAGGGCTGAACCTTACCCGGAAAAGTTCAAACAACCAGGAAAAGTAGTGAATTACGAACCGACTATGGATCCAGAAACGTGGTTGAGTAGTTATGAGATGGAAATGTCGATTCGCAACACATCCGATAATATGCAAGCCAAGTTCATGTACTTGATGATGTCAGAAGGGGCAGCAAAGTTATGGTTCACCAATCTGCCGGAAGGGTCTATCAAGTCCTGGGAGGAATTGAAAACCGCGTTTGTCAAGCACTTTCATGGCACGTGCAGAAAGTTATTTACTATTGATGACCTGGAACGATGTGTCCAGAAGAAGGGAGAATCAGCGCGCGGCTGGGTGCGCCGGGTTATGGAGATACTTCATTCATCTACAGATATTCAGCCCAAGGATGCGCTGCAAGCTATGGCAAAGACCTGCAAATACACACCTTTAGTGCAAAAGTTAACTCGCATGAAATCTAGTCGGAACGCCTCAGAAATTACGATGGGAGAGCTAATGGATGCATGCAACAAGCACGCTGCAACGGATACTACAGAAGAGGAAGTTGATGACAAAAAAGCAAAAGCAAATACAAGCAATAGCGGAAGAACCGGCAATGGGTTAACGCCAGGAAACAACGGAAACAGCCAGAACAAGCGCCCGTTTGAAGGAGGCTCCGAGTTTGTCGCCAACACAGAAGCCGGGTCTCGAGACCGAGGGCAGAAGGAAACTTTAGCACTGGAAATCACAACGGAGGAAATTATCAAGGGCCACCAAGGCCGAGCAACAATTGGGACATCTTCATAATGGCGTGCCCGAAGCACAACAGGAACGGTAAGCCGGCTAACCACTCCTTGGAGCAATGCGCCGACCTACAGAGATGGAAGAATGAGGAAGTGAACAGAGCCATGCGAGGAGCAGGTCGGGGAGGAGGACCGGGTCCAGGTGGAAACCCGGGCAACGGCCCACCCCCAGCCGGTAACCCGGCAGCAGGAAATCAGGGCAACAATCAAGGGGGAGCTGGAGGTTTCCAGGCTAACCCCAAACAGTTGGGTCAATATCACGTGCATACCACAGGAGGTTCTAACAAGGACAAAAAGATACTGAAGCAAGCGGTCAACTCAGTTTCTTCGGCTATCCCGAGATACCTGAGGTGGTCAGAACAGGATGTAACATGGAGCAGAAGAGATCACCCGGAAAGAATAGAACACCCGGGAGTCTTAGCACTAGTAGTTGCACCACAGGTCAATGGGTACGAGCTGAAAAAGGTCCTGATGGATGGAGGAAGCAGCATCAATATCCTGTACTTGGAAACCTTTTTACGCATGGGTCTCAAGGAATCTCAGCTACAAAAAAGTACAACAATTTTTCATGGGATAGTGCCGGGTCATTCAGCGTGCCCCGAGGGAAAAATCGCATTGGAAGTAGCTTTTGGGGAATCAAAGGACAATTATCGAGTTGAGTGGCTTACTTTCGAGGTGGTTAAGTTGCGCAGTCCTTATCACGCGCTATTCGGAAGGCCGGCTTATGCTAAATTCATGGCAAGGCCGTGTTATGTGTATCTACAGCTAAAAATCCCGGGTCCTAAGCAGACCATTACCATACATGGAAATCGAGATATAGCAGCTGAATGCGATGAAGGAGACGCAGCAATGGCCGAGCAAGCCTTTAGAAAAGAGGAACTCAAGCATTACCGGTCTCAAGCAGACCCGGATGACAGAACCGCATCGAAAAGGCCAAGTACTGAAGGCGAAAAAGCAAAGTCCAAGGCAGCACAAGATGCTAAGATGGTGGCTTTCATCAAGGATGATTCCTCCAAACAATCTGGCATAGGAGAAGAAATTGCACGACCGTTCACAGCCAGCCGCGTTATGGAAACACCTCACCCGGATTGGCTAGCAAACCCGGTACTCATTATGAAAAAGTCTAACAAATGGAGAATGTGTATCGGTCACGTCAGCCCGGGACCGATTCCCAAGAAGAACTAAACAATGTAACAGGCAGCAGGTTTCAGACGCGCTCTTTTCCTACCCAGGGTACCTAAAGGGACTGTAAGGTTTTTAATGAGGCGGCCTGCTGACCCAAACTTTCTCGTAGCAATAAAGAGATGGTTATCAAGTCTTATTTTGTTATGACCTTTACTTCGGTTACAGGTAAGTAGTATTCATTGCTATCAGTACATCAGTATCATCAAGTATGTTGCATATATATAGGTCTTGGGGGCTGATTGCTTGAATAGCACAGTCACAAACCCAAAGACCCGGCCTTGATGCCTATGAGTTACAAGGGCCGATTACTCGCAAACGTGTACGGCTGCAATCTTATAACCGGACAAAGGAGCCAAATTTTCTTGACTATTCTTACTTAAGCTCGATGTGACTCGCACTAAAGTGGCATGATTTGCTCGCTTACGATTACAATCAGCCATGAGGCCCAATGGGACTTGCCTGACCCTGTTTTCGTATAGATGTAACAACATGGTATCCACGCGAAAGCCGGCTTACAGTACAAGATAGTCAAAAGGGTCATCTAAACCACAATTTATGCAGAGTACAAGGCTAATAGCCGGAAACTCAACGCTTATCAAGCATAACTTCAATACCTACGTGAAACGGATCTAGGTTTTTGGCTTGGTAGAAAACAATTTATTCTCTGAGAAAGACCACACGTCCCAGACTCGGATTTCGGGTCATGGGGATTGGGGACTTCGAAACAGAAACAAACTGCTTGGCTATCGAAGCTCGAACGACCCTAGCATCCGAGTCTTGGGGACTTAAAGAAAAGTCCACTTATCAAAACCCATGATACTCGGAAACCGAGTCTCACAAAGGGAACCAAAAAGAGAGTCGGGTATCAAGAATAAGTTAAAAAATAGACAAGTATCAAGTTCATCAAAAGGCCAGGAAAGGCACGAAGTATATCACGGAATTAAAGTACGTTACAAATTGCGATACCAGTATCAAGGGTGCACAGGCGCCCCGTCAAAAGAATACTTGTTTTGAATAAAAGCATCAGATGATCGAGGTATTATGATGGCATTCGCCTATTCGGCTTCCTGAGTAGGGTTCACATCTTTGCCCTTGCCCTCCGGGTCTTGGTCCTGGGCTTGCTATTTAGCTCTCCCGGCATGATCACCCGGATTCTTCGCGTCAGGACGGACAGGCGGAAGGACAGCTGGTGTAGAGGTGGTTGGCTCTGATCCTAACTCGGCCTCTCTCTTCGCGGTTTCTTCCCTCTTTCTGGCCGAGTCAGCAGCCCATTTCTCCAAAATATCAAAGGGCGGGGGTGCGTCCTCCTTCACGATTTTGCCTTCAGCATCGTACGCACTCATAATTGTACTCAGATCCATACTATCGGCCAAAGTGGTTGCCGAGTGACGTACTGCGGACTGTATGGCCTTGAAGTCCTTGGGTACAAACTTGGAGCCATCAGCTTTGAATTCTGGAAACCCGGATATTACCTTTGCCGGATCAAGCTTAGGAAAATAAGCCTTAGCCAGTGTAAAGGCCCGGGTCATACCAATCCGGCATGCCGAGCGTTTCCAGATCTCGATCCATGCAGGCACGGTGGAGCAGGCTTGGATAAGATTTTCTTCACCCGGATATACCTCGGTAGGCCACTTCACGGCATCCAATATAAACTTGGTACCGGCAAAGAAAGTCCGGAGCACAGTCTTCAATGTTTTAGCCTTGGCAACAACATCTTCTTCTGGGGCCGCAAGGTTGGCACCTGCAGTTGAAACAAAGGAAGGACATATCAGTAATCCCGAGTATCATGTAATAAAGTAAAGGCATGAAGTCAGTCGGCAGCAAAAACTTACTAAGCAAGATGCGATAGGTATCGGTAACCTGGTCCGATAATTTCTTCAGTGCGGTTTGAGCAGTATTGCACTGCTTCTTGTATTTAGACACATCCTTCTTCAAGGTTTCCACGTCAGCCTCAAGGGCTTCTCTCCGCTTTACCTCGGCAAGAAGAAGTTGTTCGGTCTTGAGCAAAATTTCATCAGGCCGGGTCATCTGCGCCTGTAAGGAACAAGGAGCACAAGTATCAGTCGGGTATTATGGCAAGCTGAATATTGCATAAAGTACCAAGCACAACTTCAACAAGTTATGCTCGGAACTTGGGGACTAGGCGTACACTACGAGATATCAAGTATTGTTACCTGGTGCTCTGCGGCCATGCGCTCCAGAATATTGCTCTCTGAGGTCTTCATAGTGAGGAGAGTGCTCATCAGCTGATCAAAAGTATCATTACCCGTGTTAGAGGACCCGGGGCCTTGGAACTCGGAGAAGGAGTTTTCTTCTTAGCGGGAGACGGCATCCGGGTCATCCGAATGTCGGAATCTGGTGCTTCTCCTCCCGCACCCAAAGTTGCAGCTTTTTCCTTCTCGCTTGCGTGCGAGGCTATCGGATACTCGGCTTCTTGTCTGGCCGGGTTTATTGGTGACACTTGTTCTTCGCCGCCAGCTGCGGCTGTCATATTATCAGTCGGGTTCCCCTTACCCGGGTCATCGATCTCCATATCCTCTTGGTCGCTAATAATGACCGTGGCCTTATAGACAGTATGAGTGAGCAGTTAGCGTATAACCAGGAAAAGGTGATGAAAATGTGATAGAACGTCAGGAAAGGAACTTTACCCGGGATTCACCGCATAGTCCGCAGGGAATTCGCTGCTGGACCCGGACGAAACTGAAAAACATCAAGCAAGATCTTGTAAGGGAATGGTTCGGGAAGATTTTTTTCATTCAAGAAAGGATAAGGTAAATACCAGCGCGTCGAGCCGGAGACGATGGAATACCCGGGTTAAGAGCACCATCACCCGGGTAATTTCGAGTCGCTCTGCGCTTGGTCATAGGCGACTCGTTCAAATACGGCCAGTGGAATAACGTCAAGTTAGCTCATGCATGTCATCAAAGGAATACGAATTGGACACAAGGAAACGATATGGAACCTTGAAGACGACCCCTCGGGTTTTTCTCTTAGATCCGACTTTGATTGTCGGCTCCACTTCATCCTCATCACTGGCGGATTCCACCTTGCCGTCAGTTTCTTCTTCTTCGTCCTTGTCCTCTTGTTCTGGAAGTTATCAAGGTTACAGTTGGAAAATGAAGAACGGGACACGACGAACTCAAAGGAACTAAGTGAAATTCGGAACGTACCTTCATCCGAGTTAACCACATCCTCTTTCTCCTCCGGATTTTCGGAGTTAGGAGGAGTTTCAATCTTCTAGAAATCATCATCGGCCTGAGATGAAGACGTAAGAACAAGGGTTATCAGCTGTACCAAGTGGAAAGAATGAAGGTGAAAACATGAAAACCGGGTCTTTACCGCGGGGGTCGGGTTCTCGCGTGTGAAGGGCTCTAATCCGGCTATATTCCGGATTACCTCCAGCTTTTCTGTCAGAAAGCCCTTGATAGTTTTATTGGTGTCGCCGGGCGCAAAGCTATTGGTGGAGTACCGGAGCGAGTCCGTGGTGTGCCCCGAATACTCGCACATTAATTTTGTTCGGATGGAGTTGGGCTGGATCCGGAAATTGACCCAAGTTTTCACCAGGTTAAGCCCGATGAGACCTTGGGCCAAAAGAATAGGGATTTTTGCCAATAAAGGCAGGATTGCTTCCCTGTCCGAGTCAGGGGCGAAGGCGTTGAAGGTCTTGGAGATATCGAGTAGGCCTTCCGAGTAACCCGGCAATTTCTTTTCGTCGGGTGGGGAAGTGTCCGGGCAGTAAAAGTATGAAAGCTGCCAATGTTTGACGTGGGAGTTGAGGGTAAGAGGTGGCATTAGAGAGTTCTTGCGGCGCTGGATAGAAACCCCGCCGCAAGCGAGAAGTGCCCCGTCACCGCTTTCGCGGCACGGTTTGCACTGGAAAAGTTCGACGAAAAGAGCCAAACTTGGCGGAGTGCACAAGTATGACTCGGAGAGAACGATGAAATGGGAGATATTTAACACAGAGTTAGGCCCTATGTCAAATATACGAAGGCCATAATGGCTCAGAATATCACGGAAGAAAGGGTGACCCGGAGGACGGAAGCCCCGGGTCACGTGCTCCACAAAGATATTACCTCATCCTCTGCTGGTGTAGGCCGGGTCTCGTTACCCGGCACCCTCCACTGGATATCCTCTTGAGGGGGAAGAACCCCTAGCTCGACCAGTTCTTCTAACTTGGCCTTGGTGACCGTAGATCGCGCCTAGTTGGCGGATATGGAGTTGGTGGTCTTGGCCTTGGTCGGCTGCTTTCCCTGTTTCTTGGGAGCCATGGGTCTAACCTGCAAAGCACAAGGTAGAAGGGCATGAGGAATAAGACTCGGAAACCGTGAGCTGGTCGAGTATCGGTGAGCGATATCGAGACAACATGGAAGTTACATACTATCCGGGTATCATTCCGTGGAGCAAGGTTCAAGCTATGCGGGTATCAAGCATCATTATAAAAATCATGGAGGCTTATGCATTGAAAGAGTGTTTGAGGGCGATGGATGGTTACACAGGTACCTATTGCAAACAAAAAGAACCGGAAAAGGGAAGATTTTCCGGGTGACAGAGACAGGGGCGGAAAATTTGGGCGGCCCGAGCCCAGACTAGAGATTCCATTTCTAGATTTGTGGTAAAATTAGCAACTATGGGCGGTAGGGAAGTGAAATAAAGTCTATATCCAATCCATTGGATGAGCTAGAATGAATACAAGCAAGCTAATTCGGCATGACCAGGAAAATGACCGGCGGGTTGACTTAGATCTAATCTGAAGAAAATCAAGAAATTGCGGAGGCCAGTTAACGGATGTGAGAGGCTTACCGGAGGAGATCGAAGTGAAGCTCGACGGAGGCAAATAGTACAAGCCTGGTGCCCCTTTGCAATTCCCGGCGGGCAGGTCGGGGGTCTGGCGGCGGATCTGGGCGGCGGTGCAGAGCGCACCGTGGCGGAGCGTAGCCGGCGGCAGATAGGCTCCGGTGATGCGCGCGAGGTTTCCGTAATGGCGCTCTGCGGGCTTGAGCACGGAGGAAGAAAGGAAGAGGAATGGGGGGAAGTGAGCCGTTGGGGTTAGGGTTACCCCTAAGAGCCTATTTATAATGGCGCGAGTGGATAAGCTCAGTTCAACGAGCGGGAGCCGGAAATTACGGGGTAACGGCTATCTGTTTGAGTTTTGCGAGATATGCTTTAAGTATTGGACGAGGTATCCGGACAGAAATAGGAAGGAGATATTCTCCGCAATATCAAGATAGTTATCGAGTAAAGTACGGGATCTTGGCATTTTTATCAGAGCTTAGACCCGGAAGGCTAAGCCAAGTACTTGGAGAAAAGCCGGGTTACTATATGGCCACCATGGAGTTAGGCCTAGCTATTTATCAAATCACTTGAACCCGGCCTTCATACACTTGTGCGTTTGATATTTTTGCAGGGAATAGCAAGCGCTTCAAGGAGGAATCCGTGAAGCCCAAGCTATTCTGGGGACTACTGATGGCGGGATAGTAACCCGGTAGGCCAACTCCAAGGTATAACCCGGCCCAAAGGACGCTGCGCAGGATCCGGTTAAGGATAAAGAAACTTCTGGAAGGCCCAAATTTGTAGGCCTCGTAACCCGGATTGTGGGTTACGGTAAGGAAAGTTAGGGTTTGTACGCGGTGCCCGGGTAGGATTCAGGGTGCGCCTTGGAGGGCAAGCCAGGGGGTACGGGTGCTTTATAAACCGACCCCTAGGTCTAGTTGAGAGAGATCCAAGAGTTCTAGCAGTATCGCCTAATATCAAATATCCAGTGTAACACGAGAGTTGAGTTATTATCTTGAGATCGGAGACTCGGCGACTTGATTGCCGGCTACCAGATCGAATATCATCATCATGTTTTCCTCTGAGCTAAACCCTCTCCCAAACGCCTGTGTCGTCTTGCCCCAAGACAAGTTACCCTTGGTAACGTCTGCCGTGATTATCCCACGACACTACTCCCATCGGGAGCACTGCCGTGCACCCGATAAAATCGAGAAGAAGAAAAAGACAAGACTTTGAGCCTGTAGCCGATCGCATGCAATCGACTACAGCCTCGGGGTCTACTCCCATCGGGAGCACTGTCATGCACCCGATAAAAATTTGAAGAGAAATGACAAAGTTTACCTGGCCCGTGGCGCGGGAGAGAGGATCTGCAGAGCTGTCCGTCACTTCTTTCGGAGCTGAAGTCCTGGCGGCAAAACTAGGAGCTTCACGTTCCACAGTCGCCACATTGGGGGCTGTGCTGGGAGAATTCTGGACGGTGCCAGCAGTGGGAGTCTCACCCGCAGCTCCTGCTCAATTCCTCTTTTCGGGAGGAATGGAAGAAGCATACCTGCGAGGACTGATGGTCTGCAAGCTGCAACAAAAAACAAAGCATCAGCATAGATGCAAAGAAAAATGTTCGACTAAGAACAAGGAGAAGAACTTACTCATCGTCTTCATCTTCATCCAGCAAATCCGCATTCCAAGCGGTTGCGATTACTGGGAATGAAGGCGAAGGGGCGAGTGAGCGAAGTGGAGTCGCGGAGATAGGGGCCTTCCCAGGCGACTCCTCCAAGGAGTTGTCCTTGGAAGTGGCCTCGTTATCATCCACCCGACGACGCTTGTGGTGATGGAGGCCGCCATTCGAGCCCTCTGCACCATCCGAAGAATCGTGCTCGGAGCTTGAAGAAGCATCGGCGACACTGGTATCGGCTAGGCCATCCAGGTGACTCACCAATAACTCCGAGGTGTCCTCTCCCGCAACTGGCGGGTAGCAGTTTGCCATAGCTAGGCTCTACAAAGAAGACAGAAGAAAGCAAGGAAAAATTTAATCGACAAAAGCTCAGAGCAAGGAAGAAAATAATAGAAGACAGGAAGGGTAAACTAACCGCGGCTGGTGGAGGCCTCGAAGCGTCAAAGGCTTCGACTGTGCAGTCGGGGAACTTCACTCCCACATTCAAGCTAGTGATAGCCGCGATTTTCTTCTCAAACTCGACGTTAGAAAGTTCCTCGCGGCTCACTCGGCTGGGATATTCAAAGCCTTGGTATTCCCACATGGTGGAAGGCCTTTGCTGCAAAGGTTGGATCCTGCGCTTCAGAAAGATGCTCGCCTGATGCAGCCCGTTGAGCACAACTCCAGCAGTTTGATCCCGGAGAGCGTCCACCCTTGTGAGTAGGGGCGTGACGGTCTGAGTTTCTTCGGCTGACAGCTTGTGCGCCCAGGACTTCCGCCTCTTCAAAACAGCGAACGGGTGGAATTCTACGATCCCACCCGAGCTGTTGTCGATGACGTAAAACCATTTTTTCCGCCAGCCTTGGGCGGAGTCGATGAAGTGCATGCTAAAATATCTGCTCTCCAGTCACGCTTGGATCCCGAAGCTGCCCGTGCGTAGCGGCTCGCCAGGCTCGGAGTCTACCCGCGATTTCTCGCGGAAGATCCGAACTTTGAAGAGGGCCTTCCAGAGCGCCCAATGTGGGCGAATGCCGAGGAAGCATTCGCAGAACACGATGAAGCACGATATGTGCTGCACCGCGTTCGGAGGAAGATCGTGAAGCTGTATGTCATAGACATACAGCAACCCGACTAGGAAAGGATAAAGAGGGAAGGAGAGGCCAAGACAAACATGGTCCGCGAAGACCACGCACTCGTTCGACTGCGGGTTCGGTACCTCTTCTTTCTTCCCGAGGCGCACCCGCTTCTCAGCTTCCGCCGGCAGCAATCCCTCCCGCTGCATCTCTTTGATGCTCTTCGCGGTGGTGTTGGGTGAGCGACAGTCGCCAGCGCGGGGCGCAGGTTGCGCGGAGGCTTCTCCGGATGCGGAAGTGGCGGCGCCACGTCTTTTGCCTCCGGCCATGACTGACAGTGCGAGCTCGAGCACGAGGAGGAAGATGAGCGCGAGGAAGAAGATGGATGAAGGCGAAGGCTGGGAAAGTTTTACCGCAGCGCTAAGACCTGTACTTATACACGGAGCGAGTCAATCCCAGCCATTCGATGCGCTACGTGGCGCTTATCGCAGCCACCACGTGTGTCGTGGGATAATCACGGCAGACGTTACCGGGGGTAACTGTTCTTGGGGCAAAACGACACAGGCGTTTGGGAGAGGGTTTAGCTCAGAGGAAAACATGATAATACTCGATCTGGTAGCCGACAATCAAGTCGCCGAGTCTCCGATCTCAATATAGCAACTCAACTCTCGTATTACACTGGATATTCGAAATCAGGTGATATTGCTAGGACTTGGATCTGCCTCAACTTAAACCTAGGTGTCGGTTTATAAAGCACCCGCACCCCCTGGCTTGCCCTCCAAGGCGCACCCTGAATCCTACCCGGACACCACATACAAAACCTAGCTTTCCTTTACCGTAACCCACAATCCGGGTTACGAGGCCTACAAACTCGGGCCTTCCAGAAGTTTCTTTATCCTTAGCCGGATACCGCGCAGCATCCTTTAGGCCGTGTTACACCTTGGAGTTGGCCTACCGGGTTATTATCCCTCCATCAGTAGTCCCCAGAATAGCTTGGGCTTCACGGATCCCTCCTCGAAGCGCTTGCTATTCCCTGCAAAAATATTAAACGCGCAAGTGTACGAAGGCCGGGTTAAAGTGCTTTAATAAATAGCTAGGCCCAACTCCATGGTGGCCATATAGTAACCCGGGTTTTCTCCAAACACTTGGCTTAGCTTTCCGGGTCTAAGCCCTGATAAAAATGCCAAGATCCCGTACTTCACTCGATAATTGATCTTGATATCACAGAGAATATATCCTTCCTATTTCTGTCCGGATACCTCGTCCAATACTCAAAGCGTATCTCGCAAAACTCAAACAGATAGTCGTTACTCCGTAACTTCCGGCTCCTACCCGTTGAACTGGGCTTACCCACTCACGCTATTATAAATAGGCTCTTTAGGGGTAACCCGAACCCCAACGGCTCATTTCCCCCAATTCTTCTTCCTTTCTCCCTCAGCGCTCAAGCTCACAGAACGCCACTACGGAAACCTCGCGCGCATCGCCGGAGCCTATCTGCCGCCGGCTACGCTCCGCCACGGTGCGCTCTGCACCACCGCCCAGATCCGCCGCCAGACCCCCGACCTGCCCGCCGGGAATCGCCAAGGGGCACTAGGCTTGTGCCATTTGCCTTCGTCGAGCTTCACTGCGATCTCCTCCAGTAAGCCTCTCTAATCCATTAACTGGCCTCCGCAATTTCTTGATTTTCTTCAGATTAGATCTAAGTCAACCCGCCGGTCATTTTCCCGGTCACGCCGAATTAGGTTGCTTGTATTCATTCTAGCTCATCCAATGAATTAGATATAGACTTTATTTCACTTTCCTATCGCCCATAGTCGTTAATTTTACCAAAAATCCAGAAATGGAATCTCCGATCTGGTCTCGGGCCGCCCAATTTTTCCGCCCTGGTCTCTGTCACCCGGAAAATCCTCCCTTTTCCGGTTCTTTTCATTCGCAATAAGTACCTGCGCAACCATCCATCACCCTCAAAGGCTCTTTCGATGCATAGGCCTCCATAATTTTTATTATGATGCTTGATACCCGGATAGTATGCAACTTCTATGTTGTCTCGATATCACTCGCCGATACTCGACCGGCTCACAGTTTCCGAGTCTTATTCCTCATGCCCTTCTACCTTGTGCTTTGCAGGTCAAACCTATGGCTCCCAAGAAACAGGGAAAGCAGCCGGCCAAGGCCAAGACCACCCACTCCATATCCGCCAACTGGGCGCGATCTACGGTCACCAAGGCCAAGTTAGAAGAACTGGTCGAGCTAGGGGTTCTTCCCCCCCAAGAGGATATCCAGTGGAGGGCGCCGGGCAACGAGACCCGGCCTACCCCAGCAAAAGATGAGGTAATATGCTTTGTGGAGCACGTGACCCGGGGCTTCCGTCCTCCGGGTCACCCTTTCTTTCGCGATATTCTGAGCCACTATGGCCTTCGTATATTTGACATAGGGCCTAACTCTGTGTTAAATATCTCCCATTTCATCGTTCTCTCCGAGTCATACTTGTGCACTCCGCCAAGTTTGGCTCTTTTCGTCGAGCTTTTCCAGTGCAAACCGTGCCGCGAAAGCGATGACGGGGCACTTCTCGCTTGCGGCGGGGTTTCTATCCAGCGCCGCAAGAATTCTCAGATGCCACCTCTTACCCTCAACTCCCACGTCAAACATTGGCAGCTTTCATACTTTTACTGCCGAGACACTTCCCCACCCGGCCAAAAGAAACTGCCGGGTTACTCGGAAGGTCTTCTTGACATCTCCGAGAACTTTAATGCCTTTGCCCCTGACTCGGACAGGGAGGCGATTCAACCTTTGTTAGCCAAAATCGCTATTCTTTCGGCCCAAGGTCTCATTGGGCTTAACCTGGTGAAAACTTGGGTCGATTTCCGGATCCAGCCCAACTCCATCCGCACAAAGTTAATGTGCGAATATTCGGGGCACACCACAGACCCGCTTCGGTACTCCACCAACAGCTTTGCTGCTGGCGATACCAATAAAACTATCAAGGGTTTTCTGACAGAGAAGCTAGAGGTAATCCGGAGCATAACCGGATTAGAGCCCTTCACACTCGAGAACCCAGCCCCTAAGGTAAAGATCCAATTTTCATGCTTTTACCTTCGTTCTTTTCACTTGGCACAGCTGATAACCCTCGTTCTTATATCTTCATCTCAGGCTGATGATGATTTTTGGAAGATCGAAACTCCTCCTAGCTCCGAAAGTCCAGAGGAGCAAGAAGATACCGTTAATTCGGACGAAGGTGCACTCCGGGTTTCATTTAGTTCCTTTAAGTTCGTCGCGGCTCCTTCTCCATTTTCCAACTGTAACCTTGATAATTTCCAGACCAAGAGGACAAGGACAAAGAAGAAGAAACTGAAGGCAAAGTGGAATCCGCCAGTGATGATGATGAAGCGGAGCCTATGATCAAAGTCGGATCTAAGAGAAAACCCCGAGGGGTCGTCTTCAAGGTTCCATATCGTTTCTGTCCCTCCAATCCATATTCATTTGATAGTATGCATGAGCTAAATTTGACGTTATTCCTCTGGTCGTACTTGAAGGAGTCGCCTAGGCCCAAGCGCAGAGCGACTCGGAATTACCCGGGTGAGGGCGCTCTCAGCCCGGGTATCCCATCGCCTCCGACTCGACGCGCTGGTATTTACCTTATCCTTTCTTGAATGAAAAAATCTTCCTGGACCATTCTCTTACAAAATCTTGCTTGATGTTTTCCAGTTTCGTCCGGGTCCAGCAGCGAATTCCCTGCGGACTATGCGGTGAATCCCGGGTAAAGTTCTTTTCCTGACGTTCCATCACATTTTCATCACCTTTTCCCGATTACATGCTAACTTCTAACTCACACTGTCTATAGGGCCACGGTCATTATTAGCGACCAAGAGGATATGGAGACCAATGACCCGGGTAAGGGGAACCCGACTGATAATATGACAGTCGCAGATGGCGGCGAAGAACAAGTGTCACCAATAAACCCGGCCAGGCAAGAAGCCGAGTATCCGATAGCCTCGCACGCAAGCGAGAAGGAAAAAGCTGCAACTTTGGGGGCGGGAGGAGAGGCACCAGATTCCGACATTCGGATGACCCGGACGCCGTCTCCCGCTAAGAAGAAAGCTCCTTCTCCGAGTTTCCAAGACCCCGGGTCCTCTAACACGGGTAATGATACTTTTGATCAGCTGATGAACACTCTCCTCACCATGAAGACCTCAGAGAGCAACATTCTGGAGCGCATGGCCGCAGAGCACCAGGTAACAATACTTGATATCTCGTAGTGTACGCCAAGTCCCCAAGTTCCGAGCATAACTTGTTGAAGTTGTGCTTGGTACTTTATGCAATATTCAGCTTGCCATAATGTCCGACTGATACTTGTGCTCCTTGTTCCTTACAGGCGCAGATGACCCGGTCTGATGAAATTGTGCTCAAGACCGAACAACTTCTTCTTGCCGAGGTAAAGCGGAGAGAAGCCCTTGAGGCTGACGTGGAAACCTTGAAGAAGGATGTGTCTAAATATAAGAAGAAGTGCAATACTGCTCAAACCGCACTGAAGAAATTATCGGACCAGGTTACCGATACCTATCGCATCTTGCTTAGTAAGTTTTTGCTGCCGACTATCTTCACTTCATTACATGATACTCAGGGTTACTAACATGTCCTTTTTGCGGCCCCAGAAGAAGATGCTATTGCAAAGGCTAAAACTTTAAAGATCGTACTCCGTACTTTCTTCGTCGGTACCAAGTTTATATTGGATGCCGTGAAGTGGCCTACTGAGGTATATCCGGGTGAAGAAAATCTCATCCAAGCCTGCTCCACTTTGCCTGGATGGATAGAGATCTGGAAACGCTCGGCATGCCGGATTGGTATGACCCGGGCTTTCACGCTGGCTAAAGCTTACTTTCCGAAGCTTGATCCGGCAAAGGTGATATCCGGGTTTCCAGAATTCAAAGCGGATGGCTCCAAGTTTGGACCCAAGGACTTCAAGGCCATACAATCCGTAGTGCGTCACTCGGCAACCACTTTGGCCGATAGTATGAATCTGAGCACATTTATGAGTTTGTACGATGCTGAAGACAAAATCGTGACGGAAGAAGCACCCCCACCCTTCGATATCTTGGAAAAATGGACTGCCGACTCGGCCAGGAAGAAAGAAGAAACCGCGAAGAGGGAGGCCGAATTAAGATCAGGGCCAACCACTTCTACGCCGGCTGTCCTCCCTCATGTCCGTCCTGATGCGAAAAATCCGGGTAACGATGCCGGAAGAGCTAAGGAGCAGGCCCAAGATCAAGACCCGGAGGGCAAGGGCGAAGATGTAGACCTTACTCAGAAGGCCGAGTAAGAAAATGCCACCATGATACCTCGATCGTCTGATGCTTTTATTCAAAACAAGTATTCTTTTGACAGTGCGCCTGTGCACCCCTGATACTGGTATCGCAATTTGTGACGTACTTTAATTCCGTGATACACTTCGTGCCTTTCTAGGCCTTTTGATGAACTTGATACTTTGTCTATTTTTGAACTTATTCTTGATATCCGACTCTCTTTTTGGTTCCCCTTGTGAGACTCGGTTTCCGAGTATCATGGGTTTTGATAAGTGGACTTTTATTTAAGTCCCCAAGACTCGGATGCTAGGGTCTTTCGAGCTTTGATTGCCAAGCAGTTTGTTTCTGTTTCGAAGTCCCCAGTCCCCACGACCCGAAATCCGAGTCTGGGACGTGTGGTCTTTCTCGGAGAACAAATTGTTTTCTACCAAGCCCAAAAACCTAGAGCCGTTTCACGTATGTATTGAAGTTATGCTTAATAAGCATTGAGTTTCCGGTTATTAGCCTTGTACTCTGCATAACTTGTGGTTTAGATGACCCTTTTGACTATCTGGTACTGTAAGCCGGCTTTCGCGTGGATACCATGTTGTTACATCTATACGAAAACAGGGTCAGGCAAGTCCCATTGGGCTTCATGACTGATTGGAATCGTAAGCGAGAAAATCATGCCACTTTAGTGCGAGTCACATCGAGCTTAAGTAAGAAAAGTCAAGAAAATTTGGCTCCTTTGTCCGGTTATAAGATTGCAGCCGTACTCGTTTGCGAGTAATCGGCCCTTATAACTCATAGGCATCAAGGCCGGGTCATTGGGTTTGTGACTGCTATTTAAGCAACCAGCCCCCAAGACCTATATATATGCAACATACTTTGATGATACTGATGTACTGATAGCAACGAATACTACGTACCTGTAACCGACGTAAAGATCATAACAAAATAAGACTTGATAACCATCTCTTTATTGATACGAGAAAGTTTGGGTCAGCAGGCCGCCTCATTAAAAACCTTCCAGTCCCCTCAGGTACCCTGGGTAGGAAAAGAGCGCGTCTGTAACCTGCTGCCCGTTACATTGCTTAGTTCTTCTTGAGAATCGGTCCCGGGTTGTCGTGACCGATACACACTCTCCATTTGTTAGACTTTTTCATAATGAGTACCGGGTTTGCTAGCCAATCGGGGTAAGGTGTTTCCATAACGGGGCTGGCTGTGAACGGCCGCGCAATTTCTTCTCCTATGCCAGATTGCTTGGAGGAATCATCCTTGATGAAAGCCACCATCTTAGCACCTTGTGCTGCCTTGGACTTTGCTCTTTCGCTTTCACTGCTCGGCCTTTTCGATGCGGTTCTATTATCCGGATCTGCTTGAGACCGGTAATGCTTGAGTTCCTCTTTTCTACAAGCTTGCTCGGCCATTGCTGCGTCTCCTTCATCGCATTCGGCTGCTATATCTCGATTTCCATGTATGGTAATGGTCTTCTTAGGACCTGGGATTTTTAGCTGTAGATACACATAACACGGCCTTGCCATGAATTTAGCATAAGCCGGCCTTCCGAATAACGCGTGATAAGGACCACGCAACTTAACCACCTCAAAAGTAAGCCACTCAACTCGATAATTGTCCTTTGATTCCCCAAAAGCTACTTCCAATGCGATTTTTCCCTCGGGACACGCTGAATGACCCGGCACTATCCCATGAAAAACTGTTGTACTTTTTTGTAGCTGAGATTCCTTGAGACCCATGCGTAGAAAAGTTTCCCAGTACAGGATATTGATGCTGCTTCCTCCATCCATCAGGACCTTTTTCAGCTCGTACCCATTGACCTGTGGTGCAACCACTAGTGCTAAGACTCCCGGGTGTTCCATTCTTTCCGGGTGATCTCTTCTGCTCCATGTTACATCCTGTTCTGACCACCTCAGGTATCTTGGGATAGCCGAAGAAACTGAGTTGACCGCTTGCTTCAGTATCTTTTTGTCCTTGCTAGAACCTCCTGTGGTATGCACGTGATATTGTCCCAACTTTTTGGGGTTAGCCTGGAAACCCCCGACTCCCCCTTGATTGTTGCCCTGATTTCCTGCTGCCGGGTTACCGGCTGGGGGTGGGCCGTTGCCCGGGTTTCCACCTGGACCCGGTCCCCCTCCCCGGCCTGCTCCTCACATGGCTCTGTTCACTTCCTCGTTCTTCCATCTCTGTAGGTCGGCGCATTTCTCCAAGGAGTGGTTAGCCGGCCTACCGTTCCTGCTGTGCTTCGGGCACGCCATTCTAAATATGTCCCAATTGTTGCTCGGCCTTGGCGGCCCTTGGTAGTTTCCTCCATTGTGGTTTCCAGTGTTAAAATTTCCTTCTGCCCTGGGTCTCGAAGACCCGGCTTCCGTGTTGGCGACAAACTCGGAGCCCCCTTCAAATGGGCGCTTGTTCTAGCTGTTTCCGTTGTTACCCGGTGCTGATCCATTGCCGGTTCTTCCACTATTACTTGTGTTTGCTTTTGCTTTTTTGTCATCAACTTCCTCTTCTGTGGTATCCGTTGCAGCGTGTTTGTTGCACGCGTCCATCAATTCTCCCATCGTAACCTCCGAAGCATTCCGACTGGATTTCATGCGAGTTAACTTCTGCACTAGAGGCGTATACTTACATGTTTTCGCCATAGCTTGTAATGCGTCTTTGGGTTGAATATCTGTGGACGAATGAAGTATCTCCATAACCCGGCGCACCCAACTGCGCGCCAACTCTCCCTTCTTCTGGACGCATCGTTCTAGGTCATCAATAGTGAACAACTTTCTGCACGTCCCATGAAAGTGCTTGACAAACGCGGTCTTCAACTCTTCCCAGGACTTGATAGACCCTTCCGGTAGATTGGTGAACCATAGCTTCGCTGCTCCTTCTGACATCATCAGGTACATGAATTTGGCCTGAAGATTCTCGGATGCATTGCGAATTGACATAGCCATCTCATAACTGCTTAACCATGTTTCTGGATCCATAGTTGGTTCGTAATTCACCACTTTACCCGGTTCTTTGAATTTTTCCGGGTAAGGTTCGGCCCTGATACTGTCCGAGAGACACTTAGGTCCTACAAGAATGGTCGAAACTGGCCTTACTCGGGAGACATGTGATCCTGCGGGGGGCACAGCGGGACGCGGTGCCGCTGGTAATCCATGTACTACAGACCCGGCCCCGGCCCTCCTGGCCCTGGAGCTATCCACAACAACTTGCGCTGCTGATGCCGCTGTTACCGCCTGAACACGGTTAGGAGGCGGCATTTGCTGCTGCTCTTCCCTCCGCCGTGCTGAACTTGTTTGGATATTGCCGGTGTTGCCACGTAGCTGACTGGCGTATGGCGTCCCATGCATTCCACTTCTGTGATCCGGATAATTAGCTTGCTGCGCCACCGCGGTATGCAGCATATCTATCGCCCTCCGGGTCTGCTCTGCGTGGGGCGATTGTCTCACAGGGATTTGATTCAATGCAAGTGTCGCTGCGTACATGTTGTCCATGGGATTATTGTAATGACCTGCAGGTGTATGAAAACGCGATGGTGGTGGCGGTGGCAAGGTGTTGCCGGTCGTAACCCCAGTCTGTGGCAAGGGTAACCCGGCATGCTCGTTTGCCGGATGTATTCCTGCGGTTGCTGGCTGAGGTGCGGTTCCTTGGTTCGTCGCTGGGATCGGTTGGTCTTGAGGCGTGATAAACAGTGCAGCAGGATTTATTACCCCACCCAGCGCTGGTAACCTGGTTTGGTGCCTTTGATGTATTCTGGTTGTTTCCTCTCGGAGCCGGGTTTCCAGTGCGTCCAGCTCACGTTGGTGCGTGGCCATCCCTTGCTTTTCTGCTTCTACTTGCCTTCTCTGTTGCTCCAATGCACGACGTGCTACATCTAGATCCCTAGCACGTTCTGCCGCGTTCTCTGGGGTGATAACCGTCGCAAGAACTGTGGGATCTAGGATCAGGTTGTTATCGAACAGGGCCGGGTGTCGTGGATTTGAAGGACCCGCCCCTGGTGTCCGGTTTGCTAGGAATCCGAACGTATTTTCCTGCAACTCCTCGTCTGCTGGGCGGCTGGTAACCGATGCCGATTCTCCATCAACCCGGATCAGAACCGGGTTTCCGTTAGCCGCACCCTGCTGCTGGGCCAATGCTTGAGCTGCCCCGACTGCGGCCGCGGTCGCATTCTCTTGATTGAGGTTGGCCGCGGGAGCCGTGTAGACCGCAACTCGGCGTATGATGCTTGGCGCAAACTCATGTTGTTCCTCTTCGCTGTTATTCTCCTCATACCGGTTCTCCAGCAGATCCAGGATGGACTCGGTATCATCTTCTCTTTCAACCCGGTCACGCGGGGTCCATGCCGGCTCCTCCGGCTGTTCCCATTTCGTGACGGGTTCTTCTGTCGGATCTGCCGTTCCAACTGATTCTTCTCCATCTGATTGGATATAAGTGGCCTCCCCTGACACAGAATCAGATCCAAAATTGTCAGGGATCAAACCGGAAGTACATACCATACCGATGAAGACGCTGATACGGCCGATTGTCACGACGGATCCGGATTCGAGGTGATCCGACTCTGGCCCCCAGCCGGAATTGTCCACCATCTTCTCTCCTTCCTGGTCGATGTAGATCTCGCCGACGACGAGATTCTCCATGTTCTTCCGAGCTTCTCCCGTGATGTAAACACCTTTGGACGCAGGCCCCACGGTGGGCGCCAACTGTCGTGGGATAATCACGGCAGACGTTACCGGGGGTAACTGATCTTGGGGCAAGACGACACAAGCGTTTGGGAGAGGGTTTAGCTCAGAGGAAAACATGATAATACTCGATCTGGTAGCCGGCAATCAAGTCGCCGAGTCTCCGATCTCAATATAGCAACTCAACTCTCGTATTACACTGGATATTCGATATCAGGTGATATTGCTAGGACTTGGATCTGCCTCAACTTAAACCTAGGTGTCGGTTTATAAAGCACCCGCACCCCCTGGCTTGCCCTCCAAGGTGCACCCTGAATCCTACCCGGACACCACATACAAACCCTAGCTTTCCTTTACCGTAACCCACAATCCGGGTTACGAGGCCTACAAACTTGGGCCTTCCAGAAGTTTTTTTATCCTTAGCCGGATACCGCGCAGCGTCCTTTAGGTCGGGTTACACCTTGGAGTTGGCCTACCGGGTTATTATCCCTCCATCAACGTGTGAAGATGAAACGAGGAGACGGTGGACGTTGTTCCGTGCCACGATCTTAACAGAAGATCGTGCGCATTTACTGCACGGTTCGCGTGAAAACCGGGAGCGGCGTCTCGTTTCCCGGTCAAAAAGCTGACTAGGTGGGCCAGCCCATCTGCTACCACGCCGTCACGTCCCATCGGGAGGAGAAAAGTGCGCCATGACGTCATGGCATGCATCATCAAAATCAAGAAATCTTCGAATGGAAAGTTCAAACGCGAAAATAACTTCGTACGAACAAAAACTCCTTCGAATAAAGGCAATTCTTTTGTGAACAAATCATGGAGCAAGACCTCTTTCAACAAGAGAGAAATACCCTATACACGAAAACTCTTTCGTATGGGCACGGCATTCCAAACATGAAAATTCTTTCATATGGACATAACTTTCCTCAGCACGAAAATTCTTTCGTATGAAACTCAAACAATCACTCGGGTAGGCAGAACCTACCTCTTCTCACACATGATATTTTTACATCATAAAAACCTGGATTGTTCAGCCGACTAGGCACATCCGGATGCCATATTCTTCGAATATGAAGGTAATACCCAAAAAGATCTCTCTTAAGGGACTGGAATCGCACTCAAAAGTTGCGTCCTCCGGTATGATTCCGTGTCAACAACACGAAGAAAAATCCTAGCGGACGCGTCGGGTACCCCCATAGGTTAAGTTCGACTCGATAAGTCCACAACGGCCCAGTCGCAACAATCACTTTATCGGGTTCGAGTCGGAGGTCTCGAATCTGTGTAGGCCAGGAATGTTTTTGCCCTAGTCGCAATTAATTGGCCCTGATCTCTCGGGAGAGCCAAGCTACTGTGCCACATCCTTCTGCGATAAAAGCCGCAAAAACAAGCACCTATATTGCTCGATACTCGAGTGTAAAGACTCATTACACAGGGAACACACCCTTTAAACAGAGAACAACCAAGCTGGCTATCCATAAGAAAGGAAGACCAAGGAAGGTTTGACCGTCTACTCGACTGGAAAAATACCACTCGAGCAAACGCTCGGGGGCTACTGACGAAGATATGGATCCTGGACCCTGCGGATAAGGACACCCCATCTCAGGCCCAAGGTTAAGGCCCAAGAAGAGGAGCCCTTGGAATACTCCAGAAGGCCCACGTGAAACCCACCCGCACTAACTTGCGGGTTAAGCTAGGAAACATGTAACCGACCTAGTTAGAGTTTGAGTCCTCTCCGGGTAGGATTCGAGACCTGTCCATGTATATAAGGCCAGGAGAGCCCCTGGAAGAGGACCAAGCAATACCGCACGACCAAAAGCCTTGAACTCGAGATCTTACTCTCGATTTGAGCACCACCATTGTAACCGATCTAATCATCAATACAGATCGACAGAGGCAGGAAGTAAGGGTTTTACCTCTACGAGGGCCCTGAACCTGGGTAAATCTCGCCCCCTGTCTAGCCGACGATTCCACCAGCACTCATGGGTTCTCCTAATCGAAACCCGATAGGTTCACCGAAGGGATTTGTTGGGTCAGGGATTCGACATCATAGTTTTGCGGTGGTGGAACTTTTGAATTGCACCCCGAACCATTAGCCGTTTTATACTTGGAGCCACCGACACTCTCCTTTGCTTTGGCTTTAGCCTTTTGTGCGGATTTAGCCTTAGCTTTGGCAATGTTCTCTTCGAGTTCGGAATCGTCCGGAATCGTTCCCTCATCCGAACTATCTTCATCGGATATGTGGGGAGAGTGAGAAGATCCCTTAGGTTTACCCATCATGTTCTCCAACATCTTCTTGATGGAGGAAACCTCCGAGCCTACACTAGAGCTAACCTTGGACAATTGGGTTTGGATGGTACAAACCGTTGTCTCTAGGTTAGCTATAGTGTCGGCCATTTTGGAGAGCTCCTCCTTAGAAGATTCAGGTTCATCTCTGTTGACCATGATACTCTTAGGCGGTTAAGCCCGATAAAAGAGCCGAGGCTCTGATACCAATTGAAAGTACACAAAGGTCAACTAGAGGGGGGTGAATAGGTGACCTACAAATTTTAAGCCATTTTCAATTTTAGTGGGGGCTTTGGGAAGTTAATCACTTGGTTATATAGATGTGCAACTAAGTGGACACCCTATGTGACAAGTAACCAATAGCAACGGAAGTAAATGCAAGGCACAAGATAACCCCAAGTGAAAACACGGAGACAAGGATATGTTTCCCGTAGTTCCTTATTAAAAGAAGTACGTCTACGTTGGAGAGGTTGGGAGCCACCTAGGCGCTCCTCAATAGCACGGATGTGCACACCTTATTCTCCTTGAGCTTCTGCGGTGAGGGAGCTTCTCGTTTCCACTATGAGGTCAACTTGAAGGCGTTGACAAAACCTTTACAAGTGGTTGAGGCTACTCCAAAAGTGAGATGGAGGCTCTCAACAATCCGTAGCTTCTTGCTACAAGGTGGAAGCTACAAGCACTAGGGTTTCCCTTGGATGACAAGGCAACCAAGAGATTACAAGATCCCAAGAGGTATGGTGTGGGAACACAATTTTTGGCTTGGTAGAAAGGTAGATCTAGTCCTCCTCCATGAGATCCTTGAAGGGCATCGAGTTTGGTTGGAGGAGGAGGGAGATCGGAGCGTTTTGAGCTCCTCAATAATGGAGGTGAGAGAGAAATGGACGAAACAACTATCTAGAGGAAGAAGACAGTTATTTATAGGCTCCTCCAATTTCTGACAGTTGCAGTGTGCCAGGGCCAGAATATTCGGGTGTTAGTACCGAAAATTTCCGGTCTATCCTGGCCGGATATTTGAATAGTCTGGGGGGTGGAAATTTGAATCTTCCGGGGGGGAAATTTCCGCCCAATATTCCGCCCCCATCTCTGTGCGCGGGCAGCAGCACCGCGCCGAAAACTGCTAAGGACCAGGGCCGGATATTTGAATATCCGGGCCCGGAATTTTCCGGCCAATAATCCTCCCCCTTCTCTGTGCGCGGGCATGTGAGAAAACTCCAAATTCTGCTAAGGACCAGAGGGCCGGAAATTTTCCCCGGAAATTTCCGGTGCAAATATCCGCCCCAGCTTCTGTGCGTGGGAAGTGGGAGAAGAACTCAGTCCCTTAGACATGGCCAGAGAGGTCGGAATATTCCGGTGCAAGGGCCGGATATTCCGCCCCATATGCACCGGAAATTCCGGTGTAGACACTGAAAAATCCGGTGGCAGTAAATCCAATTTTCAGAACTCCTCTTTGAATTTCTGTATGTATTTATCAATAATCATATGAGTGACCAGCTACATAGACTCAAACAACATTGTTAGAAAGAAGATACCCGCGTTGTTATCATCACCAAAATCATTAGAGGGATCATGAGCTTTCAATCTCCCCCTTTTTGGTGAGTGATGACAACACGGTTACTTCCAAAGGAATAAACTAACAATGCATGCGATGGAAAGTAAAACACCACAGATAGCATATATAGGAGACATGCCTCCTAATAATAATAGTTCACACAAGCAAATCCACGAATAACGAAGTTCGAAAAGACACACGAAACGATAAAAGGCGATGAAGAACGAAAACCCACCCTAGCAAGTCTCCGCGATCATCTAGATCTTCTCCCCCTTTGGCATCAGGATACCAAAAAGAGAAAAGAGAGCACTACGTCACATAGAGAAAACTCTAGGCCTGGGTGTCATCGTCTTCTTCTTCCTCCTCGCTAGCAGACGCAATGTCCTCATCATCATCCACTCCGAGATCCGAGTCAATGTCGCGGTTGTTCCAATTCTTTATGAAATCCTAGGAGGAGGAGGAGGAGGAGGAGCTGGCACATTGGGAATGTTGAGAGCAGTCATGATGGTGCGCTGGTTCTCCTGGATGTTGTGGTGCTCAACATAGGCGTTGTAGTTCTCCTTGTGGATACACACATTCATGCACATCACCTTCATACCACGGGACAGGGTGACTCCAAAGTTCATATTAATAAAACACTTGAGTAGCACTAGATGAAGAGTAACATCTACTTATTCAACTAGATTACAAAGTTCACGGTCACATATATATCACACCATGGGAGAGAGAGATGAACCACGTAGCTACTGGTAGAGCCCTCGGCCTCGGGGGAGAACTACTCCCTCCTTGTTATATATAGGAGACAACAACGGTGATTGAGATGGTGGCGGAGTCGATGGAGATGGCTTCCGGGGGCACTTCCCCGTCCCGGTAGGTGATAGTGCAGATCTTGCACTCGTTGGGAGACCCCAAGAGGAGGGTGTGATGAGCATAGCGGTATGAGTTTTCCCCTTAGTTAAGAACCAAGGTTATCAATCCAGTAGGAGAAAAGGTACCTTCGGAATGTTGATGCCACTGCCGGTGGTGATGGCGCTTCACCGGTGTCTGCAACAACGCGGAACCTGCACACAACACAACCAAAATACTTTGTCCCAATGGTACAGTAAGGTTGTCAATCTCACCGTTCTTGCTGAAAACAAAGATTAGACGTATAGTGTGGAAAATGGTGTATGCTTGCAGTCAATAAAGAAAATAAGTAAATTGTAGAGGTTTGTTTAAAAGTGTAGGAAAATGGACCATGGTTCATAGGTTCGCTAGTGGTGTTTCTCCATAAAATATAGCATGCTGGGTGAACAAATTACAGCTGGCAATTGACAAATAAAGGTTGTACCGTAGTGCACATTCACGACATGAAGACTACTATGATATTTAGTGCGGGCATTACAACAATATAGATAGATTGTAATCCTACTACATCTATGACTAATAATCCACCCTCAGGTTATCATCCGAGCCCCCTTAGGTATTAAGTTGCAAGCAACAGATAACTGCATTAAATAATGTGTGTAATGTAAGCAATGATTGTACACGCTGGCACTCACATCGTTGTTTTCTCCCTAGTGGCAACAACACATCCTCCCCCGTCATGTTTTTGTCAGTCGAGCACAGGCGAAAATGAGGCATGAACCCGCTATATAGCATAAATACTCCCTCTTGGAGTACACAAGCAACTACTTGGCCAGAGAAACCACTAGCAACGGAAAGCATGCAAGATCGCAAATAACATATGCAATAAATACTATAATCAACTTGGCATAAGTTCAATATTCACCGGATCCCAACAAACACAACATGTAGAATTACATAAGATCAATCTCGATCATGATAGGTAGCTCACGAGATCAAAACATGGAGGCATTTGAGGAGAAGACAACCATCTAGCTACTGCTATGGACCCGTAGTCCAAGGATGAACTACTCACGCATCACTCCATAGGCAGGCATGGTGATGGAGAAGCCTCCGGTGATGATTTCCTCTCTGGCAGGGTGCCAGGAGACAGCTTCAGAACCCCCCCCGATCTAGGGTTGATGACGACGACGACATCGGAACTATTCGGGGATTTTTTATCAGGTGCCTAGGGTTTTCCATCGGAGGGGAATATATAGGTGGTGGAGCCCTGGGGGCCCCACACCACCAGCTAGCGTGGCCAGGAGAGGGCGCGCCACCCCATGGTGTGTCCCCTGGTGCCCGTCTTCGACTCCTCTTCGGTCTTCTGGATACTTCCGGGGAAAATAGGCACTTCGGGCTTCGTGGGGTCCAATTCCGAGAATATTTCTAGAACAACTTTTCTGGAATAAAAAACAGCTTAAAGCAGAGAGCTGGCACTTGGCCTCTTGTTAATAGGTTAGTCCCGGAAAACGTGTAAAAATGCTATAAAGAAGGGAGAAAACATGTAGCAATTGGCATAATATTATCATGGAGCATCAGAAATTATAGATACGTTGGACACGTATCAAGCATCCCCAAGCTTAGTTCCTACTCTTCCTCGAGTATGTAAACGATAAAGCACAATAATTTCTTAGGTGACATGCTCCTAACATAAACTTGATCATTATAATGTAAAAGCATATGTACGCTAAGATCATAGAACTTCAATCACAAACATGATAAATAGAACTTTAATAATAAAGCACACCAATCACTTTTCATCATGAAGAGTATCTTAAATAAAGGATCAGGGATAATAATTCAAAGAAAGATAAACGTTTGTTTCATGTATAGAGAAATCATGGCAAAGTGGTATTTCGCTAGTCCTTAAGAGTGGGACAAAACATAAATGCCAGGACACCTTCAAAGTTCATGTGGAAGACTAGAGAAAATAATTTAAGAACAAATAATATCACATCATGAATCAATTATTGATGTTTATGGGACAAATGCACTTAGACCTCAGAATGGAAAAAATGCTCTCTCAACTGTGCATAAAGTTAGAAGATGGAGACTCAACATAAAAGTAAAAGAACGGCCCTTCGCGGAGGGAAGCAAAGATCACTCATGTGCTAGAGCTTTTTATTTTATTAAATATATGTATTAAAAGTTTGACACTCCTCCCATCCATATTTCACAAACCATGGCTTACCAAATACTCGGGTGCCTGCCAACAATCACATACCGTCGAGGAGTGTCTATATTTTAGGAGAGATGTATGTTAATGCCAACGAATGGTAAACAGAAAATACAGTACGTCACAAGCCAACTGGATTCACAAGAGCGGCTCCCATATGAAGGACGCATCTAGGTTGAAGGTCATCCATATTTCTCTTTTGTTTACACAATTATGCTTTGACTGATAAATCAGGGGCAAAAATAGTGAAGAGAATTTGTTTGCATAATTTGGGGCTGGGCAGCCTGCTGCCAGCTCTTCTATCATTTGGATAAGCAGGTGAAGCCACTAGTTCAGGGTGTCAAATACAATCAAGAAGTGAGATAGAGATTCTCCATTGACGTCCTCATGAGCAAAAACAAGAACACAAAATAGGGGTAATTTGAAAGTTTTAAAGGTAGCACATGAGCAATTTACTTGGAGTGGAAGTGAAATACCACATGTAGGTATTGTGGACACAATGGGAAAACTTTGGTTTTAGGGAGTTTGGATGCACGAGTAGAATTTCATACTCAGTACAGGTGGAGGCTAGCAAAAGATTGGGAGCGACAAATCAAGAGAGAATAAGAGCCATAATCATGCATAACGACATAAACATCATTAATTAAAGCATAAGCGGCATCATAAGTTTAAAAACTAAGTGGTCATGGAGGCTATTCGTGACTGGTTCATAGTCATAAACATGGTGTGAGCATGCGCCAAGTCAACCAAATAAAACATTCGAAAGAGAATACCATAAATTTATGCTTTACTATGACAAGAACAACTCATGAATCTTTCAATGGCATATTAAACGCTCTCAGCTATTTGAGTCTATTCATGCTACTCAATAACCACAAGGCTTTAAAACTAAAATAACATTTAGCATGGCATAGTCATAGTCTATACAGGCTTCTACTTGCACTGTTATAAATTCTACTTCAAGCTGCAGTTTCTTTTCCCAACAAGCACCATACAAGATATGTTTTAACAAAAATACTCTTTATGATACAGCAAGAAAGCATGAGAGTACTCACATAGCAGTACTAAAACTAATATCTCTAATAAGAGATGCATGCAAAACATGAGCTAAACAAATGCAGCAGCGAGATAAAGATTAAAAATAGAAAGTATTCCCATGAAAAAGCGGAGCGTGTCACTCTCTAATAAAAGAATGTTGGGGTCCAACCAAGCTTATTTCAAAAATAAAAACAAACTTAAAACAAAAATAAAATATGCTCCAAGTAAAGTACATAAGATGTGACCGAATAAAAATATAGTTTCACTAGAAGTGACCTGATAATTTGTCGATGAAGATGCGGATTCCTTGGGCATCCCCAAGCTTAGACGCTTGAGTCTTCTTGGAATTTTTTGGGATGTACCAATGGGGCATCCCCAATCTTAGGTTCTTCACTCTTCTTGATCGCGTCATATCATTCTCTTTTCTTGACCCTTGAAAACTTCCTTCGCACCAAACTTGTCACAATCTTCATTACCAACGTTAGTGCAATCGAAATAATAAATTCACATGGTTCAGTTTCAATACATGCCTAACACTCAAAAACACATTAGCTACTGTCACAACTTCTTTTAAAACTCTTTTTCTCAAAAGAAGACCAAAACAAAGAGATTCAGATGCAGATGCAATTATTGGCAGAAATCTGTTAAAACAGGACATCAGATAAAGATGAATTCTTAAAAAATATTATGTTGCTGAAATCAAAAAGTGTTCAACTAAGAAAAGTTCTGTATACAGCCCAAGATTATGCACAAAAAAGCTCAGGTCAGTTTGACTTTTCTGTGATTTTATACGAATTTAACAATGGACAGCAGAAATCTGTTTCCTAATCAGAAATCCGAAATATAGTCTCAATTTTCCACTAGGGGCTTTACTTGGCTCAACCAAAAACACTAAAGAAAAGATACAGCGGGGTTGCTAATATACAACATCCAGGTGAAAACCACACAAAAGAAAACAAAGGAAAACTTGTTGAAAACAGAGAAATTAAACGAGTTGTCTCCGAGTAGCAGTTTTCTTTAACGCCTTTCAGCTAGGCATGATAATTTGAGAAGATGCTCACATGAGAAATAAGAATTGAAGTAAAAGAGACCATAAATAAGAAAATTTTAAAAAATGAGTCTAACCCACTTCCTATGCATAGTAATCTTGTAAAGAAATAAATTAAAGGTGCTCAAACTAGAAATCATGGGAATGGAGAACAAGAGCAACTTCAAAACTGTCAGCAAAAAGAGAGGTATTTTAGTAACATGAAAATTCCTACAACCGTATTTTCCCCTCTCATAATATTTTTTAGTAGAATCATGAACAAACTCAACCACATAATTCTCACATAAAGCATGTTTGTCATGGTCTAAAAGCACACAATTCATATCAAGCTCAAAAACAATGGGATCAAAATTTAAAATCGGCTCCTATTTTTTCCCACTTTTAGCAATAACAAAACAAAATGATTGATCACTCAAAAAAGGTATAGGACACATTATATAAATCCTCTTTCCAGTAGCATTATAATTTATAATATCAAGTAACATAGGACCATCATCAAGAGCATTATCATATAAATTTTCTAAACAAATATCCTCATTATCATGCATATCAATAGTTGGAATAAACAGAGGATTATCATAGGATTTATCAAAGTAGCATGAATTATCATAAATAACAGTAGAGAAATCATTCTCACAAGTTTCATTCATATTAGTACCAAGGTCACAAGTATAGAAAGTATCAATTTCATCAAAAAGAGATATTTCAAAAGAATCAATAGGATAATCACTTTCATCAAATAATGTATGAGCTAAAGAGTTACTCTCATTGGGGGGTAGACATGGGTAGCTCCATTCCTCCTCCTCTTGATCATCACTCTCCTCCTCTTTTTCATCCAAAGAGCTTCCAGATTCAGCAGTTTCTTCTTCCATAGGTTCCTGCAGAGCATTAGTCTCTTCCTTAGGTTGAGAGCATTTATTAAGATACTCCATTATGTATAAATTATGATCCTTTTAATTATCAAAGCAATATTCAAGTATAGCATAAATCTTGTACTTATAAGGTGCATCATCAATACTTTCAAGTAAATAAGCAATTTCGGATGCACCCTTCCAAGAAATAAATTCTTCAATTTGTTCCACATCATATAATTCATAATTTTCCTTGACAAAATAAGATATGGTAACATTATCATTATACTCACATTGAAAAGGGAGGTTTTTATACCTCCTATAGCAGCAAGATTTATCAAATCAATAAGTAACATCATAAATAAAGCACAAGTTTTTAGCATAGTCATGCAATTTATTAATTTGCTCCCATAAGTATATCCCTTTTTCAGACAAGTGGTGTTCCTTATAGTGGTCTTGTTTTCGTCTGTGAACCCACTTTGCCTATAATATATAGTTTAAAAGACATCAAACATTGATAGCAAGCATAATAAAACAACTAGAATAAGAACTATTTTTTTGTGTTTTTGATAAAAAGAAGCAAACGAGACAAAAATAAAAAGAAGACAATAAACAAATTAAATAGGTTGAGAGTGAGAGACTCCCCTTGCCAGAAGACTTATTTCTCCCTGGCAACGGCGCAAGAAAAAGTCCTTGATGGTGCAAATCTTGCACTCGTTGGGAGATCCCAAGAGGAGGGTGTGATTAGCACAGCGGTAGGAGTTTTCCCCTTAGTTAAAAACCAAGGTTATCGATCCGGTAGGAGAAAGAGGACCCTCGGAACGTTGATGCCACTGCCGGTGGTGATAGTGCTTCACGGGTGTCAGCAATATAGCGAAACCTTCACACAACCCAACCAAAATACTTTGTCCCAGCGGTACGGTGAGGTTGTCAATCTCACCGGTCTTGCTGAAAACAAAGATTAGACGTGTGGTGTGGAAAACGGTGTATGCTTGCAGTAAGTAAAGAAAAGCAGGAGATTGTAGAGGTTTGTTTAACAGTGTAGGAAAATGGACCGAGGTTCATAGATTCACTAGTGGTGTCTCTCCATAAAAGATAGCATGTTGGGTGAACAAATTACAGCTGGGCAATTGACAAATAAAGGTTGCACCGTAGTGCACATTCATGACATAAAGACTACTATGATATTTAGTGAGGGCATTACAACAATATACATAGACCTTAATCCAAATACATCTATGACTAATAATCCACCCTCGGGTTATCATCCGAACCGCCTTAGGTATTAAGTTACAAGCAACAGATAACTACATTAAACAATGTGTGCAATGTAAGCAATGATTGTACACGTTGGCACTCACACCGCTGTTTTCTCCCTAGTGGCAACAGGACATCCTCCCCGTCACGTTTCTGTCACTCGAGCACATGCGAAAAGGAGGCATGAACTCTCTATCTAGCATAAATACTCCCTCTTGGAGTCACTAGCAACTACTTGGCAAGAGCAACCACTAGCAACAAAAATCATGCAAGATCACAAATAACATATGCAATAAAGACTATAATCAACTTGGCATAAGTTCAATATTCATCGGATCCCATCAAACACATCATATGGAATTACATAAGATCAATCTCAATCATGATAGGCAGCTCACGATATCTAAACATGGAGGCATATGAGGAGAAACCCACTTCCTATGCATAGGAATCTTGTAAAGAAATAAATTAAAGAAACTCAAACTAGAAATCATGGGAATGGAGAACAAGAGCAACTTCAAAACTTTCAACAAAAAGAGGGGTATTTTAGTAACATGAAAATTCCTACAACCATATTTTCTTCTCTCATAATAATTTTTAGTAGAATCATGAACAAACTCAACAACATAATTATCACATAAAGCATGTTTGTCATGGTCTAAAAGCACACAATTCATATCAAGCTCAAAAACAATGGGATACAAATTTGAAATCGGCTCCTATTTTTTCCCCACTTTTAGCAATAACAAAACAAAATGGTTGATCACTCAAAAAAGGTATAGGACACATTATATAAATCCTCTTTCCAATAGCATTATAATTTATAATATCAAGTAACATAGGACCATCATCAAGAGCATTATCATATAAATTTTCTAAACAAACATCCTCATTATCATGCATATCAATAGTTGGAATAAACAGAGGATTATAACAGGATTTATCAAAGTAGCATGGATTATCATAAATAATAGTAGCAATATTATTCTCACAAGTTTCATTCATATTAGTACCAAGGTCACAAGTATAGAAAGTATCAATTTCATCAAAAAGAGATATTTCAAAAGAATCAATAGGATCATCAATTTCATCAAATAATGTATGAGCTAAAGAGTTACTCTCATTGGGGGTAGACATGGGTAGATCCATTCTTCCTCCTCTTGATCATCACTCTCCTCCTCTTTTTCATCCAAAGAGCTTCCAGATTCAGCAGTTTCTTCTTCCATAGGTTCCTGCAGAGCATTAGTCTCTTCCTTAGGTTGATAGCATTTATTAAGATATTCCATTATGTAGAAATTACAATCCTTTTAATTATCAAATCAATATTCAAGTATAGCATAAATCTCGTACTTATAAGGTGCATCATCAATAATTTCAAGTAAATAAGCAATTTCGAATGCACCCTTCCAAGAAATAAATTCTTCAATTTGTTCCATGTCGAGACATCGTAGTAGCTTTCATAGACGGGGGTGCCATGAGACTACGGGTAGAGACGTGGGGTAACGGGATCGCGTTGTAGACAAAGACACAGGATTTACCCAGGTTCGGTACGTCGTGATAATACGACGTTCCTACTCCTGCAATCTCACTAATCAGGACTAAAGCCTGTGTATACAATTATAATGTGAGGTTCGATCTAGCTATTCGCTGAGGATCAACTTCCCGACGAGTTAGCCTAAAGCTTCTTGTCTATGAATCTTATCTCCCGTCCGGCTTTATATAATAGCCGGGTGTCGCACCCTGACTTCTAGAGGATACTCACCGGGCCGAACTGGATAGCAGATGCTTGGATTACGGGGCCTAACTGCTCCCGCATCCTCTTACGAGTAGGCCAGCACTTATGTGCGACAACCAAGCTCCGCTTATCCATCGTCGATGTAAACTATCCACTAGAGATCAAAGGTACTACCGTCGACGTACTTCATACCAATCACACATGGTACGTCAACGGCGTTAAACGGAATGATACCACAACATATCTCTAAGACACAAAAGATTGAACTAAATTGCAACTGGCCCTCACTAGGGCAGAGAATAGCAAATACACTCATCCAGAGGACACATGTCCCAACATAACATCATTACATCACAGCGGAAGCATTCAAAGGTCTGAGTACAGACAAATCCAAATAGGCTTAAGAAGCCGGGAAATAAAAGAAGACGAAGCCCATCCACGTAGGTCTTGGATCCTGCCCAGGTCCAGCTATCTACTCGTCTGCAGTCTCGTCGAACTCCACGAAGTAGCCTCCATAGGGATCCTCGGAATCGTAGTCTGCGTAAACCACAGCCCCAACGGGGTCAGTACATACAAGTACTGGCAAGCAAGACTCACACTTTACCAACGTGTACCCGGCAACGCTAGATACAAATGCTTTAGGTTCAACGGAAGAATAGGTGACATAAAAGCTGCAGCGGGCTGCTCTAACCAACTACAGAAAGATACTACAATTTCCGACTAACAGAAAGAAGATAAGATCGAGTATAGTAACCAACAGAAAGTAAATACAAGCAAACCCATCCAATGTCACCCCCTTCTTAGGAAGCAACCCAAGGATAACTCACACAGTTGGATTAAGGGTGATTCAGGTTATTGTGTCAATAAGCCTATTACTAGTCAACTTAGTATTAGTTAGGTGTAAGTTGTTCTGAGTACTTGTTAGCCAGTACTTTCACCAAGTCAACCATAACCGCGGAAAACACGGCTTCTCGAGAAGATTGAATATCCCGCCAGACGGGAATAAAACCCACCAAGCGAGGCACTCAACACAACTCAACTTTTCTTCGCATCAAGCCCAAAGCACCACGTGCTGTGCGTGCGCGGCTAATCGAGCCCCCGAAGAAAAGGGGACCCTCATAGCACTGGAAGACCACGCCGCCCTAAATGCCGACTACAAAAGTTCCACCCTGGCCTCGGGTTCGTACCTGCATATGCGTGCAGCAAATGGAAAGCCCGAACTAAGTGCGGCGATTTGGACGAGATGCGAATCGAGTCAAATTGAGGGGGGCGCCCATACACGCTTCCCACATGCGGGTAGTGCGCTCATCATGGATCAGTAGACAAGACCCTTTTCCTATTAGGGTCGACACTAGCAGGCCTCAAAACCACGCGGGCCTCCTACCGGTGCCTTATCATCAAATTATTATTACCCATAGCATTAACAGGTTGATTGTTTAACCATCGAGCCCATAGAACATGAATAAGTAAGGTAAAAGAAGTAACGGACAACAGACTCGAGCAAAAGCAACCCTAAGCATGCTAGTAGGACTAAGGCAACAAACAATGGCTATAGGTGTGGAGATGAGGCAATATCAGGGTTCAGGGTATCATGTGATAGGTTCGGAGAACAAGCAACGATACATATGGCTAGCAAAAGTAGACAAAAGGATAGTATCGGTAACCAAGGTTGAAAGGAACACAGTGGTTCATGTGAGTGATAACTTGCCTGCAAACCCGGTAGCCTGGTACTGAGCTAAGTCCTCAGAGGGGGTGTCGTAAGTCTCGTCGGTCTCAACGTCGTCGTCTAAAGCGAGAGGAAGCAAACACACAATCGAAAGAGACGAACAATCAATAACAGAATATAAGGCACAATCATGGGATGATGCATGGAAATTAATGGATGCATCAAAATAGACTATTTGACAAGATAACACAATTTAAATGGACCCATATGCAAGTTGGATTGCATATGGATGCCCATGAGTTAAGGTTGAAACAAATGATCTATAATTACTTAACATGTGTAAGTTGTTTAGCATGATGCATGCATGGTGAAAACAATAAGGTAACAACATTAGATGCAAGTGGAATGAAATTTACCAAGGTGTGGAATTTTATTTAACAAGTTAAGAATTTTGGTTTCTTAATGATGTTACACAAGCATTGGTTGTTTTCATCAAGATTAATTGCTCAAAACAGATGACAAACTTAATATTTGAAAAGAACACAAAATTTTAGGTGGATTACATGTTTCAATTATCAGCAAAGGAATTACAATGATTTAATTGGGAATTAAACAAGTTAAACAAGAATTAAATTGGAATTAATTCAAGTGTGAATTTTAATTGAATTTTATTTGTTCAAATTATTAAACCAAGTTCATATTTGAAAAAGTTATGTTTTTCTGGTTTGAAAATATATTTTATATGTTCAAAAATAATTTAATTTGAGCAAGTTATGAATTTAGCAAATTTAAATGATTTAAACAAGGTTTAAATTATTTAGGCAATTTTAATTATTAAAAACATGAAACAAAATTTATATTTGAATTGGTAGTTCAAAATGGCATGGAAAATATATTTTATTTGCATTATTTGGATTAAAGATGAATTAGTTATGCAATTTAGCAAATTGCAATTGAATTATTTGAATTTGAAATTTGGATGCATTTGGATTATTCAAAACAGATTACAAATGGTTTAATTGGATAGACAATTTAATTTGGAGCAGTGCACACATTTTACTTTTATTATTTGGAGTTATCATTTGAAAGTTATTAACAATTTAAATTAGAGGATCAATCTGCAATTTAAAGGGGCTTAGATTTAAAAAAGAAAATGCTTGAAACTTTTGTTACCCCGCAGTGCTAGCTAACGCCACTGACAGGGGGCCCCCTGGGCCAGCGTGGCATGCATGCGTGGCACGGTGCCACACAGCGGCTGACAGGGGGGCCACCCTGTCAGCGCACGGTGCAAAAACTTGGTTTTTATTCGCGGAGCCAGGACTCGAACCTGCGCCCCGCTGCGCGCTCGCAAGTGTGGTAACCAGTGCAGTATCGAAGCGTTCTTGTCAGTTAAGGGGCTGCAGACGGGTTGTAGTTCAGTTAGGTTATCTGAAACTCAAATGCGCGCGCGCTGTCTGAACTTAGCTGACAGAAACATGGTCGCCGGCGACGATCATCGTGGCTACTCGCGCGTGCTGGCGTGTGCGTGTGCTGCGTGCACGGATGCGTGCGTTGTGGGTGGTGCTCGTTCGCGCTGCTGAGAGGGGCAAGGAGGGAGTGCACGGTGGTTTCTCACCGGCGGTGTAGGCGTGCAGAGGCTCGGGGAAGAACCGGCCGGCGACGACGTGGACGATGGCGGCGTGGATCCAGTCACCCTGGTGCTCAACGGAGATGTCGACGAAGACGAGGAAGGTGAGGCCGTGCGGTTCCCGTGGTCAGCGTGGAAAGAGGTGCACGGGAGCGGCGGCGGCCATCGGAGTTTCAGAGCGGCGCTCTCCGGTGAGGTGCAGAGGTGGTGGAGGGTGGCAGAGAGAGGGTGAGCGGCGGCGGCGCGAGGGAGGAGTAGGTGGTAGGTAGCTAGGGCATGCGCAAGGGGGGTCTAGGGTGGATTTATAGGGCTGCGCAGGCGATGCTGGCCGTCTGCGCGATACCGCCGGCGACGTGGCTACTGTGGATGCGGCGCCGTACAGGTCGACGAAGATCGAACCGATACGCGGGCCGTGGTGGGCTGGGCTGCGCGCGGGGAGAAGGGAAAAGGTGCGCTGGGCGCAGCCCAACGCCCCTGGCGCTCGTTTTCTGTTTTAAATTTTTCTTCTGTTTATATTTTTTTTTTGCAGAAAATGAAAATGGAAGGATTTGATGGGTTTTAGAGTTAGGAAAATTTTAGGAAAATTATGGTTAGGATAGTTTTTACAATAGCAACTAAATGCTAACTTTGTTTTCCAAAAGTTTTCAAATTAAAATGCTATTTGTGAATTAATTCAAATTTGGAAGATATTTGCTTATTAAATGATTATTATTGAAAACAAACTTTTTAATAGGGTGAACCCTATTGTTTAATTAGAACAATGAGTTGAATTGTTTTGGCAATTTCATAAATCCATATTGGGTGCTGTGTGGGATTTGATTTGTATTTTTGAATGCAAATTATATTAAGTGGATTATCAAATAACAAATAATAGTTGAGCTTTTTATTATTTCATGGAAACAAATGGAAGTTTTAATTGAACCATTTTATTTGGAGAGTTGTAACATAACAAGTATGAAGTAAAGGTTTTAGTATTGATTGAATTTCCATTGTGAAAACAAAGTAAAACAGATGGAAACAAAATAGGAAACAAATGCAAACAATATGATGACATGATGCAATACTTTAATAAACAAGAAACAAAATATTCTAAGGGGAGTTTTCATACTTGGGATGTTACAAAACGCCCCCCTTGAAGGAATCGCGCCCCGAGATTCCTACTGAGAAATGAAAAGGTCCGGATAC
The DNA here is from genome assembly GCA_028641055.1 of Alopecurus myosuroides. Classification (NCBI taxonomy): domain Eukaryota; kingdom Viridiplantae; phylum Streptophyta; class Magnoliopsida; order Poales; family Poaceae; genus Alopecurus; species Alopecurus myosuroides. Next base: position 118,249,571 of record CM054059.1, read on the forward strand.
TTCTTGCGAAGATCCTCTTCGGTCTCCCACGTTGCCTCTTTATCGGAATGATGCGACCATTGCACTTTCAAGAACTTGGTGCTCTTGTTGCGAGTCTTACGAACGGTCTCACCGAGAATTCGAATAGGGTGCTCCTCATAAGAGAGATCATCTTGCAGTTCAATGGCATCATGATCAACTGCACGATCTGGATCCTTGAAGCACTTCTTGAGCTGTGACACGTGAAACACATCGTGCACCTTGGCTAGTTTTTTTGGAAGTTCAAGACGATAGTCATTTTCCGCACGCCTTGAGAGAATGTTGAAAGGACCAATGTATCTTGGTGCAGGCTTTCCTTTCACACCAAAACGATGAGTGCCTCTGAGGGGAGTTACACGGAGATATGCTTTGTCACCAGGTGCATAGACCATGTCCCTGTGCTTGCTGTCATAGTAGCTCCTCTGACGAGACTGAGCAATCTTGAGATTGTCACGAATGATGCGAACTTTCTCTTCGGCTTCCTTAACAATGTCAGGGCCTAAGAGTGAACGTTCACCAGCTCCAGACCAATTGATTGGACTCCTGCATCTGCGGCCATAGAGTGCTTCAAACGGTGCCATGCCTAGGCTTGCCTGGAAGCTGTTGTTGTAGGAGAATTCAGCATATGGAAGACAATCCTCCCATTTCATGCCAAAGGAGATACCACATGCTCTGAGCATATCCTCGAGAATCTGATTGACTCTTTCGACTTGTCCTTGAGACTGAGGGTGATAAGCTGTGCTGAACAGAAGTTTGGTGCCCAATGCATCTTGGAAACTCTTCCAGAAATGAGAAGTGAATATGCTTCCACGGTCTGAGCTTATTTCCAATGGAACACCATGAAGGGGAACAATCTTTGTTGTGTAGAGTTCTGCTAACTGGCTAGTTGAGATTGTCTCTTTGACAGCAAAGAAGTGAGCAACTTTAGTGAGACGATCAATGACAACGAAGATTGCATCGTTGCCCTTCTTGGACTTTGGGAAACTAGTGACGAAGTCCATTTCAATCATGTCCCACTTCCACTCAGGTAATTTCATAGGTTGGAGAAGACCGGCTGTTTTCTGATGAACTGCCTTAACACGTTGACAAACGTCGCATTCAGAAACGTATTGAGCAATTTCACGTTTCATGCTAGGCCACCAATAGAGTGTCTTGAGATCCTGGTACATCTTTGTACTTCCAGGGTGTATGGAGAGAGGAGTTTCATGAGCCTCCTTGAGAATGATATCTTTGAGACTTTGAATCTGAGGAACTGCAATGCGTCCTTCGAAGAACACAGTTCCCTTGTCATCAATTGAGAAGGACTTGAATTTATCCTTGCCTTCTTTGATATGCTCTACCATCTTCTTGATTTCAGCATCACGAAGTTGTTCAGAACGAATCTTGTCCTCGAGAGTTGGACTGGCTGTCAAGCTTGCAAGATAGCCTTGAGGAACAAGACCAAGGTTCAGCTTCTGGAATTCTTCATGAAGTGGAGGTTGGCTTTCCATGATCATGAGATTGTTGCAATAAGATTTGCGACTGAGAGCATCGGCCATAACATTAGCCTTGCCTGGAGTGTAAGAAATGGTGAGATCGAAGTCTTTGATCTTTTCAATCCATCTCCTTTGCCTGAGGTTTAGATCTGGTTGAGTGAAGATGTATTTCAGACTCTTATGATCGGAAAAGATTTCAGTGCGGTTACCCAACAAGTATTGTCTCCATTTCTTGAGGGCAAACACAACTGCTGCGAGTTCAAGGTCATGAGTGGGATAGTTTTGCTCATGTGGGTTCAACTGACGTGAAGAATAAGCCACAACTTGACGTTCTTGCATAAGAACTGCTCCTAGACCTTGGAGAGAAGCATCACAAAATATCTGGAAAGGTTTGGTAGTATCTGGACCAACTAGAACTAGGGTGGAAGTGAGTTTAGTCTTGAGGAGATTGAAACTTTCATCACATTGTGGAGACCAAACGAACTTCTTGTCCTTCTTCATGAGATCAGTGAGAGGTTTGGCAATCTTGGAGAAGTTTTGGACGAAACGACGGCAATAGCTAGCCAAGCCAAGAAAACTTCTGACTTGCTTCACCGTCTTAGGAGGTTTCCAATCAACAATTGCTCTAACCTTTTCTGGGTTAATGGCTATGCCCTTGGCAGAGATGATATGACCAAGGTAGGAAACTTCTGAAATCCAGAACTCACATTTGGAGTATTTGGCATAGAGACGATGCTCGCGGAGTTTCATGAGAGTGAGACGAAGATGTTCTTCATGCTCTTCCTCGGATTTGGAGTAGACAAGAATATCATCAAGATATACCACAACGAACTTGTCGAGGTATTCATGGAAGACAGAATTCATGAGTCGAGAGAAGGTCGCCGGTGCATTGGTGAGACCAAAGGACATGACGGTGTATTCATATAGACCGTAGCGAGTGGTGAAGGCTGTCTTTGGAATATCTTCCTTTCTGATCTTTATTTGATGGTAACCCATCCTCAAGTCCAACTTTGAGAATACTGAGGCTCCAGCAAGTTGATCAAAAAGATCATCGATACGAGGAATTGGATATTTGTTCTTGATGGTTTTCTCGTTAAGAGGACGATAGTCCACCACGAGTCTCTTTGTTTGGTCCTTCTTGACAACGAACAGAGTTGGGCAACCCCAAGCGGAGGAACTAGGCTGAATGTAACCTTTCTCCATGTACATATCGATTTGCTCCTTCAACAACTTCAGTTCAGGAGGAGCTATCTTGTATGGATGCTTAGAGATTGGAGCAGTACCTGGTTCAAGCTCGATCATGAACTCAACTGCTCTGTCCGGAGGCATTCCTGGCAATTCTTCTGGAAAGACGTCAGGGAATTCACAAACCACCGGAACATTTTCGAGTAGAGGTAGAGGTTTTGCATCGAGTGTGTATATCTGGATGGAACTTGATTCATTTGGAGAATAGACTATCTGGCCAGAAGGGTGGAAGAGAGTTATTGACTTTTGAGCACAGTCAATTTTTACTTTATTGGCCTTCAACCAATCCATACCAAGGATGACATCAATGTCAGAACTGCCAAGTAGTATGAGAGAAGCAAGGAATATGTGGCCTCCAATAAGAATTTGATTTCTGTGACTGATTTTAGAAGTTTGCATAGTTGCTCCAGGAGAGTTTACTACTAGCGGGGAACTCAAACCAACAAAGGGGAGTTCACTTGTTGTCGCAAAGATCTTTGACACAAAGGAATGCGATGCTCCGGTATCAAACAACACTTTAGCTGGATAAGAGTTTACGGGGAATGTACCGAGCACGACGTCAGTAGCTTCCTCAGCTTTGTCAACCTTGACGTGGTTCACCCTTGCGGTCCTCCCAACAGGCCTGTTGTTGGTGTTGAAGGCCTTATGCGGAGGAGCGCGCACCATTGCCTGGTTGGTGTTGGGGCGAGGTGGTGGAGGAGGTAGCATCCTCTGAGTGCACTTGTCAGCATAGTGCCCCGTCTCCTTGCACTTGAAGCAAGTGACGACACGAGGAGGACCTGGCCTTGGCTGCCCCATTGGAACCCTCTGACCATGCATCTGAGCTGGGTTGGGTGGGCGGGGAGCGAAGCCTGGAGAAGCTTGGGCATATGGAGCCCGAGTGACGGCACCATTTGGCACCCAGATGCGGCGCTTCTGCGGAGGGGTGGTCATGTTGGAGGAGGAACCACCCTCACGCGAGTGCTTGCGGGACTCATCGAACGCCTTGCGCCCATTATCTTCATTGAGCGCGGTGTTCACGAGCTCCTCGAAGTCCTTGGTCTTGACATTTGTGAGTGCATACTTAAGCTCCGGGTTAAAACCTCTGCGGAACCTTGCCATCCTCTTAGTCTCAGTGGACACCTCGTCTCCAGCATATCGAGCGAGGCGATTGAACTCATTCTGATAGCCGATGACGTCCAGCTTGCCTTGCTTTAGAGAGCAAAACTCTTCACGCATCCTTTCCATGAGACCATCTGGGATGTGGTGCTTCAGGAAGGCATCCTTGAAACAACCCCAGGTGATAGGATAGCCAGCTCTCATAGCCTGGTAGTTTTCCCACCACGAAGCTGCCTGACCCTTCAGTAGGTAGGAGGCGTAGTTGACTCTGTCCTCTTCAGCTACATGTGCAATCTCCAGAGCCCTGACTACGTCACGGATCCAGTCATCAGCGTCCAGAGGCTCGCGTGTTGCCACGAAAGCTTTAGGGCCCAGACTGAGGAAGTCCTTGATGGTGACCCTTGGAGCAGTCTGGTGGATGTGCTGGTTGTTCTGGAACTGGGCCATCTGTGCCATCACTTGGGTCATCTGAGTCAAGAGCTCCGCGATTGGCGGTGGCTCAGGCGTGTTCCTTGTTGGAGGCATCCTGAATTGAAATTCATTTTAGCACAACAATAGGAAGTGATAGACTTAGCAACCGAAAGAGAGATTATTCCGACGCATGAATAGATAACCAACAGGTACATCATAGGTTCAAATACATCAGAATATCCAACACACCATAAATGGTTCGAATACGAAAGGATAACTAAACATAGCTAGGAATGGATACATCGGTACTCCCATGCTCATCACGCAGGACGGCGTCTAGGAGTACGGCGAGAGGTACGGCGATGAGCACGCTCACGAAAGTAAGTAGAACGACGATCCACGTAGAGCGGAACTGCTCTGAGAGGGACTCTCGGTGTGGTGAAGTAGAAAGCGTCGTCTCCCTGTGCTCCAAAGCGAGGAATACCACTGTAACCAGCACCAAGGTTGAGGAGTGGACCTCTGATCGGCTCGTAACCTCCAACATCTGGCAGAGTACGCCCAACTGGCTGCTGGAAGCGCGCAAAACGCTCGTCTCCAACAAAATCTGTGGTGTAAGTCGCCAGACGTGTCAAAGCCAGGTAGAGCTGCTCCCTGACAGAAGCCAACTCCTGAGCTAGTGTGATGGCAACTGCGTCACTATGCCTCACAAACTGAGCTGTGGTGTGCAGTCTGGAGCTATCATGCTCGTAAGGCTCCAAGTTGTCGTAGAGAGTGAAGTGTGCTCCATCTGAGGTGATGTAACCACGGGGGATGTGGCGATAGATAGAATCGTCAAATCCCCAGTAGTCAGCACGAAGGACGGTGAGGCTCACGTAAGCTGCCTGCTGCACAGCCATGTCCACTGTGGAACCTACTGCCTCGTAGCGGTGGACTATGCTCCTGCCATCATCTGACAGAATGTAGACGATAGCCTGGTAGAAGGTCTGCTCAAACTCTCGCTGTTGCTCGTAGACCTGGTACTCTGGTGCCCAATGGAACCCCAGATACGTGACCATGTCTCTCAGCAACTCCGGATAACCGGCGCTGCTCTCACAGCGGGTCATACGAACCACCTGCGGGTAGAACCTGAGATCCATCTGCAGATGATTTTGGGAATTTTGATTAGACTCCGGTAGAAGAATTGAAGTGGAAACAATAACAAGGTTTCAATGGACGAAAGGTTCTTGAGAAGAACAGGATATCGAAGCAACATCGGGAAAACGAGACCAAAATCCTGAGGTACTACGGAGAACCCAAAACACGTGAAATCCTAACTTGAAAGTTTAGATGAGAAGGGAAAACCAACGTTGCACTTCCTTACCAGAAAAAGGAAGGGTGGGTGGGGAAAAGAAGAAAAAGAACAGAATTCCTACTCTCACGTTTCATTTTTCCTATATAGCTACAAAATAGTTTCTAGACTCAAACTGCGACCAGTAAAAGGGATCCTACAGGCAGTCAGGCTCTGATACCATTTGTCGCACCCTGACTTCTAGAGGATACTCACCGGGCCGAACTGGATAGCAGATGCTTGGATTACGGGGCCTAACTGCTCCTGCATCCTCTTACGAGTAGGCCAGCACTTATGTGCGACAACCAAGCTCCGCTTATCCATCGTCGATGTAAACTATCCACTAGAGATCAAAGGTACTACCGTCTACGTACTTCATACCAATCACACATGGTACGTCAACGGCGTTAAACGGAATGATACCACAACATATCTCTAAGACACAAAAGATTGAACTAAATTGCAACTGGCCCTCACTAGGGCAGAGAATAGCAAATACACTCATCCATAGGACACATGTCCCAACATAACATCATTACATCACAGCGGAAGCATTCAAAGGTCTGAGTACAGACAAATCCAAATAGGCTTAAGAAGCCGGGAAATAAAAGAAGACGAAGCCCATCCACGTAGGTCTTGGATCCTGCCCGGGTCCAGCTATCTACTCGTCTGCAGTCTCGTCGAACTCCACGAAGTAGCCTCCATAGGGATCCTCGGAATCGTAGTCTGCGTAAACCACAGCCCCAACGGGGTCAGTACATACAAGCACTGGCAAGCAAGACTCACACTTCACCAACGTGTACCCGGCAACGCCAGATACAAATGCTTTAGGTTCAACGGAATAATAGGTGACATAAAAGCTGCAGCGGGCTGCTCTAACCAACTACAGAAAGATACTACAATTTCCGACTAACAGAAAGAAGATAAGATCGAGTATAGTAACCAACAGAAAGTAAATCCAAGCAAACCCATCCAATGTCACCCCTTCTAAGGAAGCAACCCAAGGATAACTCACACAGTTGGATTAAGGGTGATTCAGGTTATTGTGTCAATAAGCCTATTACTAGTCAACTTAGTATTAGTTAGGTGTAAGTTGTTATGAGTACTTGTTAGCCAGTACTTTCACCAAGTCAACCATAACCGCGGAAAACACGGCTTCTCGAGAAGATTTATCCCTGCAGGGGGGCACCAATTTGGCCGTACACGTAAGAATATCCCGCCAGACGGGAATCAAACCCACCAAGCGAGGCACTCAACACAACTCAACTTTTCTTCGCATCAAGCCCAAAGCACCACGTGCTGTGCGTGCGCGGCTAATCGAGCCCCCGAAGAAAAGGGGACCCTCATAGCACTGGAAGACCACGCCGTCCTAAATGCCGACTACAAAAGTTCCACCCTGGCCTCGGGTTCGTACCTGCATATGCGTGCAGCAAATGGAAAGCCCGAACTAAGTGCGGCGATTTGGACGAGATGCGAATCGAGTCAAATTGAGGGGGGCGCCCATACACGCTTCCCACATGCGGGTAGTGCGCTCATCATGGATCAGTAGACAAGACCCTTTTCCTATTAGGGTCGACACTAGCAGGCCTCAAAACCACGCCGGGCCTCCTGCCGATGCCTTATCATCAAATTATTATTACCCATAGCATTAACAAGTTGATTGTTTAACCATCGAGCCCATAGAACATGAATAAGTAAGGTAAAAGAAGTAACGGACAACAGACTCGAGCAAAAGCAACCCTAAGCATGCTAGTAGGACTAAGGCAACAAACAATGGCTATAGGTGTGGAGATGAGGCAATATCAGGGTTCAGGGTATCATGTGATAGGTTCGGAGAACAAGCAACGATACATATGGCTAGCAAAAGTAGACAAAAGGATAGTATCGGTAACCAAGGTTGAAAGGAACACAGTGGTTCATGTGAGTGATAACTTGCCTGCAAACCCAGTAGCCTGGTACTGAGCTAAGTCCTCAGAGGGGGTGTCGTAAGTCTCGTCGGTCTCAACGTCGTCGTCTAAAGCGAGAAGAAGCAAACACACAATCGAAAGAGACGAACAATCAATAACAGAATATAAGGCACAATCATGGGATGATGCATGGCAATTAATGGATGCATCAAAATAGACTACTTGACAAGATAACACAATTTAAATGGACCCATATGCAAGTTGGATTGCATATGGATGCCCATGAGTTAAGGTTGAAACAAATGATCTATAATTACTTAACATGTGTAAGTTGTTTAACATGCATGCATGGTGAAAACAATAAGGTAACAACATTAGATGCAAGTGGAATGAAATTTACCAAGGTGTGGAATTTTATTTAACAAGTTAAGAATTTTGGTTTCTTAATGATGTTACACAAGCATTGGTTGTTTTTATCAAGATTAATTGCTCAAAACAGATGACAAACTTAATATTTGAAAAGAACACAAAATTTTAGGTGGATTACATGTTTCAATTATTAGCAAAGGAATTACAATGATTTAATTGGGAATTAAACAAGTTAAACAAGAATTAAATTGGAATTAATTCAAGTGTGAATTTTAATTTAATTTTATTTGTTCAAATTATTAAACCAAGTTCATATTTGAAAAGGTTATGTTTTTCTGGTTTGAAAACATATTTTATATGTTCAAAAATAATTTAATTTGAGCAAGTTATGAATTTAGCAAATTTAAATGATTTAAACAAGGTTTAAATTATTTAGGCAATTTTAGTTATTCAAAACATGAAACAAAATTTATATTTGAATTGGTGGTTCAAAATGGCATGGAAAACATATTTTATTTGCATTATTTGGATTAAAGATGAATTAGTTATGCAATTTAGCAAATTGCAATTGAATTATTTGAATTTGAAATTTGGATGCATTTGGGTTATTCAAAACAGATTACAAATGGTTTAATTGGATAGACAATTTAATTTGGAGCAGTGCACACATTTTACTTTTATTATTTGGAGTTATCATTTGAAAGTTATTAACAATTTAAATTAGAGGATCAATCTGCAATTTAAAAGGGCTTAGATTTTGTCGTGGTGGTGTCACGGCAGATGCCATGGGATGGCTAAAGATGTGGGGACGAAGGACGCTGGAGGTGCTCGGGGAGGGATCACGTGACGAGTAGCCGCGTGAGCTAAGAACAACACACTGCAAACAACACGATCTACCCAGGTTCAGGGCCCTCGTGAGGAGGTAAAACCCCTACTCCTGCCTTTCTGTATGTATTACGATGTCTCTCCGAGTAGCCACAGTACAAATGATATCGCTACCGAGTAGCCGCTCTCCTCTCTCTGTGAAGAACTAGGTCAAGAACTTAGGGTTTATGCGCGATCCCCCGTAACGTGCCCCTCGCAGGAGGCGGCGGGGCACCTTATATACATGGTGCCCAGCCGGATACGTCCAAATCTAGACAAGTGTCGACATAGTGTGCACACGGTCCTTCTTCCGAGTTCCCGCTGACAGCTTTGGTTCCTAATCTTGGCTGCTTCTGTAAAGTCGTTGGGCAAAACCAAGGGGACAGACTGGTATCACTGTGCCAAACACAGAGTAGGCCCCCCTTATCCTGCCACGGCCTGCTTCCATGCTGTCACTGTCAGGCAGGCCGGTCCCAGATGAACAGTAGTTCGAATAGTGCCAAGTACGGACCCAGGATACGCGGGATCCTGTGTCAGAACGACTCCTTTGACTTTCTGGCCCGAGTAGGTTCCCGCCAATTTTACTCGGGCCACCTCTTCTACTCGAAGAGATAGAACTTGATGGTTATCTCCTTTCGGTCATCTCGAGGTGAGACCGAGTAGCAGTCGACCGGGTAGCGAGTACCGGGTAGTCGGCTACTCGACCAAACCTCTCTTCTGTTAGTCGCCTTTGCCACTTGCCTTTACCCTACTCGGGGGTAACCCCCCGACAGCAGTCCCCGAAGCTGGTTGAGTCTTGCGAACTCGTTCACTAGGCTCTGCCAGCTTAAAACCAATTTTTGCAACATAACCCTTGAACCTCAAGATGCTGAGTAGAACCTCTGAGTAGATCTCTGAATAGTACCTTAAGTTTCCTCTCCTCCGCGTAGCAGATGATTTCTACTCTGTGACCGAGTAAAAAGACTTGGAGAATTTTCTTGAATCGAGCCTCTGCAGCGCAGAGCACGATCCAGCCCTCCGTGTCGCACTTGGACACGTGCCAAGCATCCGTAACCCCGACGTCTCGCTGCCCAGGAAACGACGCGCCACGCGCCCAGTTTTCACGGGGCGGGCCCACAGGCTCGTCATGTCCCATCAAGCGCAGTAATATCCCACGATCTGGTCGTGCGATTAACTGTGGCCGTTACGCGCGCGTTCCGCGCTTACGTGCGTTTCTATTCGGCCACAGGCCCCACCACACGGGAATCATGGCCACGATTGATCCCACTACTCCGATGGTAACGGTAGCCTGAGGCGAGGGTATAAATACCCCCACCGGTAACTTCCTTTTCCCCTCCCTCGCACTTTTCCTCTTCCATCTCTCTGTTCTTCTCCGCCGCCGAGCTCTCCGCCGCCGCGCAATCTCTTGCGCCGCCGCAAACTCAATCCACCCAATCTCTCCAGTTTTTTCCACTCCTCCTACTCGCAACCATGGCTGCTCGCGCCGGCTGGGCGGGCTCGGTCGTCACCACTGAAGATTGCGCCTGGCTCGTGAACACCCGGAGAGTTCCTCCCGGTGTGGAGTGCCGGGCGCCTGACGGCGAACTCGTGCCAACCCCGCGGGAGGGTGAGCACGTTGTGTTCATGTCGCACTTCGAGCGCGGCTTCGGATTGCCGGCCTCCGACTTCCTCCGCAAGTTCCTGGACCACTTCGGCCTCCAGATGCACCACCTGCCACCCAACGCCGTCGTCTTCCTCGCCTACCACGCCGTGGTGTGCGAGGCCTTCCTCGGCATCCATCCGACGACGGATACCTGGCTGAGGTACTTCCACCTCCGCCAGCAGACCACCGGGAAGAAGGACAGCGCGGGCGTTGGCCGCGCCACCGACACCGGCTGCGCCATGATGGTGCAACGGGCTGGGACCAACCACCCCCGTATCAAGGGGTTGGACTCCGTCCGAATGTGGCAGAAGACATTCCTCTACGTCAAGAACATCCCCGCCGCGAAGGGAGCAAAGGTAAATGACCGAATCAACTTGCCCGCTTGGAGCACTCGTGCTCCGACCGGGATGAATTGGAAGGAGAAGCCCGCCAACGACGACAACGCCATCGAGATAGAGAACAGGCTTGGTTGGCTGAAAGACCAAGGCCTCAAGAATGATGATCCGGTGGCTTGCTGGATCAAGAACCGAGTGCTGCCTCTGCAGGAGCGCTGCCATCTCATGTGCTACATGGGAGGCCCCCGCGACTGCACCAGGACAACCACCATCGAGCTCGACAACATTGATGTTCCTGCGCACGCAAGGACCATCCTGGCGACGAGCCTCGGCGACAACTGGCAGTATGGGTTCATCCCATACAGCCGCACGAAGCCGATTGAGCGGGTAAGTCCTTCTTACTCTGTTTTCTGCATATGCCTTCCGAGTAGATAACTCCGACTAGCAATTGCCCTCTGTACCGAGTAGGATACTTAGTCGAATCGCCTAGGCTTAATGTGCTTTGTGCCTGCACGCCTTGCCGGGTAGCCTACTCGGGAACAACTCTTAGGCTTAGTATGCTTAATACCTGCACGCCTTTCCGAGTAGGATATTCAGCAATCATGCTTAGGCTTAGTATGCTTCGTGTTTGCACGCCTATCCGGGTAGAATACTTAGTAAGTGCCTAGGCTTAGTGTGCTTTGTGTTTGCATGCCTATCCGAGTAGAATACCCTCCTGCTACTCGGCTAACCTGCGATTCTTCTTTGTTCTTCAGACCCTCAATCGCCAGCTTATTGAGAGTTGCGAACGTTTCGAAGGCAACTGGTTTGCTGATCGCGAGGAGGACGACGTGCCCTCCGTCGACGCCGCAGATCAAATCAACCTTCCACACTCCCCCACAATGGAGAAGCGCGACGCCGAATCATCTCTTCGCGATTGGTCCGAGGACGAATTCGAAGGTAATTGCGTACTCATTTTGCTTGTTTCCGAGAAGTACCAATCCATCGTTTGCTGTTTCTGATCCGCTCCTCTTCTCTTTTGAATTCATAGACGATGTTGCTGAGGAGGATGATGGTGAGGATGAAGATAAGAACAAGGGCGATACGGCCCTTGTCGTCAAACCTCTGTCCGTTGCCGCTCAAACACCCGCAAGCGTACTGGCAGTGGCGCCCAAGAGCCTCCAGCCAAGAAGCAGAAGCCAGCCGAGAAGAGGAAGGCGACCAAGGCGGTCGTGAAGAGACCAAGGCGGAAGCTCGCCTCCACCAGCGCGTAAGTTTCTTCTCTGTTGTCTTTCTTCTCGCACTGTGCTATTTCCCCAATCCTCTTCTAATTTCTGAATTCCTTTTTCTCCGCAGACCTCCCATGGACGCGAACGCAGCTCTCGCGCCTGATCAGGCTAAGAAGCCAGCAGCACCGCTTATCAACCTTGACGATGACGAGGATGAGGCCGCCAATGCCCAGAGCACTGATGCTCAAGGGGCAGATTCGGAGCAGCAGTCCCGTGCGGAGTCTGCAGCACAGGACACTGCTGCACACCAGGAAAGACCCCCTTCTCCTCCGGCCAATACTGCCGAGGAGACTCAAGACGAAGAGATGCAGGACAACACCGCCCTTGAGCGGCCAGAAGCTGAGTAAGAGCAGCCAAACACAGGAGCTGCTGACCAAGTGAACCCCGCTGCCGAGCAGCGGGTAGAAGACGCCACCGCCACGGATGCCACTATGACAGATGCCTACCCACTGAGTGACGTGCAGACAGGCGCCACACCAAGTAGCGCCCAGCCAGATGCTGCACAAGGTGACGCATCCGTGGCTCCACCCGTTGTTCAAGGCACTACACCGCCAGTTTCCTCCTCGGTGCCACAGAACAAGGACACAGCCAGCCCTCCTGCCGGGCGAGTAGCCAGGCAACAGGCCCTAGATGCCCTGAAGGAGGCAGTCGAGAAGAGGACTGCCGAGAAAGAAGCTGACGAGAAGGCAGAAGCCGAGAAGGGAACTGCTGAGAGGGAAGCCGCCGAGAAGGCGAAGGCCAAGGCTGAAGGAAAGAAGGCCAAGGAGCCCGAGAAGCAGCGAGCCGAGAAAGAGAAAGCGAAGAAACGAGCCAGAGATCAGATGCCACCGCCAACCTCGACTGGATCGTTGGTGATTCGCGAGTCCGGCCCTGTTGCCTCTGCGACCGCTGCCGCTGCTGCCGCCGCTGGCCAGCCTTGCTTCCCGGAATACATGGTGCAGGTTAGCCAACAAAACCAGATCGGCTTCTCTCCCAAGGATAAACAGCTTGCCCTTCAGAAGGGAAGGAAGGTCGCAGCCGTGAACTCCCCTCCCCCAGCTCCAAACCAGAACAAGTCCGTCACTATTGCTTCTCGGGGAGTCCAGGATCTAGTGATAACGTCACGGAGCCTTGAGCAGGTACTCGACACCATTGGCTTCATTGACGCCAAGTGGGACAGCAGGGTTCTCGGCACGGACAACTGGCACGGCCTTGGGTTGGGCGCAATTGACCATATGCGCGTTGACTGGAACAAGGTTGATTTGGGATACAAGCCCATGACTGTCTCCACCGACACTGCCACTCTCGCCGCCAAGATGTTCCTGCACCGCAAGAACGCCGAGGATATCGAGCAAGCTTATGCGGTAAGTCTTACTTGTTCTCTCCGAGTTGAATTTCTCTTTTCTCCTACTCGTCTTCATTTTCCTTTACCATCACCCAGTCCCCGAGATTCTGGCCGAGTAGGCGGATACTCTTCCGAGTAGCCGCCTTCTCGGGTTGAATCTTTACTTCCTTGTCTAACTTGTTTTCTTCTCGCTTTCTCAGGATAGCGTTCTGAAGCGGACCAATCTGCACCGCCAGCTGCTCTGGAACCATGCTATCGCCAGGAGGCGAATTGCCGCACTGGAGAAAGAGAAGGCAGCTGCGGAGGCGGCTAGCAAGAACGCAACAGATAGCACCCAGAAATTGTCTGAACTTGAAGGTACACTCTTAGCCGTGCGGTTCTTGCGTTTTTTGTTTACGCCCTCTTCTGCTTTCTGCGCTAACCATTCCTATTCTGCAGAGAACCTGAAGGCCCTAGCTGAGGAGCACGGGAAATGCCGTGTGTTTGTGGAGACAGCCGAGTCCACCATCAAGAGATTGGAAGGTGAGTTGCCGTCTACTCGGCGTGAATCTTGCCTCTGTTGCTTCTCTGCTTCTATGTTAACCTTGTCTGTCTCTCCGCAGAAGATCATAAATTGTTCGTTGAAGCCCACCAAGACTGCGTCAAACCGGAAGAAGTGCAGCAGCAATTGTCCAACCAGGCCGTGGAGCTGGTGAAAGAGCACACTTCGGAGGTTGAGAAGCTGCAAATCCAGCTGCAGAAGGCACTCCAGGATGCCATCGATATTGGCGCCGAGAGGGACAGAGTGATCGCCGAGAAAGCCAAGGCCGAGACAACATTCAGAGCCAAGGAGAAGGCCCTTGAGCAGGAATGCGAGATGCTGAAGAAGTCCAACGCTGGGCTCTTTGCTCAAATGAATACTCTGCGTCAGGTCCAAGAGAGGCACATATCCAATGAAGAATCCTGGAGGACCCAGCTGCAGGAGCTGCGCCACGAACTGAATAGTAAGTCTTTCTACTTTCTGCATCTTTTCTTCTCGGTCTTATTTCTTCTCGGTTCTTCCTCTTCTCGGTTCTTCCTCTTCTCGGATGCTGTTTCTGAACTTCTCACTTGTTTTTGCAGAGATCTTTCCTGATATTGTTTCTTCCTGCGCGCCTGCTCTGGCCAAGGCCCAAGCAGATCGTGCTGCGAAGGGTGAGGCGGCTGATACCAGAGCTGAGATTGAAGATAGCATGCTGGTGATGCGAGGCCAGTTCGAACGCCTAGCCGGCGTGGGCACCGATTTGGTGTGCGTTGCCTTCATGCTGCACAAGCTGTTCTGGCCAGAGGACGCCCCCCCGACAACCATCTTAGGCCTTGCACTCAAGCTGCAGAACGTGAAGGCCGAGCTGAAGAAATGGCGCGCCTCGGGAGCTCGGGCAGGTGCTGACTTAATGCTCCTCTGCGTCGCCTCATGGTATGAGAATCTGAATATGGAAATCATCCGTGGGAAGCGCAATAATTCCAAGTGGGAGATGGACCCCAGCTGCGTGGCCGCGCGCAAGTTGATTGCGTACGAGGTCGTGGAGTGCGCTGAGACGGACGTCTTCATCGAGGGCCTCCCCGAGCCCGACACCGAAGTGGAGGAGGGCGAGGAAGAGGATGAAGAGACAGACTCTGATCTGGAGTCGGGTTTCTTCGACTCCCCCAGGAGCAAGGCCGGGAAGGGGAAGGCCACTGCCGCCGTGAGCAGCGACGAGGAGGCCGAGAACATCGACACCGCCGCACTCGGTTTCGGCACCTCATCCGGAGCCGCTCTCGACGACACGGTATTCACCCCTGGCCAAGCATCTGGTTCTTCTTCAGCCCCAGGGCCCGTCTCGGTGGCCACGGCCACTTCTGAACAGGCGGCCACCGAGCACGACGTCGAGTTGGAGGAGTCCGCCACCGTCCAGTCGGAGGCGGACGCCACCCATGCCAGCGCCGAAGAAGAAGCCGCAAGGACAGCTGCCGCCAACTCGGATGCAGAAGCGACCAAGGCCACCCCAGATGACGCAGCAGCGAAGGCCAGCACCGACAACACTGCCTCCTCCACATGATTTTACCTGCACACTTTTTACTTGAACATTTATCAGATCCCCGGGATGCCGGGTGCATATGTATCAGACTTATTTACGCTTTTCTTGCTACTCAATTTTATTTCCACACATTATCTTCAATTTAATCAAGTTTAGCAGCCCTGGCTCAATGCCGGGTTGCGTTATCATGCGAGTCCCCGAGTTGCCTTTTTTATTTACTCTCTCTTTTCGTCTCAGCTCTACCTGCAACTTGTTGCTTTTTTGGTATTCGAGTCACAAGAGTTAAAGAGTAGAGCTGCAAATACTTAGCCGCTTAGAAACAATCATAGTAACGCAGCCCACCACTTAGCCGAAAAGACAAGGCAGAGAACAGAAAGAAACGAACACTCTACTCGGTTCCTGCCCTTTTTCTTCCTTAGCGATTTTTCTTGTGCTCATTGACCTTTTGCTTGTTCTCTTGCTTGCCATGAAGCCGGGTTTCGGACAGCAGCAAAGTCGAAGAGTTGGCATATAGGTTTAGGCACAGTACTCAACACGCTTATGAGTTTCGAAGTGAAGCAACCGAATAGACAAACAGGAAAACCGAGTAAAAACACTTAGAGCAAACTTGAGCGAGGGCAGTCCCCGAGAACAATTTTAGATTGCAGAGTAGAATTTCAACTCGGTTAAGAGGGTACATACACATCTTTGCTCATGAATGAAAACGACGGAGTAGAGATACATTCCAGGGACGCTTGGTTTCCTCTCCTGCCTTATCTGCCCTGTTCGCCTGTGACGGGCGCACATCTACAAGGTAGTACGCATCATTGTGCAGCGCTTTGCTCACAATGAAGGGCCCTTCCCATGGAGGGGACAACTTGTGCATCCCGGCTGTGCGCTGCACAAGCCTAAGGACCATGTCTCCTTCTCGGAAAACCCTTGGGTTCACCTTTCGGCTATGGTAACGCCGCAGGTTTTGCTGGTAGATAGCCGAACGTGACAGAGTCAGCTCTCTTGCTTCTTCAAGCAGGTCAACGTCGTCTTCTCGAGCTTCTCTCGCCTCCACCTCAGTGTAGAGGGTTACTCGGGGGGAGTCATGCTCTAAGTCTATTGGCAACACGGCCTCAGCCCCGTATACCAAGAAGAATGGCGTGTAGCCGGTTGACCGGTTAGGGGTAGTCCTTAGACTCCACAACACCGCTGGCAACTCTTCTAGCCAACACCCAGGTGTTTTCAGCAGTGGCTCAATCAGCCTTGGCTTTATGCCTGCCAGTACCATTCCATTTGCTCTTTCAACTTGCCCATTGGAGGCAGGGTGCGCGACTGACGCAACGTCTAGTCGGATGTGCTTATCTCTGCAGAACCGCACCATTGCCCCCTCTGCGAAATTGGTGCCGTTGTCGGTGATGATACTGTGCGGGTAGCCGTATCTCATGATCACATCCTTCACAAATCTCACAGCTGTGACCCCATCGCACTTCCGAATAGGCTTCACCTCAATCCACTTGGTGAATTTATCCACCATGACCAAGATATGTGTCATGTTGCCTTTAGCCGGCTTGAAAGGACCAACCATATCCAAGCACCAAACAGCAAACGGCCATGTGATAGGAACTGTTTTCAACTCGGAAGCAGGCATGTGAATCTTACTTGCGAACATTTGGCAGCCAGTGCACTTCCTCACGATATCTTCAGCTTGCTGCAAGGCTGTGAGCCAGTAGAAGCCATGTCGAAAAGCCTTCTTGACCAATGCCCGAGATGAGGCATGATGCCCACATTCTCCTTGGTGTATCTCCAGCAGGATCTCTTCTCCCTCCTCTGGGCTCACACAGCGCTGCAGCACGCCTGTGGCACTCCTCTTATGCAGTACATCTCTGACTATGGTGTAGCCCTTGGATCTTCTCTGAATCTGCCTTGCAGTAACTTCATCTTCTGGCAAGGTACCGTCCCTTAGAAAGGATAATATGGGCATAGCCCAACTCGGTGTCTCCCGTGCGGGAAACACTGGTTCGTCTAATTCCATTGGAACAGGCACTTGTGGTTGCTCAGGAGGATTAGGAGCGCTTCTTTGTAACCCAGACCGATTGGCGAGAACTTCCTCGATGAATGCGACAGCCTCTGGATTGAGGACAGCAGTCCCCGAGTGTGGAGTGGCGGTCCCCGAGTAAGGAGTGGCAGTCCCCGAGTAGGGAGTGGCAATCCCCGAGTAGGGAGTGGCAGTCCCCGAGTAGGGAGTGGCAGTCCCCGAGTACAGCACGGCAGTCCCCGAGTTGGGAGCAGCAGTCCCCGGGTTTCCTGTAGCATTTTCCCAGTCAATGTCCATGGGATCGGATTCCTCACTTGGCAGAGAAGGAACAAAAATGGACTCCGAGTTGGGGGAAGGCTTGATGGATGGCTTCCTCAAATGCTCCAAGGCAATCCCTGCCGGGATGGACTGCCGAGATGATCCCAACTTGGACAGCTCGTCTGCTGCTTCATTCTCTGCTCGGTGAATGTGCTGGAACTCGCAGCCCTCGAAGAATCCAGTCATAGACTGCACCAAGAAGCAATACAACGCCATATTGGCATCCAAAGCATCCCAAGTGCCTGAGACTTGCTGTACCACCAGATCAGAATCACCATAGCATATGATGCGCTGCACTCCAACTTCCTTGGCTACTCGCAAGCCATGAACCACTGCCTCGTACTCGGCGACGTTGTTGGACGCCTTGAAATGAATCTGCAGCACATACTTGAGTTGATCTCGCTTGGGTGACGTAAGCACGACACCAGCACCAAGGCCCTCCTTCACCTTCGAGCCATCAAAATGCATCCTCCAATAGTTAGAAACTGGTGCAGGAGGTTCATACTGCACCTCGGTCCAGTCCACGAGAAATTCCGCCAGGATCTGTGACTTGATAGCATCTCTTCTCGCATACGCGGGAGCGTACGCGGCCAGCTCGATCGCCCACTTGGCTACTCTGCCACTCGCCTCCTTGTTACCCATGATATCCGAGATGGGAGCAGAGCTCACAACAGTGATAGGGTGTTCCTGGAAATAATGTTTCAGCTTCCTGGCGCCCAGGTACACACCATATGTCATCTTCTGGTAATGCGGGTAGTTCTGCTTGGAGCTAGATAGCACCTCACTGAGATAGTATACTGGACGATGTACACTCTTGCCTTCTTCTTCTCGCTCCACCACTATCACCACACTGACTACTCGGTTGGTTGCGGCAATATACAACAGCATTGGCTCTTTGGGTAGCGGACTAGCCAAGATGGGAGCGCTACCCAGCATTGCCTTCAGCTCATTGAATGCCACATCCGCTTGCGGAGTCCAGACGAACTTGTCATTTTTCTTCATCAGCTGGTATAGAGGCAGGGCCTTCTCGCCCATTCGGCCCAGAAAACGGCTCAGAGATGCCAAGCAACCTGTGAACTTATGTACGTCCTTCAACGATCTCGGCAAAGACATGCTCTCAATAGCTTTTATCTTTGAAGGATTGGCTTCAATGCCCCGACTAGAAACCAGAAAACCGAGTAGCTTTCCAGCTGGCACACCAAAGGTGCACTTACTCGGATTCAGTTTCATTTTGTACTTGCGTAGGTTAGCAAAGGTTTCCTCCAGGTCGGCAAGCAGAGTATGTGTTTTATTCGTTTTGATGACAATGTCATCTACGTACACCTGCACATTCTTGCCGAGCTGGTCGTGCAAGCATTTCTGCATGCATCTCTGATAGGTTGCACCCGCATTCCTCAAGCCAAAACACATGACACGATAGCAATAAGCCCCGTACGGGGTAATGAAAGCAGTCTTTATTTGATCAGCAGGGTTGAGTGCAATCTGGTGGAAACCAGAGTAGGCATCTATGAAGGACAGCAGTTCACAACCAGCAGTGGAATCGATCACCTGATCGATGCGAGGTAGCGGGAAAGGATCCTTGGGGCATGCCTTGTTCAAGTCGGTGTAGTCGACGCACATACGCCATGCGGTAGCAGCCTTGGGATCCTCCTTCTTCTTCTCGACCATGACCGGGTTGGCTAGCCAATCCGGGTGCAGCACTTCCATGATGAAGTTACTTATCAGCAGCTTGGTGATCTGATCACCTATGGCCTTCCTTCTCTCATCTCCGAAACGGCGCATAGCCTGCTTCACGGGCTTGGCGTCAGGACGCACATGCAAAGAGTGCTCAACCAACTCCCTCGGGACTCCTGGCAAATCTTCATTGGTCCAGGCGAATACGTCCCGATTCTCACGGAGGAAGTGGATGAGCTCGCTTTCCTATTTCTCCTCCAACCCGGAGCCAATAATGGCCACGCGGTCGGGGAACTCAGGGTCGACCTGGATCTTCTTCGTCTCCTTGGCAGCCTGGAAAGCAGTACCGTGCTGGGTACTCGGCACGCCTTGCGCACCAGCCTGTGCGGACTGAGCCATGGCCACCACCTCGTACATCTTCTTCTTCTCGGCCTCAATCACCATTGACTCTGCCAGCTTGGAGCTAGCTGAGGCACACTCTATGGACTTCTTGTAATCGCCAGCAATAGTGATGATGCCATTGGGACCAGGGATCTTCATCTTCAGGTATGCAACATGCGTGGAAGCCATGAACTTGCTCAGAGCGGGCCTGCCGAGTAGAGCATGGTACGGGCTCTGATGGTCAACCACCTCAAACTGGAGGCGCTCTGTGCGACAGTTCTCCCGGGTACCGAATAGCACATATATCCACACTCGGCCAATCGGGTTGCATGAGATCCCAGGCACGATTCCATGGAAGGTGGTCTTGCTGGGCAGCATCGTGTTCTCGGCCATGCCAAGCTTCTCGAGTGTGTCCTTGTACACAATGTTGATGCTGCTGCCGTTGTCGATCAACACCTTGCTGAACCTCACATTCTTCTCGGGACCCAGGAAGGTAGGATCCAGCACCAAAGCATAAGTACCCGGGTTGGGCATCACCTTGGGATGATCTACTCGGGACCACCTGATCTCCTGGTCGCACCAGTACATGTAATGAGGGACAGCCAGAATCACTGCATTGACCTCCATGGCACGCCTGTGCTGTGATTGCTTGTCGAGTGGCTCAGAGGTGAAGATCATGTAGCTCTCGTGGTGTTCTTGGTACTGATTGGAGCCTCCGCCCCCGTTGTTGCCGTTGTTGTTGTTGTTGCCCTGGTAGTTGTTGTTGTTGCCTCTGTTGTTGTTGTTGCGATTGTAGTTGTTGTTGTTGTTGCGGTAACCATCATTGTTGAAGTTGCGGTTGGCTCCTAAAGCCACCTGGTTCACGTTCTCTCTTCTCGGGTACACTGGCGGCCGAGCTGCGGGTGCGCGAGTAGGTTGTACAGTAGCATTGGCGGCTGGCAGGGGAGGAGGAGGAGGCAAGCCATCACTCTTGATTGCCTCCCACCATTCGCACTGCCGAGTAGTATGGTTTGCAGGCCTCGAGGGATGGTGAGTGTGGAAGCTGCATGGGCCATCCTTCATGTCATCAAAGACAAACTTCTTCGGCTGCTCGGAGTTCCCGCTACCCGACTGAGGAGTACGGAATGGTTTCTTGTTGCCCTGGCCCTGGTTCTGGTTCTGCCCGTAGGCTCCAGCAGGTTTTTGCCTTTGGCCACCACCGCCTCCAACATTCACTGCATTCACCTCTTCAGGATCATACCGAGTATCTACTCGGCGCTTGTTGCGGAACTCGTTGCGCTTGCTGTTGTTGAAGTTTCTTCTCGGCTCAGAGGAGTCCATCAGTGGCTGAGTAGGATCACCGAGTGCGTACTGATCCGCAATCTTGATGGTCTCCGCCAGAGTGTTCGGCATCTCCCTCTGCAATCTCTGCCACAACATGCTGCCATGCCTGCATCCTTGCGCAAACCAAGTAATGTCCTGGGCCTCATTCACACCCTCACAGGTGTTCCTCAATGTGCTCCACCGAGTAAGATACTCGCGGTCTGTCTCATCTTCTCGCTGCCTGCAAGCGGACAACTGCTGCGGCCTATTCGGCCTCTTGTAAGTGCTGGTGAAGTTGCCGATGAAGGCATCCGAGAAATCCAGCCAGCAATTGATGCTGTTCTTGGGCAAGTTGTTGAGCCAAGTGCGAGCTGGACCCTCTAGCATCTGCGGAACGTAGCGCACCGCCCATCTTCTGTTGCCATTTGCGATATGGACCGCGGTGACATAGTCATTGAGCCAATCTTCTGGCTTGGTGCTGCCATTGTAGCTCTTGGTGCCCCTTGCGAGCTGAAAGTTCTTCACGGACGGCTCGTTCATGATGCGCGGGCCAAAGCACTCGGGGCTAGGTGGACCCGTGCTCTCAAGCCGCGCCGACAAGTTGATCCTGTCCAACTGATGCCTCGCATCTCCAGGCGCCAACATGCGCTCACCAACACGGTCATGAATATCATAGCCAGCCATCTCCATGGCCGAGTAGCCATCATCATATCTGTCCACCTGCACAGCTGCGGGCTGTTCCACCGGGTTGGCGACTGGTGCCACTGCGCGCGGCTGCTGCCTCTGCCGAGTAGGCAGAGCTGCGGGACGTCGAGAAGGGCCTATATGCTCTCCATTTCGGGCATGGCTTTGAGCTTTATGGGCTTGAAAGCCTGCTCCTGCGGCGTTGTGTTCCTGACCGGACCGCTGCGGCACAGCGGGCTGTTTCGCGGCAACAGTCGGGTCGTACACCTGCAGTTGCCTATCTCTGCCTGAACGTCCGCTGCGGCTCTTCTCGCGACTCGGGTGTGGAGACGAGGCCTGGTCGTTAGACCTAGCCGCATGCGAGTGCACCACCTGCGAACCACCAGCACCCGGGTTGGCCTTCCGGAACTCCTCATTCTGCCTGGCTGCTTCCAGCACCAACTCGTTGAGCCTCTCCTGCTGCCTAGCCTTCGCCTCACCATCGAGACGCGGCAACTCGGCAGCCACTGCCTCCGCAGCTCTGAGTGTCTTGGCGGGCGTACTGTACCTTGGCCTGTTGGAGGTGTTCGCGGTGGCGGACTGAGCAGGGACCTCAGCAACGGTTGCCATCTCGGCACCCAAGTTGCGCCGCGTGGCGCCTACTCTGCTAGCCTTCCTGGTGACGGGCGTGAAGCCGTGAGCCTTGTTGTACTCGATCTGGTCTAGGCTCAGCTCGAGCCTGATCTTGTCCAACTCTGCCTGCTCGGCAAGCAGCTCCAGGCGTTGCCGCTCGAGCTGCTCCCTCATGGCTAGGAGCTCGATGTCGGTGGGAGTAGGCATGCCGGGTCGTGGAGCCGACGCGGGAATAACCGTAGACGTGGAAGGCGGCAAGTTGCACTCCTTCTCATAGGGCCGGTGAGTCCTGCCACCAGCAGGCGGTGCGGCAAGGTCCTCAGCGGCGGCCGCAGTGCTAGTAGCAGCTGCGCCAGGGCCCGCCGCCAAGCCAGTCACCAACACCTCAGCGCAGTTCGCAGAGCGGTGCGCGGGCCTTTCGCGAGCAGCGATCACCGCGGGAGGATCCTCCGCGTCATGCACCAGCTCGGGGTACGCGCGGTTGGCGACGGTGGCGACGTAGACGAGATGAGAGCCGAAGGAGATCACCGAGCCGCCCTCCGGCATGGCCATGCCGCCGAAACAGCCGGCGTTGTCGGTGACGAAGTCGAAAGAGCCGAATCTGTGGACAAGGCCACAGACCATGCGCTCCGCTGAAGAAGATCCCGTCCGAACAGAAACTCCAGCCAGCGCCGCTGGTTGCCCCACGGTGGGCGCCAACTGTCGTGGTGGTGTCACGGCAGATGCCATGGGATGGCTAAAGATGTGGGGACGAAGGACGCTGGAGGTGCTCGGGGAGGGATCACGCGACGAGTAGCCGCGTGAGCTAAGAACAACACACTGCAAACAACACGATGTACCCAGGTTCAGGGCCCTCGTGAGGAGGTAAAACCCCTACTCCTGCCTTTCTGTATGTATTACGATGTCTCTCCGAGTAGCCACAGTACAAATGATATCGCTACCGAGTAGCCGCTCTCCTCTCTCTGTGAAGAACTAGGTCAAGAACTTAGGGTTTATGCGCGATCCCCCGTAACGTGCCCCTCGCAGGAGGCGGCGGGGCACCTTATATACATGGTGCCCAGCCGGATACGTCCAAATCTAGACAAGTGTCGACATAGTGTGCACATCGTCCTTCTTCCGAGTTCCCGCTGACAGCTTTGGTTCCTAATCTTGGCTGCTTCTGTAAAGTCGTTGGGCAAAACCAAGGGGACAGACTGGTATCACTGTGCCAAACACAGAGTAGGCCCCCCTTATCCTGCCACGGCCTGCTTCCATGCTGTCACTGTCAGGCAGGCCGGTCCCAGATGAACAGTAGTTCGAATAGTGCCAAGTACGGACCCAGGATACGCGGGATCCTGTGTCAGAACGGCTCCTTTGACTTTCTGGCCCGAGTAGGTTCCCGCCAATTTTACTCGGGCCACCTCTTCTACTCGAAGAGATAGAACTTGATGGTTATCTCCTTTCGGTCATCTCGAGGTGAGACCGAGTAGCAGTCGACCGGGTAGCGAGTACTGGGTAGTCGGCTACTCGACCAAACCTCTCTTCTGTTAGTCGCCTTTGCCACTTGCCTTTACCCTACTCGAGGAGCACGCTCACGAAAGTAAGTAGAACGACGATCCACGTAGAGCGGAACTGCTCTGAGAGGGACTCTCGGTGTGGTGAAGTAGAAAGCGTCGTCTCCCTGTGCTCCAAAGCGAGGAATACCACTGTAACCAGCACCAAGGTTGAGGAGTGGACCTCTGATCGGCTCGTAACCTCCAACATCTGGCAGAGTACGCCCAACAGGCTGCTGGAAGCGCGCAAAACGCTCGTCTCCAACAAAATCTGTGGTGTAAGTCGCCAGACGTGTCAAAGCCAGGTAGAGCTGCTCCCTGACAGAAGCCAACTCCTGAGCTAGTGTGATGGCAACTGCGTCACTATGCCTCACAAACTGAGCTGTGGTGTGCAGTCTGGAGCTATCATGCTCGTAAGGCTCCAAGTTGTCGTAGAGAGTGAAGTGTGCTCCATCTGAGGTGATGTAACCACGGGGGATGTGGCGATAGATAGAATCGTCAAATCCCCAGTAGTCAGCACAAAGGACGGTGAGGCTCACGTAAGCTGCCTGCTGCACAGCCATGTCCACTGTGGAACCTACTGCCTCGTAGCGGTGGACTATGCTCCTGCCATCATCTGACAGAATGTAGACGATAGCCTGGTAGAAGGTCTGCTCAAACTCTCGCTGCTGCTCGTAGACCTGGTACTCTGGTGCCCAATGGAACCCCAGATACGTGACCATGTCTCTCAGCAACTCCGGATAACCGGCGCTGCTCTCACAGCGGGTCATACGAACCACCTGCGGGTAGAACCTGAGATCCATCTGCAGATGATTTTGGGAATTTTGATTAGAGTCCGGTAGAAGAATTGAAGTGGAAACAATAACAAGGTTTCAATGGACGAAAGGTTCTTGAGAAGAACAGGATATCGAAGCAACATCGGGAAAACGAGACCAAAATCCTGAGGTACTACGGAGAACCCAAAACACGTGAAATCCTAACTTGAAAGTTTAGATGAGAAGGGAAAACCAACGTTGCACTTCCTTACCAGAAAAAGGAAGGGTGGGTGGGGAAAAGAAGAAAAAGAACAGAATTCCTACTCTCACGTTTCATTTTTCCTATATAGCTACAAAATAGTTTCTAGACTCAAACTGCGACCAGTAAAAGGGATCCTACAGGCAGTCAGGCTCTGATACCATTTGTCGCACCCTGACTTCTAGAGGATACTCACCGGGCCGAACTGGATAGCAGATGCTTGGATTACGGGGCCTAACTGCTCCTGCATCCTCTTACGAGTAGGCCAGCACTTATGTGCGACAACCAAGCTCCGCTTATCCATCGTCGATGTAAACTATCCACTAGAGATCAAAGGTACTACCGTCTACATACTTCATACCAATCACACATGGTACGTCAACGGCGTTAAACAGAATGATACCACAAC
Organism: Alopecurus myosuroides; assembly: GCA_028641055.1. NCBI lineage: Eukaryota > Viridiplantae > Streptophyta > Magnoliopsida > Poales > Poaceae > Alopecurus > Alopecurus myosuroides. The sequence goes on from CM054059.1 coordinate 118,274,821, forward strand.
ATATCTCTAAGACACAAAAGATTGAACTAAATTGCAACTGACCCTCACTAGGGCAGAGAATAGCAAATACACTCATCCATAGGACACATGTCCCAACATAACATCATTACATCACAGCGGAAGCATTCAAAGGTCTGAGTACAGACAAATCCAAATAGGCTTAAGAAGCCGGGAAATAAAAGAAGACGAAGCCCATCCACGTAGGTCTTGGATCCTGCCTGGGTCCAGCTATCTACCCGTCTGCAGTCTCGTCGAACTCCACGAAGTAGCCTCCATAGGGATCCTCGGAATCGTAGTCTGCGTAAACCACAGCCCCAACGGGGTCAGTACATACAAGTACTGGCAAGCAAGACTCACACTTCACCAACGTGTACCCGGCAACGCCAGATACAAATGCTTTAGGTTCAACGGAATAATAGGTGACATAAAAGCTGCAGCGGGCTGCTCTAACCAACTACAGAAAGATACTACAATTTCCGACTAACAGAAAGAAGATAAGATCGAGTATAGTAACCAACAGAAAGTAAATCCAAGCAAACCCATCCAATGTCACCCCCTTCTAAGGAAGCAACCCAAGGATAACTCACACAGTTGGATTAAGGGTGATTCAGGTTATTGTGTCAATAAGCCTATTACTAGTCAACTTAGTATTAGTTAGGTGTAAGTTGTTATGAGTACTTGTTAGCCAGTACTTTCACCAAGTCAACCATAACCGCGGAAAACACGGCTTCTCGAGAAGATTTATCCCTGCAGGGGGGCACCAATTTGGCCGTACACGTAAGAATATCCCGCCAGACGGGAATCAAACCCACCAAGCGAGGCACTCAACACAACTCAACTTTTCTTTGCATCAAGCCCAAAGCACAACGTGCTGTGCGTGCGCGGCTAATCGAGCCCCCGAAGAAAAGGGGACCCTCATAGCACTGGAAGACCACGCCGTCCTAAATGCCGACTACAAAAGTTCCACCCTGGCCTCGGGTTCGTACCTGCATATGCGTGCAGCAAATGGAAAGCCCGAACTAAGTGCGGCGATTTGGACGAGATGCGAATCGAGTCAAATTGAGGGGGGCGCCCATACACGCTTCCCACATGCGGGTAGTGCGCTCATCATGGATCAGTAGACAAGACCCTTTTCCTATTAGGGTCGACAGTAGCAGGCCTCAAAACCACGCCGGGCCTCCTGCCGGTGCCTTATCATGAAATTATTATTACCCATAGCATTAACAAGTTGATTGTTTAACCATCGAGCCCATAGAACATGAATAAGTAAGGTAAAAGAAGTAACGGACAACAGACTCGAGCAAAAGCAACCCTAAGCATGCTAGTAGGACTAAGGCAACAAACAATGGCTATAGGTGTGGAGATGAGGCAATATCAGGGTTCAGGGTATCATGTGATAGGTTCGGAGAACAAGCAACGATACATATGGCTAGCAAAAGTAGACAAAAGGATAGTATCGGTAACCAAGGTTGAAAGGAACACAGTGGTTCATGTGAGTGATAACTTGCCTGCAAACCCAGTAGCCTGGTACTGAGCTAAGTCCTCAGAGGGGGTGTCGTAAGTCTCGTCGGTCTCAACGTCGTCGTCTAAAGCGAGAAGAAGCAAACACACAATCGAAAGAGACGAACAATCAATAACAGAATATAAGGCACAATCATGGGATGATGCATGGCAATTAATGGATGCATCAAAATAGACTACTTGACAAGATAACACAATTTAAATGGACCCATATGCAAGTTGGATTGCATATGGATGCCCATGAGTTAAGGTTGAAACAAATGATCTATAATTACTTAACATGTGTAAGTTGTTTAGCATGATGCATGCATGGTGAAAACAATAAGGTAACAACATTAGATGCAAGTGGAATGAAATTTACCAAGGTGTGGAATTTTATTTAACAAGTTAAGAATTTTGGTTTCTTAATGATGTTACACAAGCATTGGTTGTTTTCATCAAGATTAATTGCTCAAAACAGATGACAAACTTAATATTTGAAAAGAACACAAAATTTTAGGTGGATTACATGTTTCAATTATTAGCAAAGGAATTACAATGATTTAATTGGGAATTAAACAAGTTAAACAAGAATTAAATTGGAATTAATTCAAGTGTGAATTTTAATTGAATTTTATTTGTTCAAATTATTAAACCAAGTTCATATTTGAAGAGGTTATGTTTTTCTGGTTTGAAAACATATTTTATATGTTCAAAAATAATTTAATTTGAGCAAGTTATGAATTTAGCAAATTTAAATGATTTAAACAAGGTTTAAATTATTTAGGCAATTTTAGTTATTCAAAACATGAAACAAAATTTATATTTGAATTGGTGGTTCAAAATGGCATGGAAAACATATTTTATTTGCATTATTTGGATTAAAGATGAATTAGTTATGCAATTTAGCAAATTGCAATTGAATTATTTGAATTTGAAATTTGGATGCATTTGGGTTATTCAAAACAGATTACAAATGGTTTAATTGGATAGACAATTTAATTTGGAGCAGTGCACACATTTTACTTTTATTATTTGGAGTTATCATTTGAAAGTTATTAACAATTTAAATTAGAGGATCAATCTGCAATTTAAAAGGGCTTAGATTTTGTCGTGGTGGTGTCACGGCAGATGCCATGGGATGGCTAAAGATGTGGGGACGAAGGACGCTGGAGGTGCTCGGGGAGGGATCACGCGACGAGTAGCCGCGTGAGCTAAGAACAACACACTGCAAACAACACGATCTACCCAGGTTCAGGGCCCTCGTGAGGAGGTAAAACCCCTACTCCTGCCTTTCTGTATGTATTACGTTGTCTCTCCGAGTAGCCACAGTACAAATGATATCGCTACCGAGTAGCCGCTCTCCTCTCTCTGTGAAGAACTAGGTCAAGAACTTAGGGTTTATGCGCGATCCCCCGTAACGTGCCCCTCGCAGGAGGCGGCGGGGCACCTTATATACATGGTGCCCAGCCGGATACGTCCAAATCTAGACAAGTGTCGACATAGTGTGCACATCGTCCTTCTTCCGAGTTCCCGCTGACAGCTTTGGTTCCTAATCTTGGCTGCTTCTGTAAAGTCGTTGGGCAAAACCAAGGGGACAGACTGGTATCACTGTGCCAAACACAGAGTAGGCCCCCCTTATCCTGCCACGGCCTGCTTCCATGCTGTCACTGTCAGGCAGGCCGGTCCCAGATGAACAGTAGTTCGAATAGTGCCAAGTACGGACCCAGGATACGCGGGATCCTGTGTCAGAACGGCTCCTTTGACTTTCTGGCCCGAGTAGGTTCCTGCCAATTTTACTCGGGCCACCTCTTCTACTCGAAGAGATAGAACTTGATGGTTATCTCCTTTCGGTCATCTCGAGGTGAGACCGAGTAGCAGTCAACCGGGTAGCGAGTACCGGGTAGTCGGCTACTCGACCAAACCTCTCTTCTGTTAGTCGCCTTTGCCACTTGCCTTTACCCTACTCGGGGGTAACCCCCCGACAGATTTAAAAAAGAAAATGCTGGGAACTTTTGTTACCCCGCAGTGCTAGCTAACGCCACTGACAGGGGGCCCCCTGGGCCAGCGTGGCATGCATGCGTGGCACGGTGCCACACAGCGGCTGACAGGGGGGCCACCCTGTCAGCGCACGGTGCAAAAACTTGGTTTTTATTCGCGGAGCCAGGACTCGAACCTGCGCCCCGCTGCGCGCTCGCAAGTGTGGTAACCAGTGCAGTATCGAAGCGTTCTTGTCAGTTAAGGGGCTGCAGACGGGTTGTAGTTCAGTTAGGTTATCTGAAACTCAAATGCGCGCGCGCTGTCTGAACTTAGCTGACAGAAACATGGTCGCCGGCGACGATCACCGTGGCTACTCGCGCGTGCTGGCGTGTGCGTGTGCTGCGTGCACGGATGCGTGCGCTGTGGGTGGTGCTCGTTCGCGCTGCTGAGAGGGGCAAGGAGGGAGTGCACGGTGGTTGCTCACCGGTGGTGTAGGCGTGCAGAGGCTCGGGGCAGAACCGGCCGGCGACGACGTGGACGATGGCGGCGTGGATCCAGTCACCCTGGTGCTCAACGGAGATGTCGACGAAGACGAGGAAGGTGAGGCCGTGCGGGTTTCCGTGGTCAGCGTGGAAAGAGGTGCATGGGAGCGGCGGCGGCCATCGGAGTTTCAGAGCGGCGCTCTCCGGTGAGGTGCAGAGGTGGTGGAGGGTGGCAGAGAGAGGGTGAGCGGCGGCGGCGCGAGGGAGGAGTAGGTGGTAGGTAGCTAGGGCATGCCCAGGGGGGGTCTAGGGTGGATTTATAGGGCTGCGCAGGCGATGCTGGCCGTCTGCGCGATACCGCCGGCGACGTGGCTACTGTGGATGCGGCGTCGTACAGGTCGACGAAGATCGAACCGGTACGCGGGCCGTGGTGGGCTGGGCTGCGCGCGGGGAGAAGGGAAAAGGTGGGCTGGGCGCAGCCCAACGCCCCTGGCGCTCGTTTTCTGTTTTAAATTTTTCTTCTGTTTATTTTTTTTTTTTGCGGAAAATGAAATTGGAAGGATTTGATGGGTTTTAGAGTTAGGAAAATTTTAGGAAAATTATGGTTAGGTTAGTTTTTACAATAGCAACTAAATGCTAACTTTGTTTTCCAAAAGTTTTCAAATTAAAATGCTATTTGTGAATTAATTCAAATTTGGAAGATATTTGCTTATTAAATGATTATTATTGAAAACAAACTTTTTAATAGGGTGAACCCTATTGTTTAATTAGAACAATGAGTTGAATTGTTTTGGCAATTTCATAAATCCATATTGGGTGCTGTGTGGGATTTGATTTGGATTTTTGAATGCAAATTATATGAAGTGGATTATCAAATAACAAATAATAGTTGAGCTTTTTATTATTTCATGGAAACAAATGGAAGTGTTAATTGAACCATTTTATTTGGAGAGTTGTAACATAACAAGTATGAAGTAAAGGTTTTAGTATTGATTGAATTTCCATTGTGAAAACAAAGTAAAACAGATGGAAACAAAATAGGAAACAAATGCAAACAATATGATGACATGATGCAATACTTTAATAAACAAGAAACAAAACATTCTAAGGGGAGTTTTCATACTTGGGATGTTACACCGGGTTAGGGCATACAGAGTAGGAAACCTAGAAGACTACGGTAACTATTAACTTGGAAAGTAAGGAATCCGTCTTCTCCTCCAAGCCAAATCACGTGGGCCGTGATCCGGGTCCTTCTAGAATCCGGCTTCTGTGCATCAGGTTACTGGGCCGCCCAATGGACCATAGCCCACTACCACTTGGGTCATCCTGGTAATCCGGCACTTATGACTACCATCTGATATACCCCTATTCAGTATATATCCGACAGTAGCCCCCAAGAAGGATTAAAACTCTGATTCGCCGTCTTTCGCCAAATGTACATTGTCCGAGAAATATCGATCAGCAGTCTTGATTCTTCTTATTCTTCTTCGAAAAAAGATGGTAACGTGAAACTCGGAATTCTGAAAATCCGACTTTTCTCACACGATCCTTCGTGGAGAAGGAACCTCCTACGTCAGCGCTTCAATCATGCTGACGTAAGGGACGTTTGGGTTTCACGCGGGAAACCCAGTAACGTATCTCTGACAGATTCTCGCGGGAAACGAGGAGATAGCCATCATCACCCTGTCGATTCATTTCCCGGATTTTCCGGCGAGTGACACGCGTTGATCATCCAACGGTCAAAAGAGTCGTTGGCACGTATCTTGACAGATTTCCGGCTATAAATAGCCTTCTTCGTCCTCCCGGTAAATCTTCCGCTCTCACTTCCAACGCCATTATCGCGCCCAAGCTCTCGAGCAAAGAAACACTCCCGAACGCACGCCGCGCCCAGAACGTCACCGGAGACGAGACGAGCCGCGCCGCCACCCAATGGCATCCTCACCGTCCTCCCCTGCCCGCTCCGTTGTGCGCGACATCGAGGACATCATCAACGATATAGATCCAAGGTTGGATTCCCCGACGCGCGCCGGCGGCGAGCTGGTGAAGACCGCGGATTCCGCGGCGGACGGAGGGAATCCTTCCGCCGCCGTGAATCTTGCGGGCTCAAGCTCCGCGCCCTCTCCGCCGTTCGCTCTTGAGACGGCGGAGGAGAAGATCACACTTCTTGGCGACGAGCTCGCCGTTGCAGAAGTCACAGCGTCCGCCGCCGCCGGAGCGGACGAAGAACTGGAGACTGCCGGCAACTGGGTTGCCTGCAGCATTCCGCCAGCCCTCCTTCCAAACATGGAAAAGTAGGGGTTAGTTCTGAAGGGGAAATGGCGGCTCCCAGAGGACGAGAACGAACCCATGCCGAACGACGGCGAACGGGTTCTTCTCTCCTCCCATCTCCTAAGAGGTATGGGGTTGCCACCTTCTGCCTTTTTCCTCCAAGTTCTCTCCCATTATAACATCCAGCCTCATAACCTACCACCCAACTCTATTCTTTATATGGCCGGGTTTCAGGCCCTCTTCGAGGGTTTCCTAGGTATAGAACCTAGTCTAGACTTCTGGATGTATTGTTTCGGGGTTAAGCGGAACTCTTCGGAGGGCGCACTCCCGACTTGCGGAACCATCTCCTTTACTCTTATGCGATTTAGGGAAGATTGGTTCCCCAAGATCAAAACCTCGGAATCCGTCAAATTTTGGTAGGGTTCCTTCTGCTATCATCCCGATGTTCCTTTCCCGAAAAAGGCCATCGGGGTTCCACCTTTCTCAAACACTGCTGCTGTTCCCCAAGAAAATTGGGGAACAGAAGCCGTCCAAGTTCTGCCGCCTGATCTTCTAAGGATCAAGCGGCGCATCGCCAAGCTCACTTCCTCTGATCCGCCTCTAACCGGTATGGACACAATCCTTTGTTGGTTGGATAGGCGGATCCAGGCGTTAGCTAACCACGGTGGCCGTCTTCTTTGCGACTACACGGGTGCCAACGACAAAATGCGGACAACCAGCAAAGACTAGGCTGTGAGGGATTTTCGGCGGCGCGTGAACCAGTTGGTCGTATCAAGCGACCAATACGAAGCGAGTCGGCCAATGTATACGGCCGACAATCCGGCTCCCAAGGTATTACTTCGTCATTTGGGTTTTCCATGTTTTCTCGGATTTCTTGCCTCTAACTTGGATTTTTATTTTCGACAGATCGCCGACCTTTCCGAATCGGAGCATGCCTCCGAAGCTGAAATAGAGGCGTTGCGCGCCACCTTTGCAGGTGGACGAAAGCGCAAGAAGATTTCTTCCTCTGAGGAAGTCACTGATCTTGACGGGGTTCCCGTCGCCACCTCCAGGTTAGATCATCCATGTTGTTTTCTTTTGTCAAAGTTTCTTTTTGTCTTTGGAGTTTTAACCTTTTCCGGGTTTTTTGTTTTTAGCCTACCTCCCTCCAACTTAAAGCCGAAGAAGCTGAAGAAACACAAATTTGTGTCCAGCCGAGGCGCTCAACCTTCTCCCGTTATTGCCCCGGAGACACCGTCCACGATGGCGGAAGAGCATGCTACAGCGACCACCACCGAGCCGTTGGAGCCCAGCCAGCCCGTTGTGTCGGACACGGACACGAGGGAAAGGGCGGCTCCAGAGGTGGGAAATTGTAACATCACAATTTTGCTAACAAAAGGGTGTGTGGTGTTGTGTCATCTCATACATGCATCAAACAAAAATTTAAATCATGTTTGAACCAATTTAAACTATGAAATTAAATGGTTTCAGAAAAATCTCACAAAAAGCACTTAATTTGGTTTCTAAAATCTTGTTCTGAAAAATATTTCAATTACACCAAAGTAACACATGGTGTTGTTGGAAATTTTATAAGCTTTCCAAAATGTATTTTTGCCAATTTTTATTCTTGCAAAAAGGGCCCCAAAACTTTGTTTTCTGTCCTGTTTTAAAAGAGAAAAGGACTTCTTTGTAAAATTCAGCTTTTTCTGGGGGGTTTTGCAAAACGCGCTTTGTCTTCTACCTCCTGCCAGTAGGAGAGCCGGCCGCCCACGACGCCTCCCCACGTCCTGCTTCCCTCCCCCACGGATAAGATGAGGAGGAGAGCTCCGTGCCCTCCTTTCCCTTCCCCTGCTCGCTGCACTGCCCCTCTCTCTCGCTCTCTGGTTTGCCCGGGAGCAAACCCTAGCTCAACTCCGGCCGCCGCCCTTTGCGCGCAACTCCGGCCATGGCCGCACCAAAATAGAGTCCCTGCAGCTCCTCCGTGCTTCCCTCGTCTAGCTAACCGAAGCTCGCTTGCCGGGATGGCCTTGCAAGGGCGAATTTCGCCGCCGTTCGTCTCTCCGGCCGCCGGCCGCCACGGAGGATTCCGGCACCACCGCCTCTTCCCCAACCTCCTCGACCCTCCACTGCATCCCCGGTGAGACTACGCTCCCTCCGGTGCCCTCATTTGGCCCTCTCCCTCTCCGCAGACGGCCGCCGCCGTGCGGCTTGCCCCGCCGCCGCGGTTCCTCGCCGCCGGCGAGGTTCCGGCAACCGTTTGGGCGTTCCGCCACCATCCCCAGATTCCTCTCGACGAGGTGAAGATATTGGTGCAAGTTAATTTCACAATCGCTTGCAGAATCGCTCGATTGCTCGTGGATTTTGATCTCAGCTCTAGGATGATGTCACCCCCTGCATCACAGTGACATCATATTAACCTTTTTAGACATTCATTTAATTCCAGAAAAATGGTTTATTTTATAAAATCAATAACTATTGTTTTATAATTCAGAAAAATAAAAGTGAGTTACTAAAATGTTCATAAAAATGTAATCTTACCAAATATGTAGTTTTCACACATGTTTGAGAAAGTTGAAAAATGACCATTTATTTAATGTTGTTTAATCATTTAAAATGGAGAAAATAAGTTTTTATTCAAGAAAATTAGAAAATTAAAAGTTATATATCAAATTGCTCAAAATGACAAGTACAATCTAGTTATGATGTTTTTAACCTCATTTGAGCTTTTAAAATTGCACTCACTTTCATAATCATCCGAAACCCCCTCCGGGGTCTATTTCGGACTAATTCCACTAAAAATGTTTAACTAACATATGAACCCTAGCAACCCATTGATCATGTCTAGGGCTTTATTTCAGTGCATTAACTTTCTCATGCATACATATTGCGCATTGCATCGATGCCATGGTTGATTGTTCTTCTTTGTTTCGGTGTTATTCCCCCTCGATAGAATCCGACTCCGAAGAGAAGGCCAACAACTCTATGACGAATACTTGATCTTAACCGACAAGTCAAGCACTTATTCCTGAAGACTTTATCTGGTTTTCTTATAACCGAGGCAAGCATAACCTCTTATCTGCTCATATATGGTTTCAAAGTGATTTGAATCTCGTACTTTGCATTCGGTTCCAAACTATTTGATGTCAGCAGATAGAGTTTTCCTATATACTGCATAACCTAGATATCCTGATCCACTGCACCTAGCAGCTATAGGCTTGTTTGTGCGCGCTCCGCTAAACCTTGTGAGTCTTGCTTAGCCATGCCTAGTTGATGATTTCTGGTCAATGCGTTAATCTTCTATGTCAGGTGTTTATGATTTGAATTACCTTTGATAACTTGACTAATCACGGCATGGATGTGAGGCCACAATGGGTTGTGGCGTTTTGTCCTGTTCATGCCCCTAGGAGCGAGTTCTCGCCTTCGAGCCAAGACTGAGCGTACAGCCACACGTGGGCCGATGAACCCCGCCCGGCTGACTAACTTGTTTAACCTTATCCATGAGCCACGTAGTTTGAGCTTTCCATCTGCGTGTGAGTCGGAAAATGTTTTGGAGAAAATTAGGTCGTGACCGGGACAAGTGATGGACGTACACGGATCTTGTTCCCGACTCACAGAACAGGTGCCGTCAGGAGGTGGCCAACTCCCTGTTGACGGGGTGGCCCTGTTTGGGTTGACTCATGGATATGGTTCAACAAGGTAAAGGCTGGGAATCGACTACCCTCTGCCGGCACTTCCCGGACTAGTGCTAACCCTGGTGGCACTAAGAGTCGGTTGGTACGTGTGGGTAAAGTTGTACACCCCTGCAGGGTTAAATCTTTTCGAAAAGTCGTGTCTGCGGTTAAAGACGACTTGGTGACGGATTCTGTGATCATAGACAACATAAACGGAATGCTTAAAACTTGTTGATAACGAATGAAGGATGCCTCCTCGGAGATGCCGAGAGGGGTTACCTTGTAGCATGAGATAGTGTGGAACAACTGGAGGAGGTGATCTTTGAAGCACGAGGTGCTGAAATGTTTTGGTGGATTAAAAGATGATGATATCAGTAGTTGAGTAGCTTTCTCATCTGTTTCCAAAGTACTCCATGAGACGTGCTATTCCTTCCTCAACTTGCAAAACAAAGATTGCTTTACGCAAATCAGCCTTCATGAAACCCTTTTCGAAATAGCAGATATATAATAGGTTAACTAAGTCTTGTTGAGTACCTCCCGTACTCAGGTTTGCTTAATTTTGGTTCAGGAGAAGAACTCCATCGGTGGTGATTCAACGTGGACATCGACGAGTAGTTTGGGGTTCCCAGGTAGCAGCCTGGAATCTATGGGCTGGGACGTCGCCTTATGTTGCGGCCTCTTAGGCCTTTTTGGTTCTTGTTGATTAGCAACATATTTTGCTTTCCGTTGTCTGATGTGATGTTGGGTCGTGTGACCTCTGCTTGTAAGCTATACTCTAGTAACATCTGTTTAATAAAGCTTCTTGTTTAGAGTGTTGCTTTGATCGGTTGTTGGTTTCGAGCTCATTGTTATACAGTTTTGGCTATGCCTGCATAGTTGTCGCAGTCGAGGGGTTGTGGAGCCGATGATCCATGTCCGAGCCCGCCTGTCGATTTGATCGGCCTGGGGCGAGGTAACCCCAGTAACCATCGATTGTTGTTGCACTTTCTAGACACATAGCATCTCTGTATAGCTTTGGTCCCGTTTCCTTCAGTTTCATTCGATTCGTGGACACTTTGATATGCATAGTTGGTTATGACTAGCATGGATACAAGGAGTAGTAGACCGGGGATCCGGACTACGTGCCGATGAATCCGGTCTGCCTGCCGTTGTTTGTTGCGGCCGGGGCTGGTAACCCTGAAGCCCTTGTGAGTCCATGGCTAGGAGCACATAACAGTATGTATATCTCTGGGTCCGGGGTCGTGACAAGTCTTGGTATCAGAGCAGGACTGCCTGTAGGAAAACCTTACTGCTTGGTCGATGTTGAGTCTAGTGTTTGTGTAAACTAGTTTAAAACTCCAAATGGATTGTGAAAAACCTTCTTAGGGTTCTTTTTACTCCTTATCTGGTATCGCTCTAACTTTGGGTCACCTTACCTGTTTTGATTTGAAAAGGTTTTGCTACCTCTTCTAGTCATTCAAAACTAGGTGCCTTCTCTGGCAAGGACGTCTTTTACCCAAGTTGACCTAGTGTTAAGTTCTAGAGTCGTGTGTGTTCCATCCTCCGTTACCTCTTAAACTGAGAGATTTCCTTCCATTCATAATCTCTCGAAGTTGTATCGATTCCACATTCTTACATGTTCCAAAGTCTGAAATCCTGAACCTAGAGATCTGCTTTCCATCTCGAATGTATCTGTTATCCCTTGCCCAAATTCTTCCGGAGCTATGTTGTCTTTTGAAAGATACTTCGTGATTGCTATTCATAGTGTCCTTTAAGCACTAAGATAGTAGTTACTCCTTTCTCTTAGTTTCTAACCTTGGACTTGAACCGAAGGTCCCGGAATGTGCTAGATCGAAGTATGTCGAATCATATGATTCCTTAATCATGTGATGTGTATGCTACTAGCACAGGATGCTGACCTTTAACCCAAGTTCTTATTCTTTGGATCCCGAGGAATCTGTTTTACCTCAGGGTGGCTAGGAAGTTCCAACTCTCATAGCCGTAGGCTTTCCTCCGGAATCAAAAGGAATCATGACAAGAGTGTTCACTAGGATTCCCATATCTTTGTTCTTGGTTCAGCTATACCAACCTTTTGGCATGGGTTCTACACATGAGTATTACCCTGTGCATCCAACGTGATCTCAGGACATTCCAGAGCACGTTCCTACTCTTTAGTTCCTTTCCGAATTTCGTCCGTTGTTTGGAAACCAAGTTACATTTGGTGTTGGATTCTTCCAATGCATTTTTTTTTCTTTTTGGTTCCCGTCAAAACATTCCACCTTGGGATGTCAGGAGAAACAAACTCCAGTACCTCGTTCATCTCTAGGACCAGGTCAAAGTTTTGTAATCCGCAGATTAAAGAAGTTTCATTAGCTTCTGTTCTGTTCTACCTTCGAGTATCACACTCTTCTATATCAAGAGGTTGTGTTGAGTTTCATGGCCTTATTGATGAAGTGATGCTCTTACACATTTCCACTCACCCTTAGTCCAAGATTGAATGCTCGAGAACTTTGGGTGTTCGAAGTAAACTACTCCGGTTCATGTGCTTATGGTGAAAGTTGTCGCCGTGGACCCGAGTAGAGTTTTCTTGTTCCTTCGGGAATAACTCCAAGTCGGTCATAACTGTGTGGACTATTCTTGATATGGTGGATTGTTACCTCCATTTCTTGAACTAGTTTTGTATCCACACCCAACCACTGACTGATCGTTCGTGAAAGAGAAGAATTCTAAAAACTTTGTTATCTTTGTATCGTCTCCCCAACAAGGACTCCGATGTATTCTTTTGCAAGTAGTTCATGTAGGTGCAACCTTCTTTCGCAAGTTGCTAATACATGAATTCTGCAATCTCGCTCATCTTGTTGAGTGTGACATTGTAGTCCATACCTTGAGAATCTAGCAAATGTATCTCGTTGATAACCGGTGCAACCTCTTTGATCAAACATATCGAGTCTGAGTTATTCAACCCACTAACCAGAGCTGAATCTCAAGCAGCAACGATGGTTGGTGTTTTCTCAAGGGTGTTGAACTAGGTCCATTTGAAAATACGGCATGGTTGATGTTGTGGTTGACACAATTAGCCGTAAGGCCTAATGTCATATCTCTTTGAATCCGTAAGAACAACCACTCCCCGTGAGAACTCTTGTGTGGTTAATTCTAACAAGTTTTCATCACCGATCTTTCAAACCAAAGTTTCACTTCCACTTGATGACCTATAGAAGGCTTGTCATGAGCCTGCTGTCGGTATCTTGAACATCCAGGAGAACCTGGAAGTTGATATTTCCAATATCTCTCCGTTGAACCTCCAAAACCTTTGTTCTAGTGGAAACAAGTATATCATGAGACCATCTCGTGGTGTTTTGTAACCGCTATTGATCAGTTCCCTTTTCAAGTTGCTGGTACCTGAAGTTCTGTTCATCTCACACATTGTGTGAATTTGTCAGTTACTTCAGCCCTGGGATCTTAACCATGTGGTAAACGTATTGCTACGTCCAAATCCACCATAGGAAAGAGATTCCCTACTCCTTCTGGTGTTTTTATCCTCGTTGGTTAGCCAGTCTTATGGTGTGACCAAAAGTTCCTCCTTCACTACGGTGTTCCAACATTCCGTGATTACTCGTCTTCCGTCATGAAGTAACATCCCGATCTTTGACAAAGATCTCGACAAAATTTGACGGAATGAAAGTTCCGTTATCTTTCGTGTCCACTCCGAAGAGTGAACATGATCATGTATCAAGTTTTCTCCGACTCACGATTGCAGTGTTTTTTTTTCGTGTTTTCCCTCATCTGTGGATATTATGTCGTGGTATCCAAGACCATTCTTTTCATCTTGGTTATCTGTTTGAAGAAACCCCGATATCATAAGTTGTCCAACCTTTCTTTTTCAAAAGGATTTAAAGTCTGGTGCCAAGCTCATATTCTAAATCCTTTCAAGAACCATCGTCCGCAAACTTGAAACCATCTTCTACTCACTCCGTTACCTTGATTTGTTTCATGCACGTTAACTCAACAGTTCTTTACGGACATTCTGGTCATGAGTTAGACATGAGATACTCGATCTTCGTGAAGATCAGTTCCTAAGAGTTTTTCCTCTTACCTAAGGTGTATCCGTTCAATACGTCAAGATGCTATGAGTCAATCTCTTCCAGAAGAGAACCGTAAGGTTCGAGAAGATCGTTCCAAAACCGGTGTTCCTTCTTTCTTCTCCTTCGAGAATCTCGGGACGAGATTCTTGTAAGGGGGGTAGATTTGTAACATCCCAATTTTGCTAACAAAAGGGTGTGTGGTGTTGTGTCATCTCATACATGCATCAAACAAAAATTTAAATCATGTTTGAACCAATTTAAACTATGAAATTAAATGGTTTCAGAAAAATCTCACAAAAAGCACTTAATTTGGTTTCTAAAATCTTGTTCTGAAAAATATTTCAATTACACCAAAGTAACACATGGTGTTGTTGGAAATTTTATAAGCTTTCCAAAATGTATTTTTGCCAATTTTTATTCTTGCAAAAAGGGCCCCAAAACTTTGTTTTCTGTCCTGTTTTAAAAGAGAAAAGGACTTCTTTGTAAAATTCAGCTTTTTCTGGGGGGTTTTGCAAAACGCGCTTTGTCTTCTACCTCCTGCCAGTAGGAGAGCCGGCCGCCCACGACGCCTCCCCACGTCCTGCTTCCCTCCCCCACGGATAAGATGAGGAGGAGAGCTCCGTGCCCTCCTTTCCCTTCCCCTGCTCGCTGCACTGCCCCTCTCTCTCGCTCTCTGGTTTGCCCGGGAGCAAACCCTAGCTCAACTCCGGCCGCCGCCCTTTGCGCGCAACTCCGGCCATGGCCGCACCAAAATAGAGTCCCTGCAGCTCCTCCGTGCTTCCCTCGTCTAGCTAACCGAAGCTCGCTTGCCGGGATGGCCTTGCAAGGGCGAATTTCGCCGCCGTTCGTCTCTCCGGCCGCCGGCCGCCACGGAGGATTCCGGCACCACCGCCTCTTCCCCAACCTCCTCGACCCTCCACTGCATCCCCGGTGAGACTACGCTCCCTCCGGTGCCCTCATTTGGCCCTCTCCCTCTCCGCAGACGGCCGCCGCCGTGCGGCTTGCCCCGCCGCCGCGGTTCCTCGCCGCCGGCGAGGTTCCGGCAACCGTTTGGGCGTTCCGCCACCATCCCCAGATTCCTCTCGACGAGGTGAAGATATTGGTGCAAGTTAATTTCACAATCGCTTGCAGAATCGCTCGATTGCTCGTGGATTTTGATCTCAGCTCTAGGATGATGTCACCCCCTGCATCACAGTGACATCATATTAACCTTTTTAGACATTCATTTAATTCCAGAAAAATGGTTTATTTTATAAAATCAATAACTATTGTTTTATAATTCAGAAAAATAAAAGTGAGTTACTAAAATGTTCATAAAAATGTAATCTTACCAAATATGTAGTTTTCACACATGTTTGAGAAAGTTGAAAAATGACCATTTATTTAATGTTGTTTAATCATTTAAAATGGAGAAAATAAGTTTTTATTCAAGAAAATTAGAAAATTAAAAGTTATATATCAAATTGCTCAAAATGACAAGTACAATCTAGTTATGATGTTTTTAACCTCATTTGAGCTTTTAAAATTGCACTCACTTTCATAATCATCCGAAACCCCCTCCGGGGTCTATTTCGGACTAATTCCACTAAAAATGTTTAACTAACATACGAACCCTAGCAATCCATTGATCATGTCTAGGGCTTTATTTCAGTGCATTAACTTTCTCATGCATACATATTGCGCATTGCATCGATGCCATGGTTGATTGTTCTTCTTTGTTTCGGTGTTATTCCCCCTCGATAGAATCCGACTCCGAAGAGAAGGCCAACAACTCTATGACGAATACTTGATCTTAACCGACAAGTCAAGCACTTATTCCTGAAGACTTTATCTGGTTTTCTTATAACCGAGGCAAGCATAACCTCTTATCTGCTCATATATGGTTTCAAAGTGATTTGAATCTCGTACTTTGCATTCGGTTCCAAACTATTTGATGTCAGCAGATAGAGTTTTCCTATATACTGCATAACCTAGATATCCTGATCCACTGCACCTAGCAGCTATAGGCTTGTTTGTGCGCGCTCCGCTAAACCTTGTGAGTCTTGCTTAGCCATGCCTAGTTGATGATTCTTGTCAATGCGTGAATCTTCTATGTCAGGTGTTTATGATTTGAATTACCTTTGATAACTTGACTAATCACGGCATGGATGTGAGGCCACAATGGGTTGTGGCGTTTTGTCCTGTTCATGCCCCTAGGAGCGAGTTCTCGCCTTCGAGCCAAGACTGAGCGTACAGCCACACGTGGGCCGATGAACCCCGCCCGGCTGACTAACTTGTTTAACCTTATCCATGAGCCACGTAGTTTGAGCTTTCCATCTGCGTGTGAGTCGGAAAATGTTTTGGAGAAAATTAGGTCGTGACCGGGACAAGTGATGGACGTACACGGATCTTGTTCCCGACTCACAGAACAGGTGCCGTCAGGAGGTGGCCAACTCCCTGTTGACGGGGTGGCCCTGTTTGGGTTGACTCATGGATATGGTTCAACAAGGTAAAGGCTGGGAATCGACTACCCTCTGCCGGCACTTCCCGGACTAGTGCTAACCCTGGTGGCACTAAGAGTCGGTTGGTACGTGTGGGTAAAGTTGTACACCCCTGCAGGGTTAAATCTTTTCGAAAAGCCGTGTCTGCGGTTAAAGACGACTTGGTGACGGATTCTGTGATCATAGACAACATAAACGGAATGCTTAAAACTTGTTGATAACGAATGAAGGATGCCTCCTCGGAGATGCCGAGAGGGGTTACCTTGTAGCATGAGATAGTGTGGAACAACTGGAGGAGGTGATCTTTGAAGCACGAGGTGCTGAAATGTTTTGGTGGATTAAAAGATGATGATATCAGTAGTTGAGTAGCTTTCTCATCTGTTTCCAAAGTACTCCATGAGACGTGCTATTCCTTCCTCAACTTGCAAAACAAAGATTGCTTTACGCAAATCAGCCTTCATGAAACCCTTTTCGAAATAGCAGATATATAATAGGTTAACTAAGTCTTGTTGAGTACCTCCCGTACTCAGGTTTGCTTAATTTTGGTTCAGGAGAAGAACTCCATCGGTGGTGATTCAACGTGGACATCGACGAGTAGTTTGGGGTTCCCAGGTAGCAGCCTGGAATCTATGGGCTGGGACGTCGCCTTATGTTGCGGCCTCTTAGGCCTTTTTGGTTCTTGTTGATTAGCAACATATTTTGCTTTCCGTTGTCTGATGTGATGTTGGGTCGTGTGACCTCTGCTTGTAAGCTATACTCTAGTAACATCTGTTTAATAAAGCTTCTTGTTTAGAGTGTTGCTTTGATCGGTTGTTGGTTTCGAGCTCATTGTTATACAGTTTTGGCTATGCCTGCATAGTTGTCGCAGTCGAGGGGTTGTGGAGCCGATGATCCATGTCCGAGCCCGCCTGTCGATTTGATCGGCCTGGGGCGAGGTAACCCCAGTAACCATCGATTGTTGTTGCACTTTCTGGACACATAGCATCTCTGTATAGCTTTGGTCCCGTTTCCTTCAGTTTCATTCGATTCGTGGACACTTTGATATGCATAGTTGGTTATGACTAGCATGGATACAAGGAGTAGTAGACCGGGGATCCGGACTACGTGCCGATGAATCCGGTCTGCCTGCCGTTGTTTGTTGCGGCCGGGGCTGGTAACCCTGAAGCCCTTGTGAGTCCATGGCTAGGAGCACATAACAGTATGTATATCTCTGGGTCCGGGGTCGTGACAGAAATTCTTCTCGGACAATTGATGAGGAGATTCCCACCTTTGACAAGGACTTCAAGAACCTCAACGACGGCCTAAGCGCGGCGGGAATTCTTTTTGCGGAATACGCAAAAGATTTCAATGAAAACTTGGCGGGTTTGCAACGAATGATCCAGGTATTTAACTCTAGCCCCCAAGCATTAAACAGAATGTATACTTTTTGCCTTGATGCTTTTTAGTTACTCTTTTCTTGTCGCGTTCCAGCAAACCGTTGAATTCATTAACATGGAAGTTTACAATAAGCTTTCCGTCAAGAATAAAGAAGTTAGAAATCTTCTTTCAATTCTTGACGTGAAAGAGGCGGAGCTGGCATCGTATCAGCTTCAGCTGGTGGAAACAACAGGTATAGTTTTTCTTCTGGCTCAGCCTTTTGTCTAAGTACTTTTTTCCGAGTTTTATCTAAACTCAGAATTATTTCCTTGCTTTCCAGCTTCTTTGGCTAAGGCCAAGGAGATAGCTGAAGATGCCGGCAATGCCGAGTTTCTCCGAAAGGAGAATTTGGACCTTCACAAGGATCTTGTGAAGGCTCAAAAAGATCTAGAAGCCAGCAATCTGCCCTTGGAATTTCTCAATCCAAGGCTTTCGAACAGGCAGAGAAGGACAAGTCCACCATTCAGGACTTGGAAAATTCTCTAAACCTTCGCCTGGAGGAAGGCTCCGAAATTGACAAGCTTGTCGGTAAGTTTTACTTCATTTACCATTTTTCCAAGTCTTGTTGTGTTTCTCTGCTTTTTTACTTAACCTTCTTGGTTGTTTTTCTGAAAAAACAGGAGATAGCCCAGATCTCTCTCGGATTGATAGAATCCGAGCCTTTGGGAAGACGTGGACTGCGATCAGAGCTGCTGGCATGCAGCTGGTCAACAAGTTCCTTCCCACAAGGACTGGGGAGTTCTCGGAAGTTGAAAAACTTCCGGGTGCCATCATGGAGGTGGCGGAGTCCAGGGAGTCCATCCTACGCTCCGCTGCACGGGGTGGTGCATGCATGGCACTCGGCCTCATGTGTATGCACTACCCTGGTGCAAAGTCTTGGCGTGTGGCGTCCGGTATCCCTCAAGGATACACGGAAACCCAGCGATCTACAATCTTTGATGAAATCAAAGGCCACGCCACCAAGATCGCCTCCATGGTGAACATCTCCATCACCTATCCGGAAGAGGAGATCCCCGAAGCCCCCGAGGACGATAGCAGCGAAGAAGACTCGGATGCTTGAAGGGCTGCCTTGAACCTGGATGGTGAAAGTAGACAATAGGAGCATTACTGCACTTTTACAATGTAATTTATATTGTAATGCTTCTATTCCTTTTGTACAAACAAGAACTCCTCCCTTTTTGCAGCTTTTAATTATGAAATTCCTTGCAAGGTTTTCCGGGTTTTAGTATTTCTTTATCCTCTAAGTTCTCTGGCTTATATGCTTTAGCTGTCCTTAGTGTTTGAAATGGCTCAATAGTATTATGAAGCATCATGCCGAGTAACTGGGTATAACCAATCAGTTTAAACTCGGAAACATGGATCATACTGAAGGCATTTTTACTAACTAGTTCCAGTGACCCAACACATAAGCAATCAGATAATGCTTAGAGAAAAGTAAGGAATTTTTTAAATGAAACTTGGGCACGCGGGCACAATCCAAGTTTCCTTTATCCGTTAGTAGGCTGAAATCATTCAGTTTTTAAACGCCGAGCACGCAGGCACAATTCGGGTTAACATTGAGTATTTTGTAAGATCATTGGGAAATAGATAAGGTGGAATCATGCTTTGTACTATAATGAACTTGTAAAAACATGGATATCAGAATTCCGACAACTTTATTTCATGATCTCAAAAGATGTTTACATAGAAATTGAACTAAGTATAGAAGGGGCGTAACTGCTGGATGCTCCAAGGCCTCTTTGTCTCTCCTAGCTCAACATCTATCTTTCTCTTTCTTTTGCGATTCGGCTTCTCGGGATCGTCTTCAGTATCTCGAATGTCGACAAGATAATATGATCCATTTTTCATGGCTTTACTTATGACAAATGGTCCTTCCCAAACTGGGGCCAATTTGTGCTTCCTTTGCTGCACCAATCTCAGCACTAGGTCACCTTCTTTGAAAGAACGGTGCCTGATTTTCCGACTATGGTAACATCGTAAACCTTGCTGGTAAATGGCGGATCTTTGAAGCACAAGCTCTCGTTCCTCTTCTAAGAGATCGACGGCATCCTGACGTGCTTCTTCGGCATCCGAGTCATCGAAATCTTGCACTCTTGGGCTATCATGGATCATGTCCGCTGGAAGAATAGCTTCCGCACCATAAACTAGGAAAAACGGGGTTTGCCCAGTTGAACTGTTTGGCGTCGTTCGAATACTCCAAAGCACGGAAGGTAGCTCTTCTACCCATGCTCCAGCTGCTCTGTGAAGAGGGGATTCGAGTCTTGGGCGTATTCCTTGCAGAATTGAGCTATTCATTCTCTCAACCTGTCCATTGGATTGCGGGTGTGCCACAGATGCGAGATCTAGGCGAACTCCCGTTTGTCGGCAATATTTTGCCAACTCCCCCATGGAGAAATTTGTCCCGTTGTCGGTTATTATGCTGTGTGGAACGCCATATCTCATGACTAAGTCAATGATGAAATTTCTGGCAGTTACACCGTCCAGCTTTTTGATGGGTTTGGCCTCCACCCATTTGGTATACTTATCCACTGCTACGAGTAGGTGTGTGAGTCCGCCTCTCGCAGTTTTGAACGGTCCCATCATATCTAGCCCCCAGACCGCAAACGGACATGTAATGGGGATAGTTTTGAGTGCTTGGGCCGGCATATTGGTCTGCTTGGTGTAATATTGACACCCTGCACATGTGTTAACTATGTGCTCGGCATCCGTCTTGGCTGTTAGCCAGAAAAACCCAGCAGGGAATGCTTTTTGATTGAGCATGATGTCCGCAATCTCCGGCATGGATTTCTTCCAGTATTTCTCGTCCTTCTTCTGGTGAAATACACCGTTGAAAAATTCCGGAAGTACTGCGTTTATACAGGCAATTGTCAATTACCACGTATCCTTTGCATCGATGTTGTATTTGTCTCTGCAAGACTTCGTCTGATCCATCCGGGTACTTCTGATTGACTAAGAAGTTTAAATATGGAATTGTCCAGTCCGGGTTGACGAACATAACTTCAATTGACTCGGAAGCCAGAGGGTAATCAATATCTCCGCCTTTTATGGATGGCTCGTGCAAATGCTGGACGAATACACATGGTGGTAGGGTTTTTACCCTCTCTGACCCCATGCGGGCTAACGCATCCGCGTTCCAATTTTCCTCCCTTTTGACGTGGAGTACTTCGAATCCAAAGAAACAGATGGTGAACTCGTCCACTGTTCTCCGGTATTCGGCCATTATAGGGCTTTTTGCGTCCCAGGTTTGGTTAAGCTGATGCTGTACCAAATCTGAGTCACCGTAGCACAAGATGCGCTTTACTCCTATTTCTTTTGCAATATGCAAGCCATGAAGCAGAGCTTCGTATTCTGCCACGTTGTTACTGGCGTTGAAGTGTATTTGCAATACATACTCCATTGTGTCTCCCTTAGGGGATTTTAAGACTACACCAGCTCCAGCGCCCTCCTTCATCTTGGATCCGTCAAAGTGCATGATCCAGTACTCGGACTCCGGCATTGGTGTTTTCTCCATTGCTTTCGTCCAGTCGGCGACAAAATCTGCCAAAACCTGGGATTTTATTGTCGTCCTTGGCTGATACTTAATGTCGAAGGCTGCTAGCTCGATACCCCATTTGGCTACTCGGCCAGTTGCCTCCGCATTGTTAATTATATCCCCTAGTGGTGCTTTACATACCACTGTTATGGAATGCCCTTGGAAGTAATGGCGCAGTTTTCTAGATGCAAAAAATACGCCATATGCCAGTTTTTGATAGTGTGGGTACCTTTGCTTGGACTCGGAGAAAACTTCACTTATGTAATATACCGGATGCTGGTCTAGTATGCTTTGTTCATCTTTCTTCCGTTCCACAACGATTACCGCACTAATAACCCTGTTTGTAGCCGTGAGGTACAATAACATAGGTTCTTCGTCTTTTGGGGATGCCAAAATCGGAGGTTTCATCAAAGTTTCTTTTAACTGGGTTAACGCTGCATCGGCCTCTTCTGTCCACTCAAACTTGTCGGATTTTTTCAGCAACTTGTAGAGTGGTAAACCTTTATCCCCCAACCGACTAATAAATCTGCTGACGGCAGCGGCGAAACCCGTCAATCTTTGGACATCTTTCACACACGTAGGTTTGGAGATGTTCAAGATGGCTTTGATCTTTTCCAGGTTAACTTCTATTCCTCTGTGAGAAACGATGAAACCCAGAAGTTTTCCTGAGGGAACCCCGAATACGCACTTTGATGGGTTTAACTTCATCTTGTAAGTACGCAAGTTTTCGAAAGTTTCTCGCAAATCCTCAAGGAGTGTGTCTTTTTCCTTGGTTACGACAGCAATATCGTCCATGTAAACATGGCCGTTTTTGCCAATCTGACTATGCAAACAATGTTGCATGCAACGCTGGTAAGTTGCACCTGCGTTCTTCAGGCCAAATGGCATGGTTACGTAATAATATGTCCCGTACGGGGTTATGAAAGAAGTCTTAATTTGATCTTCCTCTTTCATGCGTATTTGGTGGTACCCAGAGTATGCATCCAAAAAGCATAAAAGCTCAGAGCCTGCAGTGGCATCTATTATTTGATCGATTCGCGGTAACGCGAACCTATCTTTCGGACACAATTTGTTCAATCCTGTGTAATCTATACACATTCTAAGAGCAGTAGTGTCTTTCTTCGGTACTAATACCGGATTTGCAGACCATTCAGTGTGGATTACTTCCTAGATGAAATCTGCTGCTAAAAGCCGGATAATTTCCTTGCCAATAGCCTTCCGTCTTCTTCCGTCAAATCGACGGAGACCTTGTTTGACGGGTTTGGAGCCTGGAATCACTTTGAGTTGATGCTCAGCAAGTTCCCTGGGTACGCCTGGCATGTCAGCCGGACACCAGGCGAAAATATCCCAGTTCTCACGGAGGAACTTGATGAGCTCGCCTTCCTATTTGTCGGTCATCCCAGTCCCTACGACGACAAATTTTGGCGGATCTTTGGGATCTAGGATTACCTGTCTTGTATTCTCGGACGCCTTGAAGCTATCTGCTGGCTTCCGGGTTTCTTTTCCTGCCGGCATTTTTGTTGGCGATACCTCCTTGGCCAGCTCCTTCAGCTCTTCCTTTGCTATGACTCTCTGAGCGCAAAGGGCGTTTTCTTTTTCTAGCTCGTTTGCCAGCTTGAAGTCTCCAGTTATGGTGATTACTCCTCCTTTGGGCCCTGGCATATTCAGCTTGTTATAGATATAACATGATCTTGCCATAAATTTGGCGAAAGCTGGACGTCCGAGTATTGCGTGATACACGCTTTCGAACGGCACCACCTCGAAGGATACTTTTTCCTGACGGAAATGATCTTTATCTCCGAAAGTGACATCTAGGGATATTTCTCCTAGGGATCATGCTTGCCTGCCAGGGACAATGCCATGGAAGCGTATGTTGCTGTAATTGAGCTGGGACTCGGAGATTTTCACATGCTTCAGCATATCCAGATACATTATGTTGATGCTGGATCCTCCATCCATCAGCACTCTTTTTAGCCTAGTGTTCTGGACAATAGGGCTTACAACAAGAGCTTGTGTGCCGGGTTCAGGGATGTTCCCGGGATGATCGGACTGATCCCAGGTAATCGGTGTGTTTGAATACTTCAAGAATTTTTGGGGTTGCCGGAACAACCGCGTTTATTTCTTGAAGCGTTCTTTTGGCCACCTTTGCTCACAGAGTTGCTAAGAACGTTAACAGGGCCTCTCCATCAACTCTCGAAAATTTGGGTTCGCCTTTTCGCTGTTGTTCCTGGATTTTTTCATCAGTGTCCGATTCACTGCCTTCTTTCTCAGCTTCTGGCTTTTGTTTGGAGAATTTCCTCTTGGAACTCTTCCCCTTATTTCTGGATCCTGCGCTGCCTTTCATGTGCTTGTTCAGCCGGCATTGCACGTTTGTATGAGTGGGCTTCCCAAATTGCGAATGGTGGACGCAGGGTTCCGACTTAATCCTCTCCCACTCTTCTTTAGTGTAGTTGATTGGTTCTGAACTGCGTCCTTTCCACTTATTCCCTTTTTCACTTCCAAAGGCTATGTTGACCTCTTTGGGTTTTGTTGTTGCTTCTGAAGTTCCTTTTTTCTCAGGGCGAGGATTTTTCTTGGCAAGTATCAGTGCGTTGATATTGCCTCCTCTTGCTCTGATGTCGTCTTCAGCTGCAGCGTGTTCATTGGCGGTTGTAAGCATAGATCCGAGATCTTTGTGCTGTTTGGAACCAACCATGAACGGTACAAGTCCGGGTTTTAGGCCATTGACGAAAGCATGCATTGCTTGTACGTAAGTTACTCCAGAACAACTGTTCTTCATTGCAGTCCATCTCGAGATGAAATCCACGTATGGTTCATCCTCAAATTGGGTGCAACGGTTCAGCTGGTTGATGCTGTTCGGGCGTTTGTACGTTCCCCGGAAATGCTGAGTGAATACTCGAGCTATATCATCCCAGTTGTCGACATTTCTTGATGGGAATCCATTGATCCAATCTCTGGCTCCATCCAGTAACATTAGGGGAAGAAACTTTACAGCTTCCAAGTCTGTCCCATTGTTAATCTGGACGGCTGTATAGTAGTCTGAGAGCCAGGTATCCGGGTTTGTACTGCCGGTGTATTTCTGGTACGTTGGACCGACCTTGGCAAAGTCAGAATGCAGGGTTATCCTTCAGATCCTGTCAGTGAAACACTTAGGTCCAAAGTATAGATCATCCTTTTCCGCTCTATCAATGTGTGCGGAATACCTTTCGGCTGAATGGACAGAAGGGGATCTACTCCTTTCTTTTCCATTGTTGCACGGAAGCTCTTTTCCGGGATCGTTTCTATTTCTTCCGAGATCACGCCCTTTGGGATGAGGCGGAGTTCTGCTCCTGTGCCTTTCTTTATCCTTAGGAGGTGTCCGAGATCTCTCACGTCTGTGAGGTATATCATGTCTTCCAGGTTTTTCAGCTGGGTGTCTCGGAGGTGGCATTGCTTTGCCGTCAATCTGGTATTTTTCTTCCCGATCGTGGGGTTTGAGTCCACATTTCGGGAGATGGGATCCGATTCTAGACGCGTCATCCCTATTGTCGGGGTTTCTCTTGTCTTTTCTCGGATCCGCTTTCTTATCCTTTGAATTGTCTGAATCTCCAGGTTCTTCCGGTCCAGGTGCTCCAGCGGCGCAAGTAGCTGTTTTGCATAGGGCGGAGTTGTCATGCAACCTCCCTCATCTCTCTTGGTCCCGCTGTTGTTGTTGCAATGCTTTTCCTAGGAAAGCATACACCCCTTGAAGTTTTTCATCGTTGGAGTACATGTCATTGTTGAGGATGGCGAACGCTGCTTCCACGTTTTCTGCTGCGGTTTTGTATATTGGTTCACCTCTGGCATCTTTGCCGTTTACCTGCTTTTGCCAAGATGGGTTATGAAACCTTTCTTTTGGCGGCAGTACTTCCGGTCTCACGATTCCGGGTAACCTTGTAGGTTTTAAGGCAGATCTATTCTTTCTCTCGTACTCCTCTCTTTCTTCCTTCATGAGCTTGATGTCATCCTGGGTTTTTTGGAGGTGTTCACGAGATCTGAGTAGATGTTGCTGTTGCCGTTGGAAAGCTCGTTTCCTGGCTTCCAGCATCTCAGGGGATTCGTTTGGTCCCACTGGCGTTTGTAACAGTTCCCGTTCTTCCTGTTCCGTCATTGGCGGAACAAGGATTTCCTTGGTTTTCTTCTCCGCGGGCTTTGTTCCGCTTGCATCTCCTACTTCCCGGCTTTCATCAGCTGGATTAGCTGATTTTTTCTTCCGGATTTTGTACTGGAGCTTCTTAGCGGCCCGGTGCTTTTTCTTGGAAGAGGGAGGCTGTCGTGGGATAATCACGGCAGATGTTACCGGGGGTAACTGATCTTGGGGCAAGACGACACAGGCGTTTGGGAGAGGGTTTAGCTCAGAGGAAAACATGGTGCAATTCGATCTGGTAGCCGGCAATCAAAGTCGCCGAGTCTCCGATCTTGATATAACAACTCAACTCTGGAAATTACACTCGATGCTTGATACCACGCAATATTTGTCGTGGTGGTGTCACGGCAGATGCCATGGGATGGCTAAAGATGTGGGGACGAAGGACGCTGGAGGTGCTCGGGGAGGGATCACGCGACGAATAGCCGCGTGAGGTTAGAACAACACACTGCAAACAACACGATCTACCCAGGTTCAGGGCCCTCGTGAGGAGGTAAAACCCCTACTCCTGCCTTTCTGTATGTATTACGATGCCTCTCCGAGTAGCCATAGTACAAATGGTATCGCTACCGAGTAGCCTCTCTCTTCTCTCCGAGTAGAGCTAGGTCAAGAACTTAGGGTTTCTAGGGTTCCAGTATGCGATCTGTGAGCGTCTGTGTGTGTCCCTCGCGCAGGAGGCGGCGGGGCACCTTATATACGCGGTGCCCAGCCGGATACGTCCAAATCTAGACAAGTGTCGACATAGTGTGCACACCGTCCTTCTTCCGAGTTCCCGCTGACAGCTTTGGTTCCTAATCTTGGTAGCTTCTATAAAGTCGTTGGGCAAAACTAGGGGACAGACTGGTAACACTGTGCCAAACACAGAGTAGGCCCCCCTTATCCTGCCACGGCCTGCTTCCATGCTGTCACTGTCAGACAGGCCGGTCCCAGATGAACAGTAGTTCGAATGCTGCCAAGTACGGACCCAGGATACGCGGGATCCTGTGTCAGAACGGCTCCTTTGACTTTCTGGCCCGAGTAGGTTCCCGCCAATTCTACTCGGGCCAACTCTTCTACTCGAGCGGATAGAACTTGATTGATTCCTTCTTCTGGTCTTCTTTATGTAGGACCGAGTAGCACTCGACCGGGTAGCAAGCTGCCGGGTAGAACGCTACTCGGGCAAACTTCTATTCTGACCCTTGCCTTTACCACTTGCCTTTACCCTACTCGGGGGTAATCCCCCGACAGCAGTCCCCGAAGCTGGTTGAGTCTTGCGAACTCGTTCACTAGGCTCTGCCAGCTTTAAACCAATCTTTGTGACTCTGCCCTTGAATCTCAAGGAGCCGAGTAAAACCTCCGAGTAGATCTCTGAACAGTACTTTGAGTTTCCTCTTTTCCGAGTAGCCGCTGCTTTCTACTCTTCATCCGAGTAAAAAGACTTAGAGAAATTTCTCAGATTGAGCCTCTGCAGCGCAAAGCACAATCCAACCCTTCACGCAGCAACTGCACACGTGTCAAGCATCCACGACGCCGTCGTTTCGTTGCCCAGGACACGACGTGCCACGTGCCCAGTTTTCACGCGGTGGGCCCACTGGCCGTCATGTCCCATCAAGCGTAATTATAGGCCACGATCCGGTGGTGGGATCAATTGCGGCCGTTACGCGCGCATCCTGCGCTTGTGTGCGTTTCCAGCCGGCCACAGGACCCACCACACGCCACGATCGATCCCACTTCCACGATGGTAACGGTAAACTCGCGGAGAGGGTATAAATACCCCCAGCGGTAACTTCCTTTTCCCCTTCCCTTGCGCTATTCCTCTTTCGTCCTCTGCTTTTCTCCGCCACCGAGCTCTCCGCCGCCGCGCAAGCTTTCGCGCCGCCGCGGACTCAATCCACCCCACCGCTCCTTTTGATTCCTTCCACTCCTCCTACTCGCAACGATGGCTAAAGCCGGCTGGGCCGGTTCGTCTGTCACCACCGAAGACTGCGCCTGGCTCGTGAACACCCGGAGGATTCCTCCCGGCGTGGAGTGCCGGGTGCCTGATGGCGAACGCGTGCCAGCCCCGCGGGAGGGCGAGCATGTGGTCTTCTTGTCGCATTTCGAGCGCGGCTTCGGATTGCCGGCCTCGGACTTCCTCCGTAAGTTCCTAAACCACTTTGGACTCCAGATGCATCACTTGCCGCCCAATGCAGTCGTCTTCCTCGCCTACCACGCCGTGGTGTGCGAGGCCTTCCTCGGCATCCGGCCCACGTGGGAGACGTGGCTGAGGTACTTCCACCTCCGCCAGCAGACCACCGGGAAGAAAGACACCGCTGGCGTCGGCCGCGCCACCGACACCGGCTGCGCCATGATGGTGCAGCGGGCCGGGACGAACCATCCCCGCATCAAGGGGTTGGACTCCGTCAATGTAACATCCCAAGTCTGAAAAATAGCCTTTAGAATGTTTGATCTCTGTTATTTTATGTTTTGCATCATGGCATCATGTTGATTGCATTTGTTTTGTTTGTTTTCCATTTGTTATTCTCTGTTCTGCTTTGTTTTCCAACTGTTTTCATTTGTTTTCCTTTGTTTTCTATTTGAATTTCAAACCAAAATTCAAACCTTTTGTTTCATCCTTGTGATGTTACAATTTCCAAAATCATATTTCAAATAAAAACAATCATTTGTTTCCATTAAATCCCTAAGGTTCAACTATTTAAAATTGTGGTTTTAATAGTTCACTTAATCCAAATGTTGTTCAAATTCAAACAAAACTCCAAATAACAACCAATTGTTCTCATTTTATTCCATGTTGATCAACTAATAAAATGGTGCTTTTATTTCAATCAATTAATTCCCAATTGTTTCCAAATTCAAAGCAATCACAAAACAACACCAAATGTGAAAGTTATAAAAGTAACAACCAAATTATAATCAGTTGTTCTATTTTAATCAATAGGTTTCACACTATTCAAAGGGGTCCTCTTAACAATTCATTCAATAACAAATTCCATTCATTTTCAAACAAGTGGCAAATATCAAATGATTTCAAATATTTTAGAAAAATAAAAGTTATACATGTTGTTGTTGCCCTAAATAACTCATCCACAATTTTTCTCCTAAATTTTCCTAACCCTAGACCCCTCCTTTTCTTCATTTGTCGTTTCAGCCAAAAAAAAAAATGGAACGAAAAGAATAAAACAGAGGGAGAGAGAGAGAGCACTAGGCCCAGCCCAAAAACGTTTCCCTCAGGCCCATACCCTTCCCCTGTCTTCTTCTTCCTCGTACGGCGCCCATCCCCTTCATCCACGTCGCCTGGTTCAGAGGAGGAACGGCTGAGCGGATCCTCCCCCTCCCTTATAACCCCTAGCTCAAGCTAGATGCCCTAGCTCTCCCCCCTAACCCTAGCCTCCTCCACAACGCCGCCACCCTGCTTCTCCCTCTCTTCCACCCTCTGCTTCTCTCTGAAAACCTGCACCACACCGAAAAGGCCCTCCTTTCACCGGCGATCGCCGCCGGTAGCTTCTCCTTCCGGCCAGGGCGGGTGCGGGAATGGAATCCCCGCACCGCCCTCTCCCTCCTCGACCTCTCGGCCGCCCTCGAGGAGCTCCGAGTCGCCGCCGCCGTCCAAGTCAATCGCCGGCCACCTCCTGCCTCGCCCTGCGATCTGCGCCTCCAACCGCTCACGGTGAGGCCGCCCCTCGACCCCATCCCCTCCATCTCCGCCTCGCTCCCCTCTCCTCTACCCCCACAGCACCCCGGCCCTCTTCCCCACGGCCACCGCGGCCATCAACCACCACGCTCGCTGGCCACTGATCTCTGTCCGCACCATGGCGAGTACGTGCAGTTCTGTTCTGTTCGCAGTTCAGCAAAAACGCGCCCAAGAGAAAGTATTAACCCCCCACCTGTTACTCTCTATCGACAACCGATCAGGTACCCTGCTGGTTGCTGCACCGTTGCACGCAGCAGCAGGTGCTAGGGTCGAATCCCCATCTCCCCACCTTTTGCTATTTCTTTCCAATTTGTTCGGTGCAGGTTCTGAATCGATAACTCCCCTACGCCCCCCTTATCTGACAACTGAGTAGCAGCAGCCCATCTGGTTCTTCTCTTGGGAGCAGGAAGCAGAGGGCAGGGGATCGAATCCCACCCCCTGCATATTAACCCATCTTTTTTATTTTCGATTCTCCAGATCCATAAAGTTCCTGGTAATCACCATTAGGCCCTTGCAAGTTATTATAGCCCTGCAAATTATTTTCCTAAGTCCCTAGATGAATTAAAATGGCAGATTTGCACACAATTTTGTAAATTGCATAAGAAATTCATCCCAACTCCAATTTTAACAAACTAAATATGTTTTCTGTCCCAAATTAAATATTCTATCCAAATATAAAATTTGTTTACTGTTTTGAATATTTTAAATTGGTGCAAAATTTGAAAACTTGTCAAATTCACTTAAACTTGCAAAATTCATAACTTGTTCATAAAAATTCCAAATTCAACAAACCAAATATGTTTTCCAATCAATTTTTCATGTACTTTCCAAATATAAATTTTGTTTGCTGTTTTGAATAATTTAAATTGCTGAAAACAACTGTTTCTTGATTATTGCATTTAAAATTGCCAAAATAATAACTTGCTCATTTTAAATCCAATTTCCACAAATGAAATATGTTTTCCATGCAAAATTAAACCCTCTTTCCAAATATAAACTTTGTTTTCTGTTTTGAATAATTAAAAGTGGTTAAATAATTTAAATCTTATTTAATTCATTTAAAATTGCTAAATTCCTAACTTGATCAAATCAAATTCTTTTGGGACATATAAAATATGTTTTCAAACCATAAAAGCATAACCTTTTCAAATATGAATCTCACTTAATGTTTTGAACAAATAAAAATTCAAATAAGTTCATGTTTGAATCAAATTCATTTAATTCTTGCTTAAACTTGTTTAATTCATAAATAATTTATTTGAAATCCTTTTTCAACAAGTGAAACATGTATTCCAACTAAAATCTTGTTTTCTTTTCAAATATAAACTTTGTTATCTATTTTGAACAATTAAAATTGGTGAAAAGAACAATTGCTTGTGTGACACCTTTAAGTAACCAAAATTTCTTAACTTGATAAATAAAATCCTAAACTTGTTAAACCTTATTTTCCATTTGGTTCTATTGTTGTTATTTTGTTGTTTTCCTCATCCATGCATCATGCTAATTCACCTACACAAGTTGGTTAGTTGTAAAACAATTAATTCAACCATAATTCATGGGCTTTTCATATGCAATCCAATTGCATGTGGGTCCATTTAATCATGTTGTTATCTTGTCAACTAGTTTATTTCTATGCATCAATTAAATTGACATGCATCATCCCATTGTTTGTGCACTATGCCATGTTATTGATTGTTTATCTTTCTGCCCTGTTTGTTTGCTTCTTCCCGGATAAACGACGACGTTGAGACCGACGATACTTACTACATCCCTTCTAAGGATTTAGCTCAGTACCAGGCTACTGGGTTTTGCAGGCAAGTTATCACTCACATGAACCATTGTGTTCCTTTCAACATTGATTACCGATATTTTCCGTTGTTCTTTTCTGCTAGCCTTAGTAGTAGTTGTTCTGTTACGAAACCATCACATGAATCCCTTAACCTTGATATTGCCTCACCTCCACTCCTACAACCCCATTGTTTGAGCCCGTGTCTTACTAGCATGCTTAGGTTGTTTTGCTCGAGTCTATTACCCGTTACTTTCTGTTACTATTTCTATTACGTTGTGGGGGCTCGTTGTTTAATCAATCAATCATGCTAATGTTACTATTAATAATAAATTTGATGATAAGGCACCGGCAGGAGGCCCTTTGTGGTTTTGAGGCCTGCTAGTGTCGACCCTAATAGGAAAAGGGTCTTGTCTACTGATCCATGATGAGCGCACTACCCGCATTTGGGGAGTATGGGCTCCCCCTCAGTTTGACCCGATTCGCATCTCGTCCAAATCGCCTCATTTAGTTCGGGTTTTCCATTTGCTGCATGCATGATCTTGCGAGCCCTTGGTACCCGGGTGGAACTTTCGTAGTCGGCATATAGGGGGACACGTTCTTAGAGTGCTATGAGGGTCCATTTTCTTCTGGGCTCGATTAGCCGTGCGCCCAAGGTGCTTTGGGCTTGATGCGAAGAAGGGTTGGATTGTGTTGAGTGCCCCGCTTGGTGGAGTGGCCGCTCCATCTGGCGGGATATTCATGAGTGTACGGCCAAATTGGTGCAACCCTGCAGGGATAATCTTCTCGAGAAGCCGTGTTTTCCGCGGTTATGGATTACTTGGTGAAAGTACTGGCTAACAAGTACTCAGGACAACTTAAACTAAGGATTCACCATCTCACCCAATGATTAACAACTTGACTAGTAATAGGATTATTGACACAACAATCTGAACCATCATTAATTCAACCGTGTGAGTTATCCTCGGATTGCTTCTTCGGATAAGGGGCGAGATCCAGGATGGGTTTGTTTGGAGTTATCTTTCAGTTGGTTACAATCCTCGATCTTATCTCCTTTCTGTTAGCCGGAAGAGGTAGAATCTCTGTAGTTGGTTAGCGCAGCCAGTTGCAGCATCTTTTATATCCCCTCTCTTCCGTTGAACCCAAGGCATCTGTGCTTGGTGTTGACGGGTTACACTTTGGTGAACTGTGAGTCTTGCTTGCCAGTACGTTTATGTACTGACCCCTTTGGGGCTGTGGTTTACGCAGACGACGTTTCCGAGGATCTACATGGTGGCTACTACGTGGAGTATGACGACGAGACTGCTGACGAGTAGATAGCGGACCCGGGCAGGATCCGAGACTTCGTGGATGGGCTCCGTCTGTTTGTTTCCGGCCTCTTAGGCCTATTTGGTTCTTGTCTGTACTCAGACATGTTGAATGCTTCCGCTGTATTGTACTGATGTATTGTTGGGGCATGTGCCCTCTGAATGATTGTATTTGCTATCTCTGCTCTAATGAGAGCCATTTGCAATTTATTTCAATCTTTTGTGTCGTAGAGATCTGTTGTGATATCAGTTGTTCAACGCCGTTGACGTACCATGTGTGTATGGTTTGAAGTACGTCGACGGAAGTGCCTTTGATCTCTAGTGGATAGTTTACATCGACGATGGAATAGCAGAGCTTGTGTTGTCGCGCATAAGCGCAGGCCTACCAGGAAGCTGGGACGTGGGAGCAGTTATGCCCCATAATCCAAGCATCTGCTATCCAGTTCGTACGGTGAGTATCCCCTAGAAATCAGGGTGCGACAAATGGTATCAGAGCCTGTCTGCCTGTAGGATCCCTTTTTACTGGTCGCAGTTGAGTCTAGAAACTATTTTGTAGCTATATAGGAAAAATGAAACGTGAGAGTAGGAATTCTGTTCTTTTTCTTCTTTCCCCGCCCACCCTCCCTTTTCTGGTAAGGAAGTGCAACGTTGTTTCCTCTTCTCATCTAAACTTTCAAGTTAGGATTTCACGAATTCTGGTTTCTCTAGGATGGTTATATCTACTAGACCATAGGAATGGAGGTGGTTGTGACATGATTTATCATGTTGCCTACTCATGATTGAGAACGGAGGCGTGTAAGCCCCGGAAGCAGATCCTCTATTCCTTAAGCAGTAGATATTGATCCTTTAGAAGCCCGGATGGGTTTTCCGTAGTACCTCAGGAGTTTTGTTCTCGTTTTCCCGGAGTTGCTTCATTATCCTGTTCTTCTCAACATCCTTTTCGTCCGTTGAAATCTTGTTGTTGTTTTCCACTACAAATCTTCTACCGGCGTCTAATCAAAACTTCCTCGTAAACTCTTGTCCAACTAAAGTGTTATTTCATACCGGAGAATCACATTCCTTTGTGTCAACAACCTTTTTCACAACATACAACCCAATTCTGGTTCCACTAAGCAATCAAACTCTGTTCACTTCCCGGGATCTCAAATGTTGACTTCCAAGATAAGTAAGAACAATCCAATTCTAATGAGAGGCCACATATTCCTCGTTACTCTCATGTTGTTGATTCTGACATTGATATCATCCTTGGTGTTGCATTGATGTCAATAACTCTGTTCCACCCTTATTACAGATAGTCTATTCTCCAAATGAATCAAATTCTATCCAGCTATACACCCTTCATACAAACCTATACATCTATTAATATGTTCCGGTGGTTTCCAAATTCCCTGACGTCTACCCAAGAAGTTTCCGGACCTTTTCTTTTCTCAGTAGGAATCTCGGGGCGCGATTCCTTCAAGGGGGGGCGTTTTGTAACATCCCAAGTCTGAAAAATAGCCTTTAGAATGTTTGATCTCTGTTATTTTATGTTTTGCATCATGGCATCATGTTGATTGCATTTGTTTTGTTTGTTTTCCATTTGTTATTCTCTGTTCTGCTTTGTTTTCCAACTGTTTTCATTTGTTTTCCTTTGTTTTCTATTTGAATTTCAAACCAAAATTCAAACCTTTTGTTTCATCCTTGTGATGTTACAATTTCCAAAATCATATTTCAAATAAAAACAATCATTTGTTTCCATTAAATCCCTAAGGTTCAACTATTTAAAATTGTGGTTTTAATAGTTCACTTAATCCAAATGTTGTTCAAATTCAAACAAAACTCCAAATAACAACCAATTGTTCTCATTTTATTCCATGTTGATCAACTAATAAAATGGTGCTTTTATTTCAATCAATTAATTCCCAATTGTTTCCAAATTCAAAGCAATCACAAAACAGCACCAAATGTGAAAGTTATAAAAGTAACAACCAAATTATAATCAGTTGTTCTATTTTAATCAATAGGTTTCACACTATTCAAAGGGGTCCTCTTAACAATTCATTCAATAACAAATTCCATTCATTTTCAAACAAGTGGCAAATATCAAATGATTTCAAATCTTTTAGAAAAATAAAAGTTACACATGTTGTTGTTGCCCTAAATAACTCATCCACAATTTTTCTCCTAAATTTTCCTAACCCTAGACCCCTCCTTTTCTTCATTTGTCGTTTCAGCCAAAAAAAAAAAGGAACGAAAAGAATAAAACAGAGGGAGAGAGAGAGAGCACTAGGCCCAGCCCAAAAACGTTTCCCTCAGGCCCATACCCTTCCCCTGTCTTCTTCTTCCTCGTACGGCGCCCATCCCCTTCATCCACGTCGCCTGGTTCAGAGGAGGAACGGCTGAGCGGATCCTCCCCCTCCCTTATAACCCCTAGCTCAAGCTAGATGCCCTAGCTCTCCCCCCTAACCCTAGCCTCCTCCACATCGCCGCCACCCTGCTTCTCCCTCTCTTCCACCCTCTGCTTCTCTCTGAAAACCTGCACCACACCGAAAAGGCCCTCCTTTCACCGGCGATCGCCGCCGGTAGCTTCTCCTTCCGGCCAGGGCGGGTGCGGGAATGGAATCCCCGCACCGCCCTCTCCCTCCTCGACCTCTCGGCCGCCCTCGAGGAGCTCCGAGTCGCCGCCGCCGTCCAAGTCAATCGCCGGCCACCTCCTGCCTCGCCCTGCGACCTGCGCCTCCAACCGCTCACGGTGAGGCCGCCCCTCGACCCCATCCCCTCCATCTCCGCCTCGCTCCCCTCCCCTCTACCCCCACAGCACCCCGGCCCTCTTCCCCACGGCCACCGCGGCCATCAACCACCACGCTCGCTGGCCACTGATCTCTGTCCGCACCATGGCGAGTACGTGCAGTTCTGTTCTGTTCGCAGTTCAGCAAAAACGCGCCCAAGAGAAAGTATTAACCCCCCACCTGTTACTCTCTATCGACAACCGATCAGGTACCCTGCTGGTTACTGCACCGTTGCACGCAGCAGCAGGTGCTAGGGTCGAATCCCCATCTCCCCACCTTTTGCTATTTCTTTCCAATTTGTTCGGTGCAGGTTCTGAATCGATAACTCCCCTACGCCCCCCTTATCTGACAACTGAGTAGCAGCAGCCCATCTGGTTCTTCTCTTGGGAGCAGGAAGCAGAGGGCAGGGGATCGAATCCCACCCCCTGCATATTAACCCATCTTTTTTATTTTCGATTCTCCAGATCCATAAAGTTCCTGGTAATCACCATTAGGCCCTTGCAAGTTATTATAGCCCTGCAAATTATTTTCCTAAGTCCCTAGATGAATTAAAATGGCAGATTTGCACTCAATTTTGTAAATTGCATAAGAAATTCATCCCAACTCCAATTTTAACAAACTAAATATGTTTTCTGTCCCAAATTAAATATTCTATCCAAATATAAATTTTGTTTACTGTTTTGAATATTTTAAATTGGTGCAAAATTTGAAAACTTGTCAAATTCACTTAAACTTGCAAAATTCATAACTTGTTCATAAAAATTCCAAATTCAACAAACCAAATATGTTTTCCAATCAATTTTTCATGTACTTTCCAAATATAAATTTTGTTTTCTGTTTTGAATAATTTAAATTGCTGAAAACAACTGTTTCTTGATTATTGCATTTAAAATTGCCAAAATAATAACTTGCTCATTTTAAATCCAATTTCCACAAATGAAATATGTTTTCCATGCAAAATTAAACCCTCTTTCCAAATATAAACTTTGTTTTCTGTTTTGAATAATTAAAAGTGGTTAAATAATTTAAATCTTATTTAATTCATTTAAAATTGCTAAATTCCTAACTTGATCAAATCAAATTCTTTTGGGACATATAAAATATGTTTTCAAACCATAAAAGCATAACCTTTTCAAATATGAATCTCACTTAATGTTTTGAACAAATAAAAATTCAAATAAGTTCATGTTTGAATCAAATTCATTTAATTCTTGCTTAAACTTGTCTAATTCATAAATAATTTATTTGAAATCCTTTTTCAACAAGTGAAACATGTATTCCAACTAAAATCTTGTTTTCTTTTCAAATATAAACTTTGTTATCTATTTTGAACAATTAAAATTGGTGAAAACAACAATTGCTTGTGTGACACCTTTAAGTAACCAAAATTTCTTAACTTGATAAATAAAATCCTAAACTTGTTAAACCTTATTTTCCATTTGGTTCTATTGTTGTTATTTTGTTGTTTTCCTCATCCATGCATCATGCTAATTCACCTACACAAGTTGGTTAGTTGTAAAACAATTAATTCAAACATAATTCATGGGCTTTTCATATGCAATCCAATTGCATGTGGGTCCATTTAATCATGTTGTTATCTTGACAACTAGTTTATTTCTATGCATCAATTAAATTGACATGCATCATCCCATTGTTTGTGCACTATGCCATGTTATTGATTGTTTATCTTTCTGCCCTGTTTGTTTGCTTCTTCCCGGATAAACGACGACGTTGAGACCGACGATACTTACTACATCCCTTCTAAGGATTTAGCTCAGTACCAGGCTACTGGGTTTTGCAGGCAAGTTATCACTCACATGAACCATTGTGTTCCTTTCAACATTGATTACCGATATTTTCCGTTGTTCTTTTCTGCTAGCCTTAGTAGTAGTTGTTCTGTTACGAAACCATCACATGAATCCCTTAACCTTGATATTGCCTCACCTCCACTCCTACAACCCCATTGTTTGAGCCCGTGTCTTACTAGCATGCTTAAGTTGTTTTGCTCGAGTCTATTACCCGTTACTTTCGGTTACTATTTCTATTACGTTGTGGGGGCTCGTTGTTTAATCAATCAATCATGCTAATGTTACTATTAATAATAAATTTGATGATAAGGCACCGGCAGGAGGCCCTTTGTGGTTTTGAGGCCTGCTAGTGTCGACCCTAATAGGAAAAGGGTCTTGTCTACTGATCCATGATGAGCGCACTACCCGCATTTGGGGAGTATGGGCTCCCCCTCAGTTTGACCCGATTCGCATCTCGTCCAAATCGCCTCATTTAGTTCGGGTTTTCCATTTGCTGCATGCATGATCTTGCGAGCCCTTGGTACCCGGGTGGAACTTTCGTAGTCGGCATATAGGGGGACACGTTCTTAGAGTGCTATGAGGGTCCATTTTCTTCTGGGCTCGATTAGCCGTGCGCCCAAGGTGCTTTGGGCTTGATGCGAAGAAGGGTTGGATTGTGTTGAGTGCCCCGCTTGGTGGAGTGGCCGCTCCATCTGGCGGGATATTCATGAGTGTACGGCCAAATTGGTGCAACCCTGCAGGGATAATCTTCTCGAGAAGCCGTGTTTTCCGCGGTTATGGATTACTTGGTGAAAGTACTGGCTAACAAGTACTCAGGACAACTTAAACTAAGGATTCACCATCTCACCCAATGATTAACAACTTGACTAGTAATAGGATTATTGACACAACAATCTGAACCATCATTAATTCAACCGTGTGAGTTATCCTCGGATTGCTTCTTCGGATAAGGGGCGAGATCCAGGATGGGTTTGTTTGGAGTTATCTTTCAGTTGGTTACAATCCTCGATCTTATCTCCTTTCTGTTAGCCGGAAGAGGTAGAATCTTTGTAGTTGGTTAGCGCAGCCAGTTGCAGCATCTTTTATATCCCCTCTCTTCCGTTGAACCCAAGGCATCTGTGCTTGGTGTTGACGGGTTACACTTTGGTGAATTGTGAGTCTTGCTTGCCAGTACGTTTATGTACTGACCCCTTTGGGGCTGTGGTTTACGCAGACGACGTTTCCGAGGATCTACATGGTGGCTACTACGTGGAGTATGACGACGAGACTGCTGACGAGTAGATAGCGGACCCGGGCAGGATCCGAGACTTCGTGGATGGGCTCCGACTGTTTGTTTCCGGCCTCTTAGGCCTATTTGGTTCTTGTCTGTACTCAGACATGTTGAATGCTTCCGCTGTATTGTACCGATGTATTGTTGGGGCATGTGCCCTCTGAATGATTGTATTTGCTATCTCTGCTCTAATGAGAGCCATTTGCAATTTATTTCAATCTTTTGTGTCGTAGAGATCTGTTGTGATATCAGTTGTTCAACGCCGTTGACGTACCATGTGTGTATGGTTTGAAGTACGTCGACGGAAGTGTCTTTGATCTCTAGTGGATAGTTTACATCGACGATGGAATAGCAGAGCTTGTGTTGTCGCGCATAAGCGCAGGCCTACCAGGAAGCTGGGACGTGGGAGCAGTTATGCCCCATAATCCAAGCATCTGCTATCCAGTTCGTACGGTGAGTATCCCCTAGAAATCAGGGTGCGACAGTCAAGTTGTGGCAGAAGACGTTCCTCTACGTCAAGAACGTCGCCGCCGCGGAAGGAGCCAAGGTAGATGATCGAATCAATTTGCCCGCTTGGAGCAATCGCGCTCCGATCGGGATGAATTGGAAGGAGAAGCCCGCCAATGACGAGGACGCCATCGAGATAGAGAAGAGGCTTGGTTGGCTCAAGGCGCAAGGCCTCAAGAATGACGATCCGGTGGCTTGCTGGATCAAGCGCCGAGTGCTGCCCCTGCAGGAGCGCTGCCATCTCATGTGTTACATGGGAGGCCCCCGCGACTGCACCAGGACAACCACCATCGAGATCGACAACATCGATGTTCCCTGGCATGCAAGGAACATCTTGATGACGAGTCTTGGCGACAATTGGCAATACGGGTTCGTCCCGTATAGCCGTACGAAGCCAATTGAGCGGGTACGCCTTTCTTACTTTGCTTCCTGCATTTACTTTCCGAGTAGATAATTCCTCCTCCTGCCGCGAGTAGCAACTGTCTTCTGCACCGAGCAGGGTACTTAGCCGAATTACTTAGGCTTAATATGCTTTGTGCTTGCACGCCTTGTCGGGTAGCCTACTCGAGAACAACTCTTAGGCTTGATGTGCTTTATACCTGCACGCCCTTCCGAGTAGGACCTTTCAGCCATCATGCTTAGGCTTAGTATGCTTTGTGTTTGCACGCCTATCCGGGTAGAATACTTAGTAAGCTGCCTAGGCTTAGTGTGCTTTGTGTTTGCACGCCTATCCGAGTAGAATTCCTTCCTGATACTCGGCTAATCTATGATCCTTCTCTGTTTTTCAGGTTCTCACTCGCCAGAAAATTGAGAGCTGCGAGGTTTTCGACGGCAACTGGTCTGCCGATCGTGAGGAGGACGATGTGCCCTCCTTCGATGCCGCGGATCAGGTCAATCTTCCTCATTCCCCCAGCGCGGAGAAGCGCGATGCCGAATCTTCTCTTCACAATTGGTCTGATGATGGATTCGATGGTAATAACGTGTTCACTTTGTTTGTTTCCGAGAAGCACCAATTCCTTGTTTGCTGTTTCTGATTCGCTCCTCTTCTCTTTTGAATTCATAGATGAGGTTCTCGAGGAGAAAAATGGTGAGGACGAAGGTGAGGACGAGGACGATGCGGCCCTCGTCGTCAAACCTCTATCTGTTGCTGCCCCTGAGACCCGCAAGCGGACTGGCAGTGGCGCCCAAGAGCCTCCCGCCAAGAGGAAAAAGCCAGCCGAGAAGAAGAAGCCGACCAAGGTGGTCGCGAAGAAGCCGAGACGAAGGCTCCCTTCCACCACCGCGTAAGTTTTCTTCTCGGTCGTCTACCTTCTCGCTCCGTGCTGCTTTCCCCAATCTCCTTCTAATTTCTGAGTTTCTCTTTTTTCTCAGACCTCCCATGGATGCGAGTGCAGCTCTTGCGTCTGACCAGGCCAAGAAGCCACCAGCACCTCTGATCAACCTCGATGATGACGAGGATGAGGCCACCAACACCCAAGGAGCAGAAACAGAGCAACAGTCCCGTGCAGCGTCAGCAGCACAGGACACCGCTGCTCGCCAGGAAAGAGCACCTTCTCCTCCGGCTAGCAATGCCGAAGAGAATCAAGACCAGCAGATGCAGGACACCGCCGCCCTTGAGCGGCCAGAATCCGAGCCAGAGCAGCCCGCCACAGGGGCTGCTGAACAAGAACACCTCGCTGCCGAGCGGCGAGTAGAAGACACCACCGCCACAGATGCCACCATGACGGACGCCTACCCTCTGAGCGACGCGCAGCCAGGCGCTGCGCAGAGTAGCGCCCAACTAGGTGACGGATCCGTGGTGCCACCCCCTGTGCAAGGCGCTACTACGGACACAACCAGCCCTCCTGCCGGGCGAGCAGCTAGGCAAGAGGCCCTGGATGCTTTGAAAGATGAAGTTGAGAGAAGGGCAGCCGAGAAAGAAGTTGCTGAGAAAGAGGCTGCCGAGAAGACAGCCGAGAAAGAAGCTGCCGAGAAGGCGAAGGCCAAAGCTGATGGAAAGAAGGCCGAGGATCCCGAGAAGCAGAGGGTCGAGAAAGAGAAGGCGAAGAAGCGGGCCAGAGATCAAGTGCCGCCGCCAGCCTCAGGTGGAGCACTGGTGATTCGGGACTCCGGCCCGATCGCCGCTGCGATCTCTGCTGACGCTCGAGCTGCTGGCCAGCCCTGCTTCCCGGACTACATGGTGCAGGTTAGCCAACAAAACTTAACCGGCTTCCCTCCCAAGGATAAAGCACTGGCCCTTCAGAGAGGAAGGAAGGTCGTAGCCGTGAACTCCCCTCCCCCAGATCCAAACCATAACCAGTCCGTCAATATTGCTTCTCGGGGAGTTCAAGATAAAACCATAACCTCAAAGGTCCTTGAGCAGGTATTGGACACCGTTGGCTTCATCGACGCCAAGTGGGACAGCCGGGTTCTCGGCACAGACCAGTGGCACGGCCTCAGTCTCGGCACAATTGACCACATGCGCGTGGAATGGAACAAGGTTGACTTGGGACACAAGCCCATGCACGTTTCCACCGAGACCGCAACCTTAGCAGCCAAGATGTTCCTGCACCGCAAGAACGCCGAGGACATCGAGCAAACTTATGCGGTAAGTCTTACTTTCCTTCTTCGAGTTGAATTTTTCTTTCCTCCTACTCGCCTTCCTTCTTCCTTACCATCACCCCCAGTCCCCGAGATTCTGGCCGAGTAGGCGGATACTCTCCGAGTAGCCTCCTACTCGGGCTGAATCTTCTCTGCTCTGTCTAACTTGTTCCTTCTCGCTTCTCAGGATAGCGTCCTGAAGCGGACCAACTTATATCGCGTGCTTCTCTGGAATCATTCTATCGCCAGGAGGCGAATCGCTGCATTGGAGAAAGAAAAGGCAGCTGCGGAGGCAGCGAGCAAGAATGCCAGCGACAGCACTCAGCAGCTGGCTGAAGTGAAAGGTACGCTTTTAGCTATGCGGTTACTGCGTTTTTTGTTTACGCCCGCGT
This sequence comes from Alopecurus myosuroides, assembly GCA_028641055.1. Classification (NCBI taxonomy): domain Eukaryota; kingdom Viridiplantae; phylum Streptophyta; class Magnoliopsida; order Poales; family Poaceae; genus Alopecurus; species Alopecurus myosuroides. Next base: position 118,316,443 of record CM054059.1, read on the forward strand.
CTGCTTTCTTTTGCGCTAACCTTTCATACTCTGCAGAGAACCTGAAGAACTTAGCTGAGGAGCACGAGAAGTGTCGCGCGTTTGTGGAGAACGCCGAGGCCACCATCAAGAAGTTAGAAGGTGAGTTGCTGTTTACTTGGTTTGATTTTCGCTTTCCTCTGCTTCCCTGCTTCTCTGCTAACCTTGTCTGGCTCTCCGCAGAAGATCATAAGTTGTTTGTTGAAGCACATCAAGACTGCATTAATCCAGAAGAGGTGCAGAAGCAGCTGTCCGACCAGGCCGTTGAGCTGGTGAAGGATCACACCACGGAAATGGAGAAACTGCAAGTCCAGCTACAGAAAGCACTCCAGGACGCCGTCAACCTTGGCGCCGAGAGGGACAGGGCGATCGCCGAGAAAGCCAAGGCCGAGACAACCTTCAGAGCCAAAGAGAAGGCCCTTGAGCTGGAATGTGAGACGTTGAAGAAGACCAATGCTGATCTCTTTGCTCAGATGACTACTCTGCGCGAGATCCAGGAGAAGCACATTTCCAACGAAGAGTCCTGGAGGACCCAGCTGCAGCATCTGCGCCGTGAACTGACCCGTAAGTCCTTTTCTTCCTGCATTTGTTTCTTCTCGGTTCTTCTCTTCTCGGTTTTTCTCTACTCGGTTTTTCTCTACTCGGTTCTTCTCTACTTGGTTCTGAATCTTTCCCTTGCTATTGCAGAAATCTGGCCTCATCTTGATTCCACTTGCGCGCCTGCTGTGGCCAAGGCCCGAGCAGTTCGCCTTGCGAAGGGTGAGGCAGCTGATACCAGGGCTGAGATCGAGGACAGCCTGCTGGTGCTGCGAGGTTACTTCGAACAGCTAGCTGGCGTCGGTACTGACTTGGTGCACGTGAGCTTTGAGCTCCACAAGCTCTTCTGGCCTCAGGATCCTGAGCCAACCACCATGCGGGGTCTCGCCTTCAAGCTGCAGAATGTGAAGGCTGAGTTGAAGAAATGGCGCGCCTCGGGAGCTCGGGCGGGTGCGGACATAATGCTCCTCTGCATCGCTTCTTGGTATGAAAATCTTAACATGCAGCTCATCCGCGGGAAGCGCAACGACTCCAGGTGGGAGACAGACCCCAGCTCCATGGCCATGCGCAAGCTGATTGCGTACGAGGTCGCGGAGTGTGCTGAAACGGAGATCTTCATCGACGGCCCCCCCGAGCCCGACACCGAGGCTGAGGAGGAAGAGGAAGAAGATGCCGACACGGAGTCCGACCTGGACGGATTTTTTGACTCGCCTGGAGGCAAGGCCGGGAAAGGGAAGAACGTCGCCGTCGCGAGTAGCGATGAAGACGAGTACGCGCAAATCGACACCGCCGCACTCGACTTCGGCACCTCCTCAGGAGCTGCTCTCGACGAGACGATACGCCCCCCTGGCCAAGCTTCTGGCTCCTCTTCGGCTCCAGGGCCTGTCTCGGTGGCCACGGCCACTTCTGACCAGACGGCCGCCCAGCACGATGCCGAGTTGGAGGAGTCCGCCACCGTCCAGACGGAGGCAGATGCCACCCACGCCAGCACTGAAGAAGCAGCCGCCAAGGCCGCCACCGAAGAAGCAGCAGCCAAGGCCAGCACCGACAACTTTGCCTCCTCCACTTGAATCGATCTGCAATCTTTTTACTTGAACATTTTATCAGATCCCCGGGATGCCGGGAGCAAATGTAACAGTCTATCTTTGTTTTGCTTGCTACTCAATTTTATTTCCACATATTATCTTCGTTTTAATCAAGTTTAGCAGCCCTGGCTCAATGCCGGGTTGCGTTATCATGCGAGTCCCCGAGTTGCCTTTTTTATTCACTCTCTCTTTTCGTCTCAGCTCTACCTGCAACTTGTTGCTTTTTTGGTATTCGAGTCACAAGAGTTAAAGAGAAGAGCTGCAAATACTTAGCCGCTTAGAAACAAACATAGTAACGCAGCCCACCACTTAGCCGAGAAGATAAGACATAGAACGAAAGGAAAAGAACCCTCTACTCGGTTCCTGCACTTTTTCTTCCTTAGCGATTTTTCTTGTGCTCATTGACCTTTTGCTTGTTCTCTTGCTTGCCATGAAGCCGGGTTTCGGACAGCAGCAAAGTCGAAGAGTTGGCATATAGGTTTAGACACAGTACTTAACACGCTTATGAGTTTCAAAGTGGAGCAATCGAGTAGACAAACAGCAAAACCGAGTAAAAACACTTAGAACAAACTTGAGCGAGGGCAGTCCCCGAGAACAATTTTAGAGTGCAGAGTAGAATTTCAACTCGGATAAGAGGGTACATACACATCTTTGCTCACGAATGAAAATGACGAAGTAGAGCTACATTCCAAGGGCGCTTGGTTTCCTGTCCAGCTTTATCCGCCCTGTTCGCCTGCGATGGGCGCACATCTACAAGGTAGTACGCGTCATTGTGCAGCGCTTTGCTCACAATGAAAGGCCCTTCCCATGGAGGAGACAACTTGTGCATCCCGGCTGTGCGCTGCACAAGCCTAAGGACCATGTCTCCTTCTCGGAAAACTCTTGGGTTCACCTTTCGGCTATGATAGCGCCGCAGGTTTTGCTGGTAGATAGCCGAACGTGACAGAGTCAGCTCTCTTGCTTCTTCAAGCAGGTCAACGTCATCTTCTCGAGCTTCTCTCGCCTCCACCTCAGTGTAGAGGGCTACTCGGGGGGAGTCATGCTCTAAGTCTATTGGCAACACGGCCTCAGCCCCGTATACCAAGAAGAATGGCGTGTAGCCGGTTGACCGGTTAGGGGTAGTCCTTAGACTCCACAACACCGCTGGCAACTCTTCTAGCCAACACCCAGGTGTTTTCAGCAACGGCTCAATCAGCCTTGGCTTTATGCCTGCCAGTACCATTCCATTTGCTCTCTCAACTTGCCCATTGGAGGCGGGGTGCGCGACTGACGCAACGTCTAGTCGGATATGCTTATCTCTGCAGAATCGCACCATTGCCCCCTCTGCGAAATTGGTGCCGTTGTCGGTGATGATGCTGTGCGGGTAGCCATATCTCATGATCACATCCTTCACAAACCTCACAGCTGTGACCCCATCGCACTTCCGAATAGGCTTCACCTCGATCCACTTGGTGAATTTGTCCACCATGACCAAGATATGTGTCATGTTGCCTTTAGCCGGCTTGAAAGGGCCAACCATATCCAAGCACCAAACAGCAAACGGCCATGTGATAGGAATTGTTTTCAACTCGGAAGCAGGCATGTGAATCTTACTTGCGAACATTTGACAGCCTGTGCACTTCCTCACGATATCTTCAGCTTGCTGCAGGGCAGTGAGCCAGTAGAAGCCATGCCGAAAAGCTTTCTTGACCAATGCCCGAGAAGAGGCGTGGTGCCCACATTCTCCTTGGTGTATCTCCAGCAAGATCTCTTCTCCCTCCTCTGGGCTTACGCAGCGCTGCAGCACGCCTGTGGCACTCCTCTTGTGCAGCACATCTCTGACTATGGCGTAGCCCTTGGATCTTCTCTGAATCTGTCTTGCAGTGACTTCATCTTCTGGCAAGGTGCCGTCCCTTAGAAAGGATAATATGGGCATAGCCCAACTCGGTGTCTCCCGTGTGGGAAACACTGGTTCGTCCAATTCCATCGGAACAGGCACTTGCGGTTGCTCAGGAGGTTTAGGAGCGCTTCTTTGTAATCCAGACCGATTGGCGATAACCTCTTCAATGAATGCGACAGCCTCCGGGTCAAGGACAGCAGTCCCCGAGTGTGGAGTGGCAGTCCCCGAGTAGGGAACGGCAGTCCCCGAGTAGGGAGCGGCAGTCCCCGAGTAGAGGACGGCAGTCCCCGGGTTTCCTGTAGCATTTTCCCAGTCAATGTCCATAGGATCAGATTCCTCACTTGGCAGAGAAGGAACAAAGATGGATTCCGAGTTGGGGGAAGGCTTAATGGATGGCTTCCTCAAATGCTCCAAGGCAATCCCTGCCGGGATGGACTGCCGAGAAGATCCCAACTTGGATAGCTCGTCTGCTGCTTCGTTCTCTGCTCGGTGAATATGTTGGAACTCACAACCCTCGAAGAATCCAGTCATAGACTGCACCAAGAAGCGATACGACGCCATGTTGGCATCTAGAGCATCCCATGTGCCTGATACTTGCTGCGCCACCAGATCGGAATCACCATAGCATATGATGCGCTGCACTCCAACTTCTTTGGCTACTCGCAAGCCATGAACCACTGCCTCGTACTCGGCAACATTATTGGATGCCTTGAAATGGATCTGCAGCACATACTTGAGTTGATCTCGCTTGGGTGACGTAAGCACGACACCAGCACCAAGGCCTTCCTTCACCTTCGAGCCGTCAAAATGCATCCTCCAATAGTTAGAAACTGGAGCAGGAGGTTCATACTGCACCTCGGCCCAGTCCACAAGAAATTCCGCCAGGATCTGTGACTTGATAGCATCTCTTCTCGCATACGCGGGAGCGTATGCAGCTAGCTCAATCGCCCACTTGGCTACTCTGCCACTCGCCTCCTTGTTGCCCATGATATCCGAGATAGGAGCAGAGCTCACAACAGTGATAGGGTGCTCCTGGAAATAATGTTTCAGCTTCCTGGCGCCCAGGTACACACCATATGTCATCTTCTGGTAATGCGGGTAGTTTTGCTTAGAGCTAGATAGCACCTCACTGAGATAGTACACCGGACGCTGTACGCTCTTGCCTCCCTCTTCTCGCTCCACCACTATCACCACGCTGACTACTCGGTTGGTCGCAGCAATGTATAACAGCATTGGCTCTTTGGGTAGCGGACTAGCCAAAATGGGAGCGCTACCCAGCATTGCCTTCAGCTCATTGAATGCCACATCCGCTTGCGGAGTCCAGACAAATTTGTCACTTTTCTTCATCAGCTGGTACAAAGGCAAAGCCTTCTCGCCCATTCGGCCCAGAAACCGGCTCAGAGATGCCAAGCAACCTGTGAACTTCTGCACATCCTTCAATGATCTCGGCAAAGACATGCTCTCAATAGCTTTTATCTTTGAAGGATTGGCTTCAATACCCCGACTAGAAACTAGGAAGCCGAGTAGCTTTCCAGCTGGCACACCAAAGGTGCACTTACTCGGATTCAGTTTCATTTTGTACTTGCGTAGGTTAGCAAAGGTTTCCTCCAGGTCGGCAAGCAGAGTATGTGTTTTATTCGTTTTGATGACAATGTCATCTACGTACACCTGCACATTCTTGCCGAGCTGGTCATGCAAGCATTTCTTCATGCATCTCTGATAGGTTGCACCCGCATTCCTCAAGCCAAAACACATGACACGATAGCAGTAAGCCCCGTACGGGGTAATGAAAGCAGTCTTTATTTGATCAGTAGGATTGAGTGCGATCTGGTGGAAACCAGAGTAGGCATCTATGAAGGACAACAGTTCACAACCAGCAGTGGAATCGATCACCTGATCGATGCGAGGTAGCGGGAAAGGATCCTTGAGGCATGCCTTGTTCAAGTCGGTGTAGTCGACGCACATACGCCATGCGGTAGCAGCCTTGGGATCTTCCTTCTTCTTCTCGACCATGACCGGGTTGGCTAGCCAGTCCGGGTGCTGCACCTCCATGATGAAGTTACTTATCAGCAGCTTGGTGATCTGATCACCGATAGCCTTCCTTCTCTCATCTCCGAAACGGCGCATAGCCTGTTTCACGGGCTTGGCGTCAGGACGCACATGCAAAGAGTGCTCAACCAACTCCCTCGGGACTCCTGGTAGATCTTCATTGGTCCAGGCGAAAACATCCCGATTCTCACGTAGGAAGTGGATGAGCGCGCTTTCCTATTTCTCCTCCAACCCGGAGCCAATGATGGCCACGCGATCGGGGAATTCGGGGTCGACCTGGATCTTCTTCGTCTCCTTGGCAGCCTGGAAAGCAGTACCTTGCTGGGTACTCGGCACGCCTTGCGCACCAGCTTGTGCGGACTGAGCCAAAGCCACCACCTCGTACATCTTCTTCTTCTCGGCCTCAATCACCATTGACTCTGCCAGCTTGGAGCTAGCTGAGGCACACTCTATGGACTTGTTGTAATCGCCAGCGATCGTGATGATGCCATTGGGACCAGGGATCTTCATCTTCAGGTATGCAACATGTGTGGAAGCCATGAACTTGCTCAGAGCAGGCCTGCCGAGTAGAGCATGATAGGGGCTCTGGTGATCAACCACCTCAAACTGCAGGCGCTCTGTGCGACAGTTCTCCCGGGTACCGAATAGCACATCTATCCACACCCGGCCAATCGGGTTGCATGAGATTCCCGGCACGATTCCATGGAAGGTGGTCTTGCTGGGCAGCATCGCGTTCTCGGCCATGCCAAGCTTCTCTAGTGTGTCCTTGTACACAATGTTGATGCTGCTGCCGTTGTCGATCAGCACCTTGCTGAACCTCACATTCTTCTCGGGACCCAAGAAGGTAGGATCCAGCACCAAAGCATAAGTACCCGGGTTGGGCATCACCTTGGGATGATCTACTCGGGACCACCTGATCTCCTGGTCGCACCAGTACATGTAATGAGGGACAGCCGGAATCACTGCATTGACCTCCATAGCACGCCTGTGCTGTGACTGCTTGTCGACTGGCTCAGAAGTGAAGATCATGTAGCTCTCATGGTGCTCTTGGTACTGATTAGAGCCTCCGCCCCCATTGTTGCCGTTGTTGTTGTTGTTGTTGTTGCCCTGATAGTTGTTGTTGTTGCCTCTGTTGTTGTTGTTGCGGTTGTAGTTGTTGTTGTTGTTGCGGTAACCATCATTGTTGAAGTTGCGGTTGGCTCCTAAAGCCACCTGGTTCACATTCTCTCTTCTCGGGTACACTGGAGGCCGAGCTGCGGGTGCACGAGTAGGCTGAACAGCAGCATTAGCGGCTGGCAGAGGAGGAGGAGGAGGCAAGCCATCACTCTTGATTGCCTCCCACCATTCGCATTGCCGAGTAGTATGGTTTGCAGGCCTCGAGGGATGGTGAGTGTGAAAGCTGCATGGGTCATCCTTCATGTCATCAAAGACAAACTTCTTCGGCTGCTCGGTATTACCGCTACCCGACTGAGGAGTACGGAATGGTTTCTTGTTGCCTTGGCCCTGGTTCTGGTTCTGCCCGTAGGCTCCAGCAGGTTTCTGCCTTTGGCCACCACCGCCTCCAACATTCACTGCATTCACCTCTTCAGGATCATACCGAGTATCTACTCGGCGCTTGTTGCGGAACTCATTGCGCTTGTTGTTGTTGAAGTTCCTTCTCGGCTCAGAGGAGTCCATCAGTGGCTGAGTAGGATCGCCGAGTGCGTACTGATCCGCAATCTTGATGGTCTCGGCCAGAGTGTTCGGCATCTCCCTCTGCAATCTCTGCCACAGCATGCTGCCATGCCGGCAACCCTGTGCAAACCAAGTAATGGCCTGTGCCTCATTCACACCCTCACAGGTGTTCCTCAGTGTGCTCCACCGAGTAAGATACTCGCGGTCCGTCTCGTCTTCTCGCTGCCTGCAAGCGGACAGCTGCTGTGGCCTATTCGGCCTCTTGTATGTGCTGGTGAAGTTGCTGATGAAAGCATCCGAGAAGTCCAGCCAGCAGTTGATGCTGTTCTTGGGCAAGTTGTTGAGCCAAGTGCGAGCTGGACCCTCTAGCATCTGCGGAACGTAGCGCACCGCCCACCTTCTGTTGCCATTCGCGATATGAACCGCTGTGACATAGTCATTGAGCCAATCTTCAGGCTTGGTGCTGCCATTGTAGCTCTTGGTGCCTCTTGCGAGCTGGAAGTTCTTCACGGACGGCTCGTTCATGATGCGCGGGCCAAAGCACTCGGGGCCAGGAGGACCCGTGCTCTCAAGCCGCGCCGACAAGTTGATCCTGTCCAGCTGATGCCTTGCATCCCCAGGCGCCAACATGCGCTCACCAACACGGTCATGAATATCATACCCGGCCATCTCCATGGCCGAGTAGCCATCATCATATCTGTCCACCTGCACAGCTGCAGGCTGCTCCACCGGGTTGGCGACTGGTGCCACTGCGCGTGGCTGCTGCCTCGGCCGAGTAGGCTGAGCTGCGGGACACCGAGAAGGGCCTAGATGCTCTCCATCTCGGGCATGGCTTTGAGCTTTATGGGCTTGAAAGCCTGCTCCTGCAGCGTTGTGTTCCTGACCGGACCGCTGCGGCACAGCGGGCTGTTTCGCGGCAACGGCCGGGTCATACACCTGCAGTTGCCTATCTCTGCCTGAACGTCCGCTGCGGCTCCTCTCGCGGCTCGGGTGTGGAGACGAGGCCTGGTCGTTAGACCTAGCCGCGTGCGAGTGCACCACCTGCGAACCACCAACACCCGGGTTGGCCTTCCGGAACTCCTCATTCTGCCTGGCTGCCTCCAGCACCAACTCGTTGAGCCTCTCCTGCTGCCTAGCCTTCGCCGCACCATCGAGATGCGGCAACTCGGCAGCCACTGCCTCCGCAGCTCTCAGTGTCTTGGCGGGTGTACTGTACCTTGGCCTGTTGGAGGTGTTCGCGATAGCAGACTGAGCAGGGACCTCAGCAACGGTCGCCATCTCGGCACCCAAGTTGCGCCTCGTGGCGCCTACTCTGCTAGCCCTCCTGGTGACGGGCGTGAAGCCGTGAGCCTTGTTGTACTCGATCTGGTCCAGGCTCAGCTCGAGCCTGATCTTGTCCAACTCCGCCTGCTCGGTAAGCAGCTCCAGGCGTTGCCGCTCGAGCTGCTCCCTCATGGCTAGGAGCTCGATGTCGGTGGGAGTAGGGATGCCAGTTCGCGCAGCCGACGCGGGAATGGCTGTAGAGGTGGAAGGCGGCAAGTTGCTCTCCTTCTCATATGGCCGGTGAGTCCTGCCACCAACAGGTGGTGCATCAAGATCCTCAGCGGCGGCTGCAGTGCTAGTCGCAGCTGCGCCAGGGCCTGCCGCCAAGCCAGTCACCAACACCTCAGCGCAGTCCACAGAGCGGCACGCGGGCCTTCCGCGCGCAGCGATCACCGCGGGAGGATCCTCCGCGTCATGCACCAGCTCGGGGTACGCGCGGTTGGCGACGGTGGCGACGTAGACGAGATGAGAGCCGAAGGAGATCATCGAGCCGCCCTCCGGCATGGCCATGCCGCCGAAACAACCGGCGTTGTCGGTGACGAAGTCGAAGGAGCCGAATCTGTGGACAAGGCCACAGACCACGCGCTCCGCTGAAGAAGATCCCATCCGAACAGAAACTCCAGCCAGCGCCGCTGGTTGCCCCACGGTGGGCGCCAACTGTCGTGGTGGTGTCACGGCAGATGCCATGGGATGGCTAAAGATGTGGGGACGAAGGACGCTGGAGGTGCTCGGGGAGGGATCACGCGACGAATAGCTGCGTGAGGTTAGAACAACACACTGCAAACAACACGATCTACCCAGGTTCAGGGCCCTCGTGAGGAGGTAAAACCCCTACTCCTGCCTTTCTGTATGTATTACGATGCCTCTCCGAGTAGCCACAGTACAAATGGTATCGCTACCGAGTAGCCTCTCTCTTCTCTCCGAGTAGAGCTAGGTCAAGAACTTAGGGTTTCTAGGGTTCCAGTATGCGATCTGTGAGCGTCTGTGTGTGTCCCTCGCGCAGGAGGCGGTGGGGCACCTTATATACGCGGTGCCCAGCCGGATACGTCCAAATCTAGACAAGTGTCGACATAGTGTGCACACCGTCCTTCTTCCGAGTTCCCGCTGACAGCTTTGGTTCCTAATCTTGGCAGCTTCTATAAAGTCGTTGGGCAAAACTAGGGGACAGACTGGTAACACTGTGCCAAACACAGAGTAGGCCCCCCTTATGCTGCCACGGCCTGCTTCCATGCTGTCACTGTCAGACAGGCCAGTCCCAGATGAACAGTAGTTCGAATGCTGCCAAGTACGGACCCAGGATACGCGGGATCCTGTGTCAGAACGGCTCCTTTGACTTTCTGGCCCGAGTAGGTTCCCGCCAATTCTACTCGGGCCAACTCTTCTACTCGAGCGGATAGAACTTGATTGATTCCTTCTTCTGGTCTTCTTTATGTAGGACCGAGTAGCACTCGACCGGGTAGCAAGCTGCCGGGTAGAACGCTACTCGGGCAAACTTCTATTCTGACCCTTGCCTTTACCACTTGCCTTTACCCTACTCGGGGGTAATCCCCCGACAATATTGCTAGGGTTCTTAGATCTCTGTCTAAACTAGACCCGGGGGTCGGTTTATAAATCACCCGTACCCCCTGGCTTATTCCCCAAGGCGCACCCTGGATCCTACCCGGACACGGCGCACAAACCCTAGCTTTCCTTCAGAGTAACCCACAATCCGGATTGCTGGGCCTACAAACTTGGGCCTTCCACAAGCTTCCTTATCCTTAGCCGGATCCTGCGCACCATCCTTTGGGCCGGGTTACTCCTTGGAGTTTGGCCTACCGGGTTATCATCCCCCCGTCAGTAGTCCCCAGAATAGCCAGGGCTTCATGGATCCTCCTTGAAGCGCTCGCTATTCCCTGCAAAGATATCAAACATACAGGCGTATAGAAGCCGGGTTAAGATGCTCTGATATTCAGCTAGGCCTTACTCCACGGAGGCCATGTAGTAACCCGGGCTTTTTTCCCCCAAACACCTTTAATTTTCCAGGCCTAAACCCTAATTCCATATTCGATAATCGATCCTGATATCACGGGATGGATTCCCTTCTTTCTTTTATCCAGATGCCTTGCTCAATATCTGGCGCATATCTCGCAGAAACTTAAATAAATAGCCGTTTACCTCCATAATTCCCGGCCCCTACTCACCGAACCGGGCTTACCCACTTACACTTATAAATAAGTTCCTTGGGGGTAACCCGAACCCTAACGGCTCATTTCCCCCATTCCACTTCCTTTCTCCTTCTAAGCTCACTCTCACCGAGCACCACCACGAAAATCCCGCGCGCATCACCGGAACCCATCGGCCGGAGGCTGCGCTCCGCCACGATTCGCCCCGCGCCGCCGCCAAGATCCGCCGGCGAATCTCCATCCGGCCCATCAAGAACCGCGAAGGGACACCAGGGCTGCGCCATTTGCCTCCGCAAGGCTTCACTCAGATCTCCTCCGATAAGCCCTTTGCGCCCATCAGCTTGCCCTTGCAATTTTTGATTTCATCCTAGATTAGATCCAAATCGACCCGCCCAGGATTCCTCGGCCACGCCGAATTAGGCTACCCATAACCTCTTCTAGCTTGCCCAAAGGATAAAGCGCGTACTCCAATCCACTCTCCTACTACCCGCAATCATTATTCTCGCCACAAATCTGAAGATAGAACTTCCAATCTAGGCTCGAACTACCCGAAGTTTCCGCCTTTGCATCAATCACCCGGCTGGACCTTTCCTTTTTAGTTCCTTCCATTCGCGTTAAGTGCCTAGGCAGCCGTCCATTGTCTTCAACAAACTTCTTCACCATTTAGATCCCATAATTTTCGCCATGATGCTTGATACCCGGGTAATTTCGAACTTTGCTCTGCGAGCTAACACCCGGATCACTCGCAATTTTTCATATCTCAATATTACCCGGCCTATACTTGGCCGGCTCGCAACTTCCATGTCTTAACCCTCTTTTATCTTGTACTTTGCAGTTCAACCACATGGCTCCCAAGAAGCAGGGGAAAACTCCAACCAAGGCTAAAGCCACCAACTCCATATCCGCCAACTGGGCGCGGTCTACGGTCACAAAGGCCAAGTTAGAGGAGCTGGTGGAGCTGGGAGTTCTTCCTCCTCAAGAAGGTATCCAGTGGAGGGTGCCGGGTAAGGAGACCCGGCCTACCCCAACAAAAGATGAGTAATCTGTTTCGTGGAGCATGTGACCCGGGGTTTTTGACCGCCGGGTCACCCCTTTTTCCGTGATATCCTTAGTAACTACGGCCTTCGTGTCTTTGACATCGGACCCAATTCCGTACTAAACATTTCCCATTTTATTGTCCTTTCCGAATCCTACTTGTGCACTCCGCCAAGTCTAGCTCTTTTTATTGAGCTTTTTCAATGCAAACCGTGCCGCGAAAGCGGTGATGGGGCGCTTCTCGCTTGCGGCGGGGTTTCTATCCAGCGCCGCAAAAACTCTCTGATGCCACCCCTCACCCTTAATTCCCATGTCAAGCATTGGCAGCTCTCATACTTCTATTGCCAAGACACTTCCCCACCCGGCCAAAAGAAACTTCCGGGTTATTCGGAGGGTCTCCTTGACATTTCTGATAAGTTTAGTGCCTTCGCCCCTGACTCGGACAGGGAGGCAATTCAACCTTTACTAGCCAAAATCGCCACTCTCACAGCCCAAGGCCTCATCGGGCTCAACCTGGTGAAGACCTGGGTCGACTTCAGGATTCAGCCCAATTCCATCCGCACAAAGTTGATGTGCGAGTATTCAGGGGAACCTTCAGACCCGCTCCGGTACTCCGACAACATCTTCGCAGCTGGCGACACTCATAAAACCATCAAGGGTTTTTTGACAGAAAAGCTCGAGGTAATCCGGAACATATCCGGGTTAGAGCCCTTCACACTTGAGAACCCAGCCCCCAAGGTAAAAACCCGACTTTGATGCCTTTACCTTCGTTCTTTCCACTTGATACAGTTGATAACCCTTGCACTAACGCCTTTCAGGCTGATGATGACTTTTGGAAAACCAATGCCTCCCCTAGCTCCGAAAGTCCAGAGGAGCAAGAGACTGTTAACTCGGACGAGGGTACTCTCCGAATTTTATTTGATTCCCTTAAACTCACCATAACCCCTTCATTTCCAACCATAACTTTGATGATATTCAGAACAAGAAGATGACGAGGAAGAATACTCTGATGGCAAAGTAGAATCCGCCAGCGACGAGGAAGAACTGGAGCCGACAATCAAAGTCGGATCCAAAAGAAAAGCTCAAGAGGCCACTTCCAAGGTTTCATATCCCCTCCTCGCATTCAGTTCGCATTACCTTAACGATATACCTGAGCTATCTTGACGTTATTCCACTGGCCATTCTTGAAGGAGTCGCCCATGATCAAGCGTAGGTCAACTCGAAATCACCCGGGTGACGATGCCATTAACCCGGGTATTTCATCGACCCCCACTCGGCGGGCTGGTAATTACTCTATCTTTTCTCGGTCAGCACATTCTCCTTGAACCATTCTTATATGACATCTAACCCGACAATTTCCAGCCTCTCCCGAGTCTGATGACGGGTTTCCTTGTGACTTTGCGGTGAACACCGGGTAAGATCCCCTTCCAGATGCTCTCCCACACTTCATCACCCTTTCCTGACTGCGTATTTAACTGCTTCCTGATAACATCTACAGGGCCACGGTCGTTGTTAGCGACCAAGAGGATATGGAAGACGAGGGTCCGGGTAAGGGGAGCCCGGCTGACAAGACTACAGCCGCATCTAGCGGTGAAAAACAAACCTCGCCGATAAAACCGGACACACAAGAAGCTGAGTATCCGATTGCTTCCCATGCAAGCAAGAAGAAAAAAGCCACAACCTTGGGTGCAGAAGGAGTATCAGATTCCAACGCACAAATGACCCGGGTTCCGCCTCCCTCTAGGAAGAAAACTTCTTCTCGGAATTTCCAAGGCCCCGGGTCTTCTGATACGGATAAAGATACTTTTGATCAATTGATGAACACGCTCCATACTATGAAGGCTTCGGAGAGCGAGATTTTAGAGCGCATGGCTGCAAGGCACCAGGTAAGAGCACTTGGCATATCATATTGTATATCTAGTCCCCAAGTTCCGAGTATGACTTGCAAAAGTTATGCTTGGTACTTTACGCCATATTCGACTTACCATAACATCCAACTGGTGCTTGCATTCCTTGCTACTTACAGGCACAGATAACCCGGTCTGACGAAACTGTACTTAGGACCGAACAACTTCTTCTTGCCGAGATAAAACGAAGAGAAATCCTTGAAGATGACATGAAAACTTTAAAGAAGGATTTTTCCAAATGCAAGAAGGAGTGCACTGCTGCTCAGACCAAACTGAAGAAATTATCGGACCAAGTGTCCGATACTTATCAGATCTTACTTAGTAAGTTTTTGCTGTCGACTAATTTCATACCTTTGCTTTATTATATCATACTCGGGATTTACTGATACATTCTTTCTTTTGTTACAACTGTAGGTGCCAACCTTGCGGCCCCGGAGGAGGACGCCGTTGCAAAGGCTAGGACCCTGAAGACTGTGCTCCGGACTTTCTTTGCCGGCACAAAATTTATATTGGATGCCGTGAAGTGGCCCACGGAAGTATATCCGGGTGAAGAAAACCTCATCCAAGCCTGCTCCACTGTGCCTGGCTGGATTGAAATCTGGAAATGCTCGTCATGCCGCATTGGTATAACCCGGGCTTTTACCTTGGCCAAAGCCTTCTTTCCGAAGCTTGACCCGGCGAAGATAATATCCGGGTTTCCCGAATTCAAGGCGGATGGCTCCAAATTTACACCCAAAGATTTCAAAACCATTCAGTCCGCAGTGCGCCCCTCGGCCACCACTTTGGCCGATAGCTTGGACCTGAACACGATAATGAGTGCGTATGACGCCGATAGCCAAATTATCACGGAGGAAGCACCCCCGCCCTTTGACATCTTGGAGAAGTGGGCTGATCACTCGGCCAAGAAGAGGGAGGCAACTGCGAAGAGGGAGGCCGAGTTAAGATCGGGGCCGTCTGCCTCTACACCAGCTGTCCTTCCACCTATCCGCCCTGGCGCGGTGAGTCCGGGTGGCGCTGCCGGGAAAGCTAAGCAGCAGGCCCGGGAGCAAGACCCGGAAGATCGCACTCAGGAGGCCGAGTAGGGTAGTAGTATCATAATACCTTGGTCGCGTGGCGCCTTTGCGTTTGAATTATTTATTCTGTTGATGGTGCGCCTGTGCATCTCTGATACCGATGCCATAACTTGTAATGTACTTCTAGTCCGTGATATATTTTTGCGGCTTTCCCGGCCTTTTGATAATCGTGCTATTTTGTCTGTTCTTTCGAACTTGTTCTTGATACCCGACTCTCTTTTTAGCTCCCTTCGTAAGACTCGGTTTTTCCAAGTACCAGGGGCTTTGATAAGTAGACTTTTCTTGAAGTCCCCAAGACTCGGATGGTAGGGCCGTTCGAATCTTGATATCCAAGTAGTTTGTTTCTGTTTCGAAGTCCCCAGTCCCCATGACCCAAAGTACGAGTCATGGGGGCGTGGCCTTTCTCAGAGGACAAATTATTTTTTACCAAGTCGAAACCCTAAGGCCATCCCGTGTAGGTACTGAAGCTATGCTTGATAGTCATTGAGTTTCCGGCTGTTAGCCTTGTACTCTGCATAAACTTGTGGTTTAGATGACCCTTTTGACTATCTTATACTATAAGCCGGCTTTCGCGTGGATACCATGTTGTTACATCTATACGAAAACAGGGTCAGACAAGTCCCATTGGGCTTCATGGCTGATTGTAATCATAAGCGAACGAATCATGCCACTTTTAGTGCGAGTCACATCGAGCTTAAGTAAGAAAAGTCAAGAAAAGTTGGCTCCTTTGCCCAGTTATAAGATTGCAGCCGTACTCGTTTGCGAGTAATCGGCCCCTACAACTTGTAGACATCTAGGCCGGGTCATTCGGGTTAGTGGCTGGTTACTTGAGCAACCAACCCCCAAGACCTACATGCACTTGATGCTTTTAATGATACTGAATTACTGATGTCGCATGGATACTACTTACTTGTAATCAGGATGTAATGATATAGGACTTGAATTATTGATACTACTTACTTGAATTATTGATACTAGAAATTTTGGATCAGCAGGCCGCCTCATTAAAAACCTTCCAGTCCCCTTAGGTACCCTGGGTAGGAAAAGAGCGCGTCTGAAACCTGCTGCCCGTTACATTGTTTAGTTCTTCAGAAGCACCGGTCCCGGTCTGGCTTGACCAATGCACATTCTCCATATGTTGGACCTTTTCCTGATGAGTACCGGGTTTGCTAGCCAACCCGGGTGGGGTGTTTCCATGACTTGGCTGGTTGTGAGCGGCCGTGTAGCTTCTTCCTTTACGGCGGATTGCTTGGGGGAATCATCCTCGATTAAGGCCACCATTTTAGCATCTTGCGTTACCTTGGATTTTGCTTTTTCGCCTTCAGTACTTGGCCTCTTTGATGTGGCTCTACCCTCCGGGTCTGCTTGAGCCCGGTACTGCTTGAGTTCTTCTTTTCTACAGGCCTGCTCGGCCATTGCTGCGTCTCCTTCATCGCATTCAGCTGCTATGTCTCGATTTCCATGTATGGTAATGGTCTTCTTGCGACCCGGGATTTTTAGCTGTAGATATACATAACACGGCCTAGCCATGAATTTGGCGTAAGCCGGCCTTCCAAATAACGCGTGATAAGGGCTGCGCAATTTGACTACTTCGAAGGTAAGCCACTCAATTCGATAGTTATCCTTTGACTCTCCAAAGGCTACCTCCAACGCGATTTTTCCCTCGGGGCATGCTGAATGACCCGGCACTATCCCATGAAAAACTGTTGAGCTTTTTTGCAGCTGAGATTCCTTGAGACCCATGCGTAGGAAGGTTTCCCAATACAGTATATTAATGCTGCTTCCACCATCCATTAAAACCTTTTTCAGCTCGTACCCATTGACTTGCGGTGCGACTACTAGTGCCAAGACTCCTGGGTGCTCCACTCTTTCTGGGTGATCCCTTCTGCTCCAAGTTACCTCCTGTTCTGACCATCTCAAGTACCTCGGGACAGCCAACGAAACTGAGTTGACCGCCTGCTTCAGTATCTTTTTGTCCTTGTTAGAGCCTCCTGTGGTATGCACATGATATTGACCCAATTGTTTGGGGTTAGCCTGGAAACCTCCTGCCCCCCCTTGGTTATTACCTTGATTTCCAGCCGCCGGATTACCGGCTGGGGGTGGGCCGTTGCCCGGGTTTGCCCCTGGACCCGGTCCTCCTCCCCGTCCTGCGCCTCGCATAGCTCTGTGTACTTCCTCATTTTTCCATCTTTGTAAGTCGGCGCACTGTTCTAGGGAGTGGTTAGCTGGCCTGCCATTCCTGCTGTGCTTTGGGCATGCCATCCTGAATATGTCCCAATTGTTACCCGGCCTTGGTGGACCTTGATAGTTTCCTCCATTGTGGTTACCTCCGTTGAAATTTCCTTCTGCTCTGGGCCTCGAAGACCCGGCCTCTGTGTTGGCGACAAACTCGGAGCCTCCTTCGAACGGGCGCTTGTTCTGGCTATTTCCGTTATTACCTGATGCTGATCCATTGCCGGTTCTTCCGTTGTTGCTTGTGTTTGCTTTTATCTTCTTGTCATCAGCTTCCTCTTCTGTAGTATCCGTCGAGGCGTGTTTATTGCACGCATCCATCAATTCTCCCATTGTAACTTCCGACGCATTTCGACTAGACTTCATGCGAGTTAACTTTTGCACTAAAGGTATATACTTGCATGTTTTTGCCATGGCCTGTAGTGCATCCTTGGGCTGAATATCCGTGGAAGAGTGAAGTATCTCCATAACCCGGCGTACCCAACTACGCGCCGATTCTCCCTTCTTCTGAACGCATCGCTCTAGATCATCAATAGTGAACAATTTCCTGCAGGTCCCGTGAAAGTGCTTGACAAACGCGGTCTTCAATTCCTCCCAAGACTTGATCGATCCTTCCGGCAAATTGGTGAACCACAATTTTGCTGCTCCTTCCGACATCATCAGGTACATGAACTTGGCTTGGAGGTTCTTGGACGCGTTGCGAATTGACATTGCCATCTCGTAACTGCTTAGCCATGTTTCGGGATCCATAGTCGGCTCATAATTCACTACTTTCCCTGGCTCTTTGAATTTTTCCGGGTAAGGTTCAGCTCTGATACTGTCCGAGAGACACTTAGGCCCCGCAAGAATGGTTGAGGCCGGCCTGGCTCTAGAAACGTGTGATGCCGCGGGGGGCGCGGCTGGGCGCGGTGCTGCGGGGAGTCCATGCGCTGCAGACCCGGCCGCGGCCCTCCGAGCTCTAGAACTGTCCACGACGGCCTGTGCTGCTGATGCTGCCTGAGCGCGGGGAGGAGGCGGCATTTGCTGCTGCTCTTCCCTCCGTCGCGCTGAACTTGTTTGGATATTCCCTTGCTGTTGACTGACGTATGGCGTCCCGTGCATACCGCTTCTATGATCCGGGTAATTGGCTTGCTGTGCCACCGCAGTGTGCAACAGATCGATGGCTTGCCGAGTCTTCTCTGCATGGGGCGACTCTCCCACAGGGATTTGATTCAACGCGAGCGTCGCTGCATATACATTGTCCATGGGGTTATTGTAGTGGCCGGCTGGTGTGCGGAACCGTGATGGTGGTGGCGGTGGTAGATCGTTGCCGGTTGTGACTCTAGTTTGTGGTGGGGGTAACCCGGTCCGCTCATTCGCCGGATGTGTCGCTGCTGTCACCTGTTGGGGTGCGGTTCCCTGGTTCACCACTGGTATCGGCTGGTCCTGAGGTGTAATAAATAAATTAGCCGGATTAATAACCCCGCCCATTGCTGGTAACATGGTGCGGTGCCTTTGATGTATTCTAGACGTTTCCTCTCGGAGCCGGGTTTCCAATGCATCTAGCTCACGCTGCCGCGTGGCCATCCCTTGCCTTTCTGCCTCTACCTGCCTTCTTTGCTGTTCCAGCGCGCGACGAGCCACATCCAGATCCCTGACACGCTCCGCCGCGTTTTCCGGAGTGATAACCGTTGCAAGAACTGTGGGATCTAGGATCAGATTATTATCGAATAAGGTCGGGTGGCGCGGGTTCGAAGGACCCGCCCCTGGTGCCCGGCTTCCCAGGAATCCAAACGTGTTTGCATGCAACTCCTCATCTGCTGCTCGGCTGGTTACTGATGCCGACTCTCCATCAACCCGGGCCAAAACCGGGTTTCCATTGGCCGCGCCCTGCTGTTGGGCCGCTGCCTGAGCCGCCCCGACTGATGCCGCGGTTGCGTTTCCTTGGTTGAGATTGGCCGCGGGGGCCGCATAGACTGCAACTCGGCGTACGACATCCGGTGTAAATTCATGCTGTTCTTCCTCGCCGTTCTCCTCATACCGGTTCTCCAGTAGATCCTGGATAGACCCGGTATCATCTTCTCTTTCGGCCCGGTCGCGTGGGGTCCATGCCGGCTCCTCCGGCCGTTCCCACTCCGCGATGGGTTCTTCTGCCGGATGTGTCGTTCCAATCAATTCTTCATCATCTGATCGGATAGACGTGGCTTTTCCTGGCATAGAATCAGATCCAACGTTGTCAGGGATCGAATTGGAAGTACATACCATACCAATGAAGACGCTGATCCGGCCGATCGTCACGACGGATCCGGATTCGAGGTGATCCGACTCCGGCCCCCAGCCGGAATCGTCCACCATCTTTTCTCCTTCGTGGTCGATGTAGATTTCGCCGATGACAAGATTCTCCATGCCCTTCCGAGCTTCTCCCGTGATGTAAACACCTTTGGACGCAGGCCCCACGGTGGGCGCCAACTGTCGTGGGATAATCACGGCAGATGTTACCGGGGGTAACTGATCTTGGGGCAAGACGACACAGGCGTTTGGGAGAGGGTTTAGCTCAGAGGAAAACATGGTGCAATTCGATCTGGTAGCCGGCAATCAAAGTCGCCGAGTCTCCGACCTTGATATAACAACTCAACTCTGGAAATTACACTCGATGCTTGATACCACGCAATATTGCTAGGGTTCTTAGATCTCTGTCTAAACTAGACCTGGGGGTCGGTTTATAAAGCACCCGTACCCCCTGGCTTATTCCCCAAGGCGCACCCTGGATCCTACCCGGACACGGCGCACAAACCCTAGCTTTCCTTCAGAGTAACCCACAATCCGGATTGCTGGGCCTACAAACTTGGGCCTTCCACAAGCTTCCTTATCCTTAGCCGGATCCTGCGCACCATCCTTTGGGCCGGGTTACTCCTTGGAGTTTGGCCTACCGGGTTATCATCCCCCCGTCAGAGGCTTTCTGGCAGGTTCGTCCTCTATCAATTCCTTGACATTGGGAAATACCAGAGAAGTTTCTCCGTCTTCTCTCTCTTCCTCTGACGGAGGAGTTTTAGGGATTTCCTGACTGCCGGCATCCGTGGTTTCAACCGGTTTTGCCATTAGCACTTCGTGGAATCCCTCTTGAAGAGATTTTACCTTTCTTTCGAAGGTATCTTCGTCTTCATCTTTGGAATTGAAATCATCCGATCCGGTTTCTAACTCTAATCTCGCCTCAGTGGCGGCTAGCACCGAGTCAGCTTCCGAGTTCATCGTCATGTCGACAGATGTCGGATCTTCCACCTCTGTGGTGGGTGTATTATTGTCTGCCTCTTGCACGGGATTTCCGCCATCCGTGTTTTCAGCGACTTCGGATTGCACCATACCGATAAAGTGTTCATCACTTTTGTGTCGGCGATCTGAGCAGAATCCGGTATCATAGTCATCTTCGACTGGGTATAGGGCGGGTGGGAAAAATTTTCTTCCACCGCAAAACCCCATGGCTTCTGCGGTTAGTCCGATAAAGATATTAGCAGATCCGATCGGTAACACGCAGGCACTTACCAGATGATTTTGCGCCGGTATGTAGGATCCGTTGTCGAGGAAGCCTCCGACGTCATCGTCGAACTCCAGGCTTCCGACAGTTATTGATCTGCCGATTCCGCCGAGTATCCCAGATCGGAACTTCACGCCTGACGTCGTTTGCCCCACGGTGGGCGCCAACTGTCGAGACATCGTAGTAGTTTTCATAGACGGGGGTGCCATGAGACTACGGGTAGATACGTGGGGTAACGGGATCGCGTTGTAGACAAAGACACATGATTTACCCAGGTTCGGTACATCATGATAATACGACGTTCCTACTCCTGCAATCTCACTAATCAGGACTAAAGCCTGTGTATACAATTACAATGTGAGATTCGATCTAGCTATTCGCTGAGGATCAACTTCCCGACGAGTTAGCCTAAAGCTTCTTGTCTATGAATCTTATCTCCCGTCCGGCTTTATATAATAGCCGGGTTAGGGCATACAGAGTAGGAAACCTAGAAGACTACGGTAACTATTAACTTGGAAAGTAAGGAATCCGTCTTCTCCTCCAAGCCAGATCACGTGGGCCGTGATCCGGGTCCTTCTAGAATCCGGCTTCTGTGCGTCAGGTTACTGGGCCGCCCAATGGACCATAGCCCACTACCACTTGGGCCACCCTGGTAATCCGGCACTTATGACTACCATCTGATATACCCCTATTCAGTATATATCCGACATTCCACATCATATAATTCATAATTTTCCTTGACATAAGAAGATATGGTAACATTATCATTATACTCACATTGAAAAGGGAGGTTTTTATACCTCCTATAGCAGCAAGATTTATCAAATCAATAAGTAACATCATAAATACAGCACAAGTTTTTAGCATAGTCATGCAATTTATTAATTTGCTCCCATAAGTGTATCCCTTTTTGTGACAAGTGGTGTTCCTTATAATGGTCTTGTTTTCATCTGTGAACCCACTTTGCCTATAAGATATAGTTTCAAAGACATCAAACATTGATAGCAAGCATAATAAAGCAACTAGAATAAGAACTATTTTTTGTGTTTTTGATAATGAGAAGCAAACAAGACAAAAATAAAAACAAGACGATAAACAAAATAAAGAGGTTGAGAGTGAGAGACTCCCCTTGCCAGAAGACTTCTTTCTCACTGGCAAAGGCGTTAGAAAAAGTCCTTGATGGTGCAAATCTTGCACTCGTTGGGAGACCCCAAGAGGAGGGTGTGATTAACACAGCGGTAGGAGTTTTCACCTTAGTTAAGAACCAAGGTTATCAATCCGGTAAGAGAAAGAGGACCCTCGGAACGTTGATTCCACTGCCGGTGGTGATAGTGCTTCACGGGTGTCAGCAACAAAGCGGAACCTGCACACAACACAACCAAAATACTTTGTCCCAGCGGTACGGTGAGGTTGTCAATCTCACCGGTCTTGCTGAAAACAAATATTAGACGTATAGTGTGGAAAACGGTGTATGCTTGTAGTAAGTAAAGAAAATCAGGAGATTGTAGAGGTTTGTTTAACAGTGTAGGAAAATGGACCGGGGTTCATAGGTTCACTAGTGGTGTCTCTCCAGAAAAGATAGCATGTTGGGTGAACAAATTACAGCTGGGCAATTGACAAATAAAGGTGGCACCGTAGTGCACATTCATGACATAAAGACTACTATGATATTTAGTGAGGGCATTACAACAATATACATAGACCGTAATCCAACTACATCTATGACTAATAATCCACCTTTGGGTTATCCTTCGAACCCCCTTAGGTATTAAGTTACAAGAAACAGATAACTACATTAAACAATGTGTGTAATGTAAGCAATGATTGTACACGTTGGCACTCACACCGCTATTTTTTCCCTAGTGGCAACAGGGCATCCTCCCCGTCACGTTTCTGTCACTCGAGCACAGGCGAAAAGGAGGCATGAACCCGCTATCTAGTATAAATACTCCCTCTTGGAGTCATTAGCAACTACTTGGCCAGAGCAACCACTAGCAACATAAAGCATGCAAGATCACAAAAAACATATATAATAAAGACTATAATCAACTTGGCATAAGTTCAATATTCATCGGATCCCAGCAAACACATCATACGGAATTACATAAGATCAATCTCAATCATGATAGGCAGCTCACGATATCTAAACATGTAGGAATATGAGGAGAAGACAACCATCTAGCTACTGCTATGGACCCGTAGTCCAAGGATGAACTACTCACGCATCACTCTAGAGGAAGGCATGGTGATGGAGAAGCCTCCGGTGATGATTTCCTCTCCGGCAGGGTGTCAGGAGACAGCTTCAGAACCCCCTTGATCTAGGGTTGACGATGACGGCGGTTGCGGAACTTTTTGGGGATTTTTGATCAGGTGCCTATGGTTTTCCATTGGAGGGAAATATATAGGCGAAATAGCAAAGGCGGTGGAGCCCTAGGGGGGCCCACACCACCAGCTGGCGCGGCTAGGGGGGAGAACGCCACCCCATGGTGTGGCCTACCTGGTGCCCGTCTTCGACTCCTCTTCGGTCTTCTGGATGCTTCCGGGCAAAATAGGCACTTCGGGCTTCGTGGGGTTCAGTTCCGAGAATATTTCTAGAACAACTTTTTTGGAATAAAAAACTGCAGAAAACAGGGAACTGACACTTGGCATCTTGTTAATAGGTTAGTCCCGGAAAACGTGTAAAAATGCTATAAAGAAGGGAGAAAACATGTACAATTGGCATAATATTATCATGGAGTATCAGAAATTATAGATACGTTGGAGACGTATCATCAGGGTGCCAGAACAGAGATCTTTCCCCTGAAGCTTGTCGCCGGCAGCGGCGGCGGAGCTACGGATGTTTTCTGGGAAAAGGGAGATTACGGGGGCCCACCAAGGTGGCCTCACTGCCCCCAGGCGCGGCCAAGGGGGGCCCGCGCCTGGCTATGGTGAGGGCCCCCTGGTGCCCGTCTTCGACTTGCTTGCGGGGAAATAGGAACTTCGGGATTCGTGGGGTCCAATTCCGAGAATATTTCTAGAAAAACTGTTCTGAAATAATAAAAACAGCAGAAAACATGGAACTGGCACTTGGCATCTTGTTAATAGGTTAGTCCCGGAAAACGTGTAAAAATGCTATAAAGAAGGGAGAAAACATGTAGCAATTGGCAAAATATCAATATGGAACATCAGAAATTATAGATACGTTGGAGACGTATCAAGCATCCCCAAGCTTAGTTCCTACTCGTCCTCGAGTAGGTAAACGATAAATCAAAATAATTTCTAAGGTGACATGCTACCACACAATCTTGATCATCATAGTAATGTAAAAGCATATGTAAGCTGAGATCATAGAACTAAAACACAAACATGATAAATAGAACTTTAATAATAAAGCATAGCAATCACTTTGCATCTTGAGAAGTAACTCAAATAAAAGATCATGAATAACAATGCAAATAAAGATATACGTTTGTTTCAAGTATAAAGAAAGCATGGCAAAGTGATATTTCGCAAGTCCTTAAGAGTGGGGCAAAACATAAATGCCAGGACACCTTCAAAGTTTATGAAGAAGACTAGAACAAATAATTAGAGAATTAGAAATAACACATCATGAATCAATTAATAATGTTTCTAGGACAAATGCACATAAAACTTATAATGGAAAAAATGCTCTCTCAACTATATATAAAGTTAGAAGATGAAGACTCAACATAAAGTAAAATAAAGGCCCTTCGTAGAGGGAAGCATGGATCACTCATGTGCTAGAGCTTTTATTTTATTAAACATAGGTATTAAAAGTTTTACACTCCATCCATGTTACACAAACCATGGCTAATCGAATCCTCGGGTTCCTGCCAACAATCACATAACATGGAGGAGTGTCTATATTTTGGGAGATGTATGCTAATGTGAACAAATGATAAACAGAAAATACAATACGTCACAAGCCAAGTAGATTTCACAGGAGAGGCTCCCATATGAAGGACACAACTGGTGTAGAAGGTCATCCCTCTTTCTCTTTTGTTTACACAATTATGCTTTGACTGATAAATCAATGGCAAAAATAGTGAAGAGATTTTGTGTGTATTAATTTGGGGCTGGGCACCCCGCCGCCAAATCTTCTATCAATTGGATAAGAGGATGAAGGCACTAGTCCATGGTGTGAAATCCAATCAACAAGTGAGCTAAAGATTCTCTATTTACTTCCTAATGAGCAAAAACAGGAACACATAGGAGGAATAATTTTGAAGGTTTTAAAGGTAACCCATGAGCAATTTACTTGGAGTGGCAGTTAGATACCACATGTAGGTAGGTATGGTGGACACAATGGGAAAACTTTGGTTTTAGGGAGTTGAATTCACTATTAGAATTCCATACTCAGTACAGGTGGAGGCTAGCAAAAGACTGGGAGCGACAAATCAAGAGAGCATAAGAGCCATAACCATGCATAGCGACATAAACATCATTAATCAAATCATAAGTGGCACCACGAATTCTGAAACTAAATTATAATAGAGGCTATTAGTGACTGTTTCATAGTCATAAACATGGTGTGAGCATCCGCCAAGTCAACCAAATAAAACATTCAAAGGAGAATACCACAAATTTATGCTTCAATGTGACAAGAACAACTCATGATTCTTTCAATGGCACATTAAACACTCTCAGATATTTGAGGATAATCATTCTACTCAATAACCACTAGGATTTACAACTAAAATAACATCTAGCATGGTATGAAAAAGTCTAGCCACGGTCTATACAAGCTTCTACTTGCACCGTTAAACATTCTACCTCATGCAGCAGTTTCTTTTCCCAACAAGCACCATACAAATCATGCTTTAACAAAAATTCTATACATTCTATAGCAACAAAAAAATGAGAGTACTCACATAACACTACTAAAACTAACATCTCTGAATAAGAGATGCAATCAAAACAAGAGCTGAACAGGCATTTTCGCAATAACTAGAAGAAAAACTAAGACTACTAGCATAACAAGTATTCAAATGAAAAAGCGGAGAGTGTCTATCTCCAAACAAGTATGCTAGGTCCAATGTTATTATTTGAGCAAGAAAAAAACATCTGGAAAAAAAGACGCTCCAAGTAAAGCACATAAGATGTGACCGAACAAAAATATAGTTTCACTAGAAGTGACCTGATAATTTGTCGATGAAGAAGGGGATGCCTTGGGCATCCCCAAGCTTAGACGCTTGAGTCTTCTTGGAATTTGCTAGGACGTACCTCCAGGGAATCCCCAAGCTTAGGCTCTTCATTCTTCTTGATCATGTCATATCATCCTCTTCTCTTGACCCTTGAAAACTTCCTTCACACCGAAGTTCTCACAATCTTCATTAGTAACGTTAGTGCAAATCAAAATAATAAATTCACATGGTTCAATTTCAACACAAGCCTAACACTCATAAACACATTAGCTACTGTCACAACTTCTTTTAAAACTCTTTTTCTCAAAAGAACACCAAAAGAAACAGATTAAGATGCAAATGCAATTATTGGCAGAAATCTGTCAAAACAGGGCAGAAGGCAAAGATGTTTTTTTATAAAATCTTCTGTTGCTAAAATCAAAAAGTGTTCAACTAATAAAAGTTGCATAGATATCCTAGGATTACGCTTAAAAAAACTCAGGTCATTTTGAATTTTTCTGTGATTTTATATGAATTTAACTATGGATAGAGGAAATCTGTTTACTGCGCAAAAATCCGAAATATAGTCTCAACTTTCCACTAGAGGCTTTACTTGACTCAACAAATACACAAAATAAAAGATACAGAGGGGTTCCTAAGGAAATAGACAACACCCAGGTGCAAAGAAAACAAAAATAAACGACGTAAAACGGGTTGAAAACGGAGAAATAAAACGGGTTGTCTCCTGGAAGCGCTTTTCTTTTAATGCCTTTCAGCTAGGCACAATGATTTTTAAAAGATGCTCACATAAGAATAAGAGTTGAAGCACAATAAGAGAGCATCAAGAATAAAATATAAAACACATTTAAGTCTAATCCACTTCCTATGAAAAAGAATCTTGTAGAAAAACAAGTCAACGAAGCACAAAGTGACTAGCATGGGAAGACAAAATAAGTGCAACTTCAAAAATTTCAACATAAAGAGTGGAAACTTGATATTTTTAAGATGCATCAGACAATGTTTCCCTCGCTCATAATAACTTTCAGTAGCATCATGAATTAAATTAACAATATAACTATCACACAAAACATTCTTATCATGAGCCACCTGCATAAAAGAATTATTACTCTCCACATAATCATAGTCATTCTTATTAATAATGGTGGGAGAAAACTCAAAAAAAAATAGCTATCATTATTATTCTCATCACCATAAACATCAAATATAGGAGGCATATTGTAATCATAATTAATTTTCTCCTCAATAGTAGGTGGACTGAAAATGTCATATTCATCATTGAAATCATCATATATAGAAGGCATATCATGATCACAATAAAATTTACCATTTATAGTAGGTGGAACTAGAATACCACGGTCATTATAATAATCATATATTGGAGGCAAAGTATCATCAAAGAAAATTTCCGCCTCAAAACATGGGGGACTAAAAATATCTTATCCATCAAAAGTAGCTTTCCCAAGCTTAGACTTTTCAAAAGCATTAGCAATAATGGTGTTCAAAGAATTCATACTAATAACATTGCTATCACTATTATGCAAACAAACTTCCACAGGTTTTTTTAATTTTCTCTTCAAACACTTCATGTCCTAACTCAAGATAAAGATCATAAAGCTCTCTCATACTTTTGTTGTTTTCCATTAAGCTTAACTAGTGAAAATAAAAACAAGAAACAAAAATATATAATATTATAATTGCATAATCTAAAGGAAATAACTCCGAGCACTCACACCCGAGGATGTGAGTACCTTTTACCTTAGCTCCCCCGCAATGGAGCATGAAAAGAGTTTGATGTCTACGCACACTTCTATTCTTGTAGAAAGTGTTGGGCCTCCGAGTGCTGAGGTTTGTAGAACAACAATAAGTTTCCCTTAAGTGGATCACCCAAGGTTTATCGAACTCAGTGAGGTAGAGGTCAAATATATCCCTCTCAAGCTACCCTGCAATTAAGATACAAGAAGTCTCTTGTGTCCCGAACACACCCAGTATACTTGTCAGGTATATATGTGCACTAGTTCGGCGAAGAGATAGTGAAATGCGAGCAATATGGATGGTTATAAGTAATAATAGAAATCTGAGATAAATATGGAAGCAAGAAAACATGTAGCAGAACAGGCGTAAAATGGTGTTTCAATGCTTGGAAACAAGGCATACGGATCCTACTTTCACTAGTGGACACTCTCAACAATGATCACATAATTGAATAACTAAATATCTTCTCTTCACTATGCTACTCTTAACCCTCTCCGGTTGGATAACAAACACTAATCATTGTGTAGGGCTGCAAAAAGCATTCCTTAAAGTAAACGTTCCCATGTCTAGTTAGCCTCACACTGTCAACTTGACCAGCCTAGAAGGTACTAGACGAACACCACAATTCATTGAGGAGACACTGATACGTCATAAACGTATCCCTAATTTCTGATGTTCCATGTTATTTTCCTATTGATTCCCATATTTTTTTCCTTACACTTTATGTCATTTTTACACGTTTTCCGGGACTAACCTATTAACAAGGTGTCACAGAGCGAGTTCCCTGTTTTCTGCTGTTTTTTGTTTCAGAAAAGTTGTTCTGGAAATATTCTCGGAATTGGAAAATTCAAAAGCCAGAAGTCCTAAAAGTACCGGAAGCTTCAAGAAGTCCCGAAGAGCCCCAGAGGGGGGCCACAGGGTGGCCACACCATGGGCTGGCGTGGGTCCAGCTGGCCGCGCCACCTGGTGCTGTGGGCCCCCTGGCCACTGTCGAAGAGTCGTGTCGACAAATCCCTCGGGTAATCCGGTAGGGTTTCGAGTAGCGGAACGATGTACGCGTTGGTGATCTCGACGGCTAACAAGGGGCAAGATTTACCCAGGTTCGGGGCCCTCGTAGAGGTAAAACCGTTACTCCTGCTTGTCTGATCTGTATTATGGCGAGATAGTCGAGCTGTTTACAATGGCGATGCCATGGTGAGGTGTATGGGGTATCCCGTGTATTCCCTAGTCTAGTTGTGGCTTGTATCTTCCTATCTCTAGATTGGATCCCCTTTTTCTCTCCTCTCTCCTCGCTTTATATATGCAGCCAGGAGGGGGTTACATGAGTCCTAGTAGACTACGTATAGGAGTTCTTGTCTTGACCTGCAAGTCTTGCGGGTGGGCTTCTGTTGGGCCTTCTAGAACCGCGGGATATCACCTATCTTTGGTCCTAGGTCTTGGGCCTTGGACCGAGTAGACTCACTCGATAGGTCCAGGAATCATCGGCACGTCAGTAGCCCCCGAGTGTTTATTCGACTGAGAACAGTAGGGTAAGCACTCAAAGTTTGTTCTTGATTTCTTCGACTGGTCATTCAATCGTCTGATTTGGAGGGTGCATACCCTGTGCACGATGCGCTTCTGTACTCGAGCATCGAGTGATAAATGTGCCTTGTGTTGGTTGTTTTCGCAGAAGGATACGGCTCAGTCGCTTGGCTCTCCTGAAAGATCAGGGCCAATTAATTGCATCTAGGAAAAAAAACGGTTTTGTCCTACACAAATTCGAGACCTCCGACTCGAATCCGGCGAGGTGATCGTTGCGACTGGGCCGTTGAGGTCTTACCGAGTCGAACTTAACCTACAGGGGTACCCAGTGTGTCCGCTAAGATTTTTCTTCGTTTTGTTGACACGGAAAGTTTACCGGAGGACGCAGTTTGAGTGCGATTTCAGGCCCAAAAGAGAGATCCTTGGGTCTTACCTTCGTACTGGAAAGAATACGGCGTCCGGATGTGCCTAGTCGGCCGAACGATCTAGGATAATGATGTGTAAATACATCGTTTGGTAGAGTTGCGGGAGCCGCATACTCGTGATTTTACCTTGGACGTTTTCTTGCGATTCTTCGGGTGAAGAGATATTACTTCTTGATATAGTGCGAAAGAGATTTTGCGCTATGAAGTTTACACGAAATAAATTTCGTCTTGATGTGCCCATACGAAAGAGATTTCATGTCAGGGTGACTATGCGAAAAGAAATCTCGCGTCCATACGAAAGAGATTTCGTGTCAGTGTGCTTATGTGAAAGAAATTTCGCGTCTTGATGTGCCCATAAGAAAGATATTTCGTGTCAGTGTGCTTATGCGAAGGAAATTTCGCGTCTTGATGTGCCCATACGAAAGAGATTTCATGTCAGGGTGCTTATGCGAAGGAAATTTCGCGTCTTGATGCTCATACGAAAGAGATTTCGTGTTAGACAACCCATACAAAAGTATTTCGTGTTAGGGTGTCCATTCGAAGAAATTTTTCGTCTTGATGCTCATACGAAAGAGATTTTGTGTTAGAATGCTCATACGAAAGTAATTTCGTGTTAGGGTGTCCACACTAAGAAATTTCGCGTCTCGATGCTCATACGAAAAAGTTTTCGTGTCGTGAGGTATTCAATGACGTCACCGCACACTCGCCTGCACTCGCCTCCTCCCGATGGGACGTGACGAAGTGGGACAGAGCGCCCGGGGCCCATACGAAAGTAAATTCGTATTAGGGACTCGCGATTTTCTTTTGGACACGCAGCATGTCGAATCTTCATCTCAACAATTCGCTCGGGTGAACCCATAGGGTTTCGATTAGGAGAATCTCTAGGCGCTGGTGACAATCGTCGGTTAAACAGGGGTCACGATTTATCCAGGTTCGGGGCCCTCGTAGAGGTAAAACCCTTACTCCTTCTTCTGTCGATCTGTATTTACGAGTAGATCAGTTACAATGGGGGTTGCTCAAGTCGAGAGTATGATCTAGATCTCAAGGCTTTGGTGGTGCGGTATTGCTTGTCCCCCTCCTGGTGGTTCTCCTGGCCTTATATAGGTGACCAGGTCCCAAACCGTACCCGGGGGGGGGGGGGACTCAAACCCTAACCTAAAGTCGGTTACAAGTTTCCTAACTTGACGCGCAAGGCTTAGCGGGTGGGCTTTGATTGGGCCTTCTAGAATAGTATACGACATCTCCTCTTGGGCTTAGGTCTTGGGCCTTGGACCGGGTATCCTTACCCGATAGGTCCAGGGTCCATCCCTTTGTCAGTAGCCCTCGAGCGTTTACTCGATTGAGATTTTCTTCTCGGGTAGACGCTCAAAGTGTTGTCTTGAATTCTTTCGGCTAATTATTTCAATTGTTTTCCGTTTGGAGGGCGTGTACCCTACGGGATGAGTTTTTATGCCCGAGCATCGAGCGATGAAACTTCCTGTATTTTTTGGCTGTTTTCGCAGAAGGATATGGCTCAGTTTCTTGGCTCTCCGGAAAACTCAGGGCCAATTAATTGCATCTAGGGCAAAAACAGTTCTGGCCTACACAGATTCGAGACCTCCGACTCGAATCCCATGAGGTGATCAATGTGACTGGGCCATAGAGGTTTTATCGCGTCGAATTTAACCTATAGGTGTACCCGGCGCGTCCGCTAGGATTTTTCTTCGTGTTGTTGACACGGAAATTTACCGGAGGACGCAGCTTGAGTGCGATTCCAGGCCCACAAGAGAGATCGTTTGGGTCTTACCTTCATATTCGAAAGAATACGACATTCGGATGTGCCTAATCGGCCGAACGATCCAGGGAGGGGATGTGTGTACATCGTATGATTGAGTAGCAGGAGCTGCGCACTCGCGAGTTTTGTCTAGAGATATTTCGAGTGAAAAAATCTCCCTTGTTTTTTTATGCACAAGGATATTTGTCTTTGTAGTCTTCTGTCCATACGAAAGAGTTTTCGTGTCTGGAAACCTTGTTTAGCCCATACGAAAGAAAATTTGGTGTGTGGGGTTTTTATGCGCAAGAGTTTTCGCATTTTGTTATGCCCATACGAAGCAAATTTCGTGTCTGGGATCCTACCCGAAGGAATTTTCGGGTCTGATGAGGTGCACAATGACGTCATTGCGCACTTTGTTCGTTCTGACTCCTCCCGATGGGACGTGACGAAGTGAAAGCAAGGTATGCTGGCCCACCTTGTCAGCTTTTGACCGGAAACGAGACGTCATTTCCGGTTTTCCCGCGAGCCGCGTGCAGTATATGCGCACGATCTGCTGTTAAGATTGTGGCACGAAACAGCTTTCACCGCCTCCTCGTTTCCGCTTCACGCGTGGCAGCCGCGATGGGTACCACGTTGCTCGATGAACGGCTGATATCGAGTGGCCCTGTATATATATTGTCCTTAGGTGGAAAGTGAAAACCCCCCGTTCATTTGCTTCCCTGCCTTCTTCTTCCTCGCGCTCATCTCCTCCTCTGCAAGCACGTACAAGTTCCCATGGCGGGAGGAAGGAAACGCAGCGCCGCTGCTTCAGCTTCGAAGGCGCCCGAAGATGCCCCCGTGCCACCCGCCCCGCGGTCAGGCGACTAGCACTCCGCCAACACGACGAACAAGAGCATCAAGGAGATGCAGAGGAAGGGGCTGCTGCCCCCCGAGGCCGAGAAGCGAGTTCGCCTCGGCAAAAAGGAAGAGGTACCAAAGCCTCACGCGAGCGAGCGCGTGATCTTTGCGGATCACGTCTCGCGCGGGCTCTCGCTCCCCCTCCATCCTTTTCTTCTTGGTTTGTTGTATGTCTATGGCATACAGCTCCATGATTTGCCTCCAAATGCGGTGCAGCACATCTCGTGCTTCATCGTACTTTGCAAGTGCTTCCTGGGCATCCGCCCGCACTGGGCCTTTGGAAAGCCCTATTCAAAGTGCGGATCTTCCGTGAGAAGTCGCGGGTAGAGACCGATCTTGGCGAGACGCTACGCACTGGCGGCTTCGGAATCCAGGCGAAGTCGGATAGCTCCTACTTCGAGATGCACTTCATCGACTCCGCACAAGGGTGGAGGAGGAAGTGGTTCTATATTGTTGATAACAGCGCGGGTGGAGCTCATGAATTACACCCGTTCGCTGTCTTGAAGCGGCGGAAGTCCTAGGCGCACATGCTCTCGACCGAAGAGAGTCGAGTCATCGCCCCGCTACTCGCCAAGGTAACAGCTCTTCGCGATCAGACCACAGAGGGTCGCGCTGAACAGCCTGCATCTGGCGAGTGTATTCCTCAAGCGTAGGATCCAGCCTCTCCAGGAGAGGCCTTCGACCATGTGGGAGTACCAGGGCATCGAAGACCCCAGCTGTATGAGCCGGGATATTCTTTCAAACGGTGAATTCGAGAAGAAAATCGCGAGCATCACCAGGATGAAGGTGGGTGAGACTTTCCCTATTTGCCCTATGGCAGCATTCGAAGCTTCAAGACCTCCTCAATCTGATGTAAGTTTTTATTCTCTTCTCTGCTTTAACGTTTTTCCTTATTCGAGAGTTTGTCGAATGAGTTTTTCCTTCTCTCCTTCTTGTTTTCCTTCTATAGAGTTTGGGGGTAGCAAACTGCTACCCGCCAATTTCCGATAAAGATGCCTCGGACTTGCTGGCGAGCAACCTGGAGGTTCCCCTTGACACCAGCGTCGCCGAGGCCGACTCAAGTTCTGAGCATGGTTCTTCGGATGACGTGGAAGAGTCGGGTAGTGACCTCCACCACCGCAAGCGCCGCAGGGAGGGGGACGATGAAGCTACCTCCAAAGATAATTCTTTGGGTGGAGGATCTGAAAAGGTAGTCGAGCCTCTCCTCGTGACTCCCTTGAACGTGCTTCCTCCTCCCGCTCTCAAGTCAAAGATCTCCACCGCCTAGAATGCGGATATGCTGGATGACGACGACGACAAGTGAGTTCTTTCTTTCCTATCATCCTTTAGTGGAAAGTTTCTTCTCGCTCTTCCTTATGTTGTTGTATTTTCATGACAGGCTTCAATCCATCAGCCCTGGCCAGTTTGCTTCCTCTATTCCCTCCACGAAGAAAAAGGATGTTGCTGCGGGTGAAACTCCAATTGCTAAGGCTGTCCAAAATTCGCCGAGCCCAGCTCCAGCAGCTGCGGCTACGGATTATAAGTTGCCTAGCTTTGCGGGTGGAGCCTCGGCTTCGAAAGAAGATTCGGGTAGCTCCGCTGACCCTCTGCGCACCGCCCAAGGCCAAGTAAACCTTGTTATCTTCCACTTTGCTTATTTATGATTCTTTTATCGGGTGCACGGCAGTGCTCCCGATGGGAGTAGCCCCCGAGGATGTGGTCAATCGATTGCGATTGTCTATAGACTCAATACTTAAGCTTCTTTCTTTTCTTGAATTTATCGGGCGCACGGCAGTGCTCCTGATGGGAGTAGCCCCCCGAGGCTATACTCGACTGTTTGCAGTCGTGAATAGGCTCAATTTCTTTCCGTTCTCTCTAACTTGACCTTCGTCTTGTGTTTTTGCAGTCTCTTCTTGATTCTCTTGTAGCCATTGGTCGCCACGTACTTTCGGCTGAGGCAGATTGCGTATCCCTTCGGGTGGATCGTGATCGACTCGTCCCGATGGCCAAGCTCTCCAAGGTAAATTGATCTGTTCCCTCTTTCTTGTTTTTTGTGATCATATGGATTCCCTTAGGCTAAAGTTCGCTGTTGTATAGCTCAAGGTGATCTCCTGAAGGCCGATAAAACTGATGTTGTCACTCGGGTGAAAACCCTTGAGGCCGAGTTGGAGACCGCTCGAAAGGAACTTGAATCCTCTCGCAAGCGGTCGACTGACTTCGAGGGGAAGCTCGCTGAGGCCCAGGACGCGCTGAAGCAACTAGAGGAGGCTGGCGCTAAACAGGACAATGATCTTTTTGGCTTCATTCGCCCGCTGGCCTAGAAATTCGCGGGTAAGTTTCACTTAATTTCCGCTGTGTTGTGACTAGGTTGGTTGTATTTGGAATTTATGAAGTTTCTTTGCATATGTCCTTGGCGTTGCGCTGGAGCTGCCCGGGGTTCAACGAGTGGACAACCTGACGAATTCTTGCGCTCAGCTCTAGAAACATGCGAGTGGGATCTGCTCCCTCGTTGGCGAAGCCATTCGAGTGCTGACGCAATTCCACGAGCGTCTTCTGGTGGATGTCGTGGTTCCGTCCACGCTGGATGGTCTTCTGAAGGTTTTCCTGGAGGGCGATCTCCTTCAGGCTACTCGGTTGCCCAGTCTAAATGCGGAGCAAAGACTGCCATCCAGTTTGCATTGGCACATGGAGTAGCATGCCTGGATGAGGCGTATTCAAGCCTTCCCATCGATGCTACCACAGGAAAAAAGGTAGCGCTTCGTCCTTTCGGAGATCCGGATGAAGCCCTTGCCAAGAAGCTATCTGAATTGATTGCTCGTGCTAGTCGCAAGGGACATCCTGTCGCGAGTGGCAGTACCTCTGTGGTTCCATAGGATAGACTTGTTTTATTTTTCTCTCTTGATGTAATGAATCTTGGGATGTATTCCCGTATTTTTCCTTTAATCGAAGTGTTCTTTGATGTCTGAGATGTGATTCTTTGCGACTGATCGTTATGAGTTCCTTCCGATGGGAGTAGCCCCCGAGCACATGTTAAGTAGGTGGTATGATCCTCGAGTGGGGAGTCTTAAAATGTTTCTTAACTTTGTTTCTCTTTCCAGGTAGTAGGTGCTGGCGCGGGGTCTTCGAATGGATCTTCTGTACGATTGGATCCCCTTGTAGCCGCTGCTAGTACCTTTTCTTCTCTTCGTGATCACGTCGCGGATGGAGAACGCAAGTTGACAGCTTTGCATGGAGTGGCTGATGTGGCAAAGTCGAAACAAAAACTTGCAGCCGAGCATGAACAGTTCGTGATGGAAGAGCTGGCAGCTGTTGCCAAAGATATGCTTTGTAAGCATGCGAGCCCCCTAGCACTTTGTTAGATTACCTCATATTCATTATTTAACTCTTTGTACTTATCTTTGTAGTTGTTGAGCCTGACGGTCTATGTGAAGGCATCGTAACCCAGCGGTTGTGCACCCGCAGTCTAGGTTGCTGGTTCGAACCTTGGTTCCCACAGACGGCGCCAATTGTCGAATCTGCATCTCAACAAGTCCCTTGGGTGAACCCATAGGGTTTTGATTAGGAGAACTTGTGGGCGCTGGTGACAATCGTCGGCTAAACAGGGGGCATGATTTACCCAGTTTCGGGGCCTCGTAGAGGTAAAACCCTTACTCCTGCTTCTGTCGATCTGTATTCACGAGTAGATCGGTTATAATGGGGGGTTGCTCAAGTCGAGAGTATGATCTCGATCTCAAGGCTTTGGTGGTGCGGTATTTCTTGTCCCCCTCCTGGTGGTTCTCCTGGGCTTATATAGGTGACCAGGTCCCAAACCGTACTCGGGGGGGGGGGGGACTCAAACCCTAACCTAAAGTCGGTTACTAGTTTCCTAACTTGACCCGCAAGGCTTTGCGGGTGTGCTTCGACTGGGCCTTCTAGAATAGTATACGGCATCTCCTCTTGGGCTTAGGTCTTGGGCCTTGGACCGGGTATCCTTACCCGATAGGTCCAGGGTTAATCCCTTCGTCACAACAAGTGCTGTCTTTTGTTTCGAGTGATGTGTCTGAACATCATAGTGCGGAGTCGTGGTTTTTGCGGGAGCCGCATACTCACAATATTCTCCCTCCTACGTGGCGAGTGCCTTTTTGTTTGAAGATTCCGAAGAGAAATAAGCCGTCTGGCTGATGCTCGCGTGATGTCTTGGTGCACTGAGCACTTGTTCTGCCTCCCGATGGGACGTGGCGAGAAGTGTCAGAGACTAGACGTGTCGGAGTTGACACGGTGGAGGTGTACTCGGCACGGCGGACAGAGTCGTCGAGGTGGAGGTGTACTCGACACGGCGGACGGAGTCGACGCGAAAGTCGTATAGTTGACGAGGCGGACGGCGTCGACGCGGTGGAGATGTACTCGACACGGGGGACGGAGTCGATGCGATGGATATGTACTCGACATGGTGGACGAAGTCGACGCGAAAGTCGTGTAGTCAACGAGGACGTGGCGGAGTCGCACGTGTATTAGACGCGGACACTCAGCCACCGAGTCCACACAAGAAGATGGACCCAAAAAGTATTCAAGATGTTCTGATTTCGCGAATTGGCCCACGTTGCTCCATGCGGCTCGTCGAGACAGACAAGTTTGATGTTTTCCTTTTCCTCATCCGAGTTAATATGCGGTTTCTACGACCACAATAAGGACCTGGACGAAGAAATCTGACAGAGCTCCTCAGATACGCGGCCAGCGTGTTAGATGCTTCTGACGCGGTAATCCGTTGAATGCGCGTGTAGCGCTCGTCGGTTGCGCGACTAGCGCTCCCGATGGGAGTAGCCCCCGAGTCTATGTGCGATTATTTGTAATCGGGTATAGACTCAAAGATCTGCTAACGTCGCTTCTTCGATTTATCGGGTGCACGGCAGTGCTCCCGATGGGAGTATCCCCCGAGGCTATGTTCGACTCGCAGAGTCGGGCATAGACTCAAGTTGTTCTGAAGCTAACCCCGTGTGCTTGTCTTTTGTTGGCTCGCGGAGGAGTACATGCGTCGACTCCCGGAGGAGGGTATGTGTCGACTCCGAGCGGAGGATCTGTGTCAACTATCGATTGTTGACTCCGAGCGAAGGATATCTGTCGATTGTCAACTCCGAGCGGAGGATTGTGTCGACTCCGAACGAGGATTGTGTCGACTTCCGACTCCGAATGGAGGATATGTGTCGACTGTCGACTCCGAGCGGAGGATCTGTGTCAACAATCGACTATCGAGTCCGAGCGTAGGGTATCTTTCAATTGTCGATCCCGAGCGGAGGATATATGTCGACTCCGAACAAGGATTGTGTCGACTTTCGACTCCGAGTGGAGGATATGTGTTGACTGGTTCGAAGGTCCAACATTGTGGTTCCCGCGTTGCACTTTGTATGACACTGCCGTAGCCAACGAGGCGGGGCCGAGTGTCAGAATTGATGAACCGGACTCGTGTGTCGAGTGTGGCTGCGGCGAATTCTCGAGTGCGTCTACTTTGCATCACAACCCTTGAGCAACGAGTGTGGCTGCGGCAAAGGACAGCCCCCGAGACGCTTAGTCGAGAGGATTGGATGTAGCGGGGTTGTGCGGCGGGGTCACGATGTTTTCGGGAAGGACCCGACGAGGCGGACCGAGTTGACGCGGCGGAGTCGCGATGCTTTCCGAAGGACTCGATGCAGCGGACCGAGTCGACGCGACGGAGTCACGATGTTTGCCCGACGGACTCGACGCGGCGGAGTCGCGATGTTTTCCTGAAGGACTCGACACGGCGGAGTCGTGATGTTTAACCGAAGGACTCGACGCGGCGGAGTCGCGATGTTTGGCCAAAGGACTCGACGCGGCGAACCGAGTCGACGCGGCGGAGTCGCGATGTTTGTTGTGTGTACATGGAGGGCAATGTTCATGTCGAGCCCCTTGGCATTAGTATGGCGAGTCGCCATGTTTTGTTGACGTTGCTTGACCTTTCCGTCGACTTGCAAATTTATAAAATAACACCCGCGATTTGAATTCGCGAACTTGCAGAGATCCAAAATGTGTCGCAGTGCGCGAGCCGCTGACGGAGATTTAACCGTTGGAATTGGCTCAAAAAAGACGGAGTGGTGAGGGATTGTATTCCTCAGCTTCTCAACGGTGTGATCTCTTAATTGATGCTCGAGACGACTGTGAGAATTGTTTTCCCAAAGTCGCGCGGAGTTCCGTCAGATTCTGACAGGGCTTCAGTGCTCGGGTCATCAACGGATATCTAACTGTCGGAATTTGCCGATTCTTTTTGGATCCAGTAGATAATGTGATTTATCATCTTTACACTGAAGGAATTTTCCATATGAGTTTCGAGCCGCCTTTGATGGTGTCCGCAATATGTACGTTGCTGTTGTCCTGCAGCCTGCACGTGAAGAACGATGTCGATGTAGACGATGATGGCCGTGCGTGATGCCGGCGAGTTCTCGATGAAGTTGAAGGAGCCTAAGTAGATCGAATCCATGGGGCCGAGGACCCAAAGATTTATGTAGATGAGGACGGCGAGACCGTAGATCCAGCGCGTGTTGTTCCCATAGATGGCGCCAATTGTCAAAGATTCGTGTCGATAAATCCCTCGGGTGATCCGGTAGGGTTTCGAGTAGAGGAACGATGTACGCGCTGGTGATGTCGACAGCTAACAAGGAGCAAGATTTACCTAGGTTAGGGGCCCTCGTAGAGGTAAAACCCTTACTCCTACTTGTCTGATCTGTATTATGGCAAGATAGTCGAGCTGTTTACAATGGCGATACCATGGTGAGACGTACGGGGTATCCCGTGTATTACCTAGTCTAGTTGTGGCTTGTATCTACCTCTCTCTACATTGGATACCCTTTTTTTCTCCTCCCTCCTCGCTTTATATATGCAGCCAGGAGGAGGTTACATGAGTCCTAGTAGACTACCTATATGAGTTCTTGTCTTGGCCCGCAAGTCTTGAGGGTGGGCTTCTGTTGGGCCTTCTAGAACCGCTGGATATCACCTATCTTTGGGCCTAGGTCTTGGGCCTTGTACGGGGTAGGCTCACCCGATAGGTCCAGGAATCATCCGCACGTAAGCCACCTCCTGGCATCGCTCTTTCGCCCGTATATACTCCCCGATGCATAAACCCTAGGGACAATCGACATTTTGCGCAAAATACATCCGTAGCTCCGCCACCACCACCGACAAGTTTCGGGGGACAGATCGCTGTTCTGGCACCATACCGGGACGGGGAAGTGCACCCGGAAGCCATCTCCACCGACTCCACCGCCATCTCCATCGCCGTTGCTATCTCCTATGATGAGGAGGGAGTAGTTCTCCCCGGGGGTTGAGGGCTCTACCGGTAGCTATGTGGTTCATATCTCTCTCCCATGGTGTGATCTTTATGTGATCATGAGCTTTGTAATCTAGTTGAATATGTAAATTGATCTTCATCTGTTATGCTACTCAAGTGGTTTTTTTATCTCCGTAAACAATTTAATCACGGTGTAAAGGTGATAGTGTCTGCACGGCATGGTTTAGCATGATATTTATATCTTGTGTTGGAAGATGAACCTATGAAATTGTGACGTTTGTTTAGTACTAATCTAGGCGCTCAAGGTGATATTGTGGGGGTGCCCTAGAGAGGGAATATAGACTTGAGGAGTGTTGTTAAAGCCCTACGCAATGATTAGTGTTTGTTATTCGACCGTAGAGTGGTTCAGAGTAGCATAGTGAAGAAATGATATTTATGCATTCAATTACATTTTCATTGTTGAGAATGTCCTCTAGTGAAAGTAGGAGCCTTAAGCCTTATTTCCAAGCATTGTAACACCATTTTCCACCTGTTCTGCTACATGTTTGCTGGCTTCCGTATTTATTTCAGATTCTTATTATCACTTATAATCATCCATATTACTTGCATTTTACTCTCTCTTCGCGGAACTAGTGCACCTGTACAACTGACAATTGTATTAGGTATGTTGGGGATACAAGAGACTTGCTGTATCTTGATTGCAGGGTTGCTTGAGAGGGATATATTTGACCTCTACCTCCCTGGGTTTGATAAACCTTGGTAATCCACTTAAGGGAAACTTGCTGCTGTTTTAAAAACCTCTGCACTTGGAGGCCCAACACTGTCTACAAGAATAGAAGCGTGCGTAGACATCAAGCTCTTTTCTGGCGCCGTTACCGGGGAGGTAAGGTAAAAGGTACTCACATCCCCGGGTGTGAGTGCTCGAAGTTATTTCCTTTAGATTCTGCAATTATATCTTTTTGTTTCTTGTTTTTATTTTCACTAGTTAGGCTTAATGGAAAACAACAAAAATATGAGAGAACTTTATAATCTTTATCTTGAGTTAGGACATGAAGTGTTTGAAGAGAAAATTAAAAAACCTATGAAAATTTATTTGCATGCTAATATAAATGTTATTAGTATGAATGCTTTGAACACTATTATTTCTAATGCTATGGAAAAGTCTAAGCTCGGGGAAGCTAGTTTTGATGAATATGATATTTTAGTCTGCCAATGTCGAGACATCGTAGTAGTTTTCATAGACGGGGGTGACATGAGACTACGGTAGAGACGTGGGTAACGGGATCGCGTAGTAGACTATGAACACCAGATTTTACCCAGGTTCGGTACGTCGCGACAGTACGGCGTACCTACTCCTGCACTTCTCACTAATCAGGACTAAAGCCTGTAAACAAGGTTACAATGTGAGGGTGTAGATCTAGCTATTCGGCGAGGATGAACTTCTCGGCGAGTTGGTCTAGAACTTCTCTGTTATGCGATGCTTATTATATTTAGCTCCCGTCCGGCTTTATATAATAGCCGGACTAGGGCTTACAGAAAAGGAAACCTAGAAGACTACGGGAACTTGTAACTTGGAAAGCAAGGAATCCGTCTTCTCCTCCAAGCCAGATCACGTGGGCCGCGATCCGGGTTCTTCTAGAATCCGGCTTCTGTGCGTCGGATTACTGGGCCGCCCAATGGACCTAAGCCCACTACCACTTAGGCCACCCTGGTAATCCGGCACTTTGTCTACCATCTTCTATACCCCTATTTGGTATATATCCGACAGTAGCCCCCAAGAAGGATTAAAACTCTGATTCTCCGTCTTTCGCCAAATACACTTTGTCCGGGAAATATTGATTCAGCAGTCTTGATTCTTCTTATTCTTCTTTTGAAAGATATGGTAACATGAAACTCGGAATCCTGAAAATCCGGCTTTTCTCTCACGATCCTTCGCGGAAAAGGAACTCCTGATGTCAGCGCTTAAATCATGCTGACGCAGGCGACGTTTAGTTTCACGCGGGAAACCCTGCAACGTATCTCTGACAGATTCTCACGGGAAACGAGGAGATAGTCATAATTTCCCTGTCGTTTCATTTCCCGGATTTTCCGGCGAGCGACACGCGTCGAACATCCAACGGTCAAAATAGCCGTTGGCACGCATCTAAACGGTTTTCCGGCTATAAAAAGCCGTCCTCGTCGTCAACGAAAACTTTCCACACTCCTCACTGCCCACGCCATTGACGCGAACGAGCTCGAGAGCAAAGCACCGTCCCAAGCGCACTTAGCCTCCAAGCACGCCGGAACGCAACGCGCCACCACGAGATGGCCTCCTCGCCGTCCTCGCCGACTCGCGCCGCCATCGACAACCTCATCGGCGACTTAGATGCGCAACTGGGATCGCTAAAGCACACCGGCGGCGAGCCGGAGAAGACCGCGGCCTCCGCGGCGGGTGGAGCGAACCTTTCCGCCACCGCGGACATCGCGGGATCGAGCTCCGCAGCCTCCCCGCCGTTTGCTCCAGAAACGGCGGAGGTCAAGATCCATCCCCACGACGATGAGCACTTTGCTACCGGAGTCAACAGAGAAACAGAATTTGTCGGTAACTGGAGTCCGAGTAATACTTCTCTCGTCCTTCTTCGTCGGATGTCAAAGGAGGGATTAATAGTTAAGGGCAAATGGCGAATCTCGAAAGGTGAACCCGAGCCCAAGCCAACAAACGGAGAACGCGTCCTCCTTACCTCTCATATCACGAGAGGTATGGGTTTTCCCCCTTCCGCCTTTTTTCTAGACGTCCTTAACTTTTATGGCGTTCAACCACATAACCTTTCTCCGAATTCCATCCTCTATTTAGCCAGTTTCCAAGCCCTTTTCGAAGGATATCTCGGGATAGCTCCTGACCTAGATTTTTGGCAACATTGTTTTGAGGTAAAACATAACATCACAAATGGTATCTCACCTATCTGTGGGACCATATCTTTCACTCTCAGAAAATTCAGAGAGGACTGGTATCCAAAAATAAAAATGCCGGAACCTAACCAATCTTGGCTAGGTTCTTTCTTTTATCATCTGGACATTCCATTCCCAGGCAAAGAAACTGGGGTTCCTCCCTTTGTTAATTCTGCCGCTACTCCTCGCGAAAGTTGGACAACTGCAGTAGTAGAAAATCTACCAGAAAACCTAATGAAGATAAAGCGGCGGATCGCCAAACTTTCTTCCTCTCAACCTTCTTTGACTGGGAAGGATACCGTTTTATGCTGGTTCGGTCGTCGTATCCAACCTCTCTCTTTTCGTTCCCGACTCCTTTGCGAATACCAAGGACCAGAAGATAACATGAGAGGAACATATAAGGCCTATTCCAAAAAGGATTTTATAGAACGACTTCACCAATTGGTCGCCGCTAGTAGTCAGATTGAGGAAAATCTGGCAATTTTTCACGTGGAAAATCTGGTTCCCAAGGTATTTTATCTTTCCTTATTTCCGAGTTTTCCTCAGATTACCTTCTTTCTCCGCTTTTTAACATATTGTTAACTCTTTCCTAGTTTGACGAACTTGGAGCAAATGATCTTGCTTCCGATGCTGAGCTCAGCGAATTACATGCCAGGTTTTACAACAATCGGAAGCGCAAAAGACAGTCTGCTATCAAAGAAGAATCTCCTTCTTCAACCATGGGCATGAGGGGGAGAACGGAAACACAGATGGGCGGAAATTCTCGATCATCTGTTGGAAACGAATCTATTCCCAATCTGGACGATATCTGGATAAAAGAAGAACCATTCGACGACCTCGGATATATTCGTCCAGAGGCTAAGAAATTCTTTGCTCCTGCGCCCCTGATTCGCCCTTGGCCACAAAACGGATTAGTTATTCGCAATGATATCGCATTTTCACCTCGTCAAGTTATACACGATGGCCTTCATCACGTTGGGATTCTTTTCACGGAATATGCCAAAGAATTCAACGAGACGTTGGCCGACTTACGAGAAATGAGCCAGGTAATACTTCCAGCCCCCAAGCATTAAGTTGAATACCTGAATTCTTCTTAATGTTTCTTCGGATGCTTGTACAAACTTAAGCATCTGGCTTTCATTTCCGTGTTCAGCATTCCGCAGACGCCATAAACTTGGAAGTTTTTAAGAAGCTTAGCCTCAAGAGTAGAGAAGTAAAAACCCTTCAATCTGCTATTGAGCTAAAAAGCAATGAACTGACGTCATCTCAGCGACAACTATCAAAAGCCACAGGTATTTTACTTTATGCAGTTATTTTCTCTGAAAAATGCTTGCCGGATCTTTTTGTAAACTCGGAATATTTTCTTGCCCTCCAGCCGCCTTAGCCAAAGCTAAAAAGCTAGCGGAAAACGCTTTCCATGTCTCTCGGCTTCGTGAGGAGAACTCGAACCTTCGAAAGGAACTTTTGAAAGTTCAAGAAAACCTAGAAGCCAGTAATCTGGCCCTTGGGATTGCTCAATCCAAGGCTTCTTTACAGGCAGCGGAAGATAACTCTATTATCAATGATTTGAAAAGTATGCTACTCCCGCGTATGAAAGAAGGCAACGAAATTGACAAGGTTCTTGGTAAGCTAATTCCTTTTACCAATGTCTTCATGTCTTATTTCTTGTATCTTTTCGTCTAATTTTTTCTTTTGTCAAAAAAGCAGGAAATTTTCCAGGAATTTCTCGGACTGAAAAGATCCGGGCCTTTGGGGAAGTGTGGAACTTAATCAGGAATGCAGGAATGCAACTGATTAACAAATTCCTTCCCACAAGTACTATACAATTTTCGGAAGTTTACAAACTTCCGGGTGCTATCAAAGGGATTACAGAGTCAAAAGAATCCATCCTTCGTTCTGCCGCACGAGGTGGTGCGCGCATGGCACTTGGCCTTATGCGTCTACACTACCCTAACGCCAAATCCTGGCGCCTAGCATCCTGTGTCCCTCAAGAATATACAGAAGCGCAACGAAATGCGATTTTTGATGAAGTTAAAGGGCACGCTACCAAGATTGCCTCTATGGTCAATATTTTCATTACTTATCCGGAAGAAGAAGTGCCCGCAGCCCCCGAGAATGACAGCAATGATGAAGACTCGGATGTGTGAGGCAGTGCACTTGACCTGGATGATGGATGCGTGTAGGAGCATACAATGCAACTCATATTGTAATGCTTCTGTTCCATTTGTAAAAACAAGAACTCCGCCTTTTGCAGCTTTGAATTATGAAATTCCTTGCAAAGTTTTTCGGGTTTGACTATTCCTTTATCTTCTAAGTAATCTGGCGAATATGTTTTAACTGCCCTTAGTGTTTGAAATGGCTCAACTAGCAATATGAATTGTCATGCCGAGTAACTGGGGACGAACCAAACAGTTTTGAAACTCGGAAACATGGATCATGCTAAAGGCATTTTTACTAACTAGTTCCAGTAACCCAACACATACACAATCAGATAATACTTAAAGAATAGTAAGGAACTTTCTTGAAACTTGGGCACGCAGGCACAATCCGAGTTTCCTTTAACCTTTTAACAGGCTGAATCATTCAGCTTTTAAACACCGAGCACGCAGGCACAATTCGGGTTAACATTGAGTGTTTTGTAAGATCATTGGGAAATAGATAAAGATGGAATCATGGTTTGTACTGTAATTTACTTGTAAAAACATAGATAACAGTATTCCGACAATTTTATTTCATTATCTCAAAAGATGTTTACATAGATATTGAACTAAGTATAGAAGGGACGTAACTG
This sequence comes from Alopecurus myosuroides, assembly GCA_028641055.1. NCBI lineage: Eukaryota > Viridiplantae > Streptophyta > Magnoliopsida > Poales > Poaceae > Alopecurus > Alopecurus myosuroides. The sequence goes on from CM054059.1 coordinate 118,361,394, forward strand.
CTGGATGCTCCAAGGCCTTTTTGTCTCTCCTAGCTCATCATCTATTTTTCTCTTTCTTTTGCGATTCGGCTTCTCTGGATCATCTTCCGTATCTCGAATATCGACAAGATAATATGATTCATTCTTCATGGCTTTACTTATGACGAATGGTCCTTCCCAAACTGAGGCCAATTTGTGTTTCCTTTGCTGCACCAACCTCAGCACTAGGTCACCCTCTTTAAAAGAACGATGTCTGATTCTCCGACTATGGTATCGTCGCAAACCTTGCTGGTAAATGGCGGATCTTTGAAGCACAAGCTCTCGTTCTTCCTCTAAGAGATCGACGGCATCCTGTCGTGCTTCTTCGGCATCTAAGTCATCGAAATTCTGCACTCTTGGGCTGTCATGGATCATATCCGTTGGGAGAATAGCTTCCGCCCCGTAAACTAAGAAGAACGGGGTTTGCCCAGTTGACCTATTTGGCGTTCTTCGAATACTCCAGAGTACTGAAGGTAATTCCTCTACCCATGCTCCAGCTGCTCTGTGGAGAGGAGATTCGAGTCTTGGGCGTATTCCTTGCAGGATTGAGCTGTTCATTCTTTCAACCTGCCCATTAGATTGCGGGTGTGCCACAGACGCAAGATCTAAGCGGATTCCCGTTTGTTGGCAATATTTTGCCAGCTCTCCAATGGAGAAATTTGTCCCGTTGTCAGTTATTATGCTGTGTGGGACGCCATATCTCATTACCAAATCAATGATGAAATTTCTGGCCGTTGCACCATCCAGCTTTTTGATGGGTTTAGCCTCCACCCATTTGGTATACTTATCTACCGCTACGAGTAGATGTGTAAGTCCGCCTCTTGCAGTTTTGAACGGTCCCATCATATCTAGCCCCCAGACCGCAAACGGCCATGTGATGGGGATAGTTTTAAGCGCTTGGGCCGGCAAATTGGTCTGCTTGGCGTAATATTGACACCCTTCACACGTGTTAACTATGCGCTCGGCATCTGTCTTAGCTGTTAGCCAGAAAAACCCAGCACGGAATGCTTTTTTGACTATGCTTTTTGATTGAGCATGATGTCCGCAATTGCCGGCATGGATTTTGTCGTGGGATAATCACGGCAGATGTTACCAGGGGTAACTGATCTTGGGGCAAGTCGACACAGGCGTTCGGGAGAGGGTTTAGCTCAAGAGAAGACATGGTACAACTTGATCTGACAGCCGGCAATCGAAGTCGCCGGATCTCTATTCTCGATACAATAACTCGATTAGGGTTTACACTGGATACTCGATATCACACGATATTGCTAGGGTTCTTAGATCTCTACCTAAAACTATACCTGGGGGTCGGTTTATAAAGCACCCGTACCCCCTAGCTTATTCGGCAAGACACACCTCGGATCCTACCCGGACACGGCGTACTAACCATAGCTTTCCTTTACAGTAACCCATAATCCGGGTCATTGGGCCCACAGGCTTGGGCCTCCATAAGCTTCTTTATTCTTAGCCGAATCCTGCACATCATCCTTCGGGCCGGGTTATTCCTCGGAGCTTGGCATACCGGGTTAGTATCCCCCTGTCAGTAGTCCCCAGAATAGCCTGGGCTTCACGGATCTCCTTGAAGCGCTTGCTATTCCCTGCAAAGATATCGATCATACGGTCATATGAAGACCGGGTTAAGATGTTTTGATATTCAGCTAGGCCTTGCTCTTTGGTGGCCATATAATAACCCAAGTTTTCCCTCCAAACACCTTGGTTCAAACTTCTGGGTCCAAACCATAATAACAATACCAAGATCCTTTGCTCGTTAACCAATCCTGTCATCACGGGGCGAATCCCCTTCTTTCTTTTATCCGGATGCTTTGCTCAATACTTGGCGCACATCTCGCAGAAACTTTAGGTAAATAGCCGTTTACCCCCATAATTCTCGGCTTCCACTCACCAAACCGAGCTTATCCATTTGCACTATAAAAAAGCCCCTTAGGAGTGACCCGAACCCTAACGGCTCATTTCCCCCACTCCATTCCTTTCTCCCTCTGAGCTCTCTTTCTCCCTGAGCGCCACCACGGAAATTCCGCGCTCGTCACCGGAACCCATCGCCCGGAGGCTGCGCTCCGCCACCATTCGCACCGCGCCGCCGCCAAGATCCGCCGGCGAATCCTCATCCGGCCCACCAAGAACCGCGAAGGGACACCAAGCCTGCGCCATCTGCCTCCGCAAGGCTTCCCTTAGATCTCCTCCGGTAAATCTTTTGCACCTATCAATTTGCCCTCTCAACCTTTGATTTTTTCCTCAGATTAGATCCAGATCGGTCCGCCTCGGATTTCTTGACTAGGCCAAATTAGAATACCCATAAACTCTTCTAGCTCGCACTCAAGACAAAGCGCATGCTCCAATCCGCTCCCCTACTACCCACAATCATTATTCTTGCCACAAATCCAAAAACAAAACTTCCAATCTAGGCTCGAACCACCCAAATTTTCTGCCTTCGCGTCAATCACCCGGCTAGACCATTCCTTTTCAGTTACTTTTATTCACGTCTGGAACTTAAGCCGCCATCCATTGTATTCAAAAGGCTCCTTCAACATTTAGATCCCATAAATTTCACCACAATGTCTGATACCCGGAAACTTTCAAACTTTGCTCTGCATGCTAACACCCGGATCTCCCGTAACTTTTCATACCTCAATATTATCCGGCCTATACTTAGCCGGCTCGCAACTTCCATGTCTTAATTTCCTTCTTACTTTGTACTCTGCAGGTCAGCCATATGGCTCCCAAGAAACAGGGGAAGACCCCAACCAAGGCCAAAGCCACCAATACCATTTCCGCCAACTGGGCGCGGTCTATGGTCACAAAGGCCAAGTTGGAGGAGCTGGTGGAACTGGGAATTCTTCCTCCTCAGGAAAATATCCAATGGAGGGTACCGGGTAAGGAGACCCGGCCCACCCCTACCAAAGATGAGGTAATCTGTTTCGTGGATCACGTGACCCGGGGTTTTCGACCACCGGGTCACCCCTTTTTCCGTGACATACTTAGCCACTACGGCCTTCGTGTCTTTGATATCGGACCCAACTCTGTGCTAAATATTTCCCATTTTATTGTCCTCTCCGAATCCTACTTGTGCACTCCGCCAAGTCTAGCTCTTTTCATTGAGCTTTTTCAATGCAAACCATGCCGCGAAAGCGGTGATGGGGCGCTTCTCACTTGCGGCGGGGTTTCGATCCAACGCCGCAAGAACTCTCTAATGCCACCCCTCACCCTCAATTCCCATGTCAAGCATTGGCAGCTCTCGTACTTCTACTGCCAGGACACTTCCCCACCCGGCCAAAAGAAACTGCCGGGTTACTCGGAGGGTCTTCTTGATGTTTCCGATAAGTTTAGCGCCTTCGCCCCTAACTCGGATAGGGAGGCAATTCAACCCCTGCTAGCCAAAATTGCTACTCTTACAGCCCAGGGCCTCATCGGGCTCAATCTAGTAAAGACCTGGGTCGATTTTAGGATTCAGCCCAACTCCATCCGCACCAAGTTGATGTGCGAGTATTCAGGAGAACCTTCCGATCCGCTCCGATACTCCGATAACATCTTCGCACCTGGCGACACCCATAAAACCATCAAAGGTTTTTTGACGGAAAAGCTCGAGGTAATCCGGAACATATCCGGGTTAGAGCCCTTCACGCTTGAAAACCCCGCCCCTGAGGTAAAAGTCCGACTCTAACGCCCTTACTTTCATTCTTTCCACTTGATACAGTTGGTAACCTGTGTATTAACACCTTTCAGGCTAATGACGACTTTTGGAAAATCAACGCCTCCCCTAGCTCCGAAAGTCCAGAGGAGCAAGAGGCCGTTCACTCGGATGAAGGTACTCTTCGAATTCTATCTGGTTCCTTCGAATTCGTCATAACCCCTTCATTTTCAACCATAACTTTGATGATATTTCAGAACAAGAGGATGATGAGGAAGAAAACTCGGATGGCAAAGTAGAATCTGCCAGCGACGAGGACGAACCGGAACCGGCAACCAAAGCCGGATCCAAAAGAAAAGCTCAAGAGGCCCCTTCCAAGGTTTCATATCCCCTCCTCGCATTCAATTCACGTCACCTTAATGATATACCTGAGTTATTTTGACATTATTCCACTGGCCATTCTTGAAGGAGTCGCCCATGATCAAGCGTAGGTCAACTCGAAATAACCCGGGTGACAACGTCATCAACCCGGGTATTTCTTCGACCCCCATTCGGCGGGCTGGTAATTATTCTATCTTTTCTCGGCCGGCACATTCCCCTTGAACTATTCTTATATGACATCTAACCTGACAATTTTCAGCCTCTCCCGAGTCTGACGACGGGTTTCCTTGTGACTTCGCGGTGAACACCGGGTAAGATCCCCTTCCGGACGCTCTTCCATACTTCACCACCCTTTCCTGACCGCGTATTTTAACTGCTTCTTGATAACATTTACAGGGCCACGGTCGTCGTTAGCGACCAAGAGGGCATGGAAGACGAGGGCCCGGGTCAGGGGAGCCCGGCCTATAAGACTACTGTCGTGTCTGGCGGTGAAAAGCAAACCTCGCCGATTAAACCGGACGCCCAAGAAACCGAATATCCAATTGCTTCCCATGCGAGCAAGAAGAGGAAAGCCACAACCTTGGGTGCCGAAGGAGTGTCGGATTCCAATGCACAAATGACCCGGGTTCCGCCTCCTTCTAAGAAGAAAACCTCTTCTCGGAATTCCCAAGGCCCCGGGTCTTCTGATACGGGTAAAGATACTTTTGACCAATTGATGAACACGCTCCTCACCATGAAGGCTTCAGAGGGCGATATTTTAGAGCGCATGGCTGCAGAGCACCAGGTAAAAGCGCTTGTCATCTCATATTGCATATCTAGTCCCCAAGTTCCGAGTATGACTTGCAAAAGTTATACTTGGTACTTCACGCCAAATATATTTTATCATAACATCCCACTAATGCTTGCCCTCCTTTCTACTTACAGGCACAGATAACTCGGTCTGATGAAACTTTACTGAAGACCGAACAACGTCTTCTTGCCGAGATAAAACGACGGGAAATCCTTGAGGATGACATGGAAGCTTTGAAGAAGGATGTTTCCAAATATAAGAAGAAGTGCCACACCGCTCGGACCGACTTGAAGAATTTATCGGATCAAATCACCGACACTTACCAGATCTTACTGAGTAAGTTTTTGTCTGCCGACTAACTTCATGCTTCTTGTTATGCACCACTCTGGGTTACTGATGCCTTCTTGCTTCTGTTTCAACTGCAGGTGCCAACCTTGCACCTCCAGAGGAAGATACTATTGCCAAGGCTAGGACCCTGAAGACTGTGCTCCGGACTTTCTTTGCCGGCACAAAATTTATATTGGACGCCATACATTGGCCCACAGAAGCCTATCCGGGTGAAGAGAATCTTGTCCAAGCCTGCTCCACTGTGCCTGGCTGGATTGAACTTTGGAAACGTTCGTCCTGCCGAATTGGAATAACCCGGGCGTTGACCTTGGCCAAAGCCTACTTTCCGAAGCTTGACCCGGCGAAGATAATATCCGGGTTTCCCGAGTTTAAGGCGGATGGTGCCAAATTTACGCCTAAGGACTTCAAGGCCATTCAGTCAGCAGTGCGTCCCTCGGCTACCTCTTTAGCCGATAGCTTGGACCTGAATACGCTAATGGCTGCGTATGACGCCGATGGCAAAGTTATCATAGAGGAGGCACCCCCGCCCTTGGACCTCTTGGAGAAGTGGGCTGATCACTCGGCCAAGAAGAAGGAGGCAACCGCGAAGAGGGAGGCCGAGTTAAGATCAGGGCCATCCGCCTCTACACCGTCCGTCCTTCCACCTATCCGCCCTGGCGCGGTGAGTCCGGGTGGTTCTGCCAGGAAAGCTAAGCAGCAGGCCCAGGAGCAAGACCCGGAAGACCGCACTCAGGAGGCCGAGTAGGGTGATGATGTCATAATACCTGAATCACGTGGAACCTTTTTATTTGAACTATTTATCCCGCCAATGGTGCGCCTGTGCACTTCTGATACCGATGCCATAACTTGTAATGTACTTCTATTCGGTGACATATTTTTGCGGCTTTCCCTGCCCTTTGATAATCGTGCTATTTTGTCTGTTCTTTTGAACTTGTTCTTGATACCCAGCTTTCTTTTTAGCTCCCTTTGTAAGACTCGGTTTTCCGAGACCAGGAATTTTAATACGTGGGCTTTTTCTTTAAGTCCCCAAGACTCGGATGGTGAGGTTTTCGAACTGCGATAGCCACGTAGTTTGTTTCTGTTTCGAAGTCCCCCAGCCCCCATGACCCAAAGTCCGAGTAATGGGGGTGTGGCCTTTCTCAGAGAACAAATTGTTTTTTACCGAGTCGCAAACCTAAAGCCATTCCGTGTAAGTACTGAAGTTATGCTTGATAATTGTTGAGTTTCCGGCTTTTAGCCTTGTACTCTGCATAAACTTGTGGTTTAGATGACCCTTTTAACTATCTTGTACTGTAAGCCGGCTTTCGCGTGGATACCATGTTGTTACATCCATACGAGAACAGTGTCAGGCAAGTCCCATTGGGCTTCATGGCTGATTGTAATCGTAAGCGAACGAATCATGCCACTTTAGTGCGAGTCACATCAAGCTTAAGTAAGATAAGTCAAGAAAAGTTGGCTTCTTTGCCCAGTCATAAGATTGCAGCCGTGCTCGTTTGCGAGTAATCGGCCCTTATAACTTATAGCTATCTATGCCGGGTCATTCGGGTTAGTGGTTGGTTACCTGAGCAACCAACCCCCAAGACCTACATGCAATCGATGCTTTTGATGATACTGAATTATCGATGTCGCAGGGATACTACTTACTTGTAATCAGGGTGTAATGATATAGGACTTGATAACCATCTCTTTATTGATACTAGAAATTTTGGATCAGCAGGCCGCCTCATTAAAAACCTTCCAGTCCCCTTAGGTACCCTGGGTAGGAAAAGAGCGCGTCTGAAACCTGTTGCCCGTTACATTGTTTAGTTCCTCATAAGCGCTGGTCCCGGTCTGGCTTGACCAATGCACATTCTCCATATGTTGGATCTTTTCCTGATGAGTACCGGGTTTGCTAGCCAACCCGGGTGGGGTGTTCCAATGACCTGGCTGGTTGTAAGCGGCCGTGTGGCTTCTTCCTTTACAGCGGGCCGCTTGGGGGAATCATCCTCGATTAAGGCCACCATTTTAGCATCTTGCGTTGCCTTGGATTTTGTTCTTTCGCCTTCAGTACTCGGCCTTTTTGATGTGGCTATATCCTCCGGGTCTGCTTGAGATCGGTAGTGCTTGAGTTCTTCTTTTCTACAGGCCTGCTCGGCCATTGCTGCGTCTCCTTCGTCACATTCAGCTGCTATATCTCGACTTCCATGTATGGTAATGGTCTTCTTGGGACCCGGGATTTTTAGCTGTAGATATACGTAACACGGCCTAGCCATGAATTTGGCATAAGCCGGCCTTCCAAACAGCGCGTGATAGGGGCTGCGTAACTTCACTACCTCAAAGGTGAGCCACTCAATTCGATAGTTATCCTTTGATTCTCCGAAAGCTACCTCCAATGCGATTTTTCCCTCGGGGCATGCTGAATGACCCGGCACTATCCCATGAAAAACTGTTGAGCTTTTTTGCAGTTGAGATTCCTTGAGACCCATGCGTAGGAAGGTTTCCCAATACAGTATATTGATGCTGCTTCCACCATCCATTAAAACCTTCTTTAGTTCGTACCCATTAACTTGCGGTGCGACTACTAGTGCCAAGACTCCTGGGTGTTCCACTCTTTCCGGGTGATCCCTTCTGCTCCATGTTACCTCCTGTTCTGACCATCTCAAGTATCTCGGAACGGCTAACGAAACTGAGTTGACTGCTTGCTTCAGTATCTTTTTGTCCTTGTTAGAGCCTCCTGTGGTATGCACATGATATTGACCCAATTGTTTGGGGTTAGCCTGGAAGCCTCCTGCCCCCCCTTGGTTATTACCTTGATTTCCAGCCGCCGGGTTACCAGCTGGGGGTGGGCCGTTGCCCGGGTTTTCCCCTGGACCCGGTCCTCCTCCCCGCCCTGCACCTCGCATAGCTCTGTGCACTTCCTCATTTTTCCATCTTTGTAAATCGGCGCACTGTTCTAGGGAGTGGTTAGCTGGCCTGCCATTCCTGCTGTGCTTCGGACATGCCATCCTGAATATGTCCCAATTGTTACCCGGCCTTGGTGGACCTTGATAGTTTCCTCCATGGTGGTTACCTCCGTTGAAATTTCCTTCTGCTCTTGGCCTTGAAGACCCGGCTTCGGTGTTGGCGACAAACTCGGAGCCTCCTTCGAAGGGGCGCTTGTTCTGGCTATTTCCATTGTTTCCTGACGCTGTTCCGTTGCCGGTTCTTCCATTACCGCTTGTGTTTGCTTTTGTCTTCTTGTCATCAGCTTCTTCTTCTGTAGTATCTGTCGCAGCGTGTTTGTTGCACGCATCCATCAATTCTCCCATTGTGACTTCCGACGCATTTCGACTGGACTTCATGCGAGTTAACTTTTGCACTAAAGGTATATACTTGCATGTTTTTGCCATGGCCTGTAGTGCATCCTTGGGCTGGATATCCGTGGATGAGTGAAGTATCTCCATAACCCGGCGCACCCAACTGCGCGCCGATTCTCCCTTCTTCTGGACGCATTGCTCTAGATCATCAATAGTGAATAATTTCCTGCAGGTCCCATGAAAGTGCTTGATAAACGCGGTCTTCAACTCCTCCCAAGACTTGATCGATCCCTCTGGTAGATTGGTGAACCACAATTTTGCTGCTCCTTCCGACATCATCAGATACATGAACTTGGCTTGGAGGTTCTCGGACGCGTTGCGGATTGACATTGCCATCTCGTAACTGCTTAGTCATGTTTCGGGATCCATGGTTGGCTCATAATTCACTACTTTCCCTGGCTCTTTGAACTTTTCCGGGTAAGGTTCAGCTCTAATATTGTCCGAGAGACACTTGGGTCCCGCAAGAATGGTTGAAGCCGGCCTTGCTCTAGAAACGTGTGATGCCGCGGGGGGCGCGTCTGGGCGCGGTGCTGCGGGAGGTCCATGCGCTGCAGACCCGGCCGCGGCCCTCCGAGCCCTAGAACTGTCCACGACGGCCTGTGCTGCTGATGCTGCCTGAGCGCGGGGAGGAGGCGGCATTTGCTGCTGCTCTTCCCTCCGCCGCGCTGAACTCGTCTGTAACTTCCCTTGCTGCTGGCTGACGTATGGCGTCCCATGCATACCGCTTCTGTGATCCGGGTAATTGGCTTGCTGTGCCACCGCAGTGTGCAACAGCTCGATGGCTTGCCGAGTCTTCTCTGCATGGGGCGACTCTCCCACAGGTATTTGATTCAATGCAAGTGTCGCCGCATATACGTTGTCCATAGGATTGTTGTAGTGGCCGGCTGGCGTGCGGAATCGTGATGGTGGCGGCGGCAGTAGATCGTTGCCGGTTGTGACTCTAGTTTGCGGTGGGGGTAACCCGGTCCGTTCATTCGCCGGATGTGTCGCTACTGTCATCTGTTGGGGTGCGGTTCCCTGGTTCACCACTGGTATCGGTTGGTCCTGAGGCGTGACGAATAAATTAGCCGGATTAATAACCCCGCCCGTTGCTGGCAACCTGGTGTGGTGCCTTTGATGTATCCTGGACGTTTCCTCTCGAAGCCGGGTTTCCAACGCGTCTAGCTCGCGCCGTCGGGTGGCCATCCCCTGTCTATCTGCTTCCACTTGCCTTCTTTGCTGTTCCAATGCACGACGAGCCACGTCCAGATCTCTAACACGCTCTGCCGCGTTTTCTGGGGTGATAACAGTAGCGAGGACTGTAGGATCCAAAATCAAATTATTATCGAACAGGGCCGGGTGACGCGGATTCGAGGGACCCGCCCCTGGTGTCCGGTTGGCTTGAAACCCGAACATGTTGGCGTGTTGCTCCTCATCTGCTGCGCGACTGGTGACCGATGCTGACTCTCCATCGACCCGGGTCAAGACCGGGTCTCCGTTAACCGCGCCTTGTTGCTGGGCCACTGCCTGAGCCGCCCCGACTGATGCCGCGGCTGTGTTTCCTTGGTTGGCCGCGGGGGCTGCATAGACTGCAACTCGGCGCGCGATATCCGGTGTAAATTCAGGCTGTTCCTCCTCACCGTTCTCCTCATACCGGTTTTCCAGTAGATCCAGGATAGACCCGGTGTCATCTTCTCCTTGGACCCGGTCGCGTGGGGTCCATGCCGGCTCCTCCGGCTGTTCCCACTCCGCGATGGGTTCTTCCGCAGGATATGTCGTTCCCGTTGATTCTTCATCATCTGATCGGATGGACGTGGCTTTTCCTGGCATAGAATCAGATCCAACGTTGTCAGGGACCGAATTGGAAGCACATACCATACCGATGAAGACGCTGATCCGGCCGATTGTTACGACGGATCCGGTTTCGAGGTGATCCGACTCCGGCCCCCAGCCGGAATCGTCCACCACCTTTTCTCCTTCGTGGTCGATGTAGATCTCGCCGATGACAAGATTCTCCATGCCCTTCCGAGCTTCTCCCGTGATGTAGACACCTTTGGACGCAGGCCCCACGGTGGGCGCCAACTGTCGTGGGATAATCACGGCAGATGTTACCAGGGGTAACTGATCTTGGGGCAAGTCGACACAGGCGTTTGGGAGAGGGTTTAGTTCAAGAGAAGACATGGTACAACTTGATCTGACAGCCGGCAATCGAAGTCGCCGGATCTCTATTCTCGATACAATAACTCGATTAGGGTTTACACTGGATACTCGATATCACACGATATTGCTAGGGTTCTTAGATCTCTACCTAAAACTATACCTGGGGGTCGGTTTATAAAGCACCCGTACCCCCTAGCTTATTCGGCAAGACACACCTCGGATCCTACCCGGACACGGCGTACTAACCATAGCTTTCCTTTACAGTAACCCATAATCCGGGTCATTGGGCCCACAGGCTTGGGCCTCCATAAGCTTCTTTATTCTTAGCCGAATCCTGCACATCATCCTTCGGGCCGGGTTATTCCTCGGAGCTTGGCATACCGGGTTAGTATCCCCCTGTCAGATTTCTTCCAGTATTTCTCTTCCTTCTTCTGGTGAAATGCACCGTTGAAAAATTCCGGAAGTACTGCGTTTATACAAGTCGTCGTCAATTACCACGTATCCTTTGCATCTACGCTGTATTTGTCTTTGCAAAACTTCATCTGCTCCTTCCGGGTACTTCTGATTGACTAAGAAGTTTAAGTATGGAGCTGTCCAATCCGGTTTAACGAGCATGACTTTGATTGATTCAGATGCCAGAGGGTAATCAACGTCTCCACCTTTTATGGACGGCTCATGTAAGTGCTGGACGAATACCCCTGGTGGTAAAGTTTTTACCCTCTCTGATCCCATGCGGGCTAGCGCATCCGCGTTCCAATTTTCCTCCCTTTTTATGTGAAGGACCTCGAATCCGAAGAAACAGATGGCGAATTCATCCACCATTCTCCGATATTCGGCCATTATAGGGCTTTTTGCGTCCCAGGTTTGGTTGAGCTGATGCTGTACCAAATCCGAGTCTCCATAGCATAAGATGCGTTTTACCCCTATTTCTTTTGCAATATGCAATCCATGAAGCAGAGCTTCGTATTCTGCCACGTTATTACTGGCGTTGAAATGTATTTGCAATACGTATTCCATTGTGTCTCCCTTAGGGGATTTTAAGACTACGCCAGCTCCAGCTCCTTCCTTCATCTTGGATCCGTCAAAGTGCATGATCCAGTACTCGGACTCTAGCATCGGTGTTTTTTCCATTGCTTCTGTCCAGTCGGCAACAAAATCTGCCAAGACTTGGGATTTTATTGCCGTCCTTGGCTGGTACTTAATGTCGAAAGTTGCCAGCTCGATGCCCCATTTGGCTACTCGGCCAGTTGCCTCCGCATTGTTTATAATATCCCCTAGTGGTGCTTTACATACCACTGTTATGGAATGCCCTTGGAAGTAATGGCGCAGTTTCCTAGATGCGAAAAATACACCATATGCCAGTTTCTGGTAGTGTGGGTATCTTTGTTTGGATTCGGAGAAAACTTCACTTATGTAATATACCGGATGTTGGTCTGGTATGCTTTGTTCTTCCTTCGTCCTTTCCACAACGATTACCGCACTAATAACCCGATTTGTAGCCGTAAGGTATAATAACATGGGTTCTTCATCTTTTGGAGATGCCAAAATCGGAGCTTTCATCAATGTTTCCTTCAACTGGGCCAACGCTGCATCGGCCTCTTCTGTCCATTCAAATTTGTCGGATTTCTTCAGCAACTTGTAGAGTGGTAAGGCTTTATCCCCCAGCCGACTAATAAATCTGCTGACGGCAGCGGCGGAACCCGTCAATCTTTGGACATCTTTTACACACGTAGGTTTTGAGATGTTCAAGATTGCTTTGATCTTTTCCGGGTTAACTTCTATTCCTCTATGAGAAACGATGAAACCCAGAAGTTTTCCTGAGGGAACCCCGAATACGCACTTAGATGGATTTAACTTCATCTTGTACGTGCGTAAATTCTCGAAAGTTTCTCGCAAATCCTCAAGGAGTGTATCTTTTTCCTTGGTTACGACGGCAATATCGTCTACGTAAACATGGACGTTTTTTCCAATCTGACTATGCAAACAGCGTTGCATGCAACGCTGGTAGGTTGCACCTGCGTTCTTCAGGCCAAAAGGCATGGTTACGTAATAGTACGTCCCATATGGGGTTATAAAAGAAGTCTTGATTTGATCTTCCTTTTTCATGCGTATTTGGTGGTACCCGGAGTATGCATCCAAAAAGCATAAAAGCTCGGAGCCTGCAGTGGCATCTATTATTTGATCGATTCGCGGTAATGCGAATCTATCTTTTGGACACAACTTGTTCAAGCCTGTGTAATCTATACACATTCTAAGAGCGGTTGTGTCTTTCTTCGGCACTAATACCGGATTTGCGGACCAATCAGTATGGATTACTTCCTTGATGAAATCCGCTGCTAAAAGCCGGATAATCTCCTTGCCAATAGCCTTCCGTCTTCTTCCGTCAAATCGACGGAGACCTTGTTTGACGGGTTTTGATCCAGGAATAACCTTTAGTTGGTGCTCAGCAAGTTCCCTGGGTACGCCTGGCATGTCAGCTGGACACCAGGCAAAAATATCCCAGTTCTCACGGAGGAACTTGATGAGCTCGCCTTCCTATTTGTCAGTCATCCCAGTCCCTACCACGACAAATTTTGTCGGATCTTTGGGATCTAGGATTACCTGTCTTGTATTCTCGGATGCCTTGAAGCTATCTGTCGACTTCCGGGTTTCTTTTCCTGCCGGCATTTCTGATGGCGATACTTCCTTGGCTAATTCCTTCAGTTCCTCCTTTGCTATGACTCTCTGAGCGCAAAGGGCGTTTTCCTTCTCCAACTCGTTTGCCAGCTTGAAATCACCAGATATGGTGATTACTCCTCCCTTGGGTCCTGGCATCTTCAGCTTGTTATAGATATAACAGGATCTTGCCATGAATTTGGCGAAAGCTGGACGTCCGAGTATTGCGTGATACACGCTTTCGAACGGCACTACTTCGAAGGATACTTTTTCCTGCCGGAAGTGATCTTTATCTCCGAAGGTGACATCTAGGGAAATTTCTCCTAGGGACCGTGCTTGTCTGCCAGGAACAATGCCATGGAAACGTATATTGCTGTAGTTGAGCTGGGACTCGGAGATCTTCAAGTGCTTCAACGTATCCAGGTACATTATATTAATGCTGGATCCTCCATCCATCAACACTCGTCTTAGCCTAGTGTTTTGAACAATAGGGATCACAACAAGAGCTTGTGTGCCGGGTTCCGGGATATTTCCGGGATGATCAGACTGATCCCAGATTATTGGTGTGTTGGAGTACTTCAAGAATTTCGGGGTTGCAGGGATAACCGCGTTTATTTCCCGAAGTGTTCTTTTGGCCACCTTTGCTGACGGAGTTGCTAAGAAAGTTAGAATTGCTTCTCCATCAACTCTCGGAAATTTGGGTTCGCCCTTTCGCTGTTGTTCCTGGATTTTGTCATCAGTGTCCGATTCACTGTCTTCTTTGTCAGCTTCTGGCTTTTGTTTGGCAGGTTTCCTCTTGGAACCCTTCCCCTTATTCCCGGATCCTGCAGTGCCTTTCATGTGCCTATTCAGTCGGCATTGCGCGTTTGTATGGGTGGGTTTCCCAAATTGCGAGTGGTGGACACAAGGTTCCTACTTAATTCTCTCCCACTCTTCGGGAGTGTAATTGATTGGATCTGGGCTGCGTCCTTTCCACTTCTTCCCCTTTTCTCCTCCAAAGGCTATGTTGACCTCTTTGGGTTTTGTCGTTGATTCCGGAGTTCCTTTTTTGTCAGAACGAGGGGTTTTCTTGGCGAGTATTAGTGACTCAATATTGCCTCCTCTTGCTCTGATATCATCTTCGGCTGCAGCGTGCTCATTAGCGGTTGTAAGCATAGATCCGAGATCTTTGTGCTGTTTAGAACCAACCATGAACGGTACGAGTCCGGGTTTTAGGCCATTGACGAAAGCATGCATTGCTTGTACGTCAGTTACTCCAGAGCAACTATTATTCATTGCTGTCCATCTGGAGATGAAATCCACGTATGGTTCATCCTCAAATTGGGTGCAACGGTTCAACTGGTTGATGCTGTTTGGGCGTTTGTATGTTCCCCGAAAATGCTGAGTAAATACTCTAGCCATATCATCCCAGCTGTCGACAGTTCTTGATGGTAAACCATTGATCCAATCTCTGGCTCCGTCCAATAACATTAGGGGAAGAAACTTGACAGCTTCCAGGTCTGTCCCATTGTTAATTTGGACGGCTGTATAATAGTCTGAGAGCCAGGTGTCCGGGTTTGTACTACCGGTGTATTTTTGGTAGGTTGGACCAACTTTGGCAAAGCCAGAGTGCAGGGTTATCCTTCGGATCCTGTCAGTAAAACATTTAGGACCAAAGTATAGATCATCCTTTTCTGCTCTATCAATGTGCGCAGAATATCTTCCGGCTGAATGGACAGAAGGGGATCTGCTCCTTTCTTTTCCATTGTTGCGCGGACGCGCTTTTCCGGGGTTATTTCTTCCGTGGTCACGTCCCTTTGGATTAGGCGGAGTTCTGCTCCTGTGCCTTTCTTTATCCTTACGAGGTGTCCGGGATCTTTCACGTCTGTGAGGTATATCATATCTTCCAGCTTTCTCAGCTGGGTTTCTCGGAGGTGGCATTATTTGGCCGTCATTTCGGTGTTTGTCTTCCCGATCATGGGTTTTATATCCATCCTTCGGGAGATGGGGTCCGGTTCTAGACGCTGCATCCCGGTTGTCGGGGTTTTTCTTGTCTTTTCTCGGATCCTCTTTTCTATCTTTTGAATTGTCTGAATCTCCGGGTTCTTCCGGTTCAGGTGCTCCAGCAGCGCAAGTAGCTGTTTTGCATAGGGCGGAGTTATCGTGCAGCCTCCCTGATCGCTCTTGGCCTCGCTGTTGCTGTTGTAATGCTTTTCCTAAGAAAGCATACACCCCTTGTAGTTTTTCCCCGTTGGAGTACAGATCGTTGTTGAGGATGGCGAACGCTGCTTCCGCGTTTTCTGCTGCGGTTTTGTATATTGGTTCGCCCCTGGCATCTTTGCCGTTTAACTGCTTTTGCCAAGATGGGTTATGAAACCTTTCTTTTGGCGACAGTTCTTCCGGTCTCACGATTCCGGGTAATCTAGTAGGTTTTATCGCAGATCTATTCTTTCTCTCGTACTCCTCTATTTCTTCCTTCATGATTTTGATATCATGCTGGGTTTGTTGGAGATGCTGCCGAGATCTGAGTAGATGCTGCTGTTGCCGTTGGAAAGCTTGTCTCCTGGCTTCCAGCATTTCAGGGGGTTCATCTCGTCCCACTGGCGTTTGCAATAGTTCTTGCTCTTCCTGTTCCGTCATTGGCGGAGCAGTGATTTCTTTGGATTTCTTCTCCGCAGGCTTCGTTCTGCTAGCATCTTCTACTTCCAGGTTTTCATCAGCGAGATCAGCTGATTTTTTCTTCCGGATTTTGTATTGGAGTTTCTTAGCAGCACGGTGCTTTTTCTTGGAAGAGGGAGGTTTTTTTGACAGGTTCGTCTACTGTCATCTCCTTGACATTGGGAAATACCGGAGAAGTTTCTCCGTCTTCTCTCTCTTCCTCTGGCGGAGGGGTTTTGGGGCTTTCCTGGCTGCCGGCGCCCGCGGTATCAGCCGGTTTTTCCATTAGCACTTCATGGAATCCCTCTTGAAAGGATTTAACCTTTCTTACGAAGGCGTCATCGTCTTCGTCTTCGGAGTCGAAGTTATCCGATCCGGTTTCCGACTCCAACCTTGCCTCAATGGCGGCAAGCACGGATTCTGCTTCCGAGTTCATTGTCTTGTTAATGGATGTCGGATCTTCCGCCTCTGTGACGGGTGTTTTATCCTCCGTCTCCATGACGGGTACGTTGTTGTCTGCCTCTTGCACGGGATTTCCGTCATCCGTGTTTTCGGCGATTTCGGATTGCACCATGCCTATAAAGTGTGTATCACTTTTTTGTCGGCGATCTGAGCAAAATCCGGCATCATAGTCGTCTTCGACTGGGTATAGGGCGGGTGGGATAAATTTGCTTCCACCGCAAAACCCCATTGCTTCTGCGGTTAGTCCGATAAAGATGTTAGCAGATCCAATCGGTAACACACAGGCACTTACCAGGTGATTTTGCGCCGGTATATAGGATCCGTTGTCGAGGAAGCGCCCGACGTCGTTGTCGAACTCCAAGCTTCCGACAGTGATTGACCTTCCAATTTCGCCGAGTATCCCAGATCGGAACTTCACGCCTGACGTCGTTTGCCCCACGGTGGGCGCCAACTGTCGAGACATCGTAGTAGTTTTCATAGACGGGGGTGCCATGAGAGTACGGTAGAGACGTGGGGTAACGGGATCGCGTAGTAGACTATGAACACCAGATTTTACCCAGGTTCGGTACGTCGCGACAGTACGGCGTACCTACTCCTGCACTTCTCACTAATCAGGACTAAAGCCAGTAAACAGGGTTACAATGTGAGGGTGTAGATCTAGCTATTCGGCGAGGATGAACTTCTCGGCGAGTTGGTCTAGAACTTCTCTGTTATGCGATGCTTATTATATTTAGCTCCCGTCCGGCTTTATATAATAGCCGGACTAGGGCTTACAGAAAAGGAAACCTAGAAGACTACGGGAACTTGTAACTTGGAAAGCAAGGAATCCGTCTTCTCCTCCAAGCCAGATCACGTGGGCCGCGATCCGGGTTCTTCTAGAATCCGGCTTCTGTGCGTCGGATTACTGGGCCGCCCAATGGACCTAAGCCCACTACCACTTAGGCCACCCTGGTAATCCGGCACTTTGTCTACCATCTTCTATACCCCTATTTGGTATATATCCGACAGCCAAGCATGGAGAAACAAATTTACTCTGATGATACTTTGCCTCCAATATCTGATGATTATAATAATTGTGGTATTATAGTTCCACATGTTTACAATGATAAATATGATTGAAATTTCTCACACTACTATTAATAAGAATGACTATGCTTATGTGGAGAGTAATAGTTCTTTTATGCATGTGGCTCATGATAAGAATGTTTCATGTGATAGTGATGCACCCAAAATGCATCTAATTTTCCAAGCACTTTGCATCGTATTTCTCTCCGGAGTCCCCCCATAATTGAATAAATCTGCAGGATCTGACGCTGTTTTTAGCAAAAGTCTTCTTTCCGTCTATTTTCACAGGACTTTTCACAGGGGACAAAAACCACATAACTTTTTATGGAAAAGAAGGGGAATGAGCACCATATGGGGCCGGGGGCCACCCGAGGGCCAAAAGAGGGGCCCACACGCGGCCAGATTCCTTGGCCACGTGGGGTCACCCCTTTTGGGCCCAGATGGCCCACTCCGGCTAGGTCCTCGATGTACCCCTCCATATATACGAGAAACTGACGGGTTTTGAAGGAGGGGGCTGTTCGCGAAACGGAGCGCCACCGCCACCACGATCTTCGATTTTGGAGTCAGATTGATCCGGGATTTCACCCCCGGAGGTGGAATTCGAGGGGCTTCGTCACCATCATCATCACCACCATCATCTCCATCAACCATGATCTCCATCACCCCCTCCATGTGTGAGTAGTTGCTGTAGGCATGTGAGGTGTGAGGGGTTTTGGATGAGATTGATCATGTAATTGCTACCCGGTATGCGGGATCTAGGGATTTGTCTTGAGAATTCTTATGTCTTATGTTGATGCACTATTGCTAGGATTAATGCTTGTTACTAGGGCCCAAGTGGCATGATTTCAGTACTGAACTTACATTGCTAAATCATATATTTGAGTTTGGTATCTATCTGCAATGTGCAACCTACTATTATGTTGAACCTGCGAACCCTAAAGTGACAGCTAGGGAAAACAAGGGGGATATGATCTAGTTTGAGGATTATGTGTGTTCATTGAGTGTTAATGCGTTGGTCCAGGCTATTCGAAAGGGTAGACGTTAATTACCTGTAGTTCCAAATTGGCCCCGGTGAAATGGGAAGGTAGGACAATAGGCTTTGTGCAAATTCTCTTGGTTAGTACGCACAATAATTTACGGAACACACACCTATATAAAACTGAGATAGAGAAAGGCCCCGCTGCTAGCAAAACATTATTACATGATCAATCTTATCCGTGCAACACCCCGCTGTCACCTCATGCCTGCGTTTTAGTCTCTGGTTTACTTTCACTCTTTTTCGGTGAAAACTGGGAAAACACTTGCTCTCCATTTACTTTCTATTTGTTTACTTTCACTTCATTATTACACTCACCACTCTCGCTGCAAGTTTGTTGATACACAGGTGTGGTTGGGAGTGACGTCCCAATTGCTAAAGTCTCACCGGTATTCTTGTGTTCCCACTGAGTCGAACTACAAATTTGGGTAATACTTCCCATCGAAGACTACGATTGATCTCCTGCACTTGGGAGCCATCAAGACTGTTTTCTGGCGCCGTTGCCGGGGAGCCTAGCTTTATTGGTAAGACCACTTGTTATTGTATACTTGCTGCACTTTCTTGTTCCCTACAATGGGAAAGGGAAAGGACACTTCGAAGGAGGTAATGCCTTCGACTACTCGTTCTGGTAATGATTTGCCTAGTAGACCAAATTTTTCACCTAATATTGTTTCTACTCTGCCTGCTAAGAAAAAGAAAGGATTAGGTGATAAATCACCATTGTCAAAAATGTCTACTAGTACATCTAATGATCAAACACTTGATAATGTAGACAAAGAACTAGCTTCTGAAATTCCTGAAACTATTGAAACACCTGAGGCAAATGAAACACCTGAAACAACTGAAATTCCTGAATCTTTTGTAGATGAAAATGTAGAACTTGAGCTAGAAAGAAATGAGACTCGTAGGGAGTATGAATATGGGGCCTCTTCTAAAAAAGAAGAAGCATTTATTGAGGCCTTTATATCACCTGATTATACAAAACTTGATAAACTCTCTATTTATGATGATGTCTCTTGGAAACTGTTTTGCTGCTACTGGGAATTTGTGTGGCCCAGCTATTAGAATTAGAGATAAAGATTATGAATTCAATGTTAATCCTGAGATAATTGAGATAGTTGAGAAGTCTAGATTTTGTGGAAAGGATGAGGAGTCTCCTCTTGATCATATTGCTGAATTGCATGCTTTATCTACTACATTTGGAAATGATGAAATATGTCAACATTATTTATTCTTAAAATTGTTTCCTTTTTCTTTGGGTGAAGATGCTAGAGTTTGGTATAATCGTTTAGGACCTGCATGTACTACTAGTAAGGAAGAATGCTTGCAATTGTTTTTCAATAAATATTTTCCTGCTGAAAGGATACATGCATTAACTGTTGAAATTGGCAATTTTAAACAAGATAAGAAAGAGAGTCTACCCCAAGCTTGGGGGAGATTTGGTAAAATGTGTAAGAAATGTCATGGTCATGGTTTTAAACCTCATGAATTGCTTGATATATTCTATAATGGACTAATGGGGGAAACAAGAGACTACCTTGATAGTATTGCAGGGAATATCTTTAGGGACAGAAGTGTTGATGAAGCAATTGAATTACTGGAGTCTACTCTCGAGAATGAAGCTGATTGGAACATTGAGGAGATAGATAAAAATGAGACACCCCCAGAGAAGAAAGGAGGTATACTCGAATTGAACCAAGAAACAATGGCTGAAGCTTCCAAGGATATTAAAGAGAAGGGAATTAAAACCTCTCATCTCAAGGAATTATCTTAAATGGGTATTAAACTTCCTACTGATGAACCATGCTTTCCAATTCAAGTGAACTCTATACTCCCTATGGAAGGTAATGAGGAGGTAACACCTCCTGTTGATGTCTCTTATGTTAACAATTTTGCTTATCATGATAATCCCGAGGAGCGTAAAATTAGAATGACTATCATGGAAAACCATCATAAAATTAATTTCCTCCGTGAAAATTTAAATGCTAGTGTAGGGGAAGTTAAAAGAATAGTTAAACACTGTGAAATGATGAACAATCAAGTTGAGAAAATGATTTCTTTACAAAACCAATTGTATGAAAATCTGAATAAACAAAAACAATTATGTGGAGTTAATACAAGGGGAGGTGCAAGCACCCAGGATCCTGATTATCCTGATGATCATCCTAAAAGAAAAGAGCAAGTTGATCTTAAAGATAAATCTTTTGCAGGAAAATCTCCCAATGAAAATGAGCATGATGATGACTCCAATGAGCAAGACAAGGATATTTCTATTTCTAATGCTGAAACTGAGGATGATAATAATGAAGAAGAAGAAGAATCATCTCCACCTGATATTGAACAACATGATGATAATAATGAAGAAGCTGTTGGTAAGGAGGATCCTCAGCCTCCTATTGAGAAGACCAAGAAGATTAAGAAACCAAATAAAGATAAAGATAAAGGTAAAGGAAGGGATCCATGGGTACAAAGACCCATTCCATATCCCCAAGAGGTATCAAAAACAAAAGATGAAGAGAGGTATGGGAAATTTTATTATATGATTAAGAATATGAAATTAGAGATTCCACTTATTGATGCTATTAAGAATCCTCCATATTCAAAATACATGAAAGATATTGTTACTAATAAAAGAAAGATACCTACTGATGCTATGCTATGCTTGCTGATTATTCATGTAAAGGAAAATTGCCTGAAAAACGTG
Source organism: Alopecurus myosuroides (assembly GCA_028641055.1). Lineage (NCBI taxonomy): Eukaryota > Viridiplantae > Streptophyta > Magnoliopsida > Poales > Poaceae > Alopecurus > Alopecurus myosuroides. The sequence continues at coordinate 118,382,610 of CM054059.1, forward strand.
GAGATCCTGCTATTCCTAATATTCCTTGCAAAATTAAAGAAGCCTATGTGAAATATGCATTATGTAATTTAGGAGCTCGTGTTACTGTTATGCCTTTCTCACTATATAAGAAGCTTAATTTGAACAAACTAGTTCCAACAGAAATATCTTTACAAATGGACGATAAAACAACTGTTGTACCTATAGGAATATGTGAGGATGTTCCCATCTCTATTGCTAATGAGTTGATACCTACTGATTTTGTTATATTAGAAATGCCTGAAGATGATAATCTATCTATTATTCTTGGTAGACATTTTTTGAATACTGCAGGAGCTGTGATAAATTGCACTGAGAGCAAAGTGACATTTAATGTTAAAGGCAAAGAGCACACTGTTTATTTTCCAAGAAGAAACATGTTACAAGTATGAGCACAAGTGTGAATGCTATACAAATAAATTCCATTAAGATTGGTAGCATTGAAATACCTATACCACCTCCAGCACCAAGGTATAAAATATTGATGATTGGGACCATTCCAATCAAATATGAGGTAACTTGATTTATTGTTTTATAATAAGTAAAAATAAGAATCATGAGCTATATTCTTTACATATTGCTAATGAGACCTGATCAACCTCATTACTAATGTGGAAATGATAAAGGCATGATTCACAAACATTTAAATTGCATTTTTTATGTTATTTGCTTTAAAATTGTGAGACATAGACATAGTATTAAAAAATTTAGAATCAGAAATCACAGAATATGAAGTTTTAGAAATTCTCTATAGAAAATTTTCACGTAAAATTCCAGAAAAATTAGGGGGTCGGTTTTTTGCCCGAAGGGACCAGCAGCCAGTGGGGGAGCACCAGCAGGCCACCACGGGCCAAAATAGGTACCTCCACACGGCCAGATTCCTTGGCCGCGTGGGATACCCCAGTTTTGGCCACAAGTGGATGCTGGGGCCCATCCAATGCTCATCTGCTCCCTTTCGACTCAAAACCAACCCCATTTCATCTCCTCCATTTTTCCCGTGCTCTGTTTCTCCGTCAATCCTCGATCTCCACATTTGAGGTAGATTTTTCAAATCTATTTGATGGAATCACTCCTTGGTATGTAACTCCTTCACTCATCCAATTACTTTTTGCTCCCATGCTTTGTGTATGAAGTATTTTGCTGCACTAGGTGTCACCTATTATGTCTAAGAACTCCATGAATTTAAGTTTTCTAGTTGATATGGATGCATGATATTGATTAGAGGACTAGTTGTGGATGCCTTAGCAATGTTTTAGAGTGATACAATTTAATTTTTGTTGAATTTTATTTTGGTACAGCAAGGTAACATGCTAACAAGGGAAAGGCATTGCTTGGGATGTCCTCAAAGACAAGCAATCATGATGATAATCAGTTATGGGAGGATGAGTTGGTTTTTGCACGTGAAAATCTGCGTGTCCATACCACAAGATGGCAAGACCCCGAAGTTCTTGAACATTGGGGGATTGCTGAAGATTTCCAAGCCTTTGCTGCAACTACGGGGCTGCTTGAGTTCTCACGCCATCGACGCAACACATATGTGAAACTCTCGAGGGAAATCCTCTCTACATTCAGGTTTGAGGGACCGGTGGTGCACCGGAAAAGTAAGTCTAAGAACCCTCCTCCAGCTACTTTTGTCATTAAGTTTACAATGAGGGGGCAGCGTTTAGTCATGTCATTAGAGGAATTCTGTAAGGCTATACGCAGGAATGGCACGGATATAACTCCTTTATATGTTGGTGACATTGCCACTTTAATCCATGAATACATTATGGCAGAACGAGGTTTTAATGATAACTTGGGTACCATGGTAAATGAGTCTCGACTAATAGATTTTGGTTTACTTTTTCGCATGGATATGAACAGGGCCGAGAAAGAATATTTTTCATATTGCTACAAGGATTCTAATGGGCACATTGTGTCTGTTAGGCTCCCTTGTGCTGACTTGTTTGACAGGGAGACAAAGTGGACTGTTGATGGCTCCCAAGTGCAGGAGATCAATCGTAGTCTTCGATGGGAAGTATTACCCAAATTTGTAGTTCGACTCAGTGGGAACACAAGAATACCGGTGAGATTTTAGCAATTGGGACGTCACTCCCAACCACACCTGTGTATCAACAAACTTGCAGCGAGAGTGGTGAGTGTAATAATGCAGTGAAAGTAAACAAACAGAAAGTGCATGGAGAGCAAGTGTTTTCCCAGTTTTCACCGGAAAAGAGTGAAAGTAAACCAGAGACTAAAACGCAGGCATGAGGTGACAGCGGGGTGTTGCACGGATAAGATTGATCATGTAATAATGTTTTGCTAGCAGCGGGGCCTTTCTCTATCTCAGTTTTATGTAGGTGTGTGTTCCGTAAATTATTGTGCGTACTAACCAAGAGAATTTGCACAAAGCCTATTGTCCTACCTGCCCATTTCACCGGGGCCAATTTGGAACTACAGGTAATTAAGGTCTACCCTTTCGAATAGCCCAGACCAACGCATTAACACTCCATGAACACACATAATCCTCAAACTAGAACATATCCCCCTTGTTTTCCCTAGCTGTCACTTTAGGGTTCGCAGGTTCAACATAATAGCAGGTTACACATTGCAGATAGATACCAAACTCAAATATATGATGCAGCAATGTAAGTTCAGTACTGAAATCATGCCACTTGGGCCCTAGTAACAAGCATTAAGCCTACCAATAGTGCATCAACATAAGACATAAGAATTCTCAAGACAAACCCCTAGATCCCGCATACCGGGTAGCAATTACATGATCAATCTCATTCAAAACCCCTCGTACCTCACATGCCTACAACAACTACTCACACATGGAGGGGGTGATGGAGCTCATGGTTGATGGAGATGATGGTGGTGATGATGATGGTGACGAAGCCCCTCGAATTCCACCTCCGGGGGAGAAATCCCGGATCAATCTGACTCCGAAATCGAAGATCGTGGTGGCGGCGGCGCTCCGTCTCGCGAACAGCCCTCTCCTTCGAAACCCGTCAGTTTCTCGTATATATGGAGGGGTACGTCGAAGACCTAGCCGGAGTTGGCCATCTAGGCCCAAAAGGGGTGACCCCACGCATCCAAGGAATCTGGCCGCGTGTGGGGCCCCCTGTTGGCCCTCGGGTGGCCCCTCGGCGCCATCTGGTGCTCATTCCCCTTTTTTCCATAAAAAGTTACGTGGTTTTCGTCCCCTGTGAAAAGTCCTGCGAAAATAGACGGAAAGAAGACTTTTGCTTAAAACAGCGTCAGATTCTGCTGATTTATTCAATTCTGGGGGGGACTCCGGAGAGAAATACGATGCAAAGTGCTTGGAAAAGTAGATGCATTTTGGGTGAATCAACTCCCCCAAGCTTAGCTCGTTGTTTGTCCTCGAACAACTCAAACGCAGTGCAGAAGCGATAAAAACTTTGGCAAGAACTTTGCATTGCATATGCATCATCAATTAATACTAGCAAATACTCAAGACATGATTCCTGTAACAAGTAGCAAAACACTAGCAAGTGTGCATCTACTCAGTGTTGAAGCATATATACTTTTTGCAATAGAAATAACATGAAGTGTTAATACTTGAATGAGTTTGCTCAATTGTAGACATAAACAAAGGCTTGTGCATCGCTGATGATTGAATCATATCAAGATTTTTGAGATCTCTGATTCTTTCATATGTTGACAAGTAGAATCATTGTGCTTACTACCTTGCTCTCAGTTTTGCTAAAGCATTAATTTTTCATTTTGATTCTTATGCTTGACAAACTACAAGTTCAAAGCCTCATGCCCCTTAAAAGCGAAGTCCCGCACCATGATTACTCAACTCTAGATTCCTAATAAGCCTTGTACAATCATTGTAAGTATTAATGACATTATAGAGAGCAGCAATCGGGGTACCTCTTGCCCCATGACCTGGAAACCAGCCCATGTCAAAATGGAAAGAGAAATAAATGGAATGGACTCATTATCCTTTTTTTATTTCATTCAATATATGGATAGCTTCTTATTTTATTATAGGATATGTTGCGGAGTCCATTCTAGCTATAAGTAAATTTCCACCATGATATCGCATGGCTTGGCTTAGCGGCCCAATGCGTCTCTCTAATCATATATACTTACTCATCAAGACTTACTATTCCTCTACCTCATTTCGGCATGACAAGCATCCACAGTTAAAAGAACATGATATAAACTTGAATATAGAATTCTTAGTGCAGCGTTGAAAGTTTTCCATGTGATACACATTTAGACTAACCCCCAACCATAAGTTCGTCAAGCATAAGACTCCACTTTTATCATTCATGAAATTTTCTCTTTTAATTCTTTCCTTGGTTGGCAAGTTCAGTAAGCACAACGGGATGCGTAAACCTTTGCTTAAGGCTACAATTATTCAATCCATCGGCCAAGTAATGACACTAAACAGTATTTTAGTTGCATCCGAATGTATTCTACTAAACCACGGAGAAGATAAACAATGGCTATTATGTCACTAAGTGTTAAGGGAATCATAAGTTGTGCACTTTATGTTATTAAAAAGCATACATAAGCACGGCAAAGGTGTCATACCTTTCATCCCGTCAAGCACATTATCATATCATTGTTGTTCTCCTCTCCCCACTTGAACTGCTCAATAAAAACTCAAAGCTTGCTATAAAAAGTTACTGCATTCAGCAATTTGTTTACCTACCTAAACACCTCAAAAGTTTCTCATGTTTTACAGAGGTGAAGGCCATAAAAAGTTGCAGTAGTGATTAAATTTTCAGCTCAAACGGAGTCACAAGTAAATATTAAAGCATATAACAGTGAACATATTTCAGCAATTCCTGCAGCTCCGTATTTATACTAAACTCAAGAAAACAAAAATCTTTTTGTGGTTTTTGATTTTTAGAAACATAATGTAAATAACCAGAAGTAAACTAGCTAACAAAAATATTTTTGTGTTTTCAGATTTAAAGAACATAAAACAACAAATAACATGCAAGTGATATAACACAACGAATGAGGAGGGAGAGAAATACTCCCCCAAGCTTGTGATCAAGCTAGTATCCTGGGTGGTAATCATGTCCACCACTCAACGAACCTCCCTGGAAGAAGGATGGATCCTGCCATGCCTGTGCTCCAAGGTGTGGTTCAGGGAAGCCCCAGGGATATGCCATAGGCTCCTGGTATTGGGGATCCTCCTGTTGTTGCTCTTATTGTTGTGGCTCTTCTTGCACAGTCCACTTTGTCTCCCTGTCAAACAAGTCAGCACAAGGGAGCCTAACAGACACAATGTGCTTAGCAATATGAAAAATATTCTTTCTCAGCCCTGCTCATATCCATGCGAAAAAGTAAACCAAAATCCAGCAGACGAGACTCATTTACCATGGTACCCAAGTTATCATTAAAACCTCGTTCTGCCATAATGTATTCATGGATTAAAGTGGCAATGGCACCAACATGTAAAGGAGTTTTATCCGTGCCATTCCTAATCACAGCTAAATGCAAAGTTCTAGCAAGTATGGTTCCCAGGTTATATATAGGTGTTGTATTTCCCATTGCACATTTTAATAAATACATCATAGGACCAGTGCAAGCAGAAGTGTTATCCCTAGCAAGGAATCCTATAGCAAGAAACAATGCAAAATATCTAAGGCCCGGCTGTTGGTTGCATGTGAGCTTGCCTCTATTCATTCTTTCAGGAATATTTTTAGCAATGCTACGCTAGAATGTGACAAGTTCTTCTCTAGAATCAGCATATGTTTCATCCCAAACCCCGTAGTTGGTACACGTATAGCCTTACAGAATTCCTCTAATGACATGACTAAACGCTGCCCCCTCATTGTAAATTTAATGACAAAAGTAGCTGCAGGAGGGTTCTTAGACTTAGTTTTCCGGTGCACCACCGGTCCCTCAAACCTGAATGTAGAGAGGAATTCCCTCGAGAGTTCCACATATGTGTTGCGTGGATGGCGTGAGAACTCAAGCAGCCCCGTAGTTGCAGCAAAGGCTTGGAAATCTTCAGCAATCCCCCAATGTTCAATAACTTCGGGGTCATGCCATCTTGTGGTATGGACATGCAGATTTTCACCTGCAAAAACCAATTCATCCTCCCATAACTGATTATCATCATGATTGGACACCCTTGATTCTTTTCTCCTTGTCCTTGAGGACATCCCAAGCAATGCCTTTCCCTTGTTCAGCATGTTACCTTGTTGTACCAAAATAAAATTCAACAAAAATTAAATTGTGTCACTCTAAAACATTGCTAAGGCATCCATAACTAGTCCTTTAATCAATGTCATGCATCCATATCAACTAGAAAACTTAAATTCATGGAGTTCTTAGACATAATAGGTGACACCTAGTGCAGCAAAATACTTCATACACAAAGCATGGGAGCAAAAAGTAATTGGATGAGTGAAGGAGTTACATACCAAGGAGTGATTACATCAAACAGATTTGAAAAATCTGCCTCAAATGTGGAGATCGAGGATTGACGGAGAAACAGAGCACGGGAAAATGGAGGAGATGAACTGGGGTTGGTTTTCGGTCGAAAGGGAGCAGATGAGCACTAGATGGTCCCTAGCATCCACTTGTGGCCAAAAATGGGGTATCCCACGTGGCCAAGGAATCTGGCCGCGTGGAGGTACCTATTTTGGCCCCTGGTGGCCTGCTGGTGCTCCCCCGCTGGCTGCTAGTCCCTTCGGGCAAAAAACTGACCCCCTAATTTTTCTGAAATTTTACGTGAAACTTTTCTACAGAGAATTTCTAAAACTTCATATTCTGTGATTTCTGATTCTAATTTTTTTAATACTATGTCTATGTCTCACAATTTTAAAGCAAATAACATAAAAAATGCAATTTAAATGTTTGTGAATCATGCCTTTATCATTTCCACATTAGTAATGAGGTTGATCAGGTCTCATTAGCAACATGTAAAGAATATAGCTCATGATTCTTATTATTACTTACTATAAAACAATAAATCAAGTTACCTCATATTTGATTGGAATGGTCCCAATCATCAATATTTCATACCTTGGTGCTGGAGGTGGTATAGGTATTTCAATGCTACCAATCTTGATGGAATTTATTTGTATAGCATTCACACTTGTGCTCATACTTGTAACATGTTTCTTCTTGGGAAAATAAATAGTGTGCTCTTTGCCTTTAACATTAAATGTCACTTTGCTCTCAGTGCAATTTATCACAGCTCCTGCAGTATTCAAAAAAGGTCTACCAAGAATAATAGATAGATTATCATCTTCGGTCATTTCTAATATAACAAAATCAGTAGGTATCAACTCATTAGCAATAGAGATGGGAACATCCTCACATATTCCTATAGTTACAACAGTTGTTTTATCAGCCATTTGTAAAGATATTTCTGTTGGAACTAGTTTGTTCAAATTAAGCTTCTTATATAGTGAGAAAGGCATAACACTAACACCAGCTCCTAAATCACATAATGCATATTTCACATAGGCTTCTTTAATTTTGCAAGGAATAGTAGGAATACCAGGATCTCCATGTTTTTCAGGTAATTTTCCTTTAAATGAATAATCAGCAAGCATGGCAGTAATAGCATTAGTAGGTATCTTTCTTTTATTAGTGACAATATATTTCATGTATTTTGAATATGGAGGATTCTTAATAGCATCAATAAGTGGAATCTCTAATTTCATATTCTTAATCATATCATAAAATTGCCCATACCTCTCTTCATCTTTTGTTTTTGATACCTCTTGGGGATATGGAATGGGTCTTTGTACCCATGGATCCCTTTCTTTACCTTTATCTTTATCTTTATTTGGTTTCTTCTTCTTGGTCTTCTCAATAGGAGGTTGAGGATCCTCCTTACCAGCAGCTTCTTCATTATTATCATCATGTTGTTCAATATCAGGTGGAGATGATTCTTCTTCTTCATTATTATCATCCTCAGTTTCAGCATCAGAAATAGAAATATCCTTGTCTTGCTCATTGGAGTCATCATCATGCTCATTTTCATTGGGATATTTTCCTGCAAAAGATTTATCTTTAAGAGCAACTTGCTCTTCTCTTTTAGGATGATCATCAGGATAATCAGGATCCTGGGTGCTTGCACCTCCCCTTGTATTAACTCCACATAATTGTTTTTTTTATTCAGATTTTCATACAATTGATTTTGTAAAGAAATCATTTGCTCAACTTGATTGTTCATCATTTCACAATGTTTAACAATTCTTTTAACTTCCCCTACACTAGCATTTAAATTTTCACGGAGGAAATTAATTTTATGATGGTTTTCCATGATAGTCATTCTAATTTTACGCTCCTCAGGATTATCATGATAAGAAAAATTGTTAACATAAGAGACATTAACAGGAGGTGTTACCTCCTCATTACCTTCCATAGGGAGTATAGAGTTCACTTGAATTGGAAAGCATGGTTCATCAGTAGGAAGTTTAATACCCATTTCAGATAATTCCTTGAGATGAGAGGTTTTAATTCTCTTCTCTTTAATATCATTGGAAGCTTCAGCCATTGTTTCTTGGTTCAATGCGAGTATACCTCCTTTCTTCTCTGGGAGTGTCTCATTTTTATCTATCTCCTCAATGTTTCAATCAACTTCATTCTCGAGAATAGACTCCAGTAATTCAATTGCTTCATCAACAATTCTGTCCCTAAAGATATTCCTTGCAATACTATCAAGGTAGTCTCTTGTTTCCCCCATTAGTCCATTATTGAATATATCAAGCAATTCATGAGGTTTAAAACCATGACCAGGACATTTCTTACACATTTTACCAAATCTCCCCCAAGCTTGGGGTAGACTCTCTTTCTTATCTTGTTTAAAATTGCCAATTTCAACAGTTAATGCATGTATCCTTTCAGCAGGAAAATATTTATTGAAAAACAATTGCAAGCATTCTTCCTTACTAGTAATACATGCAGGTCCTAAATGATTATACCAAACTCTAGCATCTTCACCCGAATAAAAAGGAAACAATTTTAAGAATAAATAATGTTGACGGATTTCATCATTTCCAAATGTAGTAGATAAAGCATGCAATTCAGCAATATGATCAAGAGGAGACTCCTCATCCTTTCCACAGAATCTAGACTTCTCAACTATCTCAAGATTAACATTGAATTCATAATCTTTATCACTAATTCTAATAGCTGGGCCACACAAATTCCTAGTAGAAGCAAAACAGTTTCCAAGAGATGCATCATCATAAATAGAGAGTTTATCAAGTTTTGTATAATCAGGTGATATAAAGGCCTCAATAAATGCTTCTTCTTCTTCAGAAGAGGCCCCATATTCATACTCTCTACGAGTCTCATTTCTTTCTAGATCAAGTTCTACATTTTCATCTACAGAAGATTCAGGAATTTCAGTTGTTTTAGGTGTTCAGGTGTTTCAATAGTTTCAGGAATTTCAGAAGCTAGTTCTTTGTCTACATTATCAAGTGTTTGATCATTAGATGTACTAGTAGACATTTTTGACAATGGTGATTTACCAGCTATTCCTTTCTTTTTCTTAGCAGCCATAGTAGAAACAATATTAGGTGAAAATTTTGGTCTACTAGGCAAATCATTACCAGAACAAGTAGTCGAAGGCATTACCTCCTTCGAAGTGTCCTTTCCCTTTCCCATTGTAGGGACCAAGAAAGTACAACAAGTAGACAATAACAAGTGGTCTTACCAATAAAGCTAGGCTCCCCGGCAACGGCGCCAGAAAATAGTCTTGATGGCTCCCAGGTGCAGGAGATCAATCGTAGCCTTCGATGGGAAGTATTACCCAAATTTGTAGTTCGACTCAGTGGGAACACAAGAATACTGGTGAGACTTTAGCAATTGGGACGTCACTCCCAACCACACCTGTGTATCAACAAACTTGCAGCGAGAGTGGTGAGTGTAATAATGCAGTGAAAGTAAACAAACAGAAAGTAGATGGAGAGCAAGTGTTTTCCCAGTTTTCACCGGAAAAGAGTGAAATTAAACCAGAGACTAAAACGCAGGCATGAGGTGACAGCGGGGTGTTGCACGGATAAGATTGATCATGTAATAATGTTTTGCTAGCAGCGGGGCCTTTCTCTATCTCAGTTTTATGTAGGTGCATGTTCCGTAAATTATTGTGCGTGCTAACAAAGAGAATTTGCACAAAGCCTATTGTCCTACCTGCCCATTTCACCGGGGCCAATTTGGAACTACAAGTAATTAAGGTCTACCCTTTCGAATAGCCCGGACCAACGCATTAACACTCCATGAACACACATAATCCTCAAACTAGAACATATCCCCCTTGTTTTCCCTAGCTGTCACTTTAGGGTTCGCAGGTTCAACATAATAGCAGGTAATACACATTGCAGATAGATACCAAACTCAAATATATGATGTAGCAGTGTAAGTTCAGTACTGAAATCATGCCACTTGGGCCCTAGTAACAAGCATTAAGCCTAGCAATAGTGCATCAACATAAGACATAAGAATTCTCAAGACAAACCCCTAGATCCCGCATACCGGGTAGCAATTACATTATCAATCTCATCCAAAACCCCCCACACCTCACATGCCTACAGCAACTACTCATACATGGAGGGCGTGATGGAGCCCATGGTTGATGGAGATGATGGTGGTGATGATGATGGGGACGAAGCCCCTCGAATTCCACCTCCGGGGGTGAAATCCCGGATCAATCTGACTCCGAAATCGAATATCGTGGTGGCGGCGGCGCTCCGTTTCGCGAACATCCCTCTCCTTCGAAACCCGTCAGTTTCTCGTATATATGGAGGGGTACGTCGAAGACCTAGCCGGAGTGGGCCATCTGGGCCCAAAAGGGGTGACCCCACGCGGCCAAGGAATCTGGCCGCGTGTGGGGCCCCCTTTTGGCCCTCGGGTGCCCCCCGGCCCCATCTAGTGCTCATTCCCCTTCTTTTCCATAAAAAGTTACGTGGTTTTCGTCCCCTATGAAAAGTCCTGCGAAAATAGACGGAAAGAAGACTTTTGCTAAAAACAGCGTCAGATTCTGCAGATTTATTCAATTATGGGGGGAATCCGGAGAGAAATACGATGCAAAGTGCTTGGAAAAGTAGATGCATTTTGGGTGCATCAACTGTGCAAGATGAGCCACAACAAGAAGAGCAACAACAGGAGGAGCCCCAATACCAGGCGCCTATGGAATATCCCTGGGGGCTTCCCTGAACCACACCTTGGAGCACAGGCATGGCAGGATCCATCCTTCTTCCAGGGAGGTTCGTCGAGTGGTGGACATGATTACCACCCAGGATACTAGCTTGATCACAAGCTTGGGGGAGTATTTCTCTCCCTCCTCATTCGTTGTGTTATATCACTTGCATGTTATTCGTTGTTTTATGTTCTTTAAATTTGAAAAACACAAAACAAATTTTGTTATTTGTTAGCTAGTTTACTTCTGGTTATTTACATTATGTTTCTAAAAATCAAAAACCACAAAAAGATTTTTGTTTTCTTGAGTTTAGTATAAATACGGAGCTGCAGGAATGTCTGAAATATGTTCACTGTTATATGCTTTAATCTTTACTTGTGACTCCGTCTGAGCTGAAAATTTAATCACTACTGCAACTTTTTATGGCCTTCACCTCTGTAAAACATGAGAAACTTTTGAGGTGTTTAGGTAGGTAAACAAATTGCTGAATGCAGTAACTTTTTATAGCAAGATTTGAGTTTTTATTGAGCAGTTCAAGTGGGGAGAGGAGAACAACAATGATATGATAATGTGCTTGAAGGGATGAAAGGTATGACACCTTTGCCGTGCTTATGTATGCTTTTTAATAACAGCAAGTGCACACCTTATGATTCCGTTAACACTTACTGACATAATAACCATTGTTTATCTTCTCCGTGGCTTAGTAGAATATATTCTGATGCAACTGAAATATTGTTTAGTATCATTACTTGGCTGATGGATTGAATAATTATAGCCTTAAGCAAAGGTTTACGCATCCCATTGTGCTTACTGAACTTGCCAACCAAGGAAAGAATTAAAAGAGAAAATTTCATGAATGATAAAAGTGGAGTCTTATGCTTGACGAACTTATGGTTGGGGGTTAGTCTAAATGTGTATCACATGGAAAACTTTCAACGCTGCACTAAGAATTCTATATTCAAGTTGATATCATGTCTTTTATCTGTGGATGCCTGACATGCCGAAATGAGGTAGATGAATAGTAAGTCTTGATGAGTAAGTATATATAATTAGAGAGACGCATTGGGCCTCTAACCCAAGCCATGCGATATCATGGTGGAAATTTACTTATAGCTAGAATGGACTCCGCAACATATCCTATAATAAAATAAGAAGCTATGCATATAGTGAATGAACTAAAAAAGGATAATGAGTCCATTCCATTTGTTTGTCTTGCCATTTTGACATGGGTAGTTTCCATGTCATGGGGAAAGAGGTACCCCAATTGCTGCTCTCTATGATGTCATTAATACTTACAATGATTGTACAAGGCTTATTAGGAATCTAGAGTTGAGTAATCATGGTGCGGGACTTCGCTTTTAAGGGGCATGAGGCTTTGAACTTGAAGTTTGTCAAGCATAAGAATCAAAATGAAAAATTAATGCTTTAGCAAAACTGAGAGCAAGGTAGTAAGCATAATGATTTTACTTGTCAACATATGAAAGAATCAGAGATCTCAAAAATCTTGATATGATTCAATCATCAGCGATGCACAAGCCTTTGTTTATGTCTACAATTGAGCAAACTCATTCAAGTATTAACACTTCATGTTATTTCTATTGAAACAAGTATATATGCTTCAACATTGAGTAGATGCACACTTGCTAGTATTTTGCTACTTGTTACAAGAATCATGTCTTGAGTATTTGCTAGTATTAATTGATGATGCATATGCAATGCAAAGTTCTTGCCAAAGTTTTTATCGCTTCTGCACTGCATTTGAGTTGTTCGAGGACAAACAACGAGCTAAGCTTGGGGGAGTTGATGCACCCAAAATGCATCTACTTTTCCAAGCACTTTGCATCGTATTTATCTCCGGAGTCCCCCCATAATTGAATAAATCTGCAGAATCTGACATTGTTTTTAGCAAAAGTCTTCTTTCCGTCTATTTTCGCAGGACTTTTCACAGGGGACGAAAACAACGTAACTTTTTATGGAAAAGAAGGGGAATGAGCACCAGATGGGGCCGAGGGGCCACCCGAGGGCCAACAGGGGGCCCCACACGCGGCCAGATTCCTTGGCCGCGTGGGGTCACCCCTTTTGGGCCCATATGGCCCACTCCGGCTAGGTCTTCGACGTACCCCTCCATATATACGAGAAACTGACGAGTTTCGAAGGAGAGGGCTGTTCGCGAGACGGAGCGCCGCCGCCACCACGATCTTCGATTTCGGAGTCAGATTGATCCGGGATTTCTCCCCCGGAGGTGGAATTCGAGGGGCTTCGTCACCATCATCATCACCACCATCATCTCCATCAACCATGAGATCCATAACCCCCTCCATGTGTGAGTAGTTGTTGTAGGCATGTGAGGTGTGAGGGGTTCTGGATGAGATTGATCATGTAATTGCTACCCGGTATGCGGGATCTAGGGGTTTGTCTTGAGAATTATTATGTCTTATGTAGATGCACTATTGCTAGGCTTAATGCTTGTTACTAGGGCCCAAGTGGCATGATTTCAGTACTGAACTTACATTGCTGCATCATATATTTGAGTTTGGTATCTATCTGCAATGTGTATTACCTGCTATTATGTTGAACCTGCGAACCCTAAAGTGACAGCTAGGGATAACAAGGGGGATATGTTCTAGTTTGAGGATTATGTGTGTTCATGGAGTGTTAATGCGTTGGTCCGGGCTATTCGAAAGGGTAGACCTTAATTACCTGTAGTTCCAAATTGGCCCCGGTGCAATGGGCAGGTAGGACAATAGGCCTTGTGCAAATTCTCTTGGTTAGTACGCACAATAATTTACGGAACACACACCTACATAAAACTGAGATAGAGAAAGGCCCCGCTGCTAGCAAAACATTATTACATGATCAATCTTATCCGTGCAACACCCCGTTGTCACCTCATGCCTGCGTTTTAGTCTCTGGTTTACTTTCACTTTTTTCCGGTGAAAACTGGGAAAACACTTGCTCTCTATTTAATTTCTGTTTGTTTACTTTCACTGCATTATTACACTCACCACTCTTGCTGCAAGTTTGTTGATACACAGGTGTGGTTGGGAGTGACGTCCCAATTGCTAAAGTCTCACCGGTATTCTTGTGTTCCCACTGAGTCGAACTACAAATTTGGGTAATACTTCCCGTCAAAGACTACGATTGATCTCCTGCACTTGGGAGCCATCAGATAGTTATTTTGATAATTTTATTCATGATGCTACTGAAATTTATTATGCGAGAGGGAAACATGGTTTTATACATCTCAAGAATATTAAATTTCCTCTATTTTTGTTTAAAATTTTGAAGTTGCACTTATTTTGCTTTCCTATGCTTGTTGCTTTGTGTTATCATGACTTGTTTTTCTGCAAGATTATTTTTCATAGTAAGTGGGTTAGACTTAAATGAGTTTTATATTTTCTTCTTGATGATATCTTATTATTCTTTAACTCTTATTTTTTATGTGAGCATCTTTTAAAAATCATTGTGCCTAGCTGAAAGGCGTTAAAGAAAAGCGCTACCGGGAGACAACCCGTTTTATTTCTCTGTTTTCATCCTGTTTTCCTTTGTTTTCTTTGGTGTGCTTTGCACATGTGTGTTGTCTATTTCCTTATCAACCCCTATGTATCTTTTCTTTTGTGTTTTTGTTGATCCAAGTAAAGCCTCTAGTGGAGAGTTGACACTATATTTCGGATTTCTGCGCAGGAAAGAAATTTCTGCTGTCCACTGTTAATTACGTATAAAATCACAGAAAAGTTAAAATGACCTGATATTTTTTGTGCTTAATACTGAGTTATATACGCAACTTTTCTTAGTTTACCACTTTTTTATTTGAGCAACATAAGATTTTAGAAAATATCGATCTCTGCCTGCTGTTCTGTTTTGACAGATTTCTGCCAATTATTGCATTTGCATCTTAATCTCTTTCTTTTGGTGTTCTTTTTATAAAAAGAGTTTTAAAATAAGTTGTGATAGTATCTAATGTGTTTTTGATTTCTAGTCTTGTGTTTAAACTGAACCATGTGAACTTATTATTTCGATTGCACTAACGTTGCTAATGAAGATTGTGAGAATTTTGATGCGAAGGAAGTTTTCAAGGGTCAAGAGAAGAGGTTGATATGATGTGATAAAGAAGAGTGAAAATCTTAAGCTTGGGGACGCCCCGGTGGTATATCCAAGAAAATAACAAGAAGAATCAAGCGTCTAAGATTTGGGATGCCCAAGGCATCCCCTTCTTCATCAACAAATTATCAGGTCACTTCTAGTGAAACTATATTTTTATTCAGTCACATCTTATGTGCTTTACTTAGAGCCTATTTTATTTTTGTTTTTCGGTTTGTTTGTTTTTCTTTTCTGTAATAAATAAGTTGTATCATATCATATTTTTGTGGGAGAGAGACACGCTCCGTTTTCATTGCTTAGAACACTCTAGTTTTCATTCTTATTGTTCTGTGAGTGTTCACTTTTTGCTAGTACTGCGTTTAGCCTTTGTTTTCATGCATCTCTTATTCAGAACTGTTAGTTTTAGTAGTGTTATGTGAGTACTCTCATGTTTGCTTTATGTAGAACTTTTAGATTTTTTGTTAACACATATCTTGTATGGTGCTTGTTGGGAAAATAAACTTCTGCTTGAAGTAGAATTTATAACAGTGCTAGTAGAAGCTTGTAAAGACTGTAGCTAGAACTTTTTCATGCCATGCTAAATGTTATTTTAGTTATAAAGCCTTGTGGTTGTTGAGTAGCATGAATAGCCTCAAATATCTGATAGTTTTTAATATGCCTTGAAAGATTGATGAGTTGTTCTTGTCTTAGTAAAGCATAAATTTATGGTATTCTATTTCGAATGTTTTATTTGGTTGACTTGGCGCATGCTCACACCATATTTATGACTACAAACCAGTAATGAATAGCCTCCATGACCACTTAATTTTTGAACTTGTGATACTACTTATATTTCAATTAATGATGCTTATGTCGATATGCATGATTATGGCTCTTATGCTCTCTTGATTTGTCGCTCCCAGTCTCTTTCTAGCCTCCACCTGTACTGAGTATGAGCTCTACTCGTGCATATAAACTCCCATAAACCAAAGTTTTTCCCATTGTGTCCACCATACCTACCTACATGTGGTATTTAACTGCCAATCCAAGTAAATTGATCATGTGTTACCTTTAAAACCTTCAAAATTATTCCTGCTTTGTGTTCTTGTTTTTGCTCATGAGGACGTCAATAGAGAATCTTTATCCCACTCGTTGATTGGATTTCACAGCCTGGACTAGTGGCTTCATCCGCTTATCCAAATGATAGAAGAGCTGGTAGCGGGGTGTCCAGCCCCAAATTAATGCAAACAAATTCTCTTCACTATTTTTGCCTCAGGTCATATCAGTCAAAGCATAGTTGTGTAAACAAAAGAGAAAGATGGATGACCTTATATACTAGTTGCATCCTTCACCATGGGAGCCGCTCGTGTGAATCAAGTTGGCTTGTGACGTACTTTATTGTCTGTTTACCATTCGTTGACACTAGCATACAACCCTCCTAAATATAGACATTCCTCAACAAATGTCAAACTTTTAATACCTCTGATTTAAAAAATAAATATCTCTAGCACATGAGTGATCCCTGCTTCCCTCTACGAACGACTTTTCTTTTACTTTTATGTTGAGTCTCCATCTTCTAACTTTATGCACAGTTGAGAGAGCATTTTTTCCATTCTGAGTTCTATGTGCATTTGTCCCATAAACATCAATAATTACTTCATGATGTGATATTATTTGTTCTTAAAGTATTTTCTCTAGTCTTCCTCGTGAACTTTGAAAGTGTCCTGACATTTATGTTTTGTCCCACTCTTAAGGACTAGCGAAATACTACTTTGCCATGCTTTCTCTATACCTGAAACAAACGTTTATATTTCTTTGCATTATTATTCATGATCCTTTATTTAAGATACTCTTCATGATGCAAAGTGATTACTATGCTTTATTATTAAAGTTCTATTTATCATGTTTTTGTTTGAAGTTCTATGATCTCAGCATACATATGCTTTTACATTATAATGATCAAATTTATGATAGTAGTATGTCACCTCAGAAATTATTTTGTTTTATCGTTTACCTAATCGAGGAAGAGTAGGAACTAAGCTTGGGGATGCTTGATACGTCATAAACTCATCCCTAATTTCTAATGTTCCATGTTGTTCTCCTATTGTTTCCCACATGTTTTCCTTACACTATATCATTTTTACACGTTTTCTGGGACTAACCTATTAACAAGATGCCACAGAGCCAGTTCCATGTTTTCTGCTGTTTTTAGTTTCAGAAAAGTTGTTATGGAAATATTCTCGGAATTGGAAAATTCGAAAGCCAGAAGTCCTGAAAGTCCCGGAAGCTTCCAGAAGTCCTGAAGAGCCCCGGAGGGGGGCCATAGAGTGGCCACACCATGGGGTGGCGCGGGTCCCCCTGGCTGCGCCACCTGGTGGGTGTGGGCCCCCTGGCCACCTCCTGGCATCGCCTTTTTCCCATATATACTCCCCGATGCATAAACCCTAGGGTGAATCGACATTTTTCGCAAAATACATCTGTAGCTCCGCCTGCCGGGACGGGGAAGTACCCCTGGAAGCCATCTCCATCGACTCCACCGCCATCTCCATCGCCGTTGCTGTCTCCCATGATGAGGAGGGAGTAGTTCTCCCCCGGGACTGAGGGCTCTACCGGTAGCTATGTGGTTCATCTCTCTCTCCCATGGTGTGATCTTTATGTGATCATGAGCTTTGTAATCTAGTTGAACATGTAGATTGATCTTCATCTGTTATGCTACTCAAGTGGTTTTGTTATCTCCGTAAACAATTTGATCACGGTGTAAAGGTGATAGTGTGTGCACCGCGTGGTTTAGCATGATATTTATATCTTGTGTTGGAAGATGAACCTATGAAATTGTGGCGTTTGTTTAGTACTAATCTAGGGCGCTCAACGTGATAATGTGGGGTGCCCTAGAGAGGTAATATAGACTTGAGGAGTGTTGTTAAAGCCCTACGCAATGATTCGTCTTTGTTATTCGACCGGAGAGTGGTTCGGAGTAGCATAGTGAAGAAATGATATTTATGCATTCAATTATGTTTTCATTGTTGAGAATGTCCTCTGGTGAAAGTAGGAGCCCTAGGCCTTATTTCCAAGCATTGAAACACCGTTTTCCGCCTGTTCTGCTACATGCTTACTGGCTGCCATATTAATTTCAGATTGTTATTATCACTTACAATCATCCATATTACTTGCATTTTACCCACTCTTCGCCGAACTAGTGCACCTATACAACTTACAATTGTATTAGGTGTGTTGGGGACACAAGAGACTTCTTGTATCTTGATTGCAGGGTTGCTTGAGAGGGATATCTTTTACTTCTACCTCTCTGAGTTCGATAAACCTAGGGTAATCTACTTAAGGCCAGTTCTTTTCAGCTTAGGCTTGTGCAGAAACGGCTTAAACTTAGCTGCCCCAGAGAAACTGCAGTGAAAATAAGCCCGACAGAAACTGCAGTCCAGTTCTTTTCAGCTTACGACGCTTGAGTTTAATTTGTGAGTCATATGTCAAAATGTCGGTAATATCCCTAGGCTGTAGTTAGTTGTGTGATATATAATTTATATTACGTGTTACCTACAAAAGCAATAAGAAATTATATTATGCTGAAGGTACAATATAGATTACGTACTATACGTGGCAGCTACAAATTCAATCACACCTAGCATCTACAAGACATATCCCATGTGTATTGGAGAAAGTACATTGTACACTAAGCAGCTACAAATTCAATGATCAAAATAGAATTTTCTAACACAACACGTGCAAACGGAAAGGTTTGGACGGCGGAACTAGGCGACTTCTGGAAGGCAGATAGGGAACCGGAGATGGCCTTGCTAGGTTGAAGAGAGGAGCCATGGGGAGAAGTTGCCGCGGATGAACTCGTGGAGGCGTTGGGCGGATCTCTGGGGCCGGCCAGCGCCGGACCTGCTCGATCCGGAGGGGCGGCGGCATCCTTGATGGTTATCCATGGAACAAGAAACCGTCCCGCAGGTTCTGGACGTGAGCTGTGTAGGAGATAACGATACATGCATAGATATGGTCTTTGGTGGGATGGCATTTTAGAGGTAATAACGTTTCAATAGAGGGGTAGTTTGGGGAAATCAAAATTTGTATAATGTTAAGCTCGCAAGCTGCGGGAAGCGGCCTTGGCGTGGCTTGTTCAACTACACATGGAGCGATGGTGGCTGAAAAATTAAGCTTAGCTTAAATTACGAGTTCTTTTCGGCGCAGCTTAGTTTTGCTATTAAGCCAGTAAAGAAGCCGAAAAAACTGGCCCTTAAGGGAAACTTGCTGCTGTTCTACAAAACTCTGCACTTGGAGGCCCAACACTGTCTACAAGAATAGAAGCGTGCGTAGACATCAGACACACACGATGTGCACACTGTCACCTTCACACCGTGGGACAAGGTGACTCCAAAGTTCATATTAACAAAACACTTGAGTAGCACTAGGTGAATAGTAACATCTACTTATTCAACTAGATTACAAGGCTCACAATCACATATAGATCACACCATGGGAGAGAGAGATGAACCACATAGCTACCGGTAGAGCCCTCAGCCTCGGGGGAGAACTACTCCCTCCTCATCATAGGAGACAACAACGGCGATGGAGATGGCGGTGGAGTCGATTGCTGCTTGCGTTGATGGTGCCTTGATAGGGAGACTTCTTGATGATGATTAAGTCCCCGGCAATGGCGCCGGGAATTTCCTTGATGTTGGCAATGCGTGTTGGGAACCCCAAGAAGAGGGTGTGATGAGCACAACGGCAAGAATTTCCCTCAGTTAAGAACCAAGGTTATCAATTCAGTAGGAGAAAGAGGATCTTCGGAAGGTTGATACCACTGACGGTGGTGATGGCGCCTCACCGATGTCAGCAACAACGCGGAACCTGCATACAACACAACCAAAATACTTTGTCCCAATGGTACAGTGAGGTTGTCAATCTCACCGGTCTTGCTGAAAACAAAGATTAGACGTATAGTATGGAAAATGGTGTATGCTTGCAGTAAGTAAAGAAAGCAGGAAATTGTAGAGGTTTGTTTAATAGTGTAGGAAAATGGTCCGGGGTTTATAGGTTTACTAGTGGTGTCTCTCCATAAAAGATTGCATGCTGGGTGAACAAATTACAACTGGACAATTGACAAATAGAGGTTGCACCGTAGTGCACATTCATGACATGGATGACTACTATGATATTTAGTGCGGGCATTACAACAATATACATAGACCGTAATCCAACTGCATCTATGACTAATAATCCATCCTGAGGTTACCATCCGAACCACCTTAGGCATTAAGTTGCAAGCAACAGATAATCACATTAAGAAATGTGTGTAATGTAAGCAATGATTGTACACGCGGGCACTCACACCTCTGTTTCTCCCTAGTGGCAACAACACATCCTCCCCCGTCACGTTTCTGTCACTCGAGCACAGGTGAAAAGGAGGCATGAACCCACTATCGAGCATAAATACTCCCTCTTGGAGTCACTAGCAACTACTTGGCCAGAGAAACCACTAGCAACGGAAAGCATGCAAGATCACAAATAACATATGCAATAAAGACTACAATCAACTTGGCATAAGTTAATATTCATCGGATCCTAGCAAACACAACACATAGAATTACATAAGAACAATCTCGATCATGTTAGGCAGGTCACGAGATCTAAACATTGAGGCATAGGAGGAGAAGACAACCATCTAGCTACTGCTATGGACCCGTAGTCCAAGGATGAACTATTCACGCATCACTCCGGAGGCAGGCATGGTGATGAAGAGGCCTCCAGTGATGATCTCCTCTCTCGCAGGGTGTCGGGAGACAGCTTCAGAACCCCCTTGATCTAGGGTTGACGACGACGGCGGGTGCGGAACTTTTCGGGGATATTTTATCAGGTGCCTAGGGTTTTCCTTCGGAGGGGAATAAATAAGCGAAAGGGCAAAGGTGGTGGAGCCCTGGGGCCACACACCACCCCCCGGCGTGGCCAAGGGGGGCGTGCCGCCCTATGGTGTGGGCCCTAGAGTACCCCCTCCGGGTCTCTTCTGGACTTCGTGGAACCTTCGAGAATTCTAAGACTTCCGGGTTTCGAATTTTTCAATTCCGAGAATATTTCTAGATAACTTTTCTGAAACTAAAAACAGGGAACTGACTCTGTGGCATCTTGTCAATAGGTTAGTCCGGAAAATCGATAAACATGACATAAAGAAGGGAGAAAACATGTAGCAATTGGCATAATATCATCATGGAACATCATAAATTATAGATACGTTGGAGACGTATCATCGATGGAGATGGCTTCCGGGGGCACTTCCCCGTCCCAGTAGGGCGCCAAAATAGAGACCTGTCCCCCGAAACTTGTCGGCGGCGGCGGCGGAGCTACGGATGTTTTTGGTGGAAAAGGGAAATTCCGGGGGGCCACCAGGGTGGCCTCACCGCCCCCAGGCGCGGCCAAGGGGGGCGCCTGGTTATGGTGAGGGCCCCGTAGTGCCTATCTTTGACTTCTCTTTGGACTTCTGGATGATTCCGGGGAAAATAGGAACTTCGGGATTCGTGAGGTCCAATTCCGAGAATATTTCGAGAACAACTTTTCCGAAATAAAAAACAGCAGAAAACAAGGATCTGGCACTTGGCATCTTGTTAACAGTTTAGTCCCGGAAAACGTGTAAAAATGTTATAAAGAAGGGAGAAAACATGTAGCAATTGACAAAATATCAACATGGAACATCAGAAATTATAGATACGTTGGAGACGTATCAAGCATCTGTCATTTTTCTTCGAAAATTTCACAGAGGGGCCGGAGTCGCCAGTCATACTCCGGGGATACTCCAGACTGGGCCTCTGTGAGTTGACCGAAGGAGCACACCACGCTTCACTAGACGAGCCTGGAGTCTTCGGAAGAAGTCTTTGGTCCAGACACCCCTGGAGTTTCCGGAAGAAGTCTTTGGACCTTCCTCCGTTTCCACCGCCGCGGAAGGTGTTAACCGCTGATGGAGAGATAGAGAGGCGAGAGAAGACGAGCGAGTGGAGTGAACGGGTTTCCGAAGGGACGCGGCATCTCCCGCCCCTACCTCGCGGGTGCAACACCCGACCGATTTTTGCCCAGGAGAGGGTGGCTCCGCGGAAACGGCCGATTCATCCGTTCTTTCGGAGTACATATGTGGACTGTTTCGGGCCTCCCTCCCGAACTCGCAATATGTGGTTGGCAAAAAGCAAGCCGATCCTGAAGCCCACGCACTGTCCATGGGCCAAGGACACGAGTCACACGACGCGCTTAGTAAGCCCACATCCAGGAGCAGGGCAGGGCAGTAATTTCGATCACCAACGACCCTTCCTCCTCCTCTTCCTTCCACCACCGTACCCAAACGACCATTCCGCTTCCAGATCACCACCTTCCCCCCCCGGCAACCGAGCTCGCTCCAGATCTCCTCCTCCATGGCCACCGCCTTCGACTCCCCGGCCTCCTCCCCTGCCGCCGCGCCTTACTCCTCCCCCTTCCTCAGCTTCGATCCCGCCTCCCCCGCTGCCGCAGCCGGGGACGACGGCGCCTTCCCGGCCTCCCCCGACCCCTACGCCTTCCGCTCCGACTCCCCCAGCGCGCACCCCTTCGGCATGCCCGATTCCAACGGCAACGGCCTGCACCACGATGATGAGGGCCTCTTCAGCTCCCTCGACGGCGGGCCCGTGCTCCCGGACCTCGCCCAGATGGGCCACGAGGAGGGATTCCTCCTCCGCGAGTGGCGCCGGTACGCCCCTTCCTCGCCTCTGTTGCTTTTACGCTAGATCTACCAGGCTCGGTGGTTGGGTCTGCAAGATCCGGCTCCCCGATCGTGGCGCGCTGGGTTGGGTGCGGGGCGTAGATCTGTCGGGCCACGAAAAATGTACTCTTAGATCAGAATCTCGTGTTGCTGCACTATTACTAGTCAGTGCCAAGCTAAGTTTTTATTTGTATTTTTACTTGCTATTGCGTACACCAAGGATGCTTAGGATTAGATTACCTTAGGTATAATGTTCTTGCAGAAGCAGTAAAGGAAGACTTACTCTCACCGCTTAGATGTAAATGAAGCATCAGAAGTAACCCGGACTTTCTTGCTAATGCATTTCTGTTTTCAAACAAATCAAATTTACATGGAACTCTCTTGACGATACGGATTTGAAACCGACGCCGCTTGTTTGTGTCAGAGCAAGGCAGGCCTACTGGCTAATACAAATTCATGTTCAAGCCTTCAAGTCCATATGTCATTGTGCGTATACCTGAGCATGCCAATAAGACTGTTCTGTATCTCAGTTTTTTCTTTGTCCTTCAGTTGTTCTTATTTAATTCTGCAGGTCATTACTTGTACATTGTAGGAGAACTGAAAACCATTTAGTATTTAATTCTCGTAGCACATGATCATTAATATGTCATGCTACATTTTTTATCACCACTGCCAGGGATTCTGTTTAATCTAGGAGCGAGTCATTGCTTTTATTACTGTTTCTCTCATGTTTTCAGTTCTGCATTATTTGCCTAGAACTATAGGTAGGTTCCTTGCACCAGGAGTTGTATGTTTGTTTGATTTAGCCTCTAGGAAGTAAACAATTGGCTCAAGATAGAAATATGAGTTGCTAGTAGTCTCTGGGTGTAGCTTCGCTCGTGGCTTTTTACCTCCCTTGTCATTGCAAGATCATAGTCACAATTAAAAGTTCAGGTTCACATGAGCCTGTTATTCATATGATTGAATTGTTTTGGTTTATAAACTGGGCTATCTTTCTGGACAAATGAACACATGACTTCCAGTTATCCAACATAAGCAAATTGAAAATACATTGGTCATCAACACTTAGAAAGTTTGACTACCCCCATGTGCAAGATGGAAGCTTTCCTGAAAAACAAAAGGAGTATTGTTGATCATGTTACTGCTTTTTTTCTGAGAAGAGGTGGTTGCCTTTTGTTGTTTATCTTATGTTTCCTGCAGTGCACTATCTGCCTATTTATATAACATGTGCCTCCAGTGCTGACTTCAGGGCAATAGACCATTTTCATATAAATTGCTCTATGCATTGTTCTGTATCGTGAACTAGGCACTGGGTGTTGCATTGAAAGTCTTGCACAGAGGTGCATGTTAGAGAATGAGTACTGTCACTTTTACAGCTTGGTTTCACCTATCCTTTAAGATGCTAACACAAACTCTTAACAGTCAAAACGCACTCCTTTTGGAGGAAAAGGAGAAGCACGAGAAGGAGCTGAGGAGCCAAATCATCCTTGAGGCCGAAGAGTTCAAGAAGGGCTTCGTCGAGAAGCGCAAGCTGAACCTCGAGACGAGCAAGGATCAAAACCGTGAGAGGGAAAAGGTACGTACGCTATTTCCTAAGATCATGACCCCCTGTGTACTCTCTGTGTCAACACATAGTGACCTGCCTGCCCCTACCTATTATTCTCTCCTGTGACTGAGACACCGCTTGCTGTCAGCTTTTCCTATCCAACCAGGAGAAGTTCCACAAGGGCGCGGACAAGCAGTACTGGAAGGCGATATCGGAGCTTATCCCGCATGAGATCGCCAACATCGAGAAGAGGACAGGCAAGAAGGACAAGGACAAGAAGCCCGGGATCGTGGTGGTGCAGGGTCCCAAGCCCGGGAAGCCCACAGACATGGCACGGATGCGCCAGATCCTGTTGAAGCTGAAGCAGACGCCACCCCCGCACATGAAGCCACCCACCCCACCACCTGCCGCCGCTGGAAAGGATGGAGCCAAGGCGGCGCCTGGAAAGGATGGAGCCAAGGCGGCGCCTAGCAAGGAAGCCCCTGCCAACGGTGCCATCACCGAGGCGGAGAAGGCTGCCGCCCCCGCTGCGGCCGCCACCCCCACTGCAGAAGCAGCAGCGGAGCCAGCACCGGTGGCTGAGCCCATTGTGTCTGCCTGAGCGAAGATGATGTGCTCGGTCGGCTGCTGATCCTTCTTGCAGTAGGATTGTATTCAGGTGTCTGTAGAGTTGTTGGGGAAGGCGGATGGAGGGTGCATATGATGGGAGGCGGTGAACCTTCCGAGTTCATCATGGCGTGGTGGGCGAGATTACACGCAGTGTACTACTATTACTGTCAATTTGAGTTTGTTATTATTATTAAGAGGAGGACCAACAAGCTTTATTCGTTATTGATGTTGCATTTTGTAGAGAAAAGGAGGGGTTTGGTAATAATAAGGTTGTAATTTTGATGTATTTAGAGAATGTCTGTATCTCTCTTAATTTTGTGTTGGATTTTTGGTCAAAACCTCATCCTTTTGCATGTATTATATCATTTCATTTTTTCATCCCAAGTCCTGTACCGTTGATCTTTGTTTAGCTCTGCTACCACTATAATTACTTCTAACTTAAAGAGCTAAATCCTGATAACTGATGCTTTAGTATGCAAATCTGAAGAACATAATTGTTACCTGATAAAAGTAGATGTAACATCTCCTGGCCATCTTCAAGTACTCGACATATATTACCTGCTAACCCCCAAATCCTTGTCTCTCTGTTTAACCCCCAAATCCTTGTCTCTCTGTTTCGCACTGGCTAACAGCTGCAAGTGCTGCACCAAATTGTTTCCTGATGCCTCCTATTCTGAGCAACATTGCACATATCAAACTACCAGCAATTGGGGTTCCTCTCTTTCTTCTAAAACCTCGTCGACGGTACAACTATTTTTTTTTGAAGGAAAGGTAGCGAGCGCTACTTTCATTCATTAAGAGAAACTGGTGGAACCAGTAAAGTACAGGAAAGGCCCTTGGACCAGATGGCCTCCATGCGATTTTTTACAAAAATATCTGGAGTTTTTTTTTTCTTTCCTTTTCCAGAGAACTATAGAGCTTTAGTCATAAGCTGCTGAACCAGCAGAATCAGCAAGGATGCTGGTTACAAGGAAACTTGGCATAGAGTCCAACCAACACTCCGACACCTCCAGAGAACAAGCTTTCCGTGCACAATGGTGGGCAGGGAAGTTGGCTTGTCTCCTTACATACTGGACAACAAAACTCACAAAGTTTTTCGAGGGTACGCCAAAGGCGTACCGGATTTTTATAGAAGGCAGAATTTGATACAAACGACTACAACTCGCAACAACGAGTGCATTCGAACTCCACTCCAAGGCTAGTCCTAAGACAGCCAACTGACGGCACTACTCCAAAACAGAAACAACGGCGATCGCCGGAAGAAAGCTCCAAAGGACCTCCGTGCTGTGCTCCAACCACGATGCTCCCTAGAGAAGGACGACGTCGAAGACGCCTCAATCGCGCCGGTCTGACACCAAATCCGAGCTTTCGCTCGGAGACAAAAACCAAAACCTTAAGAGGACGAGGGCAGTGAAGACACCCCTCAGCGACGCTTCCAAGGAAGCGCACGACACCCGCGGGCGCCGCCGCCGCCGGCCCGACAGAAGTCGAGCAGGGTTTTCATCCGTGGTGCCGCACAAACCCACGGATTGGGACATCACGACCCAAGAAACTTCTCCCCGCCACCAACGCGGTTCCTGCAATCGTAGTCGCAACGCCTCGCACCACCAGCACCCATCACAGCATGGAGACGAAGACCTCCACCTTCTGCCTGAATCAGCCTCCAACCTCCCGTGGTGCAACTCATGGTCGCCTGCCGTGGTCGTCGCCAACTCCAGCGACATCCACACAACAGGATCGGGCCCGTGCACCTTCCAAGTGCTCCCCCATGGGCAGGCTGCAGGAGAGGAGCACCGCACAACCGAGATCACGGGGCAGCCGGCCTCAGCTCGCCGGGGCTCTCCCTAGTAGAAGCTCTCGCGCCGCCACCTCCAGATTTCAGTTCCGCGAAGACCTCTTCCGGCCCCGCCCTCGTGCACCGCCGTCGCTCCTCCTCCGCTGCTGCTTCCTCTCCAGGCTTCCACGCAGCAGGGCCACAGACCCAGATCGGGCCCGGGGAGGCCCAGATCGGGCCCTCGCACCTGCCCTCCTCTCTCTGTCAGCGGGGCCAGCAGAGGGACGCCTCGCATCCGGGGGCTCGAGGCAGCCGACGCAACTCGCCGGGGCTCTCCCTGGCAGAAACTCGGGCCGCCGCCGTCGAGATCTCGGCCCACGCCATCTTCTCCACGCCCCACCGACGTGCACCGCCGCCGTTCCTCCTCCGCATCTCACCCCTCCATCCTCTCTCCACGCGCCGGCCGCATCGAGTCGCCCTCGTGCACCGCCGTGATCTCCCTCGCCTGCGCCGCCCGGGAGATGCCCCACCTCCGCGCGAAGGAGGCTCGTCAGCTGCCAGAGGGAGGAGATTGACGGGGGCTTTTTCTAGGTCTGGGGGGAGCCTCTGGAGCGGCCCGCGCGAGCCGCCCGAGAGGAGAAGATGCGTCAGGTCATGACCCTCTACTAGTAACTCACAAAGTTATTAGACAACTCATAAACTTCTAATAAAACTGGTGCGATAATAGATCGCGTAGTCTGTCGCTCATTCCATAACTGGACAAGCTCCAGGCAATCAACCTCCAAAACGACTTTCGTGAAACCTCTCAGACTTGCAAACATAGCTCCTTCACGCAAAGCTAATGCCTCGGCCACTAGGGGGTCTGTGACGCCTAGATGTGGTTTGCACTATGCCGCCAGGAATCTGGTAGTAGATCTCGCCACCCCTCCCGCTCCCCTCCTCCTCGCGTTCACGTCCACCCCTGCGTCCGTATTGATTTTCATGAACTCCTCCTCCGGTGGACGCCAACCGAAACCTGGTAGCATTTTGGCACAACCTCTGGAGTATTTGTGGACAGGAGATTACCCAGGAAATCCTTGAGGCTTTAAATACGGATATTCTCCCAGTTGGTTGGAACGACACTAGTATGATTCTTATTCCCAAGGTGGATGACCCGGAGCTTATTACACAATTTCGTCCTATTAGTCTATGCAATGTGATCTACAAAATAATCTCGAAGATGCTTGCAAAGAGATCGAAATAAATTCTCCATGAAACCATCTCTCCTATGCAAAGTGTTTTTGTTACTGGACGTCTGATAACGGATAATATTCTAGTGTCTTATGAATGTGTTCATTCCATCAAGAATAAGCGCTCTGGAGGTAATGGTACATGTGCAGCTAAACTTGATATGCATAAAGCTTTTAACCGTGTGGAGTGGGTCTTTTTGGAGAATATGATGAGAAGACTAGGTTTTGCAGAATAATGGATTACTTTAATGATGGAATGCGTGAAATCAGTGAAATATAAAGTCAGATTTAATTCAGAAGAAACCGATTCCTTTATCCCTTCTAGGGGTTTACGACAGGGGGACCCTCTCTCCCCCTATTTGTTCCTTCTATGTGCGGATGGTTTATCTAGTCTCTTGTTGTTTGAAGAAGAAGTTGGTGGCATCGATGGGGTCAGGGTGTGTAAGAATGCACCGTCAGTTTCACACCTTTCACTTGCTGATGATTCCTTGATTCTCATGAAAGCTGATTTGATCAATGCAACTTCATTACAACGAGTTCTAGACACTTACGGTGCAAATTTGGGACAGATGGTGAGCCAAATCTAGTATTTATTTTCTCCCAATACTAATGTTCTGTTGAGATCAGAAATATGTGAAGATCTACATATAGATACAGAGGCTCTCTTAGATCAGTACCGCGGACTCCCTGCGTTGATTGGGGATGATCGGAGTGATTGTTTTAAAAAAATTACAGAGAGAATTATTCAGAGCATTAGTGGCTGTAAAGAGAAGCTGTTATCTATTGGAGGTAAAGAGATTCTTCTTAAGGCAGTAGCACAGGCTATCCCAGTTTATGCTATGTGTGTGTTCTAGTTCCAAAAGGAGTGTGTAAAAGTATGACCGATGCTATTTCTAAATTTTGGTGGGATGATGATGAGAATAGCAACAAGATGCATTGGTTAGCTTGGTGGAAGTTATGCTATCCAAAAAGTGAAGGCGGTATGTGATTTAGGGATTTTAATTCTTTCAATTTGGCGATGTTGGCTAAACAGATTTGGAGACTAATTTCTAATCCAGGTTCTGTGTGTGCTAAAGTTCCGAGAGCTAAGTACTATCCCGATGGTGATATTCTCAAAGCAAGACCTAAGGACGGCAGCTCGTATATGTGGAGGAGTCTTTTGGCTGGTTTGAGTACTTTTAAGAGAGGCTACGTTTGGAGAGTGGGCAATGGTGAGAGTATTAATATATAGAGCGATCCCTGGATTCCTTCGAGTCCTAATCGGAAAATTCTGTCGCCTAGGGCCGAGGCGGTTTACACAAAGGTGAGCGGTTTGATCAGCCCTATTACGGGTAACTGGGATGAAGGTCTCCTTAATTCCCTCTTCGCGTCTGTTGATGTTGGCCACATCCTCCAAATTCCCATTCATAATCAAGGTTTTGATGATTTCATCGCTTGGGCGAATACAAGCCATGGACGGTATACTGTGAGATCGGGGTATCATATCCAATGGAAACAACAGTTTGGCCACGTACATAATAAATGGAAATTTCAGGTGGGTCGGCTATCAACCCAGTTTGGAAGATCTTATGAAAATTTAAAGTCCCAAGCAAGGTGATTTTTTTTCTTCTATGGCGAGCCATGCATGGTATCATTCCTGTTATGAGTACTTTAGCAAATCGTCATATTGCATCGAGTGGAGCTTGCCCGATTTGTAATTTAGCTGCCGAGGAAAATCTTCATCTTCTATTCAAGTGCCACATAGCTCAGGAGATTTGGGAGAGTTTACACTTAAAGGAGGTTATTGAACATGCAATTCCAATTGATAGAGAAGGGTCGGCTGTTCTGGAACACTTTCTAAGACTTCCTACTAATAACTACATAGTGGTATCTATGGTGGATTAGACGCCAACGTACTCACGGCGAGGAGGTACCCTCTTTATATAAATGCAAGACTTCAATTCTTACGATCACGTCATCCCATAGTGTAGCAATGAGCAGAAAGGAAACAATGGTAGCAACAAACTGGACAAAAACCAACCCAAGACAACTTAAATTAAATGTTGATGCGGATTTTCACGATGGCATTAAGGCAGGGGCTGTTGGTATGGTGATTCGGGATTACCATGGACAGTTTGTGGCGGCAGCCTCGGTGTTTCTGGATCATGTCCCTTTTGTGGCGATGGCCGAAGCGATTGCGGGAAGGAGGGTCTAGCACTAGTCTCAAGACTGGGATACAACTCAATACAAGCTGAATCAGATTCGCTTGAAACTATTGAAGCTTGCTCAGGGGAGGAGCAATGGTGGAACGAGTCAGCATCAATATTTGCAGATTGCATGGATTTGGTTACAACTATAGGAAGTGTTTCTTTCATGCACTGCCCGAGGGAAAAAAGACAAGGTGGCCCATGAACTAGCAAAAGATTACTTTTCGCATAAATTGTCTTGTAATTGGGTCTCTGATCCTCCTAGTTTTCTCTTAGACAAACTTTTAAGTGATGTAACCTGATGTAAACTCGTTGCAACACGTTTTTTACGCACTCTTTTCCTTACCAGGGTACCTAAGGGGACTGGAAGTTTTTTAATGAGGCGGCTTGCTTACTTATATAGTAATTTTATTTCAAAAAAAAAAGTACAGGAAAGGGTAATATTACATGCAACAAACAGGGGAAGGGTGCCGCAGCTGAAAACAAGTACTCCCTCCATCCCAAATTAATTATCTCAAAGTTAGATAAAAGTGGATGTATCTAACACTAAAACAAGTCTAGATACACCCACTTTTATCAAACTTTGAGACAATTAATATGGAACGGAGAGAGTAGCACATAAAGAGAAGAAACAAGTAGCGGATCCTTAATCTGGGGCGCTTAACACAAGCAAAAACCGTTGGTTCCATTAGCTGTACACCCACCACACATTATGATCATACTCTCCTCATACTGAAAAATAACTATGCACCACTGAGGTGATGTCAAACTTTATTTTTGAATAACATGTGATACGTATTAAGTGTGAGAAGCTATTCAAAGTACATATGGTACTCCCTCCGTATCATATTAATTGTCTCAAAGTTGGACAAAATAGATGTATCTAAATATGTCTAGATACATCTATTTTGTCCAACTTTGAGACAATTAATTTGAGACAGGGGGAATATATTTTAGAAAGGTTAAGTCCTACGTACGAGTAATTAAAGAAGTATATAAAAAATACCGTCAAATTCAAGACAATTGATCCATTAGACCTCAAGGGCTGCCTCACTAGGTGTGACACATCCTCTATTGAGGATGCGAAAGTGGAATCCCACTTATAGTTTATTTGGGAGTTTTAGTTTAAAATTTTGTCAAAATGTAAGATCCCACTTTCACATCCTTAATCATGTAGCCCCATCTTATTGAGTTGGATGAAACAAAATGTTAACATGGCGATATATATTACTACCTCCGGTCCGAAAATAGTTGTCGCCGAAACAACACAAAGCTAGTACAAATTAGTACACAACTCACAACAACCATTACAAATCGGCGGAAGTAGTATTATTAGGATCCTTTAGATCTTAAGTGTGGGATTTGTGGGATTTAGTCAAGACATAAACTATTTTCACTATAATTTGTTTGGCCCTGTTTGATCTTGAGATCTCTTTCCTTTGAAACATACTAAAAGTATTATTAATGTTTTTTTTATAACGAGTATATATTAATATCGTAGAGATACCAATTACACCCAGGCTATGCACCATTGTAATACCTTATGGATGCACACAACCAAATAATAATAATAATAATAAAAGAACATACCCGCTGTAGAATTCCAGTCCTTACAACAATAGAACAACCACCACCAAAACAACACATGATGTCCAAACTCTCCAACAACAATGCCTTCAACAAGGGAACAATGCAAAAGCCTCGTCGTCGCCCTATCAATGATCATGAGTTTTCACCCTGGAGATAGTCCTCCCTCTATAAACAATTCCTCCAGCAGGGTCATTGCTAGGCACAACCAATTAAGCCTATACCTTGGGTTTTCACACTGAAAGATACGACTCCGAGTTTCACTTGTGTTGTCGCCCCCACTTACATACTGCTGCCGCGATCCTGAGATTCCAAGCGAGTTCCTCCTCAACACAAAGACTCCGAGTAGCATTTCTAGTCCTCCAATCCTGCCTTCCAAGACCTTCTCCGCCAATGACTTCACCATGGATTTGCCCATGATGGCAACAGAAGCAGAGCTTCACACCAGATCTTTTTGGCGCGATTGAATCCCAACCGATCCAGAAATTTCTAGGCATTACCGCCCGTGGGAGATCGCCGGCGGAGCCTTCCGAAACCCGTCCTTCTGGCTAGATCAAACAGAACATATTATTAATGCATGGATTAGATTACCCATACTATACTCATGTATACACCCGTGAACGACATCAAGAAGCTATGGTCTAGGAAGGATCCAACCTTTATATTAACATACATGGCCAACCATCACAACACGAGTCTGATTGGACATGTTAGTTTTGAGCTCACGCTTTCTTTTATGTGAAAGATAGAAGGGAGCCTGCTAAAATCCCATTGATCATAGAGTAGCAGTACAAGAAGCAACCAGAAACACGTCGATGATGCAGAGAAAACCACCACTGAAAGGAACGAAAGCACCTTACATTTATACTCTTTCATAACATCAAACATGTGATTTGTTGCTTTTCTTGTCATAGCAGGATGCATGCTCCGATGTATCAACAGTTAACCACCTAGTTGTTAATTAACCTTGTGGTAATTTTTTTGTTAACCAACCCTCTTTCAGATAGGCTCCAACAGGGATCCATTCTCTCGGAAATGCGTCACTATTGAACAAAATTAACATCATTTCAGTCATAATTATAGACCCTTTTGTGCGCTGACGACATTTAATTTACATCGCTCTCTTACCCTCGAACCCTCACGTGTATCTATTGATCCCCAATCCCTGACAATCATGTGGCAGATGTTCTTAACCGATACTCTCAATTTAGAAGAAGCATTGCATGTATTCAACTTATCTTAATATGGATATCTATGTGTATCTAGAGTTTCATGCGTGAGTGTAATTATTCTGACAAGCACTACAAGAAAATTTAAGAAGACTACAAGCACATGGAAAAAATATACTAAGATAAGGCACGATGCATTCTTCTTCAACAAGGGAATCCCGACGGTTGCATTAGCTATCCATCTTAACATTATTACCTCTAATTCATAAAACATGGCGTACATTTTTAGTCAAAGGCAATCTACTGTTACTTTAACCAGCATTATTATAGACAAAAGTATGAAGACTTACACAATTTAATAAACATACTATGATGATATTATATGGTGGGTCTATTGATATTGATATTGATTTGTATACTAAATGGACATATTTTGTATGCCATTGGTCAAACCTACTATCTTTTGACTCTTGACTAAATTTACATGATTTCTTTTACGAAACGGAGGGACTAGTATCACATAGTATTTTTTTTTTGTTAAAAAAAGTGACCAAATCTCACCATCCAGGGTCTTCAAAGCAAGTAGCTTTCTACGTACGGAAGAAGCACACAAGTTTTATTTTGAATGACACGTGATATGTTTGACACTAGTTCGTATTTAATGGATTAAAATGGGTTAGAGTTTGAGGTTTCACATGCAACAGTGCATTAGTAACATAAGATAAATAAGATAAAATATAATTTTTTAGTCATAATTCATTCATATGATATATAGTATATGTAGGCAATGAGTTATTGAGTCACCGTGGTCGAGAGCAATGGTTACCATGGATTAGTTCATTCACCTTGGTCCTATCCATCGCACAGGTTGACTCTGTTATTACAAATTAAAAGACAACGACGACGCCATTGTGTTTCATAAGGATTCATTTTCAACCGTCGTACTCCTGCTCCTTTCACAT
Source organism: Alopecurus myosuroides (assembly GCA_028641055.1). Taxonomy (NCBI): domain Eukaryota; kingdom Viridiplantae; phylum Streptophyta; class Magnoliopsida; order Poales; family Poaceae; genus Alopecurus; species Alopecurus myosuroides. The sequence goes on from CM054059.1 coordinate 118,416,639, forward strand.
AATTTCCCCATCAGCCTTGTAATCCTCTCTCATAATAGCTCTACCTTGATCACTCTTCGAGGTAATGTTTACCTGGCAATTCCTATGAGTGAGGAAATTGACAGAAGAGCATACACTTATGACATATCATATTCATTAAACTAGTATCCCATGAATGAGATGACGCACATATTTGCAAGGTTAGGCCTTAGACCTCGCCCGAGTGGACTACTCACAGTTCGTGATCATATTATCAGTGGAAAACATTGTATAAAGAAAATACTTGTATATGAAAGATTGATAGTTATGACAACGTTCGCAATCGCGATGAGATCTAGATAAAAAATTAGTATGGCTATGGCTATCGAGATGGATATGGGGATGAGTGGTGATTGCGGAAGCACTTCGTGGTGGTGATGAATGATATTGGACTTCCTACTGGTGTACGTTGAATAATTTTAAAAAATTCGCCCATCGTAATCATCAAGATCAACTATGAAGATAAAAACACATGCCCATGCATGCGTTGATCAATACCTTACGATTATCGGCAGTGGAACGGAGTAGTCGTAGTAGATTCTAAAAAATCGTAGATACTCACAACTAGGTGCAGTTGCAAAGATCTCGCTAAGCTTCCCTCGTCAAGAATCACACGTGCAATCCCTCTTATATTATCCATGAATCCAATTGAATCAACCCGCCAGCACTACGCCGTCCAGTGCTGAGTGCTAACAAAGAGAAAACAACCTTTCGACGTAGGTTTAGTGGTAGATCCAATCCACGTGATTAGAGATATATGAGACGGGTGTTCTCAACACACGAGAGGAAATTAGAGATTGGAGCACACTCTAATTCAGAGATGACAACTCAAAAACCCAATTATAAGAGGCTCTAATTCTACTAGCGAGAGAGAGAGAGAGAGAGAATAGGCACGAGACCGGTTTTATTGGGTTTGATACCATGGGGTTGGGGTCCTTTAAATAGTGGGCTATAAGGGAGAACTGCCAAATGGGAGGCTGGTTTGGGGAGGCCAAGAGCTGGCCGCACCTTGATACATTGCAAATGTATCTATAATTTTTGATGCTACATGCTTGTTTTCTACCCAATATCTTTTTTTTCACATGTTTTCTTTCGTTTTTCGTATGTTTCTGCTGACTAACCTATTAACAAAATGCCCTAGGCCAGTTGCTGTTTTGTGTTGTTTTTCTATTTTTAGAAAAGTTCTTAAGGAAATATTCTTGGAAAGGGCTGAAAATCCACGGAGATCATTTTTTTTTACTGTCGCACCCTGGTTTCTAGGGGATACTCACCGTACGAACTGGATAGCAGATGCTTGGATTATGGGGCATAACTGCTCCCACGTCCCAGCTTCCTGGTAGGCCTGCGCTTATGCGCGACAACACAAGCCCTGCTATTCCATCGTCGATGTAAACTATCCACTAGAGATCAAAGGCACTTCCGTCGACGTACTTCAAACCATACACACATGGTACGTCAACGGCGTTGAACAACTGATATCACAACAGATCTCTACGACACGAAAGATTGAAATAAGTTGCAAATGGCTCTCATTAGAGCAGAGCTAGCAAATACAATCATTCAGAGGGCACAGGCCCCAACAATACATCATTACAATACAGCGGAAGCATTCAACATGTCTGAGTACAGACAAGAACCAAATAGGCCTAAGAGGCCGGGAACAAACAGACGGAGCCCAACCATGAAGTCTCGGATCCTGCCCGGGTCCGCTATCTACTAGCCAGCAGTCTCGTCATACTCCACGTAGTAGCCACCATGTAGATCCTCGGAAACGTAGGTCTGCGGAAACCACAGCCCCAAAGGGGTCAGTACATAAACGTACTGGCAAGCAAGACTCACAGTTCACCAAAGTGTAACCCGTCAACACCAAGCACAGATGCTTTGGGTTCAACGGAAGAGAGGGGATATAAAAGATGCTGCAACTGGCTGCGCTAACCCACTACAGAGATTCTACCACTTCCGGCTAACAGAAAGGAGATAAGATCGGGGATTGTAACCAACTGAAAGATAACTGCAAACAAACCCATCCTGGATCTCGCCCCTTATCCAAAGAAGCAATCCGAGGATAACTCACACCGTTGGATTAAAGATGAGTCAAGTTATTGTGTGAATAACCTATTACTAGTCAGGTTATTAATCATTTGGTGAAACATGATTGATCATTATGTTGAAGTTGTCCTGAGTACTTGTTAGCCAGTACTTTCACCAAGTAGTCCATAACCGCGGAAAACACGGCTTCTCGAGAAGATTTACCCTGCAGGGGTGCACCATAGTAACCGTACACGCATGAATATCCCGCCAGATGGAGCGGCCACTCCACCAAGCGGGGCACTCAACACAACCAACCCTTCTTCGCATCAAGCCCAAAGCACCGCGTGCTGTGCGTGCGCGGCTAATCGAGCCCCCCGAAGAAAAGGAGGACCCTCATAGCACTGGAAGACCACGCCGCCCTAAATGCCGACTACAAAAGTTCCACCCTGGCCTCGGGTTCGTACCTGCATATGATGCAGCAAATGGAAAGCCCGAACTAGTACGGCGATTTGGACGAGATGCGAATCGAGTCAAGTTGAGGGGGGCGCCCATACTCGCTTCCCACATGCGGGTAGTGCGCTCATCATGGATCAGTAGACAAGACCCTTTTCCTATTAGGGTCGACACTAGCAGGCCTCAAAACCACAAAGGGCCTCCTGCCGGTGCCTTATCATCAAATTATTATTACCATTAGCATTATCAGGATTGATTGATTAACATTCGAGCCCCCGGTTCGGTAACAATGATAATAGTACGATAGCAAAAGAAGTAACCGACAACAGGCTCGAGCAAAAGCAACCCTAAGCATGCTAGATAAGAACATGCACAAGCAATGGCTGTAGGTAGGGAGGTGAGGCAATATCATGGTTCAGGGTATCATGTGATAGGTTCGTAACAGAATCAACTACAACTAAGGCTAGCAGAAAAGAATCAACGGAAAGTATCGGTAACCAATGTTGAAAGGAACACAGTGGTTCATGTGAGTGATAACTTGCCTGCAAAACCCAGTAGCCTGGTACCGAGCTAACTCCTTAGAAGGGGTGTCGTAAGTATCGTCGGTCTCAACGTCGTCGTGTATCCGAGAAGAAGCAAACAACAAGGCAGAAATATAAACAATCAATATCATGGCATAGTGCACAATCAAATATGATGCATGACAAGTTAATAGATGCATCAAAATAAACTAATTGATATGATAACACAATTTAAATGGACACATATGCAATTGGATTGCATATGGAAAAGATCCATTGAAATAAGTGGAACAAATGAATTACAATTAATTATTATGTGAGAGTTGTTAGCATGATGCATGCATGATGATAACAACAAATAACAATGATAGATGCAAGTGAAAAAGGATTGGAACAAGTTTTGGAAATCATTGATTAAGTTTGGAAAGTTTGGTTACCTAAAACATGTCACACAAGTAATTGTTGTTTTCACCAAGTTAAAGTGGGCAAAACAAATAACAAAGTTTATATTTGAAAAGAACATCAAATTTTAGTTGGATTACATGTTTCAAATATTGAAATTTGGATTAGGATGAATTTATTATGAATTAAACAATATTAAACAGGTTTTAAATGATTTTAAAACAAGTTTGAATTTAATAGAAGTTTTATTTGTTCAAAACATAAATTCAAGTTCACATTTGAAAAGTTCACACTTTGATGGCTTGAAAACATATTTTGCATGTTCTAAAATATTTTATTTTGAGCAAGTTATGGTTTTTATCAAATTTAAATGAATTAAACAAGTATTAAATTATTTAGGCAATTTAAATTACTCAAACCAGGAAACAAATTTTATATTTGAATAGGGTATTCAAAATGGTATGAAAAACATATTTTATTTGTATTTATTGGATTAATAAATAATTAGTTATTGATTTTATAAACTAGCATTTGAATTATTACAATTTGAATTTTAAATGTATTTGGAAAATTCAAAACAGTGCACAAATGGAATAATTGGAAAGATCATTTAATTTTGAACAGAAAACATATATAACTTTTATTTATCAGAATTATAGATTAAAAGTTATTGATTTTTGAAGTTTTATGCTTTATTCTGTTATTTAAAAAGAAATAGAATTTAAACAGATTCGCTTTTAATATGTTGTTACCGCACTTGATCTACACCCCAGCCACTGCCCTGCGGGGCCTAGCCAGCGTGGCGTGTGCGGCAGTGAGGTGGCAGCAGGGGTCACCGATTTGTGGGCCGCGCGCGCGCTGCGGAAGAAAAACGAAAAAAGTGGGGGGGGGGGGGGGTTTGCGCCCGCGGGGATCGAACCCGGGTCGCTTGGCTGCGCTGCAGGGAACGAGACCAGTGCGCTGCGCTGAGTTTTGTGATGGTACACGGAACTGAAAGAAGAAGTGGTAAACAACTACGTGAACTGAATTTTTGCCAGCGCTGCTCTCTGTTCCTGACGGAAACAGACAGCGTTCGACGGACAGAACCCCACGGTGATTCGACCGGCGGCGATCCTGGGAGATCGGAGGCATGGACAAGCGAGGGACGTGCGTGACATGCCAGGGAGTGTGTGGGTGCGGACATATCGGGAGGGAGAGGGAAAGGAGCAGCGGGCGAGCTCACCTCGCTGGTCGCTGTCGACGTTCAGAGACGAAGCAGAGAGCGGCGGAAGTTCCCGGCGACGGCGCGGTCGCCGTGGTCCCTCCCGGCAAGCAACGAGGGGACGGGGCGACTCCAGGGACTGCCGCGGTTCCGTTCCCGGCTGCAGATCCTCCTCGAGGTGGGTGTGTGACCGGCGATGAGGGGAGAAGGTGGCGGTTCACGGTGGTCGGGTTCAGAGTTGCAGGGTTCAGAGAGAGGGAGGGGAGGTGGAAGCGATAGATGAGAACGACGGCGGTGAGGGAAGGCTAGGGCCTAGGGTTTGCAAGCAGAGGGTAGGTTAGATATAGGGGGAGGAGACCTAGTACGGCATGGCATCTGGAGGGGGGAAGGATGATCGTGCGGTTGTTTCTGTGTTCGTACACAGTGACATCACGCGAGAGGAGGAAGACAGCGACAGGGTGAGGGGTATCGGGCCAGGAAGGGTTAGCGGGCTGGGCTGGGGTAGGAAAGAAAAGGATGGGCCATGCCCCTCTCCCTTGAAGTTTTAAATATTTGTTCTTATTTTTTTTTTGCATAGAACCAAATGGAAGAAAAGGAGGATTTTTAGGTTAATAGAAATTTTATAAAAATTAGTGTTAGCTAGTTAGGTTAGAAGAAAACAAATGCCAAGTTTGGTTTTGCAGAAGATTAATTTTTAATTACTGTTTTGCAATTTAAGTCAATATTTAAAAGAATGCTTCTTATTTGGTTTTTATTAAAAATCAACATGTTTATTAGGGGAACCCCAATGATTAAAATAGAACAATTGGTTTGGTTATAATGCTGATTTTATAAATTGCATTTGGGTGCTGTTTGAAAAACACTTGGTTGAATTGGAATATTTGCAAATTAATGGGTTAATGATTGAAAACAACAAGTTTAATAGGGTTAGCCCTATTATTAAAGGTTTGAAATTAGTTGATTTGTTTAGAGATTTCAAAAACTCAAGTGGGTTGTTGTTTGATGACTTGGATTTGCAATTGTAGATGATTTGAATTAATTGGTGGAATTTAATTGATTGATTTAAAGCAACAATTTAATGAGTGATCAACATGGAATAAAATGGAACACTTTGGTTGTTTTCATTTGTTATTTTTATTCCAAAAGTTGTAACAGAACAAGTATGAAAACAAAGCAGTTGAAATTGTTTGATTTTCATTGTGAAAACAAAGAATAACAGATGCAAAACAAAAGAAACAAATGCAACAACATGGAAACAATATGATGACATGATGCAATACTTTAATAAACATGCAACAAACATTCTAAGGGGATGGTTTTCATACTTGGGATGTTACAAACGCCCCCCCTTGAAGGAATCGCGCCCCGAGATTCCTACTGAGAAAAGAAAAGGTTCGGATACTTCTTGGGAAGATCCACTTGAGCTGTGACACGTGAAACACATCGTGCACATTGGATAGTTTATCTGGAAGTTCAAAACAATAGGAATTCCTGGCAACTCTTCTGGAAGGATATCAGGGAATTTGGAAACCACCGGAACATTTTCAAGTAAAGGTAGAGGTATAGGTTTTGTATGGATGGTGTATAGCTGGATGGAACTTGATTCATTTGGAGAATAGATTATCTGGCTAGAATGGTGGAATAGAGTTATTGACATCAAGGCAACACCAAGAATAATCATCAATGTCAGAATCATCAACATGAGAGTAACGAGGAATATGTGGCCTCCCATTAGAATTTGAATTCTGTGGCTCAATTTGGAAGTCAACATTTGAGATCCCGAAGAGTGAACGGTGATTTGATTGCTTAGTGGAACCAGAAATAGGTTGTATGTTGTGGAAAAGATCTTTGACACAAGGGAATGTGATGCTCCGGTATCAAACAACACTTTAGCTGAAACAGAGTTTAGCAGATGAACGGGGAAACTTTGATTAGACGCCGGTAAAAGAATTGAAGTGGAAACAACAACAAGATTTCAACGGACGAAATGTTCTTTAGAAGAACAGAATAACGAAGCAACACCGGGGAAAAACGAGCACAAAACTCCTGAGGTACTACGGAGAACCCAAAACACGTGAAATCCTAACTTGAAAGTTTAGATGAGAAGGGAGAAATCAATGTTGCACTTCCTTACCAGAAAAAGGGAGGGTGGGTGGGGAAAGAAGAAAAAGAACAGAATTCCTACTCTCACGTTTCATTTTTCCTATATAGCTACAAAATAGTTTCTAGACTCAACTGCGACCAGTAAAAAGGGATCCTACGGGCAGACAGGCTCTGATACCATTTGTCGCACCCTGGTTTCTAGGGGATACTCACCGTACGAACTGGATAGCAGATGCTTGGATTATGGGGCATAACTGCTCCCACGTCCCAGCTTCCTGGTAGGCCTGCGCTTATGCGCGACAACACAAGCCCTGCTATTCCATCGTCGATGTAAACTATCCACTAGAGATCAAAGGCACTTCCGTCGACGTACTTCAAACCATACACACATGGTACGTCAACGGCGTTGAACAACTGATATCACAACAGATCTCTACGACACGAAAGATTGAAATAAGTTGCAGATGGCTCTCATTAGAGCAGAGCTAGCAAATACAATCATTCAGAGGGCACATGCCCCAACAATACATCATTACAATACAGCGGAAGCATTCAACATGTCTGAGTACAGACAAGAACCAAATAGGCCTAAGAGGCTGGGAACAAACAGACGGAGCCCAACCACGAAGTCTCGGATCCTGCCCGGGTCCGCTATCTACTAGCCAGCAGTCTCGTCATACTCCACGTAGTAGCCACCATGTAGATCCTCGGAAACGTAGGTCTGCGGAAACCACAGCCCCAAAGGGGTCAGTACATAAACGTACTGGCAAGCAAGACTCACAGTTCACCAAAGTGTAACCCGTCAACACCAAGCACAGATGCTTTGGGTTCAACGGAAGAGAGGGGATATAAAAGATGCTGCAACTGGCTGCGCTAACCCACTACAGAGATTCTACCACTTCCGGCTAACAGAAAGGAGATAAGATCGGGGATTGTAACCAACTGAAAGATAACTGCAAACAAACCCATCCTGGATCTCGCCCCTTATCCAAAGAAGCAATCCGAGGATAACTCACACCGTTGGATTAAAGATGAGTCAAGTTATTGTGTGAATAACCTATTACTAGTCAGGTTATTAATCATTGGGTGAAACATGATTGATCATTATGTTGAAGTTGTCCTGAGTACTTGTTAGCCAGTACTTTCACCAAGTATTCCATAACCGCGGAAAACACGGCTTCTCGAGAAGATTTACCCTGCAGGGGTGCACCATAGTAACCGTACACGCATGAATATCCCGCCAGATGGAGCGGCCACTCCACCAAGCGGGGCACTCAACACAACCAACCCTTCTTCGCATCAAGCCCAAAGCACCGCGTGCTGTGCGTGCGCGGCTAATCGAGCCCCCCCGAAGAAAAGGAGGACCCTCATAGCACTGGAAGACCACGCCGCCCTAAATGCCGACTACAAAAGTTCCACCCTGGCCTCGGGTTCGTACCTGCATATGATGCAGCAAATGGAAAGCCCGAACTAGTACGGCGATTTGGACGAGATGCGAATCGAGTCAAGTTGAGGGGGGCGCCCATACTCGCTTCCCACATGCGGGTAGTGCGCTCATCATGGATCAGTAGACAAGACCCTTTTCCTATTAGGGTCGACACTAGCAGGCCTCAAAACCACAAAGGGCCTCCTGCCGGTGCCTTATCATCAAATTATTATTACCATTAGCATGATCAGGATTGATTGATTAACATTCAAGCCCCCGGTTCGGTAACAATGATAATAGTACGATAGCAAAAGAAGTAACCGACAACAGGCTCGAGCAAAAGCAACCCTAAGCATGCTAGATAAGAACAGGCACAAGCAATGGCTGTAGGTAGGGAGGTGAGGCAATATCATGGTTCAGGGTATCATGTGATAGGTTCGTAACAGAATCAACTACAACTAAGGCTAGCAGAAAAGAATCAACGGAAAGTATCGGTAACCAATGTTGAAAGGAACACAGTGGTTCATGTGAGTGATAACTTGCCTGCAAAACCCAGTAGCCTGGTACCGAGCTAACTCCTTAGAAGGGGTGTCGTAAGTATCGTCGGTCTCAACGTCGTCGTGTATCCGAGAAGAAGCAAACAACAAGGCAGAAATATAAACAATCAATATCATGGTATAGTGCACAATCAAATATGATGCATGACAAGTTAATAGATGCATCAAAATAAACTAATTGATATGATAACACAATTTAAATGGACACATATGCAATTGGATTGCATATGGAAAAGATCCATTGAAATAAGTGGAAACAAATGAATTACAATTAATTATTATGTGAGAGTTGTTAGCATGATGCATGCATGATGATAACAACAAATAACAATGATAGATGCAAGTGAAAAAGGATTGGAACAAGTTTTGGAAATCATTGATTAAGTTTGGAAAGTTTGGTTACCTAAAACATGTCACACAAGTAATTGTTGTTTTCACCAAGTTAAAGTGGGCAAAACAAATAACAAAGTTTATATTTGAAAAGAACATCAAATTTTAGTTGGATTACATGTTTCAAATATTGAAATTTGGATTAGGATGAATTTATTATGAATTAAACAATATTAAACAGGTTTTAAATGATTTTAAAACAAGTTTGAATTTAATTGAAGTTTTATTTGTTCAAAACATAAATTCAAGTTCACATTTGAAAAGTTCACACTTTGATGGCTTGAAAACATATTTTGCATGTTCAAAAATATTTTATTTTGAGCAAGTTATGGTTTTTATCAAATTTAAATGAATTAAACAAGTATTAAATTATTTAGGCAATTTAAATTACTCAAACCAGGAAACAAATTTTATATTTGAATAGGGTATTCAAAATGGTATGAAAAACATATTTTATTTGTATTTATTGGATTAATAAATAATTAGTTATTGATTTTATAAACTAGCATTTGAATTATTACAATTTGAATTTTAAATGTATTTGGAAAATTCAAAACAGTGCACAAATGGAATAATTGGAAAGATCATTTAATTTTGAACAGAAAACATATATAACTTTTATTTATCAGAATTATAGATTAAAAGTTATTGATTTTTGAAGTTTTATGCTTTATTCTGTTATTTAAAAAGAAATAGAATTTAAACAGATTCGCTTTTAATATGTTGTTACCGCACTTGATCTACACCCCAGCCACTGCCCTGCGGGGCCTAGCCAGCGTGGCGTGTGCGGCAGTGAGGTGGCAGCAGGGGTCACCGATTTGTGGGCCGCGCGCGCGCTGCGGAAGAAAAACGAAAAAAGTGGGGGGGGGGGGGGGGGTTTGCGCCCGCGGGGATCGAACCCGGGTCGCTTGGCTGCGCTGCAGGGAACGAGACCAGTGCGCTGCGCTGAGTTTTGTGATGGTACACGGAACTGAAAGAAGAAGTGGTAAACAACTACGTGAACTGAATTTTTGCCAGCGCTGCTCTCTGTTCCTGACGGAAACAGACAGCGTTCGACGGACAGAACCCCACGGTGATTCGACCGGCGGCGATCCTGGGAGATCGGAGGCATGGACAAGCGAGGGACGTGCGTGACATGCCAGGGAGTGTGTGGGTGCGGACATATCGGGAGGGAGAGGGAAAGGAGCAGCGGGCGAGCTCACCTCGCTGGTCGCTGTCGACGTTCAGAGACGAAGCAGAGAGCGGCGGAAGTTCACGGTGGTCGGGTTCAGAGTTGCAGGGTTCAGAGAGAGGGAGGGGAGGTGGAAGCGATAGATGAGAACGACGGCGGTGAGGGAAGGCTAGGGCCTAGGGTTTGCAAGCAGAGGGTAGGTTAGATATAGGGGGAGGAGACCTAGTACGGCATGGCATCTGGAGGGGGGAAGGATGATCGTGCGGTTGTTTCTGTGTTCGTACACAGTGACATCACGCGAGAGGAGGAAGACAGCGACAGGGTGAGGGGTATCGGGCCAGGAAGGGTTAGCGGGCTGGGCTGGGGTAGGAAAGAAAAGGATGGGCCATGCCCCTCTCCCTTGAAGTTTTAAATATTTGTTCTTTTTTTTTTTTTTTTTTGCATAGAACCAAATGGAAGAAAAGGAGGCTTTTTAGGTTAATAGAAATTTTATAAAAATTAGTGTTAGCTAGTTAGGTTAGAAGAAAACAAATGCCAAGTTTGGTTTTGCAGAAGATTAATTTTTAATTACTGTTTTGCAATTTAAGTCAATATTTAAAAGAATGCTTCTTATTTGGTTTTTATTAAAAATCAACATGTTTATTAGGGGAACCCCAATGATTAAAATAGAACAATTGGTTTGGTTATAATGCTGATTTTATAAATTGCATTTGGGTGCTGTTTGAAAAACACTTGGTTGAATTGGAATATTTGCAAATTAATGGGTTAATGATTGAAAACAACAAGTTTAATAGGGTGAGCCCTATTATTAAAGGTTTGAAATTAGTTGATTTGTTTAGAGATTTCAAAAACTCAAGTGGGTTGTTGTTTGATGACTTGGATTTGCAATTGTAGATGATTTGAATTAATTGGTGGAATTTAATTGATTGATTTAAAGCAACAATTTAATGAGTGATCAACATGGAATAAAATGGAACACTTTGGTTGTTTTCATTTGTTATTTTTATTCCAAAAGTTGTAACAGAACAAGTATGAAAACAAAGCAGTTGAAATTGTTTGATTTTCATTGTGAAAACAAAGAATAACAGATGCAAAACAAAAGAAACAAATGCAACAACATGGAAACAATATGATGACATGATGCAATACTTTAATAAACATGCAACAAACATTCTAAGGGGATGGTTTTCATACTTGGGATGTTACATTTACCCAGAACAGAGACAGAGAACAAAGAAGATTCGGAGGAGGGCCAGAGGGCTACAAGGAGGGTGACAGGCGCGGGCCCTCCCTAGGCCGCGCCCGGTGGGTTCCTGGCAACCCTGGCCACTGATACGTTTCAAATGTATCTATAATTTTTGATGCTCCATGCTAGTTTTCTACCAATTGTCCTATGTATTTACTATGGTTTTATATTGTTTATTGGGCTAAGCTACTAATGGTTGGAAAGTTCACAAGTTCTTGTTTTACACTTTGATGTGTAGTAATTAACAAGAAAACACAAAAGGAGACTTGTTGGAGAAGGACTCTGACTTTCCTGAAATCTGTCCACCAACAGATTTTAGAGATCGTTAGTTTGACCCCCGAAGACAACGTCAATTGAAGATGAAATTTCCTACAAAGTTGTTAACCATTTCCATAGCTTTTATTTAAGCCCAAGAGCATCCCAATCCGAGTTCGTATGCGACCCCCGTAGACCCGTTTTACTCGAGAACAAATATCTGATTACGGGAATCGGTGACGTGATTGAGTCCAACTCTTACCATATTTGATGGATTCGGCCAAGACACGACTTTGGGGCCTCATTAGGGCCGAGAATAGTCCCTAGAAAGGTTTTAGAGGTTCCCAAGAGCCCTTGGATCAAGGGGTCATCCATCGGAGGGCCGGGGAGCATTGTCCCATCACATATAAGGAGAGGAAAACCCTAATTCTTGGGTAGCCACCAAAAGCCACGAATTTTGCCTCCCTCATGGCCTCATCTCCATGGGGTAGGGCTCATCTACATCACCAAGAAGCCATGGAGGAAAGGGGCTAAGGCGCGGCGTTCCCCCATGATGGCCGACCGGCGCAGGAGGAGCCCCCTGCGGCGTTGCCGGCCGGCTGCCCTGCACCCCACGTGCTGCCCCTTCTCCATCCTCTCCGCCATGATACCGCCTTCAACAACACCTCCATCAAGAAATCCTCCTTGTATTAAGTGGTTCATACTCCCACAAAGCTCTGTACCGTCCTATGTAAACATGGTGTTTGATGCTATAATATTTATCCTATGATCTATGTCATGTTTTCGTAGTTTATTTGTTCTTAGATTGAATTGTTGAATGTATTTTGTTCATTAGAGTTGTATGTTGATATGGTACTGTCCTTTGGTGTCCATTATATTTGTGCGCGCATGGATCAGCACCCTAGGGTTAGTAATATGTGCAAAGGAAGGGGGTTAGTTCTGCCGGAGTGACAGAAACCTAATGACTCGAACCGGTTAGTTGCAGGTATGGGAGTAAGAGGACCATTAACCTAATGCTATGGTTGGGTATTTTTACCTTAATGTATCTTCTAATAGTTACAGATGTATTCCAGAGTTCCAATCATAAGTACTTTCAATCAATGGATAGTGAGATCTTGTTAGCTTTGCCTCTCCCACATAGAAAACTGCATCGAAGACAATGAACCCGATATCTTTACTAATTAAACTTGGACAAAGAGACCACAATTACCACCCGTTTTTTACACTCATGGCATTGTTAGTTTATAGTCATTTAGTGTACTTTATTGCTGCAGCAAATAACTTTATTTGATGTATTTATTATCCTGCAAAACTATCTGATTTACCCGTATTGTTACTCTAGTTTTATTTCCTAGATATTGCAAAACGTTTAGTGTGCGTAGAGTTGTATCAATGGTTGATAGAACTAGAGAGAATACCTATCCTACCATTAGCTCCTCGTTGGTTTCGACACTATTACTTATCGAAAAGGCTACACACGATCCCCTATACTTGTGAGATATCAGCCACCGCCTCTCGTTGCCTCTTCACTCATAAATTTCCTTCAGACCTAGAAATCACGGGGATGGAGTTATTTTCCACGAAACATACAAAGAGGCTTCATCAACTCAAAAGTCCAATCTAGTTCTTCTGCAACCCTGCTCCGGCACTCTGCCATCGTCACCAGAGGCCTCTTCATCGACGTTGTTGACTCCCACGATGATACGGGAGTAGTCCCTCCACGGGGCTAAGGGCTCGTGCTAGTAGCTATGTGGTTATCTCTCTCTCTCATGATGTGATCTTGATTGTGATTGTGTGCTATGTTATCACTGTTGAATCTATGATGTTTCCCGTTCATTATCTAATGGATACGATGCACTCAATTGGTTTTATCTGTTATAATTCTACGGAGTCACCTTTGTTCCATGGTGCCACGGTGACAGTGCGGGTGCCATGTATGGACTATGAATTAGAGGGATACTTATCATGAACCTGTTTTTACTTTGTTGTATTGAATTGGAATCATGAGGTTTCTAGATGCTTGTGTTTAGTATAATATCTATTATTCCAAGGTGATAGTGCGGGTGTTGTAGATTGATTAGAAAGATACTACTCAAGAGATAGGTTGTGGTTTTTATTAGTACTATCTTTGGATGCCCAAAGTGATAGGGTTGGGGTGTTCTTTGATGTGAACATGAACTTTGAGGTGTGCTTTTGTATCCCTACTCGATTCTCATCCTATTTGATTCACGAGGAACGGTTTACAAGCTATGTCTTTCATGCATGTTCTTAAAGGAAGTATCATATGTTTAGTTATGTTAATGGTGTTGAGAGTTGAAACTAGTGAAATTATGATCACTAGGCCTTGTTTTCCATCGTTGCTATATCGTTTTCTTGCTATTTAATACTTGTTTGATTGATGCCATTTTTATTACAAAATTAATACACCTTGATTTCCCATCCATATTGCCCATATTTTATCATCGCTTAGCTGAACTAGTGCACCTAGACAACTAATAATTGTTGTGGGTGTGTTGGGGGACACAAGAGACTTCTTGTATCTTAATTGAAAGGTTGCTTGAGAGGGATACGTTCAACCTATACCTCCATGAGTTCGATAAACTTTGGTTTACTCAGTTGAGGGAAATTTGCTGCTGTCCTACAAACCGCTGTGCTTGGAGGCCCAACATAGTCTACAAGAGTAGAAACGTGTAGTAGACATAAAGCTCTTTCCTGTCGCCGTTGTCGGGGAGGTTAGCACTTGAAGGTATCTCTTTAGATCTTGCAATTTTATCTTTTTGTATCTTTTTTTTTTATTTTACTAGTTAGGCTTAATGGAAAAGAACAAAAATATGAGAGATCTTTATGAGATTTATCTTGAGTTTAGAAATGAAGTGTTTGAAGAGAAAATTTAAAAACCTATGAAAATTTATTTGCATGCTAGTAGCAATGTTATTAGTATGAATTATTTGAACACCATTATTGTTAATGCTATGGAAAACTATAAGCTTGGGGAAGTTGGAATTGATGAGCATGATATTTTTGTCCCCCAAGCACGGTGAGAAAATTTATTTTGATGATATTGTGCCTCTAATATATGATAATTACAATGTTGAATATGATATATTCACTCCACCTACTATTGAGGAGAAAATTATTGTGATTATAATATGCCTCCTATTTATGCTGATTAAAATGATATCTACTTTGTTGAATTTGCTCCCGCTACTATTAATGATAATGTCTATGCTAATTTGGGGAGTATTAATTCTTTTAGGCATGTGGATCATAATAATAATTCTTTATGTCATAATTATATGGTTGATTTTATTCATGATGCTACTGAAAGTTATTATGAGAGAGGAAAATATTGTTGTGGGAATTTTCAAGTTATTAGAACACCTCTCGTTATGTTGAAATTGAAGGGTACGTTGCATAGAAAACAAAAAAATTCCTACGCGCGATAAACCCGAATGGACAAGATCTAATCTATGAGATGAAAGGCTACAGGGAGAAAGAGAGCATTACGATAACATACCCTCGAAGACTCAAAGTCGTATGAGATAAAATCTCATTGTTGGCGTAGTCGTACTCACGCCGATCCCGAGCGAGAAGAAGTGCACCGCAATCCGGCGGTGCCTCCGTAATTGGTCACACGTTCAGCTCGATGAAGACTTTTGTTCCCTCGATCCAGCGGGTAGCGGAAGTAGAGGACCCCCCGAAACTCCAGCAGCACGACGGCGAATCCCATGGTTAGGGCTTCGCCAAGCCGGAGACCATGGAATGGAGCAGCGGGTGGAGGGAAAAGGAAGTGGGCAAGTGTGTGGAGAAGAGGGAGCTCTCACCCTCCTTTTATAGGGGAGGGGGAGTCAGACCAAGGGGGAGTGCGGCCAGCCATGTGTGCCCCCACCTCTTCCCCTCTTCATGTGAGTGGAAGCCCCACTCACACCCACTCATGCTCCCTTAATTTTCCACTTAGAAAATCTAAACGTTTTTCTTTAATAAATAAATAAAACATTTTTATTTCTTTATTTATATATTTTAATTCTATTAACAAACATTTTCATGCAGCACCTCGAATCATTTGTTAATTCTATTAATAACCATTCAACGAAAAACCCCTTGAACTATTTCAATTTTCCCCGAAACAATTTCGGAGCTGCCCAAAACATTCTTCCGTGTTCCGTATCCTCTCAAACGCTTCATCGAACCTTAAGTGTGTCACGCTACGGTTCGTGAATAATATAGACATGATCAAGACTCCTCTTCGGTCAATAATCAACAGTGGGATCTGGAGATCCGTGATGACTCCTATATATTCAACGATGACTCTCGTGGTCGTGTGAACCTTTCAACGTCGTAACAATTTCCCTTTGTGTCGCGATATTTTACTTGTCCGAGATCCGATCATTGGTATCAACCATACCTCGTTCGATCTCGTTACCTGACAAGTACTCTTTTCTTGTTCCCGTGATATAACATCCTTGTGATCATATCACGTGCTTGCAAGCGGTGTCGATGTGATATCAGCGAGAGGGCCCTGAGTATATCTCTCCGTCATATTGGATGGACAAATCCCACTCTTGATCCATGAGCTTCAACTAACACTTTCCGAATACCTAGCGCCACCTTTATAGTCACCCTTTTACGGTGTGACGTTTGATGTCATCAAAGTATTCTTTCGGTATTAGTGATTAACATGATCCCATGGTCTAAGGAACAATTTTACTCCGAATGTAAGACATAAAAACAAAACTAAATGACTTGATCATATTGTTATACTTAGTTAGGGTCTAAGTTCATCACGTAATTCTCCTAATGACATGACCCCGTTATTAACAACATCTAATATATATGATCAGGAAATCTTGATCATATGTTAATCAACGAGCTAGTTAAAAGAGAGGCTTCACTAGGAACGTTGGTTTGTCTATTAATCACACATGTATTAACGTTTCCGGTTAATAAATTCTAGCATGAGAAATAAACATCTATCATAAACAAGAAATAACATAATAAACACTTTATTATTGCCTCTCGGGCATATTCCCTCCAAAAATTATTGAAGTTGCACTCCTTTTTCCTTCCTATGCTAGTGACTTTGTGCTTCATTGACTTGTTTCTTTACAAGATTATTTTGCAAATGAAGTGGGTTAAACTTAAAAGTGCTTTATATTTTCTTCCTGATGCTCTCTTATTGTTCTTCAATTCTTATTTTTTATGTGAGCATATTTAAAATCATTATTCCTAGCTAAAAGGCTTTAAAGAAAAGCTCTTGTGGGAGCCACCCCACTTTGTTTTCCTTTGTTATTTTTATGTTTTATTCTGTTTTCTTTTGTTATTTTTGTGTCTCGTAAGTTGTTACCTCGGTAACGATCTCTTTTTATCCTTTTCATTTCGTTTTTTGCCAAGAGTAACCTCTAATAGAGAGTTAGTATATTTGGGGGGAATTGTTGTTTTGCTGTCCAAAATTTTGCACTTCACCAAAAACCTCGGTTCTCTCAGACAGAGCCCGAGGAACTTTTTATAATTTTTGGGCATCTGACTCAGGTTGTTATATGAAAGTCTCCCACTTCTTTATTTGAGCAACATAAGATCCTCGAATAATTTCCTCTTTACCAACTTTTCTGTTTTGACAGATTTTTGCCAATATTTGCATTTGCCTCTTAATCTTTTTCATTTGAAATTATTGGGGGGGGGGGGGGCTTAAAAAGAAGTTGCCACAACACTATATTTTATTGCTTCACATGATATGTGTTATTCTTGGAGCGCCATTTTTCTTTCAGATTTGTTTTGTTTTATTGATTTAGCATATGGTTTTATCCTAGCATATTTTAGTTTGGAGAGACACACTCCGTTTTCATTGTTTAGAACACTCTAGTTTTCACTCTTATTGATCTATGAGTGTTCAGTTTTTGCTACTACTGCGTTTAGCTCTTGTTTTCATTCTTATTTTGTTCAGAGCTTTTTGGTTTGTTATATGTGGTTAGCTCTTTGGTATTTTATGGATATTTTCTATGAGAGTTGTTTCAAATAAATTGACTGGTGTTGGAAAATAGTAAAATATTTCATGCTTATAGTGGTGCAATAGGTAGCTTGTTTATACCGTGGCTTAGACTTTGGCATGTGATGCGCATGTAACACACGTTAGTTGGGATACCCCAATAGGAAGGTATGAAGAGCACATAATTAAGTTTACCTTAGAAAGAAACCAAGGTTGAATCGACCTGTAGGCGAAAGAAATCACTTCCGACGGTTGATGCAGCTGAGGTGGCAGGGCGCACTACCGGTTCAGAAGCAACGTGGAACCTACACAACACAATCAAATCACTTTGCCCCAACGAAGTAGTGAGGTTGTAAATCTCACCGGTTTTTCTGAAAACAAAGATGTTAAATGTATGGTGTGGAAAACAGTAGGCAAACAATATTAAAACAATAGTAGAAGTATGAAAACAAAGATTGGAGTGGTTGTATTATCAATATGAGGAAAATGGACCGAGGTCCACAGTTGACTAGTGGTGTCTCTCCGAAACAGATAGATATCATGTGTGGTAAACAAATTACAGCTGGGCAATTGACAGATATAAAAGGATGCACCGTAGTTCATATGCATGACATGATGATTACTATGTGATTCATGAGGGCATTACAACAAAATACATAGACCGTTATCCAACTGCATCTATGACTAATAATCCACCCTCAGAATGTAATCCAAGCAAACCTTGGTTATTAAGTTGCAAGCAACAAATAAATGCATTAAGCGAAGTGTGTAATGTAAACAATGTAAACATCGTTGTTTTCTCCCTAATGGCAACAACACATCCCCCATTTGTCATGTTTCTGTCACTAGAGCACAAATGCAAGGGAGGCATGAACCCACTATCGAGCATAATACTCCCTCTTGGAGTTACTAGCATCTACTTGGCCAGAGCATCTACTAATAACGGAGAGTATGCAAGATAATAAATAATACACATGAAAAGAACATTATAGATTTATAATCATTGGACATAGCATTCAATATTCATAGGATCCCAATAAACACGACATGTAGCATTACAATAAGATGATCTTCATCATGTAGGGCAGCTCACAAGATTTAAACATGATGCATAAAGAGGAGAGAACAACCATCTAGGTACTGCTATGGACCCGTAGTCGAGGGATGAACTACTCACGCATCATTCCGGAGGCGGGCATGGTGGTGTAGAGCCCTCCGGTGATGAATTCCCCTCCCGACAAGGTGCCGGGGAGAGCTCCAGAACCCTCCCGAATTAGGGTTGATGATGACGGCGGCCTCGGGTGTTTTTTGTGGAAAAGTCTTCCCTTTCTACGGTTAACCTCCCGAGAGGAATAAATATGCGAGAGGGCGACATCGGTGGATGTCTAGGGTCCCACACCACCCCTGGGCGCGGCCAAGGGGGGGAGCCGCCCTATGGTGTGGGGCCCCTGTGGCCCCCTTAGGGTCCCCTCCATACTCCATGTGCGCGACATATTTCTAAGACCTTCGGGCTTCGAATCGTCCAATTCCAAGAATATTTCCCGAACAACTTTTCTGAAACTCAAAACAACAGAAAACAAGAACTGACTCTGTGGCATCTTGTCAATAGGTTAGTCCTAGAAAATCGATAAAAATAGCATAAAGTGTATATCACACATGTAGCATATAGCATGAAAACAACATGGAACATCATAAATTATGGATATGTTTATGACGTATCAACATGTCATGTTACATGTTATTTTAATTGTGTGCTTAGTTATTTATGATGCATCGTTACTAGTCTCAAATAGCTGAGAGTCCTCAATGTGTCGTTGAAAATAAATCATGTGTTGTTTCCTCATATTGAAGCATGATATTGTGGTTTTCTCCTTCAACGCATGCTCACACCATACTATGACTATAAATAAAGTCACAGATAGCCTTGATGATCATTTAGTTTTTGACTTCTAATATCACTTCATGCTTTGATTAATGATGTTTTGTCGCTATGCATGATTATGGCCGTTATTGCTATCTTAGTTGGTCGCTCCCATCTTTTGCTAGCCTTCACATTGTACTGAGTATGAGCTCTACTCGTGCACCCAACTACCAAAAACCAAAGTTTTCCAATGTGTCCACCACACCGACCTACATGTAGCATTTCACTGCCACTCCAAGTAAATTTCTCGTGTGCTACCTTTTAACCTTAAAAATTATTAACATGTTTTGTGTTCCCGTTTTAGCTCATGAGGAAGTAGTTTAAAGTTTATCATGGTTTATGTCAAGCAAGGTTTGTCTCCCTTATTTCACCCGATGAGTATGGAATCTATGATCATCTAAATTTGCAGAGAGTTGGTGCCAAATAATATGAACTTAAATAATATAAAAAGACACTTCACCATAGTTTGATGAATAATGGTGGGCACCTGTGGATATGGCTAGCTCTATTTTGTGAAACGAAAGGTGGGGGGGGGGGGGGGGGAAGTGCCAACCAAAAAAATGCCAATGGAAACCGCTCTCAAAAGTCTAAACACCGTTTGACATGGATTATGATAAGTTTTTCATTGTCATTCGTTGACATAGACATACACCTCTCTCAAAAATCGTTTTCGATACATCTATTTTATTAAATAAAAAGCTCTAGCACATGAGTAATCCCTGCTTCCCTCTGCGAAGGGCCTTTCTTTTACTTTTTATGTTGAGTCTTCACCTTCCTAGTTTATGCACCAGTTAAGAGAACATAGTTGTCATTCTGAGTATAATGTGCATATTCCCACAATTTATTATTGATTGATTCATGATTATGGTATTGCTTGCTCTCAAATTATTTGCATCTAGTAACCATTTAAACTTTGAAAGTGTCGTAGCATTTAAGTTTTTCTACCACACGAAGGACAAGCTGGATACCACTTTATTATGTTTTCTTTATGATTGAAACAAACGTATCACTTTCAATGCATTATTACTCATTGTAAATTATTTGTGTTGTTTTTCATGTGCAACATAGTTGCCATGTTTGAATTAGTTCAATTAATATTTATCATGTCTTTGTTAAAGTACTTTGCTCTCATCTTGTAATGCGTTTACATAACGTTGATCAATATTTGTGTTGGCTTCACGTCACCTAAAAAATTATTTTGTTATCACTTACCTACTCGAGGACGAAAATTAGTTAAGCTTGGGGGATGTTGATACGTTGCAAACAGATCTATAATTTTATATTCTCCATGCTTGTTTTATACCCAATACCATTTGTTTTTTACACATTTTCTTTTGTTTACCGGATGTTTTCACCGACTAACCTATTAATAAGATGCCCCAGGCCAGTTGCTGTTTTCTGCTCTTTTTCTATTTCAGAAATTTTTAGAGGAAATATTCTCGGAAAGGGACGAAAATCCACGGAGATCTTTTTTTTTACCCGAAACGGAGATAAGGTCCAAAGAAGAGCCGGAGGGGGGCTAGGGGGCCACCAGGAGGGTTCCAGGCGTGGCCCCTTGATACGTCTCAAACGTATCTATAATTTTCGATGCTCCATGCTTGTTTTCTATCTAATACCTTTATGTTTTCACATGTTTTCCTTCGTTTTCCAGACGTTTCCATGGACTAACCTATTGACAAGATGTCATAGAGCCAGTTCCTGTTTTCGGATGTTTTTTATTTCAGAAAATTTGTTCTGGAAATATTCTCGAAATTGGACGAAACAAAAGCCAAAAGTCTTAGAATTCCCGACACGTCAACAAAGTCCAAAGGATACCCGGAGGGGGCCCTGTAGCCACCACACAATAGGCTCGCGCGGGCTCTCCCATGGCTGCGCCAGCTGGTGGCGTGGGGCCCTCGGGCTCCCAGCGCCATCGCCCTTTCTCCTATATAGTACCCCCGATGCATAAACACTAAATATATCAGCTCTTTTCCATGAAAAGTTCCGTAGCTCCGCCGCCGCTGTCGAATCTGCATCTCAACAAGTCCCTTGGGTGAACCCATAGGGTTTCGATTAGGAGAACCTGTGGGTACTGGTGACGATCATCGGCTAGACAGGGGGCACGATTTACCCAGGTTCGGGGCCCTCGTAGAGGTAAAACCCTTAATCCTGCCCTTGTCGATCTGTATTCAAGAGTAGATCGGTTACAATGGGGGGTTGCTCAAGTCGAGAGTATGATCTCGAGCTCAAGGCTTGGTGGTGCGGTATTGCTTGTCCTCTCCTGGTGGTTCTCCTGGCCTTATATAGGTGGCCAGGTCTCAAATCTCACCCGGGGAGGACTCGTACTCTAACCCTAAGTCGGTTACAAGTTTCCTACCTTAAGACGCAAGGATTTGCGGGTGGGCTTCCACTAGGCCTTCTAGAATAGTCCAAGGCATCTCCTCTTGGGCTCCAGTCTTGGGCCTAGGACCGGGTATCCTTACTCGACAGGTCCAAGGTCCATCCCTTCGTCAGTAGCCCCCGAGTGTTTGCTCGATTGGGTTTTCCCAGTCGGGTAGACGCTCGGAGTTTTCGTCTTGCTTTCCTTTGGATGATTCTTATAGTTGTTTTCTGATGGGAAAGCGTATACCCTGTGTGATGAGTTTTTGCACCCGAGTATCGAGCGGTGAAAGTGCCTATGTTTTCGACTATTTTCGCAGAAGGATATGGCTCAACAGCTTGGCTCTCCCGAAAGATCAGAGCCAATTAATTGCATCTAGGGAAAAAACAGTTCTGCTCTACACAGATTCGAGACCTCCGACTCGAACCCGATGAGGTGATCATTGCGACTGGGCCATAGAGGTCTTACCGAGTCGGACTTAACCTATAGGGGTACCCGGCGCGTCCGCTAGGATTTTTCTTCGTGTTGTTGACACGGAATTTTACCGGAGGACGCAGCTTGAGTGCGATTCCAGACCCTCAAGAGAGATCTTTTGGGTCTTACCTTCATATCCGAAAGAATATGGCATCCAGATGTGCCTAGTCGGCTGAACAATCCAGGTCTGTGATGTGTACACACCGTATGATGGAGTGGCAAGATATGTGTCGGATATATACCAAATAGGGGTATAGAAGATGGTAGACAAAGTGCCGGATTACCAGGGTGGCCCAAGTGGTAGTGGGCTTAGGTCCATTGGGCGGCCCAGTAACCCGACGCACAGAAGCCGGATTCTAGAAGAACCCGGATCACGGCCCGTGTGATCTGGCTTGGAGGAGAAGACGGATTCCTTACTTTCCAAGTTACAAGTTATCGTAGTCTTCTAGGTTACCTATTCTGTAAGCCCTAATCCGGCTATTATATAAAGCCGGACGGGAGCTAGATTAGATAAGCACCGCATAACAGAGAAGCTCTACGCCAACTCGCCGAGAAGCTCATCCTCGTCGAGTGGCTAGATCTACACCCTCACATTGTAACCCTGTTTACAGGCTTTAGTCTTGATTAGTGAGAAGTGCAGGAGTAGGTACGCCGTACTGTCGCGACGTACCGAACCTGGGTAAATCCTGTGTTCATAGTTCACTACGCGATCCCGTTACCCCACGTCTCTACCGTAGTCTCATGGCACCCCCGTCTATGAAAACTACTACGATGTCTCGACAGTTGGCGCCCACCGTGGGGCAAACGACGTCAGGCGTGAAGTTCCGATCTGGGATACTTGGCGGAATTGGAAGATCGATTACTGTCGGAAGCCTGGAGTTCGACGACGACGTCGGGCGCTTCCTCGACAATGGATCCTATATACCGGCGCAAAATCACCTGGTAAGTGCCTGTGTGTTACCGATTGGATCTGCTAACATCTTTATCGGACTAACCGCAGAAGCAATGGGGTTTTGCGGTGGAAGCAAGTATTCCCCACCCGCCCTATACCCAGTCGAAGACGACTATGATGCCGGATTTTGCTCAGATCGCCGACAAAAAAGTGACACACACTTTATCGGCATGGTGCAATCTGAAGTCGCCGAAAACACGGATGATGGAAATCCCGTGCAAGAGGCAGACAACAATACACCCGTCACAGAAACGGAAGAACTGCTACCCGTCATCCAGATGGAAGATCCGACATCCGTCAGCATGACGATAAACTCGGAAGCCGAGTCTGTGCTAGCCGCCATTGAGGCGAGATTGGAGTCGGATACCGGATCGGATAAATTCGACTCCGAAGATGAAGATGAGGATGCCTTCGAAAGAAAAGTAAAATCTCTTCAAGAGGGATTCCACGAAGTGCTAATGGCAAAACCGGCTGAAGTCACGGATGCCGGCAGCCAGGAAAGCCCCAAGACACCTCCGCCAGAGGAAGAGAGAGAAGAAGGAGAAACTTCTCCGGTATTTCCCAATGTCAAGGAGATGACAGAAGACGAACCTGTCAAAAAACCTCCCTCTTCCAAGAAAAAGCACCGTGCTGCTAAAAAACTCCAATACAAAATCCGGAAGAAAAAATCAGCTGATCTCGCTGATGAAAACCTGGAAGTAGGAGATGCTAGCAGAACGAAGCCTGCGGAGAAGAAATCCAAAGAAATCCCTGCCCCGCCAATGACGGAACAGGAAGAGCAAGAGCTATTGCAAACGCCAGTGTGACCAGATGAACCCCCTGAGATGCTGGAAGCCAGGAGACAAGCTTTCCAACGGCAACAGAACATCTACTCAGATCTCGGCAGCATCTCCAACAAACCTAGCATGATATCAAAATCATGAAGGAGGAAATAGAGGAGTACGAGAGAAAGAATAGATCTGCGATAAAACCTACTAGGTTACCCGGAATCGTAAGACCGGAAGAACTGCCGCCAAAAGAAAGGTTTCATAACCCATCTTGGCAAAAGTAGGTAAACGGCAAAGATGCCAGGGGCGAACCAATATACAAAACCGCAGCAGAAAACGCGGAAGCAGCGTTCGCCATCCTCAACAACAATCTGTACTCCAACAGGGAAAAACTCCAAGGGGTGTATGCTTTCTTAGGAAAAGCATTACAACAGCAACAGCGGGGCCAAGAGCGATCAGGGAGGCTGCACGATAACTCCGCCCTATGCAAAACAGCCACTTGCGCTGCTGGAGCACCTGGACCGGAAGAACCTGGAGATTCGGACAATTCAAAAGATAAAAAAGAGGATCCGAGAAAAGACAAGAAAAACCCCGACAACCGGGATGCAGCGTCTAGAACCGGACCCCATCTCCCGAAGGATGGATATAAACCCCATGATCGGGAAGACAAACACCGGAATGACGGCAAAATAATGCCACCTCCGAGAAACCCAGCTGAGAAAGCTGGAAGATATGATATACCTCACAGACGTGAAAGATCCCGGACACCTCCTAAGGATAAAGAAAGGCACAGGAGCAGAACTCCGCCTAATCCAAAGGGACGTGACCACGGAAGAAATAACCCCGGAAAAGCGCGTCCGCGCAACAATGGAAAAGAAAGGAGCAGATCCCCTTCTGTCCATTCAGCCGGAAGATATTCTGCACACATTGATAGAGCAGAAAAGGATGATCTATACTTTGGTCCTAAGTGTTTTACTGACAGGATCCGAAGGATAACCCTGCATTCTGGCTTTGCCAAGGTCGGTCCAACGTACCAGAAATACACCGGCAACACAAACCCGGATACCTGGCTCTCAGACTACTATACAGCCGTCCAGATCAACAACGGGACAGACCTGGAAGCTGTCAAGTTTCTTCCCCTAATGTTATTGGACGGAGCCAGAGATTGGATCAATGGTTTACCATCAAGAACTGTCGACAGCTGGGATGACATGGCTAGAGTATTTACTCAGCATTTTCGAGGAACATACAAACGCCCAAACAGCATCAACCAGCTGAACCGTTGCACCCAATTTGAGGATGAACCATACGTGGATTTCATCTCCAGATGGACAGCAATGAAGAATAGTTGTTCTGGAGTAACTGACGTACAAGCAATGCATGCTTTCGTCAATGGCCTAAAACCCGGACTCGTACCGTTCATGGTTGGTTCTAAACAGCACAAAGATCTCGGATCTATGCTTACAACCGCTAATGAGCATGCTGCAGCCAAAGATGATATCAGAGCACGAGGAGGCAATATTGAGTCACTAATACTCGCCAAGAAAACTCCTCGTTCTGACAAAAAAGGAACTCCGGAATCAACGACAAAACCCAAAGAGGTCAACATAGCCTTTGGAGGAGAAAAGGGGAACAAGTGGAAAGGACGCAGCCCAGATCCAATCAATTACACTCCCGAAGAGTGGGAGAGAATTAAGTCGGAACCCTGTGTCCACCACTCGCAATTCGGGAAACCCACCCACACAAATGCGCAATGCCGGCTAAATAAGCATATGAAAGGCAGTGCAGGATCCAGAAGTAAGGGGAAGGGTTCCAAGAGGAAACCTGCCAAACAAAAGCCAGAAGCTGACAAAGAAGACAGTGAATCGGACACTGATGACAAAATCCAGGAACAACAGCGAAAGGGCGAACCCAAATTTCCGAGAGTTGATGGAGAAGCAATGCTAACTTTCTTAGCAACTCCGTCAGCAAAGGTGGCCAAAAGAACACTTCGGGAAATAAACGCGGTTATCCCTGCGACCCCGAAATTCTTGAAGTACTCCAACACACCAATAATCTAGGATCAGTCTGATTATCCCGGAAATATCCCTGAACCCGGCACACAAGCTCTTGTTGTGAGCCCTATTGTTCAAAACACTAGGCTAAGAAGAGTGCTGATGGATGGAGGATCCAGCATTAATATAATGTACCTGGATAC
This sequence comes from Alopecurus myosuroides, assembly GCA_028641055.1. Taxonomy (NCBI): domain Eukaryota; kingdom Viridiplantae; phylum Streptophyta; class Magnoliopsida; order Poales; family Poaceae; genus Alopecurus; species Alopecurus myosuroides. The sequence goes on from CM054059.1 coordinate 118,443,066, forward strand.
GCTGAAGCACTTGAAGATCTCCGAGTCCCAGCTCAACTACAGCAATATACGCTTCCATGGCATTGTTCCTGGCAGACAGGCACGGTCCCTAGGAGAAATTTCCCTAGATGTCACCTTCGGAGATAAAGATCACTTCCGGCAGGAAAAAGTATCCTTCGAAGTAGTGTCGTTCGAAAGCGTGTATCACGCAATACTCGGACGTCCAGCTTTCGCCAAATTCATGGCAAGATCTTGTTACATCTATAACAAGCTGAAGATGCCAGGACCCAAGGGAGGAGTAATCACCATAGCCGGTGATTTCAAGCTGGCAAACGAGTTGGAGAAGGAAAATGCCCTTTGCGCTCAGAGAGTCATAGCAAAGGAGGAACTGAAGGAATTAGCCAAGGAAGTATCGCCGTCAGAAATGCCGGCAGGAAAAGAAACTCGGAAACCAACAGACAGCTTCAAGGCGTCCGAAAATACAAGACAGGTAATCCTAGATCCCAAAGATCCGACAAAATTTGTCGTCGTAGGGACCGGGATGACTAACAAATAGGAAGGCGAGCTCATCAAGTTCCTCCGTGAGAACTGGGATATTTTTGCCTGGTGTCCAGCTGACATGCCAGGCGTACCCAGGGAACTTGCTGAGCACCAACTCAAGGTTATTCCTGGATCAAAACCCGTCAAACAAGGTCTCCGCCGATTTGACGGAAGAAGACGGAATGCTATTGGCAAGGAAATTATCCGGCTTTTAGCAGCGGACTTCATCAAGGAAGTTATCCATACTGATTGGTCCGCAAACCCGGTATTAGTACCGAAGAAAGACACAACCGCTCTTAGAATGTGTATAGATTACACGGGATTGAACAAATTGTGTCCGAAAGATAGGTTCGCATTACCGCGAATCGATCAAATAATAGACGCCACTGCAGGCTCCGAGCTTTTATGCTTTTTGGATGCATACTCCGGGTACCACCAAATACGCATGAAAAAGGAAGATCAAATCAAGACTTCTTTTATAACCCCGTATGGGACGTATTATTACGTAACCATGCATTTTGGCCTGAAGAACGCAGGTGCAACCTACCAGCATTGCATGCAACGCTGTTTGCATAGTCAGATTGGAAAAAACGTCCATGTTTACGTGGACGATATTGCCGTCGTAACCAAGGAAAAAGATACACTCCTTGAGGATTTGCGAGAAACTTTCGAGAACTTACGCACTTACAAGATGAAATTGAATCCATCTAAGTGCGTATTCGGGGTTCCCTCAGGAAAACTTCTGGGTTTCATCGTTTCTCATAGAGGAATAGAAGTTAACCCGGAAAAGATCAAAGCAATCTTGAACATCTCAAGGCCTACGTGTGTAAAAGATGTCCAAAGATTGACGGGTTCCGCCGCTGCCGTCAGCAGATTTATTAGTCGGCTGGGGGATAAAGCCTTACCACTCTACAAGTTGCTGAAGAAATCCGACAAGTTCGAGTGGACAGAAGAGGCCGATGCAGCGTTGGCCCAGTTGAAGGAAACTTTGATGAAAGCTCCGATTTTGGCATCTCCAAAAGACGAAGAACCCATGTTATTATACCTTACGGCTACAAACCGGGTTATTAGTGCGGTAATAGTTGTGGAACGGACGAAGGAAGAACAAAGCATACCAGACCAACATCCGGTATATTACATAAGTGAAGTTTTTTCCGAATCCAAACAAAGGTACCCACACTACCAGAAACTGGCATATGGTGTATTTTTCGCATCTAGGAAACTGCGCCATTACTTCCAAGGGCATTCCATAACAATGGTATGTAAAGCACCACTAGGGGATATTATAAACAATGCAGAGGCAACTGGCCGAGTAGCCAAATGGGGCATCGAGCTGGCAGCTTTCGACATTAAGTACCAGCCAAGGACGGCAATAAAATCCCAAGTTTTGGCAGATTTTGTTGCCGACTGGACAGAAGCAATGGAAAAAACACCGATGCCAGAGTCCGAGTACTGGATCATGCACTTTGACGGATCCAAGATGAAGGAAGGAGCTGGAGCTGGCGTAGTCTTAAAATCCCCTAAGGGAGACACAATGGAATATGTATTGCAAATACATTTCAACGCCAGCAATAACGTGGAAGAATACGAAGCTCTGCTTCATGGATTGCATATTGCAAAATAAATAGGGGTAAAACGCATCTTATGCTATGGAGACTCGGATTTGGTACAGCATCAGCTCAACCAAACCTGGGACGCAAAAAGCCCTATAATGGCCGAATATCGAAGAACGGTGGATGAGTTCGCCATCTGTTTCTTCGGATTCGAAGTCCTTCACATAAAAGGGAGGAAAACTGGAACGCGGATGCGCTAGCCTGCATGGGATCAGAGAGGGTAAAAACTTTACCACCAGGGGTATTCGTCCAGCACTTGCATGAGCCGTCCATAAAAGGTGGAGACGTTGATTACCCTATGGCATCTGAATCAATCGAAGTCATGCTCGTTAAACCGGATTGGACAATTCCATACTTAAACTTCTTAGTCAATCAGAAGTACCCGGAAGGAGCAGACGAAGTCTTGCAAAGACAAATACAGCGTCGATGCAAAGGATACGTGGTAATTGACGACTGCTTGTATAAACGCAGTACTTCCGGAATTTTTCAACGGTGCATTTCACCAGAAGAAGGAAGAGAAATACTGGAAGAAATCCACGCCGGCAATTGCGGACATCATGCTCAATCAAAAAGCATGGTCAAAAAAGCATTCCGTGCTGGGTTTTTCTGGCTAACAGCCAAGACAGATGCCGAGCGCATAGTTAACACGTGTGAAGGGTGTCAATATTACGCCAAGCAGGCCAATTTGCCGGCCCAAGCGCTTAAGACTATCCCCATCACATGGCCGTTTGCGGTCTGGGGGCTAGATATGATGGGACCGTTCAAAACTGCAAGAGGCGGACTTACACATCTACTCGTAGCGGTAGATAAGTATACTAAATGGGTGGAGGCTAAACCCATCAAAAAGCTGGATGGTGCAACGGCCAGGAATTTCATCATTGATTTAGTAATGAGATATGGCATCCCACACAGCATAATAACTGACAACGGGACAAATTTCTCCATTGGAGAGTTGGCAAAATATTGCCAACAAACGGGAATCTGCTTAGATCTTGCGTCTGTGGCACACCCGCAATCTAATGGGCAGGTTGAAAGAATGAACAGCTCAATCCTGCAAGGAATACGCCCAAGACTCGAATCTCCTCTCCATAGAGCAGCTGGAGCGTGGGTAGAGGAATTACCTTCAGTACTCTGGAGTATTCGAACGACGCTAAATAGGTCAACTGGGCAAACCCCGTTCTTCTTAGTTTACGGGGCGGAAGCTATTCTCCCAACGGATATGATCCATGACAGCCCAAGAGTGCAGAATTTCGATGACTTAGACGCCGAAGAAGCACGACAGGATGCCGTCGATCTCTTAGAGGAAGAGCGAGAGCTTGTGCTTCAAAGATCCGCCATTTACCAGCAAGGTTTGCGACGTTACCACAGTCGGAAAATCAGGCATCGTTCTTTTAAAGAGGGTGACCTAGTGCTGAGGTTGGTGCAGCAAAGGAAGCACAAATTGGCCCCAGTTTGGGAAGGACCATTCGTCATAAGTAAAGCCATGAAGAATGGATCATATTATCTTGTCGATATTCGAGACACGGAAGATGATCCAGAGAAGCCGAATCGCAAAAGAAAGAGAAAAATAGATGATGAGCTAGGAGAGACAAAAAGGCCTTGGAGCATCCAGCAGTTACGTCCCTTCTATACTTAGTTCAATATCTATGTAAACATCTTTTGAGATCATGAAATAAAGAAGTCGGAATTTTTATATCCATGTTTTTACAAGTACATTACAGTGCAAAGCATGATTCCATCTTTATCTATTTCCCAATGATCTTACAAAACACTCAATGTTAACCCGAATTGTGCCTGCGTGCTCGGTGTTTAAAAGCTGAATGATTCAGCCTGTTAAAGGTTAAAGGAAACTCGGATTGTGCCTGCGTGCCCAAGTTTCAAAAAAGTTCCTTACTATTCTCTAAGCATTATCTGATTGTGTATGTGTTGGGTTACTGGAATTAGTTAGTAAAAATGCCTTTAGCATGATCCATGTTTCCGAGCTTCAAAACTAATGGGTGTGTCCCCAGTTACTCGGCATGGCAATTCATATTGCTATTTGAGCCATTTCAAGCACTAAGGGCAGTTAAAACGCATTTGCCAGATTACTTAGAAGATAAAGGAATAGTCAAACCCGAAAAACTTTGCAAGGAATTTTATAATTCAAAGCTGCAAAAGGCGGAGTTCTTGTTTCGACAAACGGAACAGAAGCATTACAATATGAATTGCATTGTAAAAAATAAAAATGCTCCTATACACATCCATCATCCAGGTCAAGTGCACTCCCTCAAACATCCGAGTCTTCATCACTGCTATCATTCTCGGGGGCTGCGGGCACTTCTTCTTCTGGATAAGTAATGGAAATATTGACCATAGAGGCAATCTTGGTAGCGTGCCCTTTAACTTCATCGAAAATCGCATTTCGTTGCACTTCTGTATATCCTTGAGGGACACCGGATGCTAAGCGCCAAGATTTGGCATTAGGGTAGTGTAGACGCATGAGGCCAAGTGCCATGCGCGCACCACCTTGTGCGGCAGAGCGAAGGATGGATTCTTTTGACTCTGCAACCTCTTTGATAGCACCCGGAAGTTTGTAAACTTCCGAAAATTGTATAGTACTTGTGGGAAGGAATTTGTTAATCAGTTGCATTGCTGCATTCCTGATTGAGTTCCACACTTCCCCAAAGGCCCGGATCTTTTCAGTCCGAGAAATTCCTGGAAAATTTCCTGCTTTTTTGACGAAAGCAAAGATTAGATGAAAAGAAACAAGAAATAAGACATGAAGACATTGGTAAAAGGAGTTAACTTACCAAGAACCTTGTCAATTTCGTTGCCTTCTTTAATACGCGGGAATAGCATACTTTTCAAATCATTGATAACAGATTTATCTTCCGCTGCCTGTAAAGAAGCCTTGGATTGAGCAATCTCAAGGGCCAGATTACTGGCTTCTAGGTCTTCTTGAACTTTCAAAAGTTCCTTTCGAAGGTTCGAGTTCTCCTCACGAAGCCGAGAGACATGGACAGCGTCTTCCGCTAACTTTTTGGCTTTGGCTAAAGCGGCTGGAGGGCAAGGAAATATTCTGAGTTTACAAAAAGATTCGGCAACCACTTTCCAGAGAAAACAACTGCATAAAGTAAAGTACCTGTGGCTTTTGATAGTTGTCGCTGAGATGACGCCAGTTTGTTGCTTTTCAACTCAATAGCAGATTGAAGGGTTTTTTACTTCTCTACTCTTGGGGCTAAGCTTCTTAAAAACTTCCAAGTTTATGGCATCTGCGGAATGCTGAACACGGAAATGAAAGTCAGATGCTTAAGTTTATACAAGCATACGAAGAAACATTAAGAAGAATTCAGGTATTCAACTTAATGCTTGGGGGCTAGAAGTATTACCTGGCTCATTTCTCGTAAGTCGGCCAAGGTCTCGTTGAATTCTTTGGCATATTCCGTGAAAAGAATCCCAACATGATGAAGGCCATCGTGTATAACCCGACGAGGTGAAAATGCGATATCATTGCGAACAACTAATCCGTTTTGTGGCCAAGGGCGAATCAGAGGCGCATGAGCAAAGAATTTCTTAGCCTCTGGACGAATATATCCGAGGTCGTCAAATGGTTCTTCTTTTATCCGAATATCGTACAGATTGGGAATAGATTCGTTTCCAACAGATGATCGAGAATTTCCACCCATCTGTGTTTCCGTTCTACCCCTCATGCCCATGGTCGCAGAAGGAGATTCTTCTTTGATAGCAGACTGCCTTTTGCGCTTCCGATTGTTGTAAAACCTGGCATGTAATTCGCTGAGCTCAGCATTGGAAGCAAGATCATTTCCTCCAAGTTCGTCAAACTAGGAAAGAGTTAACAATATGTTAAAAAGCGGAGAACAAAGGTAATCTGAGGAAAACTCGGAAACAAGGAAAGATAAATACCTTGGGAACCAGATTTTCCACGTGAAAAATTGCCAGATTTTCCTCAATCTGACTACTGGTGGCGACCAGTTGGTGAAGTCGTTCTATAAAATCCTTTTTGGTATAGGCCTTATATGTTCCTCTCATGTTATCTTCTGGTCCTTGGTATTCGCAAAGGAGTCGGGAACGAAAAGAGAGAGGTTGGATACGACGTCCGAACCAGCACAAAACGGTATCTTTCCCAGTCAAAGAAGGTTAATTGAGAGGAAGAAAGTTTGGCGATGCGCCGCTTTATCTTCATTAGGTTTTCTGGTAGATTTTCTACTACTGCAGTTGTCCAACTCTCGCGAGGAGTAGCGGCAGAATTAACAAAGGGAGGAACCCCGGTTTCTTTGCCCGGGAATGGAATGTCCTGATGATAAAAGAAAGAACCTAGCCAAGATTGGTTAGGTTCCGGCGTTTTTATTTTTGGATACCAGTCCTCTCTGAATTTTCTGAGAGTGAAAGATATGATCCCACAGATAGGCGAAATACCATTTGTGATGTTATGTTTTACCTCAAAACAATGTTGCCAAAAATCTAGGTCAGGAGTTATCCCGAGATATCCTTCGAAAAGGGCTTGGAAACTGGCTAAATAGAGGATGGAATTCGGAGAAAGGTTATGTGGTTGAACGCCATAAAAGTTAAGGACGTCTAGAAAAAAGGCGGAAGGGGGAAAACCCATACCTCTCGCGATATGAGAGGTAAGGAGGACGCGTTCTCCGTCTTCTGGCTTGGGCTCGAGTTCACCTTTCGAGATCCTCCATTTGCCTTTAACTATTAATCCCTCCTTTGACATCCGACGAAGAAGGACGAGAGAAGTATTACTCGGACTCCAGTTGCCGACAAATTCTGTTTCTCTGTTGACTCCGGTAGCAAAGCGCCCATCGTCGCGGGAATGGATCTTGACCCTCGCCGTTTCAGGAGAAAACAGTGGGGAGGCTGCGGAGCTCGATCCCGCAACGTCCGCGGCGGCGGAAAGGTTCGCTCCGCCCGCCGCGGAGTCCGCGGTCTTCTCCGGCTCGCCGCCGGTGTGCTTGGGCGATCCCAGCTGTGGATCTAACTCGCCGATGAGGTTGTCGATGGCGGCGCGAGTGGGCGAGGACGGCGAGGAGGCCATCTCGTGGTGGCGCGTTACGATCTGGCGTGCTTGGAAGCTAGGTGTGCTTTGGATTGTGCTTCGCTCTCGAGCTCGTTCGCGTCAATGGCGTGGACAGTGAGGAGTGTGGAAAGTTTTCGTTGAGGACGAGGATGGCTATTTATAGCCGGAAAACCGTTTAGATGCGTGCCAACGGCTATTTTGACCGTTGGATGTTCGACGAGTGTCGCTCGCCGGAAAATCCGGGAAATGAAACGATAGGGAAATTATGACTATCTCCTCGTTTCCCGTGAGAATCTGTCAGAGATACGTTGCAGGGTTTCCCGCGTGAAACCAAACGTCGTCTGCGTCAGCATGATTTAAGCGCTGACGTCAGAAGTTCCTTTTCCGCGAAGGATCGTGAGAGAAAAGCCGGATTTTTAGGATTCCGAGTTTCGTGCTACCATCTCTTTCAAAAGAAGAATAAGAAGAATCAAGACTGCTGAATCGATATTTCCCGGAAAAAGTGTATTTGGCAAAAGACGGAGAATCAGAGTTTTAATCCTTCTTGGGGGCTACTGTCGGATATATACCAAATAGGGGTATAGAAGATGGTAGACAAAGTGCTGGATTACCAGGGTGGCCCAAGTGGTAGTGGGCTTAGGTCCATTGGGCGGCCCAGTAACCCGACGCACAGAAGCCGGATTCTAGAAGAACCCGGATCACGGCCCGTGTGATCTGGCTTGGAGGAGAAGACGGATTCCTTACTTTCCAAGTTACAAGTTATCGTAGTCTTCTAGGTTACCTATTCTGTAAGCCCTAATCCGGCTATTATATAAAGCCGGACGGGAGCTAGATTAGATAAGCACCTCATAACAGAGAAGCTCTACGCCAACTCGCCGAGAAGCTCATCCTCGTCGAGTGGCTAGATCTACACCCTCACATTGTAACCCTGTTTACAGGCTTTAGTCCTGATTAGTGAGAAGTGCAGGAGTAGGTACGCCGTACTGTCGCGACGTACCGAACCTGGGTAAATCCTGTGTTCATAGTTCACTACGCGATCCCGTTACCCCACGTCTCTACCGTAGTCTCATGGCACCCCCGTCTATGAAAACTACTACGATGTCTCGACAATATGCACACCCCGTGAATTTTAGGTCTAGAGTTCTCTCGAGTAAGAAAATCTCTCCTGTTTCTAAAGCTGTTTTATCCATACGAAAGAGCTTTCGTGTTTGGAATTGTTTGCGCGCTATACGAAAGAAAATTTCGTGTCTAGGGTTCTATTTTATGCGAAAGTTCTTCCGCATTTTAATCTTACCCATATGAAGTTTTGTTCGTGTTTGGGGTTTTATCCAAAAGTATTCAGACTTGATGACGTTTGTCATGACGTCATAGCGCACTCTGTTTTCTCCGAATCCTACCGATGGGACGTGACGAAGTGAAAACAGGATTTGCTGGCCCACCTTGTCAGCTTTTTGACCAAAAACGAGACGTCGTTTCCGGTTTCCTCGCGAGCCGCCCGCAGTAAATGCCCACGATCTTCTGTTAAGATCGTGGCACGAAACAGCGTTCACCGCCGTTTAGTTTCGGCTTCACGCGTGGCCGCCGCGATGGGTGCCACGTCGCTCGATGAGCGGGCAGGATTGGGTGATACCGTGTATAAATACGATCCTTAGGTGAAAAGTGAAAATTTCCCGTCATTCGCTTCCCAGCTTTCACCTTCCCAGCCTTCGTCTTCCTCGCGCTCCTTCTTCCTCCTCAAGCTTGCACCAGCGTCCATGGCGGCAGGCAAGAAACGCAGCGCCGTGGTTTCCTCTTCGCAGGCGCCCGAAGATGTTCGTGCAGCGCCTGTTCCATGCTCCGGCGACTGGCGCTCCGCCAATACCACGCAGAAGAGCATCAAGGAGATGCAAAGTGACGAAGGGATGGACCTTGGACCCTGCGAGTAAGGACACCCCGTCTTAGGCCCAAGTTTAAGGCCCAAGAAGGGAAGCCCTTGGAGTATTCTGGAAGGCCCACTTGAAGCCCACCCGCAATGCCTTGCGGGCTAAGATAGGAAACTTGTAACCGATATAGGGTTAGAGTTCGAGTCCTCTCCGGGTAGGGTTTGAGACCTGGCCATCTATATAAGGCCAGGAGAACCACCGGAAGAGGACCAAGCAATACCGCACCACCACAGCCTTGAGCTCGATATCGTACTCTCGACTTGAGCAACCACCATTGTAACCGATCTATTCGATAACACAGATCGATAGAGGCAGGAGTAATGGTTTTACCTCTACGAGGGCCCCGAACCTGGGTAAATCGTGCCCCCTGTCTAGCCGACGATCGCCACCAGCGCTCATGGGTTCTCCTATTCGAAACCCTATGGGTTCACCCGAGGGATTTGTTGAGTCACAGATTCGACAATTGGCGCCGTCTGTGGGAACGGCGGGCGTTGGATCTCCGGCATCTTTGGCTTCATCATCTAACTCGCGTTGGAAACCTTCGACTTCGACTCCGGCCAACCCTATTCGGATCGAATCTGTCGTGGTCGCCCCTCACTCGCCGGAATCACGCCCGGTATTCAGCAATCTGGAGAAGAGCGTCACCTTGACGTTCGGGAGCTTGAAGTTCTACACCAACAAGGACGGGATCCTCCACTTCCCTGAAGAATCGGGATCTGAGTCAGGAGCCGTCAACTCGCGCTCTTATCTGGAGAAAAGTGGCGAGTCCATCCGCTTCAACACCAGCAACTACCATACCCTCTCGACAGAGGAACCCTCTCAAGTCCAGAAAGCTTTCCGAGCTACACCTAGGACTCACGAGCCACGACTGGCTCAGGTCTGGATGGCAGGATCGGAACAACCCCCAGAAAGAGAAAACAGCGCGGAGGAACGCGCCGGAATCGGAGGCTCACGTGAAGATTGGGATCGGGCAAAAGAGGCCATCCGAACGAGCAAGCCACCTGCGGCCAGTGCCCCACATGAAGACATGGTCGCCTACCACTATCACATAGTGAGAGCGACCACCGTGATTAAAGAAGCTCGGGTAGATCTAGACCGATGGAGAAGATTGGAGGATGAATCAAGTCAACACCGAGCCGAGCTGTCCCTAACACCTTCCGTCGGAAACCGACCCGCAAGGAAGGGGCACGCATCGAGAACTGCGACCATGGACGCAGAGTCTTTAGGCGGGATCAGCAGATCCCTCGGACCTTCCCTTATGCGGGTTGACGAGGAAGGAAACGTCATCCCGCAGACTCCTGCTGGCGCGGTCCTAGCCGCTGCAACCTACATGCAAATGAATCAGCCTGGGGAAAACGACCCTTGAGCGGAACAATTCAAGCAAGTGCGCAAGGGACTATTCATGGAAGCCGCAAGGCTTGCCTCCTATGATCACAGGAAGGCCGCCGAACAACAGGAGAAGGAGAAGGAAAAGGAGAAAGAGGCATCACGCAAGCATAGGAGCACTTCGCCTAGAAGAGAAAAATCACCCCGCCGCGGTCGAGGAAAAGAAGCTCGGCGCCGCGATGACAGTCGGAGCAGCCGCGAAGGTAGCCCGAGAGATAAAAGCTCGCGACATCACAGCATCCGCTCGCGAAAACGCAGCAAGGAGCCAAGGAAGGAAACTGATCGCGACCAGCCGGGATACAACGCGCAGGTAGATATCGCGCAAAATAGGGTGGACAGGGCAAGAGCAGCGAGGAACCGCGGGCGCTCCTCGTCCGGTTCTTCGGATGACAAGACCTGTGGCGCATTGTGTTTCATCCGCAGCATCCGCGAAGCACCTCTACCCAGGAGATTCAAGCTCCGCACAGAAGTAACAAAATACGATGGTTCACTCGAACCTTCGTCGTGGCTAAACGACTACCTCACGGCAGTACAATGCCAACGTGGGAACAAGAACACGGCTATGCAGTACCTCAACCTGCACTTGGTTGGAGCGGCACGTAGCTGGCTGGAAGCAAGACCGAAAACCTGTTACGCATCGTGGGACGACCTGCACTTCGACTTCTGCAAGAACTTCCAGGCCACCTACAAGAGACCAACAACCATTGAAGAACTACGGGCCTGCAAACAGAAAAGAGGAGAGTCCACTCACGAGTACATCCAGCGATGGACCACACACAGGAACACCGCAGGAAACATCTCGGAGGAAGTAGCGGTTGAGGCCTTCGCACAAGGCGCTCGACGAACTGCTTTCAGAGAAGAGCTGGGATGAGCCGCACCCAAGACTATTGGGGAGCTGATGATCATAGCCGGCAGATGGGCTAATGGAGAAGACTCAGTGCGCAAACTGAGGACATCAGCGCCCGCGCCCGAGGACGACCGCCATGGTCGAAAGAAAAGGAGGAAATACTACGATCACGACGATCGGGAAGAGATGGTAGCGGGAGAATTCACGCGGAATCGCGATAGTGGATGCCGCGGAAGTCGCGAGTGGAAACCGAAAGCCGAGGACAAAACTCCCGAGGAGGACCTTGACGCGTACTGCTCGCTACATCTATTTACAGATAAGCGCACGGGCAAAACTAAGGCAACACACCTCCTCAAGGATTGCCGAAAATTCATCGACATCATCGAGGCCTTCTCGAAGAAAAGCAGATCAACAACTAATCAAAGTTACCCGCCACTTCCAGGAGGAGGACACCAAGGATTCCAGCCGCCACAACCCCTACCTCCACCAGGAAATCCAAACATGGCGCTAGCCGCACTACCTGCGCCACCCGCACCAAACGCCGGAACTAACGCGTACCCGAACCCGGCTGGACAGTTAGGGATGATACAAAAAGTCTGCCCATCCCGCAGAGCTCAGAAGACAAATACGCGGCAGCTGTGCATGGCTGTGCAAACCCCACCGACAAGGCCCGAGTACCTGAAGATGGCGGACCAATCGATCACCTTCTCGATGGAAGACCGCCCACCACGAGTCTATCGACCAGGTCACGCCGCCCTAGTAATCCAAGCGCAAATTGGTAATTACGAACTGGTTCGCGTATTTATGGACGGAGGCAGCGGCATCAACATTATCTACGCGGATATGCTCCGCCGGATGAACAGGAACCTGGATGGACTTGCGGAATCAGAAACATCCTTCCACGGGATAGTTCTAGGAAAGGCGATCCGTCCACTCGGAACAATTAACCTAGAGGTTGTGTTGGGCAATCGATGCAATTACAGAAGAAAATTCCTCGACTTTGAAGTAGTCGATTGGCCCTCACAGTACCACACCATTCTTGGTTGAACATCGTTCGCCAGATTCATGGCAGTACCACATTACGCGTACCTGAAGCTCAAGCTACCCGGGGAATATGGTGTAATCACCATCGACGGAGATTTCCAGAAGTCCAACAAGTGCGACATTGAGTTCAACGAGATCGCAAAATATTTCGGGATGCAAGAAGAACTGGAGGAGATAGCAAAGACCACGGACCACTCCGTGATGCCCCTCACAAAGAAAAACGCACTAGAATTTCAATTCAGCGCCAACAGCGACACTCGAAAACATCAGGTGCACCCGACAGATTCTGCGAAGAGAGCGATGGTTTCAACTACCCTCTCGCCAGCATAGGAAAGCGCGCTCGTCGAACTCCTCCATGAGTACTTGGAAATTTTCGCCTGGCAGCCCTCAGATATGCCAGGAATACCCAGGGAGTTCGCCGAGCACTCACTCGAAGTCTTCAAAGATGCAAAAACCATCAAGCAGACCACTCGATGGTTCTCAGAACCCAAGCAGAAAGCGCTTGGAGAAGAAGTAAACAGATTGCTAGCAGCAAAATTCATCAGGGAGATCAAAATATCCACTTGGTTAGCAAACCCGGTGCTCGTCCCAAAGAAGAACACCAACATCCTTCGAGTGTGCATTGACTACACGTCATTAAATAAGCACTGCCCGAAGGATAACTTTCCCCTCCCGCGAATCGACCAGATCGTGAACTCCACCGCAGGCTGTCAACGCCTCTCCTTCCTGGACGCCTACTCAGGATATAATCAGATCCGGATGAAGCAGGAAGACGAGGAGAAGACATCATTCATTACACCCCACGGTGTGTATTGCTACACGACAATGCCCTTCGGGCAAAAGAACGCAGGCGCAACATATCAGCGCTGCATGCAGAAATGCCTCGCCAAGCTCATTGGCAAGAACGTACAAGTGTACGTTGACGACATCGTCATCAAAACTCGAGTGGAAGATACACTCCTCGAGGACATCCGAGAAACATTTGACACCCTAAACGCATACAGGATTAAGCTCAACCCGACAAAATGCGTCTTCGGCGTCCCAGCAGGACAACTTCTCGGGTACCTGGTATCTGCGAGAGGAATCGAAGCCAACCCAGAGAAGATACAAGCAATCTTGACAATGAAGGAGCCAACCAATCTACGCGGAGTCCAACAGCTCACGGGGCGACTAGCCGCCTTGAGAAGATTTATCGCACGATTGGGTGAGCAGGCGTTACCCTTCTACAAGCTGTTGAAAAAGACGAACAAGTTCGAATGGACACCTGAAGCTAAGCAGGCATTCGCAGACCCGAAACGATCCTTGCAGAGCAGGCGCATTCTTGCAACACCACAAGAGAGGGAGCCACTTTACCTATACCTAGCCGCAACAAACCAGGTCATCAGCACGGCCATCATGGTTGAACGACCTGAAGAAGGCAAGGAATATGGAGTTCAAAGACTGATCTACTACAGCAGTGAGGTTCTCTCGCCGTGCAAACAACGATATCCTCACTACCAGAAGCTCGCATATGGAGTTGTCCTCACAGCTCGAAAGCTCAAGCACTACTTCCAGGAACATACCATGACAGTGGTTAATGATGCATCACTCGGTACAATCATGAACAACCCAATGGCATCCGGAAGAATAGCAAAATGGAGCATTGAGCTGGGCGCTTGGGACATCATCTATGCAGGGCGCAATCCGTGAAGTCCCAGGTACTCGTGGAATTCCTGAGCGAGTGGACAGAACTACAAACACCCGGGCCGCCGGAATACACGAGTAACTGGATCATGTACTTCGACGGATCCAAGAGAAACGAAGGAGCAGGAGTTGGGATCGTCCTAATATCACCCAGAGGAGACAAAGCTGCAGTACGTCCTACGACTGGATTTTCCACCCGATGATCCAACATCAAACAACGACGTAGAATACGAGGCACTGTTGCATGGGATGAAGATGGCAGTTGCGTGCGGAGCCACCCGACTGATGATCTACGACGATTCCAATCTCATTGTGCAACAAACAATGAAGGAGTGTGACGCTATCGCTGAGAACATGGTCGCCTATCGTGACATGTACAACCTACTCGAAGGAAGTTTCAAAGGATACGAGCTGAAGCACATTGCGAGATCCAGCAACGAAGAAGCAGACAGGCTGGCAAACATGGTTTCCACAAACACACCCATACCGCCAGGGATATGTTTTGAGCGGATGACTAGACGATCAGTCAAAGTCAAGAAAACTGCAGGAGCACCCGCAGCATTGGAAACAGAGGTCAGCCCGCAAATTGCTATTATCGAGCTCATTCATAATATTTTGCGACAAGTTTTTCTGGTCGAGCCAGTCTGGACGCAGAAATACCTCGACTAATTGTCCGCCAAACAGCTCCCAGCAGACCCTCGCGAGGCTCGACAGATAATCACACGCAGCAAATCCTTTCGAGTGCTCAACGGAGAATTATACAAACAGAGCATCTCAGGCATACTGCAACGATGCATAGCACCCGAAGATGGCAAGGAATTACTGCGAGACATCCACCAAGGAGATTATGGACATCATGCTAGCTGGAAAGCAATCATGGGAAAAGCCTTCCGAGCAGGATTCTACTGGCTTACAGCAGCAAAAGACGCAAAGGAACTGGTCGACAGGTGCAACACTTGCCAGCGATTCGCACCAAAACCACACGCACCCGCTACTGAATTACATATGATACCCATCGCCTGGCCCTTTGCACAATGGGGGCAGGACATGGTAGGACCACTACGCAAGTCCACGCTAGGTGGATACACACACTTGCTGGTCGCAGTCGACAAATTTACCAAGTGGATCGAAGCCATGCCAGTAACCTCGGCTAGCGCCCAATGCGCTGTCAAATTCCTCAACTCCATCGTATGCAGATTTGGAGTACCACACGACATCATTACTGACAATGGTAGCAACTTTACGGCAAAGGAAACATAGCAGTTCTGCGAGGAAAAGGGCATCATATTCAAATTCGCTTCAGTTGCCCATCCGCAAACCAATGGCCAAGTCGAGAGATCCAACGGATTAGTTTCGGCTGGCATCAAGAAACGTCTACTCGATCATCTACACCCAGCAGCGGGACATTAGGAAGAAGAGCTACCCTCCGTGCTATGGAGCCTCCGCACAACTCCAAATCGATCCACAAATTACACACCATTTTTCATGGTATACGGGGCCGAAGCAGTCCTTCCCGAGGATGTCAGGTTCAGCGCCCCACGGATTGTTGCTTACAGCGAAGAAACCTCCAACAGGGCACTCACGGATGATATGGACGCACTCGACGAAATACGCGATATTGCACTCGCAAGATCCGCAGTATACCAACAGTCGTTGCAAAACTATCACAGTCGCCGCATACGCCACAGAGCCTTCACAGTAGGAGATCTGGTGCTACGGCTCAAGCAGAAGGAAGGACACAAGCTCGAGCCACCATGGGAAGGACCCTTCATAATTCACGAAATTATCTCAGGTGGCGCCTATCGACTGAAGAATCCGACGACTGGAGGCATCTATTCCAACCCTTGGAATGTTGCACAACTCCGCAAATTTTATCCCTAGGTTTATTTTACTCATAGTAATAAGGCTATATTAGCCATCTTGTAGCTCGAAAGAAAAACACATGACTTTTCAGTCATTGCAAAAAAATACATGGTTTCTCAACCATAGATACTCGAGTTCTCCATCCTTACATGCTAAAAGTAACAGGTATACACCCCACAAACACACGGGGGCTACACCTAACTCAGCATCACAGGAAGAATTTTATATATACAAGGTAAACACCTTACAACAGTTTTACACAACTACACAGCGCAACAGGATACATACATCCTACAATCACACATGGCGATGAGCATTCTCAGCCGCCAAAACCCGATCCACCTCTGCCGAGGTCAATCGAATGATTTCCTCTGCCGCGGGTCGAACAACCCTATAATGAGGAGCAATGTCGATTGGACCATCAGGAAGTCTAGCTACAGAGTTGAAATTCACCTCAGGATGCCACAACCGGACAAAATAAAGAGCCACTACCGAGCCGCAGATCATCTGATTGCGAACACACTCGCGAACTTCTCCTTCTCGCTCGAACACCCTGAGAAGATGGCTCCAATCTTCGGGACCCCTCTCCAACGGATAGAAAGCAGCGTTCATTGCAATTAAAACTTCGTGAAAGTAACTCACGAGTATCTTCGCCTGGATGACTCGGAACTTCAAGGTAGCAAGCACAAAACCTCGACTATGATCGGACCAAAAGTTACCCGCATGGGGCTTTGAGCTGCTAGCTTCCTGAAGGATGTGGTTCTCCACCTACTACTTCTCACTCCTATCATCCGGCTGGACAACTTAAAAAACAAAGGTATATGATCAACGAAGAGATACAAGACAAAGAAGACTAGGGGGATGAACTACTTACAGAGCAAATCCCTGGCAACAGACGCCAATTCATCCATCACAAACTGCTCGCGTTCAACCGCCAATTTCTGTTTGGACTTGGCTACATCCGCTACCCCACGCAATGCTTTTAGCTTGCGTTCACCATCCGCAACACGATCACGGAGGCCTGCAAAGTTTCCAACAGCGGCAACAAGAGGATTTGCTGGGGTAGCAAGTCCACGTGAAGACTCCGCAGCAACCCCGGCTACATGGAAGAATACAAGGAAATTGAAGGAATAAGATGCCCCATTCGAGATATAACAACCACCTATTCAACAGGTGCTTGGGGGCTACTCCCATCGAGAGGAAACACACAACAAATCAGTCACAGGAAGCATCTCAGAAGGACATTTCGATTAAACGATGAAAATACGAGAATGCATCCCAAGGTTCATTACAATCGAAAGAGCGAAATACAAAGAAAATATACTAAGGAGCTGCAGTTGCGCTGCCACTCACGGCAACGCTCTCCCTACGACTAACACAAGCGGTTAACTCAGATAATTTCCGGGCAAGGACTCCAGCTGGATCGACAAAACGACGAAGCGCTACTTTTTTCCCGAAGAAGGATTGACGGGAAGGTCCGAGTATGCCTCCTCCAAACCGGTGACTCCATGCGCCAGCGCGAACTGGATGGCGGTCTTCGCCCCAGACTCCGACCGAGCAACGGTGTGGGTGTCAAGGAGATTGCTCTCCAAGAAAATCTTTAAAAGATCACCCAGCACAGGCGGGGACACAACATCGACCAGAAGACGACCGTGAAGCTGCGTCAGCACTCGAATAGGATCGCCGATCAGGGTGCAAACCCCATCAGCGTGCTTCTTGACCTGAGCACAAGAATCAGTCAAAGAATCCACCCGTTGGAACCCAGGCAGCTCCAACGGGACGCCCAGAAGACTTGCAGAGAAAAATATTGAAATCCAAGGATCTACCAGGCAATTAGATGACAATAAGGGATCGAATGCAAGCTTACCCGCAAAACGTTCGGCCATAGGTCAAAGGAAGTCGACAAGGTCAGAGTCCGCCTTGGTGCCAGCCTCCTCCAGCTTCTTTAGAGCGTCCGCAAGCTTTCCTTTGAGGTCGGCCGATAGCATGCGGGAAGACTCAAGTTCCTGTCGAGCAGCTGCCAACTGAGCATCTTGAGCAGTTTCCCGAGTGGAGGTATCCGCCTTCTCGGCCTTCATAAACTCAACTTGAGCTGAGCAGCAATGGTTGTCAGAAACGAAGAAATTGGCAGAAATAAAGAGATAAAGATGGAAGAAGACGATAAACTTACTTCGAAGGAGCTCATTCTCGGTGGCGAGTCGATCACGATCCGATCGAAGGGTCCCGCATTCCGTTTCGGCAAGAATAACACGACGACCAACGACCGCAAGGGAGTCGATGAGTGACTGCAAAGAACCTAAAGATAGAAGAAACAGAAATGAGAAATTTGAGCCTATACACGATTGCAAACATTCGAGTATAGCCTCGGGGGCTACTCCCATCGGGAGCACTGTCGTGCACCCGACAAAGCAAAAAGAAGGGATAAGGTCTACATCTTTAAGCCTGTAGCCAATCGCACGCGAGGCACTGCCGCGCACCCGATAAAAAACCCAAACTGACGAAGCACTGAAGAAGCAAGCAACAAAGTTTACCTGGCCTTGGGTGAAGGAGAGGGGATCCGCTGAGCTACCCGACACCTCCTTCGGAGTCGAGGCCCCAGCAGGAAAACTAGGAATTCTGTATTCCGTAGTCGCCGTAGTGGGGGCTACACTCGGCGAATTCTGGACGGTGTCGGCGGTAGGGGTCCCACCCGCAGCTGCAACTTTCTTCCTCTTTTCGAGAGGAAGGGAAGAGACGAATCTACGAGGGCTGATAGCTTGCAGACTAAAATGAAGACAATACGTAAAAGGACGAAAGGAGAATGTTCGAATAAGAACAAGAAGAAAAACTTACTCGTCGTCATATTGGTCGTCCAACATATCCGCATTCCAGGCGGTTTGGATATTTGGAAATGAGGGAGAAGGGGCGTGCGTGTGCAACGGGGTCACGTTGAGGGGCCCCTTCCCGGGCGATTCCTTGTACAAAGAGTTATCCTTGGAGGTGGCCTCATCGTCCTCCACTCGATGACGTTTGTGGTGGAGGAGACCGCTACCCGAATCCTCCGCGTCGTCCGAGGAGTCACGCTCGGAGCTCGAGGAGGCATTAGCAACACTGGTATCAGCTGGGCCGTCCAAGTTACTCGCCAACAAGTCTGAGGCCTCCTCCCCAGAAATTTGGCGGGTAGCAGGTGGCCACGGTTAGGCTCTACAAAAGAAGGCAGAAGAAATGGAAGAGAAAATTTCAGTCGACCAAATTTCAGAACACTTACTTCGGGTGGTGGAGGCCTTGACGACTCGAAAGCTCCGACCGTGCAGTCGGGGAAGGTTTCGCCCACCTTCAAGCTGGTGATGGCCGCTATCTTCTTCTCGAATTCGACGTTCGAAAGCTCTTCGCGGCTCATGCGACTGGGGTATTCAGTACCTGGTACTCCCACATCGTGGAAGCTTTGTCCTGCAGGGGCTGAATCCTGCGCTTGAGGAAGATGCTCGCCAGGTGCAGCCCGTTCAGCACAACTCCGGCAGCTTGGTCCCGTAGGGCAGCCACCTTGGCGAGTAGCGGCGTGACTACATGGTTTTCTTCAATCGACAGCTTATGCGCCCAGGACTTCCGCTTCTCCAGAACAGCGAATGGGTGGGATTCCTGAATTCCATCCGAGCTGTTGTCGGTGACGTAGAACCACTTCTTTCTCCACCCTTGGGTGGAGTCGATGAAGTGCATCCCGAAGTAGCTGACGTCCGATTTCGCCTGGATTCCGAAACCGCCGGTGCGCAGCGACTCGCCAGGCTCATTCTCTACTCGCGATTTCTCGCGGAAGACACGGATCTTGAAGAGGGCCTTCCAGAGGCCCCAATGTGGGCGAATGCCCAAGAAGCACTCGCAAAATACAATGAAGCACGAGATGTGCTGCACTGCATTTGGATGCAGATCATGGAGCTGTATGCCATAGACCTACAGCAACGCCACAAGGAAAGGGTGAAGAGGAAAGGAGAGTCTGCGCGACACATGGCCCGCGAAAACCACGCGTTTGTTCGCCCGGGGATTGGGTACCCCATCCCGCTTCATCTCCTTGATGCTCTTGTTGGTGGTGTTTGGCGAACGCCAGTCGCCCGAGCGCGGTGCCGGTGGCACATGAACTTCTTCTGACGCCCTCGACGAAGAAACGACAGCGCCGTGCTTCTTGCCTCCGTCCATTGGCGCTGGTGCGAGCTCGAGGAAAGAAGAAGTGGAGAGCGAGGAAGATGAAGAACGAAGAAGACGAAGGTTGGGGAAATTTTCACCGTTTCACCCAAGGCCTACATTTATACACAAAGCCAGTCGATCCTGACCGCTCGCTAAGCCACGTGGCATCCATCGCGGCCGCCGCGTGCGAAGGCGAAACGAAAGGGCGGCGGATGCTGTTTCGTGCCACGATCCTAACAGTGGATCGTGCGCATTTACTGCGCGCAGTTTGCGTAAAAACGGGGAACAACGTCTCGTTTCCGGTCAAAAAGCTGACAAGGTGGACCAGCGCTTCTGCTCTCGCTCTGTCACGTCCCATCGGGAGGATAAAAGTGTGCCATGACGTCATAGCGTGCATCATCAAGCTGGAGAATCTCTCGAATGAAAGTTCCAAACACGAAAATAACTTCGTATGGACAATTATGGCGTGAAATTTCTTTCACAGGAAAACAAGACCCTAAACACGAAAACTCTTTCGTATGGGCATAAAACTCCAAACACGAAAACTCTTTCGTATGGACAAAAACAGCTTGGTATTCATACTTAGGAAACCACATACTCAAAACTATGCGGGTAGGCATATCCTGCCACTCAATCACACGATGTCTACACATCATAGACATGTATTGTTCAGCCGACTAGGTACATCCGGATGCCGTATTCTTTCGAATATGAAGGTAAGACCCAAAAGATCTCTCTTGAGGGCCTGGAATTGCACTCAAGCTGCGTACTCTGGTATAATTCCGTGTCAACAACACGATGAAAAATCCCAGCGGACGCGCCGGGTACCTCCATAGGTTAAGATCGACT
Organism: Alopecurus myosuroides; assembly: GCA_028641055.1. Taxonomy (NCBI): domain Eukaryota; kingdom Viridiplantae; phylum Streptophyta; class Magnoliopsida; order Poales; family Poaceae; genus Alopecurus; species Alopecurus myosuroides. The sequence goes on from CM054059.1 coordinate 118,463,973, forward strand.
CGGTAAGACCACTACAGCCTAGTCGCAATGATCACCTCATCGGGTTCAAGTCGGAGGTCTCGAATCTGTGTAGGCCAGAACTGTTTTTGCCCTAGTTGCAATTAATAGGCTCTGATCTTTTTGGAGAGCCAAGCTGCTGCGCCACATCCTTCTGTGAAAAACAGCCATAAAATACAGGCACTTTCATTGCTCGATACTCGGGTACAAAAAATCTCATCACACAGGGTACACACCCTCCAAACAGGAAACGACCATAATGGTTATCCGAAGGAAAGCGGGATGAAAAATCTGACCGTCTACTCGACTGGAAAAAATCCCAATCGAGCAAACGCTCGGGGGCTACTGACGAAGGGATGGACCTTGGACCCTGCGAGTAAGGACACCCCGTCTTAGGCCCAAGGTTAAGGCCCAAGAAGGGAAGCCCTTGGAGTATTCTGGAAGGCCCACTTGAATCCCACCCGCAATGCCTTGCGGGCTAAGATAGGAAACTTGTAACCGACATAGGGTTAGAGTTCGAGTCCTCTCTGGGTAGGGTTTGAGACCTGACCATCTATATAAGGCCAGGAGAACCACCGGAAGAGAACCAAGAAATACCGCACCACCAAAGTATTGAGCTCGAGATCGTAATCTCAACTTGAGCAACCACCATTGTAACCGATCTATTCGATTATACAGATCGACAGAGGCAGGAGTAAGGGTTTTACCTCTACGAGGGCCCCGAACCTGGGTAAATCGTGCCCCCTGTCTAGCCGACGATCGTCACCAGTTCTCATGGGTTCTCCTATTCGAAACCCTATGGGTTCACCCGAGGGATTTGTTGAGTCACAGATTCGACACAAAGGGAGGGTCTGCTGCCTCCCAACGCCGAGAAGCGGGTTTGCCTTGTCAAGAAGGAAGAGGTACCCAATCCCCACGCGAACGAGCGCGTGATCTTCGTGGATCACCTTTCGCGTGGGCTCTCTCTCCCCTCCATCCCTCCACCCCGGCTACGGCATACAGCTCCACATCTCGTGCTTCATCGTGCTTTGCGATTGCTTTCTTGGCATTCGCCCGCACTCGGGCCTTTGGAAGGCTCTGTTTAAGGTGCGGGTCTTCTGCGAGAAATCGCGGGTGGAAACGGAGCTTGGGGAGACGCTGCGCACCGGCGGCTTCGGGATCTAGGCAAAATCGGACACCCTCTACTTTGACATGCAACTCATTGACTCCACGCAAGGGTGGAGGAAGAAGTGGTTCTATGTCATCGACGACAACACGGATGGAGTCAACAAGTTCCACCCATTCGCCGTTTTGAAGCGGCGAAATTCTTGGGCGCACAGGCTCTCAGTCGAAGAGAGCCGAGTCGTCGCCCCTCTACTCGCCAAGGTCGTTGCGCTCCGCGATCAAACTGCAGGGGTTGCGCTGAACGGCTTGCATCTTGCGAGCCTGTTTCTTAAGCGCAGGATCCAGCCCCTGCAAGCGAGGCCCTCTACCATGTGGGAGTACCAAGGAGCTGAAGACCCCAGTCGCGTGAGCCGAGAAGAACTCTCGAATGCATAGTTTGAGAAGAAGATCGCGGCCATCACGAAGCTGAAGGTAGGCGAGTCCTTCGCCGATTGCCCAATCGCAGCTTTTGAAGCCTCGAATCCTCCTCCATCCGTTGTAAGTTCAATGCTCTTTCCGTCTTCAAATTTTCTTTCTTTTTTGTTTGCGAACTTGTCGACTGAATTTCTCCTTCTTTTCCTCTCGTTTTCTTTTGTAGAGCCTCAAAGTAGCAACTTGCTACCTGCCAGTTTCTGGTGAAGAAGCTTCCGACCTGTTGGCGAGTAACCTGGATGTCCCCGCTGACACCAGTGTTGCTTACGCTAGCTCGAGCTCCGACCACGGCTCTTCAGATGATGTGGAGGAATCGGGTAGCGATCTTCGCCACCGCAAGCACCGTCGGGCAGGAGAAGATGAAGCTACTTCCAAGGACAACTCCCTGGGGGGAGGGTCCGATAAGGATCCTCTCCTCGTGACTCCGCTGAGTGTGCACGCTCCCCTTGCTCCCAAGCCGACAATCAAAACCGCTTGGAACACGGATATGCTGGACGATGAAGACGATGAGTAAGTTTCATTCTTTCTTCCACTTTCTAGTCGAATGTTTTTGCTTGCTCTTCCTTATGATGTTGCTTCTTTTTTATGACAGGCTTCAATCCATCAGCCCCGATCAATTCGCCTCTTGTCTTCCTAAGAGGAAGAATGTTGTTGCGGATGAGACTCCAACTGCTAGAACTTTCCAAAACTCGCTGAGTCCAGCTCCAACAGCTGCGGCTACAGAGTACAGATTTCCTAGCTTTGCGGTTGGAGCCTCGACTTCGAAAGAAGTGCACGGGTAGTTCAGCTGATCCTCTCTGCATTGCTCAGGGCCAGGTAATATTTACTCTTTTCCTTGCATTCTGTGTGTTTGTGAGTTTAGGATTTTTATCGGGTGCAGGGCAGTGCTCCCGATGGGAGTAGCCCCCGAGGCTGTGGTCAATCGCTTGCGATTGGCCACAGGATCAAGAACTTAGCTTTTTTCCTTCTCTTTATTTTATCGGGTGCACGCAGTGCTCCCAATGGGAGTAGCCCCCGAGGCTATTCACGATTGTCTACAGTCGTAAATAGGCTCAAACTTCTGTATCTTCTCTGATTTTTCCATCTTCTTTGTTTTGCAGTCTCTCCTTGACTCCCTCGCGGCTGTTGGTCGCAATGTAATTTCGGCTGAGACAGAGTGCGTGACCCTTCGGGTAGATCGCGACCGACTCGTCTCGGAAAGCCAACTTCTCCAAGGTAACTTGTTGTACTCTTTCCATTTATCTCTTCGAGTCATGCGAATTTCTTCCGATTTGAAATCTATTGTTGTGCAGCTCAAGCCGAAGTTCCGAAGGCTGAGAAGACCGATGCTATCACTCGGGTGAACAGCCTCGAGGCTGAGTTGGAGACTGCTCGAAAGGAACTTGAGTCCTTTCGCAAGTAGTCGGCTGACTTCGAGGGGAAGCTCGCGGGTGCTGAGGATGCCTTGAAGAAATTGGAGGAAGCTGGTGTCAAACAGGACAATGATCTTGTCGACTTCCTCCGTCCTTTAGCTCAGAACTTCGCGAGTAAGTTATACTTGTCCTTTGCTATTTTGTGGCTAGCTTGGATTGTCTTCGAAATTAATGTTTCCTTTTGTAGATGTTCTTGGCGTTGCGCTGGAGCTTCCCAGGGTTACTCGAGTGGATGCGGTGACAGATTCCCTTGCCCAGCTACAGAAGCATGCGGATGGGATTGGTTCCCTCATCGGCAATGCCACTCAAGTGCTGAGGCAACTCCACGAGCGCCTTCAGGTGGATGTCGCAGTTCCGCAAACGCTGGCCGGTCTCCTGAAGGTTTTCCTGGAGGATGACATCCTTCAGGCCTACTCGGTTGCCCAATCAGAGTGCGGGGCGAAGACCGCCATCCAGTTCGCGTTGGCGCACAGAGTCGAAGGCTTGGATGAAGCATACTCGAATCTTCCCGTCAATCCTTCCACGGACAGAAATGTAGCGCCCCGTCCTTTTGGCGAGCCGGTAAAGCCCTTGCTCAGAAGATGTCCTCCTTGCTAGCTCATGCCAGTCGCAACGGAACCCCTGGTGCGAGTGGCAGCACTTCCGTGATTCCATAGGATAGGATTTAGTTTAGCTTATTCTTCCTGATGTAATGAACCTTGGGATGTATTCCCGTACTTCTATCTTTAATCAAAATGTTCTTTTGATATCAAAATTTGTGATTTCTTGCGATTGATTGTCGTGAAAGTTCTTCCGATGGGAGTAGCCCCCGAGCACCTGTTGAATAGGTGGTTTTATTTTCTCGAGTGGGGGTGACTTTGAAGTTTCTCCTTAACCTTTGTGTTTTCCTCCAGGAAATTGGTGCTGCCGCGGTGTCTTCGAGTGGATCTGCTACACGATTGGATCAGCTTGTTGCTGCTGTTAGCACCTTTTCTTCTCTTCGTGATCGTGTCGCGGATGGTGAATGCAAATATAAAGCTTTGCGCGGAGTGGTTGATGTGTTCAAGTCGAAGCAAAAACTTGCGGCTGATCGTGAACAGTTTGTGATGGAGGAACTTGCAGCCGTCGCCAAGGATATGTTGTGTAAGCACGTGAGCCCCCTGGCGTTTGGTTTGACTTCCCTTCTTTCCTTTGGTGACTCTTTGTAACCTTGTTTTGTAGTTGTTGAGCCTGATGGTCAACGTGAAGCGCACTGGGTGGATAAACTTATTGCTCATGAAGCTGGTAGCTCCAAACCACACACAAACATCTTCTGGTCGGACCGTAGTCGAGGCTTTGTTCTGGCTACGTTGAAGTATCGAGTAGTCCAGGCGAAGATACTCGTGAATTCCTGCCATGAGGACTTGATTGCTGTGAACTCCGCTTTCTCCCCATTGGAGAGGGGTCCAGAAGATTTGAGCCATCTCCTCAGAACTTTCGGTCGGGAAGGTGAAATTCGCGAGTGTGTCCGCAATCAGATGATTTACGGGTCCGTAGTAGCGCTTTCCTTCGTCCGATTGTGGCATCCTGAGGTTAATTTCAACTCCGTAGCTATGCTCCCCGATGGTCTAGTCGATATGGACCCTCATTATAGGGTTGTTCGACCTGCAGCGGAGGAGATTATTCGATTGACCTCGGAAGAGGTGGATCGGGTATTAGCCGAGGAAAATGATTGTCGTCATATGTAATCGTAGGATGTATGTATCCTGTTACTTGTATAGTTGTCCCAAAACTTTGTAAGGTGTCTACTTTGTAACTTTGTATATGAAAATTTTCATGTGATGCTAAGTTAGGTGCAGCCCCCGTGTGTTTTGGGTGTATACCTGTTATTTAGCGTGTAAGGATAAAGAATGCGACTGGGTATGGTTGAAAAGCCATGTATTTTTATTGAAATGACTGAGAAGCCATGTGATTCTTTCGAGCTACAGGATGGCTAATATAGCCTTATTTTTTGCGATTAAAATAAATCTAAGGATAGAATTTGCGGAGGTGCATAACATTCCATGGGTTGGAGTAGATGCCACCAGTCGTCGGGTTCTTCAGTCGATAGGCGCCACCTGGGATAACTTCGTGTATTATGAGGGGTCCTTCCCATGGTGGTTCGAGCTTGTGCCCTTCCTTCTGCTTGAGTCGTAGCACCAAATCTCCCACCGCGAAGGCTCTGTGACGTATACGGCGACTGTGATAGTTTCACAACGACTGTTGGTATACTGCGGATCTTGCGAGTGCAATATCCCGTATTTCGTCGAGTGCGTCCATATCTTCCGCGAGTGCCCTGTTAGAGGTTTCTTCGCTGTAAGCAACAACCCGTGGGGCGCTGAATTTGACATCCTCGGGAAGGACTGCTTCAACTCCATATACCATGAAAAATGGTGTGCATTTTGTGGATCGATTTGGGGTTGTGCGGAGGCTCCATAGCATGGAGGATAGCCCTTCTTCTCAATGTCCCGCTGCTGGGTGTAGGCGGTCGAGTAGTCGTTTCTTGATGCCAGCTGAAACCAATCCGTTGGATCGTTCGACCTGTCCGTTGGTTTGCGGATGAGCCACTGAAGTGAATTTCAAGATGATTCCCTTTTCTTCGCAGAACTGGCGTGTTTCCTTTGCCGTGAAGTTGCTGCCACTGTCGGTGATGATAATGTGTGGTATGCCAAATCTGCATACAATGGAGTCGAGGAATTTGACGGCGCATTGGGCGCTAGCCGAGGTGACTGGCATCGTGTCGATCCACTTCGTAAATTTGTCGACTGCGACAAGCAAGTGTGTGTATCCTCCGGGTGTAGACTTGCGTAATGGTTCTACCATGTCCAGCCCCCATTGGGCAAAGGGCCAGGCGATTGGTATCATATGTAATTCCGTGGCAGGGGCGTGTGGTTTGGGTGCAAATCGCTGGCAAGCGTTGCACCTGTCGACCAGATCCTTTGCATCTCTGGCTGATGTAAGCCCGTAGAATCCTGCTCGAAAAGCTTTGCCCACGATTGCTCTCTAGCTGGCGTGATGTCCACAATCTCCTTGATGTATGTCTCGCAGAAATTCCTTGCCATCTTCGGGTGCTATGCATCTTTGAAGTATGCCTGAGATGCTCTGTTTGTATAACTCGTCGTTGAGTACCCAAAAAGATTTGTTATGCCGAACTATTTGTCGAGCTTCGCGAGCATCTGCTGGGAGCTGTTTGGTAGACAAGTAGTCGAGGTATTTCTGCGTCCAGACTAGCTTGACCAGAAAAACTTGTCTTGAAATACCATGGCTGAGCTCGATGATAGCAACTTGCGGGCTGACCTCTATCTCCAATGGTGCGGGTCCTCCTGCAGTTTTCTTGACCTTGACTGAACGCTTGATCATTCGCTCGAAATATATTCCGGGCGGTATAGGCATGGTTGTGGACCCCATGTTTGCCAGCCTATCTGCCTCTTCGTTGCTGGATCTCGCGATGTGCTTCAGCTCACATCCTTTGAAACTTCCTTCGAGTAGATTGTACATGTCCCGATAGGCAACCATGTTTTCTGCGATAGCGTCGCACTCCTTCATTGTCTGTTGCACGATGAGATTGGAATATCCATAGATCATCAGTCGGGTGGATCCACACACGATTTCCATCTTCATCCCATGCAACAGGGCCTCGTATTCTGCGTCGTTGTTGGATGCTGGATCGTCGGGTGGGAAGTCCAATAGCATGATGTACTGCAACTTGTCTCCTCTGGGTGATATAAGGACGATCCCAGCTCCAGCTCCTTCATTTCTTTTGGACTCGTCGAAGTACATGATCCAGTTACTTGTATATTCTGGAGGTCCGGGTGTTTGTAGTTCTGTCCACTCGCTCAGGAATTCCACGAGTACTTGTGACTTCACGGAATTGCGCCCTGCGTAGATAATGTCCCAGTCGCCTAGCTCTATGCTCCATTTTTCTATTCTTCCGGATGCCATGGGATTGTTCATGATTGTACCGAGTGATGCATCCTTTACCACTGTTACGGTATGTTCCTGGAAGTAATGCTTGAGCTTTCGAGCCGTGAGAACAACTCCATATGCGAGCTTCTGGTAGTGAGGGTATCGCTGTTTGCACGGCGAGAGCACCTCGCTGATGTAGTAGATTGGTCTTTGAACTCCATAATCCTTGCCGTCCTCAGGTCGCTCGACTACGATGGCCGTGCTGATGACTTGATTTGTTGCGGCTAGGTATAGGTATAGTGGTTCCCTTTTTGTGGTGTTGCCAGAACGCGCCTGCTCTGTAAGGCTCGTTTCAGGTCTGCGAATGCCTGTCTTGCCTCGGGTTTCCACTCGAATTTATCTGTCTTTTTCAATAACCTATAGAAGGGTAACACATGCTCTCCCAATCACGCAATGAATCTGCTCAAGGCGGCTAGTCGCCCTGCGAGCTGTTGCACTCCACGCAGATTGGTGGGCTCCTTCATTGTCAAGATTGCTTGTATCTTCTCTAGGTTGGCTTCGATTTCTCTGGCGGATACCAGGTACCCGAGAAGTTGTCCTGCTGGGACGCCGAAGACGCATTTTATCGGGTTGAGCTTAACCCTGTATGCGTTTAGAGCGTCAAACGTTTCTCTGATGTACTCGAGGAGCGTATCCTCCACTCGAGTCTTGATGACGATGTCGTCGACACGTGTACGTTCTTGCCCATGATCTTGGCGAGGCATTTTTGCATGCAGTGCTGATATGTTGCGCCTGCGTTTTTGAGCCTGAAAGGCATTGTCGTGTAGTAGTATACACCATGAGGTGTGATGAATGCTGTCTTTTCCTCGTCTTCATGTTTCATCCTGATCTTGTTGTATCCCGAGTAGGCATCAAGGAAGGAGGGGCGTTGGTAGCCTGCAGTGGAGTCCACGATCTGGTCGATCCGCAGGAGGGGAAAGTTATCTTTGGGGCAGTGCTTGTTCAGCGACGTGTAGTCGATGCACACGCGAAGGATGTTGGTGTTCTTCTTTGGGACCAGTACTGGGTTTGCCAACCAAGTGGATATTTTTATCTCCTTGATGAATTTTGCTGCGAGCAGTCTGTTTACTTCTTCTTCAAGCGTTTTCTGCTTGGGCTCTGAGAACCGTCGGGTGGTCTGCTTGATGGGTTTTGCGTCTTTGTAGACTTCGAGTGAGTGCTCGGCAAACTCCCTGGGTATTCCTGGCATATCTGAGGGTTGCAAGGCGAAAATTTCCCAGTACTCATGGAGGAGTTCGACGAGTGCGCTTTCCTATGCTGGCGAGAGGGTAGTGGAGACCATCGCTGTTTTCGCAGAATCTGTCGGGTGTACTTGATGTTCGCGAGTGTTGTTGTTGGCACCGAATTCCAGCTCTGGTGCATTCTTCTTTGTGAGGGGCATCACAGAGTGATCCGTGTTTTTTTGCTATCTCCTCCAGTTCTTCCTGCATCCCAAAAGATTTGGCGATCTCGTTGAACTCGATGTCGCACTTGTTGGATTTTTGGAAATCTCCGTCGATGGTGATTGTGCCATATTCCCCAGGTAGCTTGAGCTTCAGATATGCATAATGAGGTACTGCCATGAATCTTGCGAACGTTGTTCGACCAAGAATGGCATGGTACTGTGAGGGCCAGTCGACTACTTCGAAGTCGAGAAATTCTCTCCTGTAATTGTGTCGATTGCCCAACACCACCTCCAGGTTGATTGTTCCGAGTGGGCGGATTGCCATTCCTGGAACTATCCCGTGGAAGGATGTTTCTAATTCTGCGAGTCCCTCCAGGTTCCCGTTCATCCGACGGAGAGTGTCCGCGTAGATGATGGTGATGCCGCTGCCCCCGTCCATGAATACGCGAGCCAGTTCGTAATTGCCAAATTTGTGCTTAGATTACTAGGGCAGCGTGTCCTGGTCGATAAACTCGTGGGGGTGGTCTTCCTTGGAAAAGGTGATTGGCTGGTCCGCCATCTTCAGGTACTCGGGTCTTTCTGGTGGGTTTGCACATCCATGCATAACTGTCATGTGTTTGTCTTCTGCGCCCTGCGTGACGGGCAGACCTTTTGTATCATCCCTAACAGTCCGGCAGGGTTCGGGTATGCGTTACCTCCTACGTTGGAGACGGGCGGCGCAGGTAGTGCGGCTAGCACCGTATCCTGGTTTCCTAGTGGAGGTAGGGGTTGTGGCGGTTGGAATCCTTGGTGTCCTCCTCCTGGAAGTCGCGGGTAGCCTTGACTAACTGCCGATCTGTTCTTCTTCGAGAAGGCCTCGTGAATGTCAAGAAACTTTCAGCAATCCTTGAGAAGGTGTGTTGCCTTAGTTTTGCCTGTGCGCTTATCTGTAAATAGATGTAGTGTGCATTATCCATCAAGGTCCTCCTCGGGAGTTTTTTCCTCCGCCTTTGGCTTCCATTCGCGATTTCCGCGGCGTCCGCTATCCCGATTTCATGTGAATTCTGCTGCTACTAGTTCTTCTCGGTCGTCGTGATCGTAGTACTTCCTTCTTTTCTTTCGACCGTGGCGGTCGTCTTCGGGTGCGGGCGAATATGCCCTCTCGTTGCGCACTGAGTCCTCTCCATTAGCCCAACTATCGGCTATGATCATCAGTTCTTCAATAGTCTTGGGTGCGGCTCGTCCCAGTTCTTCTCTGAAAGCAGTTCGTCGAGCGCCCTTTGCAAAGGATTCAACCGCTACTTCCTCTGATATGTTCCCTGCGGTGTTCCTGAGCGTGGTCCATTGCTGGATGTATTCGCGAGTGGACTCGCCACTCTTTTTCTTGCAGGCTCGCAGTTCCTCGATGGTCGCCGGTCTTTTGTATGTGGCCTGGAAATTTTTGCAAAAATCGAAGTGTAGATCGTCCCATGACCCGTAGCAGGACTTCGGTCTCGCTTCCAGCCAACTGCGTGCCTCTCCTACCAAGTGTAGGTTGAGGTACTTCTTAGCCGTGTTATTCTTCCCACGTTGGCATTTTACTGCCGTGAGGTAATCCGACAGCCATGACGAAGGTTCGAGTGAACCATCGTATTTTGTTACTTCCGTGCTGAGCTTGAATCTTTTGGGTAGAGGCGCTTCGCGGATGCTGCGAGCGAAGCACATCGCGGCGCAGGTTTCGTCATCAGAAGAACCGGATGAGGAGCGTGCGCGGTTTCTTGCTGCTCTCGCCTTGTCCACTTTATTTTGCGCGATATTCGATTACGCGTTATAGCCTGGTTGGTCACAATCGGTTTCCTTCCTTGGTTCCTTGCTTCGATTCCGCGAGCGTCTGCTGTGATGTCGCGAGTCGTGATCTTTTTTTTTGGGCTACCTTCGCTGCTGCTTCGGCTATCATCGCGTCGACGGGCTTCTTTTCCTCGACCACGGTGAGGCGACTTTTCCCTCCTGGGTGAAGCACTCTTGCGCTTGCGTGATGCCTCCTTCTACTTCTCCTTCTGTGCAGCAGCTTTCCTGCGATCATAGGAGGCAAGCCTTGAGGCTGTCATGCCTAATCCCTTATGAACTTGCTTGTATTTCTCGGCTCGGGGGTCGTTTTCCCCTGGTTGATTTATCTGCATGTAGGTTGCTGCAGCTAGGATTGCGGCAGCGGGAGTTTGCAGATAAATGTTTCCTTCCTCGTCGACCCGCATGAGCGAAGGTCCGAGTGACCTGCTGATCCCGTCCAGGGATTCGTCGTCCATGGTCGCGGTTCTTGAGGCGTATCCCTTCCTTGCGGGGCGAGTCCCGACAGAAGGTGTTAGGGATAGCGCGGCCCGGTGTTGGCTCGATTCATCCGCCAGTTTGATTGGCTTGATCTATCCGAGCTTCCTTGATCGCAGTAGCCGATCTCACTAGATGATAGTGGTAGGCGATCATGTCTCCGTGTGGGGCTCCGGCTGCAGGTGGTTTGCTCGTGCGGATAGCCTTCTTTGCTCGGACCCAAGCGTCTCGCGAGACGTTGATCTCAGCGCGTTCCCTTGCACTTTGTTCAGTTTCTTCGGGTGGTTGTTCCGATCCTGCCAGGCAGACCTGTGCCAGATGTGGCTTGTGAGTCCTAGGCGTAGCTCGAAAGGCCTTCCTGATCCGAGAGGGTTCCTCCGTAGAGAGGGTATGGAAGTTGCTGGTGTTGAGGCGGATGGACTCGCCACTTTTTGACAAGTAGGGTTGCGAATCGACACCTCCTGGGCTGGAGATCGACTCAGATCCCGATTCCTCAGGGAAGTGAAGGATCCCATCTTTGTTGGTGTAGAACTTGAAGCTCCCGAACGTCAAGGTGACGCTCTTCTCCAGATCGCTGAATACCGGGCGTGATTCTGGCGAGTGAGGGGTGACTACGATAGATCTGATTCGAATTGGGTTGGTCGGAGTCGAAGTCGAAGGTTTCCAACGTGAGTGGGTTGTCGATGAAGCCGAAGATGCCGGAGATCCAGCGCCCGCCGTTCCCACAGACGGCGCCAATTGTCGAATCTGCATCTCAACAAGTCCCTCGGGTGAACCCATAGGGTTTCGATTAGAAGAACCCGTGGGTGCTGGTGACAATCGTCGGCTAGACAGGGGGCACGATGTACCCAGGTTCGGGGCCCTCGTAGAGGTAAAACCCTTAATCCTGCCTCTGTCGATCTGTATTCAAGAGTAGATCGGTTACAATGGTGGGTTGCTCAAGTCGAGAGTATGATCTCGAGCTCAAGGCTTGGTGGTGTGGTATTGCTTGTCCTCTCCTGGTGGCTCTCCTGGCCTTATATAGGTGGTCAGGTCTCAAATCTCACCCGGGGAGGACTCGTACTCTAACCCTAAATCGTTACAAGTTTCCTATCTTAACCCGCAAGGCTTTGCGGGTGGGCTTCCACTGGGCCTTCTAGAATAGTTCAAGGCATCTCCTCTTGGGCTCCATTCCTGGGCATAGGACCGGGTATCCTTACTCGACAGGTCCAAGGTCCATCCCTTCGTCAGCCGCCACCGAGAAGTTTTGGGGGACATAAATCTCTGTTCCGGCACCCTGCCGGGACGGGGAAGTGCCCCCGGAGCCATCTCCATCGACTCCACCGCCATCTTCATTGTTGTTGCTGTCTCCTATGATGAGGAGGTAGTAGTTCTCCCCGGGGGCTGAGGGCTCTACTAGTAGCTATGTGTTTCATCTCTCTATCTCCCATGGTGTGATCTTTATGTGATCATGAGATTTGTAATCCAGTTGAATAAGTAGATGTTACTCTTCATATGTTATGCTACTCAAGTGGTTTTGTTATGAGATCTCCGTAGACACTTTGATCACGGTGTAATGGTGACAGTGTGTGTACTGTGTGGTTTAGCATGATATTTTGGATGACCCTATGAAATTGTGGTGTTTGTCTAGAACCATCTAGGTCTCATGGTGATAGCGTGGGGGCTACCTAGATGGGTAAATGCAAACTCTAAGGAATGCCTTTTGCAGCCCTACACAATGATTGGTGTTTGTTATCCGACCGGTGATAGGCTCAGAGTAGCATAGTGAAGAAAGATATTTATGCATTCAATTATGTTATTATTTTTTAGAGTGTTCACTAGTGAAAGTATGATCCCTAGGCCTTGTTTCTAAGCATTGAAACACCATTTTCAACCAGTTCTGCTACATGTTTGCTTGCTGCCATTTTTACTCCAGATTGCAACTACTACTTATAATCATCCATATTACTTGTATTTGACTCTCCCTTCGCCGAACTAGTGCACCTATACAACTGACAATTGTATTAGGTGTATTGGGGACACAAGAGACTTCTTGTATTGTAATTGCATGGTTGCTTGAGAGGGATATCTTTGACCTCTTCCTCCCTGAGTTCGATAAACCTTGGGTAATCCACTTAAGGGAAACTTGATGTTGTTCTACAAACCTATACACTTGGAGGCCCAACACTGTCTACAAGAATAGAAGCGTGCATAGACATCAAGATCTTTTTTGGCGCCGTTGCCGGGGAGGTAAGGTAAAAGGTACTCACATCCTAGTACTATTTCGGGTGTGAGAGTGCTCGAAGTTACTTCCTTTAGATTCTGCAATTATATCTTTTTGTTTCTTGTTTTCACTAGTCAGGCTTATTTTTACTTGTTCCTTGTTTTTATGTTTACTAGTTAGGATTAATGGAAACAACAAAAATATGAGAGAGCTTTATAATATTTATCTTGATTTAGGACATGAAGTGTTTGAAGATAAAATTAAAAACCTATGGAGCTTTATTTGCATGCTAGTAGGAATGTTGTTAGTATAAATTATTTGAATACCATTATTGCTAATGTTATGAAAAAATCTAAGCTTGGGGAAGCTAGTTTTGATGAATATGATATTTTTAGTCCCCCAAGTTTTGAGGAGGAAATTTTCTTTGATGATACTTTGCCTCCAATATATGATAATTACAATGATTGTGGTATTCTAGTTCCACCTACTATTGAGGATAAATTTTATTATGATTATGATATGCCTCTTATATATGACTTTTACAATGATGAACATGCTATTTTCAGTCCATCTACTGTTGAGGATAAAGTTCATTATGATTATACTATTCCTCCAATTTATGATGATTGCAATGATGGATGTGATAGTCTTACTCCCACTACTATTAATGAGAATGACTATGCTTATGCGGAGAGTATCAATTATTTTATGCATGTGGCTCATGATAAGAATGTTCTATGTGATAGTTATATTATTAATTACATTCATGATGCTACTGAAAGTTATTATGAGAGAGGGAAACATAGTCTTATGCATCTCAACAATATCAAGTTTCCCCACTTTATGTTGAAAGTTTTGAATTTGCACTTATTTTGTCTTCCTATGCTAGCCACTTTGTGCTTTATTGACTTGTTCTTTTACAAGATTCCTATGCATAGGAAGTGGGTTAGACTTAATTTTTTTATACTTTCGTCTTGGTGCTCTCTTTTTCTTAATTCACATTTCTTATGTGAGCATCTTCTAGTTTTCTGGGCCTAGCTAAAAGGCGTTAAAGAAAAGCACTTTTTGGGAGATAACCCATGGTTTTATATTTTCTTTATTTTTCTCTGTTTTCTTTGAGTCAAGGTGTTGTTTACTTCTGTAGAAACTCCTATGTATCTTTATTTTCTCGCAATTGTTGTGCCAAGTGAAGTTTTTAGTGAAAGTTGAGGTTAGATTTGTATTTCTAGGGAGGTAACAGATTTCTGCTGTTCACCGTATAAAATCATATAAATCACAGAAAAATCAAAATGACCTGATTTGTTTTCTTATTCCTCATCTAATTCTGAAACTTTTTATGGCTTTGAGTTTTTCAATGTGAGTAACTCAAGTGCCCCGAAAAAATCGTCTTTACAAACTAATCTGGTTTTGATAGATTCCGCCTTTTAACTTGACTTCTCTGTCGAGACATCGTAGTAGTTTTCATAGACGGGGGTGCCATGAGACTACAGTAGAGACGTGGGGTAACAGGATCGCGTAGTGAACTATGAACACAAGATTTACCCAGGTTCGGTACGTCGCGACAGTACGGCGTACCTACTCCTGCACTTCTCACTAATCAGGACTAAAGCCTGTAAACAGGGTTACAATGTGAGGGTGTAGATCTAGCCACTCGACGAGGATGAGCTTCTCGGCGAGTTGGCGTAGAGCTTCTCTGTTATGCGGTGCTTATCTAATCTAGCTCCCGTCCGGCTTTATATAATAGCCTGATTAGGGCTTACAGAATAGGTAACCTAGAAGACTACGATAACTTGTAACTTGGAAAGTAAGGAATCCGTCTTCTCCTCCAAGCCAGATCACACGGGCCGTGATCCGGGTTCTTCTAGAATTCGGCTTCTGTGCGTCGGGTTACTGGGCCGCCCAATGGACCTAAGCCCACTACCACTTGGGCCACCCTGGTAATCCGGCACATTGTCTACCATCTTCTATACCCCTATTTTGTATATATCCGACAGTAGCCCCCAAGAAGGACTAAAACTCTGATTCTCCATCTTTCGCCAAATACACTTTGTCCGGGAAATATCGATTCAGCAGTCTTGATTCTTCTTATTCTTCTTTTGAAAGAGATGGTAGCACGAAACTCGGAATCCTAAAAATCCGGCTTTTCTCTCACGATCCTTCGCGGAAAAGGAACTTCTGACGTCGGCGCTTAAATCATGCTGACGCAGACGACGTTTGGTTTCACACGGGAAACCCTGCAACGTATCTCTGACAGATTCTCACGGGAAACGAGGAGATAGTCATAATTTCCCTGTCGTTTCATTTCCCGGATTTTCCGGCGAGCGACACGCGTCGAACATCCAACGGTCAAAATAGCCGTTGGCACGCATCTAAACGGTTTTTCGGCTATAAATAGCCATCCTCGTCCTCAACGAAAACTTTCCACACTCCTCACTGTCCACGCCATTGACGCGAACGAGCTCGAGAGCGAAGCACAATCCAAAGCACACCTAGCTTCCAAGCACGCCAGATCATAACGCGCCACCACGAGATGGCCTCCTCGCCGTCCTCGCCAACTCGCGCCGCCATCGACAACCTCATCGGCGAGTTAGATCCACAGCTGGGATCGCCCAAGCACACCGGCGGCGAGCCGGAGAAGACCGCGGCCTCCGCGGCGGGCGGAGCGAACCTTTCCGCTGCCGCGGACGTTGCGGGATCGAGCTCCGCAGCCTCCCCACCGTTTGCTCCTGAAACGGCGGAGGAAAAGGTCCAGGTCCTCGACGACGAGCTCGCCGCCGTAGAAGCCGCCGCCTCCGCCGCCGCCGGAGCAGACGAAGAAGCGGAATCTGCAGGCAATTGAATTGCCTGCAGCATTCCTCCGGCTCTCCTTCCAAACATGGAAAAGGAGGGCCTGGTCCTTCAAGGGAAGTGGCGGCTTCCAGAAGACGAGACCGAACCAACGCCGAAAAACGGCGAAAGGGTCCTTCTTTCTTCCCACCTTCTTCGAGGTATGGGGCTTCCACCTTCTTCCTTCTTCCTCCAAAATCCTTTCTCACTACAACATCCAGCCCCATAACCTTCCACCCAATTCTATCCTCTACATGGCCGGCTTCTAGGCTTTGTTTGAGGGCTACTTAGGGCTAGAACCTAGGTTAGATTTCTGGACGTATTGCTTCGGGGTTAAGCGGAACTCTTCGGAGGGCGCACTCCCGACTTGCGGGACCATATCTTTCACTCTTCGGAGATTCCGAGAAGATTAGTTCCCCAAGATCAAAACGTCGGAATCCGTCAAATTTTGGACGGGTTCTTTCTTTTATCATCCCGACGTGCCTTTCCCTAAGGAAGCCGTCGGGGTTCCACCTTTCGTGAACTCTGCCGCAGTTCCCCAAGACAACTGGGGAACGGAAGCCGTCCAGGTTCTGCTGCCAGATCTACTAAAGATCAAACGGCGCATCGCCAAGCTCACCTCCTCCACTCCACCTTTGACCGGTATGGATACGGTCTTTTGCTGGCTGAATAGACGGATTCAGCCATTAGCAAACCACGGTGGTCGCCTCCTGTGCGAATACACGGGAGCCAAGGATCCTATGCGGACAACCAAAAAAGATTGGCCCGTAAAGGAGCTAAAACGGCGCATCAACCAGTTGGTCGCATCACGCGACCAATATGAAGCGAGTCGGCCGATGTACATGGCCGACAACCCGGTTCCCAAGGTAATTTTTCAGTCATTTGGGTATAGTTTTAGTACTCTTTTTTTGGATTATCTAACTTCTGATTCCGATTGGTTTTTCCGACAGTTCGCGGATCTTCCAGACTCGGAGTTGGCCTCCGAGGCCGAGCTGGACGCGCTGCACACCGCCGCTACAGGTGGACGCAAGCGCAAGAAGATAACTTCCTCGGAGGAAATTATCGACCTTGACGGAATCCCCGTCGCCACTTCCAGGTTCTTTCTTCTGGATTCTTTTTCTTTTATGGGAACTTTTCATCCATCCTCGGTGTTTTAACTTTTCCGGGTTTTTTGTTTTTAGCCAGCCTCCCTCCAATCTAAAACCGAGGAAGCTGAAGAAACACAAAGTTGTTTCCAGCCGAGGCGGTCAACCTTCTCCCGCCGTCGCCCCGGACACGCCGTCCACAATGGCGGAAGAGCACGCTGCAGCCCCCACCACCAAGTCCTCAGAGCCCAGCCAGCCCGTTGTGTCGGACACAGACACGAGGGAAAGGGCGGCTCCAGAGGTGGGAAAATTTCCTTGGACCTTCGACGAAGAAATCCCCACCTTTGACAAGGATTTCAAAGTTATCAATGACAGCCTAAGCGCAGCCGAGAATCTTTTTGCGGAATACGCAAGAGGGTTCAAAGAAAACTTGGCGGGTTTGCAACGAATGAGCCAGGTATATAACTCTAGCCCCCAAGCATTAAACAGAATGCATGCTTTTTGCTTTGATGCTTTTTGTATTCATTCTTTTCCTTGCTATGTTTCAGCAAACCACCGAAGCCATTAACATGGAAGTTTTCAAAAAACTGACCATCAAGAATAAGGAAGTTAGAAGTCTTCTTTCTATTCTTGAAGAAAGGGAGGTGGAGCTGGAATCATCTCAGCTTGCATTGTCGGAGACAAAAGGTAAGCATTTTCCTTCTGAAATTTCTGATTCAGGCATTTGTCTAAGTAATTTTTTCCGGGAAGTTGATTAACTCGGATTTTTCCTTGCTTTTCAGCTGCTTTGGCTCAGGCTAAGCAAGCAACTGAAGATTCTGGCAATGCCGAATACCTCCGCAAGGAGAACGTTGAGCTTCACAAGGACCTTGTGAAAGCACGACAAGACCTGGAAGCCAGTAATCTGGCCCTTGGAGTTGCTAATTCCAAGGCTTCCGAACAGGCGGAGAAGGATAGATCCATCATTCAGGATCTGGAAAAGGCTCTGAATCTTCGCCTGGAGGAAGTTTCCGAGATCGACAAGCTTATCGGTAAATTTCCTATTCCTTTACCATTTTTCCATGCCTTGCTTTCTTTCTCTGTTTTTCACCTAACCCTTTTGGATGTTTTGCTGGAAAAACAGGAGACACCCCAGATGGTACTCGGATTGAGGGAATCCGAGCCTTTGGGAAGACATGGACTTCGATCAGGGCTGCTGGAATACAGCTGGTCGATAAGTTCCTTCCCGCAAGGACTCGGGAGTTCTCGGAGGTTGAAAAACTTCCGGGTGCCATTATGGAGGTGGCGGAATCCAGGGAGTCCCTCCTTCGTTCCGCTGCACGGGGTGGTGCGCGCATGGCACTCGGCCTTATGCGCATGCACTACCCTGGTGCTAAATCTTGGCGTGTGGCATCCGGTGTCCCTCAAGGATACACGGATACTCAACGAAATACCATCTTTGATGAAATCAAAGGCCACGCCACCAAGATTGCCTCCATGGTGAATATCTCCGTCAATTATCCAGAAGAAGAGATCCCTCCAATCCCCGAAGATGACAGCAGCGAGGAGGAATCGGATTCTTGAAGGATTACCTTGGACCTGGATAACAAAAGTAGACAATAGGAGCATTACTGTTCTTTCAATGTAATCCAAAATGTAATGCTTCTTTTTTTATAAATGAAAACTCCATCTTTTGCAGTTTTAATTATGAAATTCTTTGCAAGTTTTTTGGATTTTACCATTCCTTTATCTTCTAAGTTCTCTGGTACATATGCTTTAACTGTCCTTAGTGTTTGAAATGGCTCAAATAGCAATATGAATCGTCATGCCGAGTAACTGGGGACGAACCAAGCAGTTTTGAAGCTCGGAAACATGGATCATGCTAAAGGCATTTTTACTAACTAGTTCCAGTAACCCAACACATACACGATCAGATAAAACTTAGAGAAAACAAGGAAAGTTTTAAGTGAAACTTGGGCACGGAGGCAATTCAAGTTTCCTTTAGCCGTCTAGCGGACTGAAAAATCATTCAGTTTTTTTAACACCGAGTACGCAAGCACAATTCGGGTTAACGTTGAGAAATTTGTAAGATCATTGGGAAATAGATGAAGCGGAAACACTTTGCACTTATAATGAATATAGATAACAGTATTCCGACAACTTTATTTCATGATCTCAAAAGATGTTTACATAGAATTGAACTAAGTACTGAAAGGGACATAACTTGCTAGATGTTCCCAGGCTTCCGCAATCCACTTGACTTTGTCGGATTTCCTCAGCAGCTTGTAGAGTGGTAAGGTTTTAGCCCCCAGCCGACTAATAAATCTGCTGACGGCAGCGGCGGAACCCGTCAATCTTTGGACATCTTTTACACACGTAGGCCTTGAGATGTTCAAGATTGCTTTGATCTTTTCCGGGTTAACTTCTATTCCTCTATGAGAAACGATGAAACCCAGAAGTTTTCCTGAGGGAACCCCGAATACGCACTTAGATGGATTCAACTTCATCTTGTAAGTGCGTAAGTTCTCGAAAGTTTCTCGCAAATCCTCAAGGAGTGTATCTTTTTCCTTGGTTACGACGGCAATATCGTCCACGTAAACATGGACGTTTTTTCCAATCTGACTATGCAAACAGCTTTGCATGCAACGCTGGTAGGTTGCACCTGCGTTCTTCAGGCCAAAAGGCATGGTTACGTAATAATACGTCCCATACGGGGTTATAAAAGAAGTCTTGATTTGATCTTCCTTTTTCATGCGTATTTGGTGGTACCCGGAGTATGCATCCAAAAAGCATAAAAGCTCGGAGCCTGCAGTGGCGTCTATTATTTGATCGATTCGCGGTAATGCGAACCTATCTTTCGGACACAATTTGTTCAATCCCGTGTAATCTATACACATTCTAAGAGCGGTTGTGTCTTTCTTCGGTACTAATACCGGGTTTGCGGACCAATCAGTATGGATAACTTCCTTGATGAAGTCCGCTTCTAAAAGCCGGATAATTTCCTTGCCAATAGCCTTCCGTCTTCTTCCGTCAAATCGGCGGAGACCTTGTTTGACGGGTTTTGATCCAGGAATAACCTTGAGTTGCTGCTCAGCAAGTTCCCTGGGTACGCCTGGCATGTCAGCTGGACACCAGGCAAAAATATCCCAGTTCTCACGGAGGAACTTGATGAGCTCGCCTTCCTATTTGTTAGTCATCCCAGTCCCTACGACGACAAATTTTGTCGGATCTTTGGGATCTAGGATTACCTGTCTTGTATTTTCGGACGCCTTGAAGCTGTCTGTTGGTTTCCGAGTTTCTTTTCCTGCCGGCATTTCTGACGGCGATACTTCCTTGGCTAATTCCTTCAGTTCCTCCTTTGCTATGACTCTCTGAGCGCAAAGGGCATTTTCCTTCTCCAACTCGTTTGCCAGCTTGAAATCACCGGCTATGGTGATTACTCCTCCCTTGGGTCCTGGCATCTTCAGCTTGTTATAGATGTAACAAGATCTTGCCATGAATTTGGTGAAAGCTGGACGTCCGAGTATTGCGTGATACACGCTTTCGAACGGCACTACTTCGAAGGATACTTTTTCCTGCCGGAAGTGATCTTTATCTCCGAAGGTGACATGTAGGGAAATTTCTCCTAGGGACCGTGCCTGTCTGCCAGGAACAATGCCATGGAAGCGTATATTGCTGTAGTTGAGCTGGGACTCGGAGATCTTCAAGTGCTTCAGCGTATCCAGGTACATTATATTAATGTTGGATCCTCCATCCATCAGCACTCTTCTTAGCCTAGTGTTTTGAACAATAGGGCTCACAACAAGAGCTTGTGTGCCGGGTTCAGGGATATTTCCGGGATGATCAGACTGATCCCAGATTATTGGTGTGTTGGAGTACTTCAAGAATTTCGGGGTCGCAGGGATAACCGCGTTTATTCCCCGAAGTGTTCTTTTGGCCACCTTTGCTGACGGAGTTGCTAAGAAAGTTAGCATTGCTTCTCCATCAACTCTCGGAAATTTGGGTTCGCCCTTTCGCTGTTGTTCCTGGATTTTGTCATCAGTGTCCGATTCACTGTCTTCTTTGTCAGCTTCTGGCTTTTGTTTGGCAGGTTTCCTCTTGGAACCCTTCCCCTTACTTCCGGATCCTGCACTGCCTTTCATATGCTTATTTAGCCGGCATTGCGCATTTGTGTGGGTGGGTTTCCCGAATTGCGAGTGGTGGACACAGGGTTCTGACTTAATTCTCTCCCACTCTTCGGGAGTGTAATTGATTGGATCTGGGCTGCGTCCTTTCCACTTGTTCCCCTTTTCTCCTCCAAAGGCTATGTTGACCTCTTTGGGTTTTGTCGTTGATTCCGGAGTTCCTTTTTTGTCAGAACGAGGAGTTTTCTTGGCGAGTATTAGTGACTCAATATTGCCTCCTCGTGCTCTGATATCATCTTCGGCTGCAGCATGCTCATTAGCGGTTGTAAGCATAGATCCGAGATCTTTGTGCTGTTTAGAACCAACCATGAACGGTACGAGTCCGGGTTTTAGGCCATTGACGAAAGCATGCATTGCTTGTACGTCAGTTACTCCAGAACAACTATTCTTCATTGCTGTCCATCTGGAGATGAAATCCACGTATGGTTCATCCTCAAATTGGGTGCAACGGTTCAGCTGGTTGATGTTGTTTGGGCGTTTGTATGTTCCTCGAAAATGCTGAGTAAATACTCTAGCCATGTCATCCCAGCTGTCGACAGTTCTTGATGGTAAACCATTGATCCAATCTCTGGCTCCGTCCAATAACATTAGGGGAAGAAACTTGACAGCTTCCAGGTCTGTCCCGTTATTGATCTGGACGACTGTATAGTAGTCTGAGAGCCAGGTATCCGGGTTTGTGCTGCCGGTGTATTTCTGGTACGTTGGACCGACCTTGGCAAAGCCAGAATGCAGGGTTATCCTTCGGATCCTGTCAGTAAAACACTTAGGACCAAAGTATAGATCATCCTTTTCTGCTCTATCAATGTGTGCAGAATATCTTCCGGCTGAATGGACAGAAGGGGATCTGCTCCTTTCTTTTCCATTGTTGCGCGGACGCGCTTTTCCGGGGTTATTTCTTCCGTGGTCACGTCCCTTTGGATTAGGCGGAGTTCTGCTCCTGTGCCTTTCTTTATCCTTAGGAGGTGTCCGGGATCTTTCACGTCTGTGAGGTATATCATATCTTCCAGCTTTCTCAGCTGGGTTTCTCGGAGGTGGCATTATTTTGCCGTCATTCCGGTGTTTGTCTTCCCGATCATGGGGTTTATATCCATCCTTCGGGAGATGGGGTCTGGTTCTAGACGCTGCATCCCGGTTGTCGGGGTTTTTCTTGTCTTTTCTCGGATCCTCTTTTTTATCTTTTGAATTGTCTGAATCTCCAGGTTCTTCCGGTCCAGGTGCTCCAGCAGCGCAAGTGGCTGTTTTGCATAGGGCGGAGTTATCGTGCAGCCTCCCTGATCGCTCTTGGCCCCGCTGTTGCTGTTGTAATGCTTTTCCTAAGAAAGCATACACCCCTTGGAGTTTTTCCCCGTTGGAGTACAGATCGTTGGTGAGGATGGCGAACGCTGCTTCCGCGTTTTCTGCTACGGTTTTGTATATTGGTTCGCCCCTGGCATCTTTGCCGTTTACCTGCTTTTGCCAAGATGGGTTATGAAACCTTTCTTTTGGCGGCAGTTCTTCCGGTCTTACGATTCCGGGTAACCTAGTAGGTTTTATCGCAGATCTATTCTTTCTCTCGTACTCCTCTATTTCCTCCTTCATGATTTTGATATCATGCTGGGTTTGTTGGAGATGCTGCCGAGATCTGAGTAGATGTTGCTGTTGTCGTTGGAAAGTTTGTCTCCTGGCTTCCAACATCTCAGGGGGTTCATCTGGTCCCACTGGCGTTTGCAATAGCTCTTGCTCTTCCTGTTCCGTCATTGGCGGGGCAGGGATTTCTTTGGATTTCTTCTCCGCAGGCTTCGTTCTGCTAGCATCTCCTACTTCCAGGTTTTCATCAGCGAGATCAGCTGATTTTTTCTTCCGGATTTTGTATTGGAGTTTTTTAGCAGCACAGTGCTTTTTCTTGGAAGAGGGAGGTTTTTTGACAGGTTCGTCTTCTGTCATCTCCTTGACATTGGGAAATACCGGAGAAGTTTCTCCTTCTTCTCTCTCTTCCTCTAGCGGAGGTGTCTTGGGGCTTTCCTGGCTGCCGGCATCCGTGACTTCAGCCCGTTTTGCCATTAGCACTTCGTGGAATCCCTCTTGAAGAGATTTTACTTTTCTTTCGAAGGCATCCTCATCTTCATCTTCGGAGTCGAATTTATCCGATCCGGTATCCGACTCCAATCTCGCCTCAATGGCGGCTAGCACAGACTCGGCTTCCGAGTTTATCGTCATGCTGACGGATGTCGGATCTTCCATCTGGATGACGGGTAGCAGTTCTTCCGTTTCTGTGACGGGTGTATTGTTGTCTGCCTCTTGCACGGGATTTCCATCATCCGTGTTTTCGGCGACTTCAGATTGCACCATGCCGATAAAGTGTGTGTCACTTTTTTTTCGGCGATCTGAGCAAAATCCGGCATCATAGTCGTCTTCGACTGGGTATAGGGCGGGTGGGAAATACTTGCTTCCACCGCAAAACCCCATTGCTTCTGCGGTTAGTGCGATAAAGATGTTAGCAGATCCAATCGGTAACACACAGGCACTTACCAGGTGATTTTGCGCCGGTATATAGGATCCATTGTCGAGGAAACGCCCGACGTCGTCGTCGAACTCCAGGCTTCCGACAGTAATCGATCTTCCAATTCCGCCAAGTATCCCAGATCGGAACTTCACGCCTGACGTCGTTTGCCCCACGGTGGGCGCCAACTATCGAGACATCGTAGTAGTTTTCATAGACGGGGGGGGGGGGGGGGCATGAGACTACGGTAGAGACGTGGGGTAACGGGATCGCGTAGTGAACTATGAACACAGGATTTACCCAGGTTCGGTACGTCGCGACAGTACGGCGTACCTACTCCTGCACTTCTCACTAATCAGGACTAAAGCCTGTAAACAGGGTTACAATGTGAGGGTGTAGATCTAGCCACTCGACGAGGATGAGCTTCTCGGCGAGTTGGCGTAGAGCTTCTCTGTTATGCGGTGCTTATCTAATCTAGCTCCCGTCCGGCTTTATATAATAGCCGGATTAGGGCTTACAGAATAGGTAACCTAGAAGACTACGATAACTTGTAACTTGGAAAGTAAGGAATCCGTCTTCTCCTCCAAGCCAGATCACACGGGCCGTGATCCGGGTTCTTCTAGAATCCGGCTTCTGTGCGTCGGGTTACTGGGCCGCCCAATGGACCTAAGCCCACTACCACTTGGGCCACCCTGGTAATCCGGCACTTTGTCTACCATCTTCTATACCCCTATTTGGTATATATCCGACAGTAGCCCCCAAGAAGGATTAAAACTCTGATTCTCCGTCTTTCGCCAAATACACTTTGTCCGGGAAATATCGATTCAGCAGTCTTGATTCTTCTTATTCTTCTTTTGAAAGAGATGGTAGCACGAAACTCGGAATCCTAAAAATCCGGCTTTTCTCTCACGATCCTTCGCGGAAAAGGAACTTCTGACGTCAGCGCTTAAATCATGCTGACGCAGACGACGTTTGGTTTCACGCGGGAAACCCTGCAACGTATCTCTGACAGATTCTCACGGGAAACGAGGAGATAGTCATAATTTCCCTGTCGTTTCATTTCCCGGATTTTCTCTTTTAACTTGAATTCTCTCTTTTACTATGTCAAATGGATTTATTTTCTCCACAAAACATCATCGGCCATAACTAATGTTTAAAAAATATTAATAATGCTTGTGTCCAAGGAGAACATTTGAAATTTTGATTGTGCACTAACCCTCTAATAAGAATTACTTTGAGTTTGGTGTGAAGGAAGTTTTCAAGGGTCAAGAGAAGATATTCATAACATGGTGTGAGAATGTGCCAAGTCAATCTAGATAAATTATTGAAAGCAGAATACCACAATACCATGCTTCAATATCAGGAAACAACACATGATTTAATTTCAATGGCACCTTTGTCCCATGGTGCCACAGTGACAGTGCGGGTGCTGTGTGTGACTCTATGGATCATGGATTAGAGGGATACTTATCATGAACTTATTCTTATTTTTCTAGATTGAATTATGGAATCATGAGGTTTCTTGAAGCTTGTGTTTAATATAATCTCTATAATTCCAAGGTGACAATGCGGGTGGTGTGGATGTATTAGAAAGAGACTATTCAATAGATAGTTTGTGGTGTTTGTTAGTACTATCAAGCGACATGGTTGGGGTGTCCGTAGATGTGGAATGTGAACTTTAATGTGTGCTTGTGTATCCCTACGCGACTCTCATCCTATTTGATCCATTCGGAACAATTTCCGAGCAACTTGTGTTAGATGAAATATCTTGTGTTTAATAATGTTAATATTGTTGAGAGTTACTAATGCGCGTAGATTGTACGCACGTTGGGAAACCCCAAGAGGAAGGTATTAAGAGCACAACAGCAAGTTTTCCCTCAGAAAGAAACCAAGGTTGAATCGACCAGTAGGAGAAAGAAATCACTTCCAAAGGTTGATGCAGCTGATGTTGGTAGGGTGCACTACCGGTTCCGCAGCAACATGGAATCTACACAACACAATCAAATTACTTTTCCCCAATGAAGCAATGAGGTTGTCAATCTCACCGGTTTTACTGAAACAAAGGATTAGACGTATGGTGTGGAAAATAGTACTTGTTTGCAGTAGATGAAAGAGAACAGTGATGGCAGTATGAAAACAATATTTGCAGTAGGAAAACAAGGGTTGTAGTGGTTGTATATCAATTTAAAGAAATGGATCGGGTCCAAAGTTCACTAGAGGTGTCTCTCTAAAACAGATAAATAACATGCTGGGTAAACAAATTAAAGCTGGGCAATTGAAAGATATAAAGCCTGCACCGTACTGCATATGCATGACATGATGATTACTATGTGATTCATGCGGGCATTACAAAAAGATACATAGATCGATCCAACTACATCTATGACTAATAATCCACCCTCGGAGCGTCATCCAATCAAACCTTGGGTATTAAGTTGCAAGCAACAAATAATTGCATTGAGCAAAGTGTGTAATGTAAACAATAAAAATATCTTTAGACAAAGCATTGTTGTTTTCTCCCTAATGGCAACAGCACATCACCCACCCGTTACGTTTCTGTCACTCGAGCGTGAGTGAAAGGGAGGCATGAACCCACTATCGAGCATAAATACCCCCTCTTGGAGTTACAAGCATCAACTTGGGCAGAGTATCTACTAGTAACGGAGAGCATGCAAGATCATAAATAACATACACATGAAAGAACATGATAGATTTATAATCATTGGACATAGCATTCAATATTCATCGGATCCCACCAAACACAACATGTAGCATTACAGTAAGATGATCTTGATCATGTTAGGCATCTCACACGATCTAAACATGAGGCATGAAGAGGAGAGAACAACAATCTAGATACTGCTATGGACCCGTAGTCCAGGGATGAACTACTCACTCATCACTCCGAAGGCAAGAATGGTGATGTAGAGCCCTTCGGTGATGAATTCCCCTCCCGGCAGGGTGCCGGGGGGAGCTCTAGAACCCTCACAAACTAGGGTTGACGATGACGGCGGCTGCGGATGGTTTTGGTGGAAAAGACTCGGGTATCTAGGGTTAACCCAAGGAGAGGTATAAATAGGAGAAAGGGCAATATCGGTGGGCGGCCAAGGGGCCCACACCACCCTTGGGCCCCGCCAGAGGGGTGTGTGCCGCCCTATGGTGTGGGGCCCTGAGGCCCCCCCTCCGGTTCCCATCCGGACTCCGTGTACGTGACAGATTTCTAAGACTTCCGGGCTTCATCTCGTCCAATTTCAAGAATATTTCCAGAACAACTTTTCTGAAACTAAAAACAGCAGAAAACATGAACTGGCTCTGTGGCATCTTGTCAATAGGTTAGTCTCAGAAAATCTATAAAAATTACATAAAGTGTATAAGAAACATGTAGCATATGACATAAAAACAACATGGAACATCAGAAAATTATGGATACGTTTGAGACGTATCAGTTACCACTAGTGAAAGTATGATCCCTAGGCCTTGTTTCCAACCATTTTTATACCGTTTGCTCTCAGTTTTTAATTTTGTCGAAAAATCCCATTCGGTAAACGAACGGTAATTTTATGTAACCGTGATTACCATAAAACCAAGTGCCCCTCCAAGTTTTTTGTCAATGCGGTAACCAAATCCTTGATCATCGAGCACTTCCATGTTGCTTTTTTTTGGGCTGCCTCTTCAAGTCCATAGTGTTGTTACTCAGAGTTTGTTCTCTGGACTTTGCTCGAGTGATGTCATGTAGACAGAGTATTACATGTTAGTTAGATGCAGACCCATATCTACATTTTCCTTATGTTTTGGGCCAGTTATGTGAATATTAGTGCAAATTACCATAGTCGTCGGTTTGTCACCGTATTTTACATTTTGTTTTCCTTATAGGTGAACTTTGAAGCATTTTATTACAAGTTAGGTATTCAAATTTTATTATCTCTAGTTGTAAAGAATGTTTATAACAAGGCTTTGCACCATGTGCTTCTGATTACTTAAAAATTAATCCAGCAAAAACTCCTCATTCAGCATGCCAGTTCAGCTACTGTGACCATAAAATGTGTTTATGTTAATGTTATTAGGCAATGTGGTAACAAATCAATGGTATTTTAGCCTGGACCATGGTACTGCTTATGTATGATCAAGCGGAATTGGTTCAAAATGGAGAATTTCCAATGAAGTAGTTTGCATGCAAACTAAGATCAACTGCTCAAATTATGTTAATTATTCTTGCTTTCTAAATGTTGTTACATACTTTGCCCAATTTCTGCTGCAATTCCATTATAATTGACGGGCGTGACAATACGCGCCTTCATGATCTAATTTGCATATAATGTGTGCGTGATAAACCAACAAGATGCTATCCGTAATAAGCCTCCTCGGATCCTTTTAAGTGACGGGGAGATGAATATTTTTACAACTTAGGACACTTCAGATCGGAGTGAGTATGTTGCAATGGACGGCACGGCCCGTAATAAAAATACCTCCGCGTATTTGTCGGGAGTGCCATGCTTGTTCGGTTGCGGGTCGGGCCGGCCCAGATGCCTACCCTACAGCTGGTACTGGCTTCTAAAACTACGGACGCGGAAATTCCGCCTGCACTTGCGCGTCCTGGGCTTATCGAACGGTCACGGACATGACATGATTCGTGCGTGGACACTTTGCATAAACATCCTGTACACTGTGCATCTTCACACTACTATGGGGGTCAAAATGCCCCGGTATAGCTTGATCCTGTCCACCCTTATCTCTCTCCTCTATCCATTCTTCTCTACCAGTGCCGGTGTGCTGCTTCCGTCCCTAGCCGCCATCTACACCGCCGCCGAGCAGCGGATTCGAGGAGCTCATCGCGCGCCCCGCTGAAGCGGCCAACTCGTCGGCGGCGGCCGACCGTGCAACACTACCGCGCCGCAAGGCCCATGCGATTCGGCAGCGGCCGAACGAGCGTCGCAGGGCCAAGTTGTCGTCGACCGTGGTCGTGCCGCCACCGCGCTATAGAGCCCGGGCGATTCAGCGGCGGTGGCTGGAAGCGCGTCGCCATTCCAAGGTGTCGTCGGCGGCAGCCGGCCGCCCACCAGGACATGCTGTGCTTTTTGTGCCATACTGATTTGTTGCCTACCGTATCATGTGCATTTTGGCAGATTCATTCTCTATCTCAAGATCTTAATACTTTCATGAAGATTTGATTTTCTTTCTTCATGGCTTGGATGTTTTCTTTATGAATCTGCTCATAAATTTTCTTGGAATTTGCTTGTGATATTTTGTCCATATCTTCCTAGCTTGATGATTTGGTTCTGGCTGAAAAAATTCTTTATGAATTTTATCTTGAAAGGTGAAACAGGATGCAATTTTTCTTTTTTTCAGTACTGTATCCTCTTCTGAACATTGCACAAAGTCACCAAAAAGTCTAATCAGAAAAGTTAAATGTTCTCCTAAGATGAGAAATAGTTGACCTGTTGGAAATTATGTACCAGCTGTGCCCGAATTTATGGAATCTAAAATGATCGGAATAACAATTAAGGTAAATCATTTATTTTTTATGGATGGTTCGTGCGGCAGAATATAGGGATATGTCGTAGATAATATTGAAAGAGAAGCAGCATAGGGATTTTGGAGTAAAAACTGGATAAATTGGGGGTGTTTTTTGCACCGAAAAGAAAATATACTGGAGGGGTTCTCTGTAATGTACACAGTTCGCACCACCAATCTTACAGCAGGGCTGAACGGCCTGGGATAAGACTGGGACGCGTGTGCCCAGGTGGGATTGCTTTTTCGCTAAAACTACTACGGAGTAATCTTCAATCTCGCCGAACTCATAAAAAAAAAACAATTCGCCGAACCCTGATGAGAAACCGCCTCTCCCGGTCCCCGAGCGCCATGGAGGGGATCGACCTGACGCTCGCACGGGCGCAGGAGGAGCGCCGCAAGCTGCAGGGCGCCTTCGACACCGTCCTCTACGGCGCCGCCGGAAGCCGCTTCGAAGGCTACCACACCTCCATCCCGGCATCCGGGGACGAGGACGATCTATCCGCCGCCAGCCCCACCATGGCTCCTCGCCTCGGCCTCGCGTCATACACGGGCTACGACGCAGCCCTCCCGGACGACCAGGAAGATCACACCACCAACAGCAAGTCCCGGCGCATCATCGATCGCGAGGACGAGTATCGCCGCCGCCGCCTCCGCCGCTTCCTATCGCCGGACCGCCACGACGCCTTCGCCGCGGGGGAGGCCACCCCGGACCCCTCCGTGCGGACCTACGCCGACGCCATGCGCGAGAACAGGCTGCAGCACCGCAAGGAAGAGCTGCTGCGCGAAATCGCTAAAATTAAGGAGGAGCAGAGGCAGCCGGTGAAGCGGCGCGACAGGTGGGATGCCACCGCCGCCGCCGGGGCCAAGAACGCTAGTTCAGTTTGGGACGATGACGATGCCCCTGGTGCTGTGACACGCAAGAAGCAGAGGTCGAGATGGGATGATGATGAAGCACCCAAGAAGCAGAGGTCGAGATGGGAATGGGATGATGAGACACCACTTGGAGCAGAGTATCTTGCCACGCCAACACCTAACCAAATTGCCGCATGTCTCACAACGAGTCCGGAGCTGTACCAGCACCTGCCATGGGAGCGAGACATGGAGGAGCACAGCCGGCCTCTCACCGACGTCGAGCTCGACGCCATGTTGCCGCACAAGGGGTACAAGATCCTCAAACCTCCATCTTCATACCAGCCCATACGCACCCCGGCAAGGAGGCTTCTTGCTACCACGCCGACCCCTCAGTGCGCGCCGTTGTATGCTCTACCACGCGGAGGAGTGCAACTCAGATTTCTGGAGCAGATGCAATAGAGCGTGTGCTATCGATAGGAGGTGTAACTGAATTCAGGGATAAGTCTTTAACATTACTCAGGTTTGACTGATGAAAGTATGCACTAAGAGCAAGAGCTGCATTGCAAATACAAGACTGCAAGCCCCGAACAGGTAACTCAAATAGGCAGTTAATTGACTGTCTTCAGAAACGCAAAAGAAGGAGGTGGTACGACGCTACAACTCAGTTTGGCGCTCATGCTGCTAGCTGATCTTCATTTCCAGTTTCAACCTGCGACATCTGCAATCCAACAAGTATTCCACGAGTTAGTAGTGTCCGATACAGAAACATTGTTTGATATTTATTTCTTAAGTGCATGCCTCGTGTCCAATACACAAGACGGTGGTTTCAGAGGGTCCCAAAAGTTATGAAAAGATGCATATACAAATGGTTTTAGTGTCTTTTCGGACACAGTCGACACACACAGTGTTACACTTCGAGTTTCTAATCAAATAATCCTTTGCGTGTTTACGATATCAGTGTTTAATTGAGATTTTTTCGTCTAATGGCCATAATTTTAATGGTGGCATAATCCATTTGAAGACAAATTTAGGGTAGATCCTTTTATAGTTGAAAAGCTTGAAAGTACAAGGTTGCATTTCAAGGGACCACTCCACAACAAAATATATCAAGACTTTAATCAAAATTTCCACCTCACGTATTTCATGAAGAAACTTGAAAAATCTCTGTAACGTGAAAATACTATAGCAAGGTTACCAGCTGACCCCATCTTGTGGTGGTTGTATATATCATCTAAAGGATCCAATTTTTCATATTTTTTACCATGGTATACAAGGTTGCATTGCTAACTGTGATGTTTTACTAACAGAAATGAGCACCAAAATCCATCTCTTACCAGAGTGGTCCGTCGCCTTTTTGGATCAGAACCTTCTCCAGTAGTTGACGCTTCCATCATTTTTTTCTTCCTTGACCCATAATAATATTCTTGCATCAAATCTTTATATGTAACTGCCCAAGGAATTAATACGATTATCATTAAGAATCCTCGATTAAGTATTATCATGGCATAATATCCGTGTAAACTTCATTTAGTGTCCTAGGCAGAAGGTAGCCAGGCACCAGTGAGTGGAAAGTAGCTACAAATTACCATGCAAATGGAACATACATATAATGTTAAAAAATGACATGATGAATTGACAGGACAGGGAAGCGAAGGGAAAGATGTCTTTTCTAATACAAAAGTCAAACAGAAATTTTCTTTAACACCTTGCACAGGAATCACATCATAAAGCCGTGGAACAGAATTTAGAACTATCCAAACTCTGGCATGGTATCTTATGAAAATATCCATGCCCAGGCATAGCCTATCCATATATAATCGGATAGTAGAACTACGGTACTACTACGTAACTACAACTTTTGTCCTTATCTTTTATTGTAATGTATATATGAAAGGGTATAGATAGTAATAGTACAATTATAGAACAAGTATGAGATTTCAATAGCAGCCGGTCGCATTCTTGTGGCAAACCTCTACACTACGTCTTAATTGATGCTGTTACGGAGAATATGTGCAGAAGAAAATTTCAGGAAGCAGCTACAGTAGTTTTCAGGCAGCTATCACGGACAGTATTTCATTGGGACACAACAAGCCATATGACTATATGAGGATGGCTACCACCAAGAATATGCTGGCCATGCTGCGTGATATTGATTTAATATATTCTTTGTCCCTGAGTAAAACTAGTAAGTCGGACACTAGTTTGGGTATCATCATAGCATGCCACTCCTTTTACTCAAATTTGAGTAAACTGTTATCTAACACCATAGATTTCAAGAACCACATGTGAGGGAGAAAGCTTGTCAATTAGAGAACAAGAGTTAGCACTTGATTTATTTGGATTAAAATCTGACAAAGATCAAGACAATTTTAAGAGGGACCTATGTCTAGTATAAAAAGGAACATGTGGGCATGACCAAGGCGCACCAATGTTTCCAGTACAATTTTTTTACAGGCAATCCAGTACACAAGCTTATGCATCCACGATGCAGATACTATCCTGAAATA
Organism: Alopecurus myosuroides; assembly: GCA_028641055.1. NCBI lineage: Eukaryota > Viridiplantae > Streptophyta > Magnoliopsida > Poales > Poaceae > Alopecurus > Alopecurus myosuroides. The sequence goes on from CM054059.1 coordinate 118,496,210, forward strand.
CCATGGACTCAACGAAAAGAAGGAAAAATTCAAAGAAATACAAGGCTACATCTTCCACTTTATTTCGAAAATAGTGTTCCACAGATATCAAATGGTAAGAGGGGAGCAGAAAGCAGCATGGCCAGTTATAATGTGAACTAATGAGACCGTTAATCACGATACACATGACATGTTGATTAGTAAATTTTAGCATTTTGACAACAACCCAAATATTTGAGGATACTTAACCAATTTACCTGGCATACTGAATGTTGGAACTGCTGAATTTTCATCAGCGCTAGTCAAGCTGTCGGGCATAGTCTGTAAGGCTCGGTCAACAGGACCACCTGCAAAGGGGTTTGGTAGTTACCAGCATCAAGCCTCAAACAAAAGATTTACAAAATGGCAAGAGTTACAAAATGTCATGACAAACAGTTACAAAGCGGATGGGGTGCAAAGGGGCTGCTGTGGTCTGATTAATTGTCATGCACATGACAAGAGTTACAAAATGTCGAAGCAACCAACAAAAAATTGAGAAAATGGAAAACCAAGGAATTGATGTGCATATGAATCTAATAATAATGTGAGAGAATTTATCATGGTAGCATACTGCTTATGCGTGCTTTTGCGCAGGACAGCACAGGAACATCCTAAGCATATAGAGCACTTCAAAAGCAAGTCAACTATCGGAAAAAAAAAGTAACTCCGTGCAGAAAAACCAATGTGCATAGAAATCCATCCATGATGGTGCGAACTTAAATCATGGCTGTGTATCTGTGTGCACATGCCAGAGTACAAGAATACCCTAAGCATGAACCTAGTGGAGCACTTCAACAAAGATGGCGTAAGCGCAATAAACTAGCTGTAAAATATAAAATAGAAAAAGACAGTGGTACTGGTCCAACTTAAGGTCAGTAAAATGAGCTCATCCTAATTTTGCAGAGCATTGGCCTATACCGCTGTGGCCTCTGAAATTAAATGTGAAATGTGAGGCTAATGGCAGGGAGGGTGGGTCAGAAGCGACCCTTGGAAAATATTACACAGAAATCACCGACAGGAAGAATGGTGAGGGTGAAAGAATTACCATCCTTGCATGGTACCGGAGGTGGATAATCTTGAGTCATGTCTGGCCAAATTTCCAGGCGTTCATCTGAAGATTACATATGTTTCATCAGTTTCTATCGCATAACCAAGCTAGTGATCAACAATAAGTTGACCAAAATGGTTGAAGCATAATTGGACAGGCATAGCAGCAAATGAAAAACATGCGGAGGGAGGGCCTAGTTTAACCTATAAGATATACCGCCCATTCCTCTGCCTTGCGGACTAATTCTGCAATTTAAAAAATACAAGATTATTGACAACAAATGAAGGAATGCGCATATATAAAATTAGAGGAAAACAGAGTAAATATTACGGGGGCACATGCAGAAAGTACAGCGCACACATATTAAATATCACAAGGACATATAGCCCCATGGCTTTCAGATTTGTGGTTTTTAACAAGTAACAACTTCAGGGAATAGCTGTGCGGACAGGGGGTAATGTTTTGGAAATGATTGATGTTCAGTTAACTTACCATTATCACTGACCGGCCTTTTGAAGATAGCAATATTAGCCTGCGAGACTGGGGTAACAGGAGCACCTGCCATGAGTTCAGCAGTTAGAAATGGTAGGAAGTAGACAGGCAAGCCAATAAATGGCGTGGGAGAATGTAGCGCCGTGATGTGTTTACAGGTTCATAATAGGCCAAAAAAATTTTGTGGTGAGAGCACAAATAAGGTTGCAACAGAGATAAACCAGGGCACTGTAACAAATTTAAGGACAGATGAAAACAAGCGTTATCGTTGCGTGGGTTATGCATTCTAATTTTGTGGAGATACAAGCTACAGATGCAGATGTGACCAACAAGATTCAGAAAATTATTACTGACAGAAATATTCCACAGAAAAAGTGGAGGCGATAACAGTGCAGTTTTTTGGTGGGGTAAACTAAGGATTTCTTCAAGTGAGACTAAACTAAATATTTGCCGAATGGTGAGACTGTGAAGTTACTTTTGATACGGGCACATTCAGGCAGATCCTTGTCACCCTGCTTGCCAGCTTCCAAACATGCATCTGAATTAGATCACATAGGGTAATGTAATCAGTTATTCCTGTGTACATTGTATGAAGTTATTACCAACTCATAAATAACAAGAAGTTTTACCAACAAGATCCACGAGCCATTCCTTCGCCTTAATTAATGTTTCTGCCATTCAAGCAATGTACATGTATGAACATTACAGGGCATAATTCTAAAAGTGACAACAAGATATATATTTTTTATGAGGATATTTTACCACGACTTAGCCCTTGAGAGTGATCACTTGAAGCCAAAGAAGGCAGCCTGCACAGAGCAAGGAACAAATTGAAGTGTGTGGATTCCATCATAAATCTGGAAGTACAAGATATAGGAGTACATGATCTACATACATCTTCTTCTTGTGAAGATAGAGCCCAGCCACAACAGATGCCGGGGCAGGGCCGCGTCGTTTCTTGATGTGTCGCCTCGGACGGAAACTAGCAAAGAAAATTAGGAGCATATATTTGTGAGAGGCGACCAAGCCGAGTCAGGAGTAATAACATGATTGGGACCAGTGGAGATTAGTGTAGAGTACCTAGCGTAGCCGAAGCCCATGGGAAGTACTTTCTGGGGTTCCGTTGGGCCACGGAAGGGTGACATATGGTCCTTCAGCTCTGGAGTCTTATCAATCAAGTCAATGACAGTCATCGACGCCTCGAGCCTGACGCGTTTCAAGTCCAGGGCGGCCCTACGCGACAGGAATCTTTTTTTTGGCGAAAACGCAAAAGAGCTGCGTTTCGATTCATTGATAGAAAGAGAGAGTTTATGTACAAGCCTTTTGGAACAGGCGACCCCGCGCGTTACAACTCAACCCACTACCTAGACTAGGGGAGAAGAAGCCCAAGGCCACGAGCCCCCGCGCTCACCCAAGAACGAGCCTCGGTCTTGATGGTTTCCACCAAGGCGCCTACCGAGGGTCTTGCGTTGTCGAAGACGATTGCGTTCCGCTGCTTCCAAATCCACCATGCGGTGAGCATGATGATAGAGGAGGTTCCCTTTTGGAGCAAGCGTGGGGTGGAGCCCAGAGCCAACTTCCACCAGTCGACAAAATCGTCTCCCACAACAAGGTTCCAGTGGAGTATATTCATGATTGGAGCGATCAGAATGTTCAGTTTTGTAACAAATACAGTACTTGATGCTTCCTACATGGAGCAGGGAAAATTCTTGCCTTTTCTCTATAAAGAATGTTCAGTTCTTTTACCTGAGTTTCTTGGAGCAGAGGAGGGAGGAGAAGATGGCGCGGAGCCTAGTGATGGCGTGGCTCTTGGTGGGGTGCCGGATGATGCACTCTTCCAGAGCCGCGGTGACGGAGCGGGCTTCCGGGGCTCCGGCGATGACGTCGTCGATGGCCTTGTGCACGCGGAGGAAGTGGAAGAGGGCGCGGCCGTGGATGCCCAGCCGGCGGTCGGAGTCGGACGGCAGGAAGCGGGAGAGGTAGTCGATGGCGTCACCCCAGGAGCCCTCCTGCACCAGATTGATCAGGTGCTTCATGCACATGAACACGTCCGTCTGGGTGACAAACCTGCCGCGATATGGTTGCCCGAATCATCATCAGGAGATGCGCATTGCAGGCAACAGAGATTTTAAAGGAGAAAACCAGTGCGCGGGCGTACACATCCAAGGTCTTGTACAACTTGTGCTGCGAGAGGAACGAGATGAGCCGCCGCTGCCGGAAGCGCGACACGCAGGGGAACTCCGGCGAGCGCCTGCGCTTTCCGGCAAAAGGGAAGCCGAACTCGCGGCGGGGCTGCATCGATCGCTTTAGCTCCGACGCTGATGACTGGGCTTGGGGATTGGAGCAGAACAGGAGAACATGGAGAAAATTATTTGTATACTAGCAGTAATAGGTGGGACCCAGATATTTATAAGGCGCTCCGCGCTGTGTTTGCGTTGCGCTGCGCTGCGTCTGCGTCGCACTGCGTTGCGCTGGGTCCAACTGCGTCGCGTCGCGTTGCACCGAGTCGCTCTGCGCTTGTGCATGCGCTTCTTTTATTTTCTTCTCTCTCTATCTCTCTTTTTAGATTTTCTTCTTTGTTAATAACTAGTTGTTAATAACTAGTTGCCATGTACGTGCAACGCACGCATTTTACGTTTAAATAGGACAATTTACAAGTTGAAACCCCACCGTCCCCCTCCTCATAGGCCGTGTTCCCCCTCGACGCTGCCGGATGATTCTGTCGAGCTAAGCTCGTGCAGAGAGGACGGCGGCGGCAGGACCATTTTCGCCCTGCTCTCGTAGCTCGTGGGGGATGCTCGACCCTCTCCAACGGGAGCTGGCGCGGCGCCTCCCGGTGTCAGGCGGCCTACTCCGCGTCCATGCGGATCTTCTTGCAGTGCCTCCGGTGGTGGAGCCTTGGCTTCATCTGCATCGAGACGACGACGTAGACATCGGCCGATCAGTATATAATCATAATAAATTGTCAGAAATTATATTATCATTTATCAAATTGAACCGTAACAAAATTGTGTTTTTCAATTATTTTTTTGGGGCGAGTCATTTTAAAATATATGTGAACCAACAATATATATAAGGCACAGGGCACCGGACAATCAACAATTTTTCGAGAGCCCATAACGTGACAAACATGGGCCAGGTTATCGGCTTGGCTTTACTGTAACGGTTGGTCTCTTTTCTTTTTGATAATCCATATCGAATGGTAAGATTTTTTTTTTGGCATGGCTCTTAAATACAAAGTGCTTAATTAGCTGCGGTTGTTATTGAAATAAATATATATCATGTATTTGTGACATTTAATTCCGGACGGAGGGAGTAGTTTACACCGAGTGTTCCTCCGTAATCAATTCTGGAAATAATAATAATCGCAACTTCATCAGACTCTGAAGCGGGAGGACATTTAGAATGTTTTTATCTGGTAATTTATCTGCGATCTTTCCGAGCACAAGAATGAAATGTGTACATCTCAATTGGTCATATAGCTGTCATCGATATTTCAACTCAAAGTATAAAAAGCTTAGTTTACAGCTAGGACTAATACATGCTACAGTCCACGACACTGATGGGATATGTATGCAAGATAGACCTAGCTACCAGCTACTATAGAAATAACCAGAGAACAGCCCATTATGGATGGATATTTTTAGACGCTTGAAAACCTGATTATGTAAAAATATTTTTCATGTCATCATGTAAGATTGAAGGTGTTGAATTATCATGTTTGTGAGTCTGTATATAAGTTAAATTCTCAACTCCACTGCAGTACCAAGTACTTTGTCATAGGATGGCTGTTACTCTCCATCGAGTGCTAACCCAAGTATTGGACGACCTGTTTTAATACATTACTATGTTAATACATATAGTTTCTGAAAATTACGCCCAGATTAGCATAAGATAAGGATATGAAAATCCAAGGAACATCTATGCCACAGGATTGCATTGCAAAGTATGTATCACAATACTTTTTTTTATGGTCACCGGGGGGACGCGAACGCCCCACCTGAATTTTCATATATAGGAATTGTGATGTTGGCCAAAACAGTCGTATGAGTTACAGGGAGGAGGGAGGGGAGGTAGGGGGGGGGGGGGGGGGGGGGGAGACGCGCGAAAGGCCGTTGCTACTGAGGCACGCCGCCCAGATCACGGCATCTCCCTTGCGCGCCAACGGCAGACGAACGCGCCAGAGGAGCGCCTCATCCCTGCAGTTTTTCCGAAGAAGAGTAAGACATGGCCGTTGTTCCCGGAACGCCGCCGCATTCCGGTGTTTCCACAGCCCCCAACAGCACAGGAGGGTGAAGGTGTTTGCCGTCTCGACAGGCATCGCCGGGGACGCCTCGTACCCGTGCAGCTCGCGGACATCCGCCCCGGCGGGGAAAGTGACCCCAACGGAAGCCCAGAACCGCGCCGCGAAGTAGCACTCAAAGACTATGTGGTTCGCGGTTTCTTCGGCCGCACCGCAGATGGGGCACCGGGCTTCATCAACCGTCAGCACGTGCTTGCGGAGCAGCGCGCTCCGAGACTGAATTCGCCCCTTCGTGAGCAACCAAGCGAAGAACTGAACTTTCGAGGGGGCTCTGTTGTTCCAGACGAACGCAGCGGAAGCCGCCTCGATCCCCCCAGGTACGAAGGCGGTAGAGCTCAGCCGCATCGAGCGCGCCATCCTTCTTCACGCAGCGCGTGAGCGTCCGGACGTCGCCATCGTCAGAGAGGGTGACCACCCCAGCAGGGTGGACAGAGTGGCAAATTGCTCGGCGGCGACCGTGCTGAGCCGCGGAGCAAGGGAGCGCCGGACGCCTCGATCCAGCACCTCCTTCACGGTGGCCTCGCAGTCCGTTTCGTGCGAGAATAGGGCACCCAAGCGGGTGCAGAGCGGCCCGCCCGTCAGCCAGGCGTCGCGCCAGAAAGACGTCCTCCGCCCGTCGCCCACCGCGACCCGCGAGATGTCACGGTATATAGGTAGGAGGGCTTCCAGGCGGCGCCAGTGAGGGCCTAGACCCTGCCGCCCGTTGGCAGCACTCCAAACCCAGTGCGGCCATGGCGCCGTGGGGTGCGCGTAGACACGGTGGAGCAACTTCATCTGCAAACATTCATTTTTGGCGGCGAGCTGCTTGATGCCGAGCCTCCCCTCCAGCTTTGGGCGACAGACCATGTCCCACGCGACGAGGCACCGGACGCCGCTCGGGCGGTCCTTGACGTCCCAGAGGAAGGCACGCCGGAGCCCCTCGATAGCGCGGAGGAGGGCCGGGGGCAACTCAACCGCGCCCATGGCGAAAGTGGGGAGGGCGTCCAACACCGTGTTCAGGAGCACGACCCGGCCGCCGGCGGAGAGAAGGAGGGCGCTCCAGCCAGATAGGAACCTGTCGATCTTTGCGATCAGCGGCGCAAACTGCCCCAGCGACAGCTTCTCCGCGGAGAGCGGAAGGCTCAGGTAAACCTGCGGGAATCCTTCCACTCGACACCCAAACACCTCCTTGATCAGTTCCAAATCTTGGGCGGGGACGTTCATTGGCACGAGGGTGCTCTTACTGAAGTTTATCGTTAGGCCCGTGGCAGCAGCGAAACTGTCCAACAGGTTCTTCAGGCGACGAGCAGCAGGTTCAAAGGCCTGCAGGATGACCAGTGTGTCATCCGCGTATTGAAACACGGGGCAGGGGGCGCCACTCACCAGAGGATGACTGAGCATTGGATCCAGCCGGATCATCCGCTGGAGAACATCTGCTACGAGCAGAAATAGATACGGCGAGAGCGGGTCTCCCTGCCGGAGACCACGCTTGCAGTCGATCCAGGGCCCAAGGACTCCGTTCAGCAGGATCGCGGACTTGGACAACGACAAAATACAGTCCATCCAATCACACCACGCCGCCGGAAAGCCACGGGCGCACATCACCGCTCTAAGGCATCCCCAATCAATGGAATCGAACGCCTTGGAGAAGTCGAGTTTCAGAACTAGGGTGGGGGCAAGCCTCTTGTGACAGCATTGGATCAGCTCGGTAGCAAATACGAACATCTCCGAGATGCTCCTACCGGAGAGGAACCCCGACTGATTTTCATCAACCAAATCACCCATCTGCGCCTGCAGACGAGAGGTGAGTGCCTTGCAGAGGATTTTGACGGAGCAGTTCTGTAGAGACACCGGTCGAAAATCTCCGGGGCCGGGGGTGCTTGTTGTTTTGGGAAGAAGAACCACGTGCGCTCTGTTGATCGGCCCCAGATCGACCTCGCAACTGTGCACCGCACGGAAGAGGTGGAGCACCGCCGGCTGCACCGTTGGCCAGGCGGCGCGGTAGAAGAAGGGTCCGAGCCCGTCAGGGCCAGGGGCGCTAGAGCGATCCATCCCGTCCACCGCCTCCTTGATCTCCTTGGGCTCGAAGGCGGCGACGAGGGCCACCCCATCCACCTTCTTGCAGCCAAGGTAGAGGTCTTGGAGCTCGAAGGACCAGCTCGTGGGGCAAGCCTGCCCCAGCAAGCCGTGGAAGAAGCGATGGAGCGCCCTCTCCTTCCCGGCGTGATCGACCAGCAGGTTGCCGTCCACCACAAGCTCACGGATGCGGTTTCCGCGGAGGCGCTGCGAGGCGCGGGCATGGAAGAAACGAGAATTCTCGTCCCCCTCCAGGACCGCGCGGAACTTCCCCCTCTGCTTCCAGTGCGCCGCCGTTTGTCGGATGGCGGCAGCGAGCCGATCACGGGCCTCGGCACGCAATAGCAGCTCCGTATCTGAAAGAGAACAATCCTCCTCACAGAGATCAAGCAGGTCAACGATAAAACGACAATTATTTTGGAGGAGAGGGAGGTATCAGTGCCCCTTTTTCCATACCTTGGCGCCGGCCCGATAGCGTTTTATGCAGGCCGCGAGATCGAGGACAGCAGCCCGGCCATCTCCACGGCACGCCCAAAGCGGGAGAGTTTCAGTTAGGAAAGACTGGTTCAGTAACCACACGTTCTCAAAACGGAAACGAGCGGTTTTGGGAATGGAGGTGGTGGCCGTAACCAGGAGCGGGTGGTGATCGGAGGTGGGTCTGGAAAGCGAGCTAAGGGCCGAGCTGGGGAGGGAAAGGCTCCATTCATGATTGAAGAAGGCCCTGTCCAGGCGAGCGAGAACAGGCACCGCATGTCCGTTCGTCCAGGTGAAGAGGCGGTCGCTAAGCGGCAGCTCAAGCCAGCTAGCGTCTCTGATCAGCGCGTTGAACGCCGCGGCCAGGTTGCGATCAAAACGCGACGTGTTCTTCTCCTCAGGATACCTGATGAGATTGAAATCTTCGATGATCAGCCACGGCCCGCAGACAGTAGGGGCGAGCGCGAGCATCTCCCCAACGAACACGGCTGTGAGGGAATGATCAGAGGGAGCGTACACGTTGGTGATCGTGAAGGCGAGATCAGACGAGGTGGAGGATAAAACGGTGGTGAGACTGAACGTGTGCCGAGCGATAGAGGTGAGCGCGAACTGTCTAGCGTCCCAGGCCGTGAGGATGCCGCCCCGGCTGCCGTCCGCATCGACCGTGGCGTAATCAGAGAGCTGAGTGGGGAGGAAGGACCGGGCTTTCACAGCGTCAGTGAGCGACAGCTTCGTTTCTTGCAGGCAGCAGACCGTAAGGCCAGGGGTCGAAAGAGCGTCGCGCACCACAGGGCACTTGTCATCATCCCCAAGGCCTCTGACGTTCCAGGAGGCCACGGAGAGGCGAACGTGATCGGGGGGAAGACGGGGACTGCGGGGGCGCGGCGTACAGCGCCGGCTAATTTGATTAACATGGGGGGGTTACTGGAGGGGTACGGCGCGCGGACAACAGCGGCGCCGCCGTTCTACTGGGCGCAGTGGGCGTGCTAGTCATCGGCACCCGCAGGCACCGGGTCACAAGGACCAAAAGCAGCAACGTGGATGTCGGACACAGACTTCATCCCTGACAGCGGCACGCCGTCCAGCAGCCCCGCACGTTTGACGTGCGCCTGAAGCTTAGCAGAGCATCCTTTGAGCGAGTCATTAAGCTCGCGGAGCTTCACAGCCTTGGTAGTCATGTCAAGCCGAAACGTCGGTTCCTTGCCGGCGAGGCGGGAGCTCTTCCTTGCTCCGATCACATCGACGACCTTCCTAGGCCTCCGGGCTCCCTTCCGGTTGCGAGACGCGCCCACCACCGTCCAGGGCGCATCGTCGCTGTCAGCAGCGAAGCCATCTGCGGCCTCCGGCCTGGGGTCGCTCCTCGGAGCCCCTTCCAGCACGGCCACCACCGCGGTAGGATCCGGGGACCCTTCGCACGACGTGACAGTGGAAGACGCCGAGGAACCGCCAGAGGAGGGAGCGGACTCCGAGAAATCGGAGGTGTGCAGGGAGGAGGTCGACGAGAGCGGCGACGGCGGCGGGAGGGTGTACGTGGGGCGCACCCGCAGGGAGCGAGGCGCGGGCGTCGCGGTGTCGCGCACTGCGTACGGAAGCAGACGGAGCTGCGCTCCCCCACGCCGGCCGCGCGTGCCAAGAGTGGCACCACCAGCACCGAAATGGCTTGGGGAGACCCCAATCGCGGCGTCGCGCAGCGCAGCGCCAGTGGCGGGAGCGGGGAGGTGGGAGTGGCGAAAAGGGGGGGCGGGGCGAAGAAGGGGCGGTAGGCGCCGTCAACGAGGGCATCCTCCAGGCTCCACACCTGCGCCACCTCGAGCTGCACCACCCTGGCTTTCCCCGTGCCGCCACGCGGCCAGACATCATTGGGGATAGCCTGGGCATCTGGGACCAGCAGCACGGCCTTAACCGAGGTCATGTCTCCCCCCTGGAGACAGACGGGGTCGATCTCCAGCACCTCGCCAAAACGGGCAAAAAGCGCTGCGATCCCCTCAGGGTTCACGTACTCCACAGCGAGAGGGGAAGCCTGGACGAGCGCGCAAACACTGGCCTGCATCGGGGTCCTGCCGACGTCCTCTTCGCATTCGAGGGAGATGCGGACGTCATCATGCATGATGAACTGCACCGTTAGCGCCATTTCCCGAGTGGCGTGCGATCGAAAGCGCACGTATGCGGCCCCGATCTCGGACGTCACGAGCTCGAACTGGAGGTGAGGGAAGGCCCGGAAGAGCGCCGTCGAGATGGCGCGGTGGGGGTCGATGAAGGCGTTGGGCGGCTCCAGCCAGACGACGGCCAGCCGACGGGCCGCTTCCAGGTCCCCGGGCGGCATGAACACCTCGAAGGAGTCAGGCCGATCCGCCGTAGCTGGGATGGAAGGCGCGCTCACCGTGGACTCCGTCTTGAATCCTCCTTCGGACTCCTCGCCAGAGACCACGGAGGATGGCGCCGCAGGCGACACGGCCGGGGCCTCCGCAGAGGACCAGGAGTTCACCCTTCGGGGCGCGGGGAGGCCAGAGGGACCACTTCGATGTCACGGATGAGAGGCAGGGCCTCACCTTCAACTTCATCAACTCCAGAGGACGACGACGAGCCGGTGAGCAAGGCTAGGGAAGCGGGTGCGGGCGCGGCGATGGTAGAGACAAGGGGGCCGAGAGCGGAGGGGAACGGGGAGGTGGGACGCGGCGACCGTGGCGGCGTTGTGGTAGCAGGGCGGGGTGCGGCGGGGAAGATCGTGGGGAGCGGCATGGGCATGGTGCACTCAGCGATACGGTGGCCGGAGCCGCCGCACTTACGACAGCACACCAGATCGCGGCACTCTGCCACTTTGTGCTGCTTGATAGGGGAGAGACAGCGGAAGTAGTTCCCCTCCAACGAGCGCAACGGGGTGGTTTTAGTGCGCGGGGGTGCGGGAGAGGTGGGGGTGAGCAGCGCCGCGAGGTACGCTTGGTTGCAGGGCACGTCGCGGGGAGTGAATGCGGAGAGGCTGGCCGGTGCCTCGCGCCCCGCGCTGGCCGCGTCCGCCGTCACCTCCGAGGAGCAGGAAAGGACAGACAGCTCGCCGCTAGGCTCCCTGCTAGGCTCATCACTTCCTTCCCGCGCCACGCCGTGTCCGGACGGAGAGAGAGGGGAGGAGGTGACGGGAAGCGTTAACACACCCAGAGAGGGGTTGATGGGGGGACACGCCAATAACTCCGGGGAGGGGACGTGCGGATCGGTTTCAGGTTCGCGAGCCTAACCGGTAATGGTTCCAGGGAGGGCACCCGCTGGGCAGCGGCCATGGCGGCTTCGATCTCAAGGTGGAACTCGAAGGCGAAGCCCGACATCTGCCACTGCCCCCAAACAACCACGTTTCTAGCGACCTGATCGCTAGCCAGCTCCGTTTTGAACAGATTTGGCGAGGTTTGGGTGACGCACAGGCGTTCGGGACGGGCACATAGGAAGAAATTGATAATGTTCTCCACACACACGGCGGAGAAGCACGGCGAGATGAACGGCGGGGTAATCCACAGAGTCCCCAGCGTCAACGAGCAGAGAGGGTCAAGACGGGAGAAAGAGACAACGGATTTGAACTGATCTAGGACGTGCGACTGAAACTTCTCACCTGGGGTGCCATGGGGGATGGAGGTCCGCCCCCGATCTCCACAGCGAGCGGCAGGGGCTGTCGGGGCGGCGCCAAACCTGGCGGCAGCGGCACCGGTGGGTGGAGTGGGCTGGTCGTGGTTTGTCTGGTGGGCGGAGGGCGCCGGAGCGGCGGCCGCCGCGGGGTCGCCCAAAGGGGGCTCACCTCCTACTCTCATTCCTACTTCATCACAATACTCAATGTCAGAAGCGGACTAACCAAGAATTTGAGCCCCAACCTATAAGCAATCGTGCAACTATTATTCAAAATTAAGACCAGCCGTCCTCTCTTCTATGGCAAAAGCCATCTTTGCATCTTGTCTGCTCCGCTTGTTGGCAGGTTACAAAATCCCACCATTGCTTTCAAAGATTTGGCCTGCGACTAATATAAGTCTGAAGTTGGCAGACAACTGCGGTCGGATGAATGACTACAAAACCAGTTTTGCAGCAATAAGCTAAGTACGTTACCCCGTTCTCTTCCACGTGATTTATAATTGGAGAATTGGAAATTCATAATGAGGTTATAAGCAATGGAGAAGGAATAAGGCACACTTGTACAAGATCATGGGCATGCTTTAGTTTTCAAAACCAGGTGCAGAAACACTTACGCTTACTTTCGATGATTGTTGGGTAGGAGACAATCAGTTGCGTGGTGAAAGAGTCGTGCAGGGAGCAGGCGTCTGGGCGTCTGGTGTCTGGTGCCCTGGTGGTCGAGGGTGGCCGTGCGTCTCCGGCCGTAGGCGGGCGGGCACGTCGTGGCTTGTGTGCGGGGGCGGCCTGGGGTGTCTGGCCGGCGTCAGACGGTCTTGTGGCTGCGGCCGTGCGTCTCCTGCATGCGCGTCGTGGTAGGCCTGCGAGGTCGATTGTGCGTCCCTAGATGACGCTTCTCCGGCCCGGCGCTACGGGATCTCGCGCTGCTACTTGTTGTTGTCCCTCAGTCCCTGTGGTGGTACAGTCGGTCCCTGTCTGTTCGCTTTCTGTCGTGGGATAATCACGGCAGATGTTACCGGGGGTAACTGATCTTGGGGCAAGACGACACAGGTATTTGGGAGAGGGTTTAGCTCAGAGGAAAACATGGTGCAATTCGATCTGGTAGCCGGCAATCAAAGTCGCCGAGTCTCCGATCTTGATATAATAACACAACTCTGGGATTACACTTGATGCTCGATATCACACGGTATTGCTAGGGTTTCTTAGATCTCTGCCTAGACTAAACCTGGGGGTCGGTTTATAAAGCACCCGCACCCCCTGGCTTATTCTCCAAGGCGCATCCTGAATCCAACCCAGACCCGGCGCACAAACCCTAACTTTCTCCTACCGTAACCCACAATCCGGGTTACTGGGCCTACAAGTTTGGGCCTTCACAGATTTCCTTATCCTTAACCGGGCCCTATGCACCGTCCTTTGGGCCGGGTTACTCCTTGGAGTTTGGCATACCGGGTTATCGTCCCCCCATCAGTAGTCCCCAGAATAGCCTGGGCTTCATGGATCCTCCTTGAAGCGCTTGCTATTCCCTGCAAAGATATCAAACATACGGGCATATAGAGGCCGGGTTAAGATGTTTTGATATTCAGCTAGGCCTTACTCCATGGTGGCCATATAGTAATCCGGCTCTTTCCCAATTACCCAACTTACTTTCCCAGATAAAATCCCAAAATGTCAAGATTTCGCACCCGATAATCGACCCTGACATCGCGGGGTTAATTTCCTTCTTCCTTTTACCCAGATGCCTTGCACGATATTTGGCGCATATCTCGCCAAAACTCAAATTAATAGCCGTTTACTTCCGTAACTCCTGGCTCCTGCTCACTGAGCTAGGCTTATCCATTCGCACTATAAATAAACCCCCTAGGGGTGACCCGAACCCTAACGGCTCATTTCCCCCACTCCATTCTTTTCTCCCTCTGAGCTCTCTCTCTCACTGAGCGCCACCACGGAAATTCCGCACGCATCATCGGAGCTCACCGGCCGGAGGCTGCGCTCCGCCACTGCTCGCCCCGCGCCGCCGCCAAGATCCGCCGGCGAATCCTCATCCGGCCCATCAAGAACCGCGAAGGGACACCAAGCCTGCGCCATCTGCCTCCGCAAGGCTTCCCTCAGATCTCCTCCGGTAAACCTTTTGCACCTATCAATTTGCCCTTGCAACTTTCGACTTTACCTCAGATTAGATCCAAGCCAGCCCGCCACGGATTTCTCAGCTATGCCGAATTAGGCTACCCATAATCTCTTCTAGCTTGCCCAAAGGATAAAGCGCGTACTCCAATCCACTCTCCTACTACCCGCAATCATCATTCTTACCACAAATCTGAAGATAGAACTTCCAATCTAGGCTCGAACTACCCAGAATTTCCGCCTTTGCATCAATCACCCGGCGGGGCCTTTCCTTTCTAGTTCCTTCCATTCACGTTAAGTGCCTAGGCAGCCGTCCATTGCCTTCAAAAAACTTCCTCATCATTTAGATCCATAATTTTCGACATAATGCTTGTCACCCGGGTAATTTCGAACTTTGCTCTGCGAACTAACACCCGGATCACTCGTAATTTTTCATATCTCAATATTACCCGGCCTATACTCGGCCGGCTCGCAACTTCCATGTCTTAATCCTATTTTATCTTGTACTTTGCAGCTCAACCACATGGCTCCCAAGAAGCAGGGGAAAACTCCAACCAAGGCTAAAGCCACCAACTCCATATCTGCCAACTGGGCGCGGTCTACGGTCACAAAGGCCAAGTTAGAGGAGCTGGTGGAGCTGGGAGTTCTTCCTCCTCAAGAAGGTATCCAGTGGAGGGTGCCGGGTAAGGAGACCCGGCCTACCCCAACAAAAGATGAGGTAATCTGTTTCGTGGAGCATGTGACCCGGGGTTTTCGACCGCCGGGTCACCCCTTTTTCCGTGATATCCTTAGTCACTACGGCCTTCGTGTCTTTGACATTGGACCCAATTCCGTACTAAACATTTCCCATTTTATTGTCCTTTCCGAATCCTACTTGTGCACTCCGCCAAGTCTAGCTCTTTTTATTGAGCTTTTTCAATGCAAACCGTGCCGCGAAAGCGGTGATGGGGCGCTTCTCGCTTGCGGCGGGGTTTCTATCCAGCGCCGCAAAAACTCTCTGATGCCACCCCTCACCCTTAATTCCCATGTCAAGCATTGGCAGCTCTCATACTTCTATTGCCAAGACACTTCCCCACCCGGCCAAAAGAAACTTCCGGGTTATTCGGAGGGTCTCCTTGACATTTCTGATAAGTTTAGTGCCTTCGCCCCTGACTCGGACAGGGAGGCAATTCAACCTTTGCTAGCCAAAATCGCCACTCTCACAGCCCAAGGCCTCATCGGACTCAACCTGGTGAAAACCTGGGTCGACTTCAGGATTCAGCCCAATTCTATCCGCACAAAGTTGATGTGCGAGTATTCAGGGGAACCTTCAGACCCGCTCCGGTACTCCGACAACATCTTCGCAGCTGGCGACACTCATAAAACCATCAAGGGTTTTTTGACAGAAAAGCTCGAGGTAATCCGGAACATATCTGGGTTAGAGCCCTTCACACTTGAGAACCCAGCCCCCAAGGTAAAAATCCGACTTTGATGCCTTTACTTTTGCTCTTTCCACTCAATGCGGTTAATAACCCTTATGTCAACGCTTTTCAGGCTGATGATGATTTTTGGAAAACTAATGCCTCCCCTAGCTCCGAAAGTCCAGAGGAGCAAGAAACGGTTAACTCGGAAGAAGGTACTCTCCTGATTTTATTTGGTTCCCTTGAACTCACCATAACCCCTTCCTTTCTAATCATAACTTTGATGATATCCAGAACAAGAAGATGACGAGGAAGAAAACTCCGATGGCAAGGTAGAATCTGCCAGCGACGAGGAAGAACTGGAGCCGACAGTCAAAGTCGGATCCAAAAGAAAGACCCAAGAGGCCACCTCCAAGGTTTCATATCTCCCTCTCACATTCAACTCGCATTACTTTAATGATATACTTGAGCTAACTTGACATTATCCCACTGGTCGTTCTTGAAGGAGTCGCCCGTGCCCAAGCGTAGGTCAACTCGAAATCATCCGGGTGATGAAGCCCTTAACCCGGGTATTACATCGACCCCCCCGCGGCGGGCTGGTAATTACCCTATCTTTTCTGGGTCGAGACATTCTCTTTAAACCATTCCCATATGACATCTAACTTGATAATTTCCAGCTTCTCCCGAGTCCAGCGATGGATTTCCTTGTGACTTTGCGGTGAATACCGGGTAAGATCCCTTTCCTGATGTTCCACCATATTTCATCACTCTTTCTTGACTGTGTATTTAACTACTGACTGACAACACCTTATAGGGCCACGGTCGTTGTCAGCGATCAAGAGGAAACGGAGACCGAGGGCCCGGGTAAGGGGAGCCCGGCTGATAAGACTACAGCCGCGTCCAGCGGTGAAAAACAAGCGTCGCCGCCTAACCCGGACACGCAAGGAGCCGAGTATCCAATTGCTTCCCATGCAAGCAAGAAGAACAAAACCACCGTCTTGGGTGAAGAAGAAGGAGCGTCGGATTCCGACACACGGATGACCCGGGTTCCGCCTCCTATTAAGAAGAAAGCTCCTTCCCGGAATTTCCAAGGCCCCGGGTCTTCTGATACGAGTAAAGATACTTTCGATCAGTTGATGAACACTCTCCTTACTATGAAGACTTCGGAGAGCCAGATCTTGGAGCGCATGGCTGCAGAGCACCAGGTAAGGACACTTTGTATCTCATATTGCATACCTAGTCCCCAAGTTCCAAGTATGACTTGCAAAAGTGATGCTTGGTACTTTACACCACATTCGGCTTTCCATACAATCCAACTAATACTTGCATTCCTTGCTACTTACAGGCACAGATAACCCGGTCTGATGAAACTTTACTGAGGACCGAGCAACTTCTTCTTGCCGAGATGAAACGAAGGGAAATCCTTGAGGATGACATGAAAACCTTGAAGAAAGATGTGTCCAAATACAAGAAGAAGTGCAATGCCGCTCAGACCGAACTGAAGAAACTATCGGACCAGGTTTCCGATACTTATCAGATCTTGCTCAGTAAGTTTTCTGCTGCCGATTGGCTTCATGTCTTTACTTTATTATAACAGACTCGGGATTACTGATACGCTCTTTCTTTTGTTACGACTGCAGGTGCCAACCTTGCGGCCCCAGAGGAAAATGCCATTACCAAGGCTAAAACCCTCAAGACTGTACTCCGGACTTTCTTTGCCGGCACAAAATTTATATTGGATGCTGTGAAGTGGCCTACGGAAGTATATCCGGGTGAAGAGAATCTCGTTCAAGCCTGTTCTACTGTGCCTGGGTGGATTGAAATCTGGAAGCGCTCATCATGCCGAATTGGAATGACCCGGGCTTTTACTCTGGCCAAGGCTTTCTTTCCAAAGCTTGACCCGGCAAAGGTAACATCCGGGTTTCCCGAATTCAAGGCTGATGGTTCCAAATTTACACCCAAGGATTTCAAAGCCATACAAGCCGCAGTGCGCCCCTCAGCTACCGCCTTGGCCGATAGCTTGGATCTAAATACGATTATGAGTGCATATGACGCTGATGGCAAAGTTATTACGGAGGATGCACCCCCGCCTTTTGATATCTTGGAGAAGTGGGTTTCTAGCTCGGCCAGGAAGAGGGAAGCGACTGCGAAGAGGGAGGCCGAGTTAAGATCGGGCCCGTCTGCCTCTACACCAGCCGTCCCACCACCAGTCCGCCCTGATGCAATGAGTCCGGGTAAGGGTGCCAGGAAGGCTAAGCAGCAAACCCAGGACTCAGACCCGGAAGGCCGTACTCAGGGGGCCGAATAGGGCCGTATTATCATAATACCTTGTAATGCTTTGTAATCACACTGTTATGCTTTTGATGGTGCGCCTGTGCACCCCTGATACTGATGTCGTACCTTGTAACGTACTTTTTAGTCCGTGATATACTTTGCGGCTTTTCTGGTCTTTTGATAACCGTATTGCCTGCCTATTCTTTGAACTTTTTCTCGATACTCGATTCTCTATTTTGGTTCCCTTCGGAAGACTCGGTTTTCCGAGTACCAGGGGCTTTGATACGTGGACTTTTTCTTTAAGTCCCCAAGACTCGGATGGTGAGGTTTTTCGAACTGCGATAACCAAGTAGTTTGTTTCTGTTTCGAAGTCCCCCAGTCCCCATGACCCAAAGTCCGAGGTATGGGGGTGTGGCCTTTCTCAGAGAACAAATTATTTTTTACCGAGTCACAAGCCTAAAGCCATTCCGTGTGAATACTGAAGTTATGCTTGATAGTTGTTGAGTTTCTGGCTTTTAGCCTTGTACTCTGCATAAACTTGTGGTTTAGATGACCCTTTTGACTATCTTGTACTGTAAGCCGGCTTTCGCGTGGATACCATGTTGTTACATCCATACGAGAACAGTGTCAGGCAAGTCCCATTGGGCTTCATGGCTGATTGTAATCGTAAGCGAACGAATCATGCCACTTTAGTGCGAGTCACATCGAGCTTAAGTAAGAAAAGTCAAGAAAATTTGGCTCCTTTGTCCAGTTATAAGATTGCAGCCGTACTCGTTTGCGAATAATCGGCCCTTATAACTTATAGGCATCAAGGCCGGGTCTTTCGGGTTAGTGGTTGGTCACTTGAGCAACCAACCCCCAAGACCTACATGCACTTGATGCTTTTAATGATACTGAATTACTGATATCGCATGGATACTACTTACTTGTAATCAGGATGTAATGATATAGGACTTGATAACCATCTCTTTATTGATACTAGAAATTTTGGATCAGCAGGCCGCCTCATTAAAAACCTTCCAGTCCCCTTAGGTACCCTGGGTAGGAAAAGAGCGCGTCTGAAACCTGCTGCCCGTTACATTATTTAGTTCTTCATAAGCACTGGTCCCGGTCTGGCTTGACCAATGCACATTCTCCATATGTTGGACCTTTTCCTGATGAGTACCGGGTTTGCTAGCCAACCCGGGTGGGGTGTTCCCATGACTTGGCTGGTTGTGAGCGGCCGTGTAGCTTCTTCCTTTACCGCGGATTGCTTGGGGGAATCATCCTCGATGAAGGCCACCATTTTAGCATCTTGCGTTACCTTGGATTTTTTTCTTTCACCTTCAGTACTCGGCCTTTTTGATGTGGCTCTATCCTCCGGGTCTGCTTGAGACCGGTAATGCTTGAGTTCTTCTTTTCTACAGGCCTGCTCGGCCATTGCTGCATCTCCTTCGTCACATTCAGCTGCTATGTCTCGATTTCCATGTATGGTAATGGTCTTCTTGGGACCCGGGATTTTTAGCTGTAGATATACGTAACACGGCCTAGCCATGAATTTGGCGTAAGCCGGCCTTCCAAATAGCGCGTGATAAGGACTGCGCAATTTCACTACCTCAAAGGTAAGCCACTCAATTCGATAGTTATCCTTTGACTCTCCAAAGGCTACCTCCAATGCGATTTTTCCCTCGGGGCATGCTGAATGACCCGACACTATCCCATGAAAAACTGTTGAGCTTTTTTGCAGCTGAGATTCCTTGAGACCCATGCGTAGGAAGGTTTCCCAATACAGTATATTGATGCTGCTTCCACCATCCATTAAAACCTTTTTCAGTTCGTACCCATTGACTTGCGGTGCGACTACTAGTGCCAAGACTCCTGGGTGCTCCACTCTTTCTGGGTGATCCCTTCTGCTCCATGTTACCTCCTGTTCTGACCATCTCAAGTATCTCGGGACGGCTAACGAAACTGAGTTGACCGCTTGCTTCAGTATCTTTTTGTCCTTGTTAGAGCCTCCTGTGGTATGCACATGATATTGACCCAATTGTTTGGGGTTAGCCTGGAAACCTCCTGCCCCTCCTTGGTTATTACTTTGATTTCCAGCCGCCGGGTTACCAGCTGGGGGTGGGCCGTTGCCCGGGTTTGCCCCTGGACCCGGTCCTCCTCCCCGTCCTGCACCTCGCATAGCTCTGTGCACTTCCTCATTTTTCCACCTTTGTAAATCGGCGCACTGTTCTAGGGAGTGGTTAGCTGGCCTGCCATTCCTGCTATGCTTCGGGCATGCCATCCTGAATATGTCCCAATTGTTACCCGGCCTTGGTGGACCTTGATAGTTTCCTCCATTGTGGTTACCTCCGTTGAAATTTCCTTCTGCTCTGGGCCTTGAAGACCCGGCTTCTGTGTTGGCGACAAACTCGGAGCCCCCTTCGAACGGGCGCTTGTTCTGGTTATTTCCGTTATTACCTGATGCTGATCCATTGCCGGTTCTTCCGTTATTGCTTGTGTTTGCTTTTGCCTTCTTGTCATCAGCTTCTTCTTCTGTAGTATCTGTCGCAGCGTGTTTGTTGCACGCATCCATCAATTCTCCCATTGTAACCTCCGACGCGTTTCGACTGGACTTCATGCGAGTTAACTTTTGCACTAACGGTATGTACTTGCATGTTTTT
Organism: Alopecurus myosuroides; assembly: GCA_028641055.1. Taxonomy (NCBI): domain Eukaryota; kingdom Viridiplantae; phylum Streptophyta; class Magnoliopsida; order Poales; family Poaceae; genus Alopecurus; species Alopecurus myosuroides. Next base: position 118,516,643 of record CM054059.1, read on the forward strand.
GCCATGGCCTGTAGTGCATCCTTGGGCTGGATATCCGTGGATGAGTGAAGTATCTCCATAACCCGGCGCACCCAACTACGCGCCGACTCTCCCTTCTTCTGGACGCATCGTTCTAGATCATCAATAGTGAATAATTTCCTGCAGGTCCCGTGAAAGTGCTTGACAAACGCGGTTTTCAATTCCTCCCAAGATTTGATCGATCCTTCCGGCAAATTGGTGAACCACAATTTTGCTGCTCCTTCTGACATCATCAGGTACATAAACTTGGCTTGGAGGTTTTCGGACGCGTTGCGAATTGACATTGCCATCTCGTAACTGCTTAGCCATGTTTCGGGATCCATGGTTGGCTCATAATTCACTACTTTTCCCAGCTCTTTGAACTTTTCCGGGTAAGGTTCAGCTCTGATATTGTCCGAGAGACACTTGGGTCCCGCAAGAATGGTTGAAGCCGGCCTTGCTCTAGAAACGTGTGATGCCGCGGGGGGCGCGGCTGGGCGCGGTGCTGCGGGGAGTCCATGCGTTGCAGACCCGGCCGCGGCCCTCCGAGCCCTAGAACTGTCCACGACGGCCTGTGCTGCTGATGCTGCCTGAGCGCGGGGAGGAGGCGGCATTTGCTGCTGCTCTTCCCTCCGTCGCGCTGAACTTGTTTGGATATTCCCTTGCTGTTGACTGACGTATGGCGTCCCGTGCATACCACTTCTGTGATCCGGATAATTGGCTTGCTGTGCCACCGCAGTGTGCAACAGATCGATGGCTTGCCGAGTCTTCTCTGCATGGGGCGACTCTCCCACAGGGATTTGATTCAACGCAAGTGTCGCTGCATATACATTGTCCATGGGGTTATTGTAGTGGCCGGCTGGTGTACGGAACCGTGATGGTGGCGGTGGTGGTGGATCGTTGCCGGTCGTGATTCTAGTTTGTGGTGGGGGTAACCCGGTCCGCTCATTTGCCGGATGTGTCGCTGCTGTCACTTGTTGGGGTGCGGTTCCCTGGTTCACCACTGGTATCGGCTGGTCCTGAGGCGTAACAAATAAATTAGCCGGATTGATAACCCCGCCCATTGCTGGTAACCTGGTGTGGTGCCTTTGATGTAGTCTAGACGTTTCCTCTCGGAGCCGAGTTTCCAATGCATCTAGCTCACGCCGCCGCGTGGCCATCCCTTGCCTTTCTGCCTCTACCTGCCTTCTTTGCTGTTCCAGCGCACGACGAGCCACATCCAGATCCCTGACGCGTTCCGCTGCGTTTTCCGGAGTGATAACCGTTGCGAGAACCGTGGGGTCCAGAATCAGATTGTTATCGAATAAGGCCGGCTGGCGCGGGTTCGAAGGACCCGCCCCTGGTGTCCGGTTTTCTAAGAATCCGAACGTGTTTGCATGCAACTCCTCATCCGCTGCTCTGCTGGTTACTGACGCCGACTCTCCATCAACCCGGGTCAAGACCGGGTCTCCGTTAGCCGCGCCCTGTTGCTGGGCCACTGCCTGAGCCGCCCCAACTGATGCCGCGGTTGTGTTTCCTTGGTTGGCCGCGGGGGCCGCATAGACCGCAACTCGGCGTACGATATCCGATGTAAATTCAGGCTGTTCTTCCTCACCGTTCTCCTCATACCGGTTTTCCAGTAGATCCAGGATAGACCCGGTATCATCTTCTCCTTCGGCCCGGTCGCGTGGGGTCCATGCCGGCTCCTCCGGCTGTTCCCACTCCGCGATGGGTTCTTCCGCCGGATATGTCGTTCCAGTCGATTCTTCATCATCTGATCGGATAGACGTGGCTTTTCCTGGCATAGAATCAGATCCAACGTTGTCAGGGATCGAATTGGAAGCACATACCATACCGATGAAGACGCTGATCCGGCCGATTGTCACGACGGATCCGGTTTCGAGGTGATCCGACTCCGGCCCCCAGCCGGAATCGTCCACCACCTTTTCTCCTTCGTGGTCGATGTAGATTTCGCCGATGACAAGATTCTCCATGCCCTTCCGAGCTTCTCCCGTGATGTAAACACCTTTGGACGCAGGCCCCACGGTGGGCGCCAACTGTCGTGGGATAATCACGTCAGATGTTACCGGGGGTAACTGATCTTGGGGCAAGACGACACAGGTATTTGGGAGAGGGTTTAGCTCAGAGGAAAACATGGTGCAATTCGATCTGGTAGCCGGCAATCAAAGTCGCCGAGTCTCCGATCTTGATATAATAACACAACTCTGGGATTACACTTGATGCTCGATATCACACGGTATTGCTAGGGTTTCTTAGATCTCTGCCTAGACTAAACCTGGGGGTCGGTTTATAAAGCACCCGCACCCCCTGGCTTATTCTCCAAGGCGCATCCTGAATCCAACCCGGACCCGGCGCACAAACCCTAACTTTCTCCTACCGTAACCCACAATCCGGGTTACTGGGCCTACAAGTTTGGGCCTTCACAGATTTCCTTATCCTTAACCGGGCCCTATGCACCGTCCTTTGGGCCGGGTTACTCCTTGGAGTTTGGCATACCGGGTTATCGTCCCCCCATCACTTTCCCTCCTCAAGACCTCAACCATGGATGGTGCTAGGCGGCGGCATGTGGTAGCGTCGCTGCCAAGGAGGGGAGCAGGGCAGGTCAACGTTGACCTTAGATGTGACGCCCCGAGATCGGGCACTATGCAGATTTCAGCATTCCCGCCAAATCCACATAATAACCGATTCCAGGTTGCCACTTGTGATAATCGTTACAATAGTTCACGAATATTCCACAATTACGACAGAATCAGATAGATACAAGATGACTCAGACGAGCCAGGGATACAACTGATACAATACAAAGATCCAAATAACAGCGGAAGAAACAACATATCGTCCGGCTACGGACAAGATACAAATTGGACTAAGAGTCCTGAAGATAACCGAGAGCGTCCAATCCCTGCCCAGGCCAAGCCGGAGGGATTCCCAAGCTAACGTCGTCAGACTTCAAACCTGTTGACTGCAATATTGAATATGCAGCCACGAAAAAGATTCGTGGGTCAGTACGGTTAAGTACTGGCAAGTGGATAAAACCCATACTCACAAGATACCGGCGTAGACAGTCATCACCAGATACAAATACTTTAGGATCAACGGAACGGAAGGGGTTATTGCAAATAAGCGACAGTAGGCTGCACCAACCAACTACAGAGAGATACTACAACTTCCGGCTAACAGAAAGAAGATAAGATCGAGTATTGTAACCAACTGAAAGATAACTTCAAACAAACCCATCCTGGATCTCGCCCCTTATCCGAAGAAGCAATCCGAGGATAACTCACACAGTTGGATTAATGATGGTTCAGATTATGGTGTCATTAAGCCTATTACTAGTCAAGTTGATAATCATTGGGTGTAAGATTGTTAATCATTAGGTTTAAGTTGTCCTGAGTACTTGTTAGCCAGTACTTTCACCAAGTAATCCATAACCGCGGAAAACACGGCTTCTCGAGAAGATTATCCCTGCAGGGTTGCACCAATTTAGCCGTACACGCATGAATAACCCGTCAGATGGAAAGGCCCTTCCACCAAGCGGGGCACTCAACACAACTCAACCCTTCTCCGCATCAAGCCCAAAGCACCTTGGGCGCACGGCTAATCGAGCCCAGAAGAAAATGGACCCTCATAGCACTCTAAGAACGTGTCCCCCTATATGCTGACTACGAAAGTTCCACCCTGGCCTGGGCTCGCAAAAACATGCATGCGGCAAATGGAAAACACGAACTAAATGAGGCGATTTGGACGAGATGCGAATCGAATCAAATTGAGGGGGGCGCCCATACTCGCTTCCCACATGCGGTTAGTGCGCTCATCATGGATCAGTAGACAAGACCCTTTTCCTATTAGGGTCGACACTAGCAGGCCTCAAAACCACACAGGGCCTCCTGCCGGTGCCTTATCGTCAAATTTATTATTTAACAATAACATTAGCATGATTGATTGATTAAACATCGAGCCCCCAGAACGTAATAGAAATAGCAACAGAAAGTAACGGGTAACAGACTCGAGCGAAACAACCTAAGCATGCTAGTAAGACACGGGCTCAAACAAAAGGGTGATAGGAGTGGAGGCGAGGCAATATCAAGGTTAAGGGATTCATGTGATGGGTTCGTAACAGAAACAACAACTACTAAGGCTAGCAGGAAAGAACAACGGAAAGAATCGGTAACAAGTGATGAAAGGCAGCCATATGGCAGCAAGTGAGTATACTTGCCTGAGATCCCGCAAGGTAGCAGAACTTGTCGTTGCTCACATCATCTCAATGTCCTATCCGGGAAGAAGCAATGAACCTCGAACAAACACCGGATGCAACAATTACTACTACGGCAAAAGATCCAGCATGATCTAGATATGGATGCATGACAGGTTAAAGATGCATCAGGGTAAACTAGTTGACAAGATAAACAGATTTAAATGGACCCATATGCAATTTGGGATTGCATATGGAAAGCCCATGAATTATGGTTGAAACAATTGTTTTCCAACTAATCAACAGGTGAAGGTGGATTAGCATGATGCATGGATGAGGAAAACAACAAAATAACAACAATAGAACCAATTGAAATAAAGTTTAACAAGTTTGGAAATTATTGGTTAAGTGTGGAAAGTTTGGTTACTTAAACATGTCACACAAGCAATTATTGTTTTCATCAGGTTAAGGTGTTCAAAACAAATAACAAAGTTTATTTTTGGAAAGAACATCAAATTTTGGTTGGATTACATGTTTCAAATGTTGAATTTGGAATTAGGATGTATTTATTATGAATTAAACAATATTAAACAAGTTTTAATTGAATTTAAAACAAGTTTGAATATTATTTGAATTTTATTTGTTCAAATCATAAATTCAAATTCACATTTGAAAAGTTCACACTTTGATGGTTTGAAAACATATTTTGCATGTTCAAAAATATTTTATTTTGAGCAAGTTATGATGTTATCAATTTTAAATGAATTAAACAAGTATTAAATTATTTAGGCAATTTAAATTATTCAAACAATGAAACAGATTTTATATTTGGATAGGATATTCAAAATGGTATGAAAGACATATTTTATTTGTCTTAATTGGAATTAGTATGAATTATTTATGAATTATTGCAAATTACATTTGAATTATTCAAATTTGAATTTTAAATGCATTTTGAAATTTTCAAAACAGGAAACAAAAGTTATATTTTAAAAGGTTATTTGAAATGGCATGGAAAACATATTTTATTTTCATTTATTGAATTAATAATGAATTAGTTATTGATTTTTGAAATTTGCAATTGATTTGTTTGAATTCAAATTTAAATTGCATTTTGGAATTTCAAAACAGTGAACAAATGTTACCAAAAGATAGAGAATTTAATTTAGACCAGTGTGGATATTTTATTTTCATTTATTGGAGTTATAAAACTAATTTTATTGCCAAAATACTTTCAGGGACTAATCTGTTAAAAATAAGGACTAGTTTTTGATTACAGAAATGTTCAAAATCGTTTTATACGCACAGAAACACACCCCAGGGCGCTGCCAGGTGGGCCCTGGGCCTGCGCGTGCCTGCGTGGCACGGGAGTGGCTGACAGGGGGGGCCACCCTGTCAGCACTAGGTGCAAAAATTTGGGGTTTAATTGCGATGTCCAGGGATCGAACCCTGGACCTGCCCTCGCGCTGCGTTAGTCTGAACCATTGGGGTGGATGCGTTCTGTTGTCAGTTAACCGTGCTCAAGGAGGATAACGTATCAGATCTACGTTAACTGAAATTAACTGACGAACGCATGACTGAACTGACAGAGACTTCGCCGGCGACGTGCTAGGACGACGTGCTCACGCCGCGGTGATGCTGCGATGATGGAAGAGGTGCTGGTGGTGTGCGGAGATGGAGGCGTGCGCAAGCAGTACAGAGAGGAGGAGGGGAACACGTCGGAGCTCACCTACGGCAGTAGTCGTTGCAGAGGATCGTGGCAGCACGGCTGTCGGTGCCGTCGAGGACCGCGGCGTCGCTCCGAGCAGCACTTGGCGTCGGGGAAGGGTTGCCGAGGGAGAGGGACGCACGGCGAGGCGATTCCCGCCGTCAGACAGGGAGGAGGAGGTGCAAGGCGGCGGTGATAGCTGAAAATTCAGAGAAGGAGCATCGGCGGCGAGATGGCCGACGCGGACAGAAGCATGGATGGCGGCGTCGATTGCGAGCGTCCCCGGGGTAGTTAGCGTGACCAACAGAGAGAGGAAGGTGAGACGAGCTCGTTCCCGTGCTTGGTTGGGTAGATGGTGCGGTGGATTGGCGGCGGCGTGCCTGTATTCAGGCGGTGGCTCGCCGGTGGGTTGCAGCAGAGAAGGAATCGGTGGCAGAGAGAGAGGGACTGCGGCGGATTCGAGGGATAGGGAGGGGGTAGGCTAGGGTTAGGGCACTGCTGCGGGGCTAGGGGGTAGATATAGGGCTCGTGCTCTTCTCCTGGCCGTCGGGGCGGAACAGCGGCGACGTGGCACCGGTGAGATTCGCGCCGTACGCGAGGACGAAGATGAAATAGAAGCGTGAACCGGTACGCAGGCCGGGGGAAGGTAAGTGGGCTGGCTGCGCGCGCGGGGGAGGCTAGGTGGGCTGGGCCAGGGGTAGGTTAGGTGCTGCCGCGCGCGTTTCTTTTTTATTATTTCTGTTTCTTTTATTTATTTTTTGCTGAAACCAAAAATGGAAGAAAAGAAGGCTTTTAGGGTTAGGATAAATCCTATAAAATTAGGGTGAGTTTATTATGTTAATTTCAAACAGTTAATAAGTTTGGATTTCAAAAAGGTTCAAATTGTGGTGCTGTTTGGAAAATAAACCAAATTTGAAGGAATTTTAATATTCATTAAACATTATGAAAACAATCATTTCCATAGGGTGGACCCTAAGGTTAAGTTTATAAAAATCAGTTGATTGGCTTGTTAAAGTTTTTAAATTCAAAAGTGGTTATGGTTGAGGCATTTGATTTGAAAATGAAGGTGATTTAATTAATTGATTGAAAATAGTTGTTTGATTAAACCCAACAATTTAATGAGTGATTTGATTTAAATTTTTGAATTAGCCATTAGGGTTTTTAACAAAAGGGGAGATTTATTAACAGGCAATTGGATTTAAACAATTTTCAAACTATTGAAGAACAAATGAGTGGTTTAGTTTGCAAGTTTGAAATTGGAAATTTTTGAGCAAGGGTGTGAAAGTTTTAAATTGTTCTGAATTTTGATTTGTTTTGAAAAACAGAATGCAATGCTCATGTGATGCATATGATGCAAGAAAAAAAGAAAACAAACACTCTCTAATAGGGTAACACCCCAGGTGTTACAGACGACACCACTAACAAGGGATTGCGCCCTCGCAATCCACCTGCTAACCCGGGAGGGGAAGGAAGTTCGTCTATCGATTCTTCGTGCTTCCAGTTGATCTCCTCGACAGCACTAACAAGGGCTTCTCGACACCACTAACAAGGGATTCTTGCTCGGAGTGACGACGATGTTCTTCCACCAGGAACCTTCCGATGATCGAACCTATTAGGTTAAAGGCTCAGAAAACGTCCACCCACGTAGGATCCTAACACTTTGAAAGATAGACAAGGGGAATACTCCAAAACAAATGAGATGGGAGGGGAAATAGAATAGGGGTAAGGAGAAAAACAAGAATCCTATTGAGATGTTTTCCCAAAATAGTTTAGCAGAAATAGTTTTTGACATTCTAGAAACAACGATCGTTAGCTAGGTTATCCTACAGGCTTTGCGGACCCGTTGCTTCGATAACCATTCGTATCGAAACAATCTCGGGAATCGGAACCAAGGCTCTGATACCATTTGTGACGCCCCGAGATCGGGCACTATGCAGATTTCAGCATTCCCGCCAAATCCACATAATAACCGATTCCAGGTTGCCACTTGTGATAATCGTTACAATAGTTCACGAATATTCCACAATTACGATAGAATCAGATAGATACAAGATGACTCAGACGAGCCAGGGATACAACTGATACAATACAAAGATCCAAATAACAGCGGAAGAAACAACATATCGTCCGGCTACGGACAAGATACAAATTGGACTAAGAGTCCTGAAGATAACCGAGAGCGTCCAATCCCTGCCCAGGCCAAGCCGGAGGGATTCCCAAGCTAACGTCGTCAGACTTCAAACCTGTTGACTGCAATATTGAATATGCAGCCACGAAAAAGATTCGTGGGTCAGTACGGTTAAGTACTGGCAAGTGGATAAAACCCATACTCACAAGATACCGGCGTAGCCAGTCATCACCAGATACAAATACTTTAGGATCAACGGAACGGAAGGGGTTATTGCAAATAAGCGATAGTAGGCTGCACCAACCAACTACAGAGAGATACTACAACTTCCGGCTAACAGAAAGAAGATAAGATCGAGTATTGTAACCAACTGAAAGATAACTTCAAACAAACCCATCCTGGATCTCGCCCCTTATCCGAAGAAGCAATCCGAGGATAACTCACACAGTTGGATTAATGATGGTTCAGATTATGGTGTCATTAAGCCTATTACTAGTCAAGTTGATAATCATTGGGTGTAAGATTGTTAATCATTAGGTTTAAGTTGTCCTGAGTACTTGTTAGCCAGTACTTTCACCAAGTAATCCATAACCGCGGAAAACACGGCTTCTCGAGAAGATTATCCCTACAGGGTTGCACCAATTTAGCCGTACACGCATGAATAACCCGCCAGATGGAAAGGCCCTTCCACCAAGCGGGGCACTCAACACAACTCAACTCTTCTCCGCATCAAGCCCAAAGCACCTTGGGCGCACGGCTAATCGAGCCCCGAAGAAAATGGACCCTCATAGCACTCTAAGAACGTGTCCCCCTATATGCCGACTACGAAAGTTCCACCCTGGCCTGGGCTCGCAAAAACATGCATGCGGCAAATGGAAAACACGAACTAAATGAGGCGATTTGGACGAGATGCGAATCGAATCAAATTGAGGGGGGCGCCCATACTCGCTTCCCACATGCGGTTAGTGCGCTCATCATGGATCAGTAGACAAGACCCTTTTCCTATTAGGGTCGACACTAGCAGGCCTCAAAACCACACAGGGCCTCCTGCCGGTGCCTTATCGTCAAATTTATTATTTAACAATAACATTAGCATGATTGATTGATTAAACATCGAGCCCCCAGAACGTAATAGAAATAGCAACAGAAAGTAACGGGTAACAGACTCGAGCGAAACAACCTAAGCATGCTAGTAAGACACGGGCTCAAACAAAAGGGTGATAGGAGTGGAGGTGAGGCAATATCAAGGTTAAGGGATTCATGTGATGGGTTCGTAACAGAAACAACTACTACTAAGGCTAGCAGGAAAGAACAACGGAAAGAATCGGTAACAAGTGATGAAAGGCAGCCATATGGCAGCAAGTGAGTATACTTGCCTGAGATCCCGCAAGGTAGCAGAACTTGTCGTTGCTCACATCATCTCAATGTCCTATCCGGGAAGAAGCAATGAACCTCGAACAAACACCGGATGCAACAATTACTACTACGGCAAAAGATCCAGCATGATCTAGATATGGATGCATGACAGGTTAAAGATGCATCAGGGTAAACTAGTTGACAAGATAAACAGATTTAAATGGACCCATATGCAATTTGGGATTGCATATGGAAAGCCCATGAATTATGGTTGAAACAATTGTTTTCCAACTAATCAACAGGTGAAGGTGGATTAGCATGATGCATGGATGAGGAAAACAACAAAATAACAACAATAGAACCAATTGAAATAAAGTTTAACAAGTTTGGAAATTATTGGTTAAGTGTGGAAAGTTTGGTTACTTAAACATGTCACACAAGCAATTGTTGTTTTCATCGGGTTAAGGTGTTCAAAACAAATAACAAAGTTTATTTTTGGAAAGAACATCAAATTTTGGTTGGATTACATGTTTCAAATGTTGAATTTGGAATTAGGATGTATTTATTATGAATTAAACAATATTAAACAAGTTTTAATTGAATTTAAAACAAGTTTGAATATTATTTGAATTTTATTTGTTCAAATCATAAATTCAAATTCACATTTGAAAAGTTCACACTTTGATGGTTTGAAAACATATTTTGCATGTTCAAAAATATTTTATTTTGAGCAAGTTATGATGTTATCAATTTTAAATGAATTAAACAAGTATTAAATTATTTAGGCAATTTAAATTATTCAAACAATGAAACAGATTTTATATTTGGATAGGATATTCAAAATGGTATGAAAGACATATTTTATTTGTCTTAATTGGAATTAGTATGAATTATTGCAAATTACATTTGAATTATTCAAATTTGAATTTTAAATGCATTTTGAAATTTTCAAAACAGGAAACAAAAGTTATATTTGAAAAGGTTATTTGAAATGGCATGGAAAACATATTTTATTTTCATTTATTGAATTAATAATGAATTAGTTATTGATTTTTGAAATTTGCAATTGATTTGTTTGAATTCAAATTTAAATTGCATTTTGGAATTTCAAAACAGTGAACAAATGTTACCAAAAGATAGAGAATTTAATTTAGACCAGTGTGCATATTTTATTTTCATTTATTGGAGTTATAAAACTAATTTTATTGCCAAAATACTTTCAGGGACTAATCTGTTAAAAATAAGGACTAGTTTTTTATTACAGAAATGTTCAAAATCGTTTTATACGCACAAAAACACACCCCAGGGCGCTGCCAGGTGGGCCCTGGGCCTGCGCGTGCCTGCGTGGCACGGGAGTGGCTGACAGGGGGGGCCACCCTGTCAGCACTAGGTGCAAAAATTTGGGGTTTAATTGCGATGTCCAGGGATCGAACCCTGGACCTGCCCTCGCGCTGCGTTAGGCTGAACCATTGGGGTGGATGCGTTCTGTTGTCAGTTAACCATGCTCAAGGAGGATAACGTATCAGATCTACGTTAACTGAAATTAACTGGCGAACGCATGACTGAACTGACAGAGACTTCGCCGGCGACGTGCTAGGACGACGTGCTCACGCCGCGGTGATGCTGCGATGATGGAAGAGGTGCTGGTGGTGTGCGGAGATGGAGGCGTGCGCAAGCAGTACAGAGAGGAGGAGGGGAACACGTCGGAGCTCACCTACGGCAGTAGTCGTTGCAGAGGATCGTGGCAGCGCGGCTGTCGGTGCCGTCGAGGACCGCGGCGTCGCTCCGAGCAGCACTTGGCGTCGGGGAAGGGTTGCCGAGGGAGAGGGACGCACGGAGAGGCGATTCCCGCCGTCAGACAGGGAGGAGGAGGTGCAAGGCGGCGGTGATAGCTGAAAATTCAGAGAAGGAGCATCGGCGGCGAGATGGCCGACGCGGACAGAAGCATGGATGGCGGCGTCGATTGCGAGCGTCCCCGGGGTAGTTAGCGTGTCCAACAGAGAGAGGAAGGTGAGACGAGCTCGTTCCCGTGCTTGGTTGGGTAGATGGTGCGGTGGATTGGCGGCGGCGTGCCTGTATTCAGGCGGTGGCTCGCCGGTGGGTTGCAGCAGAGAAGGAATCGGTGGCAGAGAGAGAGGGACTGCGGCGGATTCGAGGGATAGGGGGGGTAGGCTAGGGTTAGGGCACTGCTGCGGGGCTAGGGGGTAGATATAGGGCTCGTGCTCTTCTCCTGGCCGTCGGGGCGGAACAGCGGCGACGTGGCACCGGTGAGATTCGCGCCGTACGCGAGGACGAAGATGAAATAGAAGCGTGAACCGGTACGCAGGCCGGGGGAAGGTAAGTGGGCTGGCTGCGCGCGCGGGGGAGGCTAGGTGGGCTGGGCCAGGGGTAGGTTAGGTGCTGCCGCGCGCGTTTCTTTTTTATTATTTCTGTTTCTTTTATTTTTTTTGCTGAAACCAAAAATGGAAGAAAAGAAGGCTTTTAGGGTTAGGATAAATCCTATAAAATTAGGGTGAGTTTATTATGTTAATTTCAAACAGTTAATAAGTTTGGATTTCAAAAAGGTTCAAATTGTGGTGCTGTTTGGAAAATAAACCAAATTTGAAGGAATTTTAATATTCATTAAACATTATGAAAACAATCATTTCCATAGGGTGGACCCTAAGGTTAAGTTTATAAAAATCAGTTGATTGGCTTGTTAAAGTTTTTAAATTCAAAAGTGGTTATGGTTGAGGCATTTGATTTGAAAATGAAGGTGATTTAGTTAATTGATTGAAAATAGTTGTTTGATTAAACCCAACAATTTAATGAGTGATTTGATTTAAATTTTTGAATTAGCCATTAGGGTTTTTAACAAAAGGGGAGATTTATTAACAGGCAATTGGATTTAAACAATTTTCAAACTATTGAAGAACAAATGAGTGGTTTAGTTTGCAAGTTTGAAATTGGAAATTTTTGAGCAAGGGTGTGAAAGTTTTAAATTGTTCTGAATTTTGATTTGTTTTGAAAAACAGAATGCAATGCTCATGTGATGCATATGATGCAAGAAAAAAAGAAAACAAACACTCTCTAATAGGGTAACACCCCAGGTGTTACATTAGACCTCTAGCGTTCGGACAGGGAGAGATGAACCTGAACAAAGAATCAGAAAAAGAAGCACGACAGAGATGTCGCCGTGGTACGGCTTCGGGTTAATTAGGCGGTGGCAATATTTTGTAATTACAACATGTTGAGTAGCTCAACATTGGAGCGATATTCACCGTTTGATCTATATTGTTTAATGGTTAAGATCGATTGTATCTACGAAGTTTGCTCTTTTATAAGTAGTTTAGATAACAAAATCAAACCCTTTGCAGAAAGAACCCTGAAAACAACAAAATTTGAATATAAGAGCAGGGGCTTCATTTTCTTAGCATTAAGAAGAAGAGAAAATTGTTTTTTTATACGGCCCCACAGGGGGTTGGGTTCCACTATCGAAAGAAAACAGAACAAATGTATTTTTTAAACATTGAAAAATAAAATAAAAGGTACCTTCCCCACGCAGGAGGGAAAACGGCAAACGAACTTAACGAGTGATGCAAAACACCAAACAAGGGAGGTGAGATAACAGAAGAGTTCAACAAAGTGAAAGCTCCAGTGAGTACACCATAGTTTTTCCAAAGTCTCAGCAAAACGGACCGGACCACCAGCAGTAAGCTTCTTAACACACATGACTTATTCATTCCTCCATGATGTCCACATCTTGAACCGTCTCAATTCTGTTCCTAGCAGTCTGATCACGATCATGGACTACCAGTGCCACCTTCTGGATCCTTGCAGCTCCCTCTTCAAGCACGGTCATGTCCCTCTCGTTCTGCAGAGCTGCCCAATAACAAAGGAAAACGCACATGTAACACACAAGCTCAACACGCGATGAGATGAGTTTCTTCTCAAAACAAGCCTTGTTCCTAGTTTTCCAGATCGCCCAGAAAAGGCAGCGATCCCAATGATATGAAGATTAGAGTCCCCGGGAAAGATCTTAGAAATCCACCAAAAGTACTGGGTGAAACAAGTTGGTCTAGAAAAGGTTCCAAGAATATAGCACACAGTACTCGACATGTACCCCGCAACGGGGCAAGAGAAATATAAATGGGAAATAGACTCAGCGGCAAAACAAAAACGGCAAGAGAAATCCCCAACCCACTTTTTCTTTTTCATGTTGTCTTTAGTTGCAATAGAGTTGTGCCAGATTAGTCACAACCAGATTTTAAATTTTAGGGGAATTTTAGCCTTCCACAACTGATTAAACGATCTATCCACAGAGGAGGAGGATAGTTTTGTATACATGGACTTGACTCTGAAGATCCCTTATTTGGTGAGTTTCCACCTAGGTTTGTCAGAATCCTCCCCAATGGCCACCGACATGAGGGTGTTCCTTAACACACCAGCCTGGCCCTACATCTGAAGATCCAGCCATCTCCTAAGCTCTAGATGCCAGTTTTTTCCCACATCTCTCTAACAGAGATCACTTGATGTGTACACACCTCATATAATTGTGGGAATTGCTCGCAGAAGGGAGCAAGGACACACCACTGATCATGCCAGAAATATGTCTCATTAACTCCATGAACCATCATAACTCTCCCCTGCATGTAAAGATGCTTGATCTTGAGAAGATCCTTCCACATTGGGGAGTCATTTTGTCTATGTCTCACTCTCTAAATACCTATACCAACTCCATGTTTTGCTTTTACTATATTCTGCCAGGTTCCATCTTCAAATTCCAGCCTCCACCACCACTTGCATAGCAAACTGATATTGAATAACTTCAGTTCTTTAACCCCCAACCCACCTTTAGACTTAGGCTTGTTAACAATAGGCCATCTCAGAAAATAATACTTCTTCTTTAGACTCGAAAGAGTCATAAGCTAATGCAAGGTTTTGTAAATCTTTCTTCAAGAGGTTGCTTTTAATTCTGAAAACTATGCCCGTCAGACCATCATAGGACTAGAACTTCATGAAGTTGCCTTTCCTGTAGCGTTCGCAGTTCCTTCTCGGAATATGGGATAACATGCCACATCCTTTTGCACTCTGCAGAGGTGCATTAATTTACCCATGGGCGATCAATACCATGTTGCACAACCAGGTGTACATTCATGACCACTCCCACTCAAGTGTGGGGCCCGGTTGTTGATCCAAGCCAAACCATGCTTCTCCGCACAACGCATGCCCACCAATTTCCGCCAACAGGTTGAACCCCTGATTCCACTCCTCACGATGGAGATCTAGGCTCCCCTGGCAGACACTCATAGACCCCAGAGTCCGCGGGACGTAAGGGCTCCCACCATGTGCATGTAGTCCCGCAAGACCTACAGCATACGTCTCTGGCAGTCCGTTGACATGCGAACGGGAAAAGTATCACAACTGACTTACTCGCCACATGCAAGACGCATGGTTAACGTTGTATTTACAGCGCACCGAGTTCTGACGGCATTTGTGATTAATTCCTAGTTAATACTTTTCCATGCAGATGGAACCTTCCTTTGACCTATTCATCTTACCATGGTTCCATCCGCCCACCAAACATAACACTATCACTCAGGTAGTGATTCAAGTAGTCATATTATTATAAAAATGGGTCATTTATCCAATTTCCCGCAGCATACCACTACTACTCAGTTTTACCCCTATGGCCGAATGATGCTCAGTTTTGCCCCTAGTCTGTGCGCAACTACTATGGAGAGGCTAGAACGGTTAGTTTGGAGTCGATACCGTTTTGCGAAGTGGGTCCGGAGGAGTCGACTTCGTTTCGCGAAGTGGGTCCAGAGCTTCCAGGTGGGACCGCCAAGTAAGTTGAAGCCTTCCGGAGCTTACAGGTGGGACCGTCCAGTTAGTTGACTATTCTGAATAGTCCACACCCGAGCCTCCCGCCACCACCATTGTGCGCTGCTGCTATCGTGCGATGCCTCCCAGTTAGTTGACCCCGCCGTTGTGCGCTACCACTCTCGCCGCTGCCACCGCCGCACCACCCCTGCTGCGCCACGAGCACCTGCGGCACCACCACCACCTGCTCCACCATCACCTGATCCTCAGTCAGCACCCCACCACCACCTGTGTCGCGGCCAGCAGCACACATTTGCACCGCCAGCAACACCTGCAGCGCCGCGACCGTTCCGCGTGGCCACCTGCTTCACCGCCGCGGCCGTCCTACGACGCCGCTGGTGGGGCGCTCGTTCCACCACTCTGCCCGCCACCTGCTCGACGAAATGGATAGAAATGAAATGGAGAGTGGCGGCGACCTGGGTCGGGAGACACGCCGCGTCCACGATTGGGTTCCCATTGGGTAAATACTGAGCTTTGAATTGTCGATTCGACATGGGATGCAACTTATTTGCAGCTGATTGCGTCTCTGTTTTCGTGGGTTAGGATGGAGTTGCGGTTTTCTTTCTTGGTGAACGTTAGAAGGGAACGCTACATCGTCCATGCATACAATAAGAAATACCAAGGAGGTTTCAGTTATTCGGTCCCAATGGATTGTAATTGGAATTTCAGAAAATTTGGGGAGATAAATTTGCAGCCCATATCCTTGGGCTTTGCATGATGAAGTAGAATTTAGATACTTTGATGGGGGAAAGATTGGATCCAAATTAGTAATGATGAAGAGCTCGCTACCATGTTGCTAAGCATAAGGAGGCAGATAATTTTCATGTGAAGCTACAAAATGATGTGGTTGTGCCGGCAGTTGGACAGACGGTGGCGGGTTCATCTTCTATGGCAGGACCATCAAGTCGTACTGTCAACTCTAGCCAGAACAGTTCAAAACCAACTCGATGTGGTGGCTCGACAAGTGTGGGCACTGGGAGAAGAGTTCTTGTTGAAGTGAAGTCTGATGCCTGCATTTCTGCGGATGATGAAGATAGGCTATATTCTGATGTTATTCAGAATTTAAGACGGACACCTCGGGCTGAAATCCGATATGAGTCTGACAGTGACCATGAAGAGGAGGAAGACCGGACACCTGTTGAATGGGACCCTAAGAACCCTCTTATGGAAGAAGGTTGCATTTTTTCTTCCATGGCTGAGTGTAGAAATGCACTTGTGACGTACTGCATTAAGGCAGAACGTGCGTTTACAGTTGACAAGAGCGATAAAAGACGCTATACCGTGCACTGTCTGTCTGAGGATTGTCAACGGAGGATGCACGCATCTAAAATGCGTGGTAGCACCAATATTCAGGTAAAAGTAAACCCTTTTCCCCACACATGCCAAGAATCAACCGTTAGGAAGCAAACAATTGGTAGAGCCAAGTCAAGATGGGTGGCGGATGAAGTAAAAAAGATGGGTGGCAGGAAACCATCAAGTGAGTACAAAGGAATTGCAGAATACCATACATGAGGGTGTTCAGTGGTAGACAGAAAGCATTGGAATCTATCCATGGTAACTGGAATGAAAGTTTTCAATTGTTGTATTCATTCAAAGCTAAAGTGGAGAGTACAAGCCCAGGTAGTATTGTTGAAATTGATCAGCACACCGTGGAGTACACATTGAAAAAAGTGACAAGGACCAAGGAATGCTTTAGGAGGGTTTTTGTGTGATTTAAAGCTTGTTGAATGGGTTTTTGGGTAGGCTGCAGGCCTTATTTGGCTATTGATGCTAATTTTCTCACAGGGAGGTTTAAAGGCCAGCTAGTAGCAGCTTGTGCAGTTGATGCACACAATTTTGTTTTTCCAGTTGCCTACGGTGTGCTGGAGATAGAGTCTGAGGAGAGTTGGACATGGTTTTTGCATAATCTGCGCCGGGCTATTTCACATCCCAATGGGTTGGTAATTCGCACAGATGCATGAAAAGGTTTAGAAGTGGCCGTGGACAATGTGTTCCCAGGAGTAGAGCATAGGGAATGCATGCGTCACCTTGCTGCAAATTTTGTGAAGAAATTCAAAGGAAAGTTTTTTACCGACAATTTATGGCCATCATGTTTGACTTGAAGTGTGAGGAAGCACAACTACCACATCAGGCAGTTGTACACAAATGAGAAAGTGAAGGAATACTTAGAAACACACCACTCGAAGTTATGGGCTAGAAGCCAATTCAGTGAACTGAGCAAAGTTGACTATGTGCACAATAATCTTGCAGAATCTTTCAACTCAACGATCCGGAAACTAAAGGATCTTTATTTGGCGGATTTGCTTGACAAGATAAGGATATAATACGCCGAGAACTTTCATTTGCGTCTTGGAATAGCTAATGCAAAATACATGGGCCACGTTATTATCCCGGCTGTGATGAAGGTGTTGTAGCAAAAAAATAGAGGGCTTGAATATGAACATGAGATTTATCTCGGATACCAAATCAGAGGTATGAGTCTTTGATAAAGCTAACAAAGAATAGATATATCCAGCGGATTTAGAAGAAAAAACTTGCAGTTGTAGGCAATGGCAGATAACTAGGTTGACATGCATTCATGCCTTGTTTTTCATCACTTCTATCTCAGGTCCAGCATACATATGCACATGCCTTGCCTGCTTTGGAGGGAAAACAACAACGGGATAGAGTGGACCCTGGATTCAAACTTTGTGCTCCAGTTCTGAAGAGAGCTCCAGGTAGACCGAGGAAGAGTCGACACCGACGTCGCAGTGAAGGTGGAGTTGGAGCGAGGGTGCATAAGTGCACAAGGTGTGGTGGGACTGGTCATTTCGGCAAATATTGTGATAACGTTGTAGATCTAGGGTTTGGAGAGAGGATTCCTGATGAAAATGATGGTCAGCAGCCCGATGTAGCATTTGAAAATGATGACCAGCAGCCGGATGCAACATTTGAAAATGATGATCGGCAGTCAGGTGATTCAGATGATGCAGCATTTGGAAATGATGATCAAGTCCATGATTCAAATGATTATTCAAATGATGGTCAAGTCCATGATGCTCCAGTCGATTATCCGCTGGATGCTCCCGTCGACGATCCGCTGGATGCTCTAGATGCTTCAGCTGATGATCCGCTGGATGCTCCAGTCGATGATCCTGCCATGATCTCACCAGTTTCATTGGATGCTCCATTCGATGATTCTGCCATGATCTCACCAGTTTCATTTTCAGATGGGTATTTAAATCCTGCCATGATCTCACCAGTTTTCATTTATCATTTATCATGATCCTTTATGTTTTGTACAGATCTGGTGTAGTTTCAAAGAAGAAGGTTAAGGTACCGACTACCAAGAGGAGAAGACAAGAAGCTGTGAGAAAGATGAGCACAAGGAGCAAAGGGCCACCAAAACAGCCAAGGATCACAAAGAATCCCTACGTTATTTAGAATAAGTTGGTGTTGTATTTCTGTTGAATAATGTTGTATTTATGTTGACTCGTGATGTATCTAAGTTAGAACATAGTTTGGATGATGTTTGAATAATGTTGGATGATGTTGAACCAAGTCATTCCAAAATTTTAGGCAAATGTGCTTCAAATGAGGTCTGAAGCTAGGGTCAACACCCCCGTTTGTAATTTCATGAAAAATTAGACCTTGTCTAAATTATCCAAATAAATTTGAGGAGCAACTATACCACATATACCAACATTGTGCGCTGGATTCATGTCATTTTGATTTATTTTTTTTGAATTATTTATGCTCATTTGAAACCATCGCTCTATTCTCATGAGAAATGTTCTTCTCATGAGGTCCGAAGCTAGGGTAAACAGCCTCGTTTGTGATTTCATGAAAAATTCGACCTTGTCTAAATTATCCAAATAAATTTGAGGAGCAACTATATCACATATAACAACATTGCGTGTTAGATTCAAGTCATTTTGATTTTTTTGAATTATTTATGCTCATTTGAAACCATCGCTCAATTCTCATGAGAAATGTGCTTCAAATGAGGTCTGAAGCTAGGGTAAATACCCCAATTTGTGCTTCAATATTTTTTGGCATCTTGTCTAAATCAGACAAATTAATTTCCTAGACATCTATTCTACATATATAGTGTAAATCTGAAGTTTCATTATGTTTTGAATAATGCTTCTAGTTTTTTATTTTTTATTTAAATAAGATGGTTTAATAGAAAAATCATATGTAAAACAAATAAAAATCATCGCTCTACTAAATCTGAAGTTTCATTATGTCTTGAATAATTCTTCTATTTTTTTTATTTAAATAACATGGTTTAACACATAATAGAAAAGAAATCATATGTAGAACAGATAAAAACCATCCGTGTGGCCAACGGACCAACCAATCCGAGCGCAGAACGAGCGTCTCGCGGATCGTTGTGGCTGCGAGCGTATTTGTCCTATGCAAGATTCCTTCTAGAAGGCGTCGTTCCAACAACCCAGGTCAAATCTTTGGGTGTCCTTCTAGAAGCTTTTTGGCTGGGTCAACATGGTTTTGTGAGAGTTGACCAAGTTTGAAATGAGCATACATAATTCAAAAAAAATCAAAAAAATATAAAACCGACGCACATGGTATTGTTATGCCATATAGTAACGAGAAAAAAAATATAAACCTGTCTTATAAAGAATGGAACGAAAAAGCCTTGTCTAATATGTGATACCTCGAACAGAGTAGTAGAGATTTCAAGTAAGATGAGGTGAGTTTCAACACTTTGAAAATGAAAAAAGTAAAAAACTCAGCAAAGCTTCATTTTGGAGTGACTAAGAAAGATCCAAAGTTATTTTTTCATTTTTGATGTTTTAAACTTGTTTTATTTACGATTTTTGATTAAAACCATTATTATTCAAAAGAAAATAAATAATATGAATATTCATCCAAAATTGTGAGGCTTCGGAATTACATTATATAGGTCGAATACAAGTCTAGGAAAAATATAAATAGGATTTATAAACATTAGAACGAAATCCTTCACTAAAATGTGATTCCTCGAATAGAGTAGTAGAGATTTCAAACAATATGAGGTGGGTTCTATAATTTTGAAATGTAAAGTGTCAAAACCTCACAAAAGCTTCATTTTGGAGTGACTAAGATAGATCCAAAGTTATTTTTTCATTTTGATGAGTTTACATGCTCTTATAGTCTTCGTGAGTTTACATGCATTTATAGGGTGAAACTCCTGTATCGGACGAAACATTGTGAATATTCCGAAGAGGTGGGCTCTACCTTTTTGTTTTGTGTTCCTATGGGCTATCCAAACACAACCAAGCAAATAGTTCCACATTGCTACCCCTTTTTGACGCCGTTACTGCGTGTTTCCGTATAAGTCCGGTATTTCTCCAGCGGGTCTAGGGTTTCACCGAGAGGGGGGCTACGGAGCGTCTGGATCCCAAAAAAGCTAGGTGGTGCCATACCATGTTAGTATATGTATTTTGTGTGCTCTGGATGTCAAAGGTTTCACTCCGGGGTGTGACCCTCTTCACCGGCATCCACTTATCTCTCGTGAGTTTACATGCGCTTATAGGGTGAAACTCCTGTATCGGACGAAACATTGTGAATCTTCCGAAGAGGTGGGTTCTACCTTTTTGTTTTGTGTTCGTATGGGCTATCCAAAGACAACCAAGCAAATAGTTCCACATTTCTACCCCTTTCGACGTCGTTACTGCGTGTTTCCGTATAAGTCCGGTATTTCTCCAGCGGGTCTAGGGTTTCACCGGGATGGGGGCTACGGAGCGTCTGGATCCCAACACAAGCTAGGGGGTGACATAACATGTTAGTATAGGTGTGTTGTGTGCTTTGGATGTCAAATATTGCACTTGGGTGTGACCCGCTTCACCGGCATCGACTTCTCTCTCATGAGTTTACATGCGCTTATAGGGTGAAACTCCTGTATTGGACAAAAAATTGTGAATCTTCCGAAGAGGTGGGTTCTACATTTTTGTTTTGTGTTCCTATGGGCTATCAAAACACAACCAAGAAAATAGTTCCACATTGCTACCCCCTTTGGACGCTGTTACTCGTGTTTCCATATAAGTCCGGTATTTCTCCAGCGGGTCTAGGCTTTCTCCGGGTGGGGGCTGCAGAGCGTGTGGATCCCAAAACAAGCTAGGGGGTTCAATAAAATCTTATTATAGGTGTGTTGTGTGCTTCTGATGTCAAATATTGCACTCCGGGGTGTGACCCGCTTCACCGGATCCACTTCTCTCTCGTGACTTTATATGCGCTTATAGGGTGAAACTCCTGTATCGGACGAAACATTGTGAATCTTCCGAAGAGGTGGGTTTTACCTTTTTGTTTCGTGTTTCTATGGGCTATCCAAACACAACCAAGCAAATAGTTACACATTTCTACCCCTTTCGAGGCCGTTACCGCGTGTTTTCGTATAAGTCTGGTATTTCTCCAGCGGGTCTAGGGTTTCACCAGGAGGGGGGCTACAGAGCGTCTAGATCCCAACACAAGCTAGGGGGTGCCATAACATGTTAGTATAGGTGTTTTGTGTGCTTTGGATGTCAAATATTGCACTCTGGGGTGTGACCCGCTTCACCAGCATCCACTTCTCTCTCGTGAGTTTACATGCGCTTATAGGGTGAAACTCTTGTATCGGATGAAACATTGTGAATGTTCCGAAGAGGTGGGTTATACCTTTTTGTTTTGTGTTCCTATGGGCTATCCAAACACAACCAAGCAAATAGTTCCACACTGCTACCCCCTTTCGACGCCGTTACCGCGTGTTTCGTATAAGTCCTGTATTTCTCCAGCGGGTCTAGGGTTTCACCGGGAGGGGGGCTACGGAGCGTCTGGATCCCAACACAAGCTAGGGGGTGCCATACCATGTTAGTATAGGTGTGTTTTGTGATTTGGATGTCAAAGATTGCACTCCGGGGTGTGACCAGCTTAACCGGCATCCACTTCTCTCTCGTGAGTTTACATGCGCTTATAGGGTGAAACTCCAGTATCGTACAGAACATTGTGAATCTTCCGAAGAGGTGGGTTATAACTTTTTGTTTTGTGTTCCTATGGGCTATCAAAACACAACCAAACAAATAGTTCCACATTGCTACCCCCTTTCGACGACGTTACCGCGTGTTTCAATATAAGTCCGGTATTTCCCCAGCGGGTCTAGGGTTTAACCGGGAGGGGGGCTACGGAGCGTCTGAATCCCAACACAAGCTAGGGGGTTCCATAAAATGTTATTATAGGTGTTTTGTGTTCTTTGGATGTAAAATATTACACTCCGGGGTGTGACCCGCTTGACCGGCATCCACTTTCTCTCTTGTGAGTTTACATGCGCTTATAGGGTGAAACTCCCGTATCGAACACAACATCTAGAATATTCCGAAGAGGTGGTTTCTACATTTTTGTTTTGTGTTCCTATGGGACATCATAACACAACCAAGCAAATAGTTCCACATTGCTACCCTCTTTCGACGCCGTTACCACGTGTTTCCGTATAAGTCCGGTATTTCTCCAGCAGGTCTAGGGTTTCACCGGGAGGGGGGCTACGGAGCATCTGGATCCCAAAACAAGCTAGGGGGTTCCATACCATGTTAGTATAGGTTTGTTGTGTGCTTTGGATGTCAAAGATTGCACTCCGGGGTGTGACCCGCTTCACCGCATCTACTTCTCTCTCGTGAGTTTACACGCGCTTATAGGGTGAAACTCCCTTATCGGACGAAACATCGGGAATCTTCCGAAGAGGTGGGTTCTACCTTTTTTTTGTGTTCCTATGGGATATCTTAACACAACCAAGCAAATAGTTCCACATTGCTACCCCCTTTCGACGCCGTTACCACGTGTTTTCGTATGAGTCTGGTATTTCTCCAGCGAGTCTAGGGTTTCATCGAGAGGGGGGATACATAGCGTCTGGATCCCAACACAAGCTAGGGGGTGGCCACACTGTACCAACTATCTCTAAAGATGTCTAGAAATGACATGTACGAGTAGTGCAGACAGCACCCGTCTACACTATTGTACGTGCCCTATAAACAGAGGAAACCAGATCCTCTTACTTTGCCCACCTTACGTTCTCTAACTTTCTCCCATGACACGTGGGTCCAGTGTTGAAAGTGCATTTCGTTTTCCCGGTGTTTTGTGTGTTAGTTAACAATACTAAGTACATTATTTATCGAGGTGTTTAGCGTGCAGGTGTTATACTTAACATCGGCATCAATCACCGAAAAGTCGGTGAAGTTTGGCCTGAGAGATTTGGGACAGAACCAAATCGGATTATTTAGAACCGGATTATTCGGAGGAGCCGGATATTCCGGTCTGAAAAATTCTGGACCATTTTCCGGACAGAGATGAGCCGGATTATTCATCTCTGACCGGATATTCCGGTTGTGGAGTTGTTGCTCGAAAATGGCTAAGGACTGGAAGAAAAGCTGACAGAAGCGAGCCGGATTATTTGTACCGGATTATTCCGGAGGAGCCGGAATATCCGGTACAGTTGCATGCGCAGCACAGAAGCGATTCGGATTATTTGAACCAGATTATTCATGGGCAACCGGATAATCCGGTTCAAGTCAACAGGATTCGTGAAGAGAAGCTGACCGGATATTCCGGTCCCAAAATCCTGCACAACGACCAGTTGTGAGGAGGGGGTATAAATACCTCTCCTATTCTTCCCCAAGATCTAGTTCTTCCCCTTAGCATTTATGAGCATTTAAGAACTCACCAAATCCCTCATAACTCCCAATCCCTCCACCCAACCTAGAAGATCTTTGGAGGATTGAAGGAGAAGGCCCCAATCTACATCTTCACCGAGCCGTTCTTCATTTCCCCCTCTCTAGCTTGAAGGATCTTTCCTAGGGTTTCCTCTTGTAGAGAACCTAGGCATCTTGATACTTGTTGGTGATTCAAGAAGAATTGGGAGCCCCCAATTTGGTTGTGGGTGTGTGCCCCAAGTTGTTTGTAAAGGAATCGATCCCCGCCTCAAAGGGGTTCAATAGTGGAAGGTGAACTAGGCCTTTGTGGCGGAGTTCATCGGAGAATAGGGTGAGGCCTTTGTGGCGTTGAGTAGGCCTTCGTGGCGAGCTCACACCCCTCCAACGAGACGTACTCCCCTAAAAAGGAGGAACTCGGGAATACATCGCGTCTCCATGTGCTTCACTTTGGTTACCTCGTTCCCTCACTCTCTTTACTTATCGCTTGCATTGTGTTTATAATTATCCTTGTCATATAGGTAAATTCACCGTAGCCGCATTATCTAGAGAATTTACCTTTGTGTCAAGCCTAAACCAAAAGAAAAATTTAAATTTGTCGTAGCACCTATTCACCCCCCCTCTAGGTGCCCATACTTTACTTTCAATTGGTATCACAGCCTCGGCTCTTCTATCGGGCTTAACCGCCTAAGAGTTTAAGTATGGGAGACGATTTGGATGCCGCAACGTCCGGTGGCAAGGTGACCATGGATGATGTCAATGCTTTGAGAAATTCATTGACCTCATCCATAGACACAAAATTTGATGAGTTGCGTCAACTCATGACACAACTCCTCAAAGCTAAAGGACCGTAGGTAGTCGAATCATCTCTTCCGTAAACTAATCCGGAGGGTGCCAAGAAAGGGGTAGATGGTAATCCACATAAAAATGCTTCCGCCGAACACTCCGCTAAGTCGGGTACGGAAGGAAGTGGAGAATTTCATGCCGTTCCCGGAAGTTATTCTCCCGATCCTCCCATTCCTCATCCTCATATAATCCCTACAGGAGATCCACCTAAAATTGATGCTTTTTCTTTTCCTGAATGGCAATACTACATGGAGACTCACTTGAACTCTTCTTGTATAGATCTTTGGAGGATCACTCGTGACGGATACAAGCCATTTGATCCCAAGAATCTCACAAGAAGAGAAGTCGTAAATTTCCAACTAAACTACACCGCTTTGTCCATTCTTCAACAAGACGTGGGTCCTAACCACATGCCACATCTTCAACATTTCTCCACCGCTAAAGAAACATGGGATGCTCTATTCTTCATGTTCGTGGGGAATGAGAGCATGCAAAGAAATAGATATAACGCCTTGACCAATGAGGCCGAAGGATTTTATATGCGTGATGGAGAAGGTCATGTTGACATGTATCAAAGACTCAAAACTCTTTCCACCGCCTTCTCAAGTGTTGGTGCCACGTATGTTGACGATGTTTGGATCAAGAGAAAGTACATGATTGCCGTAATGCCATTTGAGGGCGTGGATTTGAAGATCATTCAAGGAAGACATGATTTCTCTTCCATGACCTCAACCCAAGTGATGCAAGAAATGTGTTCCTATAAGGTGCAAACCAAGAATGCGCTTGACAACCGTACTAGGACCATTGGAATGCACCAAGGAGCGTCCGTTGCTTTTAAGGCCAAGGCATTGTCAAGAGAGGTTGAGAATGAAGAAGATGGAGAAGAGGCACTGCCTCCCTTGAAGGAACAAGACTATGATCCCGTTCTAAAGGATCTCATTGCTCTCACCGTGCAAAAGTTTTGGAACAATCCACCCAAGGGCAAGAAATTTGTTGAGGAGAAGACCAAGTCTCGTTATGGAAATGATGGGGCTCAAAAAGTGAGGTCTTGCTTCAATTGCCAAGACAAGCATCACTTCATTGTGGAGTGCCCCTATGAGAATAGATAGCTCCATAGTGGCAAGCTCATTCGCAAGGACAAGTCCAAGGTTGAGTACAAGAAACCTCATTTCAAGAAGAAACCTTTCAACAAGAAATCTCCCACCAAGTTTGTGCTCTTGACTCAAGAGGAGTATGATTCCGGGAGTGATGAAGAAGAAGAAACCACAAGTGAAGTGGCCTCTCTAGCTATTGCTTCCATTCCATCATCTTCATCCCTCTTTGAATCCCCCAATGAAAATCTTCCTCAATGTAATGCCAAGTGCTTCATGGCTACGGCCGCGGAGGTATCATCTTCTCCCAACTCTAAGACCCATAGTGAACTAGAAAATCCTGCTAGTTTTAGAGAAGAAGATGAAAGGGTCTCCTTGGACCGTTTTATTTTTAACATGCAAGGGGAGACCAAGAAGTACTTTGAGCATCTCATGAGGCAATTGGGAGAGGCCCAAGAGGCTCTTGAGAAGAAAGGTGAGGTTTAGAGAAGGGATGCGGATAAAATTGCATCCCTCTCAATGACTCTTGAAGAAGAGCATGATGGTAGAGTTTCTCTAGAGGATGAACTTGAATCTATTTAATTAACTCATAATGAACTTGTCTCTAAAATCACTAAGGAACGTGATCTTGCTATTGCAAAATATAAAAAGGCTAAAAAGTATAAAGTCGAGTTTGGGGTTGGTCATGGTAAACTAACCGAGGAGTTTGAAAAGCTCACCAAGTTTCACAAAGCTTTGGAAAGACAACACTCATCCCTCAAAGAGTTGCATGAACAACTTCAAACTCAACTTACTCAACCTAACAATCTTAGCACCTCTACTTCTTCTTTTGATCATGCAAATATTATTGAAAAAAATTCTAGGTTGAAGAATGAGCTAGCAAGGCTCAAGGGCAAAGGCCCTCAAGTTGAGAAGGTTGTGGTTCCTACCCCACAAGTGGTTGACCCTTGCTCTAATGTGGTCATTGCTAGACCACAATTGAGTGCTCCAAGGCAACAAGTGGGTAAGCAAGGTCTTGGCTATGTAGCCAAGAAGAAGAACAAGAAGAAGAAGAAGAAGAACAACAACAACAACAACAACAACAACAACAACAACAACAACAAGAAGAAGAACCAAAATGGTGCTTCGGGTGGTATTGTCATTAGGGACAACACTACTCGTAGCACACCCGCCCAAGCAAACAATGTTGCCTCGAGTAGTAGTGTCATGAGGGACAACACTACTCGTAGCACCTCTGCAGGAACTAACAATCCACACCATTTCTTATATGTTGATTATTATGGTGTTGTGCAAGCTAAATATGTTGCTCCTATTGAGGGTTTCATTGACTATACTATTTGGGTTCCAAAGACCCTTGTTGCTAACATGAAGGGACCCATCTCGGGTCCTAACTCTAGTCAATGATCTCTTGCAGGGCTGTGCTTCCGGTGGGGTTAAATGGATACTTGATAGTGGATGCACTAGCCATATGACGGGAAGCAAGGAACTTGTGACGGAGTTGCACCCAAATGACATACAAGCAACCGTATCTTATGGAGACTTGTCCTCGTCTAAGGTATCCGGGTTCGGCAAGGTTGTGGTGGCTCCCGATATCACTATCGTGAACGTCATGCTTGTCGAATCGCTTGGTTACAATTTAATTTCCGTCCGCTCTCTTGGAAAGATGGGTTTCTCCGTCTTTTTTATGGTGATATTGTGGTCCTTTTGAGGAGCAAGACTCTTGACGTTGCTCACGTGGGACATGTTGAAAATGAGTTGTTCGTGGTGGACTTTTCAAAGTCAACCAACTCTCAAGCAATGTGTCTTTTCGGGAAGGCGGACGTAGGATGGTTGTGGCATCGCCGCTTGTCCCATGTCAACATGAGAACTTTGCAAAGTCTTAACAAAGGTGGCCTTATTGTCGGACTAAAAGAAAATGTTTCCTTTTCAAAGGACCGCGTTTGTAGGTCGTGTGTTGAAGGAAAGATGCATGACAAGGTGCACAAGGCCAGGACTATTATTTCATCAAAGAGGATCTTGGAGCTTCTCCATGTTGATCTCTTTGGTGCCGTGCCCGAGGCTAGTATTGGCGGCAAGAAGTATTGCTTGGTGATTGTCGATGATTATTCAAGATACACTTGGGTTTATTTCTTAAAGTGCAAGAGTGAGACTCAACAAACCATCATCGACTTCTCCAACCAAGTACAATGTCAACACAATGTGCAAATCATGGCTATTAGGAGTGATAATGGTTCGGAGTTCAAGAACTATACATTGAATGAATTCCTTAGTGAAGAAGGCATTCGTCATCAATACTCCGCCACTTACACTCCTCAACAAAATGGTGTTGCCGAAAGGAAGAATCACACTCTCTTGGATATGGCAAGGACCATGTTGGCGGAGTACACTTCTCCCCAATATTTATGGGCCGAGGCCATATCCACCGCATGCCACTCCACCAACCGCCTCTACATCCGCAAAGGTTTGGACAAGACTCCATAAGAGATCCTCACCGGTAACAATCCCAACGTCTCCTACTTCCGTGTATTCGGTTGTAAGTGTTTTTATTTGATCAAGGGTGTTAGGTTGTCTAAATTTGAATCCAAAACTATTGAGGGTATATTTGTTGGTTACGGTGCCAAATCCCATACTTATAGAGTCTATGACAAAGCCTCACGGATTGTCATAGAATCTTGTAGTATGGCTTTCGAGGAAGATGATGCCTCCCAAGTGGCGCAATTTTATGTTTCTAATGTAGATGTTGAAATACCTCAAGAAGCCATAGGAAGGATGGGTGTGGGATTTTTCCGCCCCATTGAGGGACACCTTATGGCGACTCGAGAAGGACTATGATCTACACAAGTGGAGCCCTCCTATACAATAGAAGAACAAGCCAAGGAGCCAACTATTACACCTAACCAAGAACATGTTCAAGACCCTCCTCTCATTGACCAAGTGACTCCGCAAGTCGTACCCACTCCTCTCACTAATGCGAGTCAAGGTCAAGGCCAAGATCAACCATCCTCTTCATCCTCTCCTCAAGTTGAAGCAAGTGTTGAAGATATTGTTGTTGATGATGATGATGATGATCAAGGCCAAGTTGGTCAAGATGGGGACCCAAATGATCAAGATGATCAAGTGATCCCTCCTCGCAATAATGAGGAGATCGAAGACCGTCGTGTCGAAAGGGTAAGAAGAGCTTTGAAGCATATTGATGCCCAAGACAACAAGGTCTTGGAGGATATTCAAGCTAGAAGATCCACAAGAAAGAAATTGGCAAACTTTAGTGAACATCAAGCTCATATCTCTATGGTGGAACCAAACAAAGTGTTTGAATCTCTTCAGCACTTCGATTGGGTTGAAGCAATGCATGATGAGCTCCATAACTTTGAGCGCAACAAGGTTTGGAGATTGGTTGATAAGCCCAAAGATTGCCATAATGTTATTGGCACTAAGTGGATTTTCAAGAACAAGCAAGATGAGCATGGAATTGTCATAAGGAACAAGGCTAGATTGGTTGCTCAAGGCTACACTCAAGTTCAAGGCATTGACTTTGATGAAACCTACGCACCCGTGGCTCGCCTTGAGTCCATCCGTATCCTCCTTGCTTATGCTTCTTCTCACAATTTCAAATTGCAACAAATGGATGTGAAAAGTGCTTTCTTGAATGGTCCACTAAAAGAGGAAGTATATGTGAAGCAACCTCCCGGGTTCGAGAATCTCAACTTTCCTAACCATGTCTACAAACTTGACAAAGCTCTCTATGGTCTGAAACAAGCACCTCGTGCTTGGTATGAGCACCTTAGAGAATTGTTGGATGACCGTGGTTTCGAAGTTGGGAAGATCGACCCCACTCTCTTCACCAAGAGAGTAAAGGGAGAACTTTTCATATGCCAACTCTATGTGGACGATATCATCTTTGGCTCAACTAACCAAGCTTTCAATAATGAGTTCTCTAAGCTTATGACTGACAGGTTCGAGATGTCTATGATGGGAGAACTTAAATTCTTCCTTGGCTTTCAGATCAAGCAATTGGCTCGTGGGACTTTCATTTCTCAAACCAAGTATACCCAAGATTGATCAAGAGGTTTAACTTCCAAGATGCAAATATCAAGACCTCTCCTATGAAAGTTAAGTGCCACCTATCATGTAATCCAAAGGGTGATTGGTTCTTTGCTCTATATTTGTGCATCTAGGCCCGATATCTTTTTGAGTGTAGGCGTGTGTGCAAGGTATCAAGCGGCCCCTAAGGATAGCCATTTGATGGCGGTCCATAGGATCTTTCGTTATTTGGTTCATACCCCAAGATTTGGTTTTTGGTACGCAAAGGGGGCACAATTTTCTCTCAATGGCTACACGGATTCCGATTGGACGGGTGATCAAGATGATAGGAAGTCTACTTCCGGGGCTTGCCAATTTCTTGGTAGGTCCCTAGCGAGTTGGTCCTCCAAGAAGAAAAATTGCATATCACTCTCCACCGTCGAAGCCGAGTATGTTGCCGCCGCAAGTGCATGCACTCAATTGTTATGGATAAGACAAACTCTCAAGGAATATGGAGCTCATTTGGATAAGGTGCCTCTTTTGTGTGACAATAAAAGTGCCATCAAGATTTCATACAATCCGGTGCAACTTACAAGAACGAAGCACATTGAGATTCGCCACCACTTCATCCGTGACCATGTGGCAAGAGGGGATATTGCACTATCTTATGTGCCCACCAAGGAAAATATTGCGGATATTTTCACAAAGCCACTTGATGATGCAAGATTCTTGTTCTTGAGGAATGAACTAAATGTGATTGATTCAAGGAGTTTGACTTGAATATCTTGCACACACCCCTATAGATGAAACGTGTTCGAGTTTAGGTGTAGGCATAGACATAGGGGGAGTGTTATCCTAACACATTGGGTTCTCCCTCCCCCCATTATGCCCATAGCAAATATTCATTGCGATCTCTCTTTTTCTAATGTTGAAATGTGAGCTTCAATGTAGAGAATTGGTAATGCACCCAAGATACATCTTCGCGGTTGCATACCATGATCTCTTACATGGTGGCCTAGGCCACCAACCTCTTCGTTTCGAAGAGTTGGATCTTGGTTGGGTTTTAGTTGATATTTCATTGCATTTCTTGTTTTCTCCCTTCTAAGTGTTTTTTCGTAGGAAAATCTCACTCAATTGGTCTTTTGTTTGTTTGATTCTTGCTTTTGAGAGGGATAAGTACTACTTTCAGTTTGGTGTTTATATCCTAAGCCATTCTATCAAAAAGCCATCTTCTTCTAGCACTTGTGTCATTCCATTGAAACGAGAAAATTTCGGGTCAGCAGGCAGCCGGAATTTCCGGTCCAGTTTTGGACCGGAATATCCGGTCTAGCGAAAATCACATAACCAGGAGACGAACGAGGAAGGGGAAGTTCGTGTCTTTTCTTCCCCAACTCCTCTCCTCCACCTCCAAACGCCGCCGCACTGATTCTTGGCCTCCCGGGTTGTTTCCTCCGCGGGATCTTCAAGCTTTGGCCCAGATCTCGTTCCCCTCGTCCTCGGGAGCGTTTCCATCCAAGCATCTTTGTCCATGGATACGGGTAAAGTTCAATCTCGTTGAATCTTGTTGCTATAACCATACCACTCCATGTATTTGTGTTTTTGTTGACAATGCTTGGTAGAAATTGTTCCTTAGGGGTCCCTTTGCATGCTAGATACAATAGACTAGATTCACATGTCACCGATCTACTTTTGAAGTCTAGATTAAGATTGATTTTGTGTTGTTTTCGCACAACCGTAATATCCGGTCCACAGTTGAACCGGAATATCCGGGTCCACCGGAATATCCGGTTCAGTTTCGAACCGGAATATCCAGCTCTGTGCAGTACCGTTTGAGAACAACCCAAAAATCATCCTTGCTAGATTTCTGCTTGGATTAATACCTGGAATCTTTTCTATTGTTTTTATGCATGATTCATCCGTTGCTTGACATTCGTGCACTCATCCCTATTGCTCTCCTACTATTGTCTTGTTTCACAGGTGGTTCTGAATGGCGTTCTAGCAAGCGCCCCAAGAAGCAGGTTTCATCTAAGCCTAAGAGGAAGGCTCGGCCCAACTATAAGACCGATATCTCTGTTCCGGATTTCTCTGTGCTTAGGCAGAAGGATGTCTACCTTGCTCCTCGTGATGTTGTTTGTGATCCTCGGTTCTGGAACTTGGTGCAGTCATACATATATGCTGATATCTAGTGTGACTTCCGTTTCCCTATCCGAGAGATGCACCCATTTGACTTTGCTTCTATCAAGGAGAAGGAGAAGTTTGCTGATGCCGCGAGTATTGTTGAGCGGTTTGGGATCGTGAAGCTCATGGAGACCAAGTGCAACTACAACACCCATCTCGTCATGTAGTTCATGTCTACTATGGTCTCCAGTAAGGGTCAGGTTTGCTGTCTCAAGTGGATGACTGAGTCCACTCCTTGTGAGGTTACATTCCCCAGATTTGCTCGTCTTCTTTCATACTCTTTCAGCTCTCACCCTCCAGTTGGTTGCCGTGTGCATGAGGTGGATATGCCTCGGAGGGAGGTGGTCATGGCTGAGTTATATGCTCCTGGATTTACTGTTGGGGGCAATGAGGGAATTCTTCCCCTCTATGATCAGCTGGTGCGTATCTTCAGATCCTTCTTGGTGCCGAGTGGAGGTAATAATGATGCTCTCACCACTCCTTTATGCAACCTTCTTATTCTGGCTAAGGAGTGCATGGCCGATGAGGATCCGACTGCTTCATACTATGTGGATGTTATGGACATCATATTTCACGAGCTATACACTGCTATGGTTGGTGGAAACACCATCCCCTATGGTCCTTATATCATGATGCTCATCAAGCATGGGATGCAGAAGGAGTTTGAGGAGCTACCTATGGTTGAGCACAAGGTCAAGAAGCTCTACATCAAGAGGAAGAAGAAGACCACTCCTGCTGCTCAGGATGCTTCTTTTGAGGGTGGTTCCTCTATGGGAGGCCCATCCTCTAGTGCTCAGCCTGCGTTCACTCCTGATTCTAGCACTATGCGCCATGTCAGGAAGCTCTCCTGGTTTCAGCGCAATGTGCTTTGCATGAAGGTGGACATCCACAAGGAGCAATACAGGGCCTATTGCAGAGACACACCCATGGCTAGCACCCAGAGTCAGATTCTTCACCACGTGAGTGGTGCTACTGGTGATCTGCCTACTCCTCTTGTTGCTCAGTCCTACACTACCTGGTCAGCAGATGATCGCACTCCTTGGGAGCGCATTGAGGAGGCTCTCCGAGTCACACAGGCTTCCACCTCCAGGACTGCTGATGATGATGGCGAGGAGGATGATGATGAGGACGGAGATGATGAGTTTGAGGCACAGGGAGAGTCTGAGACGTCTGCTGGCGAGTCCTCTGAGCACTCTGATGCTTAGACCGTGTTTGGGACGTTAGCTTAGTTATTTCTCTCCTTTTTGGTGTCTCGATGCCAAAGGGGGGAAGTAGTTACTAGACTACGGGATTTGCATGGGTTCGGGCACAAGCGTAGAGCTTGTGTCCATTTAGTTTCTTCTTTTTCGTGAACCTTGTCCGTTTATTGTCTCGTTTAAAACTACGTGTGTTATTGTGTGTGAGAATATGTTGGTTATGCTGGATATTATCATGGATTATCTATGTTGGTGGCTATATGGTTATCTATCTTATATGTTGAGGATATTATCTATTGTTGTGCTTGGTTATTATTGGTTATCTTATCTTCGCACAAGGTATATACTTCTATCTTATTCTCAACCTATTGGTGATATTGTTACTTCGGCATGTTTGCTACTTGTTGGAAATTACTCCCCGTATATCATTGCATCTATTTGCATTTCAGGCAAACAAAAGATATGCATAGAGATAGGGGGAGACATTTCCATTTTGTTTCAAGCATGTTCTAGTCAAGGTTTTATTGCAAATCTTAGTATTGTCATCTAACACCAAAAAGGGGGAGATTGAAAGTGCATTTCGTTTTCCCGGTGTTTTGTGTGTTAGTTAACAATACTAAGTACATTATTTATCGAGGTATTTAGCGTGCAGGTGTTATACTTAACATCGGCATTGATCGCCGAAAAGTCGGTGAAGTTTGGCCTGAGAGATTTGGGACAGAACCAAACCAGATTATTTGGAACCGGATTATTCCGGAGGATCCGGAATATCCGGTACAGTTTCCTGCGCAGCACAGAAGCGAGCCGGATTATTTGAACCAGATTATTCATGGGCAACCGGATAATCCGGTTCAAGTCAACAGGATTCGTGAAGAGAAGCTGACCGGATATTCAGGTCCAAACTTGGACCGGATATTCCGGTCGCAAAATCCTACACAATGACTAGTTGTGAGGAGGGGGTATGAATACCCCTCCTCTTCTTCCCCAAGATCTAGTTCTTCCCCTTAGCATTTATGAGCATTTAAGAACTCACCAAATCCCTCATAACTCCCAATCCCTCCACTCAACCTAGAAGATCTTTCGAGGACTGAAGGAGAAGGCCCCGATCTACATCTTCACCGAGCCGTTCTTCATTTCCCCCTCTCTAGCTTGAGGGATCTAGCCTAGGGTTTCCTCTTGTGGAGAACCTAGGCATCTTGATACTTGTTGGTGATTCAAGAAGAATTGGGAGCCCCCAATTTGGTTGTGGGTGTGTGCCCCAAGTTGTTTGTAAAGGACTCGATCCCCGCCTCAAAGAGGTTCAATAGTGGAAGGTGAACTAGGCCTTTGTGGCGGAGTTCATTGGAGAATAGGGTGAGGCCTTTGTGGCGTTGAGTAGGCCTTCGTGGAGAGCTCACACCCCTCCAACGAGACGTACTCCCCTAAAAAGGAGGAACTCGGGAATACATCGCGTCTTCGTGTGCTTCACTTTGGTTACCTCGTTCCCTCACTCTCTTTACTTATCGCTTGCATTGTGTTTATCATTATCCTTGTCATATAGGTAAATTCATCGTAGCCGCATTATCTAGAGAATTTACCTTTGTGTCAAGCCTAAACCAAAAGAAAAATTAAAATTGATCGTAGCACCTATTCACCCCCCCTCTAGGTGCCCATACTTTACTTTAAAGTGTGTGATGGGCTCCATTTGTCAGTGACCTAAAGTCAGTGGGTCCCGTTCCCGCACTGAGAAGCGCTCGTCTCAGCGCCTGCAGGCCGTTGCCGCCGTAGTTTGCATGCATGGGATCGATCTGCACCGTTCCTTACGATCAAACGATTGAAAATAATGCGGTGCACGGACTGGGTGTTTTGTCTCAATGTAACTGCATGCAACAACGGACACTGTCTAGTGGGGCCCCGTTCACCAGCCCGGTGCATGCAGACCTCGACGCAGCCCTGCACACCTCGTTTTTCAGGGTAAACAACGTCGGAGATGAAGAAAAGAGTAAACGTCACGTCGCATTTGCAGCCCTGCACGCATCGTTTCGGAAACACGAGTCGCGTCACATTTGCATCCCTCCACGCCTCGTTTTCAAAAGATACGCATCAATGCACGCAGCGAGGCAGGATTTGGCGTGAGACTTTGGATTTCATCTCTTCACCTCTCTAATACATGCATGCAATGTCGCATCACTTTGAATTCCTAATGCACACGCTCGTACCACTAGCTGTCCTACGCCTACGCCTAATGCACACACCGCTTTGACCATGCATCGCCTGTTCTACACTGCATCCGACGTTTTCACACAGTTGCTTCATCTACCCTAATTAATTCACGTCTCATCGTGTCTTTAAATAGCCCGTTTCATTTCTCCTCCATCTTCTCATCCCTCTCCAGCCCCTTTGCCTTCTCATTTCAGCCCCGAGCACCATCCACCATGTCTTCATACTCTCTCCCTTCAAGCCCCGAGTCCGTCAGCGACGAGGACAACCATCCCAAGGCTCGGCCTTGGTACGAGGCCGATTGGACGCCGGAGGATACGGGCATCGTGCCCGTCGAATCTCCCAAACGGGAGCGCTCGCCGTCGCCCCCTTCATCCACCACCCGACCCCGTCCGCGTCGAGCGCACCGAGAACCTCTCCCCCAAGAAGAAGAACCGCCGCCTAAAGAAGGAGATGAGGCTGGAGAAGAAGGAGATGGAGGCGGAGGAGAAGAAGGAGGACAAGGCGGAGGCGGAGGCTATCCGGCGCCGCATCAAGGGATCCCGTGAGAGCTCGAAGGAGAGGATGCGGGAGGAGAACCGCTGGGCCCGGGCCAAGCAGGAGACGGCGACCAGGGCGGCGGAGTGGAGGAAGTAGGCCAACCCATGGCGGTTGGCCAGAGGGCGGGAAGGGCCCGCATGCAGACCGCGGGCAGTTAGGGCTAGGGCCCCTTTTTTATGTTTAATATATGTAATGTCCGTTGGACCCCACTAAATCTATGTAAAGTGGGGCCAATGATTATTCTTTCTAATATATATATATATAAAGTTATGTTAATTATATTTGTCCAAATGTACCCGATGTTTAAATTATATTTGTCCGAATGTTTAAATTATATTTGTCCAAATGTTTAAATTATATTTGTCCAAATGTTTAAATTATATTTGTCCAATGTTTAAATTATTTTTGTCCACTGTTTGTCCATGTTAGTAAACATTGGGCCTCCTTTAACATTGGGCCTGTCTAGGTTTTAGATGAGTCTGCCCTTTTATTCTGAACTGAACCTGAACTGAACTGAACACCGAACACTGAACACGTACTAAACACTAAACTGAACATACGAACTGAAACAAACCAAATCAGGGCTGTATTCCCGACGCATTTATTCCATGTTTTAGCCATACACAAATTGACCATGTCAAGCTAACTACAACACTAACTACATTATTTTTGACTAATGATAAGCAAATACACAACTCCAAGAACAATTGCACATAAATAAAAAATTGCAGCCAGCAGATTGCTCTCTTCTTTAGATCGACAAGCTTCTCCAGCTGTTTGGTCATCTTCTTCAACTCGCCCTTCTGCACCCCATTGTGCACCGTAGCAGATCCCAATTGCTCCACCACCGGTATCAAATTAGGCACCTTTTTTTGTCCTCCTTTTGAATCCTCTTTATGTAATCCTCAAGCCACTCGAAATGGTCACATGGAAGAAGATCCTGCAAATACGAAAACCCAAATCGGATGAAAACCCAAATGGGCTGAAAATTGAGGAAAAATAAAACGAAATTGACAGGGGGGAACACATATCTCACCTCCCCAAGCTGTTCTTTGCTCTCGCATTTCACATACTCGCGCCCTTTGTTGCCGTTCTTATCTCTCGTGGTGACCCGCCGCTGCAGGGACGCCGTCCGTGGACAGTCGGGGCACCTTCCCAGCGGAACTGGCCCGAAGCGCGGCCATTTAGAGTGGGATTCGGAAGCAGAGGTCGACGACATGCCGCCGGAGAAGAAGGGGACGCGCTGCCGGAGAAGAAGCGGATCTCTCCGTTGCTCGGCTGATTTTCCTGCTCACCGCCGCGAGCTCTGGGGACGCGCTCCGCCTCTTTTAAACCGCTGGCCGCAAGCGACCGGTCAACAGTTGGGTCCAACAAGCCGCGCCAACAGTCAACAGCTGGGTCCCACAATGCGCGCCA
Source organism: Alopecurus myosuroides (assembly GCA_028641055.1). Classification (NCBI taxonomy): domain Eukaryota; kingdom Viridiplantae; phylum Streptophyta; class Magnoliopsida; order Poales; family Poaceae; genus Alopecurus; species Alopecurus myosuroides. The sequence continues at coordinate 118,554,026 of CM054059.1, forward strand.
ACGGTTCTATGTTGGGTCCCACAAGTCAGCATCCTAACGGCGGCAGAAAGTTACGGTGGGAGCAGCAGAACGAATCCTTGCGCATAGACTAGGGGCAAAACTAAGCACGATTCGGCGCTAGTGGCAAATTTGAGGTCGTGGTACCAACTGAGTGCAGCCTGATAAATAACCCTATAAAAATAGGATCATGCATTCTTCTGAGAATAGGTGGTAATATGATAGGGTTTTTTCAAATAGTTCGTTATGAAATACTGCAAAGAATATGAGCAAGTGATGAACTTGCATGAGATAGAGATAATGACAATAATAATCCATGTCTTTGGGTTCGAGGGTTGTCGTGGGATAAACACGGCAGACGTTACCAGGGGTAACTTGTCTTGGGGCAAATCGACTCTGGTGTTTGGGAGAGGGTTTAGCTCACGTAGAGAAATCGCGAGATCTGAAAGATAGAAAAGTAGTCTCGGTAAGGACTACATAAAATATTGGTAGTATGATACATGCATAGTAATGATATGCATCGCAAAATACCCTGGAAAATACCCCAACTTACAAGTGTAAGCTATGATCGATACGATACTAAGATCACATAGGTTTTAAGTGAGTTGTTTCATTACTTGTGGTGATGTTGTCATTCACTTTTTTTAGACTTATATGTGTTTCACTTTTATTTAACAAACAATGATTATCATTTTTAGGTAGAAGTGGTATCACATGGGTAGGCCATAAGACAATAACACATGAAAATCAACTATTGAAAAATAACAGACATATTTTGTTTTATGTTCAAAAGTGTAGAGGTAATGACACAGAGTTTAGTTGAAGATGATGAACTAATACAACTAACTCTATCATCACATAACTTTCTAATGAGTATGATGATAGGTTTAGTAGGTGTGAAAACATGCGGGTTTTATTAATAAGGAAAATTATATTGTGTTAGTTATTTCTTGTTATATTGGAACATAAGAGAATCTCATTATACTTTAAGAAACAAGTTTATAAGTTAAACAAAAAAAGATTATGTTTTAGATATTTGAATTGGAAATGCTTTTCTCGTTAATTTGATATAACATTTGAAGTTTTCAGAAAAGATTTGAATCAGTTATTCATTTATTAATTTTAAATGATTAAATTACTAGGCACAATATTGGACACATGAAAACTTGTTCAATTGACTTTGAGAATATCAAAGATGAGTTGCATATTTCATTTGGAGAATTTTGGTAAATAACTTGTAGTTTTCTGATTATGAATTATTTATTATTTTTCTCAATTATTAAATGATTTATATTAAATTAAAAAAATGTTCAAATTTAAACTTTATCAAACATCATTGAAAACTTGATAAAACGTAGATTATATTTTTCTGATTAATTTGGTATTTTATTTATATATTTCTGAGTTATAGAATTAAAATTATTGAATGAATAAATTTTAATTATTTTCTGCCAATATTCAATTGACAAGTGGGTCCCACCTGTCATATTCGTTTTAAATCAAAAATTAACAGAAAATATAAAGAAAAGGGATCATGACGTCATGATGACATCATGACTGTGTCATCATAGGAGGGGTTTCCCTCTGTTGATCTCTAATCCGAAGCTTGTCTTTGAATTGATCCGAGCAATCGGTACTGGGAGATAGAGGAGAGTAAGGCAGACCTAACGGTGGTGGTGGAACGACCTATTGGTCACTGGAGACTCGCCGGCATGCAGTTTCGCGGCGACCAGCAACCGAGCACGACAGTCTAGGTGATTACGGGCACGAAACCCAAAGGGGAGCACCCCTAGATGCGCAAGCTCACCAGGAGCACGTAGAGACGGCCGGTGAGGCAAGGAGAGGAGTAATTTGGCAGCGGCAAGATCTTCTCCGCGGTTGCCAAAGATGAACAAGATGGATCGATTCATCCGTTTCCAGGCTTCCCAGCAAACGAGGCTTGGTAGAGATGTAGAGGATGGCAAGGCGGAGCTCGTGGTGGTCTGAGCTTCTCTGGGGACGGCCGGAGTCAACAACGGTGAGTCATGGTCATACGGGATAGGGTTTCCCTTTTGGGTTCTCACCCATGGAAGATACAAAGAGAGACATGAATGGGAGGCACAAGAGGGAGACAGAGATCGATGCGGACGGCTTCTAGGCCTTATCCCGATGAGCAGGCAAGCAGAGAGGAGGTGGCAACGGTGATGCCATGGTGGCGTTTCTCCTCTGCATTCTGATAGAGGAAGAAGAAAGAGAAAAGAAAGGACACATTACAATAACCCCCTAAATTTTTTAAGTTTTCCATATAGGTCCTTCTATTTACAAGAAACACTATTTTCAGGACATTTCTGTAAACATAAAAAATAATAATAATCAGTTTTGAAATCCTTATTAAATTTCCAAGCTCACCATGTTTTCCTTATTCAATTTTTAACAAGATTTCAACTTTTACTTAGGGTGCTCAATTGAGTTGTTTTTTGTTATTATCTCTCTATTTAATTTTAATTGGCTTTAACATTATCATAGACATGATTATCATAAGCACTCAACAAACATGTGGTTTAACAAAGTGGTATAACTTAGTTGAACAATTTAGATACCATTCCTTTTAGAAAATAATTTTGGTAACACTACCTAGTATTGTTTTATGTATTAAGGAAAATTCACCAACTATGGAATATCACTCCAAGTCATACCATATGATTTTAAATTGGTGAAGGGACTTGTTTCATTTTAAGTGGCTTTGTTATTTTCATATCTAAGGTTCTTATCAAGTCTGATGGAAATTTCCTTATATTGTGTGTAAGCCATGTTTGTTGGTTGTAGTACTTGATCATATGGAAAATATGAGTGGCTTTGGAATCTCATTTGTTTGTTTCCACATAGGTTCCACTATGGATGTTATCCCATGTTTGTTTTAGAAACATGTGATCATTCGCATGGTTATGTGTAGATGTATTTATGTTGTTATTTGTTAGTCTTATGTATGAAAATTATCTGGAAAACAAGGTAGTTATCTTGTTTCCACCTACCTCAACCTATCACAAGACATCTGGATGCAATGTCTTGTTATTATTTCTTACTGGATACTTGTTTCCACTTAAGATATTTATTATATGTTCCTCATCTCTGAGGATATTGACAAGGCATAGAGGTTATTAGTTCTCTAATATTTCTTAATGATTCACTGGACAATTTCTTATGCTTCCTTACTTAGGTAGTGTTGGTTCTTGTGGTCTTCTGTCGCATGCAATATCCTTCTCTCTAGTTGCTACTTGTCTTCAGGTACTGCCTTTTTCACTTGTAAGTAATATCATCTCTTGGATTCCATTTTCAACTGCCTCGCCCTTGTGGTGAAGACAACCAATTACTCCAAGCAAAGATTTTACTTAGACGATTATAATGTTGTTTCTTGTTTCCTCGATGTTATTATTTCCCTTGGTTGATTGTAAAAGGAATGTAGATGTAGTTTATGACATCAATTTTCCCTAGCCATATAAGAAGAATTTGTTAACAAGGTAGCTAGTCTTGTCTCCAAATTACTACTCATATACAATAGGCTGAGATGTACCATGTAATTCAATCTTCTGTTTATTTGTGTATGACACTCAATTATTTGAATATACAAAAGTAATCTGTTAACAAGGTATAGAAAATTGTTACCAAATTACTTCTATATAGCACTAACATTGGAGTATCACACTATTTCAAGAGGAGTTAATAAGATCATATCAGGATATAAGAGTTTCCAAATACTCTTATAGTAGATTGGAGTAGCACTTCTAGAACACTCTAAATAATCTTCTTGAAGATCTTGTTGTGGTAGTTCCTCTTTTCTTGTTGGTTGCTTCTCTTGCAGAATGACTTAGAGAAGATTGGAAGCTAATAAGATGAGATGATCTAGACAAAGTAATAAGATCTAGATTAAGAATTAGTTAAGCTTTTATTTTACTTCCATATACTTCTTATTTTATTTCCCTTGAGATATATGCTTATTTCATACATGATTGGTTTTGCTTAACTATCAATTCAATTTCTCTAATAGAGGTTTTACTTGTTGCTATTCATTAGTTGTGTCCAGAGATACTTTAATTGTTGAATTTGATTTGAATAGAATTATGGAATGCTTATAGAATGATGAATTAATAGTAAGTTGATCAAATGGTTCATTGATGTGTTGAAATTTCATATGCTCACTTTTATAAGATGATTAAAACAAGGAGCATGTGAAGATTGTTGGGATTTAATGATTTAAGTCAAAGTTGTTAGTTGATTTCTAAGGGTCTCATTTTTATTCTTTCTATTCTTCATTTGTAATCATGATGTAGACATAGAGGTTTGGAAAGATCATAGGTAATGATCATGGTTTAATAGTAGTTTAATAATATTGATTTCTTCTTTTAAATGTTTCCCTTCTTATTGATGAGATGTGTACATATTCCATAAATATGTTATTAATGATATTTAAGTCATTTCCCACTTGTGGGTTTTGAGTTAAGACTTGTGGGTATCAGTTGTGTTCTATTGAACCTTTGTGATTTACTTGTGAAGCTTCACTTAATAGTTATTAGATAATTTAGAAAGATGTTGTGTGAATGGTTGATAACTTAAAGAGTTCATGATTAGATGACATAATGTTTCTACTTATGAGATGGTTCACTTGTACATTACTATCTTGTGGAAGTGTGATCATCAGCTATGTGATTTGGTTACTCACCCCTCTTTGAGTTCTAGATACATAGTGAATTATCCCAAGTCACTTATAGACTTGTGGTTATGGTTGTTGAGAGTTTGTGTTGGTCACAACCAATTTATGTTTTGTGTAATCAGATGATTTGGTTTGTAGAGATACTATGTTATAAAGATCACTCCAAATGTACTCCTGACCAGATGATCTAAACCTATTTCATCACGTCAAGTTAAACATTGTCACTTTGATTCGTTTAAACTTTCACGCTAAAATTTCCCGTCTTTTTAGATGCATGCTATGCAAATGCACATATTATATTTAGATCATTATAACCTCCCAAACAATGGGATGTTACAATATCTCCCCCTTAACAAGAACTTTGTCCCAAATTTCAACCTTTCTCACGTAAAAATAGGTAGAGAGAACTTATGTAGACCGTTGAATCATCACAACTGTTTTCTTATGTTGGCCTTGGCATGTGTAGCCTCTTGTCTTGATTGTTCACCTTCCATTGTCTTGCATGATAATCTAATACTATGCATGTTATTATGACAAATGTGTTTTGTTACTATACCTTCCTAATGGTCTCACAAAGAGCACGTGGTATTTCCACCATATAGTGGATACCAAATTTCATTCCCCGATGAATTAATAGATATGGTTTTCTACCTGTCACAACTTTCTGAAGAACATTTGGTATATCCACCGGGTCATGAATAACCGATAAGATTCTTCTGGTACACTAGATATTGTCTAAGGTTAGGATTCCATTTGGTTCGATCTAATGATCTCAAGAGAAAGATTTCTCAAAGAAACTTGTACAACATAGTGTGCATTGATTTAGACTCATCTATTTGGTGATAATATCTTCGAGTTTCCTTGAGTTTTAACTTTTTCCTACAGGTGACTATAACCTATTCCACTGGTTCCTTCCTATGGTCCTTCTACATCTTTGGGTCTTGACATCTACGGGAAGACTCTATAATTTGATTTATCAACTTCTACCGATTGTCTTCCCGGATATAGCTACTCATGTGATATTCTTCGCATCACTTGTGGTAGATCTCCATATGTTTATGTAGTATAATTCCAACTCCAAGCAAGATGTGGAATGTGGTCCATTCCCATTAGTGGCTTCATTGTCTACTGCCTTCTTGACTTTCTGGTCTTCTATAGCTTTGGTGGTTACTTCCATCAGTTCATATTTTAGACCGCTCTCATACTAATCCTATACCCTCTAGACCAGTAACATCAAGAAAGAACTCAGTGTTTGCACATGCATTTGCACATCAAGTTCCATCTTCATGTACAGATCTAGTCAATCAGAAATCCAAATAAGATCCAATATATCCCAAGTACAGTTATCACTCATGCATCAAAAGCCCATGAAATAGTAGTACTTTGAGTAAAACATCTCAAGTACCAAGGCTCTTAAATTCTATACACTACAAGTAGGTATATAGTACCTTATAGTCCTATTCTACACAATCACTCTTTGACTTGATAATTACTCCAATTGCATGCCTTACTGCAATGGAATAAATCAAGACAAAATGACCCTATAGTAGTTGTTGTCTAACTTGGTTCCATATAGGACTAAGTACCATGTCAATTTAAGTACTTTCACTTGATTACTATAAGCTTCTCATGGCATTTTTTGGTCCTTCATGTTGTTGATCACATCGTAGGAGTAGTAATGTAGCTTCCATCAATGCGTATGCCTTCTCTTAATTCTATACTATACTATAATGATTCACCTCTAGACTTGATAACTAAGGATATGGTATATACCCCATAGTTACCATGGTTTAATTAATCTTTATGACTATCAATCATTCCTTATTGATGACTACTAAACTTACTCTATACCATGTTCTACTCCATTCTATGCACTCATACAATGGGTAATCATCATTATGACTTAACTGTCTCTGACTATGTGAGATCACTTTTTCTTCATAAGTTGATACATGCTAGACTTCTAACTATTCATACCTAGGCATACGGAAAATAGATAAGTAGTTTTACTCCAGTTAAGTAAGAAATTCTATACAAGTATGATCGTACTATTCTCAAGTGAATGATTATCATAGTTGTAGGAAATGTGGTTTAGATAAGATGGCTTCCTATAGTATTTACCAACCTACAGATCTCCTAAAAGGTTTTAAACCTAAGGTCGCTTCTCTCTGATACCATCTGTGATGAACCAACACACCGCTGCATATGTAGTGCGCAAGTCGCTGACATAATACTCGCAGAAGGACTTATCCGTGAATATTACATCCCTCAGAGTGGTACAACAGAAACACAACAGGTCCAAGAAAAGATATAAGATACAAACTTCATTACAAAATATTGAGAACGTCCTTGAAGAATCAAAGAAGATCTCATGCAAATGAAACATCACAAGAAGCAATTCGAAGATCCAAGCTGGAGAAGAACTCTAGCTCAGAACTTAGTCCACCACGGCTGATGGCAGCCCTAATCTATGGCTTCCAAGCAATTAGTTCCAAGAATGGACTCCACCTACACCTTGATAGCTTCTCCTCCACCGGCGTTGTTGATGACGATGCCTCACCGACTAAGTAATATAGGACTCCACCTAGCTTCATGAGGTAGCAATGGCTTCGGGATGACAACTTCTATAAGGCTTTAACTCTAAGCAGGGGGTCAAACGGGAATGAATGAGTAACAAGCGTTACTCAACAAGTTCATGATAAATAGTAGGTAGTATGATGCACTATCTACAGCTTTAGACTTGAAAGAGTCTTAAGCTAATGCAAGATTTTTGAAAATCTTTCTTCAAGAGCTTGCTTTTAATTTGGAATACTATGCCCGCCAGATCTTCACAGGATTAGAACTTCATGGAGTTCCCTTTCCTGCGGCGGTCGCAGGTCCTTCCCGGAATAGGGGGTAACATGCTAATGCAAGATTTTTGAAAATCTTTCTTCAAGAGCTTGCTTTTAATTTGGAAGACTATGCCCGCCAGATCTTCACAGGATTAGAACTTCATGGAGTTCCCTTTCCTGCGGCGGTCGCAGCTCCTTCCCGGAATAGGGGGTAACATGCCACATCCTTCTACACTCTACATAGGTGCGTTACTTTACGCATGGGCGATCAAGACCATGTTGCACAACCAGGCTTAAGTTCCTGTCCACGTCCGCTTAGGCGTGGGGCCCGGTTGTTGATCCAAGCCAAACCATGCTTCTCCACACAACGCATGCCCACCCATTTCTGCCAGCAGGTTTAACCCCTGATTCGACCCCTCATGATAGATATCTAGGCGCCCCTAGCAGACCATCATAGACCCCAGAGTCTGTGGGATTTAAGGGATCCCACCCATTTGCATGTAGTCCCGCAAGACCTACAACGTACGTCTCTGGCAGCCTGTTGACATGCGAACGAGAGAAGATCACAGCTGACTTACTCACCCCATACAAGACCCATGGTTAACGCGGTATTTACGGCGCAAGAATCGTGACGACATATGTTGTTAATTCCTAGGTAATACTTTCCCATGCAGATGGAACCTTCTTTTGACCTATTCATCTTACCATGGTTCCATCCGCCCACCAAACAGAACACTACCACTCGGGTAGTCATTCAATTAGTCATATTATTATAAAAATAGGATCATGCATTCTTTTGAGAATAGGTGGTAATACGATAGGGTTTTTGCAAATATTTTGTTAGGAAATACTGCAAAGGATATGAGCAAGTGATGAACTTGCCTGGCATAGAGATAATGACAATAATAATCCATGTCTTCGGGTTCGAAGGTCACGTAGAGAAATCCCGAGATCTGAAAGATAGCAAAGTAGTCCCGGTAAGGACTACATAAAATACTAGTAGTATGATACATGCATAGTAATGAGATGCATCGCGAAATACCCTAGCTTACAAGTGTAAGCTATGATCGATACGATACTAAGATCACATAGGTTTTAAGTGAGTTGTTTCATTACTTGTGGCGATGTTGTTATTCACTTCTTTTATACTTATATGTGTTTCACTTTTATTTAACAAAAAATTATTATCATTTTTAGGTAGAAGTGTTATCATATGGTTAGGCCATAAGACAATAACACATGGAAATCAACTATTGAAAAGATAACAGACATATTTGGTTTTATGTTCAAAAGTGTAGAGGGAATGACATAGAGTTTAGTTGAAGATGATGAACTAATACAACTAACTCTATCATTACATAACTTTCTAATGACTATGATGATAGGTTTAGTAGGTGTGAAAACATGCGGGTTTTATTAATAAGGAAAATTATATTGTGTTAGGTATTTCTGGTTATATTGGAACATAAGAGAATCTCATTATACTTTCAGAAACAAGTTTATAAGTTAATTTTTTTATGTTTTACATATTTGAATTGGAAATGCTTTTCACGTTAATTTGATATAACATTTAAAGTTTTGAGAAAAGATTTGAATAAGTTCTTAATTTATTAATTTTAAATGAATTAAATGACTAGGCACAATATTGCACACATGAAAACTTTTTCAAATGACTTTTCAAATATCATAGATGAGTTTCATATATCATTTGGAGCATTTTTTTTATATAACTTGTATTTTCTGATTTTATGAATTATTTATTATTTTTCTCAATTATTAAATGATTTAATTTAAATTAAAAAATATTCAAATTTAAACTTTATAAAAAAAATTGAAAACTTGATAAACATTTAGATTATATTTTTCTGATTAATCTGGTATTTTATTTATATATTTTGATTTATAGAATTAAAGTTATCGAATTAATAAATTTTAATTATTTTCCGCCAATATTCAATTGACAGGTGGGTCCCACCTGTCATATTCGTTTTAAAACAAAAATGAAAAGAAAATAAAAAAGAAAGGGAACATGACGTCATGACTGTGTCATCAGAGGAGGGGATTCCCTTTGTTGCTCTCCAATCCGTAGCTTGGCTTCGAATTGATCCGAGCAATTGGTACTGGGAGATAGAGAAGAGTAAGGCGAACCTAACGGTGGTGGTGGAACGACCTATTGGTCACCGGAGATTCGTCGGCGTGCAGTTGCGCGGTGACCGGCGATAGAGGATGGCGGTCTTGGTGATTCCGGGCACGATAAACCCAAAGGGGAGCACCCCTAGATGCGCAAGCTCACCTCGAGCACGTAGAGACGACCGGTGAGGCAATGAGAGGTCTAATTTGGCGGCGGAGAGCTCTTCTCCGAGGCGGCCAGAGATGAACAAGATGGATCGATTCGTCCTCTTTAGGGCTTCCCAGCAAACGAGGCTTGGTGGAGATGTAGAGGATGGCAAGGCGGAGGTCGTGGTGGTCTCAGCTTCTCCGAGGACGGCCGAAGTCGATGACGATGAGCTGTGGCCGTACGGTCTAGGATTTCACTTTCAGGTTCTCTCCCGTGGAAGATATAGATAGAGAGAGGGAATGGGAGGCACACGAGGGAGAGAGAGATCGATGTGGACGGCTTCTACGCCTTATCCCCATGAGCAGGCAAGAAGAGAGGAGGTGGCAGTAGCGATGCCACAGCGGCGTTTCTCCTCTGCCTTCTGGCAGAGGACGCAAAAAGAGAAAGAACGACCACATTACAATAACCCCCTAAAGTTTCAATGTTTTCCATAGAGATTCTTCTATTTACAAGAAACATTGTTTTCAAGGCCTTTCTGTAAATATAAATAATAATAATAATATGTTTTGAAATCCTTATTAAATTTCCAAGATCACCATGTTTTTTATTTCAATTTTTTACAAGATTTAAATTTTTTACTTAGGGTGCTCAATTGAGTTGTGTTTTGTTATTATCTCTCTATTTAATTTTAAATGGATTTAACATTATCATAGACATGATTATCATGAGCACTCAACAAACATGTGGTTTAACAAAATGGTTTAACTTATTTGAACAATTAGATACCATTCCTTTTAGAAAATAAGTTTGATAACACTACCTAGTAGTGTTTTTATGTATTAAGGAAAATTCACCAACTATGGAATATCACTCCAAGTCATACCAGATGATTTTAAATTAGTGGAGGGACTTGTTTTATTTTAGGTGGCTTTGTTATTTTCATATCTAAGGTTCTTATTAAGTCTGATGGACATTTCCTTATATTGTGTGCAATGTTCACGATATCGCTTATCGTTAACTTATCGGTCGGCCCATGATAAGAGATATATCGTCTTATCGGCCGATAAATCGATTTTATCGGTCGACTATTTATCGGTCATTTTTCTTGTAAATCCCAAATTTTAGAACTAAAACATCTAAAATATGCTATAAAAATATATCATATCAGCACTAAAATCTCTAAATTATGATATATAGATATATTATATTCAATAATACTAAATATTCTATGATGGATGTCATTAATCACATGTTCAGTGATGGAAAATCGATATATCGGCCAATTTATCGGCATATCGACCGATAAAATGGCCCGAATGATAAACTCCACCGATATTCATTCATCTTATCGGTCACAACCCGATAAGTGATAAATCGGCTGATAAATCGGCATATCGGAAGATATTTGGAACAGTGATTGTGTGTAAGCCATGTTTGCTGTTTTTAGTACTTGATCATATGGAAAACATGAGTGGATTTGGAATCTCATTTGTTTGTTTCCACATAGGTTCCACTATGGATGTTATCCCATGTTTGTTTTAGAAACAAGTGATCATTTTCATGGTTATGTGTAGATGTATTTATGTTGTTATATGTTAGTCTTATGTATGAAAATGATCTGGAAAACAACGTAGTTAGCTTGTTTCTACCGACCTCAACCTATCACAAGACATTTGGATGCAATGTCTTGTTATTATTTCTTACTGGATACTTGTTTCCATTCAAGAGATTTATTATATGTTCCTCATCTCTGAGGAGCTTGACAAGGCATAGATGTTATTAGTTCTGTAATATTTCTTAATGATCCACTGAAAAATTTCTTATGCTTCCGTACTAAGGTAGTGTTCCTTCTTGTGGTCCTCTGTCGCCTGCAATATTCTTGTCTCTAATTGCTACTAGTCTTCAGTAACTGCCTTTGTCACTTGTAAGTAAGATCATCTCTTGGATTCCATTTTCAACTGTCCCACCCTTGTGGTGAAGACAACCAATTACTCCAAGCAAATATTTTACTTAGATTATTATTATGTGGTTTCTTGTTTCCTCCGTGTTATTCTTTCTCTTCGTTGATTGTAAGAGGAATGTAGATGTAGTTTATGACATCAATTTTCCCTATGCATATAAGAAGAATTTGTCAACAAGGTAGCTAGTCTTGCCTCCAATTACTACTCATATACAATAGGCTGAGATGTACCATGTAATTCAATCTTCTGTTTGTTTGTGTATTACACTCAATTGTTTGAATATACAAAAGTGATATGTCAACAAGGTCTAGAAACTTGTTACCAAATTAGTTCTATATAACACTTAACATTGGATTATCACACTATTTCAAGAGGAGTTAATAAGATCAGATCAGGATATAAGAATTTCCCAATACTCTTATAGTAGATTGGAGTAGCACTTCTAGAACACTCTAAATAATCTTCTTGAAGATCTTCTTGTGGTAGTTCCTATTTTCTTGTTGGTTGCTTCTCTTGCAGAATGACTTATAGAAGATTGGAAGCTAATAAGATGAGATGATCTAGACAAAGTAATAATATCTAGATCAAGACTTAGCTAAGCTTTTATTTTACTTCCATATACTTCTTATTTTATTTCCCATAAGATATATACTTATTTCATACATGATTGGTTTTGCTTAACTATCAATTCAATTTCTATAATAGAGGTTTTACTTGTTGCTATTCATTAGTTGTATCCAGAGATACTTTAATTGTTGAATGTTGATTTGAATAGAAGTGTGGAATTCTTATGGAATGATGACTTAATAGTAAGTTGATCAAATGGTTCATTGATGTGTTGAGATTTCATGTTGTCACTTGTATAATATGATTAAAACAAGGAGTATGTGAAGATTATTAGGGTTTAATGATTTAAGTCAAAGTTGTTAGTTGATTTCTTAGGGTGCCATTTTTCTTCTTTATATTTTTCATTTCTAATCATGATGTAGACATAGAGGTTTGGAAAGATCATAGGTAATGATCAAGGTTTAACATTAGTTTAAGAATATTGATTTCTTCTTTTAAATGTTTCCCTTCTTATTGATGAGATATGTACATATTTCATAAATATGTTATTAACAATAATTAAGTCATTTCCCACTTGTGGGTTTCGAGTTAAGACTTGTAGGTATGAGTTGTTGAAAGTGCATTTGCATTTTGATCTCTCATATGTTTTGGAGTTGATAACAACACTATTAAGTAATCTAACCGCGCATTTAAGTTATTTCAGGAAATATCATTTCGACACAAAAGGGAAGAGTGTTGAATGACAATGCCACCAAAATTGACTCTGTCCAGCGGTAGTACCGCTCCGCACAGCGAGCGGTAGTACCGCGCCTAGTACCGCCAGAAGTACCGCTAACATGATTTTGGCTACTGCATCCAGCGGTACTTAAGGGGTACTGGTATAGTAGTACCGCTTTGACTTAATCAATGGAGGAGCAAAGCTTCTCGTGGCGGTAGTACCGCTACCTCCAGCGGTAGTACCGCTCCTTCCAGGATGCGGTAGGCAGTAACGGTCAAAGTACGGCCAAAGGAATTTTGCTCACGATAACCATCACGGTACTAGCGCGTTAGTTCCCTAGTATTACCGCCAGTCACTTCGATTTATTTCAAATATGTGGCCAGCGGTAGTACCGGTGGGCACTAGCGGCAGTACCGCCGCTGGAAGTACTGCGGTACTTCCGCGGTAGTACCGCCCTCGTCCTTTGACTGAGAAGCCGCAGTACCACGCTGGTTGCCAGGGGGAGGTAGTCCGGCTGGCACCATCGGTAGTACCATCACGCACAAAAAGGATCGAACGGCTAGTTTTGGCGAGGGGGCTATAAATACCTCGTCCCCTTTTTCTCCAAAGGGTTGCTCGAACCAGCATTAAAGTCAAGCATTTATTGAGCCTCCAAAAGCTAGATATCTCTCAATCCCTCCACCCAAACTCGTTGATACTTGGAGGATTGAAGGATAAGACCCCGATCTACATCTTCACTGATCTGTTCTTCATTCCCCCCTCATTCTCTAGAGGGATCTGAGTCTAGGGTTTCTTGTGGAAAACCTAGACTCCATTGCTACACTTGTTGGTGATTGGTGTTTTTTGGGAGCCCCCAATTTGGTTGTGGGTGTGTGTCCCAAGCTTGTCTGTAAAGGATTCGATTCCCGCGTCAAAGGGGATCAATAGTGGAAGGTGGACTAGGCCTTTGTGGCGGGGTTCATCGGAGAATAGGGTGAGGCCTTTGTGACATTGAGTAGGCCTTCGTGGCGAGCTCACACCCGTCCAATGATACGTACTCCCTTAACAAGGAGGAACTCGGGAATACATCGTGTCTCCGTGTGCTTCATATCGGTTACCTCGTTACTTTCCTCCTTTACTTGTGCTTGTATTGTGCTTGTGCTTGTTCCTGTCATATTGATAAATTCACCGTAGTTGAATTATCTAGAGAATTTACCTTTGTGCCAAGCCTAATTGTGAAGAAAAATTAAAATTGGCCGTAGCACCTATTCACCCCCCACTAGGTGCCCTCACTAACCGTTCAATTGGTATTAGAGCCTCGGCACTTTTATGGGGCTTAACCGCCTAAGAGTTTAGTATGACGGATGTTCTGTATGTCGTCGGTTCCGTGGCGAGTGTCCCGATGGATGATCTCAATGAGTTGAAAAATTCATTGACCTCATCCGTGGAGAGGAAAATCGAGGAATTGCGAACTCTCATGATGCAATTCATCAAATCCAAGGAACCAAAGACCTCCACTACATCTCATACAGTTGAACCATCGGAGGGTGCCAAGGTTGGAGAGGATGGTGAACCACTTAAAGATGCTTCCGCTAAGAACTCCACTGATAAGGGTTTGGAAGGAAAAGGAGAATTCCACACCGTCGGAGGATGCTATTCTCCCGATCCTCCCGTCCCACATCCCCATAATTCCTAGAGGAGATCCACCTAAAATTGATGCTCATTCTTGTGGTGAATGGAAATATTATATGGAAACTCACTTGAGATCTTATTGTATAGAACTTTGGAGGGTCACTCGATATGGATACAAGCCACATGACCCCAAGAACTTGACAAGAAGGGAAGCCGTAGATTGTCAACTCAAATACACCGCCTTGTCTATTCTTCAACAAGCCTTGGGTCCTAACCACATGCCTCATCTTCAAAAATATTCCACCGCCAAGGAAACATGGGACGCTCTTGTCGTCATGTTTGTGGGAAATGAGAGCATGCAAAGGAATAGGTATGATTCCTTAAGCAATGAGGCCGAAGGGTTCTTTATGAATGATGGTGAGAGCCATGAAGATATGTACCGAAGGGTCAAGACTCTTGCCACTGTATTCGACAATGTGGGTGCCAAGTATATTGATGATGCTTGGATCAAGAGGAAGTATACTCTCATGCCTTTCGAGCCCACGGACTTGAAGAGAATTCAAGGAAGACATGACTTTTCTTCTTTGACCTCAACCCAAGTGACGCAAGAAGTATGCTCTTATCAAGTGCAAACCAAAAATGCTCTTGACAACCGTGCTAGAGCCCTAGGAACGCACAAAGGAGCATCAGTTGCTTTGTAGGCCAAGGTTGTGTCAAGGGAAGTTGAGTACGAAGAATATTATTTTGAGGATTTGGCTCTGTTGAAGGATCAAGAGTATGACCCCGTGCTCAAAGATGTCATCGCTATTACCGTGCAAAAGTTTTGTAAGAATCCATCCAAGGCCAAGGCATATGTTGAGGAGAAGACCAAATCTCGCTATGGAAATGAAGGGACTCATAGGGTGAGGTCTTGCTTCAATTTCCAAGACAATCACCATTTCATTGCGGAGTTCCCCTTTGAGTATAGGGAACTTCATGGTGGCAAGCTCATTCGCAAGGACAAGTCGAAGGTTGAGTACAAAAAGGCACACTTCAAGAGGAAACCTTTCAACAAGAATACACCCACGAAGTTTGTGCTTATGACTCATGAGGAGTATGATTCCGGAAGTGATGAAGAAGAACAAACCACAAGTGAAGTGGCCTCTCTTGCTATCGCTACAACTCCATCATCTTCATCACTCTTTGAATCCCCCAATGAGATACTTTCTCAACACAATGCCAAGTGCTTCATGGCTAAGGCCTCGGAGGTTTCACCTTCTCCAAACTCTAAGACTCAAAATGAATTGATAAACCATGCTAGTCTTAAAGTAGAAGATGAAATCATCTCTTTGGAATGCTTTATGTCTAACGTGCAAGGAGAGACCAAGAAGTACTTTGATCATCTCATGAGCCAATTGGGAGAGACCCATGAAGCTCTTGAGAAGAAAGGTGAAATTGAGAGAAGGTATGCGTATGAGATAGCATCTCTTTCCATGACTCTTGACGAAGAGCATAATGGTAGAGTTTCTCTTGAAGAGGAACTTAAATATTTTCAAGAGTCCCATAATGAAATTGTTGCTAATATCACTAAAGAACGTGACCTTGCAATTGCTAAATATAAAAAGTCTAAAAAGGATAAAGTTGAGTTTGGGGTTGGTCATGAGAAACTAACCGAGGAGTTTGATCCTCTCACCAAGGCTCACAAGGCTTTGGAGATTGAACACACTATCCTCAAAGAGTTACATGAACAACTTAAAACTAAACTCAATCAATGTAACACCCCTAGCACCTCTACTCCTTCTTGTGATCATGCAAATATTACTGAGAAAAATGTTAGGTTGAAGGATGAGCTAGCAAGGCTTAAGGGAAAAAGCCCTCAAGTTGAGAAGGTTGTGGCCTCTAGCCCACAAGTGGCTGTTGCTAGAACACAATTGAGTGCTCTTAGGCCACAAGTGGGAAAACAAGGTCTTGGCTATGTTGCGAAGAAGAAGAAGAACAAGAAGAAGAACAAGAAAAAGGCCAACAATGGTGCTTCGGGTGGTATTTTTATTAGCTACAACACTACTCGTAGCATTCCCGCACAATCCAACAATGTTGCTTCAAGTGGTGGTGTCATGAGGGATAACACTACTCATAGTATTACCGCGGGAACTAACAATCCACACCATTTCTTATATGTTGATTATTATGGTGTTGTGCAAGCTAAATATGTTGTTCCTATTGAGGGTTACATTGACTATACTATTTGGGTCCCAAAGACCCTTGTTACTAACATGAGGGGACCCTCCTCAGATCCTAACTCTAGTCGATGATCTCTTGTAGGACTATGCTTCCGTTGGATCTAAATGGATAATTTATAGTGGATGCACCACTCATATGACCGGAAGCAAAGAACTTGTGACGGAGTTGCGCCCAAATGGCATTGATGCAACCGTCACCTATGGAGACAAGTCCTCCTCTAAGGTATCGGGGTTTGGCAAGGTTGTGATTGCTCCTGATGTTACTATCGTGGACGTCATGCTTGTTGAATCCCTTGGTTTCAATTTACTTTTGGTTCTTTCTCTTGGGAAGATGGGTTTCTCCGTCTTCTTTGATGAAAACATTGTGGTCTTTTGAGGAGCAATACTCTTGACGTCGCATACATGGGAAATGTCGAAAATGAGTTGTTTGTGGTAGACTTTTCGAAGTCCGGCAAATCTCAGTCGATGTGTCTTTTCGGAAAGGCGTACGTGGGGTGGTTGCGGCATTGCCGCTTACCCCATGTCAGCATTAGAAATTTGCAAAGTCTTCACAAAGGTGGCCTTATCCTCGGACTAAAAGAAAATGTTTCCTTTTCCAAAGATCGCGTTTGTAGGTCGGGCGTTGAAGGAAATAGGCATGATATTCCGCACAAGGCCAAGACTATTATCTCATCAAAGAGGATCTTGGAGCTTCTCCATGTTGATCTCTTTGGTGTCGTGCCCGAGGCAAGTCTTGGTGGCAAGAAGTATTGCTTGGTGATTGTCGATGATTACTCAAGATGCACTTGGGTTTATTTCTTCAAGTGCAAGAGTGAGACTCAACAAACTATCATAGACTTCTCCAACCAAGTGCAACATCAACACAATGTCCAAATCATGGCTATTAGGAGTGACAATGGTTCGGAGTTCAAGAACTACACTTTTAAAAAATTCCTTAGTGATGAGGGTATTCATCATCAATATTCTGCCACTTACAATCCTCAACAAAATGGTGTTGCCAAAAGAAAGAATCGCACTCTCTTGGATATGGCAAGGACCAAGTTGGCGGAGTATTCTTATCCCCAATATTTATGGGCCGAGGCCATATCCACCACATGCCACTCCTCCGACCGCCTCTACATCCGCAAGGGCTTGGACAAGACTCCATATGAGATCCTCACCGGCAACAAACTCAACGTCTCCTACTTCCGCATGTTCGGTTGTAAGTGATTTTATTTGATCAAGAGTGTTCATTTGTCTAAGTTTCAATCCAAAACTATTGAGGGTATATTTGTTGGTTATGGTGCTGAATCCCACACTTATAGAGTCTATGACAAAGCCTCACAGATTGTCATAGAATCTTGTAGTGTGGCACTCGTGGAAAATGATGGCTCCCAAGTGGTGCAATTTCATGTTTCTAATGTAGATGTTGAAATGCCTCAAGAAGCCATAGGAAGGATGGGTGTGGGATTTTTTCGCCCCATTGAGGGACACCTTATGGCGACTCAAGAAGGACTATGCTCTACTCAAGTGGAGCCCTCCTCTACAATAGAAGAACAAGCCAAGGAGCCAAGTAATACACCTAACCAAGAACATGTTGAAGACCCTTCTCTCATTGACCAAGTTACTATGCAAGATGCAACCACTCCTATCATTAAAGCTATTCAAGGTCAAGGCCAAGATCAACCTTCGTCATCCTCCTTTCCTCAAGTTGAATCTATTGTGGATGATGATGATGATGATGATCAAGGCCAACAAGTTGGTCAACACGAGGACCCAAATGATCAAGATGATCAAGTGATTCATCCTCGCAATAATGAGAAGATCGAAGCCCGTCTTGCTAGAAGGATAAGAAGAGCTTTGAAGCATACTGATGCTCAAGACAACAAATTGTTGGAAGACGTTCAAGCTAGAAGATCCACAAAAAGGAAATTGTCTCACTTTAGTGAGCATCTAGACCACATATCTATGGTGGAAGCAAAGAAAGTGTTTAAAAGCTCTTGAGGAGTCCGATTGGGTTGAAGCTATGCATGATGAGCTCAATAACTTTGAGCGCAGCAAGGTTTGGAGATTAGTTGAGAAGCCCAAAGATTGCCCACAATGTTATTGGCACTAAGTGGATATTCAAGAACAATCAAGATGAGCATGGCATTGTCATAAGGAACAAGGCAAGATTGGTGGCTCCAGGTTACACTCAAGTGGAAGGCATTGACTTTGCTGAAACCTATGCTCCCGTGGCTCGCCTTGAGTCCATCTGTATCCTTCTAGCATATGCATCTTCGCATAATTTCAAATTGCAACAAATGGATGTCAAAAGTTCTTTATTGAATGGTCCACTCAATGAGGAGGTATATGTTAAGCAATCCCCGGGGTTCGAGAACCTCAACTTCCCTAACCATGTCTACAAGCTCAATAAGGCTCTCTATGGACTTAAACAAGCACCACGTGTGTGGTATGAGCACCTTAGAGAGTTGTTGGATGACCGTGGTTTTGAAGTTGGGAAGATCGACCCCACTCTCTTCACAACGAGGGTAAAGGGAGAGATTTTCATATACCAACTCTATGTGGACGATATTATCTTTGGCTCAACTAACCAAGCTTTCAATAATGATTTCTCAAAGCTTATGACTGACAGGTTTGAGATGTCCATGATGGGAGAGCTTAAATTCTTTCTTGGCTTTGAGATCAAGCAATTGGCTCGTGGGGATTTCATTTCTCAAGCCAAGTATACCCAAGACATGCTCAAGAGGTTTAATTTCCAAGGTGCAAAAGAGAATCCATCTCCTATGCAAGTCAAGTGACACCTCAAGCGCAATACATATGGTAAAGATGTAGACCAAAAGTTGTATCGTTCTATGATTGGTTCTTTGCTTTATCTTTGTGCATCTAGGCCCGATATCATTTTTAGTGTAGGTGTGTGTGCAAGGTATCAAGCGGCTCCTAAGGAAATCTACTTAGTGGCGGTCCATAGGATTTTTCGATATTTGGTTCATACCTCAAAGTTTGGTTTGTGGTACCCAAAGGGGACACAATTTTCTCTCAAGGGATACACGAATTCTGTTTGGGATGGTGATCAAGATGATAGGAAGTCCACTTACGGGGCTTGCCAATTCCTTGGTAGGTCATTGGTGGGTTGGTCTTCGTAGAAGAAAAATTGCATATCTCTCTCCACCACCAAAGCCGAGTATGTGGAGGCCACAAGTGCTTGCACCCGATTGCTATGGATGAGGAAAACCCTCAAAGAGTATGACGTTCATTTGTATAAGGTGCCTCATGTGTGACAATGGAAGTGCCATTAAGATCGCCTACAACCCCGTGCAACACACAACGACGAAGCATATTGAGATTCGTCATCATTTCATCCGAGAACATGTGGCAAGAGGTGATATTGCACTAGAATATGTGTCCACCAAGGACAATCTCGCGGACATCTTCACGAAGCCACTCTATGATCCAAGATTCATGTTCTTGAGGAATGAGCTAAATATCATTGATTCTAGCAATTTGACTTGAGGATCTTATACACACCCATATCGATGAGACGTGTTTGCGTTTAGGTGTAGGCATGGACACAGGGGGAGTGTTATCCTAACACACTGGGTTCTCCCTCCCCCCGTTATGCCCAAAGCAAAAATTCATTGTGATCTCTCTTTTTCTAATGTTGAATTGTGAGCTTCAGTGTCGAGAATTGGCAATGCACCCAAGATATATCTTTGTGGTTGCATACCATAATCTCTTACATGGTGGCTTAGGCCACCAACCTCTTCTCTTGAAGAGTTGGTTCTTGTTTGGTTTTTAATTGGTGTTATTCGTTGTTTTCTTTCTCTGTTTGTGTTTTGTGAGTCCTTGTTGTCGTTTGGGAAACACACTCTCTCTTTTCCTTACTCGAGTCTTTGTTTTCCTTGCAAAAGTTTGAGTGTGTAGTACCATCTCAGTTTGAGCTCTTATCCCAAGCCTCATGTTTTCCTCCCTTAGACAATTTATGTTCTAAAAACTTTAATCTTCTTGATCTCTTGGCAGAAGGAAGAACCTGGCTAGCGGTACTACCGCCAGTTGCAGCGGTACTACCGCTGTAACTGACGGTAGCACCTAGCGCACGGTACTACCGCTACAGAGGTTTGTTCCCAGCACAAACCCTAGGAGTGGTACCACCTCGCGGTACCGGTAGCACCAGGTGGGCGGTACTACCGCTAAGCACAGCGGTACTACCCCTGCCGTAAAAATCTGTTGTGTTAAATATAGATCAGGGATAGGGGGTTACCCTTTTACCTCCTCTCTCCCTCATTCATACCCCGCACCGGATCTCGCCGCCGCCGCTCCTTCCATCCGCCAGGGAGGGTTCTCTCCGGCGATCGAGTGCTCCTATCACGCCGGAGGAAGCCCGGGGATCACCTCCAACCTCTTTTCCACGACTATGAGCTCCGTTAACCCATCCAATCTCTCTCCCTCGAGTAATCTTGTGAGATGAAGTTGTTTAGGGTTCTAGAAATATCCTAATCTAGAAGTGGTTTGATGTGCTGCCTAGATGAGTAGATTCCTTAAGACTTTTTGGTGCAATTTGTCTCGGTTGGAATAGGTTGTCCCATTAGGTGCCATGGAAGATCCTCCTGCAGCGATACTACCGCTGGTAACAGCGGTACTACCGCTATGGATGGGACTACTGGAGACAGCGGTACTACCGCGGCTCCCAGCGGTACTACCGCTTCTTGGAATTTTTGCACTTCTAATTATTTTGTGAATGTTCTCATAGATCATTTTGATTGAAGTTACCTTACCTCATTGCTATCCTCCTATGCTTTCTTAGGTGCAGATGCTAGTGGTTCTATGGGTGGAAGTCGCAAGCGTGCGACTAAGAGGACTCGGAAGAATCCCAAGGAAGATGAGGCTTCTGAGGTGATGCCGCAGGGCAATTTGACTAGGAGGCAGAGGCATGTGTTGATGAAGTCTCATGCAGCTAGGGACAAGTCTATTGTTAACAAGCATGATGAGCAGTTCCGTAGAGAGAGGAGGACCAACCCCTACACCAAGCCAAGGGATCCAAGGGCTAATGAGTGTTTCTGGACTCGCTTCTAGGAGCGGATATTTTATGAGGAGTACCCGATGAACAAGAACAAAGTGGTAACCCAATTCTCCATCAATGTGCCTTTCATGAGATCCAAGATGGATTACTTTGGTGAAGCTCTGAAGATCTGTGAGGAGTTTGGTCTTCTGGATTCATTGAGATCAACAAAGACTATGATGAGCATCTCGCGGGCCAATTCTATGCCACACTTTACTTCCATACGAATGAGAGGAGGATCACATGGATGACCAAGGATCAGAAGTTCTCTGCTTCTTGGGTTGAGCTTGCTACTTTGTTGGGTCTGCAGGACTTTGGGGAGATTCCTGGTGATTCCTTCCACACTACCTTCTTCTGGGTTCCCTACCTGGAGAAGTCCATGGCTCCTCACGATATGTATGATCTCTACATCCGGGGCCGTGCTATGGTTGGTCTCTCCAAGAATCTGCTGCCTGTGTATGACATCCTACACCGGATCTTCCAGAACACTCTGGCTCCTCGTGTTGGCAACTTTGATCAGATTCATGGCTCTCTCACTGACTTGATGGTCCATACTCATATGCGTCGTGGTGATGGTCTCCGGCTCGATATTATGGTTATCCTATGGAATGAGATGTACAACTGTGTGATGAAGAGGAGAGTTCCTATGTTTGTTGCCCTTGTGTTTAAGCTCAGTGCCACCACTTGGCGCGGCGCTAGGATCCCTAATGCTCTCTTGGAAATGACCAAGAGTGTGACGCCCCGAGATCGGGCACTATGCAGATTCCAGCATTCCCGCCAAAATCCACATAATAACCGATTCCAGGTTGCCACTTATGATAACATTACAACAGTTCACGAATATTCCACAATTACAACAGAAACAGATAGATACAAGATGACTCAAACGAGCCAGGGTTACAACTGATACATTACAAAGATCCAAATAACAGCGGAAGAAACAAACGTCCGGCTACGGACAAGATACAAATTGGACTAAGAGTCCTGAAGATAACCGAGAGCGTCCAATCCCTGCCCAGGCCAAGCCGGAGGGATTCCCAAGCTAACGTCGTCAGACTTCAAACCTGTTGACTGCAATGTTGAATATGCAGCCACGAAAAAGATTCGTGGGTCAGTACGGTTAAGTACTGGCAAGTGGATAAACCATACTCACAAGATACCGGCGTAGCCAGTCATCACAAGATACAAATACTTTGGGACCAACGGAAAGGAAGGGGTTATTGCAAATAAGAGACAGCGGGCTGCACTAACCAACTACAGAGGGGATACTACACCTTCCGGCTAACAGAAAGAAGATAAGATCGAGTATTGTAACCAACTGAAAGATAACTTCAAACAGACCCATCCTGGATCGCGCCCCTTATCCGAAGAAGCAATCCGAGGATAACTCACACAGTTGGATTAATGATGGTTGAGATTATTGTGTCAATAAGCCTATTACTAGTCAAGTTGTTAATCATTGGGTGTAAGGTTGTTAATCATTAGGTTTAAGTTGTCCTGAGTACTTGTTAGCCAGTACTTTCACCAAGTAATCCATAACCGCGGAAAACACGGCTTCTCGAGAATATTATCCCTGCAGGGTTGCACCAATTTGGCCGTACACGTAAGAATAACCCGCCAGATGGGGAGCTAACCCACCAAGTGAGGTACTCTACACAACTCAACTCTTCTTCGCATCAAGCCCAAAGCACCTTGGGCGCACGGCTAATCGAGCCCAGAAGAAAATGGACCCTCATAGCACTCTAAGACCGTGTCCCCCTATATGCCGACTACGAAAGTTCCACCCGGGATCCAAGGGCTCGCAAGATCATGCATGCAGCAAATGGAAAGCCCGAACTAAATGAGGCGATTTGGACGAGATGCGAATCGAGTCAAATTGAGGGGGGCGCCCATACTCGCTTCCCACATGCGGGTAGTGCGCTCATCATGGATCAGTAGACAAGACCCTTTTCCTATTAGGGTCGACACTAGCAGGCCTCAAAACCACAAGGGCCTCCTGCCGGTGCCTTATCATCAAATTATTATTTAACAATAACATTAGCATGATTGATTGATTAAACATCGAGCCCCCAGAACATAATGAAGTAATAACGGAAAGTAACGGGTAACAGACTCGAGCAAAACAACCTAAGCATGCTAGTAAGACACGGGCACAAGCAATGGTTATAGGAGTGGAGGTGAGGCAATATCAGGGTTAAAGGATTCATGTGATAGGTTCGTAACAGAAACAACTACTACTAAGGCTAGCAGAACAGAACAACGGAAAGTATCGGTAACAAGTGATGAAAGGCAGCCATTTGGCAGCAAGTGAGTATACTTGCCTGAGATCCCGCAAGGTAGCAGAACTTGTCGTTGCTCACATCATCTCAACGTCCTATCCGGGAAGAAGCAACGAACCTCGAACAAACACCGGATGCAACAATTACTACTACGGCAAAAGATCCAGCATGATCAAGATATGGATGCATGACAGGTTTAAATATGCATCAAGGTAACTAGTTGACAAGATAAACAAATTTAAATGGACCCATATGCAATTTGAGTTGCATATGAAAAGCCCATGAATTATGGTTGGAAAAATTGTTTTCCTACTAATCATTAGGTGAAAGTGGTTTAGGATGAGGCATGGATGAGGAAAACAACAAAATAACAACAATAGAACCAGTTGGAAATAAGGTTTACCAATTTTAGAAATTTATTTATTAAGTTAGAAAATTTTGGTTCCTTAAGGGTGTCACACCAACAATTGTTGTTTTCATCAAGTTTAATTGTTCAAAACAGATAGCAAAGTTTATATTTGAAAAGAACATCAAATTTTAGTTGGATTACATGTTTCAAATATTGAAATTGGAATTAGGATAATTTAATTATGAATTAAACAATATTAAACAAGTCTTAAATGGATTTAAAACAAGTTTGAATTTAATTGAATTTTTATTTGTTCAAAACATAATTTCAAACTCACATTTGTAAAGTTCACACTTTGATGGTTTGAAAACATATTTTGCATGTTCAAAATTATTTTATTTTGAGCAAGTTATGATTTTATCAAATTTAAATGACTTAAACAAGTATTAAATTATTTAGGCAATTTAAATTATTCAAACCATGAAACAAAATTTATATTTGAAAAGGTTATTCAAAATGGTATGGAAAACATATTTTATTTGCCTTATTTTGAAATAGTATGAATTATTTATGAATTGTTGCAAATTACAATTGAATTATTTGAATTCAAATTTGAATTGCATTTTGAAAGTTCAAAACAGAAAACAAATGGCATAGTTGGATAGACAATTTAATTTTGAACAATAAACATATTTAGAGTTTTTTATTTGGAGTCATATTTTAAAAGTTATTAACAGATTAAAACAGGGGACCAATCTGTCATTTTTGAGGGACCTTGATTAAAATAGAAACGTACAGGAAAATGTTTTGTTACCGCGTGGTAACCTACCCGCAGCCACTGCACGTGGGCCAGGGGGCCAGCGTGGCGCTGCGCGCTTGCGTGGCCACTGTGGGCCGCTGACGGGTGGGGCTGGCCTGTCAGCGATTGGGAAAAAGAAGAAAAGGGGTGCGGCCGCTGGGTTTCGAACCCGTGAGCTGGGGCGTGCGCACAGGGGTCTTTGCCACTGCGGTGGCTTGTGGTTTGTTAGCATGTAGGGGGTAGGATGGGGGTTGAGTTGTCTCTGCGAGTTTTTAACTGAACCCGAACAGGTTCAGTCTGAACCTGACGGAACAGCAGCAGTGCTCGACGGTGGTTCTCCGGTGTGCACGACGGTGACTAGGGCTCGCGGTGCGTGGATGTGCTTGGGTGTAGCGTGCGGGTACGGGGGTGTGGAGGCGATCAGAGAGAGAGAGGGGAAAGGAAGGAGCAGAGGGCGATCACCTGCTGCTAGTCGTCGTCGATCAGACGTCGAGGCAGAAACGGAGGGAGTTGCCGGCGACGGCGCGGACTCCGCGGCCCCTCCCAGCAAACGGCGAGGAGGCGAAAGGTGAGGGTGAACCACCGCGGTTCCATTCCCGCGGTGGGTTTAACTCGAGGATGGCCGGCGACGGGATGGTGGCGGTGATTCTCACGGCGGTTGGGTGGAGGTGCGGTGCAGGGTTCAGAGGAAGCAGAGGGGATCCGGGTTAGGTAGAGAGGACGGCGGCGCTAGGGCTAGAGGATGGGGGCTAGGGTTGCAGAGGGGAAGGGGCAGAGGGATACTTATGGAGAGAGGAGGGTGGTACGGCAGTGATCCTGGAGGGGGAGGAGGTGATCGAATGGCAGAGAGGGGGTTCGTACTGCTGTCGTCAGCTGGAGGAGGAAGAAAGCGACAGCACAGGGGGTATCGGGCCAGAAAGAATAGTGGGCTTAGGGGGAGAAAACAGAGATGGGCTTGGGAGAAGGAAAAGAAAGTGGTGGGCTTGCCTCTCTCCTTTGCTCTTTTCTCTTCCTTTTTCTTCCCCCCCCCCTTTTTTTGTAAGAGAGATAGGGAGAGAAAAAGATAAGGGTTAGGGTTTTCTTTTTAGTTTATAAATAAATTTTGTTATTTTGCAAAACAGCACATAAAAGTAATGTTAATCATTAACTTCAAAATTTAGGATGTTAATTGATTTCTAATTTGTTATTTGAATTCCAAATAAGGTTTGATTTTTGGGAATTTTTGGAAATAAGCAAGGTTTTATTTAACAAGTTCAAGCAATCATACCAACATTATTGCATTTAATTTATTTGCCAAATTTTAATAGTTAATCCCATATTGAAGTATGATAATTAGGAGTGATTTGATTTGAATTTTTGAATTAGCCATTAGGGTTTTAATAACAGGGAAAATTTTATTTAGCAGGCAATTTGATTAAAACAATTTCAAACTATTGAAAAACAAATGAGTGGTTTAGTTTGCAAGTTTGAAATTGGAAATTTTGAGCAAGGGGTGAAAGTTTAAATTGTTTTGAACTTTGATTTGTTTTGAAAAACAGAATGCAATGCTCATGTGATGCATATGATGCAAGCAAAAGGAAAACAAACACTCTCTAATAGGGTAACACCCTAGGTGTTACAAAGAGCTCACCACTCACCGCGTCAAGGAGCTTCGTGTTAATAATCACTTGTCTCCTCTTCTTGGTCCTGATGATCTTGGTCCTGACACTGATGGTTCTAGTGATTCTGACTTTGAGATGGAGGGAAGAGCTGAGAGGACTAGGTTTCGCAAGTGGATGTCCGAGGCTCTAAACAAGATCTTCTGTCGTCAGGTTGATATGGAGAACAAAGCGTATCTCGCACATGTTCGTAGCAAGAAGGAACGACAGTTAACAACAGATTTTCCCATCTTGGGGCGCCTGTTCTTCCTGGCTCTGAGGATAGAATCACTATCTCTAAGGAGTCGAAGTCTAAACATGGTGACTCTTAGGTTAATCCTGACCTTATTGATGATGCTTCCACTCCTCATGAGCCTTGTACTCGTAGTGACACTGATGAGAAAGTTGAAGATGTCAACTCTGAGGAGGAGCTTGGTCTGGGAAGCCCTGCAAGCGCCTCTAGCCCCAAAACGTGACCTCCAGGGACGTTAGCATCGCCTCTTCCCTTTTTGGTGTCTTGATGCCCAAGGGGGAGAGAGTTTTATTTAGGGTCGTTTTTTCGTTTGCTTGGGTGGTTGTGTCAAAAAAATTGTGTTTTTGTGTCTTTCATACTCGTGTTATTTGTGGTGAACCGTTATCTTGTTGGTTTATGGATTTTATCGTTTTATCTATCTTGTGGCAAGTGCTCCTATTGTTATATCTTTTATCCTTGCTAGGTCTATAAAATTTAGTGGGAGCACACATTCTAAAGGGAACAAAAGTTTGCCTCAATAGCAAACATTCTTGACGTATCACTCTATTCTCTCAAGAAGTGCTCCACCTAAATTTGTTCGACCTCTCTTAGTGGTGTTGTCATCAATCTCCAAAAAGGGGGAGATTGAAAGTGCATTTGCATTTTGATCTCTCATATGTTTTGGAGTTGATAACAACACTATTAAGTAATCTAACCGTGCATTTAAGTTACTTTAGGAAATATCATTTCGACGCAAAAGGGAAGAGTGTTTAATGACAATGCCACCAAAATTGACTCTGTCCAGCGGTAGTACCGGTGGCTACAGCAGTAGTACCGCTCCGCACAACGAGCGGTGTACCGCGCCTAGTACCGCCAGAAGTACTGCCAGCATGATTTTGGCTACTGCATCCAGTGGTACTGGTATAGTAGTATCGTTGTGACTTAGTCGATGGAGGAGCAAAGCTTCTCGTGGCGGTAGTACCGCTCCTTCCAGGATGCGGTAGTACCGCTGTCAGTACCAGTCAAAGTACCGCCAGAGGAATTTTGCTCACAGTAACCATCACGGTACAAGCGATGTAGTGCCCTAGTACTACCGCCAGCCACTTTGATTTATTTTGAATACGTGGCCTGCGGTAGTACCGGGTGGCACTAGCAGTAGTACCGCCGCTGGAAGTACTGTGGTACTTCCGCGGTAATACCGCCCTCGTCCTGTGACTGGGACGCCGTAGTATCGCGCTGGTTGCCAGGGGGCGGTAGTACCACTGGCACCAGCGGTTGCACCGCCAGGCACGAAAAGGGTCAAACGGCTAGTTTTGGGGAGGGGGCTATAAATACACATCCCCTTCTTCTCGAAAGGGTTGCTCAAACCAGCATTAAAATCAAGCATTTATTGAGCCTCCAAATGCTAGATCTCTCTCAATCCCTCCACCCAAACTCATTGATACTTGGAGGATTTAAGGAGAAGACCACGATCTACATATTCACCGAGCTGTTCTTCATTTCCCCCTCATTCTCTAGAGGGATTTGAGTCTAGGGTTTCTTCTGGAAAACCTAGACTCCATTGCTACACTTGTTGGTAATTGGTGATTTTTGGGAGCCCCCAATTTGGTTGTGGGTGTGTGAAAGAACATAGTTCCTAAATCCTATTTTGAGTGTTTGATTACAACATATAGATGGACTAATTTGTTTTGCTAAGTGTACTCAGAAAAGATCTACCCGTAAACATCATACAAGTTGCAGAAATAAGGGAGAAAAAGATTACGGAAAAAGATGCGGAAGAGAAGAGAAGAAACGGAAAAGAAAAGGGAAAAGAAGGTGAAGAAAATGGGGTGGCCGGCCTCCTGGCCGGCCTGGCCGGGCTCTAGGCCGGGCTGGAGCCAGCCCCACTGCACCCCACGCCGGCCCCACGCCGGGTGCCAGGCCGGGTGGCTCGGGTGGGGGTCCGGCCTCACCCCTCAGCCCCCGCCGGCCCCAGGCCGGGTGCTAGGCCGGGTGGCTCAGTGGGGGGCCAGCCCCGCCTCGCTCCCACGCCGGCCCAGGTCGGGCTGGCTGGGCGCCTGGCTGCCCCCACGGCGGCCTCCCCTAGCTTCCACGCCGGCCCCAGGCCGGCCCCCAGGCCGGGGTGGGTTTTGGCCCGGCCCTGGCTGCCCCAGGCCGGCCCCCAGGCCGGGGGGGGGGGCAGTAAGGTGAAAATACCCCCCCAACGACCGTATTTCGGACACGGGTGTAAATAGGGGGTCTCCACCTACCTCCTTGCTTTGTCAATCTCACCCACACTTTCTCACACCACCATTGATTGACCAAGCTCAAGCTCAAGAACAAGATCTCCTCAAATCCCCAACCAAAGCTAGTGATACTTTGGGATTTGAGGGAGACACCCCCGATCTACAACTCCACCAAGTCGATTAGAAATCCACCCACTCATCCCTTAGGGATCTTGCCATTCTTAGTTCATTGGAGCTAGGAATCTTGTTTCTCCTAGTTCATCGGAGCTCGGAGCCTTGTTGATATCCCCGGTGCTTTTGTGCTCGTGGATCTTGCTTCTCGGAGTCTTGGCGGCTCTTGGGATTTGGTGAGGACCCTCCAATCTTGTGGAGTGCGCCTCATCCTTGTAAAGGTTCTAGTTGTCAACCTCAACGGCAACATAGTGATTCGAGCCTATCCACATCGGTGGAAGGACTCGAAGGAGATACGGTGTGGCATTTGAGTCCTACTCGGTGTTCCACTTTGGTGGCACCGCACCGCTCCAACGGAGATTAGCTTCCATTGGGAAGTGCACTTCGGGATAAATCTCCGCGTCATTATGTTCGGTTATTCCTCAACTTACCTTTACTTGTTACTACTAGCTTAGTCGTATTACTCACCTTGTGCTAGTTGTACTTGCTCAACATATAGTATTGTTCACCTAGTTGCATAATCTAGATAATCTATATTTGAGCTTTGCCATGATAACTTGAAAAAGAAGTTAAAATTTGTAGTTAACCTATTCACCCCCCTCTAGTTAACCTCTCGATCCTTCAGTGTGTGCCCCAAGCTTGTTTGTAAATGATTCGATTCCCGCCTAAAAGGGGACCAATAGTGGAAGGTATACTAGGCCTTTGTGGCGGGGTTCATCGGATAATAGGGTGAGGCCTTTGTGGCGTTGAGTAGACCTTTGTGGCGAAGCTCACACCCCTCCAACGAGACGTATCCCTTAACAAGGAGGAACTCGGGATTACATCATTCTCCGCGTGCTTCATATCGGTTACCTCGCTCCCTTCCCTTTTACTTGTGCTTGTATTGTGTTTGTTGTTATTCTTGTCATATAGGTACATTCACCGTAGTTGCATTATCTAGAGAATTTACCTTTGTGTCAAGCCTAATCTCGAAGAAAAATTAAAAATTGGTCGTAGCACCTATTCACCCCCCCTCTAGGTGCTGTAGCTATCCGTTCAACATATAGTACTAGAAATGCAACAGAGCTCTCACTGAATTTCTTGTAGATACAAGTTTGTTCTTATGTTTGGAAAAATCCAAAACCTTTGATCACCTTATCAAAACGGAGGTTCCAACTCTGAGATGCTTGCTTCAGTCCATAAATGGAACATTGAAATTTTCACGCCTTGTCAGCATCCTTAGGATCAACAAAACCATTGGGTTGCATCATATACAACTCTTTCTCAATGTCACCATTAAGGAACACCGTTTTGACATCCATCTGTCAGATTTCATAATCATAAAATGCAGCAACTGCTAACATAATCCTAACCGACTGTAGCATCACTCCTGGTGAGAAAGTCTCATTGTAGTCAATTTCTTGAATTTGTCAAAAACCTTTTGCGACAAGTCGAGCTTTCACGTTATGTTACATCACCACTCTCTCATATGGAGCTATATCGTGGAAAAGCTCTAAAATAACTTGAATGGCATTAGTAATTATGCAAATTTCTCATCCGGGTATGTCAAAAAGTTTTAATCCCGAAATTAAAGTGGTAGATAACATTTCTAAACCACTTACTGCAATATGAACATGCAGTTTTCTATGGGAGTAACAGCAGGTCAAATGGCGTTGCCAAAACCATTGATAATATGTTTCATGTTGTGAAATATAGAATCCAGGATCAAGCTATTGATGTTAAGCATATAAATAAGATTTTATATGTTTTTCGGATCCGGTATTGAAGGCTTACCACCCAATTTTAAGGCTATGTTGCCGGCATGGGGTTGCTAGAAAGCCTTTTGATTCTGGAAATAAGGACCGTTGAATAAACCAACTCCCATAAAGTATTAGTTTTCCATTTCAAAATAGAAAGGTGCGTTATAGGCATTGAGGTTCAATGGCTTTTGTTTTCACTCTAACACCTAACCTTGGTACGTTATTTCTATCGAGGGTGCGATTATGATGTTTTGTTATCCATACGATCAAGGGGGAGAATGTTGGGATTGATCTTGTCTAACAAACGAGAGAAAAATAAGGGGGGACAAAGTCCACCTCCCAGCTAACGTATGTGCCTGATCGAGGCACCCAAAACCAACTGGTTTGGTCCCTGGTCCCATAGCACCACATATATAACGATGGGGTATCGATCTCTGTATGAGAAGAGACATACATACGAGGCAGAACTCTTAACCGTCCGATCTGATAAAGGTGCTGAAGGGGCCAGAAGGCCAAGACCACCGCCGACCACCTCCAAGGGCAGTGCCGGCAGCCATGGGTCTCCTCCACGACCACGGCGCATCTACACCGACCCCAAGTCCTGCCTGCATCAAGCATGCAATCACGCCTTCATCAACAACCCGTAAGTGCATTCCCTAATCCCTCTGTTAAGATCCAATTGGGTGTTCTTGTTGCAATCAATTTAAGATCATGTCCTCTTTATTGAG
Source organism: Alopecurus myosuroides (assembly GCA_028641055.1). Classification (NCBI taxonomy): domain Eukaryota; kingdom Viridiplantae; phylum Streptophyta; class Magnoliopsida; order Poales; family Poaceae; genus Alopecurus; species Alopecurus myosuroides. Next base: position 118,586,092 of record CM054059.1, read on the forward strand.
GAATTAATTGTAACATTTGGTATGAGAGCCGAATCTGATTGCATTTGAACCCTAAGGTCCTGGGGGGGCATTGGGGGGGGGGGACGGCTGGAGATGCCCTAAGGTCACAACAATAAGATAAATAGAAATAAATATGAAAAAAAGGAAGGATGACACAAAATAGTTCTCAAGTGCCAACAAAACAAAACCGATAATAATTTTGTTTCTAGGTGACTATAATTTCCAATCAATACACCACATATCCTGCAATTTTTAAAGAATACACACACTCTCTCTCCATCTTCACACACACCCTCTGTTTATCTTCACCAAGACAGAGAATAGCAGTCCGAGGAAGACTCGGCTTGAGGGAGCAAGAGAAGGGGTAACCAGCTTGAAGGAGCAAGAGCAACAGACTCATCAGAACCTACATCTACCTCTCCAGCCTGAAGGTGCATGCATGGATGACCTGTTGCATCATAGCCTGCATCATCCAAGTCCAATTAGATTGAGTGTGCATACTGGTAGGAAACACCAAAGCACGGATACTATTGTAAATTGGACTCAGCTACTACCGGTCGAGTCTTCTGTAAATTTGCAATACAAACAACAACTATTGAATCTCCTGTAACATCAGGGAATAGAAACACGAAAAAGACTGCTACACCTCCCGCCGCCGTTCCACATCAGAGAGGAGGAATTCGTAGGGGAAGCGGCCAGGAAGCCCCTCGAGGGGAGTGGTCGCTGTTCTCCTCCCGCCGTCGTTCCTCCACCGCCACCGGGTCGATCTAGGTTTAGGAGGCCAGAATCGGAGGAACGAGAGTGCAAGAGGATGGCGGAGGAGGACGGGAAGAGGCAGAAGATGGTGGGACGGGAGAGGAACAGCATAGCGGCGCCCGCGGCCGTCGGTCTTCCTCCAGGTCGGGGTAGAGGAGGTGCTTCGCCTTATTTCCTCCGCTCACGGCTCGCTGTGTTTCCTCGCTCCCGAACGGGTATGCGTTTCCGAGCCTTTCCGAGGTCTGGAGCTCGGAATCTGCGAGAGGGTGCGGGACGGGCACGCAGGCTTCGCTTGGAATTGGACGGGTTTTCCAGACCCCAATTCATCGACCAGCCCAAACAGTAGAATTAGGCTAAGCAATTCCATATGGCCAATTCCAGCCCGTTTTTCCTACGTCCAAACAGGCTATAAGTATGTTTAGGGGATCATGTTAGCCTCAGTCCATTAGACCAATTTTCTTTGGTTAATCCAGATCATGTCTTAATATGTTAATTTTCTACCAGTAATGTGCTAATCATGGTTAAGGTTGTTGCAGATTAAATTATTTCTTAATCAGCACATGTCTATTGTTTCGGTTTAGCAATTAGAAGGAGGTTTAGAAAACGGCTGCATGGCTGTTTTCTCTTTTTTTCTGTTTTTAATACAAATTGATTCAAAACAAACCAAAACAATTCAAAACAGATTTAGAAAAATTTAATAAAATAAGTTTTGAAAAGCTTATGAAAAATAGAACATTTTGGTATTATAATTTTCCCAAAATTAAATACTTACTACTGGAAATTGATTTAAATTCAAAAGTGGTTTAATAGGTAATAACACCTAAAATTTTGTGTTTACCAAATTAAAAAAATTATGCAATTAAAATGCAGGGATGTTATGATGCATATGTATGCATGAATGTTTTAAATTTTTCAAAAACCTGGGCTGTTACAACTATAATGTTCCTCCAAGGTCTCTTAACATTATTCATGACTTGATTAGATATATTAAAAGAATGATGTATATTGGTAAAACATAAATTAAAAAGTTGATATCTCTATACAATTCAATCCTGTAGGTATATATGATGCTCTTGAGAAAAACTTTGGATGTATGACTCCTAAATATTCGTTTGAGGAAGGAAGTAAACCTATGAGTGATAAAAGGGGAAACTCCAAACCCTTTATAGGGGATTTCCACCACATATATGAAAGTTCTATAGAAGAGAGTAATGATGTTGGAGATGATATTTGATAACGGCATTGTGCCTAACTAAAAGACATTTTAGAAAAACACTTTTGAAAGGCAGCCCAATAGTTTTTCTTTGCTTGTTTTGTTGTGGCAATGAAGTTATTTCCTCTCTAATAACTCCATTTGTATCTTTTCTTTTCGATGTGCCAATAATAGCCTCTAGTTGATTAAAGTTGCAAGTTTTATGTTTTTCTATGACAAAACATATCTAATATATATATAATATAATATAAATATATATCACGTAATCTCACATTTATTAATGATATTCTAACCATACATGCAATCTATTCACATTTTCTTTAGCCATATAATTTCCTACATCAAAAAAATTTAGCGGCCGAATATACAAACATTTAACATTGATTGAATTTAGATTCTTAGATATTGTGGCAAATCAAATCCTCCGTATAGCCTTTTTTCCCCTTTTCATGCTTCAAATATCCTTTCTCTTATACTAATTTTTATAAAAAAATATTCCCACTGCAACATCGCGGGATATCTTTCTAGTTCCTAAAAGGACATAGGCGGAATTCATTATAAAGCTTCCATTTTCCAAAAAGCAATACGGAGCTTAAACAGAGCATTATACTATTTTGAACTATTTGAAGGTTGTTCTTTTTTCTAACACAGTATGCTGCTGCCTGTGTCCACACAAATAAATATTATATACGACATGGTTTGCATAGTTCCATTCGATTAATGGATCAAGCGTCTTTCGCTTTCATCACCATTTGTCCCCATTCTAACGTGAGCGTATACGGTGAGAAGCTAGCCTGATCGGAACGGGAAATGAAATGCTCCGTAGAACAGGTAACGGGAAGCGAAACGGGATTCAAGAGAAGAGAACAGGTGTTGACTCTGCATCTGATCTTTGACGAAGTACACTTAAAAGTAGATGAAGATTTGGAGAATGCTATCACGGGAAAAAACGAAAATATCATCTACCAATATATTTACCGGTGTTTTCAGAAAAAAAAAAAGAGAAGGTGAATGATTCACAATTTTCGTCTTGTTTTGTGTCAGAGTGTCATTTCGCAGCGCTGCCTACTTCTACTTCCTCCGATCCATATTAATAGGTGCTGAAGTGGATGTATTTAGACATGTTTTATTGCTAGATACATCCACTTTAGGACCTATTAATATGGATCGGAGGGAGTATAATACTATATCATTTGACATTGTTTTTTTGGATGGCCGAAAATATAAAACCAACTTTAGCACTGTGCAATTTTAAGCATTTCCTACAGTTCAAGATTTAATGTTTATGGTTTCATAGTTTAGCCTTGAAGTAAAGTCTAAGGAGGAACTTGGCTGTACCTTGTTGTTACTCGGTTTTTGTTGACACCAATGGCTGCGTGTGCTGACGACAGGATGATCACGACAGGCGGGCCAGCTCAGAGACTTGCACAACCATGTCCGGAAACCAACTTGTTTCGGTTTGCGGTTACGGGAACGGGAACGGGAACAAGAGACGGGAACGGGAACGGGAGCGGAAGTATCAAGTATGGCTGCACCTGCAACAGTAGCTTTCGCTCGAGTCACCTCTTTGCGCGTTCGAGGTCTCCTATATATCTCTTCACCATCTCCGGCCGCAAAGCTCGAAACAGTCCCATTCTTCCGCTCGCACCACATTAGACACACCGCGCACGCACAAGATGAGTTTCATCAACCTCCTAGCCTTGATTTCCGCCGCATGCCTCAGCTCAGAGAAGCTCCCGGTGGCACTGATCTCGTGCGGCGTCGTCAAAGCAGCCGCGGCACTCTGCCTGATAATCTCCAAGGCACCGGGAGGTATATTTCTCCACCATGGCAAAGCGCCATTCTATCTGTACTACGGCATCCTCACCGCCGTGCTGATCTTCGGGCTCGTCGAGGCGTGGGCTGGATTCTGGGTGTCAGGCGACGTGACCGGAAGGCGTGCCGCCGGGAAGACGATCCTGTGGATCTCCATCCTGCCTCTTGTCATCGTGGCTGCCCTTGGAGGCTTTGCCGTTCTGAACATGAAATAGTTGGTCCCACTTTTTGACGGATCCCCCCCCCCCCCCCCTAGGTACGTTTGCTATCATGCACTAATACTGTTGTAAGCTCTGGAGAGAGAGGTTTAGTTCCACGTGAAATTAGTAAGTTATGTTTGTCAGGATGAGTACTGCTGTAAAATCTGAGTGCATGTGTGTCTGTATGTTTGAGACAGAGGTTTGATTTGCTTCCTTGTTTGTATTACTCGAAATGCTATCGGAAGTTTGACTTCTGCTGTGCCTTTCGATCCATCCGAAATTATCAGTAATGTTTTGCATCAGCTGAGCAACGAGGGTTTTTTTTTTTTTTTTTTTTTGAGAAAAGCAACGAGTTTCTTTGAGAGAGAAAGAACAGAGGAAACGTCTTGGCCCAGTTTATTACAATTCTGGGCCTAATTTGCATATCACCGGAATGTCCAAAAGCTCGAGCCGTACTATGGACAGACCGAACTTACGCGGCCCATATAATTGTGTTTTCTTGTTCACCTCGTCTACCCACCTAGCCGTGGTGTTTCTCAAGCGACGAGTGCAGCCACTCCAGGATAGGGTACTACCCATGTGGGCATACTCGAGTGCTGACTCGACTCACCGCCTGCGCCGTGAGGAGCTTTCTAGCAATGAACTCAAAGGATGTCTATGCCAAACCACTCGAGTCAAGGAGACTGACCCAGTCGACTCGACTCATGTTGTCCCCTCCCCCCCCCCCCCCCCCCCCCCCCGCTTTCTTCCGCGACTGAGCGCACCAAAGTGAGTTCACCTTCTTTTACACTTCACCCCTTGTATTTCTTGAACCTTTTACTCGCTGATATATTTCTTCTTTACTCTTCACGTTTTTCCGTTCCGAGTGAACTTTTCTGCCTCTCTTGCTTGACTTCCTTCTCAACCCTTTTTTCCTTTAGAATTTGGATGTCCTTGCTAGTGAACCACCCAAAGCGGGTACCGTCCCCTTCATGGAGGGTTTAACTGTGGATGCTGTTATGGATATGGACTCGATCCATTTTGTTGCTATGGCCAATTCCTCTCGAGACAAGGATGATCCGAATGAAGTCCAAGAAGAAACCACCGAGGAGTCGCGTGTACCTTCCAAGCATGCTCGAGCAGAGAGCGAGCCTGAGGAAGCTACTTCGAAGGACTCAAGCCCGTCGAGTGCTACACGAGGGGATGAGATGCGGAACCCAATCCCTGCGGTTCCCCTTTCGTCAATGCATCCCCTCATTCCTCAACCAACAACTGCTCCTACTGCTAAGAAACTTCATCGCATGTTCGGCTTGGGGCCTCTCAGCCGATCAGTTTTTTCTTCTCCCGTTGCTATATTACTCGAATTTTTACTTTTAATTTGATCACCACTTTTTCCTTTTCTGTTTTCACATCGGTAACCCTCCCAGGGCCCCGACTCTTCCTAGGGATCCAACTCCACCTTCTGCCCGAACTCCTCCCCCTCAGGGAGGAGCTGCCTCGAGTGTTGTCCCGACTCCGCCTACTCAAGGAGGAAATTATTCGGGTACTGCTCCTGAAGCCCATGCTCCCACCGTCTTGAGTTCTCACGGGGCACTCGACATAAGGGAGTCATGCTAGAGGGTGTCCAAGGGCGTTCTACTATCCTTGAGGTCGTTACAGCGCATTCGGGGCCAGGAGCTTGGATTGTCAATTTGACATATGTAGATACCTTGGCTCCCGAATTCAAGGTTAGCGACCACATGAGTTTTGTTTCTCTTCTACCAACTTTGCTTGTTTTTTCGGGCGCGCAAACAGCGCTCCCCTTGGGAGTAGCCCCCATGTCTGCGTTTGGCTGCTTGCAAGCGAGTGCAGACTCAAGACATGTATCTCAGTTCCTGACTCTAATTTTTTCAGCCCTTCTTGGAAAGCATGAAGGACCCGAGCACCCCGTTTCTTGGTATTGGGCGGGAGAGAGACATTGCTCGGGCCAATTTTCCCAAGGCAAAAGGTAAGTCTTATTCGGGTGAACCATTGTCATTTCTTCTACTTTGACTCGCGTTTCTGACTAACTTCCTTCACTTGTCTTAGATCTGCTGATTGTCACCAATGAGGAGAAGAATTCTGCGCTCGTTCGAGTGAAAGAACTCGAGGCGCAGAATGCGGCCCGTCAGTTAGAGGCCACGACTGCCAAGAAAAAGAATGAGGTTGTTATTCGAAAAGAATAGGAGTCCAGGGAGAAACAGAAAGAGGCGCTCAAGTAGTTCTCCGACCTGGAGGAAACCATTGTCCCTCGACTCCATACGCTGAAAGATGCTTTAATAGGTAATTGCACTCTCTATATTTGCTTGTGCTTTCCTTTCGATATTTCATGTACCTTCGCCCATGATTTCTTTATGATGTTGTAGTACCTATGGGTAGTCCTCCTTCATTATCTGCTCGACTACGGGAGGGTCCACTTCTATACGTTGTTACTCTTTAGAGGAGCAGGTGGTCAAGGCCATAGGTTCACTGGAGAAGCTTCAGGGGATACCCGTGTCCTTCCACGAGGGCTTGTTCCCTAAGGAAAAAGGTGCCCTCGACTCTGGATGCCTTGACGGGTGTGTTTCACGACATGAACGTCTTGGCTGAATTTATTCGAGAACATGCTCTTTCTGGAGCAGAAATAGCGCTAACACTCGCCCAAGCGCATGGCATTCAAGGTGATTTTGAAGCTGCGCTAAGCGGGCCTCCAGTGGACTGGACAGGCTAGAGGTAGACCTCAACCCCTTCATTGAAGAATCTGTTAGGTTAGCTGAAGGTATTCTCAAAATGCTCGAAGCTCAAGCCAAGGCTGCCGAGATTGCTGAAGATGCTCAGGAGGCAGCCGTGGAGAACTAGTTTTCCTTTTCTTCGAGTGGTTTTAGTAGTAGCGGTGTCTGGGTGTAGTAAATCCGCTCTTTTCCCTGTAATGAACCTTGTGCACTTAGAAATGAATGAAATATGCTTAGCTATTTTTGTTTGAGTCAAAGTTATTTTCCTAGTTTGCTTTCGTGATAGGACTTCCTGTTTTATCTTTTCTCCCGATGGGAGTAGCTCCCGAGTGTGAAGCAATATGATGCTGCTGAACACTTGAGCAAGATAATAACCGAGTCTTAATGACATACTTCTCTCTTCTTTTGGCACCCGGGTCTTCTAGTTCTGCGGATCCATCGACTTCAATTCCTTCGAATTCCTCTGCAACAAACTTAGTGCAGTGACTGAGCGCTAAACTTTTAGGCAAAGAAGAGGAACTCAAAACCTTGAGGGCCCAACTCAATTTTCAAAGGACAAAGAGAAAGTTGCCGAAGATCGTGAGTATTTTCTCCTAGCTGAACTGGTTGCGATAACGATAGATTTAGCATGTAAGTTTCCAGGTATCTCCATCTAGCTTGTACCGAGTGATCTTTTGCTTCGTCTTATTTGGGTAGACAATTCTCCTATAGGTGTTCAATAATTTTTTTCCGAAGAAACTCGGTATATCGAAGAGGAGCGCCTGAAACTTTCTGCTTAGAGCTCATCATCTTTCTGGGCTGATGCTGAAAAGTCTCGAGTGCTCCTGACTCTGAGGAATAATTTCAGCAGGTTGGTGGGGTAATTTTCTCTTGGCATGCTGCTTTCTGCAATATTTATGGAGCCTGTTTTCCACTTAACAAGCTACCGAAGGTCTTTTCAACTTGATGCCGAAGTTCGGCAATTTCGTCCAAGCCAAGGCACTCGTCCATCGTCAGCTTGTTGGGGGAGCCAAGATTGCACTAGCTGTTGCCAAGACTCACTATCCACAGATGAATTTGCTAAAGATTTCCAGGGGTCCTCATGCTCCTCGTGGTTGTTAACGTGTTAATATGACTGCTCGCTACGAGGCTGTTACAGCCGCAGCCGTCACACTCATGTATTAGGCGGAAGAAGAGACCGATATCCAACTGGAGGGTGGATAGACTCCACAGTTTTAGATATTAGTTACCTCTGCTGTATCTGTAAATAATATTGTAACTATCTGTGTTGTATATGAATTAAATCCCAAATTTTCTGATTGAGTACATGTATCTTCTCTTTCTCCGGAGTACTTTTTCCTGTGTGAAGTTCCTTTGAGTTGTATGTCTGTGTAGATCTTCGATTACAACTGATGTCTATGTTGTGATCTCGTTTCTGATTGAAGCTGATTGCTGCAAAGCCCCCGAATGTTTCGATGGCTATTCTGTTTGAACATTTTGTTGCGCAACCCCCGAGTGTTTCGAGTGAGACTGCGGCTGAGAGTCACTCCAAAATTTCTGTTTGGACTTTTTGCTGCGTAGCCCCTGAGTGTTTTGAGTTCGACCGCGGCTAGGAGTCACCGTAATATTTCCGTTTGAAATTTTTGCTGCGCAGCCCTCGAGTGTTTCGAGTGCGTCCGTGGCTGGGAGTCACCCCAAAATTTATGTTTGAACTTTTTTGCTACACAACCCCCGGGAGTTTCGAGTGCGACCGCGGCTGGGAGTCACCCCAAAATTTATGTTTGAACTTTTTGCTGCGCATCACCCGAGTGTTTCGAGTGCAACGACGGCTGAGAGTCACCCCAAAAGTTTTGCTCAAAATTTTGCTGCACAACCCCCGAGTTTTTCGAGTGCGACCGCGACTGGGAATCACCCAAATTTTTGGTTTGAACTTTTTGATGTGGAACCCCCGAGTGTTTCGAGTGCGACTGCGGCTAGGAGTCACCCCATAGTTTATGTTTGAACTTTTTGTTGCGCATCCCCCGAGTGTTTCGAGTGCGACTGTGGCTGGGAGTCGCCCCAAAATTTCTGTTTGAACTTTTTGCCGCGCAACCCCCGAGTGTTTTGAGTGCGACCGCGGCTGGCAGTCGCCCCAAAATTTCTGTTTGGAGGCGAATACGAGGAGGTCGTACAAGGAGGCAAATACCTGAAGGTTTGTTGTTTAGAGGTTTGGTCGGTTGGTCCAGAGGTCCGCTCTGGTATCTTAGAGAAACTCCAGGTCCTCCAGGGAGCATGACGGCGGGAGGTGGATGGAGGCGGGGAGGATGAAGGAAGAGGGTGTGGTGAGTGCAGGGATGGGGTAGGTGGGGATTCGGTCGGGTGTGGCTAGGTACCTCGTTTTTTTGTGTGTGGGTATGTTTGGTTCGGTGAGTGGGGGTGGTGCGAGTTGTTTTCCGACCGAAAGCGTAAGTTTATGTATAGTTATTTAGGAACTCTTAAGGGGGTATATATATATAATGTAAATTATATATAATCATCGGATGTGATAGTAAAGATCTGGTTTTATATTTCATATCCTAGTTTTGAATTATGTTTGGAGTTAAATAAGTATTTCTCTGAATTTACTCTTTGCAGAATGTAACATATTGTTATCTTTATTTTGTTAGCCATGTTGTCGTCTCGTCATCTCCTACTAGTCGATAAAGCTTAGTCCTAAATCTAATGAAATACTTGTTATTAGCTACATCATCCCTAAGTCTTTGGGGTTTCCAACAACTCGTGGCATATGGGTAGCGAGTACATCACCCTTTAATATGCATATATGTAGTCTATCTCTACTTGCAAGATGTCCACATCATCCACTGCTTTCATGTATCATGTAATATCACATTTATTAATGATATTTTATGAAAAAATCCATTTCAAACCCTGAACTCATAGAGGTTCAGCAAAATGAACCCCAAAGTCGAAATCCATGTCGATTGCATCCTGAACTATGCAATCCCGGTCTAAATTAAACCTTCGACATATTGTTCCAAGGAAAAATAAATAAAATTCTAATTATCCACTCCTGTCGTATATATACCAGTCAGGGGTATATCAGATAGTGGTCTAAAGTGCCGGATTACCAGGGTGGCCTAAATGGTAGTGGGCTATGGCCCGTTAGGCGGCCCAGTAAGCTGACACACAGAAGCCGGATTCTAGAAGAACCCGGATCACGGCCCACGTGATCTGGCTTGGAGTAGAAGGCGGATTCCTTACTTTCCAAGTTGATAGGTACCGTAGTATTCTAGGTTTCCTTCTCTGTATGCCCTAACCCGGCTATTATATAAAGCCGGACGGGACATAAGATAAGATAGACAAGAAGCTAGAGGCTAACTCGCCGAGAGGTTGATCCTTGACGAGCAGCTAATAGAACCTCACATTGTACTATGTATTCCCAGGCTTTGGTCCTGAATAGTGAGATTGCAGGAGTAGGAACGTCACATTACTACGTTGTACCGAACCTGGGTAAAACCCTGTGTCCTCGATCATCGTACAATCACGTCCCCCCCCCCCACGACTCAATCAGTAGTCTCATGGCACCCCCGTCTATGAAATCTACTATGATGTCTCGACAGTTGGCGTCCACCGTGCGACCAGCGACGTCATGCGTTAAGTTTCGATCGGGGATACTTGGCGGAATCGGCAGTACCATAACTGTCGGAAGCTTGGAATTCGACAACGACGCCGGACGCTTCCTCGACAATGGATCATACATGCCGACGCGGAATCATCTGGTAAGTGCCTGCGTTTTACCGATTGGATCTGCAAACATCTTTATCGGATTAACTTCAGAAGCAATGGGATTCTGTGGTGGGAGCAAATTTATCTCACCCGCCCTATACCCAGTCGAAGACGACTATGATGCCGGATTTTGCTCAGATCGTCGATATAATGCTAAATCGCACTTTATCGGCATGGTGCAGTCCGAGATCGCCGAAAACACGGATGAAAGCAATCCCGTGCAAGAGGCAGAAAGCAACAATCCCGCAACAGAGGTGGAAGATCCGATATTCATGAACACGACGAACTCGAAAGCTGATTCCGTGTTAGCCGCCATTGAGGCAAGATTGGAATCAGAAACCGGATCAGACAACTTTGATTCCGAAGACGAAGACGCTTTCGAAAGAAAGGTTAAATCTCTTCAAGAGGGATTCCATGAAGTACTGATGGCAAAACCGGCTGAAAACACGGATGCTGACAGTCAGGAAAGCCCTAGAACGCCTCCGCCAGAGGAAGAGATAGAAGAAGGAAAAACTTCTCCAAAATTCCCCGACGTCAAAGAATTGACAGAGGAAGAACCCTGCAGGAAACCTCCCTCTTCCAAGAAGAAACACAAAGCTGCTAAAACACTCCAGTATAAGCTCTAGAAGAAGAAGTTGGCCGATCCAGCCAATGAAAGCCCGGAAGTAGGAGACGCAAGCGGAGTAAAACCTGCGGAGAAGAAAACAAAGGAAATCCTTGTTCCACCAATGACAGAACAAGACGAACAGGAATTACTCCAACCACCAGTGGGACCACATGAGCCCCCTGAACTGCTGGAAGCCCGGAGACATGCTCTCCAAAGGCAACAACAACATCTATTTCGAACTCGAGAACACCTCCAAAAAACCCAGGCTGACATCAAGCTCATGCGGGAAGAAATCGAAGAATACGAGAGAAAGAATAGATCTGGCATTAAACCTACGCGGTTGCCCGGAATCACAAAACCGGAAGTACTGCCGCCAGAATAAAGGTTCCACAACCCATCCTGGCAAAAGCAGGTAAACGGCAAAGATGCCAGGGGCGAGCTAATATACAAAACCGTAGCATTAAACGCGGAAGCGGCATTCGCCATCCTCAACAACGATATGTACTCCAATGGTGAAAAACTTCAAGGGGTGTATGCTTTCCTAGGAAAAGCATTGCAACAACAACAGCGGGGGCATCAGCAATCAGGGAAGTTGCACGACGACTCCGTCCTATGCAAGGCAGCTACATGTGCTGCTGGAGCACCTGGACCGGAAGAACCTAGAGATTCAAAAAATTCAAAAAAGAAGAAATCAGATCCGAGAAAAGACAAGAAAAATCCCGACAATAAGGATGAAGCGTCTAGAACCGGATCCCATCTCCCGAAAGATAGAGTTAATCCTCGTGATCGGGAAGAAAAGAACCGGAATGACGGAAAAGCAATGCCGCCTCCGAGACGCCCCGCTGAAAAAGCTGGAAGACATGGTATACCTCACAGGCGTGAGAGATCCCGGACGCCCCCCCAGGAATAAGGAAAGACACAGGAGCAGAACTCCACCTTATCCCAAAGGGCATGATCACGGAAGAAATAGAGAAGATCCCGTAAAAGCGTGTTCACGCCACAATGGAAAAGAAAGTAGCAGATCCCCTTCTGTCCATTCAGCCGGCAGATACTCCGCACACATGGATAGAGCGGAAAGAGATGACTTATACTTTGGACCTAAATGTTTCACTGATAGGATCTGAAGAATAACTCTGCATTCTGGCTTCGCCAAAGTTGGTCCAACATACCAAAAAGACACCGGTAGCACAAATCCGGATACCTGGCTTTTAGACTATTACACAGTCGTCCAAATTAACAATGGGACAGACTTGGAAGCTGTAAAGTTTCTCCCCCTAATGTTACTGGATGGAGCCAGAGACTGGATCAATGGACTACCCTCCAGAACCGTCAATAGCTGGGATGACATGACTCGAGTATTTACTCAGCAATTTCGGGGAACCTATAAGCGCCCGAACAACATCAACCAGCTAAGCCGTTGCACCCAATTTGAAGACGAACCATACGTGGATTTCATCCCAAGATGGACGGCAATGAAGAATAGTTGCTCTGGAGTAACTGACGTTCAAGCAATGCATGATGTCGTCAATGGCTTAAAACCCGGACTTGTACCGTTCATGATCGGTTCCAAAAAGCACAAAGATCTCGGATCTATGCTTACAACCGCTAATGAGCACGCAGCAGCCGAAGATGACATCAGAGCAAGAGGAGGCAATATCGATACCCTGATACAGGCCAAAAAGACCCATCTCCATGAGAAAAAAGGAACTCCAGATGCAACGCAAAAACCCAAAGAAGTCAACATAGCCTTTGGAAAAGAAAATGGGAACAGGTGGAAAGGACGCAGTACAGAACCGATTAACTACACAAAGGAAGAGTGGGAAAAGATAAAGTCAGAAAACTGCGTCCACCACTCGCAATTTGGGAAACCCACCCACACTAACGCACAATGCCGGCTGAACAAGCATATGAAAGGCAGTGCAGGATCCGGAAACAAAGGGAAGAATCCCAAGAGGAAATTTTCCAAGCAAAAGCCAGAAGCTGAAAAAGAAGACAGTGAATCGGACACTGACGAAAAAATCCAGGAACAGCAGCGAAAAGGCAAGCCCAAGTTTCTGAGAGTTGATGGAGAATGTAACGAAACCTTCCTGGCAACTCCCTCAGCAAAGGTGGCAAAGAGAATGCTCCGAGAAATAAACGCGGTTGTTCCCGCGACCCCGAAATTCTTGAAGTACTCAAATACACCAATTACCTGGGATCAGTCTGATCATCTCGGAAACATCCCTGAACCCGGCACGCAAGCTCTTGTCGTAAGCCCTATTGTCCAGAACACTAGACTAAAAAGAGTGTTGATGGATGGAGGATCCAGCATTAACATAATGTACCTGGATACACTGAAGCATCTGAAAATTTCCGAGACCCAGCTCAATCAAAGCAACATACGTTTTCATGGCATCGTCCCTGGCAGACAAGCACGATCCCTAGGAGAAATTTCCCTAGATGTTACTTTCGGAGAAAAAGATCACTTCCGTCAGGAAAAAGTATCCTTCGAAGTGGTTCCATTCGAAAGCGTGTATCATGCGATACTCGGACATCCAGCTTTCGCCAGATTCATGTCAAGGTCATGTTATATTTATAACAAGCTGAAGATGCCAGGGCCCAAAGGAGGAGTAATCACCATAACAGGAGACTTCAAGTTGGCAAACGGGCTGGAAAAAGAAAACGCCCTTTGCGCTGAGAAAGTGACAGCAAAGGAAGAATTGAAAGAGCTGGAAAAAGAAGTATCGCTCACAGAAATGCCGGCAGGAAAAGAAAGCCGGAAGCCTGCAGATAGCTTCAAAGCTTCCGAGAACACAAGACAGGTAATCCTAGATCCTAAAGATCCGACAAAGTTTGTCGTAGTAGGAACTGGGATGACCGACAAATAGGAAAGCGAGCTCATCAAGTTCCTCCGTGAGAACTGGGACATTTTCGCATGGTGTCATGTGGACATGCCAGGCGTACCCAGGGAACTTGCTGAGCATTAACTTAAGGTGATTCCAGGATCTAAACCCGCCAAACAAGGTCTCCGTCGATTCGACGGAAGAAGACGGAAGGCCATCGGTAAGGAGATTATCCGGCTTTTGGCAGCAGATTTTATGCTTTTTGGATGCATATTCCGGGTATCATCAAATACGCATGAAGAAAGAAGATCAAAACAAAACTTTCTTCATAACCCCGTATGGGACGTACTATTACATAACCATGCCGTTCGGCCTGAAGAACGCAGGTGCAACTTACCACCGTTGCATGCAACGATGTTTGCATAGTCAGTGTCGGGGGGTTACCCCCGAGTAGGGTAAAGGCAAGTGGTAAAAGGCAACTGTCAGAAGGGAAGTTTGGTCGAGTAGCCGCCTACCCGGTACTTGCTACCCGGTCGACTGCTACTCGGTCTCACTTCAAGATGACCAGAAGGAGATATCAAGCAAGTTACGTCCGTTCGAGTAGGAGAGTTGGCCCGAGTAAAACTGGCGGGAATCTACTCGGGCCAGAAGTCAAAGGAGCCGTTCTGACACAGGATCCCGCGTATCCTGGGTCCGTACTTGGCACTATTCGAACTACTGTTCATCTGGGACCGGCCTGTCTGACAGCGACAGTGTGGAAGCATGCGGTCGCAGGATAAGGGGGCCCTACTCTGTGTTTGGCAGAGTGATACCAGACTGTCCCCTTGGTTTTGCCCAACGACTTTCTGGATGCAGCGAAGATTAGGAACCAAAGCTGTCAGCGGAAACTCGGAAGAAGGACGATGTGCACACTATGTCGACACTTGTCCGTATTTGGACGTATCCGGCTGGGCACCGTGTATATAAGGTGCCCCGCCGCCTCCTTCGTGAGGATCGAACACATCGTGACCTAGATCGCATACTAGAACACAGGAAACCCTAGATTCTTGACCTAGTTCATCACGTAGAGAGAAGAGTGGCTACTCGGTAGCAAGAACCATTATACTGCGGCTACTCGGTGAGACACCAGAATACAGAGAGAAAGGCAGGAGTAGGGGTTTTACCTCCTCACGAGGGCCCTGAACCTGGGTAGATCGTGTTGTTTGCAGTGCTTTGTTCTTACTTCACGCGGCTACTCGTCGCGTGATCCCTCCCCGAGCACCTCCAGCGTCCTTCGTCCCCACATCTTTAGCCATCCTATGGCATCTGCCGTGACACCACCACGACAGTTGGCGCCCACCGTGGGGCAACCAGCGGCGCTGGCTGGAGTTTCTGTTCGGACGGGATCTTCTTCAGCGGAGCGCGTGGTCTGTGGCCTTGTCCACAGATTCGGCTCCTTCGACTTCGTCACCGACAACACCGGCGATTTCGGCGGCAAAGGCATGCCGGAGGGCGGCTCGGTGATCTCCTTCGGCTCTCACCTCGTCTACGTCGCCACCGTCTTCGACCGCGAGTATCCTGAGGTGGTGCATGACGCGGAGGATCCACCTGCTGTTATCGCTGCACGCGGGAGGCCGTTAGGCCGCTCTGCGGGCGTCGCGGAGGTGATGGTGGCTGGCCTGGCTGCGGATGCCAGCACGGGTGCTGGTGGCGCTGCGGTCGTCGTCGAGGATCTTGCTGGCTCGAGTGCTGGTGGCAGGACCCACAGGCCTTACGAGAGGAGCTGCAATCTCCCCCCCTCCACCACTCCGGCTATCCCTGCATCCGCTGCGCGGGTTGACGTGCCGCCTCCCATCGACCTTGAGCTCTTAGCCATGAAGGAGCAGCTCGACCGGCAGCGCCAGGAGATGCTCGCCGAGCAGGCGGAGTTGGATAAAATTAGGCTTGAGTTGAGTCTAGACCAGCTTGAGTACAACAAGGCTCACGGCTTCTCGCCAGTCACCAGGAGAGCTAGCAGAGTAGGCGCCACGCGGCGTAACTTGGGTGCCGAGATGGCAACGGTTGCAGAGGTTCCTGCTCAGTCCGCCACCGCAAACACTTCCACCAGGCCCAGATATAGCACACCCGCCAAGACACTTAGAGCTGCAGAGGCCGTGGCCGCAGAGTTGCCGCGTCTCGACGGTGATGCGCGCGCTAGGCAGCAGGAGAGGCTCAACGAGTTGGTGTTGGAAGCAGCCAGGCAGAATGAGGAGTTCCGGAAGGCCAATCCGGGTGCTGGAGCCTCGCAGGTGGTGCATTCGCACGCGGCTAGATCTAACGATCAGGCCTCGTCTCCGCACCCCAGCCGCGAGAAGAGCCACAGTGGACATTCTGGCAGAGATAGGAAAATGCAGGTGTACGACCCGACTGCTGCCGCGAAACAGCTCGCTGTGCCGCAGCAGTCCGGTCAGGAACACAACGCTGCAAGAGCAGGCTCCCAAGCCAAAGAGCTCAAAGCCAGGCCCGAGGTGAAGCGCGCCCAGGTCCTTCTCGACATCCCGCTGCTCAGCCTACTCGGCAGAGGCAGCAGCCGCGTGCAGTGGCGCCAGTCGCCAACCCGGTGGAGCAACCTGCGGCTGTGCAGGTGGATAGGTATGATGACGGCTATTCGGCCATGGAGATGGCTGGCTATGATATTCTGGATCGTGTTGGCGAGCGCGTGTTGGCGCCTGGAGATGCAAGGCACCAGCTGGACCGGATCAGCTTGTCGGGGCGGGTTGAGAGCACGGGTCCTCCTGGCCCCGAATGCTTTGGCCCGCGCATCATGAACGAGCCGTCCGTGAAGGGATTCCAACTCGCAAGGGGCACCAAGAGCTACAACGGCAGCACCAAGTCAGAAGATTGGCTCAATGACTATGTCACCGCGGTTCATATCGCGAACGGCAACCGGAGATGGGCGGTTCGATACGTCCCGCAGATGCTAGAGGGTCCAGCTCGCACTTGGCTCAACAACTTGCCCAAGAACAGCATCAATTGCTGGCTGGACTTCTTGGACGCCTTCATCAGCAACTTCACCAGCACCTACAAGAGGCCGAATAGGCCACAACAGCTGTCCGCTTGCAAGCAGCGAGAAGATGAGACAGACCGCGAGTACCTTACTCGGTGGAGCACATTGAGGAACACCTGTGAAGGTGTGAATGAAGCCCAGGCGATTACTTGGTTCGCGCAGGGTTGCCGACATGGCAGTATGTTGTGGCAGAGGTTGCAGAGGGAGATGCCGAACACTCTGGCCGAGACCATCAAGATTGCGGATCAGTACGCACTCGGTGATCCTACTCAGCCACTGATGGACTCCTCTGAGCCGAGAAGAAACTTCAGCAACAGCAAGCGCAACGAGTTCCGCAACAAGCGCAGGGGTGACCGAATAGATACTCGGTACGACCCTGAAGAGGTGAATGCAGTGACTGTCGGAGCTGAGGGTAGCCAAAGGCAAAAACCTGCTGGAGCCTACGGGCAGAACCAGAACCAGGGCCAAGGCAACAAGAAACCATTCCGTTCTCCTCAGTCGGGTAGCGGCAACTCCGAGCAGCCGAAGAAGTTCGTCTTTGACGACATGAAGGATGGTCCATGCAGTTTTCACACTCATCACCCCTCAAGGCCTGCTAACCACACTACTCGGCAATGCGAGTGGTGGGATGTGATCAAGAGTGATGGCTTGCCTCCTCCTCCTCCTCTGCCGGCGGCCAATGCTAATGTGCAGCCTACTCGCGCACCCGCAGCTCGGCCGCCAGAGTTTCCGAGAAGGGAAAATGTCAACCAGGTGGCTTTAGGAGCCAACCGTCACTTCAACAATGAGGGCTATCGCAACAACAACAACAACTACAACCGCAACAACAACAGAGGCAACAACAACTACCAGGGCAACAACAACAACAGCAACAATGGGGGCGGAGGCTCCAACCAGTACCAAGAGCACCATGAGAGCTATATGATCTTCACTTCTGAGCCTGTCGACAAGCAGTCACAGCACCGGCGTGCCATGGAGGTCAATGCAGTGATTCCTGCTGTCCCTCACTACATGTATTGGTGTGACCAGGAGATCAGGTGGTCCCGAGTAGATCATCCCAAGGTGATGCCCAACCCGGGTAGCTATGCTTTGGTGCTGGATCCTACCTTCCTGGGTCCCGAGAAGAATGTGAGGTTCAGCAAGGTGCTAATCGACAACGGCAGCAGCATCAACATTGTGTACAAAGACACACTCGAGAAGCTCGGCCTGGCTGAGAAGGCGCTGCTACCTAGCACGACCACTTTCCATGGCATTGTGCCCGGGGTCTCATGCAATCCGATTGGCCGAGTATGGATAGATGTGCTATTCGGCACCAGGGAGAACTGTCGCACAGAGAGCCTGCAGTTTGAGGTGGTTGATCACAAGAGCCTGCTCTGAGCAAGTTCATGGCCTCTACCCATGTTGCTTACCTGAAGATGAAGATCCCTGGTCCCAATGGTGTGATTACCATCGCTGGTGATTACAAGAAGTCCATGGAGTGTGCCTCTGCTGGTTCCCAGTTGGCGGAGTCGATGGTGATTGCTGCCGAGAAGAAGAAGATGTACGAGGTGGTGGCCATGGCGCAATCTGCGCAAGCTGGCGCACAAGGTGTGTCGAGTACCCAACACGGGACCGCGTTCCAGGCCTCCCAGGAAACCAAGAAGATCCAGGTCGACCCTGAGTTCCCCGACCGCGTAGCCATCATTGGCTCCGGGTTGGCGGAGAAATAGGAAAGCGAGCTCATCCACTTCCTCCGTGAGAATCGGGACGTGTTCGCCTGGACCAATGAAGATCTACCAGGAGTCCCGAGGGAGTTGGTTGAGCACTCTTTACATGTGCGTCCAGACGCCAAGCCAGTGAAGCAGGCTATGCGCCGCTTCGGAGATGAGAGAAGGAAGGCCATTGGTGACCAGATCACCAAGCTGCTGATAAGCAATTTCATCATGGAGGTGCTGCATCCGGATTGGCTAGCCAACCCGGTCATGGTCGAGAAGAAGAAGGAAGATCCCAAGGCTGCTACCGCATGGCGCATGTGCGTCGACTACACCGACTTGAACAAGGCATGCCCCAAGGATCCTTTCCCGCTACCTCGCATCGATCAGGTGATCGATTCCACTGCTGGTTGTGAACTGCTGTCTTTCATAGATGCCTACTCTGGTTTCCACCAGATTGCACTCAATCCTGCTGATCAAATAAAGACTGCTTTCATTACCCCGTACGGGGCTTATTGCTATCGTGTCATGTGTTTTGGCTTGAGGAATGCGGGTGCAACCTATCAAAGATGCATGCAGAAATGCTTGCATGATCAGCTCGGCAAGAATGTGCAGGTGTACGTAGATGACATTGTCATCAAAACGAATAAAACACATACTCTGCTTGCCGACCTTGAGGAAACCTTTGCTAACCTACGCAAGTACAAAATGAAGCTTAATCCGAGTAAGTGTACTTTTGGTGTACCGGCTGGAAAGCTACTCGACTTTCTAGTTTCTAGTCGGGGCATTGAAGCCAATCCTTCAAAGATAAAAGCTATTGAGAGCATGTCTTTGCCAAGATCCTTGAAGGATGTGCAAAAGTTCACAGGTTGCTTGGCATCATTGAGCCGTTTCCTTGGCCGAATGGGCGAGAAGGCCCTGCCACTATACCAGTTGATGAAGAAAAGTGATAAGTTTGTCTGGACTCCGCAAGCAGACGTGGCATTCAATGAGCTGAAGGCAATGCTGGGTAGCGCTCCCATCTTGGCTAGTCCGCTACCCAAGGAGCCAATGCTGCTGTATATCGCTGCTACTAACCGAGTAGTCAGCGTGGTGATAGTGGTGGAGCGAGAAGAAGAAGGCAAGAGTGTGCAGCGCCCAGTATACTATCTCAGTGAAGTACTATCGAGCTCCAAGCAGAACTATCCGCACTATCAGAAGATGACCTATGGTGTGTACCTGGGCGCCAAGAAGCTGAAGCATTATTTCCAGGAGCATCCTATCACTGTGGTGAGTTCTGCTCCCATCTCGGATATCATGGGCAACAAGGAGGCGAGTGGCAGAGTAGCCAAGTGGGCGATCGAGCTAGCAGCGTACGCTCCTGCGTATGCGAGAAGAGAAGCCATCAAGTCTCAGATTCTGGCGGAGTTTCTTGTGGACTGGGATGAGGTGCAGTATGAACCTCCTGCTCCAGTTTCCAATTACTGGAGGATGCACTTTGATGGCTCGAAAGTGAAGGAAGGCCTTGGTGCTGGCGTAGTGCTTACGTCACCCAAGCGAGATCAACTCAAGTATGTGCTGCAGATTCATTTCAAGGCGTCCAACAATGTTGCCGAGTACGAGGCCGTGGTGCACGGCTTGCGAGTAGCCAAGGAGGTTGGTGTGCAACGCATCATATGCTATGGAGATTCCGATCTGGTGGTGCAGCAAGTTTCTGGCACCTGGGACGCTCTGGATGCCAATATGGCATCGTATCGCTTCCTGGTGCAGTCTATGACTGGATTCTTCGAAGGCTGCGAGTTCCAGCACATTCACCGAGCAGAAAACGAAGCGGCAGACGAGCTGTCCAAGTTGGGATCTTCTCGGCAGTCCATCCCGGCAGGGATTGCCTTGGAGCATTTAAGGAAGCCATCCATCAAGCCATCTCCCAACTCGGAATCTATTTTCGTTCCTTCTCTGCCAAGTGAAGAATCTGACCCCATGGAGATTGACTGGGAGAATGCCACAGGAAACCCGGGGACTGCCACTCCCTACTCGGGGACTGCCACTCCATACTCGGGACTGCTGCTCCCAACCCGGGGACTGCCGTTCTCTACTCGGGGACTGCCATTCCTTACTCGGGGACCGCCACTCCATACTCGGGGACTGCTGTCCTTAACCCGGAGACTGTCGCATTCATTGAGGAGGTCCTCGCCAATAGATCAGGGCTCCAGAGAAGTGCTCCCAACCCTATAGAGCAACCAGAGGCACCTGTCCCAATGGAACTGGACGAACCAGTGTTTCCCACACGGGAGACACCGAGTTGGGCCATGCCCATATTATCCTTTCTAAGGGACGGTACTCTGCCAGAGGACGAGGTGCTTGCAAGGCAAATTCAGAGAAGATCCAAGGGCTACACCATAATCAGAGATGTGTTGCACAAGAGGAGTGCCACAGGCGTGCTGCAGCGTTGTGTAGATCCAAAAGAAGGAGAAGAAATCCTGGTAGAGATACACCAAGGAGAATGTGGGCATCACGCCTCATCTCGGGCATTGGTCAAGAAAGCCTTTCGGCATGGCTTCTACTGGCTCACGGCCCTGCAGCAAGCTGAGGACATTGTGAGAAAGTGCAACGGCTGCCAGATGTTCGCAAGTAAGATTCACATGCCTGCTTCCGAGCTGAAGACAATTCCTATCACCTGGCCGTTTGCTGTTTGGTGTTTGGACATGGTCGGACCCTTCAAGCCGGCTAGAGGTAACATGACTCACATCCTGGTCATGGTGGACAAATTCACCAAGTGGATTGAAGTGAAGCCTATTCGGAAGTGCGATGGAGCCACAGCAGTAAAATTCTTGAAGGATGTGATCCTGAGATATGGCTACCCGCACAGCATCATCACGGATAATGGCACGAACTTCGCTGAGGGAGCAATGGTGCGGTTCTGCAGAGATAAGCACATCCGACTAGATGTTGCTTCAGTCGCGCATCCCGCATCCAATGGACAAGTTGAAAGAGCAAACGGCATGGTGCTAGCAGGCATAAAGCCAAGGCTGATTGAGCCATTGATGAAAACACCTGGGTGTTGGCTAGACGAGTTGCCAGCGGTGTTGTGGAGTCTAAGGACTACCCCTAACCGGTCAACCGGCTACACACCATTCTTCTTAGTATACGGGGCTGAGGCCGTGTTGCCAATAGACCTAGAGCACGACTCCCCTCGAGTAACCCTCTACACTGAGGTAGAGGCGAGAGAAGCTCGAGAAGACGACGTTGACCTGCTTGAAGAAGCAAGAGAGCTGACTCTGTCACGTTCGGCTATCTACCAGCAAAACCTGCGGCGTTATCATAGCCGAAAGGTGAACCCAAGGGTTTTCCGAGAAGGAGACATGGTCCTTAGGCTTGTGCAACGCACAGCTGGGATGCACAAGCTCTCTCCTCCATGGGAAGGGCCTTTCATTGTGAGCAAAGCGCTGCACAATGACGCGTACTATCTTGTAGATGTGCGTCCCTCACAGGAGAACAGGGCAGATAAAGCTGGAGAGGAATCTAAGCGTCCCTGGAATGTAGCTCTACTCCGTCGTTTTCATTCGTGAGCAAAAAATGTGTATGTACTCTCAATTCTACTCTGCAATCTGAAATTGAACTCGGGGACTGCCCTCGTCCAAATTTGCTCTAAGTGTTTTTACTCAGCTTTACTGTATGTCTATTCGGTTGCTACACTTCTAGATCCAAAAGTACGTTGAGTACTGTGTTTAAACCCACATGCCAACTCTTCGACTCTGCTGCTGTCCGAAACCCGGCTTCATGGCAAGCAAGAGAACAAGCAAAAGGTCAATGAGCACAAGAAAAATTGCTAAGGAAGAAAAGAGTGCAGGAACCGAGTAGGGCGCGTTTACTTTTGTTCTATGTCTGTCTTTTCGGCTAAGTGGTGGGCTGCGTTACTATGATTGTTTCTAAGCGGCTAAGTATTTGCAGCTCCGCTCTTCAACTCTTGTGACTCGAATACCAAAAAAGCAACAAGTTGCGGGTAGAGCTGAGACGAAAAGAGAGGGTGAATAAGAAATGCAACTCGGGGACTCGCATAATAACGCAACCCGGCATTAAGCCAGGGCTGCTCAAATTGATTAAGTTGAAAATAACAAGAGTGAATAAAATCGAGTAGCAAGCAAAAACATAGATAGTTCGATACATCTGCTCCCGGCATCCCGGGGATCTGATAAGTGTTTAAGCGGAAAGATTGCAGGGAAAAGTCATGTCGAGGTAGCGGCGTCCTCGGTGCTGGCCTTGGTTGCTTCGTCTTCAGGGGTGGTCTTGGTCGCGTTCGCCTCAGTGCTGGCATCGACGGCTTTCGCTTGTTCGGCGTCGGGCTCGGTGGCGATCTGCTCGGAAGTCGCCATGGCTACCGAGACGGGCGTTGCCGTAGAGGTGGAGCCAGAAGCTTGGGCGCGGAGGCTGAGCGTGTCGTCGAGAACGGCTCCTGACGAGGTGCCGAACTCGAGTGCGGCGGTGTCGATCACTTCGTCCTCCTCATCGCTACTCGCGACGACCTTGCCCTTCCTTTTCCCGGCCTTGCCGTCAGGTGATTCGAAGCAGCTCAAGTCCATCTTGTCCAAGTCCGACTCGTCATCTTCGTCCTCCTCCTCGTCCCCCTCCACCTCGGTGTCGGGCTCGGTGAGGCCGTCGATGAAGGTCGCCGTGTCTGCGTATTGGGCAACCTCGTGCGCAACCAACTTGCGGAGAGCTACGCACTCGGGGTTCGTCTCCCACCTGGAATCATCGCGCTTCCCGCGGATAATCTGCATGTTCAAGTTTTCGTACCAGGAGGTGACGCAGAGTAGCATCAAGTCTGCACCGGCCCGAGCTCCCGAGGCGCGCCATTTCTTCAATTCGGCCTTCACGCCGCGCAGCTTCAGGGCAAGCCCGCGGATGGTTGTTGGCGCGGGGTCCTGGGGCCAGAAGAGCTCGTGGAGCTGGAAGCCGACGCGCACCAGATCGGTGCCCACGCTGGCTAGGCGTTGGAACTGTCCTCGCATGACAAGGATGCTCTCCTCAATTTCTGCACGAGTGTCCAAGGGCTCGCCTTTCTCAATGCGAGCCGCTCGGGCCTTGGCCAAGGCAGGCGCGCAAGAAGATACGATATCGGGGAAAACTTATGCAAAAGCTATCAGAGAAGATCAGAAACAGAAGCAGAGAAGAAAAGTACAGCCGAGTAGCAAAGAAGCAGAGAAAAGGGAGCACTTACTGTTCAAGTCATGGCGCAGTCCTTGCAGCTGGTTCTTCCACGCTTCTTCGTCGGATAGGTGCCTCTCTTCAATCCGGCGGAGCCCGTCCATCTGAGCAAAGAGGTCAGCGTTGGCTTTCGTTAGCACCTCGCACTCCTGCTCGAGGGCTTTCACCTTGGCCTTGGCTGCTGTCTCGACCTTTGCCTTCTCGGCAATTACTCTATCCTTCTCGGCAACAATGTCGATGGCATCCTGGAGTGCAGTGCGCAGCTGGAGTTGAAGATTCTCCACCTCGGTAGCATGCTCCTTCTGCAGAGCAGCGGACTGGCTTGTTAGTTGCAGCTTCACCTCAGCAGGCTTGAGGCAGTCTTGATGTTCCTCAGCGAATTTCTTATGATCTTCTGCGGAAAGCAAAGCACGGTTAGCAGAGAAGCGAAAGAAACAAACACAAGATCAAGCCGAGTAGACGGCAGCGTACCTTCCAATCTCTTGATGGTGGCCTCTCCACTCTCAACGAAAGCACGACAGTTCTCGTGCTCGTCAGCCAGGGCCTTCAGCTTCCCTGCAGAGTAAAACTAATTAGCGGAAAAAGCAGAAGCGGGCGTAAGCATCAAACGCAAGAACCGCGTAGCTGGAAGCGTACCTTCAACTTCTGACAGCCTCATGGTGCTGTTCATCACTTCCTTGTCGGCTTCCTCGGCGGCTACTTTCTCCTTCTCCAAGGCGGCAATGCGTCTCTTGGCGACGGCATGGTTCCAGAGTAGCCGACGATGCAAGTCGGTCCGCTTCAGTACGCTATTCTGAGAAGCAAAAGGAAAATGAGTCAGACAAAGAAGTAAAGATTCAACCCGAGAAGGCGGCTACTCAAGAGAGTATCCTCCTACTCGGCCAGAATCTCGGGGACTGGGGGATGGATAAGGAAAAGAAGACGAGTAGAAGAGAAGAAAAAATGCAACTCAGAGAGGATGAGTTAAGGCTTACCGCGTAAGATTGCTCGAGATCCTCTGCGTTCTTGCGGTGTACGAACATCTTGGCAGCAAGTGTAGCAGAGGTGGTTGAGACAGTCATGGGTTTGTAACCCAAGTCCACCTTGTTCCAATCGACACGCATATGGTCGATGTCGCCCAGATCGGTGCCGTTCCAATTGGTGTTGCCGAGAACTTTGCTGTCCCACTTAGCATCGATGAAGCCGATCAAGTCAAGTACTTGCTCGAGGCTCTGGGACGTTATCGCCTGGTCCTGAACTCCACGAGAAGCAATGGAGATGGACTTGTCCTGGTTTGTGGCCGGGGGCCTGGAGTCCACAGCCACGGCCTTCCTCCCTTTCTGAAGAGCAAGTTTCCGATCCTTGGGGGAAAGGCCGACCTGGTGCTGCTGGCTAACCTTCACCATGTAATCAGGATAGCAGGGCTGATCAGCTGCAGCGGCGGCGGCAGCAACCGCGTCAGAATCGCGAATAACCAGCTGACCGGGCTGGCCAATTGATGTTGGCGGCGGCATGTCGGCAGCTCGCTTCTTCGCCTTCTCCTTCTGGGCAGTTGGCTTCGCGGCGACTGGCTTCTCGGTTTTCTGCTTCTCGGTCTTCGTCTTCTCAGCTTTCTCCTTCTCGGCGGCCTTCTTCTCGGCTGCCTCCATCTCTGCAGCATCTTGGGCACTCTTCCTCGTAACTGGCTTGGCCGAAGGACCGGCTGCAGCCTTAGTTTGCTGCACCAGGGAGGAGTCTGGCTGGGCGCTACCTTGATCAGTTGGTGGCGCCAGGGGCGCGCTATCCGATGCGCCATCTGGCTGGGCGCTACTCTGCGCGGCGTCTGGTTGCGCGCCGCTCAGAGGATATTGATCCGTCATGTTCGCATCTTCTACCCGCCCCCTGTGGCTGGCTGCTCCTGTTCAGTTTCTGGCCGCTCAAGGGCGGCGTCATCGTGCATCTCCTGGTCTTGGTCTTGGGTCTCCTCGGCGGTGTTGGCCGGAAGAGAAGGAGGCCTGTCCTGGTGAGCAGCATCCTGCGCGTCTGGTTCTGCGCGGGACTGCTGCTCCAGTTGGGTGTCTTGGGCGTCGGTGATCTCTGCTTGTGCGTTGGTGACATTGGCCTCATCGACGTCGAGGTCGATAACCTTGTCGACATCGATGGCAGCCTGCTTCTTGGTCTGGTCGGGCGCGAGAGCGGCGTCCGCATCCAGGGGAGCTCTGATGGGAAAAAGAAGTTCAGAAATAAGAAAAGGGCACAGGAAACTGAGAGGAAACAGTGAAGTAGAAGATTGGGAGTTAACCGACAAGAAACTTACCCTTTGGTGGAAGAGATTGCTGGTTTCTTTCTCTTCGAGACCTTCTTGGTCGTCTTCTCGGATGGTTTCTTCTTCTTGGCGGGGGGCTCTTGGGCGCCACTGCCTGTCCGCTTGCGGGTAACAGGAGCGGCGACGGATAGAGGATTGACCTCAAGGGCTCTCTCGTCCTCATTCTCGTCCTCGTCCTTATCCTCGTTCTCAGCATCTGCATCATCTATGAAGATTGAGAAGAAAGAGAAGAGATTCAGAAACAACAGGCAAAGAGTTAGTGCTTCTCGCAGACAAACAGCGTGAATTCAGTTACCTTCAAACTCGTCCTCGGACCAATCGCAGAGAGACGTTTCTGCCTGATGCTTCTCTGTCATGGGGGGATGAGGGGAGTTAATCTCGTCAGTGGCCTCGAAGGAGGCCTTGTCGTCTTCTTCTCGGTCATCGGACCTGTTACCCTCGAAGCGCTCACAGCTCTCAACAAGCTGGCGGTCAAGGACCTGAAGAACAGAGAAACACCGCAAATTAGCCGAATAAGCAGGAGGGCACTCTACCCGGATAGGCGTGCAAACACAAAGCACACTAAGCCTAGGGAGTTTGCTAAGAATCCTACTCGGCAAGGCGTGCAAACAACAAGCACATTAAGCCTAAGTGTTTATCCTAAGTGTGCTACCCGACAAGGCGTGCAAACATCAAGCATACTAAGCCTAAGCAGTTCTGCTAAGTATTCTACTCGGCGCAGAAGGCAATTGCTAGTCGCATCGAGGAAAGGAGGCTATCTACTCGGATTGCATATATACTGGAAGCAGAGTAAGGAGAACGTACCCGTGGAATCGGCTTCGTGCGTCTGAAGGGGATGAACCCATACTGCCAATTGTCGCGGAGGCCTGTGGTCAGGATGGACCTTGCGTGCGTGGCGACGTCCGCGTTGCTGAGCTCGAACGTGGTCGTCCGAGTGCAATCGCGGGGGCCTCCCAAATAGCACATTGGGTGGGAGCGCTTCTGCAGAGGCAGCACCCGGTTCCGGATCCAGCAGGCGACGGGATCATCGCTCTTGAGGCCTTCTCCGATTATATGAGCGAGCCGCTCCTCCATCTGCACTGCGTTGCGGTCGTTGTACGGCTTCGTCTTCCAGTTCTGCCCGGATGGAGCTCGATTGCTCCAAGGGGCAGATTGATGCGGTCTGTCACTTTTCCCCCCTCCGTGGCGGGGATATTCTTCACGTAGAGGAAGGATTTTTGCCACATGCGGACGGAATCCAAGCCCATGA
Source organism: Alopecurus myosuroides (assembly GCA_028641055.1). Classification (NCBI taxonomy): domain Eukaryota; kingdom Viridiplantae; phylum Streptophyta; class Magnoliopsida; order Poales; family Poaceae; genus Alopecurus; species Alopecurus myosuroides. The sequence continues at coordinate 118,613,390 of CM054059.1, forward strand.
TGCGAGGGTGATCGGTTCCCGTCCGCTGCACCATCATGGCGCTGCCGGTGTCGGTTACCCGGCTGCCAGCGGCCGCGCCATCCTTCTTCCCTTTGCTCTGCTGGCGGAGGTGGAAGTACTTCAACCACGTCTGCACCGTGGGGCGGACACCAAGAAAGGCCTCGCACACCACAGTGTGATAGGCGAGGAAGACGACTGCATTTGGGGGGAGGTGATGCATCTGAACACCGAAGTGATCCAGGAAGGAACGGAGGAAATCGGAAGCTGGCAGGCCAAATCCTCGCGCGAAGTGCGCGAGGAAGACGACGTGCTCGCCCTCCCGCGGGGCCGGAACGATTTCGCCGTCGGACGGCCGGCACTGAACACCAGGAGGAACCCTCCGGGTGTTCACGAGCCAGGAGCAGTCGTCGACGGTGACATCAGAACCAGCCCAGCTGGCGCGAGCAGCCATGGCAGCGAATGAGAAAGCGGTGGAAAGTTTGGAAGAACCTGGTGGAGAGAATGAATCCGCGGCGGCGCAAAGAGTTGCGCGGCGGCGGAGAGCTCGGCGGCGGAGAAGAAACAGAGAGGCGAAAGAGGAAAGTACGGAGGAAGGAGAAGAGGAAGTTACCGATGGGGGTATTTATATCCTCTCCTTGGATTACCGTTACCATCGGGGTAGTGGGATCGATCGTGGCCATAACTCTCGTATGGTGGGGTCTGTGGCCGGTTAGAAACGCACACAAGCGCGGAGCGCGCGCGTAACGGCCACAATTGATCCCACGACCAGATCGTGGGCTATTACTGCGCTTGATGGGACATGACGAGCCGGTGGGCCCACTCCGTGAAAACTGGGCGCGTGGCACGTCGTGTCCTGGGCAGCGAGACGTCGTGGTCGCGGATGCTTGACACGTGTCCAGTCGCAGCACGGAGGGCTGGATTGTGCTCTGCGCTGCAGAGATTCTGTCTGAGAATTTCCTAAGTCTTTTTACTCGGTTACAGAGAAAAAAGCCAGCTCTATTCGGAAGAGAGGAAACCCAAGGTACTTTCCAGAGCGCTACTCGGAGGGTCTGCACGGCACCTTGAGGTTCAAAGGCGATGTTGCAAAGATTGGTTTTTAAGCTGGCAGAGCCTAGTGAACAAGTTCGCAAGACTCTACCAGCTTCGGGGACTAATGTCGGGGGGTTACCCCCGAGTAGGGTAAAGGCAAGTGGTAAAAGGCAACTGTCAGAAGGGAAGTTTGGTCGAGTAGCCGCCTACCCGGTACTTGCTACCCGGTCGACTGCTACTCGGTCTCACTTCAAGATGACCAGAAGGAGATATCAAGCAAGTTACGTCCGTTCGAGTAGGAGAGTTGGCCCGAGTAAAACTGGCGGGAATCTACTCGGGCCAGAAGTCAAAGGAGCCGTTCTGACACAGGATCCCGCGTATCCTGGGTCCGTACTTGGCACTATTCAAACTACTGTTCATCTGGGACCGGCCTGTCTGACAGCGACAGTGTGGAAGCAGGCGGTCGCAGGATAAGGGGGCCCTACTCTGTGTTTGGCACAGTGATACCAGACTGTCCCCTTGGTTTTGCCCAACGACTTTCCGGATGCAGCCAAGATTAGGAACCAAAGCTGTCAGCGGGAACTCGGAAGAAGGACGATGTGCACACTATGTCGACACTTGTCCGTATTTGGACGTATCCGGCTGGGCACCGTGTATATAAGGTGCCCCGCCGCCTCCTGCGTGAGGATCGAACACATCGTGACCTAGATCGCATACTAGAACACAGGAAACCCTAGATTCTTGACCTAGTTTATCACGTAGAGAGAAGAGTGGCTACTCGGTAGCCAGAACCATTGTACTGTGGCTACTCGGTGAGACACCAGAATACAGAGAGAAAGGCAGGAGTAGGGGTTTTACCTCCTCACGAGGGCCCTGAACCTGGGTAGATCGTGTTGTTTGCAGTGCTTTGTTCTTACTTCATGCGGCTACTCGTCGCGTGATCCCTCCCCGAGCACCTCCAGCGTCCTTCGTCCCCACATCTTTAGCCATCCTATGGCATCTGCCGTGACACCACCACGACAGTCAGATTGGCAAAAACGTCCATGTTTACGTGGATGACATTGCTGTCGTGTCCAAGGAAAAAGATACACTCCTTGAAGATTTGCGAGAAACCTTCGAAAATTTGCAAACTTACAAGATGAAGTTAAATTCATTAAAGTGCGTATTTGGGGTTCCCTCAGGAAAACTTCTGGGTTTCATCATTTCTCACAGAGGAATAGAAGTAAACCCAGAAAAGATCAAAGAAATCTTGAACATCTCTAATCCCACGTGCGTAAAAGATGTACAAAGATTGACGGGTTCTGCAGCAGCCGTTAGTAGGTTTATTAGCCGGCTAGGGGACAAAGCTCTGCCACTATACAAGTTGTTGAAAAAATCCGACAAATTCGAGTGGACAGAAGAAGCAGATGCAGCATTAACCCAGTTGAAAGAAACTTTGATGAAAGCTCCGATTTTGGCATCCCCAAAAGACGAAGAACATATGTTACTGTACCTTACGGCTACAAACCGGGTTATTAGTGCGGTCATAGTTGTGGAAATGAAGAAACACGAACAAAGCATACCAGATCAGCATCCGGTATACTACGTCAGCGAAGTTTTCTCCGAGTCTAAGCAAAGATATCCACACTATCAAAAACTGGCATATGGCGTATTTTTCGCATCTCGAAAACTTCGCCATTACTTCCAAGGACATTCCATAACAGTGGTATGTAAAGCACCACTAGGGGATATAATAAGCAATGCGGAAGCAACTGGCCGAGTAGCCAAATGGGGCATCGAGCTAGCAGCATTCGATATTAAGTACCAACCCAGGACGGTAATAAAATCCTAGGTTCTGGCAGATTTTGTCGCCGACTGGACAGAAGCAATGGTAAAAAACACCAATGCCGGAGTCCGAGTACTGGATCATGCACTTTGACGGATCCAAGATGAAGGAGGGCGCTGGAGATGGCGTAGTCCTAAAATCCCCTAAAGGAGACACAATGGAGTATGTATTGCAAATACACTTCAATGCCAGTAATAACGTGGCAGAATACGAAGCATCCGCTTCATGGCTTGCATATTGCAAAGGAAATAGGTGTTAAACGCATCTTATGCTATGGCGACTCGGATTTGGTACAGCACCAGCTCAACCAAACTTGGGACGCCAAAAGCCCCATCATGGCTGAATATCGGAGAACGGTGGACGAGTTTGCAATCTGTTTCTTTGGATTTGAAGTACTACATGTCAAAAGGGAGGAAAATTAGAACGCGGACGCATTAGCCCGCATGGGATCAGAAAGGGTAAAAATCCTACCATCAGGTGTGTTTGTCCAACATTTGTATGAACCATCGATAAAAGGTGGAGATGTTGATTATCCTCTGGCTTCCGAGTCAATTGAAGTTATGCTCGTTAACCCGGATTGGACAATTCCATATTTAAACTTCTTAGTTGATCAGAAGTACCCGGATGGAGCAGACGAAGTCTTGCAGAGACAGATTCAGCGTCGATGCAAAGGATACACGGTAATTAATAATTGCCTGTATAAACGCAGTACTACCGGAATTTTTCTGCGATGTATTTCGCCAGAAGAAGGACGAAAAATCCTGCAAGAAATCTATGCCGGAGATTGCAGACATCATGCTCAATCAAAAAGCATAGTCAAAAAAGCATTCCGTGCAGGGTTTTTCTGGCTAACAGCCAAGACAGATGCTGAGCACATAGTAAATACATGTGCATGGTGTCAATATTACGCCAAGCAGACAAATATGCCAGCCCAAGCACTCAAAACTATCCCCATTACATGGCCGTTTGCGGTCTGGGGGCTAGATATGATGGGGCCATTCAAAACTGCAAGAGGCGGACTTACACATCTACTCGTAGCAGTGGATAAATATACCAAGTGGGTGGAGGCTAAAGCCATCAAAAATCTTGACGGTGTAACTGCCATAAATTTCATCATTGACGTAGTCATGAGATACGGCGTTCCACATAACATAATAACCGACAACGGGACACATTTCTCTATTGGAGAGTTGGCAAAATATTACCGACAAACGGGAATTCGCCTAGATCTCGCATCTGTGGCACATCCGCAATCCAATGGACAGGTTGAAAGAATGAATAGCTCAATCTTGCAAGGAATACGCCCAAGACTCGAATCTCCTCTTCATAGAGCAGCTGGAACATGGGTAGAAGAGTTACCCTCCGTGCTTTGGAGTATTCGAACAACACCAAATAGGTCAACCGGGAAAACCCCGTTTTTCCTAGTTTATGGTGCCGAAGCAATTCTTCCAACGGACATGATCCATGACAGCCCAAGAGTGCAGGATTTCGATGACTCAGATGCCGAAAACGCACGACAGGATGCCGTCGATCTCTTAGAAGAGGAACGAGAGCTTGTGCTTCAAAGATCCGCCATTTATCAGCAAGGTTTACGACGTTACCATAGTCAGAAAATCAGGCATCATTATTTTAAACAAGGTGACCTAGTGCTAAGATTGGTACAGCAAAGAAAGCACAAATTAGCCCCAGTATGCGAAGGACCATTCATCATCAGCAAAGCTATGAAAAATGGGTCATACTATCTTGTAGACATTCGAGACACGGAAGACCATCCCAAAAAGCCAAATCGCAAAAGAAAGAGAAATATAGATGATGAACTAGGAGAGACAAAGAGGCCCTGGAGTATCCAGCAGTTACGTCCCTTCTATACTTAGTTCAATTTCTATGTAAACGTCTTTGAGATCATGAAATAAAGTTGTTGGAATTCTTACATCCATGTTTTTACAAGTTTATTATAGTACAAAGCATGATTCAGCCTTATCTATTTCCCAATGATCTTACAAAATACTCAATGTTAACCCGAATTGTGCCTGCGTGCTCGGCGTTTAAAAACTGAATGATTTTCAGCCTGTTGAGGGCTAAAGGAAACTCGGATTGTGCCTGCATGCCCGAGTTTCATTCAAAAAATTCCTTACTATTCTCTAAGTATTATCTGATTGTTTGTGTGCTGGGTCACTGGAGCTAGTAAGTAAAAATTCCTTTAGTAGGTTTTACCCACTCATTTGGAATGAAGATTAAAATACTACTGAGCCATTTCAAACACTAAGGACAGTTAAAGCACATAAACCGGATAACTTAGAAGATAAAGGAATATAAAACCCGGAAAACTTGCAAAGGATTTAATAATATTAACTGCAAAAGGCGGAGTACTTGTTCATACAAATGAATAGAAGCATTACAACAAAGTTTACATTGTAAAGTTCAGTAATGCTCCTATTTCCTATCTTTCCTATCCAGGGCAAGGAAAATTCTTCAAGCATCCGAGTCATCTTCGCTGCTGGACTCCTCGGGGGCTTCTGGAATCTCTTCTTCCGGATAGGTGATGGAGATATTCACCATAGAAGCAATCTTGGTAGCGTGACCTTTGATCTCATCAAAGATGGTGGTCCGCTGGGTCTCCGTATATCCTTGAGGGATGTCGGACGCCACGCGCTAAGATTTAGCAGTGGGATAGTGCATACACATAAGCCCTAGAGCCATGCGTGCACCACCCCGTGCTGCGGAGCGCAAGGTGGATTCCTTGGCCTCCGCCACTTCCAGGATAGCTCCCTGAAGTTTTTCAACCTCCGAGAGATCCCCAGACTTTGCGGGAAGATATTTGTTGATGAGTAGCATCCCCACAGCTTTGATCGCGGTGAATACCTTCCCAAAAGCTCGGATTTTCTCAATCCGAGTAAGTGCTGGGTCATCTCCTGTTTTTTCAGACAAACAACCAAAGGATTAGTGAAAAAGCGGAGAAAGAAATCAAAACATGGAAAATCCGTTAAAAGTAAATGACTTACCGAGGATCTTATCCATCTCAGATCCTTCCTCCAGGCGCAGGGTCAAGGCATTCTCCAAATCTCGGATGGTTGCCTTGTCCTTGTCAGCTTGCTGGGAGGCATTGGACTGAGCAATGCCAACAACCAGGTGGCTGGCCTCCAGCTCCTTCTGAACCCTCATAAGTTCCTTATGAAGGTCCAGGTTCTCCCGGCGGAGGTTATCGGCATTGCCGGCATCTTCAACAACTTGCTTGGCTTTCGCCAAAGCAGCTGAAAAGCGAGAAAAAGTACCGGGTTAGAAAACTCGGAAAAATACTTAGGAAAAAGTTATGCGCAAGAAACCTCAGAGAACTAAAATACCTGTTGTTTCCTCTAGCTGTAGCTGAGATGAGGCTAGCTCTGCCTCCTTAACATCAAGGATGGAAAGAAGGGTTTTAACCTGCTTGTTCTTGATGCTAAGCTTGCCAAAAACTTCCACGTTTATTGTTTCAGCAGTTTGCTGAAACACGGAAATGAACCAGAACGGTTAAGTTGAAAGCATTAAGTTAAAAGTATGCATTTGACGTATTGCTTGGGGGCTAGAGATATTACCTGGCTCATCCGTTGCAAACCTGACAAATTCTCGTTGAATTCCTTTACATATTCAGAAAAAAGAATTCCAGCATGATGAAGGCCGTCTTGCATGACCTGACGAGGTGAAAACACGAAGTTATTTCGGACAATCAGCCCGCCTTGTGGCCAAGGACGGATCAGGGGGAGCAGGAGCGAAGAACTTCTTAGCTGCCGGACGAATATATCCGAGATCGTCAAAAGGTTCTTCCTTTACGTGGAAGTCCTTGTCAAAAGTAGGGATGGGCTCGTCTTCTCTAGATGTCCGAGAAGGTCCGCCCATCTCCGGTTCCGCCCTTTCCCTCGCAACCAAGTTGGATGCAATAGGATGGCGGGACGGCTGGAATTGTTCGTCCGGGTTTGCGGTTTTATCTTCCCCACCGAAAGTTGTTGGAGTGGGTGGAGTTGCAGCTGAAGACGGCATTCCCTTGCCAGCAGTAGCCTTATGTTTCTTCAGTTTCTTTGACTTCAAAGGAACCGGTGCAAGGCTGAAAAGGAAATATCCGAGAAGTAAATACCTCGAAGAACTAGAACGGAGTGAGAGATTAACATCCTCAGAAAAATACCTGGATGTGGCGACGGGAACTCCATCAAGATTTATGACCTCCTCTGTGATCACTTGCCTCTTGCGTTTGCGACCGCCATAAAAGCTGGCGTGCAATTCGTCAAGTTCGGCATTGGATGCAAGATCTTCTTTCGTGAGATCGTCGAACTACAGAGAGAGCAAAAAATCCGACTAAGTCCGAGATATCCGGGAAAGATAAAAATCCGAGAGAATGTCAAATCAAGGAAAACCAAAATTACCTTAGGGAAAGTGTTCTCCTCATGATACATCTCCAAGCTCCCCTTATATTGGTCGCGAGTAGCGACCAATTGGTTGACTCGTTTCTTGATATCCTTTTTTGTGAAGGCTTTGTTGGTCCCTCTCATTCCGTATTCTGGGCCTTTGTATTCGCAAAGAAGTCGAGGGCGGAGGGAAAGAGGTTGAATACGGTGGCCGAACCAACACAAAATTGTGTCTGTTCCGGTCAGAGGAGGCTGGGAGGAGGTAAGTTTGGCAATGCACCGTTTGATCTTCAATAGATCATCCGGCAACGTCTGCACTGCTTCGACTGCCCAACTCTCTTGAGGAATGGCGGAGGAATTGATAAATGGAGGAACCCCGTTTTCTTTTCCGGGAAACGGGATGTAGTGATGATAAAAGAAAGAATCCGTCCAAAACTTGACGGATTCTGATGTTTTTATCTCTGGGTACCAGTCTTCCCTAAATCTCCGAAGAGTGAAAGAAATGGTCCCGCGGATGGGAAGAACACCCTCTGTAGGGTTACGCTTCACTCCGAAGCAGTATTGCCAAAAGTCTAATCTAGGTGCTATTCCTAAATACCCTTCGAAAAGGGCTTGGAAGCCGGCTAGATAGAGAATGGAATTTGGGGGAAGATTATGAGGCTGAACACCATAATGGTTGAGGACTTCTAAGAAAAAGGCGGAAGGCGGCAATCCCATACCTCTCGCGATGTGGGAGGTAAGGAGAACGCGTTCCCCGTATTTTGGCAGAGGCTCGGACTCGTCCTCCGCGCTCCGCCATTTGCCCTTCAGCAGCAGTCCTTCCTTCTCCATTGTCGAAAGAAGGGAAGGTGGAATACTGCTCGGGCTCCAATTGCCGGCAATTTCTGCCTCTTCCCCCGCTCCGGCGGCGGCGGACGCAGCGGCCGCTAGTTCCTCTCCGACGAGGACTATTTTCTCCTCCACTGTCTCGGGAGCATGCGGCGGAGATGGCTCGGAGGAGGTTTCGGCGAGGTTGGTGGCGGCGAGAGGAATTTCCTCACCCGCTGCGCCGCTGGCAGCTTTCTTCGGCTCGTCGCAGGGTTGCGCGCAGCGGAGAATCCACCATGGGATCCATGGTGTTTATGATCTCGTCGATCTCCGCCGCGACGGAGCGTGTCGGAGAGGAGCTCGGAGATGCCATCTGAGGGCGGCGCGAAGAGATTTCTGGCTACTCCGGTGAGGTTACGGGCGGCGTTCGTTTGTGCGTGCGCTCGGGAGTGGCTTTGCTTACGGGCGTGGGCGCTGAGTATGGCGTTGAGAATGAGAGTGGAAGGTTTGCCGAAGAGGACGGAGACGGCTATTTATAGCCGGACACCCGTCGCGATGCGTGCTAACGGCTCTTTTGACCGTTGGATGATCAACGCGTGTCAGTCGCCGGAAATTCCGGGAAATGAAACGACGGGTGATTATTGCTATCTCCTCGTTTCCCGCGAGAATCTGTCAGAGATACGTTTCAGGGTTTCCCGTTCGAAACCCGAACGTCCCTTACGTCAGCATGATTAAAACGCTGACGTAGGAAGTTCCTTCTTCACGAAGGATCGTGAAAGAAAAACCGGATTTTCTGGAATCCGAGTTTTGCGTTATAGTATTCGCTTGAAGAGAAGAAGAATCAAGACAGAGAGGCAGTATTTCTTGCACATTTGATGAAAGACGGCAAATCCGAGTCTTAATCCTTCTTGGGGGCTACTGTCGTATATATACCAGTCAGGGGTATATCAGATAGTGGTCTACAGTGCCGGATTACCAGGGTGGCCTAAATGGTAGTGGGCTATGGCCCGTTAGGCGGCCCAGTAAGCTGACACACAGAAGCCGGATTCTAGAAGAACCCGGATCACGGCCCACGTGATCTGGCTTGGAGTAGAAGGTGGATTCCTTACTTTTCCAAGTTGATAGGTACCGTAGTCTTCTAGGTTTCCTTCTCTGTATGCCCTAACCCGGCTATTATATAAAGCCGGACGGGAGATAAGATAAGATAGACAAGAAGCTAGAGGCTAACTCGCCGAGAGGTTGATCCTTGACGAGCAGCTAATAGAACCTCACATTGTACTCTGTATTCCCAGGCTTTGGTCCCGAATAGTGAGATTGCAGGAGTAGGAACGTCGCATTACTGCGTCGTACCGAACCTGGGTAAAACCATGTGTCCTCGATCATCGTACAATCACGTCCCCCCACGTCTCTATCGGTAGTCTCATGGCACCCCCGTCTATGAAATCTACTACGATGTCTCGACAACTCCCATTGACTAAGATAGCCCACATGTCATGTGCATCTTCTAGCTTAGTCTCCGTCCAATCTCAATTGAAATCCATGACGGCTCGGACTCATGGCCGTGGGCGTGGGCACAACTCCGTGGCCGGCATGGGTCATGGAGGAGGTGGCGGGATAGTGATGTTCAGGGCGGAGACGGAGCGGTACAACGAGGTGCTGCTGGCGGGGTGGTGCCCGACTGGCTGCCGAACCCGGCCGACAGGATGCATGTTTTGCCGTGCCACCACAATTGCTAGTCCGGCGTTTGGTTGTTAGATTCCGGAACTAGCTAGACTCATGGCACGCAGCGGGCGCAGCTCGTGGTCGACGAACGGCGTGTTGTGCGGCTGAGGCATGAGCGCGTGGCCGGCATGGGGAGAAGGTGCGGCGTGCTAGCTACGCAGCGCCACCGTGGCAAGAGCACGCAGCGGGTGCAGCTCGTGGCCGTCGTGAGGCGGAAGTAGGCATGTTGGGCAGCGCCGGCGTAGCCATAGCGGCAAGCAGCATGCGCAACTCGTGTCCGGCGGGCAACGTGCTGGGTGGTAGCGGCGTGACCAGGGCAGGCAGCGCGAGCGCGTGGCCGGCATGGGGCAAAGGTGCGGCGTGGGTGACGACCGCGGAGCAGGCATGCTCACGGAGTAAAACAGAGAGAAAGAAATAAGAAAAAAAAATTGAATGTGACATGTGGGTGCTACTGTCAACGAGAGTAATTTGTAATATCGGTCCGGTGTGTATTTTCCGGTGTGGCAAATAGGTCTGGGATTCGATTTAGACCGGGATTGCATAGTTCATGGTGCAATCGACAGGGATTTTAATTTTGGGGTTCATTTCGCCGAACCTCTATAAGTTCAGGGTGCAACAGGGATTTCAATTTTAGGGTTCATTTCGCCGAACCTCTATGGTTTCAGGGTTTGAAATGGACTTTTTCCATATTTTATCCATACATGCAATCCATTCACATTTTCTTTAGCCATATAATTTCCCACGTCAGCAATTTTTAGCGGTCAAATATACGAACATTTAACATTGATTGAATTTAGATTCTTAGCTATTGTGGCAAATCAAATCCTCCATATACCCGATTTTCTTTTTCCATTTCCTGCATCAAATATCCTTTCTTTTGTAGTATTTTTTTTAAAAAAAATATTCCCACTGCAATGTCACGGGATATCTTTCTAGACATAGGATGCATTCATTATAAAGCTTTCATTTTCCAAAAAGCAATACGGAGCTTAAAAAAGACCATTATACTATTTTGAACTATTTGAATGCTGTTCTTTTTTCTAACACAGTATGCTGCCTGTGTCCACACGAAGAAACATCATATACGGCATGGTTTGAATAGTACCATTCCATTAATGGATCAAGCGTGTTTCCCTTTCATCACCAGCTGTCGCCATTGTAACGTGAGCGTATATGGTGAGAAGCTAGGCTGATCGGAACGGGAAACCAAATGCTCCGTAGAACGGGTAACCGGAAGTGAAACGGGATTCAATAGAACAGAACGGGTGTTGACTCTGCGTCCGATCTTTGACGAAGCGCACATATCTCTTCTTTTCTTTTTCTCGGATAAAACAGGGATGCGCACGGCACCTATTACATCACATCACACTAAACTCCAACCGAACATCACTCCTTCATTTATCAATCTTACAATGAACTTGCATACTCTTCCATTAACGAACATTTAAACTCTGAACATTGAAACAACCATACAAAATTAAGTGAAGGTTCGGATAATGCTACAGCGGGAAAACAAAATATCATTTACCAATATAATTACCTATATTTTCAAAAAAAAAAACAGAAGGTAAATGAGTGTATCTTGTTATTTTTGCACATGACATAAAAAGACACATTTTTCGTTTTCTTTGTCAGAATGTCATAACGCAGCTTTGTCGACTTGTACAAAAATATTTTCATATTTTTATTTATGGAAGGCCTGAGATATAAAATCATTTTCATAACTGTCCAACTAATACTTTTTTTAAGTTCAATATTTTAATGTTGATTTGTTGATGGTTTCGTATAGTTTGCGGTCTAAGAAGGAACTTGACTGCACTTTGTAGTTGCTCAAATTTTCTTCCACCAATGAGTGCGTGTGTTTACCAAGGATGATCGCGACAGGAGAGCTGGCTCAGAGCCTTCGCACAACCATGTCGGGAGCCCAATTTGTTTCGGTGTTCGGTTACGGTTACGGTTTACGGGAACGGGAACGGGAACGGGAAGCAGTAGGCTCCCCGCACGGCTGCACCTGCCAGTTGTTGCTGTCGTTTGACATTTTATACTATGTCAATTTTCTACGCGCGTTTGAAGGTTCCTTTATAAATATATCACCTATCCGATCGCAGAAGCAGAAGCAGTTCTTCATCACGAGCCACAGCAGACACCACACGCACAAGATGAGTTCCATGATCAACCCCATGAATCTCCTAGCCTTGATTTCCGCCGCATGCCTCAGCGCGGAGAAGCTCCCGGCGGCACTGATATCGTGCGGTGCCGTCAAAGCAGCCGCGGCACTCTGCCTGATCATCTCCAAGGCACCGGGAGGTATATTTCTCCACCATGGCAAAGCGCCATTCTATCTGTACTACGGCATCCTCACCGCCGTGCTCATCTTCGGGCTCATCGAGGCGTGGGCTGGATTCTGGGTGTCAGGCGACGTGACCGGAAGGCGTGCCGCCGGGAAGACGATCCTGTGGATCTCCATCCTGCCCCTCGTCATAGTGGCCGCCCTTGGAGGCTTTGCCCTTCTGAACATGAAATAGTTGGTCCCACTTTTTGACGGATTTGTCAGTCGTTTGCTAGCATGTATGAGTCCTTTTTTCCCTCGGTACATGAAATTTGTAAGTGTATGTGTGTCTGTATGTCTGAGACAGAGGTTTGATTTGCTTCCTTGTTTGTTAGAATGACATTTGTATTATTCGAAATGTTATCGGAAGTTTGACTTCTGCTGTTCCTTTCGATCCATCAGAAATTATCAGTAATGTTTTGCATCAGCTGTATTTTCGCACTCGCACTAAACCACGGTGGAAGCAGAGCAACGAGTTTCTTTGAGAGAGAAAGAACAGAGGAAACGTCTTGGCCCAGTTTATTACAATTCTGGGCCTGATTTGCATATGGACAGACCGAACTTACGCGGCCCATATAATTGTGTTTTCTTGTTCTCTTCGTCCACCCGCCTGGCCGCATTGTAAGAAGTATATTCATTCGCGCTGCCGCCTTCCTATCCCTTACGCGTTGACCATTGCTGGAACTGCTTCTGGTGGATCTGATGGAGGCCGCGATTGCATGGCTGGTGCAGACCATCCTTGCAACCCTCCTGATCGACAAGCTCGATGCTTGGATTAGCCAAGTAGGGCTCGCCGACGACGTTGAAAAGCTCAAGTCTGAGGTCGAGAGAGTAGATGTGGCCATCGGTGATGTGAGGGGGAGGTCGGCCGGGAAGAGGCTGCTGGACCGGTTACTCGCTCGTCTCAAGGATCTGCTTTATGACGCCGACGATGTGATCGACGAGCTCGACTACTACAGGCTCCAACAGCAGGTCCAAGGAGGTAAATTCGCCTGTAAGTTCCTTTTCGAAAAAGAAAAAAAAATCAAGTAGAACCATGTCGATCCCTTAATTTTCTGCTCCACCTTTTCCTCATTTGGCGCAGTCACAGCTGATGATCCCCAAGGCTTGCCTGCAGCAGAGCAAGTTGATGATACATCAAGGGGAAATGCTGGTATGCCCCATGATGACACATCAAGTAGCCGTGCTGTCAAGAAACGAAAACGACGGTCCAAGGCATGGGAAAATTTTAGTGTCATGGAAGAAGATCCAGAAGGAAATGCTGTCAGAGCAGCATGTAAACACTGCCACACACCCATTAAGTGTGCAGCCAAGGATGGGACATCTGGTATGCTCAACCATAACAAGGTTTGTCACAAGAAACCTAGAGCAAATGACCAGCCGCCAAATCGTTCAAGGTACCGCGGCTTAATGAATTTATTATAACTAGTATCGACACAATTTTAGATCTTCTTCGTGTACATACTGATTATAATTGACGAGTGCTCATGGTCTTTTTTTTTTCCTTTTGCAGCGCTGGCGATGCTACTGATACTGCGACATATACTGTAATTGCTGATTCATCTGGCAAAAAAACAAGTAGAGAGGATGAGGAGTCAGCACAAATCACAGTAGCTAACACGTACACCTCTTGGGACAAGGCTGAACTATCCAATCGGATCCAAAAAATAACTAGTCAGCTACAAGACGTCCGTGGGGAAGTTTGTGAGGTCCTCAAGCTACATGGATCAGACTCTGCATCAAGTTCAAATCACCACTTGAATACAGCCTCGGATCAACACCTTAGAACATCAAGCCTTGTTCCAAGGAAAATGTATGGGAGAGTTGCAGAAAAGGATTCCATCAGGCAGTTGATACTGGAAGAGAAATCTGATGGTGTAAGGGTTCTGCCTATTGTAGGCATTGCAGGTGTTGGGAAGACAACTCTCGCTCAATTTATATACAATGATCCAGAGGTGGAAGGTCAATTTGACTGTAGAATATGGGTTTGGGTGTCCCGCAACTTTGATGAAGTGAGGCTCACAAGGGAGATGTTAGACTTTGTTTCTCAAGAAAGGCATGAAGGAATAAGCAGCTTTGCGAAGCTTCAGGAGATCTTGCAGGGTCATGTAAAGTCGAAGAGACTTTTACTTATTTTTGATGATGTCTGGGATGACATGAAGGATTGCCGGTGGGACAAATTGTTGGCTCCTTTCGTATCAGGCCAGAGTAAAGAAATTGTGATTCTAGTGACAACAAGAAATTTGTCTGTTGCAAAAAGGTTAGGCACACTCAAACCAGTCAAGCTAGGTGCTTTGGAACACGATGATTTTTGGCTATTGTTCAAATCACGTGCATTTGGTGATGGGAACTATGAATGTCCCAGCAAACTAAGTACTGTTGGACTGAAAATAGCAGAGAAGTTAAGGGGCAATCCATCAGCAGCAGTATCTGTAGGGGCACTATTAAAAGAACACCTTACTGTTGATCATTGGAGTAACATTCTTCGGAATGAAGATTGGAAATCACTAGGACTCGTTGAAGGCATCATGCCTGCTTTGAAGCTTAGCTATGATCAGCTGCCGTACCATCTGCAGCAATGCTTCTCATACTGTTCTATATTTCCTAACAAATATAAGTTTCTTGGTAAGGATTTGGTATATATTTGGATTTCTCAGGGATTTGTGAATAACACTTGTTTAACTAAGAGACTGGAGGAGACGGGATGGGAATATCTTACAGATTTGGTCAATCTGGGATTCTTCCAGCAAGCTGAACAGGAAGAAGAATTCTCTCCAGATAGTCAAATTTGGTATTCTGCGTGTGATCTCATGCACGATTTTGCGAGGATGGTTTCAAGGACTGAGTGTGCAACTATCGATGATCCACAGCGTATTAAGATATTGCCATCTATACTCCATTTGTCAATAGTAACAGATCAGCATTGGAACATTCTTCTTAGTGAGAAGTTTGAAGAAAATCTGAGAAATGCAGTTACATCGGTTAGCAAGCTGAGGACGTTGGTGTTACTTGGGCACTATGACTCTTTCTTCTTACAAGTTGTACAAGATATCTTGCAGAAGGCAAAGAATTTACGGCTTCTGCAAATGTCTGCATCATGTGCTGATTATTATTCCCTCATGTGCAGTTTGACAGATCCTACACATCTTCGCTATCTAAAACATGAGCCTAGTGAGGCGTGTCAGGTTTTCCCTCATGTTTTGAGCAAGTTGTACCATCTTCAAGTATTAGATGTTGACTCATACATTCACCGTGGTGGTATTAATAAACTTGTTAGCCTGCGGCATCTTGTTGTAAACAAGGGAGTGTACTCTTCCATCGCTAGCATTGGTTACATGACATCGCTTCAAGAGCTACATAAGTTTAATGTTCAAGATTTTCCTAGCGGCTTTGAGATGGCACAACTCCAATCCATGAATGAGCTTGTACAACTTGGGTTATGTGACCTCAATAGTGTTAAAACTCACGAGGAGGCTTGTGGGGCACGTCTGGGAGACAAAGTACACTTGGAAAAGCTGCACTTGTTGTGGAATGATTGCTTGACAGACGAGGACTATGCTAGCTCTGAATCTTCTGAGGAGCTTTTTCGAATGGATGATGGCAGCCCAAGTTCCGAACCTTCTATGGATATAGCAAGAGAAGTGCTCGAGGGTCTTGAACCTCATAAGGACTTAAAGCATCTACAGGTATCTGGGTATAATGGTACTACCTCACCAACCTGGCTTGCCAAAAATATCTCAGTTACCTCTTTACAGACGCTTCATCTCGATGGTTGTGGAGGATGGAGAATACTTCCATCTCTGGAAATTCTTCCGTTTCTTACAAAGCTGAAGTTGAGCAGAATGTGGGAGGTAACAGAAGTACTGGTTCCTTCACTGGAAGAGCTAGTTTTAACTAAAATGCCGAAATTAGAGAGATGCTCAAGCACTTCTGTGGAGGATTTGAGCTCTAGTTTAAGGGTACTACAGATCAAGAATTGTCACGTGCTGAAGAAATTTGATCTTTTTGAGAATAATAATAAGTCGGAAACCATGCAGAGGTCATGGTTGCCTGCTCTTAAGAAAATCACCCTGCGTCATTGCCCTGATTTGGAAGTGTTGAAGCCTCTTCCACCTTCAGACACTGTTTCTGAGTTGCTCATCAGAAAAGTTTCAATACTTCCGAGAATGGAAGTAACATCCAGTGAAAATTTACGTATTGGGTATATTGATGAGGATGACGAGGAGGTTTCTGATCAATCTTCTGATAAGTTGAGGATACTGGATGACAAAATTTTGACGTTCCATAGTCTGAGAAACATCAAATCAATGAGAATAGAGGGTTGCCGGAATCTAACTTATATTTCATTCAAAGGATTTAGTCATCTCGTCTCTTTGAAGAGTTTGGAAATAAGCATGTGCAATCAACTTTTCTCATCAGATGTGATGCCAGAGCATACCCCTGAAGATGAGACAGCTGCAAATGACAAGGCCTTCCCATCTCTGGAAAGTCTCAGTATCAAGTCATGTGGAATAACAGGGAAGTGGCTATGTCTGTTGTTGAAATGTGCGCCAGATCTAAAGGAATTGCATCTGGAAGAGGAAGAGGAAGATGAAGAAATCAGTCAATCAAATCGTATGTCAGACTGGGAGGACTCGTCATCCGGGGAGCAAGATGATGCATTGTCAGGGTTAGCTCAAGACCGGCTCGTGTACATTCCATTAAATCTCATCGCCTCTCTTAGGAAGATAAGTATTGTATAC
This sequence comes from Alopecurus myosuroides, assembly GCA_028641055.1. Taxonomy (NCBI): domain Eukaryota; kingdom Viridiplantae; phylum Streptophyta; class Magnoliopsida; order Poales; family Poaceae; genus Alopecurus; species Alopecurus myosuroides. The sequence goes on from CM054059.1 coordinate 118,630,220, forward strand.
TGGCCCCGTCTAACATTTTACTGGAGCGAGGTTGTCTTCCCCTACCCTGTATTTACCTCCCTGCAGGAGCTAAAATTTCTGGGATGCTCTCTGGAGCGGCTCTTGTCTTTGGTGCATAAAGACAGAAATGACGACCAGGCGAACGGGAGATGTTTCCTTCCGGCATCACTTAAAGAAATCGAGATTAGTTTGAGTGATTCCGAAGAAACGCTGCAACCATGCTTTCTGGGTGATGTCACCGAGCTTAGAAAGTTAGAGGTACGGGATTCCCGAGCTTTGGAATCTCTACAGCTGCGCTCATGCACGTCACTGGAAGAATTGACGATTTGGAACTGTGCATGGCTCACCATGCTAGATGGATTGCAATCCCTTGGCAGCCTCAGGCATCTGTTAGTATATGACTGTCCTCATCTGGTGCTCAAAGATGGATCGGAAGATGAACAGGAGATGGGAAGATGGCTACTCCCGAAATCACTTTGGGAACTTAAAATCTATGGACGTTCCCAAAAAACGGTCCAACTATGCTTTCCGAGTGATGACATCAGCCTTAGAAAACTAGATGTACAGAGCTGCGCAGATTTGGAATCTTTACAGCTGCGCTCATGCACGGCACTGGAAGAGTTGACGATTTGGGACTGTGGATCGCTCACAGCACTAGAGGGCTTGCAATACCTTGGCAGCCTCAGGCATTTGGAAGTATTCTCGTGCCCTCTCTTGCCTCCATATGTGGAGAGCTGTTCGAGGCAGGGCTATGAGTTGTTCCCTCGGCTGGAAACGCTGTTGATCGATGATCCGTCTGTTCTTACCACGTCATTCTGCAACCAGCTCATCTCCCTCCAACGCCTAAAACTTAAATATCTGGTGCAAGAGCAAGGGACAGCGCTTGTGCTCCCCACGTCCCTGCAAGATCTCGAATTTTTTAATTGTTCTAATCTCGTGAATCTTCCTGCGGGGCTGCGCCTCCTTCCTTCCCTCAAGAAGTTGAAAATAGATTGGTGTCATGGCATCTCAAGGCTGCCGGAAACAGTCCTCCCACCTTCGCTGGAAGAACTGGAAATCGAGTATTGCAGCAAGGAGCTAGCTGATGGATGCAGGGCTCTAAAATCGAGCAAGCTAAATGTCAAAATTAGTCGCTGTGGTTTCTACACACACATGTAACGCTGGGTTGCTTCTGAGGAATTTGTGTGCCATTATCCTCAATAGCGTGCTATCTTTGAGTGGGTGACAGAAATTTTGAACTGTTCGCACATTTTGCAAATACAGCCTTTAACTTTCAGATCCTTAGTTTTAGGTCCCCAGATCAAGATCATCTCGCAGTGGATCAGATCGCTCGCCCTGGATTGCTTGTCATCCCGCGCCCGCGATCCGTGATGCCGCCGGAGCTCCTGTTTCTGATCCTTGACGACGGCCGCCATCGCATCTTCCTTCCGATCGCACTCCTCCAGGCCGGAGCTCAAGGCACCTCGCCGTCCTGCCAGACACTATGCCACATGCTCAGTTAGGAGGCACTCGAAAGTGCCTCCAATTCACTCAAAAGTGCCTCTAAATATTTTCTAAGGCACAAAAAAAAGTGCTTGATATAGTAGTGTTGAGAAATGTATTTGTAGGCACTTTTTGTAAACTACCTTTGAAAGTTTTTTGAGGCAGCTTTCAAACTGCCTCCAATATGCATTGGTGGCACTATTCAAACCGCATGTAAAAGTCATTTGCGGCATTTCAAAAAATACCTACAATTCACATTTGGGGTAGTTTCCAAACTGCCTCCAATATCCATTTGGAGGCACTTTTGAAACTGCCTCCAATTACCATTTGGAGGCACTTTTAAAACTGCCTAAAAAAAAATGGTAATTGGAGGCAGTTTTAAAACTGCCCCCAAATCTATTTACTGGCATTTTCAAAACTGCCTCAAATAGACATTTGTGACAGTTTGAAAACTGCCTCCAATATCCATTTGGAGGCACTTTTGAAACTGCCTCAAAAAAATGGTAATTGGAGGCAGTTTCAAAAGTGTCCTCAAATCTATTTACTGGCATTTTCAAAACTGCCTACAACATTCACAGTGCACAATGCACTCAAAACATTCAGTTTCACAGCAAGTGAACCCCTAAATCACAGGCATAAACAGGTTTCAAGTGAAGCATTCACAGTACAACATTCATAATGACTACATGCATGTATAATATACCAACATTCACAGTTTCAAGTGCACTGTGCATCCACCAACATTCACAGGCATGTATAATATACAGTTTTCACAGTAAGATATAGAACGAGATACAAAACAGATGCACAAACAGATTTCAAATGCATAAACAGATTTCACCTTGCTATGTGCTGGCAGTTTCAGATGAATCCAATTGAATCAAATTCACTATCTCTTAATTTCTGGCTTGGTTTCCTTTTTCTCTTAATTGGTGGCTGTGAGTCATAGACTTCATTTGGCATTTGTGCATCTTGATGTACTTCCTCAGGCTGCTGTGAGTCATACATGTGTTCTGCAATGTGTGAGTCTACCCGAGGCTTTATCTTGAGCTTTCTAGTTTTCACTGCTCTAGGCTCTGCCATTTGTGAGTCATCCACTCCATTTTCTTGTTGGTATGGCATAGGCTTCTTCTTGAGCTTTCCACTTTTCACTGATGTAGGCTCTGCCATTTGTGAGTCATCCACTTCATCTTCTTGCTGGTCTGGCATAGGCTTCTTCTTGAGCTTTCCAGTTTTCACTGCTGTAGGCTCTGCCACTTGTGATTCATCCACTTCATCTTCTTGCTGGTCTGGCATAGGCTTCTTCTTGAGCTTTCTAGTTTTCACTGCTGTAGGCTCTGCCATTTGTGAGTCATCCACTTCATCTTCTTGCTGGTCTAGCATAGGCTTCTTCTTGAGCTTTCCACTTTTCACTGTTGTAGGCTCTGCCATTTGTGAGTCATCCACTTCATCTTCTTGCTGGTCTGGCATAGGCTTCTTCTTGAGCTTTCCAGTTTTCACTGTTGTAGGCTCTGCCATTTGTGATTCATCCACTTCATCTTCTTGCTGGTCTAGCATAGGCTTCTTCTTGAGCTTTCCACTTTTAACTGCTGTAGGCTCTGCCACTTGTGATTCATCTACTTCATCTTCTTGTTGGTCTAGCATCTGAGAGTCATGCAGCACTTTCTTCAGCTTTCTAGTCTTCACCTTTCTATCATCTACTGTGTGATCTTCCTGCTCCTCTACTTGGCATTTCATAGGGGCTGTGAATCCTCTCTTCTTTGTCTGTATTGCTGGAGGCTGTTTTTTCTGTATTGATGCACTGGTGGAGGCTCTGTTGTCAATCATTTCTTCATAAAGAGCTTCCCTTGTTGATCTGCCTTCCTGCTGCTGTGTCTTTCTGCCACTGTCAACCAAAAGTCTCATCTTATCTATCTGTTCTTCCCCTTTTTTACTGACTTTGTAACCCTTTTTCGCTAGACGCTGATATCTATTTGCTGCCCGCTTCTCAAGTGTTAACACAATCCCATCAACTCCTTTCTTGTCCATGCTCAGGTGTTTAGCCAGCATCTCTGTCACACTTCTTGGATGTTCTTCAGTTTTCACCTGCATACAGTAGTTTTCAGTTAAGTACATTGTGTTGACAGTACATTCTTACAGGATAACAATTTGGCATCCGAAAACTTTACTTACGTATAGTTTTGGCCATGGAATAGTACGTGCTTCAGCATTTCCCACCATTTTAACTTCCCCTAGTGGATGAGGAAGCTTTGTTGTACAATTGACAACCAGGTCCAGCGTGACTTCAAAGTAATGACCTCTGTCACTCTGAACAGTTCCAATTGCTGCAATAGCATTGCTTGTTGGGGAATTTAGTTGAACACTCATCACAGGTTTTATTACGAGGAATGCGCTCTTTTCATTCTTATCCTTATTAAACTTCTGCCAATGATCATTCTCCTCTTCCTTTTCAATCTTGGGAATCAAGCTTCTGTTGTTATGCTACATTCAACATTTAGCAAATATTAGTTAGTACAATTGGTATATAAGTAAAGTACATAGCTATTTCTATTAAAATTTATCTTTGTTCCTAACTTTTTCTAGCAGCTGCTTGAATGATTGCTTTCGTACAGGCTCTTCCTTATTCTGCATATGGTTATGTTGTTCAGTTGGGTTCGAATCTTCAGTTGGCTGTGCAGGTTTCATTAAGTTAGCACGCAATGTTCTCGAGTCAATGACACTCACATTGAATTTTACATCACGGAAAATACCTCGTGTGCATTATATGATTGAACTCCACTGTCCACTTCTATAGAATCCCGAGGCTTCACGACCTTGAGTTATCATGCAGAGCACACATTTTAGAATTAGCAACCTATTAGCCAGTTGTGCCAACTAAGCAGCAAGTAGATGATTCAGAAAATCAGAAATGTATTATTCAAGTGTACCTTTTGTTCTAAACCACTCTGCCCTTCTTTGAAGCGAACAAGAGCCTGGCTTAGTCTCTCTTCCAAGCTTTCATGTCTTGCAGACAGGTTATCGAGACTCTGCTTCAACTCTCTGTTCTCCAATCTACTTTCATTCAGTGCAAACAAAGCCTTGTAGAGTTGCTCTGATCCCTTTCCACCAACTACGAGGCCCTGACCATGTCTTGTGCTATTTGCATTTGGAAAAACTAAAGAGTACACATCATTCTCATGTGCTACTTCACCCACAAGTTCTGGTTTTTCTTGGAATTTGTCATTTATTTCTTTCTGCAAAATAAAAGAATAACTTAGTACTCTATAGTCTGGAACACTACGACAGGAACACTACGACATAATCTAGGGATATAGTTTCAAACTTGTACTTACAATCTTTGCTTCTACAAAAGAATTGACTGCAACCCCTTTTCTGGTTGTGTGAGTTATTTTATACAACTCAGCCCTTCCAATTTCTCGACCTTCTTGAATCTCCTGTGTAAATAAAGTTTAAATAGAAATTATTGAATGTACAATTTATGTTTGTTACAATGTAAATTCACATATTCGAATAAAGAATATCATGTTTGTACCAACTGATCTTGGACCACAACAAAACTCCTTGATCCTGCACTATGAACTGCATTTAGCTGCTTAGTTCTAGCTCCATGATTGAGTTCACTCAAAGCCTGCATTCATCAAAGTTTTACATGAACACATTGAAATCAAGTTCAAATTCAACTTGTCTCAAAGTTTTAGAGTGTTCCTAAGACTGTAAGTCCACTTGTCGACTAGTCTTCGACACGTAATCCTAGCATTCAACTACTGTTTTCAGAGTGATTGTTCATAGTACCTTGGATCTACTAGTTTTCCAATGTCTCACCAACCATTCCCACTGTGCATTTGGAATTCTATCCTTACATCCCCTTAGAATGTTGTCAAATGTTGATTCTTTAGGATTGTAATACTTCCTCTTCAAAATGCATTTAAAATCCTTCCACTTTTTGCTAGCAGATTTTAGAACCCAAGGCTTATACATTTCATTAATTTCGAAGAAACCCTGCAGTACAGTTATAATTCAGTTTACACAGGTTGTACAATTTGACAAAATTGAAAGGAGTACAGAAAGGATGTAGGCAATACCCGTAGAGTTTCCCATAGTTTATCCTTCTGACACTTAGGTACCTTGCTCCAGTTTGTAGCAGCTAGGGACACTTCTTTCCCTTTTACCAACGTTCCGATAAAATTGGTCAAGTCACTTGTTCTCAAACCACATGGCTGTCCCAGCTGATTGAACTCCAGCCTGATTTTGCAATTTGGATCAAACACTTTCCAGAATCCCTTCATATCAGTTGGCCCTCTACCTCTTCTTTTTTTCAGTATGCCTGCAACGTCAAAATTCAATGAAATCAAATAAATACACTGAATTATGCAATTCAACATACAGGATGGCAGTGTTAACTAAATGCAGTGCACAAGTACAGATTGCTAGTACCTTCTAAGTTTCCAACCTCAAATCCTTCGTTTACTTCTTCATCGTGTACCCCTGCAGTAGTTTCATTCCCAATCATAGCTTCTTCCTGTGGTTCTTCATTATGTTCGCTCCCTTCATCTTCTTCATCTTCAGTCCCATCATCTTCTTCCAAATACTTGTCATCTTCATTCCATTCATCTTCTTCCTCTTCTTGCACTGTGTAAGTTGTGCCTTTCTGCAAATTCAAAGCAGTAACTCATTATTACAGCAGGCATGCAGCATATATTACTTTGCAGTTTCAAGTTTACTCACATTTAATTTATAACTTGTTGTACACTGATCATATTCCAGTGATCTTGAAAAGCTTAATGCATCTCTACTGGTAGCAACTGGTGGTTGTACTCCAAGTTGAAACAACCTTGAATTAACCTCATTCAGCCTTCTAACTTGGCTGTAAGTATGGACTGTTCCTGCAAGAGAAGAAGACAATTTTTTTTCCTTAGTTAACATTATACTAAAGTATTCAGCATACAATATTAACTCGAATTGAACACAGAGAAAAGAATCATGTACCAGTAATTAAATAGTCAATGATATTATGTAAAAGTTAAAGGATCCATGCCAAACTAGTCTGTGCTATCAGGGAATACAACAGAATTCCATTCAGCATCAATCACATCTTCCACGTAGTACACTTGTTTTGCTTGGCTAGCTAATATAAATGGCTCAGACATCAAGTCATTCCCAGCAACCAGTTCACTGAAGTTGATTTGTGTTACTTCAAATATCCAAATATCTTACTCCAACATTAGTAGCCCACTCGCACTTGAACAATATCATACTAGTTTGGTTCAAGTAATTCAACTCTATGATTTCTAAAATTTTGCCATAAAAACTTTTATTGTTTATTTTGACATACACCCCATCGCACTGTGTGCTCTTTCTCTCCGCATATTCTTTAGTATGAAATACACATCCATTGATCCTATAGCTGCTGTATGACTTAACCATGTGGTACGGCTTTTGAGCTAGCAGCCTTTCTTGTTTTGGTATGTCTACACCTTTACTAATCAAGGACTGTATGTGATCAACAAACCAAGAACGGAATGTGCTCTGATTTTCACTTTCTATTTGTCGTACATTTTTTCTTCTCCTACCAGTCAGAAGTTTCTTGTGTTCATTAGTATAGCATGCAATCGAAGGATAGTTGAATAGAATACATCTCTGAGCCTGTGACCATGAAACAAAGTCTAGTTCTCTAGTACTACATGCAGACAGAGGCTTCCCAAGTCTTGTCAAGTACTGATATTCTGCTGTACATTCTGTTACACTCACTCCATCATCAGGCCTAGTAGCTTTGCTGAATTTATTCCTTCCACCATGCACATACCTAGAGCAGAAAGTCAAACACTCATCTAGTACATAGGCTTCTGCTATGCACCCTTCTGGATGGCTTCTTGTTTGTACTGTACCCTTCAACTTGCCAACGTACTGCTCTGTTCCCCACATATTTCTAAACTACACAGGCCCGACAATTCTAACTTCTGTAGCAAGGTGTACAACTAAGTGCTCCATAATGTCAAAGGAAGTAGGAGGGAATATTTGTTCTAACTGGCATAGAATCTCAGGAGCTTCTTCTTCTAGCTTTTGTATGTCTTCAACAGTGATGTTCTTGGCAGTAACCATTCTGAAATGTTTACTCAGTCTAATTAAGGGCAGAGCAACATCTTCAGGCAATGTTCTCATAACAGCCAGTGGTAACAGCTCTTGCATAATTATATGGCAGTCATGAGTTTTCAGTCCCACTAGCTTGTTCTCTTCTAGCCTTACCTTGTTATAAAAACTTGAGGCATGACCATCAGAGATTCTTGCATTCTTCATTAGAAGGCAAAACATCTTCTTGTGCACTGGACTCATGTAGTACAAGGCTTGTGGCATCTCTGGCTTGTCTTGAGTTTCATCAATATGCAGGTGGGATCTGATTTTCAACCGTTTGAGATCACGCCTGGCATTCACATTGTCTTTGGACCTCTTGTCAACATTTAGTAAAGTGTTCACCACATTGTCGAACACATTTTTCTCGATATGCGTCGAGTCCAAGTTGTGCCTAACTTTCGCAAACGGCCAGTACTCTAACTGAAAGAAGATACATCTCTTTTTAAAAGTGCTTTCAACAGTGTGCTCCTCTTCCATATCACTCACATCATCGTCATCTTCAGTTCTAGGCCTCTTCTTTTTAGCAGTCCTCTTTTGTTTCTGTGTTTTCCCATATGTAGTCCGTATATTTTTTGTCATCTCTGATATCTCGTGACTTGTGAGTTGTACTGGAAGATCCCTTAGTTCATAGGTACCATCAAATGAATCTGCATCTAATCTAAATGGGTGATCTTCATCTAAGAATCTCCTATGAGCTAGGTAGCATGCCTTGCGGCCATGCTTCAACCTTATGTAGCAAGTTTTTGTCAGGCAATGAGAGCAGGCAGCAATGCTTTCTCCACTGGTATTACCACGGCCTAACCAGTCACTAATTGTCCACAGAAGAGCAGCATGCACTCTGAATTTTTTCCCAAAATGAGCATCAAGTACTAGTACACCATGTTTCCATAAAACTACCAGCTCATCCACAACGAGTTGGAGGTAAACATCTATATCTTTCCCAGGTGCTTTTCTACCAGGAATGATTAGTGACAAAATAAAATTTTCTTCTTTCATGCATTCCTCTGGTGGGCCATTGTATGGTATCAGCATGACAGGCCAAATACTATAGGATAGGTTCATATTCCTAAATGGGTTGAAACCATCAGTTGCCAGACCAAACCTAATGTTTCTAGGTTCTCTACCAAAATCTGGAAACTTGGCATCTAAATTCTTCCAGGCAGGGGAGTCAGCTGGATGTCTCATGCATCCATCTTTTATTCTCTCATCATGATGCCACCTCATCATATGTGATGTCTTGGTACACAAAAATATTCTGCTAATTCTTTTAGTCAGTGGAAAATGCCTGACAACTTTTCTAGCAACCCTGCTGATTCTTTTCCCACCAGCTACATGCCTTTCAGTTCTCCATTTTCTAGTATTGCAGACAGGACATGCTTTGGCATTCAGGTTGTCACCTCTGAAAACAATGCAGTCATTTATGCAGGCATCATAACTGTCATAACCAAGTCCTATTGCTCTGACATATTGTTTTCACTTATGATAATTACTAGGGACAACATGACCTTCTGGCAGAACTTCCCTGAACAGTGCCAAGACATCTTCAATGACAGCAATAGAGACCCACCTCACATTCTTAATGTTCAGCAACCTTATTATAAATTGTATTTTGGTAAAAAATTTACACCCTGGGTACAACTTTTGGGCTCCATCTTCCACTAGTCTTAAGTACTCAACTACATCTTCATCATCACTACCCTCACTCTCCTCTTCAGATCCTAAAGAGCTATTATCATACATTCCAAATCCATCTAACAAAAGTTGATCAACATCATCTTTGTTCACACAAGGCTCATCATGGACTGTTGGTTGGGTATTTGTGTCAGAGTTAAGTGGGGGTTCATGTTGACATGCATTTGCTTTGCTAGTTGGTACAGACCTGTGCATTGACTCTCCATGAAAAAACCATGTGCTATAACCATGCATAAAACCATCACAGATAACATGGTCTTGGACAGTTTCTAGATCTAGCCAGAATCGGTTGCCACAATTTTTGCAAGGGCACAGTATTGTGTTGTCTTTTGCAGAAGTTTTAGATGCAAACTCTATAAATGTGCCAACTCCATCGACAAACTGTTGACTAGACCTTGGTGCTTGCAACCAAGTCTTATCGATTCTAGATTTGATTACACTATCTACATCATAGCAGATTTAACTCATGTCAGTACACAATATACGATAAGCAATGTACCAATTGGAATTAAAAACACTTGTACTGAATAACACACTTTATTTCACAATGATAGTCTCTAACAGTTCGTGAAGTAAAAACAGAATGGAAATAAACAAACACTCCCTAGCACGCTTCTGGAAATAAACAAACAACATAAAAACTTATTGTGATTCCCAAGCCCACTATCTCAATGCCTACCACTCCCTAGCACGCTTCTTCACTGGGTTGGAGTACAGAGAGAAGAAACCCCTCTCGTACACATCTAGACGCCTATAAATCTCGTAAGCAGCATACGCATCCCTAGCAGCATATTCTATGTGTTTCTGTGACAGGGGTGTATTCTTCCACATTTCGTGCTCCTTTGTACCAAACCCGTCCTTCATGTTCCTATAGTACTCATCTATCACAGCTGCAGCAACATCCTTCAGTCCTTGCTTCTTGCTTCTTGGCTTCTCGTTGTCAGGGTCTCTCCAGATGCGCTGAATGTCCTTGTGTACCATAATACTAAATCCAGATCTACCCATGACTCTTTTATCATGAACAATGTCAAAACCAGCAAAAGTGAAATGCCAATTGTGCAAGAAGCCATGAAGCAGATCACTACGTTTATCAGCGTGGCACGCGTGATAAACCAAGCACTCATTGCCCACACACAACTGGAGGACAGCAACCTTCTGAGGGAAGACATAAGATCCGCGGCAACTGGTGTACTCCACATCAACTCCTACGATCTTCCTCTTGGCAGCATCAAGCAGAGCGTAAACCTTCTCGAGCCACTCATCAACGCTGTCAGCCTTGTTGGTGTAGACCACGTTAAGCTCCGTGGTTCCATGACAAGGAACCTTGTGTTCATGGCAGAAGGCCATGATGTTGGAGCTCTGGATAGTGGGAAGGGAGGAAGAGGAGGAGGAAAAGCGAGAGAAGGAGGAAGAGCAAGACGTGAGGTGCGAACGGCCTGTTTATTTATAGGACGGAAGCAGGGGAGACGCTGGGAGATAAGATAAGTACAACTTAATTTTCGCAACAGCAGTAACAATAATGATAACAACCCTATAAAAACGGTAACAAGCAGGGGAGACGCTGGGAGATAAGATTACGACAACTTAATTTTCGCAACAGCACTAACAGTAATGATAACAACCCCCATAAACACGCACTTGTTTTACATAATTCCTTAACAATACTTGTTTTACAGCAAATAGTTTTAATTAAAAAACTAACAAGCACTTGCAAGCAAATGAAGCAATCAACTAATTGTACAAATAATTGTGAGCACATGCAAGTAAAGCACTTAGCAGCAGTTGCATCAGTTCAGAAATAAAGCAACTACATAACAGAGCAACCATTAGTGAAATTTATAGTTCATAGCAAATTCTATGTCAGTGCAATTTCTATACCATGGCATTTTTTATGTCAGAGCAATTTTTCTCATAGAGCCAAATTATATTTATTTTGAATTTTTATCACACAACAACTCTAGTTCAAAGAAATTTTTATATCAGAGCAATTTTTAGCACAGAGCAAATTTTATGATACAGAAATTCATCTCACATAGCAATCAGTTCACAGTGGATGCATAACCATCAGAGCAATTTAAAAACTAGGGCAACTAAAATTGTACAAATAATTGCGACCACTTGCAAGCAAAGCACTTGGAATTAACACAAATTTTATCTGAAACAATGCATCACTTCAAAAATAAAGCAATTTTTAGTTCAGAGCAATTTTTAGTTCACATAGCAATTTTTATAACAGAGCAAATTTTAGTTCAGAGCAATTTTTATCACAGGGAAAATTCTATGTGAGTTCAGTTTCTATAACATGGCAATTTCTACAACAGGGAAAGCAATTCAGTTATGTACTGCAAGATTCAATTAATAGTGGATGCATCAGAGAATTCAGTTAAGTACTACAAGCAATTCAGTTAAGTACTGCAAGCATTCATCAATTTATATGACAGATAAATTTATTAGGATTAAGTACTGCAATCATTCAGTTAACAGTGGATGCATAAGAGCATTCAGTTAAGTACTGCAAACAATGAGTTCAACTAGGGCAAGCAATTAGTTCAACTAGGGCAAGCAATCAGTTCAATCCAAGCAACCAATCATTCAAACTTATAAACTTAGATGAAATCAATCAACGAGAACACTGATAAAACTATTTGCTGGGCAACAACTCTGGGAACACAGAGACGGACCTCCTTGCGTAGCTGAAGGCGCTTGGTGTGGACGGCGAAGGAGAGATCTCGTCGGATCCATGCGCGCGGAGGAAGAGGCGCGGCCGCGGAGAAGACACGGCGCCGAGATCTCTCCTTCGTGGACGAGCGTGGCGGTAGAGCATGGAGACGGCGCGTGGAGGAGGTGGTGGAGCTCCGCCATGAGGGAGCGCAACGGTGGAGCGCGTCGTTGAGGCGATGGAGCGCGTCGTTGAGGCGGTGGAGCACGGCGGCGAGGAAGCGCGGCGGTGGAGCGCGACTGTGAGGAAGGGGAGCACGGCGGTGGAGCGTGGCGGAGTGGAGCACGGCGGTGGAGCGTGGAGGTGGAGCGTGGAGGCGGCGGTTGAGCGCGGCGGAGCGGAGCACGGCGGTGGAGCGAGTGGGGAATTGGAACTAGGGATTCGAATCCCCTTTCAACTAAAATTGCGAGTGGATGTCTGACAGGGGGCTAAGTGAGAAAAGAACAGAGGTGGGAGGGTTTCTTTCGCAAGTAAAACTGGTATGAGGGTTTTTAACAAAAAGTGCCACGAAATACTATAAGTATCCACGAACCGGTGCGTCCGTACCTTTTCGTCACTTCAGTCACTGCGCTTAGGGTTTCTCACTGCCGCTTAGGGTTTCTCCGCCTCCGCCGCCTCTTTGCCACCGCCGCCGCCTCTCTTTCTCAATCGGAGCCACTATTCCTCCAGGCGAGTACGACATCCTGATGAATTTCTTGATCCATGATTTTCTTGATTTTGATGTGTACTTTTTTATAGATCTTGCTCTGTATGATCTTGTTCTGTAGGCTTTTGTAGATCTTGTTCGGTATGACTTAGTAGATCTTGCTCTCTATGAATTTCTTGATCTTGATGTGTACTTTTTTATAGATCTTGCTCTGTATGATCTTGTTCTATAGGATCTTGTAGATCTTGTTCGGCATGACTTAGCAGATCTTGCTCTCTATGAATTTCTTGATGTTGATGTGTACTTTTTTATAGATCTTGCTCTATTGGATCTTGTTCTCTAGAAGGATTTATCTATATCTTGCTCTATACTTGATCTGCTAGTTGCTTGCTAGATTTGTTGGATCTTGATCTGTACCTGTCGTAGATATTGCTCTGTATAATTTCTCTGTATCTTGCTATGCACTTGATCTGCTAGATAGGGTTTGCTCTCTGCATCTTGGTCTGTAGTTGATCTGCTAGATAGGGTTTGCTCTCTGCATCTTGGTCTGTAGTTGATCTGCTAGATAGGGTTTGCTCTCTGTATCTTGCTCTGTATTTGATCTAACATAATGATGTAACAGAATGTATAAGTGAATTAGCTTATCTTTGTGTTTTAATTGCATGCTATAGCTATCTATGTAGTTTTACAACTGTTTATTGTTGCTTACATTATCTATTTTGTAGCATTATGGATTCAAGTAATTGCATAAGTTAGTTTTGTTGGATCTTACTTGATCTGTAACTGTTCTACTCCTTAAGTACTTATTTTCTATCTACTGTTGTACTTGAAGCAATGGGAAAAGGCAAGAAGGAACTGATCGTCATCCACGACAGCTCCGACGAGGACTACAACGACTATTTCAAGTCGAAGCAGGGAGGCAGCAAGGCCTGCATGCATTTTGCAGAAAGTTCTCAAGAAGAATTCCCTTATTACAAGCCGAAGCAGGGACATGCATCAGGCAGCAGCAAGGCAGGTAGAGATGCTCCAGATCCGGATTACGCAATGTTTCTGAAGCAGCACCTGGACCTGGATATCCTTGCTGATGCCCCTGCTTCCAAGGATGTAAAGATGAAAGAAGCCCCTACTGATGCCCCTGGCTCTAGTAAGGTTAAGAATAAGAAGGTTCCCAAAGAAACCCTGATGCTCAGAGGTATGGTAATTCTATGGATCTGGTACATTTAGCGCGCTAATGCACTTACCGTCACGCGTCGCATAACATTAACATACATCCATACACCATGATGTTGTAGGACCTTCTGCTGTTTACTACGGTGGGAAGCAACACTTTGATGACACCTGCATGTTTGGGAACGATATGTTCCTTACAAAGGACCAGCAGGAGTACTTGAACGATCTGACTGTAGAATTAGACACCAATGAGAAGTTTTATGTGCACAGAATGACAAACTCCAATGTCATTTCTGGAAAGTGCAAAATGGTAACAATCTTAAACCTGAAAGTGCAGTGTGTGCTTACTGACTTAACTGTCATTATATTACTAACAAAACTGTTACTAATGTTGACAGGACATTGGTGCAAAGTACTCCAAGCTGTTCCTTCATGGGAAACTGAAGCAGGAGAGAAGGGTGCAACTGATGTGCATTAACAATGACGTGCAGTTTTCTGTTAAGATGAAAATAGGGCAGGGGAAGAACAATGCGATGATGACCTCTGAATGGCCAAAAGTCGTGCTGGAGTATGAAGTTAAGGAGGACGACATATGGATGTTCGACTTCGTGACTACTTCAGCAGGTGGCTTGGAATGCATGATGATACCATTGCCTATTCCCTCTGCCAGGAAGCCATGAAGTACATACCAGTGGAAATTGAAGAACTTTTGATTAGTTGTATATATGTCTACAACTAACGTCGTCGAACCTGATGAACTTTAATCCCTTTTGTATTTAGTGGATGTAATCGTTTTAAGACTAGTCTACGTATTTAAGTACAACTGTGTATGTCTATATATTTATGCTAGCTTCCAGTGTTATGTCAACTGCTGCATTTGGTTTTTGGAATTCAGACTAGCATACCTTCGATGTCCAGAAGTACACATTCTGGACATAGGTACCTAGTCGACAAGATGTTTTTGATTTTGTTTGAATTTGATTTAGATTTTGTTTGATCTTGTTTTCGAAATAGTTTGAATTTGGTTCAAACATAATGCACTCTCTTGTCATCTTAAAATATGAATTTGTAGCGAAAATATTGTGGTGTCAACTCCAAATGTAGTGAATCATTTTGGAATTCAGACTAGCATACCTTCGATGTCTAGATGTAAACATTCTGGACATAGGTACCTAGTCAACAAGATGTTTTCCATTTTGTTTGAATTTGTTTTAAATTTAGTTTGAATTTGGATCAAACATAATGCACTCTCATGTCAACTTAAAATCTGAATTCATTTTGAAAATATTTTGGTGTCAACTTCAAATGTAGGGAAACTATACTAAAACAATAAAATAAAGAATCGTGGAAGTCCTATTTTCTTGGAAAACCCCATAGGTACCCCTATGCTTTCTTGGAAGGTTTTTTTTTTGGAAAACCACATACCATATAAATGGCTGCTCTCACCTACCAGACACCACACTTCATAACTCCAGAACACTCTAGGTTTCTTTCGCAGAGAAGGACTCCACGAAGAAGCCGCCGTCGCACCGTTGAACAGGCGAGTCTATCATCTCTCTCAGATCTACTTTTCCCCTCTCCCAGATCTATTTTTCTTGCTATTGTTTTTCACTCTCCCACGTCTGCTTCTCCCAGATCTGCTTCCCCTCTTTTTTGTTTTGTTTGTGTTCAGATCTGTTTATCCTCTTTGCTTGTGCAGATGTAGTGGTACCATGCTTTGTTGTTTAATTTCTTTGGCAACAAGATCTAGTGTTCCTCTTGCCCCCTTGCTACCATTACAAATAAAAATTAAATCTACATAATAGGTGGTTCAGCTTTGAACAATACAATACTAATAAATACAGCAAATAGTTCTACTATTTGCAGTACTACTGAATACAACAAATAGTTCTAATATTTATCTTGCACTGGTTCCACCCTTCAGTTCCACCCCTCTCCATCAGTTCTATTAGCAAATATAAAACTTAAACTTTGTTAAGCCTTCCTTAATGTTTATATAACTCGAACTGTGTTCATTCCAGGTTAAGGATGTCGAGCGATGACGAACACTTCACAGAAGAAGACGAGTACATTGAGGAGGAAGACGACTACGTCAAACCATAAGACAACTACTTCGAGCCGGATGACGACTACATCGAGCCGGATGACGACGACCACATGAGTGATGATGATGATGATCTCAGTTCTGAAATGAGCAAGATTACTGTTAGAGGTTAGTTAAACAGTTTGTCTGATGTTGTGAACAACAAAATGCATAGTGGTACAATTGTAACACTATCAATTCTCACGTAGGCCCAGGGATCACAGGAGATGAATCTTTTGATGTCTACTGTATTTTTGGCAATGAGGTGGAGATGAATTTTTGGCAAGTGGGGCAGCTGAGGAGCTTGTCTGAAGATTTGCCAAGGCCAAAAATGAGAGGTTATGTCTGTAGACTAACAAAGCCATTTGTTGACCCAGGGAATGGGATCATGGTGAGTTAGCATTTCATATTTTAGATGTCTACCATTTCTTACAAGCTCAACATTGCAAGATGCTCAGTGTTATTTTCATTCTGTTGTTGTGATTGTTTGCTACAAGGATTAAGTACTGTTTTTCATTTGACAGGAGTTCTCACATGAATTCACCAGAAACTACCTGATCCATTTACTGAAGACACCCAACTACAGTGACCCTACTGTGAGTTTAGTAGTGAACAGTTCAGAAAGCACAGTGAACAAGTACTGCAGGATTAGGATGATCAAAGAAGGTAAGTCAGCAGTGGTCTGTGGTTGGCCTGCTGTTGTAAAGTCTTTCAATCTGGAAGAGGGTCAAATTATCCTCTTCGAGTTCAAGGACGAAAGGCGTGCTCCAGTTGACAAGAGAGATCCATTTGGAGTTAGACTAAGGCTTGTAATGACCATGCTTATGCCGTACTAGAGGAGTATGTTATGTTTCTGTAATGGTAGAACTTGTTCTCAACTATGTAATAAGTAGTACTTTATGTCTCGTAATTTTATGAAATAACTAGGTTCTGGCTATGAAATGTCTAGTGCTATTTGTACTCAACATCTTTAATCAGCTGCTGTTGCTAGATTGCCTACATTGTTCTGACTTCATAGTTGCGGAATGCGGGTGCTACTTATCAGTGGTGCATGCAGAAATGCTTGCACGATCAGCTCGGCAAGAATGTGCAGGTGTACGTAGATGACATTGTCATCAAAACGAATAAAACACATACTCTGCTTGCCGACCTGGAGGAAACCTTTGCCAACTTGCGCAAGTATAAAATGAAGCTGAACCCGAGTAAATGCACCTTTGGTGTCCCGGCTGGCAAGCTACTCGGCTTCCTGGTGTCTAGTCGGGGCATTGAAGCCAATCCTTCAAAGATAAAAGCTATTGAGAGCATGTCTTTGCCGAGATCCCTGAAGGATGTGCAAAAATTCACTGGTTGCTTGGCATCTCTGAGCCGTTTCCTGGGCCGAATGGGCGAGAAGGCCCTGCCTCTGTACCAGCTGATGAAGAAAAGTGACAAGTTTGTCTGGACTCCCGCAAGCGGATGTGGCATTCAACGAGCTGAAGGCAATGCTGGCTAGCGCTCCCATCTTGGCTAGTCCGCTACCCAAGGAGCCAATGCTGCTATACATTGCTGCCACTAACCGAATAGTCAGTGTGGTGATTGTGGTGGAGCGAGAAGAAGAAGGTAAGAGTGTGCAGCGCCCAGTATACTACCTCAGTGAAGTGTTGTCTAGCTCCA
This sequence comes from Alopecurus myosuroides, assembly GCA_028641055.1. Lineage (NCBI taxonomy): Eukaryota > Viridiplantae > Streptophyta > Magnoliopsida > Poales > Poaceae > Alopecurus > Alopecurus myosuroides. Next base: position 118,647,794 of record CM054059.1, read on the forward strand.
AGCAAAACTACCCGCATTACCAGAAGATGACCTATGGCGTGTACCTGGGCTCCAAGAAGCTAAAGCATTACTTCCAAGAGCATTCTATCACTGTTGTGAGCTCTGCTCCCATCTCGGATATCATGGGTAACAAGGAGGCGAGTGGCAGAGTAGCCAAGTGGGAAATCGAGCTGGCCGCGTATGCTCCCGCGTATGCGAGAAGAGAAGCCATCAAGTCTCAGATTCTGGCGGAGTTTCTGGTGGATTGGGCTGAGGTGCAGTACGAACCTCCTGCCCCAGTTTTCAATTACTGGAAGATGCACTTTGATGGCTCGAAGGTGAAGGAAGGCCTTGGTGCTGGCGTAGTGCTTACGTCACCCAAGCGAGATCAACTCAAGTACGTGCTGCAGATTCATTTCAAGGCGTCCAACAACGTAGCAGAGTACGAGGCAGTGGTGCACGGCTTGCGAGTAGCCAAGGAGGTTGGCGTGCAGCGCATTATATGCTATGGCGATTCAGATCTGGTGGTGCAGCAAGTCTCTGGCACTTGGGATGCTCTAGATGCCAACATGGCATCATATCGCTTCCTGGTACAATCTATGACTGGATTCTTCGAAGGCTGCGAGTTCCAGCACATTCACCGAGCAGAGAACGAAGCGGCAGACGAGCTGTCCAAGTTGGGATCTTCTCGGCAATCCATCCCGGCGGGGGTTGCCTTAGAGCACTTAAGGAAGCCATCCATCAAGCCATCTCCCAACTCGGAATCCATATTTGTTCCTTCTCTGCCAAGTGAAGAATCCGTTCCAATGGAGATTGACTGGGAGAATGCAACAGAGAACCCGGGGACTGCCGCTCCTTACTCGGGGACTGCCGCTCCTTACTCGGGGACTGCCGTTCCCTACTCGGGGACTGCCGCTCCATACTCGGGGACTGCCACTCCCTACTCGGGGACTGTTGTCCTTAACCCGGGAACTGTCGCATTCATTGAAGAGGTCCTTGCCAATCGTTCAGGGCTCCAGAGAAGTGCTCCCAACCCTAAAGAGCAGCCAGAGATGCCTATCCCAATGGAAGTGGATGAACCAGTGTTTCCCACACGGGAGACACCGAGTTGGGCCATGCCCATATTATCCTTTCTAAAGGACGGTACTCTGCCAGAAGATGAGGTGGCCGCAAGGCAGATTCAGAGAAGATCCAAGGGCTACACTATAGTCAGAGATGTGCTGCACAAAAGAAGTGCCACCGGCGTGCTGCAACGTTGTGTGGACCCAGAAGAAGGAGGAGAAATTCTGTTGGAAATACACCAAGGAGAATGCGGGCACCATGCCTCTTCTCGGGCATTGGTCAAGAAAGCTTTTCGGCATGGCTTCTACTGGCTCACAGCTCTGCAGCAAGCTGAAGACATCGTGAGGAAGTGCAATGGCTGCCAGATGTTCGCGAGTAAGATTCACATGCCTGCTTCCGAGTTGAAAACGATTCCTATCACATGGCCGTTTGCCGTATGGTGCCTGGATATGGTTGGCCCCTTCAAGCCGGCTAAAGGCAACATGACACACATCTTGGTCATGGTGGACAAGTTCACCAAGTGGATTGAAGTGAAGCCTATTCGGAAGTGCGATGGAGCTACAGCCGTGAAATTCTTAAAGGATGTGATCCTGAGATACGGCTACCCACACAGCATCATCACCGACAACGACACAAATTTCGCAGAAGGGGCAATGGTGCGGTTCTGCAGAGATAAGCACATCCAACTAGATGTTGCATCTGTTGCGCATCCCGCCTCCAATGGGCAAGTGGAAAGAGCAAACGGCATGGTGCTGGCAGGCATAAAGCCAAGGCTGATTGAGCCGCTGCTGAAAACACCTGGGTGTTGGCTAGACGAGTTGCCAGCGGTGTTGTGGAGTCTAAGGACTACCCCTAACCGGTCAACCGGCTACACACCATTCTTCTTGGTATACGGGGCTGAGGCCGTGTTACCAATAGACTTAGAGCATGACTCCCCCCGAGTAACCCTCTACACTGAGGTGGAGGCGAGAGAAGCTCGAGAAGACGACGTTGACCTGCTCGAAGAAGCAAGAGAGCTCACTCTGTCACGTTCGGCTATCTACCAGCAAAGCCTGCAGCGTTATCATAGCCGAAAGGTGAACCCAAGGGTTTTCCGAGAAGGAGACATGGTCCTCAGGCTTATGCAACGCACAGCCGGGATGCACAAATTGTCTCCTCCATGGGAAGGGCCCTTCATTGTGAGCAAAGCGCTGCACAATGATGCCTATTATCTCGTGGACATGCGTCCATCACAGGAGAACAGGGCAGATAAAGCTGGAGAGGAATCCAAGCGCCCTTGGAATATAGCCCTACTTCGTCGCTTTCATTCGTGAGCAAAGATGTGTATGTACTCTCTTATCCGAGTTAAAATTCTACCCTGCAGTCTGAAATTGAACTCGGGGACTGCCCTCGCCTAAACTTGCTCTGTGTGTTTCTACCCGGCTTTACTCTTGCCCACTCGGTTGCTCTGCTTAAAATTTCACGAGTACATCTAGTATTGTGTTTAAACCTACATGCCAACTCTTCGACTTTGCTGCTGTCCGAAACCCGGCTTCATGGCAAGCAAGAGAACAAGCAAAAGGTCAATGAGCACAAGAAAAATTACTAAGGAAAGAAAAAGCCAGGAACCGAATAGGATGTCTTTTACTGTTGTTTCTTGTTAACTCCTTCTCGGCTAAGTGGTGGGCTGCGTTACTATGAGTATTTCTAAGTGGCTAAGTATTTGCAACTCCAACTTTGCATTCTTGTGACTCGAATACCAAAAAAGCAACAAGTTGCGGGTAAGAGCTGAGATAAAAAGGAAGAGCGAGTAAGAAATGCAACTCGGGGACTCGCATGATAACGCAACCCGGCATTCGAGCCAAAGTTGCTCAAATTGACTAAGTTAAATATCAAACGTGAATAAAACTGAGTAGCAAACGACAAGGATAATTGTTTCGATACATCTGCACCCGGCATCCCGGGGATCTGATAAAAGTTTCGAGAATAAGGTTGCAGGAAGTAGTTAGGTAGAAGCAGCAGTGTTCTCGGCGCTGGCCTTGGTGGCTTCAGCGTCAGCATTAGCCTTGGCGGCTTCAGCTTCAGCGTTGGCCTTAGCAGCATCAACCTCCGAGTTGGCGGCGTCGGTCCTCGCGGCATCCGCATCCGGCTCAGTAGCAGCTTGTTCAGAAGTTGCGGTGGCCACCGAGGTGGAGGCCGCAGCCTGAGCGAGGAGTCGCGCCGTGTCGTCGAGAGCCGCACCTGAGGAGGTGCCGAACTCGAGGGCCGCGGTGTCAATCGTCATCTCCACGCTCTCGGCCCCCCCTCGCTGTCCGCGACGATCGCGGCCTTCCCCTTCTCGGTCTTGTAGCGATCACTCTCGAAGCTGCCCAGATCTTCAGACTCGGTGGCGTCCTCGTCTTCATCATCGTCGTCATCATCGCCTTCGTCCACCTCGGTGTCAGGCTCGGTGAGACCGTCGATAAATTGCGCGGTGCCTGCGTACTGGGCGACCTCGTACGCGACGGCCTGGCGGAGAGCCACGCAATCGGAATCCGTCTCTCACTTGGAGTCCTCACGCATCTCACGGACAACTTGCAAGTCGAGGTTCTCATACCAGCTAGTGATGAACAACAGCATCATATCAGCGCCTGCCCGAGCTCCGGACGCCCTCCACTTCTTCAGCTCGGCCTTCACGCCATTAAGCTTCGCGGCAAGTCCGCGGATAGTTTTTGGCGCGGAGTCTTTAGGCCAGAACACATCATGGAGCTTGAAGGCAGTGCACACCAGATCGGTGCCCACACCACTTAAGCGCTGAAGCTGCCCCTGCATGACCATGATGCTATCTTCGATCTCTGCCTTGGTGTCCATGGGTTCGCCCTTCTCAATGCGAGCTGCTCGGGCCTTCGCCAAGGCAGGCTTACATGATGTCTCGAGGTCGGGGAAGATTTCTGAAAGAGCTATTGAGAAGATCAGAAACAGAAGCCGAGTAGAAAAATAAACCAAGCAGCGGAGAAGCGCAAGAAACAAGAGAAGGGCAGAGAAGCAAGCACTTATTGTTCAGGTCGTAGAGTAGCGCCTGCAGCTTTTTCTTCCATGATTCTTCGTCAGCAACATGCTTCTCTTCTACCTTCCGGAACTGCGCCAGCTGGAGCATAAGATCCGAGTTTCTCTCCTTCAGCGTCTTGCATTCCAGCTCGAGAGCCTTTCGCTTGGCTGTGGCTGCCGCTTCGGCCTTTTTCTTCTCGGCCACCGCGTTGTCTCTCTCGGTAGCTAGATCAATGGCCCTTTGGAGAGCAGTTCGCAGCTGGACCTGCAATGGTTCCATCTCGGAGAGGTGCATGTTCTTGAATTCTACCTCAAGGCTTGCAATCTGCTGCTGCACCTCAGCAGGCTTGAGGCAGTCGAGATGCTCTTCGACAAACTTCTTATGATCTTCTGTGAAAAGCAAAGCACGGTCAGCAGAGTAGCAAACATGAAAGCAAGAAGTCAAGCCGAGAAGACATCAACTCACCTTCCAGCCTCTTGATGGTGGTTTGGCCGCTCTCAACGAAGGCGCGGCAGTTGGAGTGCTCCTCGGCCAGGGTCTTAAATTTGCCTGCAGAAAGGAGTCGGTCTAAGCAGAAAGCAACAGCGGGCGTAAACATAAAACGCGGGAACCGCGTAGCTACAAGCTTACTTTCGATCTCGGAAAGCTTGAGGGCACTGTCCATGACCTCCTTCTCTGCCGCCTCATCGGACTTGCGCTCCAATTCCAGGGCCTCGAGACGCCTCCTAGCGATGCTGTGGTTCCATAGCAGCCGCCGGTACAGGTTGGTTCTTTTCAGAAGGCAATTCTGAGAAGAAGAAAGAAAAACAATCAGACAAAGTCGTGAAGATTCAACCCGAGAAGGCGGCAACTCGGTTGAGTACCCGACTACTCGGCCAGAATCTCGGGGACTGGGGGATGGATAAGAAGAAGCAGTAGAATAGAAGAGAAGGAAAATGCAACTCGGGGCGGATGAGCAAAGCTTACCGCGTAAGTCTGTTCAATATCCTCCGCGGCCTTGCGATGGACAAAGAGCTTGGCGGCGAGCGTGCTGGTATTGGACGAGATAGTCATGGGTTTATAACCCATGTCCGCCTTGTTCCAGTCGACGCGCATGCGATCGAGATCGCCCAAAGACGTGCCGTGCCAGTTCGTGTTGCCAAGGACTTCGCTGTCCCACTCAGCATCGATAAATCCAACCCGGTCGACTATCTGCTCGAGGCCCGTGGAAGTTACCTCGGTTTCCTGAACCTCGCGCGAGTAGAACAAGACGGATCGGTCTTTATTCCTGGCGGGGGTCTTGGAGTCCACCGGCGTGGCCTCTTTGCCCCTCCTGATAGCAACTTTCTTCTCGACTGGGGTCAGTGGGATGCTGTGCTGCTGGCTCACCTTCACCATATAAGGTGGGAAGGTGGGTGGATCCGGGAAGCTGGATCCTGCGGCGGTATCAGCAGTCGCGTCAGGTTCACGGATGGTGAGCTGGCCGGGCTTGGCAGTTGGTCTTGGCGGCGGCATCGTGGCAGCACCACGCGTACCGCTACGCGAGGGATTCCTGCGAACAGTGCCCTCTGACTGGCCAGCTAGCTTCTCGGCGGCCTGGTTCCCAGAGGTCTGCTTCTCGCCAGCCTTCTTCTCGGCGGCCTTCTTGTCAACGGCTTCCTGTTTGATCTTCTTGATAAGCTGCTTGGCCGGAGGGCTGGATGTTGTCTTGGTTTTCTTCGTTGATGGAGAGTTTGGCGCGGTGGAGGAAGTACCCTGCTGAGTAGGCGGCGCCAAGGGCGCGCTACCCGGCACAGCATCCGGCTGGGCACTACCCTGTGCGGCGTCTGGTTGCGCGTCGCTCAGAGGGTATTGCTCCGTCTCATCAATTATCTCAACCCGCTGCTCGGCAGCGGGGTCTTGCTGTGTGGCGCATTGTCCTTCTACCCGCGGCTGGGCCGCAGGGTCGTCTTGCTCAGCAGCCCCTGTCGCTGGCTGCTCTTGGTCTTCTTCTCGCCGCTCAAGGGCGGCGTCATCATGCTTCTCGCAATCTTGTTCTAAGTTCTCCTCGGAGTCGTCTCCTTTCACGGGAGAGGACGCACGCGCTCCGTCCTGCACTGCGGCTTCATTCTCGTCGTCGAGGTCGATGAGATTATCGACGTCGATGGCGGATTTCTTCTTAGTCTTGGTGGGCGCGAAAGCGGCGTCAGCATCCAAGGGGGCTCTGAAGAAAGAAACATGTTCAGAAAAAAGAGAAGGACAGAGGAAATCGAGAAGAAGCAACGAAGTAAGAGAATTGGTAATTTGCGGCAGCGGAGGCGCATAACTGAGGAGAAAGTACTTACCCTTTACGGGTAGGGATTTTACGTCCTCCTTTCGTCACGGTCTTCTTGGTCGTCTTCCCAGCCGTCTTCTTCTTCTTGGCGGGGGGCTCCTGAGCACCGCTACCTGTCCGTTTGCGGGTAAGAGGAGCAGCGACCGAGAGAGGTTTGACGACAAGGGCTTCCTCGTCCCCGTCCTCGTCTTCCTCTTCAGCATCTGCGCCACCTGCGAAGTTGGGAAGAAGAAAAACAGCTTAGAAGCAAGAGGAAATCGGGTAGCACGTCTTGCGACCAGACAAGATGAGCTCAATTACCTTCGTCGTCGTCCTCGGACCAATCACGGACGGACGCATCTACGTGATGCTTCTCCGTCTGAGTGGCATGGGGGAGGTTGAGCTGTCCGCGGTCTCGAAGGATACCTCGTCGTCCTCCTCTCGGTCCTCCGACCAGTTGTCCTCGAAGCGTTCCATGCTCTCAGCGAGCTGGCGAGCAAGGACCTGAAGAATAGAGAAACATCACAAGTTAGTCGAGTAGCATAGAGGCATCCTACTCGGCAAGGCGTGCAAACACAAAGCACATTAAGCCTAAGCAGTGCTACTCTGTGTCCTACTCGGCAAGGCGTGCAAACATAAAGCATATTAAGCCTAAGCAGTGCTACTCTGTGTCCTACTCGGCAAGGCGTGCAAACATAAAGCATATTAAGCCTAAGCAGCGCTACTCTGTGTGCTACTCGGCAAGGCGTGCAAGCATAAAGCACATTAAACCTAAGCAGTTCTGCTAAGTGCCCTACTCGACGCAAAGTGCAAGTACCAGATGCTGCAGGATAAGAGGGCTATCTACTCGGAACATGCATATAAGAGATAGGAAAAGAAGTACATACCCGCTCGATTGGCTTCGTGCGGCTGTATGGGATGAAGCCGTACTGCCAATTGTCCCTGAGGCCCGTGGTCATGATGGACCGCGCATGAGCGGCGACATCCGCGTTGCTGAGCTCGAACGTGGTCGTCCGAGTACAGTCGCGGGGGCCGCCCATGTAGCACATGGGGTGGACGCGGCGCTGGAGCGGGAGCACCCGCTTGGAGATCCAGCAGGCGATTGGGTCGTCGCTCTTGAGCCCTTCTTCGGCCAGATAGGCGAGGCGCTCGTCCATCTGCTTCAGGTTGCTGTTGATGGACGGCTTGGTCCGCCAGTTCTGCCCGGTGGGAGCTCGATTGCTCCAAGGGGGCAGATTGATTCGGTCCTCCACCTTGGCTCCCTTCGTGGCGGGGACGTTCTGCACGTACAGGAACGTCCTCTGCCACTTGCGGACGGAATCCAGTCCCTTGATGCGCGGATGGTTGGTTCCAGGGCGCTGCACCATCATGGCGCTGCCGGTCTCGGTTATCCGGCTGCTGGTGTCCGCGCCGTCCTTCTTTCCCTTGCTCTGTTGGCGAAAGAAGAAATACCTGGACCAAGTTTCCGTCGTGGGGCGAACGCCTGTAACATCCCAAGTATGAAATATCCCTTAGAATGTTTTGTTTCTTGTTTTAATTCAAGTATTGCATCATGTCATCATGTTTAATTATTTGTTTGCATTGCTTACTATTTGTTTTGCATCTGTTCTTAATTGTTTTCACAATGAAACTCAAACAATTTCAAATGCTTTGTTTTCATACTTGCTCTGTTACAACCTTTTAAATAAAAATCTCAAATAAAAACAACCAAATTGTTTTTGTTTTATTCCATAGTGCTCACTTAACAAATTAATGGTTTTATTCAATCAATTAAATCCAAATCAACTTTCAAACTCAAACCAAATGCATCAAACAGCAACCAACTTGAGTTTATGAAAATCTCTAAACCAAACAACTAATTTTAATCATTTAATCCATAGGGGCCACCCTATTAAAATGCTTTGTTTTCATAATGTTTAATCAATATTAAAATTCTTTCAATTTGGGTCAAATACAAACAGCAATTTAAATCTCAACTTTTTGAAAACAAACCTTGGCATCTGTTTGCTATTGATCAAACAAGCTTAACCTAATTTTTCTAGAATTTTTACTAAATTAAAACCCATCTTTTTCTTCCAAAACCAAACCCTACAAAAAAAAACAGAAAAGAAAAAAAATAAAAGAAGCAAAGCCAGCTGCGCGCGCGGCAGCTAACCAGCCCAACCCACCTAACAGCTAACTAGCGCGCAGCCCAGCCCAACTAACTAACTTACCGGTTCGAATAGAACACCCCGTCGTCACCCTCCCGTACGGCGGGCATCCGAGGCAGCCACGTCGCCGTACGGCGGGCTCCGACGGCCAGGGAGCTCCCCCGCACCCTACTTATACCCCCTAGGGCACAGCGAGCGCCGCCAGACCTAAACCTAGCCCCCTAGCCCTCTTCTCCGCCGCCAATTTCACCTCGCAGCCACCGTTTCCCCTCTCTGTTCTTCCTCCCCGACGACCACCGCCTGAAACCACCCTCACCGCCGTCGCCTTGCAGCCTCCCCCTCCTATCTAAGCACGGGAACTAAACCCCCTCGACACCCTCTCTCGGTTGGACACCCGCACACGCTCGGTGAACCCCGGAAACGCCGCCGCCGTCTGCTACCTCGTCGCCGGCCGCGCCACCCCGAGCATCTGTTTCCGTGGCCAAGTCCCGGTGAGCACGCGTTCCACCCCCTCATGTTTCCCCTCCGTAGCGCGCACGTATACGCACGAGTTTGCACCCGATTCCGCACCCCAGCTGCTGCGCGCACGACGGTGATCGCCGCCGGCCGCTTTCGGTCTCCGTCAGTCCACGGAAGGATTCGTTCGTCAGTTAACTGAATCCACGTCTAACACCTCAACCTGTTTGCGACTTGGTTACCTGACAAGCGAACGCGAGCAGCGCAACTGGTTCAGTTAGCGCGCACCCTAGCGAGAGATCGCTGGTTCGATCCCTGCGGCTGCGAATAAAAACCAACTTTTTCTCTCGCGCGCTGACAGGGAGGGCCCCTTGTCAGCCGCACAGTGGCCACGCCAGCACAGCGAGCCCAAGGGCCCCCCTGGCAGTGTCTGGGTGGGTTATTCTGTGTGTATAAAAAGTTTAAAATACTTTCTGTTTTCAAATCCAGGTCCAATAAAATCACAGATTGGTCCCTAGTTTTCTTTTGCTTATAACTTTTATTTTATAACTCTAAAAACTGAAAATAAAATATGTGTGCTAGTCTAAATTTAATTGTCTATCTTTTGGTATCATTTGTTTTCTGTTTTGAAATTTCAAAATGCAATTTAAATTTGAATTCAAATAAATCAAATGCAAATTGCTAAATTCAATAACTAATTCATTACTAATCCAATAAATACAAATAAAATATGTTTTTCATACCATTTTGAATAACCTATTCAAATATAAATTTTGTTTCATGGTTTGAATAATTAAAATTGCCTAAATAATTTAATACTTGTTTAATTCATTTAAATTTGATAAAATCATAACTTGCTCAATATAAAATATTTTTGAACATGCAAAATATGTTTTCAAGCCACCAAAGTGTGAACTTTTCAAATGTGAGTTTGAATTTATGTTTTGAACAAATAAAAATTCAATTAAATTCAAACTTGTTTCAAATTCAATTAAAACTTGTTTAATATTGTTTAATTCATAATAAATTCATCCTAATTCAAATTTCAATATTTGAAACATGTAATCCAACTAAAATTTGATGTTCTTTTCAAATATAAATTTTGTTAATTGTTTTGCACCCTTTAACTTGATGAAAACAACAATTGTTTGTGTGACATGTTTAAGTAACCCAAAATTTCTAAACTTAATAAATGATTTCCAAAACTTGTTAAATCCTTTTATCACTTGCATCTATTATTGTTATTTGTTGTTATTTTGTTGTTACCATCATGCATGCATCATGCTAACAACTTTTACATAATAATTAGTTGTAAATCATTTGTTCTACTTAATTCATGGACTCTTTCCCATATGCAACTCAAAATTGCATAGGGGTCCATCTTAATTGTGTTACCATGTCACTTAGGTTATTTTGATGCAACCATTAACTTTTCATGCATCATCTTTGATTGTGCACAATGCCATGATAATGATTGTTTATATTTCTGTCTTGTTTGTTTGCTTCTTCTCGAATAGACGACGACGTTGAGACAGACGATCTTTTCAGCACCCCTTCTGAGGATCTAGCTCAGTACCAGGCTGATGAGTTTGCAGGCAAGTTATCACTCACATGAACCATTGTGTTCCTTTCAACCCTGGTTACCGATACTTCCGTTGTCTATTTCTGCTAGCCTTAGTGGTAGTTGTTTCTGTTACGAACCTATCACATGAATCCTTTAACCCTGATATTGCCTCACCACCACTCCTACAACCCTATTGTTTGAGCCAGTGTCTTACTAGCATGCTTAGGTTGTTTTGCTCGAGTCTGTTACCCGTTACTTTCAGTTACTATATCTTTATTACGTTCTGGGGGCTCGATGTTTAATCAATCAATCAATCAATCATGCTAATGTTATTACTTAATAATAATTTGATGATAAGGCACCGGCAGGAGGCCCTGTGTGGTTTTGGAGCCTGCTAGTGTCGACCCTAATAGGAAAAGGGTCTTGTCTACTGATCCATGATGAGCGCACTACCCGCATGTGGGAAGCGAGTATGGGCGCCCCCCTCAATTTGATTCGATTCGCATCTCGTCCAAATCATCTCATTTAGTTCGTGTTTTCCATTTGCCGCATGCATGTTTTTGCGAGCCCAGCGCAGGGTGGAACTTTTGTAGTCGGCATATAGGGGGACACGTTCTTAGAGTGCTATGAGGGTCCATTTTCTTCTGGGCTCGATTAGCCGTGCGCCCAAGGTGCTTTGGGCTTGATGCGAAGAAGAGTTGAGTTGTGTTGAGTGCCCCGCTTGGTGGGAGGCATCCCATCTGGCGGGTTATTCATACGTGTACGGCCAAATTGGTGCAACCCTGCAGGGATAATCTTCTCGAGAAGCCGTGTTTTCCGCGGTTATGGTTAACTTGGTGAAAGTACTGGCTAACAAGTACTCAGGACAACTTAAACCTAATGATTCATAATCTCACACCCCATGATTAACAACTTGACTAGTAATAGGATTATTGACACAATAACTTGATTCATCTGTAATCCAACTGTGTGAGTTATCCTCCGATTACTTCTTTGGATAAGGGGCGAGATCCAGGATGGGTTTGTTTGAAGTTATCTTTCAGTTGGTTACAACACTCGATCTTATCCCCTTGCTGATATTTGGAAGTGGTAGAATCTCTGTAGTTGGTTAGTGCAGCCAGTTGCATCATCTTTTATATCCCCTTCCTTCCGTTGAACCCAAGTCATCTGTGCTTGTGTTGACGGGCTATACTTTGGTGAACTGTGAGTCTTGCTTGCCAGTACGTCTATGTACTGACCCCTTTGGGGCTGTGGTTTCCGCAGACTACGCTTACGAGGATCCAGGTGACGGCTACTACGTGGAGTTTGACGAGGCTGCTGACGAGTAGTTAGCGGACCCGGGCAGGATCCGAGACATCGTGGATGGGCTCCGTCTTTATTTCAGTTTCCGGCTTCTTAAGCCTATTTGGATTTGTCTGTACTCAGACCCCTTTGAATGCTTCCGCTGAGATGTAATGATGTTATGTTGGGACATGTGTCCTCTGGATGATTGTATTTGCTATCTCTGCCCTAGTGAGGGCCATTTGCAACTTATTTCAATCTTTTGTGTCTTAGAGATATGCTGTGTTATCCTTTTGTTCAAAGCCGTTGACGTACCATGTGTGTATGGTATGAAGTACGTCAATGGTAGTGTCCTGATTTCTACGGGATAGTTTACATCGACGGTGAACAGTAGCGATGGGTTGTCACACATAAGTGTTGGCCTACTCGTAAGAGGACGCGGGTGCCGGTAAGCCCCGTAATCCCATCATAATACTGTTCAGTTCGTACGGCGAGTATCCTCTAGAAGTCCGGGTGCGACAAATGGTATCAGAGCCTGTCTGCCTGTAGGATCCCTTTTTACTGGTCGCAGTTGAGTCTAGAAACTATTTTGTAGCTATATAGGAAAAATGAAACGTGAGAGTAGGAATTCTACCATTTTTCTTCTTTCCCCACCCACCCACCCTTTTCTGGTAAGGAAGTGCAACGTTGTTTTCTCTTCTCACCTGACTTTCAAGTTAGGATTTCACGTGTTTTGGGTTCTCCATAGTACCTCAGGAGTTTTTGGTCTCGTGTTTCCCGATGTTGCTTCAATATCCTGTTCTTTTCAACATCCTTTTTCGTCCGTTGAACCTTGTTGTTGCTTTCCACATCAGTTCTCTACCGGCGTCTAATCAAAACTTCCCCGATAATCTGCAGATGGATCTCAGGTTCTACCCGCAGGTGGTTCGGATGACTCGTTGTGAGAGCACCGCCGGTTATCCGGAGATGCTGAGAGACATGGTCACTTATCTGGGGTTCCATTGGGCACCAGAGTACCAGGTCTACGAGCAGCAGCGAGAGTTTGACCAGACCTACTACCAGGCTATCGTCTACATTCTGTCAGATGATGGCATGAGCGTTGTCCACCGCTACGAGGCAGTAGGTTCCACAGTGGATATGGCCGTGCAGCAGGCAGCTTACGTGAGTCTCACCGTCCTCCGTGCTGACTACTGGGGATTTGACGATTCTATCTATCGCCACATCCCCCGTGGTTACATCACGTCAGCGGGAGCTCACTTCACCCTCTACGACAACCTGGATGTCTACGAGCATGATAACACCAGGCTGCACACCACCGCTCAGTTTGTGAGGCACAGTGACGCTGTTGCCACCACACTTTCTCAGGAGTTAGCCTCAGTCAGGGAGCAGCTCTATCTTGCTTTGACTCGTCTGGCTACGTACACCACAGACTTTGTTGGAGATGAGCGCTTTGCACGTTTCCAGCAGACAGTTGGACGTAGTTTACCAGATGCTGGAGGTTACGAGCCGATCAGAGGTCCACTCCTCAACCTCGGAGCTGGTTACACTGGGATTCCACGCTTTGGAGCACAGGGAGACGACGCTTTCTACTTCACCACACCGAGAGTTGCTCTCAGAGCAGTCCCGATCTACGTGGATCATCGTTACACCTACTTCCGGGGGATTCCTCCTCACCGTATCTCTCGTCGTACTACTCACCGCCGTCCTGCGTGATGAGCATGGGAGTACCGATGTATCCATTCCTAGCTATGTTTAGTTATCCTTTGTATTTCGAACCATGTGTTGGTGTGTTGGATATTCTGATGTGTTTGAACATGTGATGATGTACCTGTTGGTTATCTATTCATGCGTCGGAATAATCTCTTTTTCGGTTACCAAGTCTATCCTTTTTCTGTGGTTGTGCTAAAATGAATGTCTATTCAGGATGCCGCCAACAAGGAGCAACCCGCCTGAACCACCTCCGCTCACGGAGCTGTTGACTCAGATGACTCAGGTCGTGGCTCAGATGGCCCAGATCCAGGCTAACCAGCACAACAACCAGAATGCTCCGCGAGTCAGCATCAAGGAGTTTCTAAGCATGGGGCCGAGAGCTTTCGTGGCAACACGTGAGCCTCTAGATGCTGATGATTGGATCAGGGAGATGAACAGGGCTCTGTACATAGCTCACGTTGCTGAGGAGGATAAAGTCAAGTATGCCACCTACCTACTGAAGGGTCAGGCAGCTACCTGGTGGGAGAACTACCAGACCATGAGAGCTGGCTATCCTATCACCTGGGGATGTTTCAAGGATGCCTTCCTGAAGCACCACATCCCAGATGGTCTCATGGAAAGGATGCGTGAGGAATTTTGCTCTCTCAGGCAGGGCAAGCTGGACGTCATTGGCTACCAGAACGAGTTCAATCGTCTCGCTCGATACGCTGGTGATGAGGTGTCCACTGAAGCCAAGAAGATGGCAAGGTTCCGCCGAGGTTTTAACCCGGAACTGAAGTACGCTCTCACCAACATCAGGTGCAAGGACTTCGAGGAGCTCGTGAACACCGCGCTCAATGAGGAGAATGGGCGCAAGGCGTTCGAGGAGTCCTGTAAGCACTCGCGTGAGGGTGGTTCCTCCTCCAACATGACCACCCCTCCGCAGAAGCGCCGCATCTGGGTGCCAAATGCTGCTGTCACTAGGGCTCCATATGCCCAAGCTTCTCCAGGCTTTGCTCCCTGCCCACCCAACCCATCTCAGATGCAGGGTCAGAGGGTTCCAATGGGGCAGCCAAGGCCAGGTCCTTCTCGTGTCGTCACTTGCTACAAGTGCAAGGATACTGGACACTATGCTGATAAGTGCACTCAGAGGCAGCTACCACCACCTCCTCGCCCCAACACCAACCAGGCAATGGTTCGTGCTCCCCCGGCTAAAGCCTTCAACTCCAACAACAGGCCTGTCGGGAGGACCGCGAGGGTGAATCATATCAAGGCCGACAAAGCTGAGGAAGCTGCTGACGTCGTTCTCGGTATATTACCCGTAAACTCTATTCCAGCTAAAGTGTTGTTTGATACCGGAGCATCGCATTCTTTTGTGTCAAAGATTTTTGCAAAAGCATACAACCTAGTTCTGGTTCCGCTAAGCAATCAAATGACTGTTCACTCTCCGGGACCGCAAATGTTGACTTCCAAGATAAGCATGGACAATCAGATCCTAATTGGAGGTCGCATATTCCTTGCTTCACTCATGTTGCTGGGAAATTCTGACATTGATGTCATTCTGGGTATGGATTGGTTGAAGACCCACAAAGCTAAAATTGACTGTGCTCAAAAGTCAATAACTCTCTCTCACCCTTCGGGCCAGATAGTCTATTCTCCATATGGATCAAGTTCTGTTCAGCTGTTCAACCTCGATGCTAAACCTCTTCCTGCAATTGAAAATGTTCCGGTGGTTTGTGAATTCCCTGACGTCTTTCCAGAAGAGTTGCCAGGGATGCCTCCGGACAGAGCAGTTGAGTTCGTGATCGAGCTTGAACCAGGTACTGCTCCAATCTCTAAGCATCCATACAAGATAGCTCCTCCTGAACTGAAATTGTTGAAGGAGCAAATCGATATGTACATGGAGAAAGGTTACATTCAGCCTAGTTCCTCCGCTTGGGGTTGCCCAACTCTGTTTGTTGCCAAGAAGGATCAAACAAAAAGACTCGTGGTTGACTATTGTCCTCTCAACGAGAAAACTATCAAAAACAAGTATCCAATTCCTCGTATCGATGATCTTTTTGATCAACTTGCTGGAGCCTCAATATTCTCAAAGTTGGACTTGAGGATGGGTTACCATCAGATAAAGATCAGAAAGGAAGATATTCCTAAGACAGCTTTCACCACTCGGTACGGTCTATATGAATACACCGTCATGTCCTTTGGTCTCACCAATGCACCGGCAACGTTCTCAAGACTCATGAATTCTGTCTTCCATGAATACCTCGACAAGTTTGTTGTGGTATATCTCGATGACATTCTGGTCTACTCAAAATCCGAGGAAGAGCATGGAGAACACCTTCGTCTCACTCTCATGAAACTTCGCGAGCATCGTCTATATGCCAAATTCTCCAAGTGTGAGTTCTGGATTCCAGAAGTTGCATATCTTGGTCATATCATCTCTGCCAAAGGCATAGCCATTGACCCGGAAAAGGTTAAGGCAATTGTTGATTGGAAACCCCCTAAGACGGTGAAGCAAGTCAGAAGTTTTCTTGGCTTGGCTAGCTATTGCCGTCGTTTCGGCCAAAACTTTTCCAAGATTGCCAAACCTCTCACTGATCTCACAAAGAAGGACAAAAAGTTCGTTTGGACTCCACAGTGTGATGAGAGTTTCAATCTCCTGAAGACTAAACTCACTTCCACCCCAGTTCTGGTTGGCCCAGATACTACCAAACTTTTCCAGATATTCTGCGATGCATCTCTCCAAGGTCTGGGTGCAGTTCTTATGCAAGAACGTCAAGTTGTGGCTTATGCTTCACGTCAGTTGAACCCACATGAACAAAACTATCCCACACATGATCTTGAACTTGCAACAGTTGTATTTCCCCTCAAGAAATGGAGACAATACTTGTTGGGTAACAAAACTGAAATCTTTTCCGATCATAAGAGTCTGAAATACATCTTCACTCAGCCAGATCTGAACCTCAGGCAAAGGAGATGGATTGAGAAGATTTAAGACTTTGATCTCACCATTTCTTACACTCCAGGCAAGGCTAATGTTATGGCCGATGCTCTCAGTCGCAAGTCATATTGCAATAATCTAATGATCATGGAAAGCCAACCTCCACTTCATGAAGAATTCCAGAAGCTGAACCTTGGTCTTGTTCCTCAAGGTTACCTTGCTAGCTTGACAGCCAGTCCAACTCTCGAGGACAAGATTCGTTCTGATCAACTTCGTGATAATGAAATCAAGAAGATTGTAGAGCACATCAAGGAAGGCAATGATAAATTCAAGTCCTTCTCAATTGATGAAAAGGGAACTGTGTTCTTCGAAGGACGCATTGCAGTTCCTCAGATTCAAAGTCTCAAAGATATCATTCTCAAGGAGGCTCATGAAACTCCTCTTTCCATCCACCCTGGAAGTACAAAGATGTACCAGGATCTCAAGACTCTGTATTGGTGGCCTGGCATGAAACGTGAAATAGCTCAATACGTTTCTGAATGCGACGTTTGTCAACGTGTTAAGGCAGTCCATCAGAAAACAGCAGGTCTACTCCAACCTCTGAAAATTCCTGAGTGGAAGTGGGACATGATTGAAATGGACTTCGTTACTGGGTTTCCAAAGTCCAAGAAGGGCAACGATGCAATCTTCGTTGTTATTGATCGTCTCACTAAGGTAGCTCACTTCTTTGCTGTCAAGGAAACTATCTCAGCTAGCCAGTTAGCAGAGCTCTACACAGCAAAGATTGTTCCTCTTCATGGTGTCCCACTGGAAATAAGCTCAGACCGTGGAAGCATATTCACTTCTCATTTCTGGAAAAGCTTTCAAGAAGCATTGGGCACCAAACTTCTGTTCAGCACAGCTTATCACCCTCAGTCTCAGGGGCAAGTCGAAAGAGTCAATCAGATTCTCGAGGATATGCTCAGAGCATGTGGTCTCTCCTTTGGCATGAAATGGGAGGATTGCCTTCCATATGCTGAATTCTCCTACAACAACAGCTACCAGGCAAGCCTAGGCATGGCACCATTTGAGGCACTGTATGGTCGCAGATGCAGGAGTCCAATCAATTGGTCTGGAGCTGGTGAACGTTCACTCTTAGGCCCTGACATTGTTAAGGAAGCCGAGGAGAAAGTTCGTATCATTCGTGACAATCTCAAGATTGCCCAGTCTCGTCAGAAGAGCTATTATGATAGCAAGCACAGGGATATGATCTAAGCACATGGTGACAAGGCATATCTCCGTGTAACTCCCCTCAGAGGCACTCATCGTTTTGGTGTGAAAGGAAAACTTGCACCAAGATACATTGGTCCCTTCAACATTCTCTCAAGGCGGGCAGAAAATGCTTATCGTCTTGAACTTCCAGAAAAGCTATCCAAGGTGCACGATGTGTTCCACGTGTCACAACTCAAGAAGTGTTTCAAAGATCCAGATCGTGCAGTTGATCATGATTCAATTGAACTGCAAGATGATCTATCTTATGAGGAGCACCCTATTCGTATTCTCGATGAGGCCGAGCGTAAGACTCGCAACAAGAGCACCAAGTTCTTCAAAGTGCAGTGGTCGCATCATTCCGATAAAGAGGCAACGTGGGAGACCGAAGAGGATCTTCGCAAGAAGTATCCGGACCTTTTCACTTCTCAGTAAGGAATCTCGGGGCGCGATTCCTTCAAGGGGGGGCGTTTTGTAACATCCCAAGTATGAAATATCCCTTAGAATGTTTTGTTTCTTGTTTTAATTCAAGTATTGCATCATGTCATCATGTTTAATTATTTGTTTGCATTGCTTACTATTTGTTTTGCATCTGTTCTTAATTGTTTTCACAATGAAACTCAAACAATTTCAAATGCTTTGTTTTCATACTTGCTCTGTTACAACCTTTTAAATAAAAATCTCAAATAAAAACAATCAAATTGTTTTCTTTTATTCCATAGTGCTCACTTAACAAATTAATGGTTTTATTCAATCAATTAAATCCAAATCAACTTTCAAACTCAAACCCAATGCATCAAACAGCAACCAACTTGAGTTTATGAAAATCTCTAAACCAAACAACTAATTTTAATCATTTAATCCATAGGGGCCACCCTATTAAAATGCTTTGTTTTCATAATGTTTAATCAATATTAAAATTCTTTCAATTTGGGTCAAATACAAACAGCAATTTAAATCTCAACTTTTTGAAAACAAACCTTGGCATCTGTTTGCTATTGATCTAACAAGCTTAACCTAATTTTTCTAGAATTTTTACTAAATTAAAACCCATCTTTTTCTTCCAAAACCAAACCCTACAAAAAAAAAACAGAAAAGAAAAAAATAAAAGAAGCAAAGCCAGCTGCGCGCGCGGCAGCTAACCAGCCCAACCCACCTAACAGCTAACTAGCACGCAGCCCAGCCCAACTAACTAACTTACCGGTTCGAATAGAACACCCCGTCCGCACCCTCCCGTACGGCGGGCATCCGAGGCAGTCACGTCGCCGTACGGCGGGCTCCGACGGCCAGGGAGCTCCCCCGCACCCTACTTATACCCCCTAGGGCACAGCGAGCGCCGCCAGACCTAAACCTAGCCCCCTAGCCCTCTTCTCCGCCGCCAATTTCACCTCGCAGCCACCGTTTCCCCTCTCTGTTCTTCCTCCCCGACGACCACCGCCTGAAACCACCCTCGCCGCCTTCGCCTTGCAGCCTCCCCCTCCTATCTAAGCACGGGAACTAAACCCCCTCGACACCCTCTCTCGGTTGGACACCCGCACACGCTCGGTGAACCCGGAAACGCCGCCGCCGTCTGCTACCTCGTCGCCGGCCGGGCCACCCCGAGCATCTGTTTCCGCGGCCAAGTCCCGGTGAGCACGCGTTCCACCCCCTCCTGTTTCCCCTCCGTAGCGCGCACGTATACGCACGAGTTTGCACCCGATTCTGCACCCCAGCTGCTGCGCGCACGACGGTGATCGCCGCCGGCCGCTTTCGGTCTCCGTCAGTCCGCGGAAGGATTCGTTCGTTAGTTAACTGAATCCACGTCTAACACCTCAACCTGTTTGCGACTTGGTTACCTGACAAGCGAACGCGAGCAGCGCAACTGGTTCAGTTAGCGCGCACCCTAGCGAGAGATCGCTGGTTCGATCCCTGCGGCTGCGAATAAAAACCAACTTTTTCTCTCGCGCGCAGACAGGGAGGGCCCCCTGTCAGCCGCACAGTGGCCACGCCAGCACAACAAGCCCAAGGGCCCCCCCGGCAGTGTCTGGGTGGGTTATTCTGTGTGTATAAAAAGTTTAAAATACTTTCTGTTTTCAAATCCAGGTCCAATAAAATCACAGATTGGTCCCTAGTTTTCTTTTGCTTATAACTTTTATTTTATAACTCTAAAAACTGAAAATAAAATATGTGTGCTAGTCTAAATTTAATTGTCTATATTTTGGTATCATTTGTTTTCTGTTTTGAAATTTCAAAATGCAATTTAAATTTGAATTCAAATAAATCAAATGCAAATTGCTAAATTCAATAACTAATTCATTACTAATCAAATAAATACAAATAAAATATGTTTTTCATACCATTTTGAATAACATATTCAAATATAAATTTTGTTTCATGGTTGGAATAATTAAAATTGCCTAAATAATTTAATACTTGTTTAATTCATTTAAATTTGATAAAATCATAACTTGCTCAATATAAAATATTTTTGAACATGCAAAATATGTTTTCAAACCACCAAAGTGTGAACTTTTCAAATGTGAGTTTGAATTTATGTTTTGAACAAATAAAAATTCAATTAAATTCAAACTTGTTTCAAATTCAATTAAAACTTGTTTAATATTGTTTAATTCATAATAAATTCATCCTAATTCAAATTTCAATATTTGAAACATGTAATCCAACTAAAATTTGATGTTCTTTTCAAATATAAATTTTGTGAATTGTTTTGCACCCTTTAACTTGATGAAAACAACAATTGTTTGTGTGACATGTTTAAGTAACACAAAATTTCTAAACTTAATAAATGATTTCCAAAACTTGTTAAATCCTTTTATCACTTGCATCTATTATTGTTATTTGTTGTTATTTTGTTGTTACCATCATGCATGCATCATGCTAACAACTTTTACATAATAATTAGTTGTAAATCATTTGTTCCACTTAATTCATGGACCCTTTCCCATATGCAACTCAAAATTGCATAGGGGTCCATCTTAATTGTGTTACCATGTCACTTAGGTTATTTTGATGCAACCATTAACTTGTCATGCATCATCTTTGATTGTGCACAATGCCATGATAATGATTGTTTATATTTCTGTCTTGTTTGTTTGCTTCTTCTCGAATAGACGACGACGTTGAGACAGACGATCTTTTCAGCACCCCTTCTGAGGATCTAGCTCAGTACCAGGCTGCTGAGTTTGCAGGCAAGTTATCACTCACATGAACCATTGTGTTCCTTTCAACCCTGGTTACCGATACTTCCGTTGTCTATTTCTGCTAGCCTTAGTGGTAGTTGTTTCTGTTACGAACCTATCACATGAATCCTTTAACCCTGATATTGCCTCACCACCACTCCTACAACCCTATTGTTTGAGCCAGTGTCTTACTAGCATGCTTAGGTTGTTTTGCTCGAGTCTGTTACCCGTTACTTTCAGTTACTATATCTTTATTACGTTCTGGGGGCTCGATGTTTAATCAATCAATCAATCAATCATGCTAATGTTATTACTTAATAATAATTTGATGATAAGGCACCGGCAGGAGGCCCTGTGTGGTTTTGGAGCCTGCTAGTGTCGACCCTAATAGGAAAAGGGTCTTGTCTACTGATCCATGATGAGCGCACTACCCGCATGTGGGAAGCGAGTATGGGCGCCCCCCTCAATTTGATTCGATTCGCATCTCGTCCAAATCATCTCATTTAGTTCGTGTTTTCCATTTGCCGCATGCATGTTTTTGCGAGCCCAGCGCAGGGTGGAACTTTTGTAGTCGGCATATAGGGGGACACGTTCTTAGAGTGCTATGAGGGTCCATTTTCTTCTGGGCTCGATTAGCCGTGCGCCCAAGGTGCTTTGGGCTTGATGCGAAGAAGAGTTGAGTTGTGTTGAGTGCCCCGCTTGGTGGGAGGCATCCCATCTGGCGGGTTATTCATACGTGTACGGCCAAATTGGTGCAACCCTGCAGGGATAATCTTCTCGAGAAGCCGTGTTTTCCGCGGTTATGGTTAACTTGGTGAAAGTACTGGCTAACAAGTACTCAGGACAACTTAAACCTAATGATTCATAATCTCACACCCCATGAATAACAACTTGACTAGTAATAGGATTATTGACACAATAACTTGATTCATCTGTAATCCAACTGTGTGAGTTATCCTCGGATTGCTTCTTTGGATAAGGGGCGAGATCCAGGATGGGTTTGTTTGAAGTTATCTTTCAGTTGGTTACAACACTCGATCTTATCCCCTTGCTGATATTTGGAAGTGGTAGAATCTCTATAGTTGGTTAGTGCAGCCAGTTGCAGCATCTTTTATATCCCCTTCCTTCCGTTGAACCCAAGTCATCTGTGCTTGTGTTGACGGGCTATACTTTGGTGAACTGTGAGTCTTGCTTGCCAGTACGTCTATGTACTGACCCCTTTGGGGCTGTGGTTTCCGCAGACTACGCTTACGAGGATCCAGGTGACGGCTACTACGTGGAGTTTGACGAGGCTGCTGACGAGTAGTTAGCGGACCCGGGCAGGATCCGAGACATCGTGGATGGGCTCCGTCTTTATTTCAGTTTCCGGCTTCTTAAGCCTATTTGGATTTGTCTGTACTCAGACCCCTTTGAATGCTTCCGCTGAGATGTAATGATGTTATGTTGGGACATGTGTCCTCTGGATGATTGTATTTGCTATCTCTGCCCTAGTGAGGGCCATTTGCAACTTATTTCAATCTTTTGTGTCTTAGAGATATGCTGTGTTATCCTTTTGTTCAAAGCCGTTGACGTACCATGTGTGTATGGTATGAAGTACGTCAATGGTAGTGTCCTGATTTCTACGGGATAGTTTACATCGACGGTGAACAGTAGCGAGGGGTTGTCACACATAAGTGTTGGCCTACTCGTAAGAGGACGCGGGTGCCGGTAAGCCCCGTAATCCCATCATAATACTGTTCAGTTCGTACGGTGAGTATCCTCTAGAAGTCCGGGTGCGACAACGCCCAGGAAGGCCTCGCATACCACGGCGTGGTACGTGAGGAAGACGATGGCGTTCGGAGGCCGTAATGGTCGAGGAAGGAACGGAGGAAGTTTGATTCTGGAAGCCCGAATCCTCGCGCGAAGTGCGCGAGGAAGACAACGTGCTCGCCTTCCTGCGGGGCAGGGACGAGCTCATCGTCAGGTTGCCGGCAGCGAACACCGGGAGGAACTCGCCGGGTGTTCACCAGCCATTGGCAGTCCTCGGCGGTGACCTCGGATCCCGCCCAGCCGGCGTGAGCGTTGTCGTCGCGAGCCATGGCGGTGAGGAAGAAATTGGGGGAAAAGATCGAGGACTTGGTGTGTGGAGAAGCTCGCGGCGACGCAGTGAGTTGCGCGGCGGCGAGGAGCTCTGCGGCAGCGGAGAAACGAGAAGGCAGAGGGGAAATTGTGAGCGGAAGGAGAAGAAGGAGTTACCGAGGGGGTATTTATACCGCTCCTCGAGTTACCGTTACGAGTTGAGAAAGTGGGATCGATCGTGGCAGTAATCGTGTGGCGTGGGGTCTGTGGGCCGGTTAGAAACGCACACAGCGCAGAACGCGCGCGTAACGGCCGCATTAGATCCCACGACGAGATCGTGGGCGATTACTGCGCGTGATGGGACGTTACGAGCTGGTGGGCCCACCCCGTGAAAACTGGGCGCGTGGCCTGTCAGTTACCGGGCACCGAGGCGTCGAAGTCGTGTTCGCGTGACACGTGCCCAGTTGCAGCGCGGAAAGCCGAATTGTGCTCTGTCACACAGAGATTCCGTTTCGAGATTTCACTAAGTCATTTTACTCGGCCACAGAGAAGAGAAGTGGCCCTACTCGGAAGAGAGGAAACAAGACCAAGGGCTACTCGGAGGTTTTCACTCGGTATCTCAAAGTTCAAGGGCAAGACTGTCAAGGTTGGTTTTTAAGCTGGCAGGGCCCAGTGAACGAATTCGCAGGGCTCTACCAGGTTCGGGGACTGCTGTCGGGGGGTTACCCCCGAGTAGGGTAAAAGCAAGTGCTAAAGGCATGATCATAGGGGATGTTTGGCCGAGTAGCCGGCTACCTGGCACTCGCTACCCGGTCGACTGCTACCCGGTCTCACACCTCGACAGCCAGAAGGATGAATCAAGAGAGTTATGCTCCTCTGAATAGAAGAGCTGGTCCGAGTAGAAATGGCGGGAACCTACTCGGGCCAGAAGTCAAAGAAGCCGTTCTGACACCGAATCCCGCGTATCCCGGGTCCGTACTTGGCACTGTTCACAGCACTGTTCATCTGGGGACGGCGTGCCTGACAGCGGCAGTGTGTCAGCAGGGCGTCACAGGATAGGGGGGACCTACTCTGTGTTCGCCACAGTGATAACAGACTGAACACTTGGTTTTGCCCAACGACTTTCCGCACCGGGACAAATCTAGAAGCCAAAGCTGTCAGCGGGAACTCGGAAGAAGGACAGTGTGCACACAATGTCGACATCTGTTTGTATTTGGTTGTATCCGACTGGGCACCGAGTATATAAGGTGCCCTGCCCCCTCCTGCGCGAGGGATGCTGACCTAGAGCGCTCACTACGTAGATTTTCTTGACCTAGTTCATCCCGTAGAGAGAAGAGTGGCTACTCGGTAGCAAGAACCATTGTATTGTGGCTACTCGGTGAGACATCAGAATACAGAGAGAAAGGCAGGAGTAGGGGTTTTACCTCCTCACGAGGGCCCTGAACCTGGGTAGATCGTGTTGTTTGCAGTGGTTGTTTCTTCCTTCACGCGTCTACCCGTCGCGTGATCCCTCCCCGAGCGCCTCCAGCGTCCTTCGTCCCCACATCTTTAGCCATCCTATGGCATCTGTCGTGACACCACCACGACAAGCATACATTTTTTCTTTTTCGGATCTTACCAGGTGTTACATTTCTTACTTGTACTGATTTTGTTTTTTGAAAGATTTTTTGGACTGAATTTGTTAGGACAGAATGCCTTCATTGGTCTAAACAATGAAGTCAGAAAATTGGCTTCTAGCTAACATATTATGTTTCTATAATTGTTTGTATTTTTCTGATTTTATCGAAAAATATCTGAGAAGGATGCAATGCTAATATTGTTATTAAATAATTAAACTGTCAGAAATGTTGCATGTAGCCAACATTTAGGCCAGTTTGCCACCTCATATTTATTACAAAATTCAGTTTGCAAAAACCTTCAGTTTTAAAAGCTATGTTTTCACTTCGGAAACTCAAGTTTTCTCTTCACAATTTGGGTACAACAGAAGTGTTATTTGACACATTCCACCTTATGGACTCCTAGATTTGACACATTGCAATTCTTTGACACGTTGCATACACTGTGTTTGCTTTGACACGTTGCAATTCTTTGACACGTTGCATACACTGTGTTTTTTTTGCATGGGCCCACGCATACACGAGGGGTCTCCTCGGTTACCCACGATGGGTACAGTTCTGGTACAGTGGTCGTGGCAACGTGGGGGCGCGGAAAACGAGGCGTCTCCTCGGTTCCTTTCTCTTAAAGGAACCACCCCCGAGCCTTGACCCTTCCCATATCACATTGACGGTTCCTCTCTGTTTTCTCTCCTCTTTTACGTACGGTGAGTTCATCCTCTCTGCTTTCTATCCCAATCTTCCCTTTGTTCCTTGCAAATGCGTTTTCTCTCCCAATCTTTCTAATCACTCGCTATTTCCTATTGTTTCTGTAGAACCACAAGGAGAAGGATCAAAACAAGAGGGACTACTACGAAGGAAGAGGAGATTTCCAGTAAGTTCCTTCTCGTATTGTCGAGACATCGTAGTAGAATTCATAGACGGGGGTGCCATGAGACTACGGGTAGAGACGTGGGGGGACGCGATTGTGCTAAGGACAAAGACACAAGGTTTACCCAGGTTCGGTATGTCGCAGTAATGCGGCGTTCCTACTCCTGCAATCGAACTATTCAGGACTAAAGCCTGTGTATACAAAGTACAATGTGAGGTTCTGTTAGCTATTCGTCGAGGATCAACCTCTCGGGGAGTTAGCCAGTAGCTTCTTGTCTATCTATCATATCTCCCGTCCGGCTTTATATAATAGCCGGGTTAGGGCATACAGAGTAGGAAACCTAGAAGACTACGGTAACTATTAACTTGGAAAGTAAGGAATCCGCCTTCTACTCCAAGACAGATCACGTGGGCCGTGATCCGGGTTCTTCTAGAATCCGACTTCTGTGCGTCAGCTTACTGGGCCGCCCAATGGACCATAGCCCACTACCATTTGGGCTACCCGGGTAATCCGGTACTTTAGACTACCATCTGATATACCCCTATTCAGTATATATCCGACAGTAGCCCCCAAGAAGTATTAAGACTCCGATTCGCCGTCTTTTGGCAAATGCATCTTTCCGAGAAATGTCGGCCTGCAGTCTTGATTCTTCCTTTTCTCTTTAAAGGATGTTGTAACGCAAAACTCGGAATCCAGGAAATCCGGCTTTTCTCACACGATCCTTCGTATAGAAGGAACTTCCTACGTCCGCGCTTTAATCATGCTGACGTAAGGGACGTTTGGGTTTCAGGCAGGAAACCCAGAAACATATCTCTGACAGATTCTCGTGGGAAACGAGGCGATAGCAATAATCACCCGTCGTTTCATTTCCCGGATTTTCCGGCGAGTGACACACGTTGAACATCCAACGGTCAAAAGAGCCGTTAGCACGCATCGTGACGGAATTCCGGCTATAAATAGCCGTCTCCGTCCTCTAAGCCAACCTTCCGCTCTCACTTCGCAACGCCACTTCCAGCGCACAAGTTCTTCGCAGAGCATTTCCCGAGCGCACGGACGCACCCATGACCTCACCGGAGCGACCAAGCGCCGCCCCTCGATGGCATCTCCGTCATCTTCCCCAGCCCGCACCGTCGCCAAGGACATCGACGAGATCATCGACACAATGGATCCGCAGTTGGATTCTCCGGTGCACGCCTCCGGCGACGAGCCGGCGAAGACCACGTGCACTGCGGCGGGCGAAGAAAACCCATCCGCCGCCGCAGATCTTGCGGAATCTTCCTCCGCGCCTACTCCGCCATTCGCTCCCGAGATGGTGGAGGAAAAAATCGCGCTCGTCGAAGACGAGCTCGCGGCCGCGGAGGCCGCAGCTTCCGCCGCCGCTGGAGCCGAAGAAGAGGCGGAAACTGCCGGCAACTGGAGTGCCAGTAGTATTCCGCCGTCCCTCCTTCCGACAATGGAGGAGGAGGGGCTCGTGCTGAAGGGAAAATGGCGGCTCCCGGAGGACGAGACCGAGCCCATGCCGAATGACGGAGAACGGGTCCTCCTCTCCTCCCACATTCTCAGAGGTATGGGTCTTCCGCCATCTGCCTTCTTCCTCCAGATCTTGTCCCACTACAACATCCAACCACACAATCTGCCACCAAATTCCATCCTCTATTTAGCCGGATTTCAGGCCCTTTTCGAGGGATATCTAGGTATAGAACCTAGGTTAGATTTCTGGCTTTATTGTTTTGGGGTTAAGCGGAACTCTTCGGAGGGTGCACTCCCAACTTGTGGGACCATTTCCTTCACTCTCCGGAGATTTAGGGAGGATTGGTTCCCCAAGATAAAGACATCGGAATCCGTCAAGTTTTGGACTGTTTCCTTCTTCTACCACCCTGATGTTCCTTTCCCTAAGAAGGCCATCGGGGTTCCACCTTTCTTGAACACTGCCGCTGTGCCCCAAGAAAACAGGGGAACTGAAGCCGTCCAGACCCTGCCGCCTGATCTTCTCAGGATCAAGTGGCGCATCGCAAAACTCGTCGCCTCTGATCCGCCTCTAACCGGCATGGACACAGTCCTTTGCTGGTTGGATAGGCGGATCTAGCCCTTGGCCAACCATGGTGCTCGCCTTCTCTGCGAGTATACGGGCACCGGCGACAAAATGCGGACAACCATCAAGGACTAGCCCGCAAAGGACTTGCGGAAGCATGTGAATCAATTGGTCGCATCCCGCGACCAATATGAAGAAAACCGGCCAATGTACACGGCCGAGAATCCGGCTCCCAAGGTATAATTTTTAGCCTTTTGGGGTTTAAATCCTTTTTTGTTTACTCGGTTTTTGTGTTTTATCTCAGCTTTTTTCTTCTTAACAGATTGCCGAACTTCCTGAGTCGGATCTTGCTTCCGGTGCCGAGCTAGAGGCATTGCGTGCCACCTTTGCCGGTGGGCGGAAGCACAAGAAGATTTCCGCTCCCCAGGAAGTCATTGATCTTGACGGCATCCCCGTCGCCACCTCCAGGTTTGAACATCTGGGTTACTTTCCATTGTCGGAGTTTTTCTTTTACCTTCGGAGTTTAAACTTTTCCGGCATTTTGTTTTGTTTTTAGCCTGCCTCCCTCTACTCTGAAGCCAAAAAAGCTGAAGAGGCATAAGGCTGCGGCCAGCAGAGGCCCTCATCCTTCTCCTGCTACCGCTCCGAGTACACCGATCACGGCAACAGAAGAGCATGCCGCAGCCCCCACCACCGAGTCTCTGCAGACCAGCCAGCCCGTTTTGCCGAAAACGGACACGAGGGAAAGGGCGGTCCCTGAGGTGGGAGGTCCTTCTCGAATAACTGAGGAGGAGATCTCCACCTTTGACAAGGATTTCAAGAATATCAACAATGGCCTTAGCACGGCCGGGACTCTTTTTGCCGAGTACGCAAAAGAGTTCACTGAAAACTTAGCAGGGTTACAGCGGATGAGCCAGGTATTATCTCTAGCCCCCAAGCAATAAGTTAAATGTCTACTTTTCACTTGATGCTTTTCAATATCATGGTTGTTTCATTTCCGTGTTCCAGCAAACCGCTGAAACCATAAACATGGAAGTTTTCAACAAACTTTCTGTCAAGAATAAGGAGGTTAGGAACCTTCTATCTATTCTTGACGTGAAAGAAGCAGAGCTGGCATCATCTCAGCTACAACTGTCAGAAACAAGAGGTATATTTTGATTTTCTGAAGTTTCTTATCCAGATTTTTGTCTAAGTACTTTCCCGAGTTTTTCTAAACTCGGAATTTTGTTCCTTGCTTTCCAGCTGCTTTGGCTAAGGCCAAGGAAATAGCTGAAGATGCCGGCAACACCGCGAGTCTCCGCCAGGAGAATTTGGACCTTCACAAGGAGCTTATGAAGGTTCGAAAAGATCTGGAGGCCAGCAATCTAGCCCTTGGGATTGCTCAACCCAAGGCCTCCCAGCAGGCCGACAAGGACAAGGCCACTATCCAAGATTTGGAGAATGCCTTAACCCTGCGCCTGGAGGAAGGCTCCGAGATGGACAAGATTCTCGGTAAGTTATCAACATTTACCGGTTTTTCCATGTCTTGATTTCTTTCTCTGCTTTTTCACTAACCTTTTGGTTGTTTGTCTGAAAAACAGGAGATATCCCAGATCTTACTCGGATTGAGAAAATCCGAGCTTTTGGGAAGGTATGGACTGCGATCAGAGCTGCATGTATGCAGCTGGTCAACAAGTTCCTTCTTGCAAGAACTGGGGAATTCTTGGAAGTTGAAAAATTTCCGGAAGCTATCCTGGAGGTGGCGGAATCCAACGAGTCCACCTTGCGCTCCGCAGCACGGGGTGGTGCACGCATGGCTTTAGGCCTTATGCGTATGCATTACCCTAGTGCCAAATCTTGGCGCGTGGCGTCCGATATCCCCCTTGGATATTCGGAGACCCAGCGGACCACCATCTTTCACGAGATCAAGGGTCACGCCACCAAGATCGCCTCTATGGTGAACATCTCCATCACCTACCCAGAAGAGGAGATTCCCGAAGCCCCCGAGAACGACAGCAGTGACGAAGACTCGGATGCCTGAAGGATTCTTCTTAACCTGGATGGTGGAAGTAGAAAATAGGAGCATTACTGCACTTTACAATGTAACTTATATTGTAATGCTTCTATTCTTTTGTATGAACAAGAACTCCGCCTTTTGCAGTTAGTTATGAAATTCTTTGCAAGTTTTCCAGGTTTAATATTCCTTTATCTTCTAAGTTCTCTGGTTTATGTGCTTTAACTGTCCTTAGTGTTTGAAATGGCTCAATAGTACTTTTAATCTTCATGCCGAGTTACTGGGTAAAACCAATCAGTTTAAACTCGGAAACATGGATCAATACTAAGGGCATTTTTACTAACTAGCTCCAGTGACCCAACACATAAACAAAATCAGATAATGCTTAGAGAATGGTAAGGAATTTTTGGAATGAAACTCGGGCACGCAGGCACAATCCGAGTTTCCTTTAACCTTTTGTAGGCTGAAAATCATTCAGTTTTTAAATGCCGAGCATGCAGGCACAATTCGGGTTAACATTGAGTATTTTGTAAGATCATTGGGAAATAGATAAGGTGGAATCATGTTTTGCACTGTAATAAACTTGTAAAAAACATGGATATAAGAATTCCGACAACTTTATTTCATGATCTCAAAGATGTTTACATAGAAATTGAACTAAGTATAGAAGGGATGTAACTGCTGGATACTCCAGGGCCTCTTTGTCTCTCCTAGTTCAGCATCTATCTTCCTCTTTCTTTTGCGATTCGGCTTGTCAGGATGATCCTCCGTATCCCGAATATCTACAAGATAGTATGATCCATTTTCCATAGTTTTGTTGATGACGAATGGTCCTTCCCATACTGGGGCCAATTTGTGCTTTCTTTGCTGCACCAATCTTAGCACTAGGTCACCTTCTTTAAAAGAACGATGCCTGATTTTCCGACTATGGTAACGTCGTAAACCTTGCTGGTAAATGGCGGATCGTTGAAGCACAAGCTCTCGTTCCTCTTCTAAGAGATCGACAGCATCCTGTCGTGCTTTTTCGGCATCCGAGTCGTCGAAATCCTCCACTCTTGGGCTATCATGGATCATGTCCGTTGGAAGGATTGCTTCCGCACCATAAACTAGGAAAAACGGGGTTTGCCCAGTTGACCTGTTTGGTGTTGTTCGAATACTCCAAAGCACAGAAGGTAACTCTTCTACCCATTCTCCAGCTGCTCTATGAAGAGGAGATTCGAGTCTTGGACGTATTCCTTGCAGGATTGAGCTATTCATTCTTTCAACCTGTCTATTGGATTGCGGGTGTGCCACAGATGCGAGATCTAAGCGAATTCCCGTTTGTCGGCAATATTTTGCCAACTCTCCAATGGAGAAATTTGTCCCATTGTCAGTTATTATGCTGTGTGGAACGCCGTATCTCATGACTACGTCAATGATGAAATTTCTGGCAGTTACACCGTCAAGCTTTTTGATGGGTTTAGCCTCCACCCACTTGGTATATTTGTCCACAGCTACTAGTAGATGTGTGAGTCCACCTCGTGCAGTTTTGAATGGTCCCATCATATCTAGCCCCCAGACTGCAAACGGACATGTAATGGGGATAGTTTTGAGTGCTTGGGCTGGCATATTAGTCTGCTTGGCGTAATACTGACAACCTGCACATGTATTTACTATGTGCTCAGCGTCAACCTTGGCTGTTAGCCAGAAAACCCGGCACGGAATGCTTTTTTAACTATGCTTTTTGATTGAGCATGATGTTCGCAATCTCCGGCATGGATTTCTTGCATGATTTCTCGTCCTTCTTCTGGTGAAATAAACCGCAGAAAAATTCCGGAAGTACCGCGTTTATACAGGCAATTGTTAATTACCGTGTATCCTTTGCATCGACGATGTATCTGTCTTTGCAAGACTTCGTCTGCTCCTTCCGGGTACTTCTGATTAACTAAGAAGTTTAGATATGGAGTTGTCCAATCCGGGTTAATGAGCATAACTTCAATTGACTCGGAAGCCAGAGGATAATCAACATCTCCACCTTTTATCGATGGTTCGTACAAATGTTGGACGAATACACCTGGTGGTAGGATTTTTACCCTTTCTGATCCCATGCGGGCTAATGCATCCGCGTTCCAATTTTCTTCCCTTTTAACATGGAGCACTTCGAATCCGAAAAAACAAATGGCAAACTCGTCCACCGTTCTCCGGTATTCGGCCATTATAGGGCTTTTTGCGTCCCAAGTTTGGTTAAGCTGGTGTTGTACCAAATCTGAGTCGCCGTAGCACAGAATGCGCTTGACACCTATTTCTTTTGCAATATGCAAGCCATGAAGCAGAGCTTCGTATTCTGCCACGTTGTTGCTGGCGTTGAAGTGTATTTGTAATACATACTCCATTGTATCTCCTTTAGGGGATTTTAAGACTACACCAGCTCCAGCGCCTTCCTTCATCTTGGATCCGTCAAAGTGCATGATCCAGTACTCGGACTCCGGCAATGGTGTTTTCTCCATTGCTTCCGTCCAGTCGGCGACAAAATCTGCCAAAACATGTGATTTTATTGTCGTCCTTGGCTGATACTTAATGTCGAATGCTGCTAGCTCGATGCCCCATTTGGCTACTCGGCCAGTCGCCTCTGCATTGTTTATTATATCACCTAGTGGTGCTTTACATACCACTGTTATGTAATGTCCTTGGAAGTAATGGCGAAGTTTTCTAGATGCGAAAAATACGCCATATGCCAGTTTTTGATAGTGTGGATACCTTTGTTTGGACTCGGAGAAAACTTCACTTACATAATATACCGGATGGTGGTCTGGTATGCTCTGTTCGTCTTTCTTCCGTTCCACAACAATTACTACACTAATAACCCGGTTTGTAGCCGTAAGGTACAATAACATAGGTTCTTCGTCTTTTGGGGATGCAAAAATCGGAGCTTTCGTCAAAGTTTCCTTCAACTGGGTTAATGCTGCGTCTTCCTCTTCTGTCCACTCAAATTTTTCGGATTTTTTCAACAGCTTGTAGAGTGGTAAGGCTTTATCCCCCAGCCGGCTAATAAACTGCTGACGGCTGCAGCGGAATCCGTCAATCTTTGCACATCTTTTACAC
The DNA here is from genome assembly GCA_028641055.1 of Alopecurus myosuroides. Classification (NCBI taxonomy): domain Eukaryota; kingdom Viridiplantae; phylum Streptophyta; class Magnoliopsida; order Poales; family Poaceae; genus Alopecurus; species Alopecurus myosuroides. Next base: position 118,680,270 of record CM054059.1, read on the forward strand.
ATGTAGGTTTGGAGATGTTTAAGATTTCTTTGATCTTTTCTGGGTTTACTTCTATTCCTCTATGAGAAACGATGAAACCCAGAAGTTTTCCTGAGGGAACCCCGAATACGGACTTTGATGGATTTAACTTCATCTTATAAGTGCGCAAATTTTCGATGGTTTCTCGCAAATCCTCAAGGAGCGTATCTTTTTCCTTGGTAACGACAGCAATGTGATGCATGTAAAATGCATAGATGAATTTTGCATATTTTCACATGGTTTTCTATTACATATTGCATCATATAAGGGTATAATTCAATGTTTTATAGTATTTTGGGGTTAAATTACAAAGTCCCCCAACTTTTATGGAATTAACACTGCCTGTCAGAAACCCCGTTTTCTATATTTTTGACGTTTCAGGGGGCAAACTTCCGCGAAATCACCTGAAAATCTGCGGGGGTCATTTTCTTGGAAGGAGAAGACTTGCGGGCGAAGGATCCACGAGAATTGGGCAAGGAGGCCCAAAATAGGACCCTCCACGCGGCCAGATTCCTTGGCCGCGTGAGAGGCCCCCTTTTGGCCCCTGTGGCCCCAATTCCTTCCATCTTCGACTTACCGACTCCGTCTTGACCTAAAAACGACTATAAAAAGGGTCCCCCGTACCCTTACGGAGAAGAGCGCCGACGAAACACCGAAACACCGAAACAGAGACCTGGAGTTCCAGATTGGATGGGGAAAACTCCGGTGGGGCGCCGCCGGTGTGATCTCCTACCCCTCCAACGTCATCTCCATCGACATCTCCATGAAGAGGGAGTAGTCCACCCCAGGGCGATGGGTTTGTGGAAGTAGCACTTGTATCTCTCTCTCTATGTGCTTCACTAATTAGATCCGTATGAGCTGCCTCACATGATTACGGGCACCGTTGTAATTCCTATGTGGTGAATCTTTTCTATGAGTTATTGAATCTGAGATTGCAATTGTTTCTCTTGAGTTATTTGAGTAGATGTATCTTATGTACCCCGTACTTATTTTCTAGCTTTGATCAATCTAATTCTTGAGAGCGTGTGTGGGGTGATGTGTGCATTAGTTGGAGTAACGGGGGATGGCTAGTGCTGTGAAAGTGACAGAAGTTCAGCGATCCACTTAGGTTTTGTTAAACCTTTTTTAGTTACCTCACTAGGGATAAAAAGGAGTACCTTGTTACCGGGGATTTGAAGTGACACTAATCAATCTCCATGACTAGATCTAGCAAGTTCTTACTTCAACTTCATGTCACATTGCTTAAAGCTATACTCTGGTTTTTCCTTAATTATCGAGGTGTTATGATTTATTTCGCATCTTGGTGGAGTATAAGAGGGATCAATATGACCGTAGAGATCTCTATGCTAGGACGTGATGCCCATATGAAAGTACTCAATGTTAAACATGTTATTGTAATCTCACATGTAATTCTTTATGTCCACCGTCTACTACTTTATTTGAGAGAATGCAAGTGTGAAACCATGAACCCCGGTCCTATTTTAAATATAAGAAAACACTCTAGTTACTTTGCTGCAATTTACTTTACTTGCACTTTACTTTACTTGCATCTCCAATTCGAATTTACATTATCTCCATTACCAGTTGCATCACAAAAATACAAAAACAATCCATTGCATATTTATTTTCTCATTTGCATTTAGTAGTAGATTTAATTATTGCACATTTACTTTCAGTTTTGCATTGCAATTTAGAAGTCTCACACCTTGTGCTTGATAACCACTTGGTGAGGTTGAGGGAACAAAATTCTCTACTTGTTTGCAGGATCCTGGAGGAAGCTTGGAAGACAACCGCTGAAATACTGGCTCCCCAAGAGTTCGATATAAACCCTCGAGTCACCCTCGTGGGGAAGAAGGCTTGCCACTAGCTACACACTCTGCACTTGGAGTCTGAACCTAGCCATCAAGCGTTTTTCTGGCGCCGTTGCCGGGGAGCCATAGGTGAAGGAGTTGTCCAAGGGAGCTCACAAGAAGTCGTCATCACCAACAAGGTGTGCAAACACCTAAGCTTGGGGAGGTTGCACCTACGTGAGTACCGTCCTTTCTATCTCCACCTTCTTTCAAGTAGATTGTTTTGTTTCTTGTCTTGTTTTTGTTTTTGTTTTGTTTTTGTTCTTGTTTTTGTTTTGTCTTGCATATTTTATTTTAGTTTGCATTTTAGTTTTGCATTTAGTTATCTAGTTTATTTTAGTATTTCGAATTTGCCTAGTTACTTTACTTTTCAGTTTTGCATAAAAAATTAAAAACTACATAAAAACTGTTAAAATGGGTGATAGAACTAAATTAAGTGACTACACAAATACACCCAATGACCAATTCATTGCTAGGCCAATTACTACACCTGAAATACAAGCTGAAAGCTATGAAGTAAGTCCTAGTTTATTGAATTTAATTACTAGAGAGCAATTTGGTGGTAGTGCTATGGAGGATGCCTCTATGCATCTTCATGATTTCATGGAAATATGTGATATGCAAAAATTTAAAAATGTGGAAAGTAGTGTTTTAAAACTGAAATTATTTCCTTTTTCACTTAGAGGAAAGGCTAGTTGGTAGTAATTCTGAAAGTGTGGATGTTAATTTTCTTAGAAATTATGGTAGCAATGGTTTTGGTAATGCTTACAATTCATATAGTAAACCTCCTTATGTGCCAAATAAACCCTTTGTTCCATATCCTAATGCTAATGAAAATAAGTGGAAGCCTTCTAGTGAAATTTCTGAATCTAATAAATTCCTTATGGAACAAGTTGCTAGTCACAATGCTATGATACATGAGTTAAATAAGTCTATTGCATCCATTAGTAGTGATATTAAAGGATTGCAACTTCAATCTTTGAATTTAGATAAAGCATTGTCAAAATTAGCTGATAATCAAGCAACTCTATTAAGCATGTCAGTAGGAAAACCACAAGCACAACCTAGTGTAGGAATGAATTCTATTACTATTGCTGCTCCTATTATTTAAAATATTGATCATATTGCTGAGAATACAAGTGAGCATGTCCCTACTAGCTTAGAAGAAACTTTGAATGAAATAGTGAAGTACCCTGAATATTTACTTCCATATATGTCTTATCTTGCTAGCAAAGATGAAATTAGTCCTCATGAATCAAGCATGCTAGCTAAATTAGAGAGTAAAGTAGAGGAAATTATGATGCTTACTGAAATTAAGGATCCATTGCTTGATATAGAAAAAAGTAGCTTGCAAGAACTTATTGCTACTCTACAAAAATTTGCTAGTGATCCCACTATAAATGTTAATCAACCTGGCTTTGGATCTTATATTGCTAATCATGTCTTGCGAGAAAAAATTGCTAGGTACAAGAATGAGGCCACGATACCTCCTAAGCTTGGGGATGCATGGATCCCCAAGGTGCTAGTTTCAATTGGAAAACAAATTCACCATGCTATGTTAGATCTAGGTTCTAGTGTATCGGTACTCTCTAAAGAATTATATGAACTGCTAGAACTAGAAAATTAAGAAAAGTGCTCAAGTAAATTTGTCCTTGATGATAAATCTACTAAACATGCTGTAGGACAAGTAAAAGATGTTATGATTGAATTGCGCATGACTTTCGTACCCGTTGATTTCATTATTATGGATATGGGGGATAAATCCCCTAGTCCTATTATTTTGGGTAGACCTTTTCCTCGTACTACAGGTGCAATCATAGACTCCAAGGAAGGGAATGTCAAGTTTAAGTTCCCTCACAAGAAAATCATGGAGCACTTCCCAAGGAAGAGGGGCACGCTGAAGAACAAGCTCCCTCATGAGCTTTATCCCTCTTGATTATCAAGTAAGTAAAGCCTAGCTATATGGCTATAAAGAAAGCGCTTTACGGGAGGCAACCCGGTTGTTTTTGTTTGGATTTTCCTAGTGTCCTCTTGCTGTCTCAAGAGATTATTTTTTTTGTTTTAATTCTGGAGTTTTCAATAAAGAGTCGAGTCAAACCCATTTGGACTTATAAGTTGCTATCCTAGTGCATGAAATTTCTGTTTCAGCACGAGTCTGCTCACCGTATGATTTTACGTTTTTTATTGGTATGTCGGATTGAGCTAATTTTTTAGTATGTTCTGCAACTTTTCGTCCTATCTAAAAAAAAAATTGGCTTAATTTTTTGAGGAGTATATCTTAGGAAAAAACGTTCGTTTTGCTGCTGCTGCTTTTCTGGACAGATTCTGCCTTCTTTTGTTCTATGCACTCTTTGGGCTTGGGAATCGAATTTCCATGATTGTTTCAAGCAAGAGAGTGAACATACGACATAATGAACCTTATTTTCTATCTACTGGAGAATTTTATTTGGAATTTTGCACAGCAAGCATGTGATTTGTTTGTCCTTGCTAATCTCACCCCACAGAAAAAGAATCGGAGAAACATGTTTTGTGAAGTTTTTTCACAGGGAATAGAGGAGCTGCGCCTCAAGACATCCAAGAATGGTGAAAGACATAAGCTTGGGGATGTGATGAACACCCCACTGGAGCTACACTCTTTTGGTTAGCACACGTCTGCTTTTTGCTTTTCTAAGCAAAGCATTTATCGTAGAGACTTGAAGCGTCTAGTTTTTGTTTTTATTTTTGTTTTGATAAGACCACCACCATCATTTTATATGAGATTGAGCTACTGGAGTTTGGGATTGGAATGTATTGGATGCTAGTATTATGACTTGGAATAGGGATTCCGTGGTTGATTTGAAGAGCTACATATGTTTGCATGATTTATAGGCTTTTTATGTGTAGAAATTGAGAATAATGTTGTCTTGAGGTATCTCTTATTCATGTCCTTGATGTTAATTGCTGGTTTATTTAGTTTGTCATGAAATGAATAGTTCTATGGAAATATGCATGCATAGTAGCTGGTCAACTATCTCCCTCTTGCTAGCCCAAAAATTTAAAAATTCCAACAAGTAAAAACTTGTTTCCAACACTCCTTAGCCAAGTATTTCCAGTGAGTCCACCATATCTTCCCATTAGCTTCATTGCTATTCCGAGTATGTTCACCATGTTATTGTGTTATTTATGTTCTAAATTAAGATATTCACTTTATTAATTGTCATGGATTGAACTTGGGATAGGACTCTCACGAACTTTTGAAGGCACACTTTACTTTTTGTGCATCTAATAAACATGACCCAATAAGGGGAACCACAAGTTTTGCGTTTGACAAGTGTGTGGTTGGGAGCTAGCTATAAACGTGTATCACCGGAAAGCTTTGAAACATTTCACAAAAAAAATTACATTTGGTTGATATCATGTACTTTTGTTTTTGGACTCCTTCCATGCCAAAATGAAATAGAGGAATAGTAAGTTTTGATGAGTAAGTATCTATATGACTAGAGAAACGCATTGGGCCGCTAACCCAAGCCATGCTTTATCATGGTGGAAATTTACTTACATCTTGAGTGACTCTGCAACACATCCTATAATAAAATAAGAAGCTATGCATAATAGTGAATGAAAATAAGAAGGATGATGAGTCTACTCCGTTTGTTCATCTTGTCATTGTAACATGGGCTTGTTTCCATGTCATGGGGCAAGAGGTACCTCTTTGCGGTTCTCTATGATGTCATTAATACTTATTATGATTGTACAACACTTATTAGGAATCTTAAGTTGAGTAATCATGGAGTAGGTTTTCACACTCACGGGGCATGAGGCTTTCAACCACCTTGTCATTCTCATTACTTCAATACTCACGATTTTAAGATGCTAGTGATAAAGGGGCAATGAGAGTCCTAGATCAACGGATACCACATTTCAATTAGTAATTTTAGTTGAATAATTTAGAGGCTAAATAAGACTTGATCATGTTTTACCTCTACTCAATTTTCTCCAAAGTGTCCACCATATTTTCTATTCTCCATTATGCTATTCTTTGACCAATATAGGATTTTATTTTTCATTTTGTGTATGCATTTGGTCCATAGTGCTTTTATTTCATTATACACTTTGTGAACTTTCATGAAGCATCTTTGCTTGCATATTTGATATTTCTTACAACATAAATTGTATATTGCTACTCATTTCTAGTATTAATCATTTGATTATATGTAGCATGAATAATCCTCCTTGATATCCCATGAATGTTTCAATATGCAAAACCCATCTTAGTTTTATCACCTTCATACTCGAGGACGAGCATGGGTTAAGCTTGGGGATGTTGATGCATGTAAAATGCATAGATGAATTTTGCATATTTTCACATGGTTTTATATTACATATTGCATCATATAAGGGTATAATTCAATGTTTTATAGTATTTTGGGGTTAAATTACAAAGTCCCCCAACTTTTATGGAATTAACCCAGCCTGTCAGACACCCCGTTTTCTATATTTTTGACGTTTCAGGGGGCAAACTTCCGCGAAATCACCTGAAAATCTGCGGGTGTCATTTTTGTAACATACCAAGTATGAAAATACCCCCTAGAATGTTTGATTTCTTGTTTAATTAAAGTATTGCATCATGTCATCATATTTATTTTCCTTGTTTGCATTTGTTTTGCATCTGTTCTTCTTTGTTTTCATAATGGGAATTCAAACAATTTCAAATGATGTGTTTCATACTTGTCATGTTACAATATTTTCAAATCAAAAGTTCAAACCAAATCTCATTTTGTTTCCAATTATTTCCATAATGATCAACTACTAAAATGGTGCTTTTATTTCAATTAATTACTTCCAATGTTATTGCAAATTCAAACCATTCAATTGCAAACAGTACCCACTTTTGAAATTATGAAATAACCAAAACATTTGTGCTCATTTGTTTCCAATTAAACTCATTTGATCACCCTATTCTAAAATATTGTTTTCAATAACCAATTAACCACAAAATTCAATCAAATTCACCCCAAATCCAAACAGCACCACAACTCAAATATTTTTGAATCCCAAACTTGCATTTGGTTACCAATCCATTGAGGAGCTCACCCTAATTTTTCTAGAATTTTTGCTAACCCCAAAATACCATTTTTCTTCCTATTCTATTTGCTGCAAAAAAAAACAGAAGAGAAAAATTCAAAAAAAAAATAAAAACGCGCGCAGCAGAGAGCCAGTGGGCTGTGCCCCGCGCGCCCAGCCCACCTAACTTACCCCCCGCGCGGCCCGGTACCGTTTTGCGCAGCCGCCCCCGTCTTCTTCCTGTACGGCCGTGCATCCAGCGATGCCACGGCGGCAACGGACCGCTCCGACGGCCAGCAGCGCACCCGGGCGCCTATAAGACCTACTCCCTAGCTCCTGCGCGTCCCTAACCCTAGCCCTACCTTCTCCCATCGCTCCGCCGCCGTTTCCCTCTCCCTCTCGCCGGGATTTCCTCTCTCTGCAACCCCCTTAATTCACCGGAGCGCCGCCGCCTGAATCCATGGCTACCACCGCCACCTCGTCGCACCATCACCCCACCTAGCCACCGAAATCGCTCCGCCGCTTCCTCCTCTCCCCCGACAACACCTTCTCGGCCACGGTGATCTTCTGGATCGACGCCGTCGTCTTCAACCTCTCCGGTGCCACCGTGACTGAACCCGTGGACGCCGCCGCCGTTTCTGCACCCCGTATCCCTCGCTGACCGCGGAGACGAACTCGCCGCTTCCTCCTCGAGCTGGTGGGCATCTCCGTTGAGCTCAACGCCGTCTGGTTCCACGCCGCCGTCCACGAACCTGTCGCCACCGCCGTCGAGCTCGCATCTGCAACCTCCCGGTGAGCACGCCACCGTGCCCTCTCTCCTCCTCCCTGTCTGGCTCTTGCACCACACCCGCACGCACACGATCTAGCGCAAGCCCAGCAGCAGCACGGCGCAGCAACACCCCGGTGATCGCCGCCGTCGTTGATCCCTGACGAGTTTCAGTCGCGCGCGATTCAGTTAAAAATTCAGATAACGAGTTGGAACCTTAACCTGTCCGCGTTGTGTATACTGACAAGAAACGCTTCGTAGCGCACTGGTTACAGGCAGCGCGCGCACGGGGGAGATCCAGGGTTCGAGTCCCTGGCTCGCGCGTTTAAACCAACAATTTTTGCACCGAGTGCTGACAGGGTGGCCCCCCTGTCAGCCACCCGTGATGCCACGCAAGCATCCAGTGGCCCTAGGCCCACTGGCAGTGGCCAGGGTAGACCCCTGTGCGGTATAAAATGTTTTCCAACTTTCTGTTTTTAAAAACCAGTCCTTTCTTTTTTACAGATTGGCCCCTGAAACTAATTTGATAATAAATTTTATTTTATAACTCCAAATAACAAAAATAAAATATGTGCACTGCTCCAAATTTAATTCTCTACCTATTGGTAGCATTTGTTTTCTGTTTTGAATTTTCCAAATGCATTTCAAATTTGAATTCAAATAATTCAATTGTAATTTGATAAAATCCATAACTAATTCATTCCTAATCCAAATAATGCAAACAAAATATGTTTTCCATGCTATTTCAAATAAACTTTTCAAATATAAATTTTGTTTCATGGTTTGAATAATTAAAATTGCTTAAATATTTTAAACCTTGTTTAAATCGTTTAAAATGGCTAAATTCATAAATTGCTCAAAATAAATTATTTTTGAACATGCAAAATATGTTTTCAAACCATCAAAGTATAAACTTTTCAAATGTGAGTTTGAATTTATGTTTTGAACAAATAAAATACAAATAATATTCAAACTTGTTTTAAATTCATTTAAAACTTGTTTAATTTTGTTTAAGTCATGATAAATTCATCCTAACTCCTATTTCAATATTTGAAACATGTAATCCAACTAAAATTTGGTATTCTTTTCAAATATGAATTTTGTTATTTGTTTTGAACATTTTAAATTGATGAAAACAACAAATGCTTGTGTGACATCTTTAAGTAACCCAAAATTTCCAAACTTACTAAATAATTTCCAAACTTGTTAAATTCCTTTACCACTTGCATCTATTGTTGTTATTTTGTTGTTTTCCTCATCCATGCATCATACTAATCCACTTTCACCTGTTGGTTAATTGGAAAACAATTGTTCCAACCAAAATTCATGGGCTTTTCATATGCAACTCAAAGTTGCATATGTGTCCATTTAAATTGTTTCCCCTGTTAACTAGTTTATTTTGATGCATCCATTAACTTGACATGCATCATCCCATGATTGTGCACTATGCCATGATATTGATTGTTTATATTTCTGTCTTGTTTGTTTGCTTCTTCTCGAATAGACGACGACGTTGAGACAGACGATCTTTACATCACCCCTTCTGAGGATCTAGCTCAGTACCAGGCTGCTGAGTTTGCAGGCAAGTTATCACTCACATGAACCACTGTGTTCCTTTCAACATTGGTTACCGAAACTTTCCGTTGTCTATTTTGCTAGCCCTATGTATAGTTGTTTCTGTTACGAACCTATCACATGAATCCCTTAACCCTGATATTGCCTCACCTCCACTCCTACCACCCCATTGTTTGAGCCAGTGTCTTACTAGCATGCTTAGGTTGTTTTGCTCGAGTCTGTTACCCGTTACTTTCTGTTTACCATATTCTATTATGTTCTGGGGGCTCGATGTTAATCAATCAACCTGTTATTAATAATATGCTGATAAGGCATCGGCAGGAGGCCCTGTGTGGTTTTGAGGCCTGCTAGTGTCGACCCTAATAGGAAAAGGGTCTTGTCTACTGATCCATGATGAGCGCACTACCCGCATGTGGGAAGCGTGTATGGGCGCCCCCCTCAATTTGATTCGGTTCACATCTCGTCCAAATCGTCTCATTTAGTTCGTGTTTTCCATTTGCCGCATGCATGTTTTTGCGAGCCCAGCGCAGGGTGGAACTTTTGTAGTCAGCATATAGGGGGACACGTTCTTAGAGTGCTATGAGGGTCCCCTTTCTTCGGGGCTCGATTAGCCGTGCGCCCAAGGTGCTTTGGGCTTGATGTGAAGAAGAGTTGAGTTGTGTTGAGTGCCCCGCTTGGTGGGAGGCATCCCATCTGGCGGGTTATTCTTACGTGTACGGCCAAATTGGTGCACCCCTGCAGGGATAAATCTTCTCGAGGTACTCAGAACAACTTACACCCAACTAATGATAATTTGACTAGTAATAGACCTATTGACACAACAACTTGATCCATTACTCATTAATACAACTGTGTGAGTTATCCTCGGATTGCTTCTTTGGATAAGGGGCGAGATCCAGGATGGGTTTGTTTGATGTTATCTTTCAGTTGGTTACTATACGCTATCCTATCCCCTTTCTGTTAGTTGGAAGTTGTAGTTTTCTGTAGTCGGTTAGCGCAGCCAGTTGCAGCATCTTTTGTATCCCCTTTCTTCCGTTGAACCCAAGGCATCTGTGCTTGGTGTTGACGGGCTACACTTTGGTGAACTGTGAGTCTTGCTTGCCAGTACTTGGATGTACTGACCCCTTTGGGGCTGTGGTTTCCGCAGACTACGCTTACGAGGATCCCAGTGACGGCTACTACGTGGAGTTTGACGAGGCTGCTGACGAGTAGGTAGCGGACCCGGGCAGGATCCGTGACTACGTGGATGGGCTCCGTCTTACTTTCATTCCCGGCTTCTTAAGCCTATTTGGATTTTTCTGTACTCAGACCCGTTGAATGCTTCCGCTGAGATGTAATGATGTTATGTTGGGACATGTGTCCTCTGGATGATTGTATTTGCTATCTCTGCTCTAGTGAGAGCTATTTGCAACTTATTTCAATTTTTGTGTCTTAGAGATATGTTGTGCTATCATTCTGTTACAAACCGTTGACGTACCATGTGTGTATGGTATGAAGTACGTCAATGGTAGTGTCCTGATTTCTATGGGATAGTTTACGTCGACGCTGAACAGATAGGGGTTGGTTGTCACACATACGTGTGTTGGCCTACTCGTAAGAGGACGCGGGTGCCGGTAAGCCCCGTAATCCAATCTACTACTGTTCAACGGAACGGCGAGTATCCTTTAGAAGTCCGGGTGCGACAAATCGTATCAGAGCCTGTCTGCCTGTAGGATCCCTTTTACTGGTCGCAGTTGAGTCTAGAAACTATTTTGTAGCTATATAGGAAAAATGAAACGTGAGAGTAGGAATTCTGCCATTTTTCTTCTTTCCCCACCACCCACCCTTTTCTGGTAAGGAAGTGCAACGTTGTTTTCTGTCCTCACCTAAACTTTCAAGTTAGGGTTTCACGTGTTTTGGGTTCTCCGTAGTACCTCAGGAGTTTTTGGTCTCGTGTTTCCCGATGTTGCTTCAATATCCTGTTCTTTTCAACATCCTTATCGTCCGTTGAAATCTTATTGTTGCTTTCCACTTCAGTTCTCTACCGGTGTCTAATCAAAACTTCCCCGATCATCTGCAGATGGATCTCAGGTTCTACCCGCAGGTGGTTCGGATGACTCGTTGTGAGAGCACCGCCAGTTATCCGGAGATGCTGAGAGACATGGTCACTTATCTGGGGTTCCGTTGGGCACCACAGTACCAGGTCTACGAGCAGCAGCGAGAGTTTGACCAGACCTACTACCAGGCTATCGTCTACATTCTATCAGATGATGGCATGAGCGTTGTCCACCGCTACGAGGCAGTAGGTTCCACAGTGGATATGGCCGTGCAGCAGGCAGCTTATGTGAGTCTCACCGTCCTTCGTGCTGACTACTGGGGGTTTGACGATTCTATCTATCGCCACATCCCCCGTGGTTACATCACTTCGGAGGGAGCTCACTTCACTCTCTACGACAACTTGGATGTCTACGAGCATGATAACACCAGGCTGCACACCACCGCTCAGTTTGTGAGGCACAGTGACGCAGTTGCCACCACACTTTCTCAGGAGTTGGCCTCAGTCAGAGAGCAGCTCTACCTTGCTTTGACTCGTCTGGCGACGTACACCATAGACTTTGTTGGAGATGAGCGCTTTGCACGTTTCGATCAGCCAGTTGGTCGTCGTCTGCCAGATGCTGGAGGTTACGAGCCGATCAGAGGTCCACTCCTCAACCTCGGTGCTGGTTACACCGGGATTCCACGCTTTGGAGCACAGGGAGTCGACGCTATGTACTTCACCACCCCTAGAGTCGCTCTCAGGCCACGTCAGATCTATGTGGATCGTAGTTCTACCTACTTTCGTGGGCGTCCTCCTCACCGTACCTCTCGTCGTACTACTCACCGCCGTCTGGCGTGATGAGCATGGGAGTACCGATGTATCCATTCCTAGCTATGTTTAGTTATCCTTTGCCTTTCGAACCATTTGTGGTGTGTTGGATATTCTGATGTATTTGAACATGTGATGATGTACCTGTTGGTTATCGATTCATGCGTCGGAATAATCTCTCTTTTTCGGTTACCAAGTCTATCCTTTTCTGTTGTTGGGCTAAAATGCATGTCTATTCAGGATGCCGCCAACAAGGAACAACCCGCCTGAGCCACCGCCAATCATGGAGCTGTTGACTCAGATGACTCAGGTCGTGACGCAGATGGCCCAGTTCCAGGCAAATCAGCACAACAACCAGAATGCTCCACGGGTCAGCATCAAGGAGTTCCTCAGTCTGGGTCCTTGAGCTTTCGTGGCAACACGTGAGCCTCTAGATGCTGATGACTGGATCCGGGAGATGGCCAGGGCTCTGGACATTGCTCACGTTGCCGAGGAAGACAAGGTAAAGTATGCCACCTACCTACTGAAGGGTCAGGCAGCTACTTGGTGGGAGAACTACCAGACCATGAGAGCTGGCTATCCTATCACCTGGGGTTGTTTCAAGGATGCCTTCCTGAAGCACCACATCCCAGATGGTCTCATGGAAAGGATGCGTGAAGAGTTTTTCTCTCTTAAGCAAGGCAAGCTGGACGTCATCGGATATCAGAACGAGTTCAATCATCTCGCTCGATACGCTGGTGATGAGGTGTCCACTGAGGCTAAGAAGATGGCAAGGTTCCGCCGAGGTTTTACCCGGAACTCAAGTATGCACTCACCAACATCAAGTGCAAAGACTTCGAGGAGCTCGTGAACACCGCGCTCAATGAAGAAAATGGGCGCAAGGCATTCGAGGAGTCTCGCAAGCACTCGCGTGAGGATGGTTCCTCCTCCAACATGACCACCCCTCCACAGAAGCGCCGCATCTGGGTGCCAAATGGTGCTGTCACTCGGGCTCCATATGCCCAAGCTTCTCCAGGCTTTGCTCCCCACCCACCCAACCCATCTCAGATGCATGGTCAGAGGGTTCCAATGGGGCAGCCAAGGCCAGGTCCTCCCCGTGTTGTCACTTGCTACAAGTGCAAGGAGACGGGACACTACGCCGACAAGTGCACTCAGAGGCAGCCACCTCCACCTCCTCGCCCCAACACCAACCAGGCAATGGTGCGTGCTCCCCCGGCTAAAGCCTTCAACAACAACAACAGGCCTGTCGGGAGGACCGCGAGGGTGAATCATATCAAGGCCGACAGAGCTGAGGAAGATGCTGACGTCGTTCTCGGTATATTACCCGTAAACTCTTTTCCAGCTAAAGTGTTGTTTGATACCGGAGCATCGCATTCGTTTGTGTCAAAGATCTTTGCTAAAACTTACAACCTAGTTCTGGTTCCACTAAGCAATCAAATCACCGTTCACTCTCCGGGATCTCAAATGTTGACTTCCAAGATAAGTAAGGACAATCAAATCCTAATTGGAGGCCGCATATTCCTTGCTTCACTCATGTTGCTGGGAAATTCTGACATTGATGTCATTCTGGGCATGGATTGGTTGAAGACCAACGAAGCTAAAATTGACTGTGCTCAAAAGTCAATAACTCTATCCCACCCTTCTGGCCAGATAGTCTATTCTCCATATGAATCAAGTTATGTTCAGCTGTTCAACCTCGATGCAAAACCTCTACCTCAACTCGAAAATGTTCCGGTGGTTTGTGAATTCCCTGACGTCTTCCCAGAAGAATTGCCAGGAATGCCTCCGGACAGAGCAGTTGAGTTCGTGATCGAGCTTGAGCCAGGTACTACTCCAATCTCTAAGCATCCATACAAGATAGCTCCTCCTGAACTGAAATTGTTGAAGGAGCAAATCGATATGTACATGGAGAAAGGTTACATTCAGCCTAGTTCTTCGGCTTGGGGTTGCCCAACTCTGTTTGTTGCCAAGAAGGATCAAACAAAAAGACTCGTGGTTGACTATCGTCCTCTCAACGAGAAAACCATCAAAAACAAGTATCCAATTCCTCGTATCGATGACCTTTTTGATCAACTTGCTGGAGCCTCAATATTCTCAAAGTTGGACTTGAGGATGGGTTACCATCAAATAAAGATCAGAAAGGAAGATATTCCAAAAACAGCCTTCACCACTCGGTACGGTCTATATGAATACACCGTCATGTCCTTTGGTCTCACCAATGCACCGGCGACGTTCTCTAGACTCATGAATTCTGTCTTCTATGAATACCTCGACAAGTTCGTTGTGGTATATCTCGATGACATTCTGGTCTACTCAAAATCCGAGGAAGAGCATGGAGAACACCTTCGTCTCACTCTCATGAAACTTCGCGAGCATCGTCTATATGCCAAGTTCTCCAAATGTGAGTTCTGGATTCCAGAAGTTGCCTATCTTGGCCATATCATCTCTGCCAAAGGCATAGCCATTGACCCAGAAAAGGTTAAGGCAATTGTTGATTGGAAACCTCCTAAAACGGTGAAGCAAGTCAGAAGTTTTCTTGGCTTGGCTAGCTATTGCCGTCGTTTCGTCCAAAACTTCTCCAAGATTGCCAAACCTCTCACTGATCTCACAAAGAAGGACAAGAAGTTCGTTTGGTCTCCACAGTGTGATGAAAGTTTCAATCTCCTGAAGACTAAACTCACTTCTACACCTGTTCTGGTTGGCCCAGATACTACCAAACCTTTCCAGATATTCTGCGATGCATCTCTCCAGGGTCTAGGTGCAGTTCTTATGCAAGAACGTCAAGTTGTGGCTTATGCTTCACGTCAGTTGAATGCACATGAGCAAAACTATCCCACACATGATCTAGAACTTGCAGCAGTTGTGTTTGCCCTCAAGAAATGGAGACAATACTTGTTGGGTAACCGCACTGAAATCTTTTCCGATCATAAGAGTCTAAAATACATCTTCACTCAACCAGATCTAAACCTCAGGCAAAGGAGATGGATTGAAAAGATCAAAGACTTTGATCTCACCATTTCTTACACTCCAGGCAAGGCTAATGTTATGGACGATGCTCTCAGTCGCAAGTCCTATTGCAATAATCTCATGATCATGGAAAGCCAACCTCCACTTCATGAAGAATTCCAGAAGCTGAACCTTGGTCTTGTTCCTCAAGGTTATATTGCTAGCTTGAAAGCTAGTCCAACTCTCGAGGACAAGATTCGTTCTGAACAACTTCGTGATGCTGAAATCAAGAAGATTGTAGAGCACATCAAAGAAGGCAATGATAAATTCAAGTCCTTCTCAATTGATGACAAGGGAACTGTGTTCTTCGAAGGACGCATTGCAGTTCCTCAGATTCAAAGTCTCAAAGATGTCATTCTCAAGGAGGCTCATGAAACTCCTCTCTCCATCCACCCTGGAAGTACAAAGATGTACCAGGATCTCAAGACGCTGTATTGGTGGCCTGGCATGAAACGTGAAATTGCTCAATACGTTTCTGAATGCGACGTTTGTCAACGTGTTAAGGCAGTCCATCAGAAAACAGCAGGTCTACTCCAACCTCTGAAAATTCCTGAGTGGAAGTGGGACATGATTGAAATGGACTTCGTTACTGGTTTCCCAAAGTCCAAGAGGGGCAACGATGCAATCTTCGTTGTTATTGATCGTCTCACTAAGGTAGCTCACTTCTTTGCCGTCAAAGAAACAATCTCAGCTAGCCAGTTAGCAGAGCTCTACACAGCAAAGATTGTTCCTCTTCATGGTGTTCCATTGGAAATAAGCTCAGACCGTGGAAGCATATTCACTTCTCATTTCTGGAAAAGCTTCCAAGAAGCATTGGGCACCAAACTTCTGTTCAGCACAGCTTATCACCCTCAGTCTCAAGGGCAAGTCGAAAGAGTCAATCAGATTCTCGAGGATATGCTCAGAGCATGTGGTCTCTCCTTTGGCATGAAATGGGAGGATTGCCTTCCATATGCTGAATTCTCCTACAACAACAGCTTCCACGCAAGCCTAGGCATGGCACCATTTGAAGCACTCTATGGCCGCAGATGCAGGAGTCCAATCAATTGGTCTGGAGCTGGTGAACGTTCACTCTTAGGCCCTGACATTGTTAAGGAAGCCGAGGAGAAAGTTCGTATCATTCGTGACAATCTCAAGATTGCTCAGTCTCGTCAGAAGAGTTACTATGACAGCAAGCACCGGGACATGGTCTATGCACCTGGTGACAAGGCATATCTCCATGTAACTCCCCTCAGAGGCACTCATCGTTTCGGTGTGAAAGGAAAGCTTGCACCAAGATACATTGGTCCTTTCAACATCCTCTCAAGGCGTGCGGAAAATGCCTATCGTCTTGAACTTCCAGAAAAACTATCCAAGGTGCACGATGTGTTCCACGTGTCACAGCTCAAGAAGTGTTTCAAAGATCCAGATCGTGCAGTTGATCATGATTCCATTGAACTGCAAGATGATCTCTCTTATGAGGAGCACCCTGTTCGTATTCTCGATGAGACCGAGCGTAAGACTCGCAACAAGAGCACCAAGTTCTTGAAAGTGCAGTGGTCGCATCATTCCGATAAAGAGGCAACGTGGGAGACCGAAGAGGATCTTCGAAAGAAGTATCCGGACCTTTTCGCTTCTCAGTAAGGAATCTCGGGGCGCGATTCCTTCAAGGGGGGGCGTTTTGTAACATCCCAAGTATGAAAATACCCCCTAGAATGTTTGATTTCTTGTTTAATTAAAGTATTGCATCATGTCATCATATTTATTTTCCTTGTTTGCATTTGTTTTGCATCTGTTCTTCTTTGTTTTCATAATGGGAACTCAAACAATTTCAAATGATGTGTTTCATACTTGTCATGTTACAATATTTTCAAATCAAAAGTTCAAACCAAATCTCATTTTGTTACCAATTATTTCCATAATGATCAACTACTAAAATGGTGCTTTTATTTCAATTAATTACTTCCAATGTTATTGCAAATTCAAACCATTCAATTGCAAACAGTACCCACTTTTGAAATTATGAAATAACCAAAACATTTGTGCTCATTTGTTTCCAATTAAACTCATTTGATCACCCTATTTTAAAATATTGTTTTCAATAACCAATTAACCACAAAATTCAATCAAATTCACCCCAAATCCAAACAGCACCACAACTCAAATATTTTTGAATCCCAAACTTGCATTTGGTTACCAATCCATTGAGGAGCTCACCCTAATTTTTCTAGAATTTTTGCTAACCCCAAAATCCCATTTTTCTTCCTATTCTATTTGCTGCAAAAAAAAACAGAAGAGAAAAATTCAAAAAAAATAAAAACGCGCGCAGCAGAGAGCCAGTGGGCTGTGCCCCGCGCGCCCAGCCCACCTAACTTACCTCCCGCGCGACCCGGTACCGTTTCGCGCAGCCGCCCCCGTCTTCTTCCTGTACGGCCGTGCATCCAGCGATGCCACGGCGGCAGCGGACCTCTCCGACGGCCAGCAGCGCACCCGGGCGCCTATAAGACCTACTCCCTAGCCCCTGCGCGTCCCTAACCCTAGCCCTACCTTCTCCCATCGCTCCGCCGCCGTTTCCCTCTCCCTCTCGCCGGGATTTCCTCTCTCTGCAACCCCCTTAATTCACCGAAGCGCCGCCGCCTGAATCCATGGCTACCACCGCCACCTCGTCGCACCATCACCCCACCTAGCCACCGAAATCGCTCCGCCGCTTCCTCCTCTCCCCCGACAACACCTTCTCGGCCACGGTGACCTTCTGGATCGACGCCGTCGTCTTCAACCTCTCCGGCGCCACCGTGACTGAACCCGTGGACGCCGCCGCCGTTTCTGCACCCCGTATCCCTCGCTGACCGCGGAGACGAACTCGCCGCTTCCTCCTCGAGCTGGTGGGCATCTCCGTTGAGCTCAACGCCGTCTGGTTCCACGCCGCCGTCCACGAACCTGTCGCCACCGCCGTCGAGCTCGCCTCTGCAACCTCCCGGTGAGCACGCCACCGTGCCCTCTCTCCTCCTCCCTGTCTGGCTCTTGCACCACACCCGCACGCACACGATCTAGCGCAAGCCCAGCAGCAGCACGACGCAGCAACACCCCGGTGATCGCCGCCGTCGTTGATCCCTGACGAGTTTCAGTCGCACGCGATTCAGTTAAAAATTCAGATAACGAGTTGGAACCTTAACATGTCCGCGTTGTGTATACTGACAAGAAACGCTTCGTAGCGCACTGGTTACAGGCAGCGCGCGCACGGGGGAGATCCAGGGTTCGAGTCCCTGGCTCGCGCGTTTAAACCCACAATTTTTGCACCGAGTGCTGACAGGGTGGCCCCCCTGTCAGCCACCCGTGATGCCACGCAAGCATCCAGTGGCCCTAGGCCCACTGGCAGTGGCCAGGGTAGACCCCTGTGCGGTATAAAATGTTTTCCAACTTTCTGTTTTTAAAAACCAGTCCTTTCTTTTTTACAGATTGGCCCCTGAAACTAATTTGATAATAACTTTTATTTTATAACTCCAAATAACAAAAATAAAATATGTGCACTGCTCCAAATTTAATTCTCTACCTATTGGTATCATTTGTTTTCTGTTTTGAATTTTCCAAATGCATTTCAAATTTGAATTCAAATAATTCAATTGTAATTTGATAAAATCCATAACTAATTCATTCCTAATCCAAATAATGCAAACAAAATATGTTTTCCATGCTATTTCAAATAACCTTTTCAAATATAAATTTTGTTTCATGGTTTGAATAATTAAAATTGCTTAAATATTTTAAACCTTGTTTAAATCATTTAAAATGGCTAAATTCATAAATTGCTCAAAATAAATTATTTTTGAACATGCAAAATATGTTTTCAAACCATCAAAGTATAAACTTTTCAAATGTGAGTTTGAATTTATGTTTTGAACAAATAAAATACAAATAATATTCAAACTTGTTTTAAATTCATTTAAAACTTGTTTAATCTTGTTTAAGTCATGATAAATTCATCCTAACTCCTATTTCAATATTTGAAACATGTAATCCAACTAAAATTTGGTATTATTTTCAAATATGAATTTTGTTATTTGTTTTGAACATTTTAAATTGATGAAAACAACAAATGCTTGTGTGACATCTTTAAGTAACCCAAAATTTCCAAACTTACTAAATAATTTCCAAACTTGTTAAATTCCTTTACCACTTGCATCTATTGTTGTTATTTTGTTGTTTTCCTCATCCATGCATCATACTAATCCACTTTCACCTGTTGGTTAATTGGAAAACAATTGTTCCAACCAAAATTCATGGGCTTTTCATATGCAACTCAAAGTTGCATATGTGTCCATTTAAATTGTTTCCCCTGTTAACTAGTTTATTTTGATGCATCCATTAACTTGACATGCATCATCCCATGATTGTGCACTATGCCATGATATTGATTGTTTATATTTCTGTCTTGTTTGTTTGCTTCTTCTCGAATAGACGGCGACGTTGAGACAGACGATCTTTACAGCACCCCTTCTGAGGATCTAGCTCAGTACCAGGCTGCTGAGTTTGCAGGCAAGTTATCACTCACATGAACCACTGTGTTCCTTTCAACATTGGTTACCGATACTTTCCGTTGTCTATTTTGCTAGCCCTATGTATAGTTGTTTCTGTTACGAACCTATCACATGAATCCCTTAACCCTGATATTGCCTCACCTCCACTCCTACCACCCAATGGTTTGAGCCAGTGTCTTACTAGCATGCTTAGGTTGTTTTGCTCGAGTCTGTTACCCGTTACTTTCTGTTTACCATATTCTATTATGTTCTGGGGGCTCGATGTTAATCAATCAACCTGTTATTAATAATATGCTGATAAGGCACCGGCAGGAGGCCCGGTGTGGTTTTGAGGCCTGCTAGTGTCGACCCTAATAGGAAAAGGGTCTTGTCTACTGATCCATGATGAGCGCACTATCCGCATGTGGGAAGCGTGTATGGGCGCCCCCTCAATTTGATTCGATTCGCATCTCGTCCAAATCGTCTCATTTAGTTCGTGTTTTCCATTTGCCGCATGCATGTTTTTGCCAGCCCAGCGCAGGGTGGAACTTTTGTAGTCAGCATATAGGGGGACACGTTCTTAGAGTGCTATGAGGGTCCCCTTTCTTCGGGGCTCGATTAGCCGTGCGCCCAAGGTGCTATGGGCTTGATGCGAAGAAGAGTTGAGTTGTGTTGAGTGTCCCGCTTGGTGGGAGGCATCCCATCTGGGGGGTTATTCTTACGTGTACGGCCAAATTGGTGCGCCCCTGCAGGGATAAATCTTCTCGAGAAGCCGTGTTTTCCGCGGTTATGGTTGACTTGGTAAAAGTACTGGCTAACAAGTACTCAGAACAACTTACACCTAACTAATGATAACTTGACTAGTAATAGACCTATTGACACAACAACTTGATCCATTACTCATTAATACAACTGTGTGAGTTATCCTCGGATTGCTTCTTTGGATAAGGGGCGAGATCCAGGATGGGTTTGTTTGATGTTATCTTTCAGTTGGTTACTATACGCTATCTTATCCCCTTTCTGTTAGTTGGAAGTTGTAGTTTTCTGTAGTCGGTTTGCGTAGCCAGTTGCAGCATCTTTTATATCCCCTTTCTTCCGTTGAACCCAAGGCATCTGTGCTTGGTGTTGACGGGCTACACTTTGGTGAACTGTGAGTCTTGCTTGCCAGTACTTGGATGTACTGACCCCTTTGGGGCTGTGGTTTCCGCAGACTACGCTTACGAGGATCCCAGTGACGGCTACTACGTGGAGTTTGACGAGGCTGCTGACGAGTAGGTAGCGGACCCGGGCAGGATCCGAGACTACGTGGATGGGCTCCGTCTTAGTTTCATTCCCGGCTTCTTAAGCCTATTTGGATTTGTCTGTACTCAGACCCGTTGAATGCTTCCGCTGAGATGTAATGATGTTATGTTGGGACATGTGTCCTCTGGATGATTGTATTTGCTATCTCTGCTCTAGTGAGAGCTATTTGCAACTTATTTCAATTTTTTGTGTCTTAGAGATATGTTGTGCTATCATTCTGTTACAAACCGTTGACGTACCATGTGTGTATGGTATGAAGTACGTCAATGGTAGTGTCCTGATTTCTATGGGATAGTTTACGTCGACGCTGAACAGATAGGGGTTGGTTGTCACACATACGTGTGTTGGCCTACTCGTAAGAGGACGCGGGTGCCGGTAAGCCCCGTAATCCAATCTACTACTGTTCAACGGAACGGCGAGTATCCTTTAGAAGTCCGGGTGCGACAAATCGTATCAGAGCCTGTCTGCCTGTAGGATCCCTTTTACTGGTCGCAGTTGAGTCTAGAAACTATTTTGTAGCTATATAGGAAAAATGAAACGTGAGAGTAGGAATTCTGCCAGTTTTCTTCTTTCCCCACCCACCCACCCTTTTCTGGTAAGGAAGTGCAACGTTGTTTTTTGTCCTCACCTAAACTTTCAAGTTAGGGTTTCACGTGTTTTGGGTTCTCCGTAGTACCTCAGGAGTTTTTGGTCTCGTGTTTCCCGATGTTGCTTCAATATCCTGTTCTTTTCAACATCCTTATCGTCCGTTGAAATCTTGTTGTTGCTTTCCACTTCAGTTCTCTACCGGTGTCTAATCAAAACTTCCCCGATCATCTGCAGATGGATCTCAGGTTCTACCCGCAGGTGGTTCGGATGACTCGTTGTGAGAGCACCGCCGGTTATCCGGAGATGCTGAGAGACATGGTCACTTATCTGGGGTTCCGTTGGGCACCAGAGTACCAGGTCTACGAGCAGCAGCGAGAGTTTGACCAGACCTACTACCAGGCTATCGTCTACATTCTGTCAGATGATGGCATGAGCGTTGTCCACCGCTACGAGGCAGTAGGTTCCACAGTGGATATGGCCGTGCAGCAGGCAGCTTATGTGAGTCTCACCGTCCTTCGTGCTGACTACTGGGGGTTTGACGATTCTATCTATCGCCACATCCCCCGTGGTTACATCACTTCGGAGGGAGCTCACTTCACTCTCTACGACAACTTGGATGTCTACGAGCATGATAACACCAGGCTGCACACCACTGCTCAGTTTGTGAGGCACAGTGACGCAGTTGCCACCACACTTTCTCAGGAGTTGGCCTCAGTCAGAGAGCAGCTCTACCTTGCTTTGACTCGTCTGGCGACGTACACCACAGACTTTGTTGGAGATGAGCGCTTTGCACGTTTCGATCAGCCAGTTGGTCGTCGTCTGCCAGATGCTGGAGGTTACGAGCCGATCAGAGGTCCACTCCTCAACCTCGATGCTGGTTACACCGGGATTCCACGCTTTGGAGCACAGGGAGTCGACGTTATGTACTTCACCACCCCTAGAGTCGCTCTCAGGCCACGTCAGATCTATGTGGATCGTCGTTCTACCTACTTTCGTGGGCGTCCTCCTCACCGTACCTCTCGTCGTACTACTCACCGCCGTCCGGCGTGATGAGCATGGGAGTACCGATGTATCCATTCCTAGCTATGTTTAGTTATCCTTTTCCTTTCGAACCATTTGTGGTGTGTTGGATATTCTGATGTATTTGAACATGTGATGATGTACCTATTGGTTATCGATTCATGCGTCGGAATAATCTCTCTTTTTCGGTTACCAAGTCTATCCTTTTATGTTGTTGTGCTAAAATGCATGTCTATTCAGGATGCCGCCAACAAGGAACAACCCGCCTGAGCCACCGCCAATCACGGAGCTGTTGACTCAGATGACTCAGGTCGTGACGCAGATGGCCCAGTTCCAGGCAAATCAGCACAACAACCAGAATGCTCCACGGGTCAGCATCAAGGAGTTCCTCAGTCTGGGTCCGAGAGCTTTCGTGGCAACACGTGAGCCTCTTGATGCTGATGACTGGATCCGGGAGATGGCCAGGGCTCTGGACATTGCTCACGTTGCCAAGGAAGACAAGGTCAAGTATGCCACCTACCTACTGAAGGGTCAGGCAGCTACTTGGTGGGAGAACTACCAGACCATGAGAGCTGGCTATCCTATCACCTGGGGTTGCTTCAAGGATGCCTTCTTGAAGCACCACATCCCAGATGGTCTCATGGAAAGGATGCGTGAAGAGTTTTGCTCTTTTAAGCAAGGCAAGCTGGACGTCATCGGATATCAGAACGAGTTCAATCGTCTCGCTCGATATGCTGGTGATGAGGTGTCCACTGAGGCTAAGAAGATGGCAAGGTTCCGCCGAGGTTTTAACCCGGAACTCAAGTATGCACTCACCAACATCAAGTGCAAAGACTTCGAGGAGCTCGTGAACACCGCGCTCAATGAAGAAAATGGGCGCAAGGCGTTCGAGGAGTCTCGCAAGCACTCGCGTGAGGGTGGTTCCTCCTCCAACATGACCACCCCTCCGCAGAAGCGCCGCATCTGGGTGCCAAATGGTGCTGTCACTCGGGCTCCATATGCCCAAGCTTCTCCAGGCTTTGCTCCCCGCCCACCCAACCCATCTCAGATGCATGGTCAGAGGGTTCCAATGGGGCAGCCAAGGCCAGGTCCTCCTCGTGTCGTCACTTGCTACAAGTGCAAGGAGATGGGATACTACGCCGACAAGTGCACTCAGAGGCAGCTACCTCCACCTCCTCGCCCCAACACCAACCAGGCAATGGTGCGTGCTCCCCCGGCTAAAGCCTTCAACAACAACAACAGGCCTGTCGGGAGGACCGCGAGGGTGAATCATATCAAGGCCGACAGAGCTGAGGAAGCTGCTGACGTCATTCTCGGTATATTACCCGTAAACTCTTTTCCAGCTAAAGTGTTGAGCATCGCATTCGTTTGTGTCAAAGATCTTTGCTACAACGTACAACCTAGTTCTGGTTCTACTAAGCAATCAAATCACCGTTCACTCTCCGGGATCTCAAATGTTGACTTCCAAGATAAGTAAGGACAATCAAATCCTAATTGGAGGCCGCATATTCCTTGCTTCACTCATGTTGCTGGGAAATTCTGACATTGATGTCATTCTGGGCATGGATTGGTTGAAGACCAACGAAGCTAAAATTGACTGTGCTCAAAAGTCAATAACTCTATCCCACCCTTCTGGCCAGATAGTCTATTCTCCATATGAATCAAGTTCTGTTCAGCTGTTCAACCTCGATGCAAAACCTCTACCTCTACTCGAAAATGTTCCGGTGGTTTGTGAATTCCCTGACGTCTTCCCAGAAGAATTGCCAAGAATGCCCCCGGACAGAGCAGTTGAGTTCGTGATCGAGCTTGAGCCAGGTACTGCTCCAATCTCTAAGCATCCATACAAGATAGCTCCTCCTGAACTGAAATTGTTGAAGGAGCAAATCGATATGTACATGGAGAAAGGTTACATTCAGCCTAGTTCTTCGGCTTGGGGTTGCCCAACTCTGTTTGTTGCCAAGAAGGATCAAACAAAAAGACTCGTGGTTGACTATCTTCCTCTCAACGAGAAAACCATCAAAAACAAGTATCCAATTCCTCGTATCGATGACCTTTTTGATCAACTTGCTGGAGCCTCAATATTCTCAAAGTTGGACTTGAGGATGGGTTACCATCAAATAAAGATCAGAAAGGAAGATATTCCAAAAACAGCCTTCACCACTCGGTACGGTCTATATGAATACACCGTCATGTCCTTTGGTCTCACCAATGCACCGGCGACGTTCTCTAGACTCATGAATTCTGTCTTCCATGAATACCTCGACAAGTTCGTTGTGGTATATCTCGATGACATTCTGGTCTACTCAAAATCCGAGGAAGAGCATGGAGAACACCTTCGTCTCACTCTCATGAAACTTCGCGAGCATCGTCTATATGCCAAGTTCTCCAAATGTGAGTTCTGGATTCCACAAGTTGCCTATCTTGGCCATATCATCTCTGCCAAAGGCATAGCCATTGACCCAGAAAAGGTTAAGGCAATTGTTGATTGGAAACCTCCTAAAACGGTGAAGCAAGTCAGAAGTTTTCTTGGCTTGGCTAGCTATTGCCGTCGTTTCGTCCAAAACTTCTCCAAGATTGCCAAACCTCTCACTGATCTCACAAAGAAGGACAAGAAGTTCGTTTGGTCTCCACAGTGTGATGAAAGTTTCAATCTCCTGAAGACTAAACTCACTTCTACACCTGTTCTGGTTGGCCCAGATACTACCAAACCTTTCCAGATATTCTGCGATGCATCTCTCCAAGGTCTAGGTGCAGTTCTTATGCAAGAACGTCAAGTTGTGGCTTATGCTTCACGTCAGTTGAATGCACATGAGCAAAACTATCCCACACATGATCTAGAACTTGCAGCAGTTGTGTTTGCCCTCAAGAAATGGAGACAATACTTGTTGGGTAACCGCACTGAAATCTTTTCCGATCATAAGAGTCTGAAATACATCTTCACTCAACCAGATCTAAACCTCAGGCAAAGGAGATCGATTGAAAAGATCAAAGACTTTGATCTCACCATTTCTTACACTCCAGGCAAGGATAATGTTATGGCCGATGCTCTCAGTCGCAAGTCCTATTGCAATAATCTCATGATCATGGAAAGCCAACCTCCACTTCATGAAGAATTCCAGAAGCTGAACCTTGGTCTTGTTCCTCAAGGTTATATTGCTAGCCTGACAGCTAGTCCAAATCTCGAGGACAAGATTTGTTCTGAACAACTTCGTGATGCTGAAATCAAGAAGATTGTAGAGCACATCAAGGAAGGCAATGATAAATTCAAGTCCTTCTCAATTGATGACAAGGGAACTGTGTTCTTCGAAGGACGCATTGCAGTTCCTCAGATTCAAAGTCTCAAAGATGTCATTCTCAAGGAGGCTCATGAAACTCCTCTCTCCATCCACCCTGGAAGTACAAAGATGTACCAGGATCTCAAGACGCTGTATTGGTGGCCTGGCATGAAACGTGAAATTGCTCAATACGTTTCTGAATGCGACGTTTGTCAACGTGTTAAGGCAGTCCATCAGAAAACAGCAGGTCTACTCCAACCTCTGAAAAATCCTGAGTGGGAGTGGGACATGATTGAAATGGACTTCATTACTGGTTTCCCAAAGTCCAAGAGGGGCAACGATGCAATCTTCGTTGTTATTGATCGTCTCACTAAGGTAGCTCACTTCTTTGCCGTCAAAGAAACAATCTCAGCTAGCCAGTTAGCAGAGCTCTACACAGCAAAGATTGTTCCTCTTCATGGTGTTCCATTGGAAATAAGCTCAGACCGTGGAAGCATATTCACTTCTCATTTCTGGAAAAGCTTCCAAGAAGCATTGGGCACCAAACTTCTGTTCAGCACAGCTTATCACCCTCAGTCTCAAGGGCAAGTCGAAAGAGTCAATCAGATTCTCGAGGATATGCTCAGAGCATGTGGTCTCTCCTTTGGCATGAAATGGGAGGATTGCCTTCCATATGCTGAATTCTCCTACAACAACAGCTTCCAGGCAAGCCTAGGCATGGCACCATTTGAAGCACTCTATGGCCGCAGATGCAGGAGTCCAATCAATTGGTCTGGAGCTGGTGAACGTTCACTCTTAGGCCCTGACATTGTTAAGGAAGCCGAGGAGAAAGTTCGTATCATTCGTGACAATCTCAGGATTGCTCAGTCTCGTCAGAAGAGTTACTATGACAGCAAGCACCGGGACATGGTCTATGCACCTGGTGACAAGGCATATCTCCGTGTAACTCCCCTCAGAGGCACTCATCGTTTCGGTGTGAAAGGAAAGCTTGCACCAAGATACATTGGTCCTTTCAACATCCTCTCAAGGCGTGCGGAAAATGCCTATCGTCTTGAACTTCCAGAAAAACTATCCAAGGTGCACGATGTGTTCCACGTGTCACAGCTCAAGAAGTGTTTCAAAGATCCAGATCGTGCAGTTGATCATGATTCCATTGAACTGGAAGATGATCTCTCTTATGAGGAGCACCCTGTTCGTATTCTCGATGAGACCGAGCGTAAGACTCGCAACAAGAGCACCAAGTTCTTGAAAGTGCAGTGGTCGCATCATTCCGATAAAGAGGCAACGTGGGAGACCGAAGAGGATCTTC
This sequence comes from Alopecurus myosuroides, assembly GCA_028641055.1. Taxonomy (NCBI): domain Eukaryota; kingdom Viridiplantae; phylum Streptophyta; class Magnoliopsida; order Poales; family Poaceae; genus Alopecurus; species Alopecurus myosuroides. The sequence goes on from CM054059.1 coordinate 118,707,360, forward strand.
GAAAGAAGTATCCGGACCTTTTCGCTTCTCAGTAAGGAATCTCGGGGAGCGATTCCTTCAAGGGGGGGCGTTTTGTAACATCCCAAGTATGAAAATACCCCCTAGAATGTTTGATTTCTTGTTTAATTAAAGTATTGCATCATGTCATCATATTTATTTTCCTTGTTTGCATTTGTTTTGCATCTGTTCTTCTTTGTTTTCATAATGGGAATTCAAACAATTTCAAATGATGTGTTTCATACTTGTCATGTTACAATATTTTCAAATCAAAAGTTCAAACCAAATCTCATTTTGTTTCCAATTATTTCCATAATGATCAACTACTAAAATGGTGCTTTTATTTCAATTAATTACTTCCAATGTTATTGCAAATTCAAACCATTCAATTGCAAACAGTACCCACTTTTGAAATTATGAAATAACCAAAACATTTGTGCTCATTTGTTTCCAATTAAACTCATTTGATCACCCTATTTTAAAATATTGTTTTCAGTAACCAATTAACCACAAAATTCAATCAAATTCACCCCAAATCCAAACAGCACCACAACTCAAATATTTTTGAATCCCAAACTTGCATTTGTTACCAATCCATTGAGGAGCTCACCCTAATTTTTCTAGAATTTTTGCTAACCCCAAAATCCCATTTTTCTTCCTATTCTATTTGCTGCAAAAAAAAACAGAAGAGAAAAATTCAAAAAAAAATAAAAACGCGCGCAGCAGAGAGCCAGTGGGCTGTGCCCCGCGCGCCCAGCCCACCTAACTTACCTCCCGCGCGGCCCGGTACTGTTTCGCGCAGCCGCCCCCGTCTTCTTCCTGTACGGCCGTGCATCCAGCGATGCCACGGCGGCAGCGGACCGCTCCGACGGCCAGCAGCGCACCCGGGCGCCTATAAGACCTACTCCCTAGCCCCTGCGCGTCCCTAACCCTAGCCCTACCTTCTCCCATCGCTCCGCCGCCGTTTCCCTCTCCCTCTCGCCGGGATTTCCTCTCTCTGCAACCCCCTTAATTCACCGGAGCGCCGCCGCCTGAATCCATGGCTACCACCGCCACCTCGTCGCACCATCACCCCACCTAGCCACCGAAATCGCTCCACCGCTTCCTCCTCTCCCCCGACAACACCTTCTCGGCCACGGTGACCTTCTGGATCGACGCCGTCGTCTTCAACCTCTCCGGCGCCACCGTGACTGAACCCGTGGACGCCACCGCCGTTTCTGCACCCCGTATCCCTCGCTGACCGCGGAGACGAACTCGCCGCTTCCTCCTCGAGCTGGTGGGCATCTCCGTTGAGCTCAACGCCGTCTGGTTCCACGCCGCCGTCCACGAACCTGTCGCCACCGCCGTCGAGCTCGCCTCTGCAACCTCCCGGTGAGCACGCCACCGTGCCCTCTCTCCTCCTCCCTGCCTGGCTCTTGCACCACACCCGCACGCACACGATCTAGCGCAAGCCCAGCAGCAGCACGGCGCAGCAACACCCCGGTGATCGCCGCCGTCGTTGATCCCTGACGAGTTTCAGTCGCGCGCGATTCAGTTAAAATTCAGATAACGAGTTGGAACCTTAACCTGTCCGCGTTGTGTATACTGACAAGAAACGCTTCGTAGCGCACTGGTTACAGGCAGCACGCGCACGGGGGCGATCCAGGGTTCGAGTCCCTGGCTCGCGCGTTTAAACCCACAATTTTTGCACCGAGTGCTGACAGGGTGGCCCCCCTGTCAGCCACCCGTGATGCCACGCAAGCATCCAGTGGCCCTAGGCCCACTGGCAGTGGCCAGGGTAGACCCCTGTGCGGTATAAAATGTTTTCCAACTTTCTGTTTTTAAAAACCAGTCCTTTCTTTTTTACAGATTGGCCCCTGAAACTAATTTGATAATAACTTTTATTTTATAACTCCAAATAACAAAAATAAAATATGTGCACTGCTCCAAATTTAATTCTCTACCTATTGGTAGCATTTGTTTTCTGTTTTGAATTTTCCAAATGCATTTCAAATTTGAATTCAAATAATTCAATTGTAATTTGATAAAATCCATAACTAATTCATTCCTAATCCAAATAATGCAAACAAAATATGTTTTCAATGCTATTTCAAATAACCTTTTCAAATATAAATTTTGTTTCATGGTTTGAATAATTAAAATTGCTTAAATATTTTAAACCTTGTTTAAATCATTTAAAATGGCTAAATTCATAAATTGCTCAAAATAAATTATTTTTGAACATGCAAAATATGTTTTCAAACCATCAAAGTATAAACTTTTCAAATGTGAGTTTGAATTTATGTTTTGAACAAATAAAATACAAATAATATTCCAACTTGTTTTAAATTCATTTAAAACTTGTTTAATCTTGTTTAAGTCATGATAAATTCATCCTAACTCCTATTTCAATATTTGAAACATGTAATCCAACTAAAATTTGATATTATTTTCAAATATGAATTTTGTTATTTGTTTTGAACATTTTAAATTGATGAAAACAACAAATGCTTGTGTGACATCTTTAAGTAACCCAAAATTTCCAAACTTACTAAATAATTTCCAAACTTGTTAAATTCCTTTACCACTTGCATCTATTGTTGTTATTTTGTTGTTTTCCTCATCCATGCATCATACTAATCCACTTTCATCTGTTGGTTAATTGGAAAACAATTGTTCCAACCAAAATTCATGGGCTTTTCATATGCAACTCAAAGTTGCATATGTGTCCTATTTAAATTGTTTCCCCTGTTAACTAGTTTATTTTGATGCATCCATTAACTTGACATGCATCATCCCATGATTGTGCACTATGCCATGATATTGATTGTTTATATTTCTGTCTTGTTTGTTTGCTTCTTCTCGAATAGACGACGACGTTGAGACAGACGATCTTTACAGCACCCCTTCTGAGGATCTAGCTCAGTACCAGGCTGCTGAGTTTGCAGGCAAGTTATCACTCACATGAACCACTGTGTTCCTTTCAACATTGGTTACCGATACTTTCCGTTGTCTATTTTTCTAGCCCTATGTATAGTTGTTTCTGTTACGAACCTATCACATGAATCCCTTAACCCTGATATTGCCTCACCTCCACTCCTACCACCCCATTGTTTGAGCCAGTGTCTTACTAGCATGCTTAGGTTGTTTTGCTCGAGTATGTTACCCGTTACTTTCTGTTTACCATATTCTATTATGTTCTGGGGGCTCGATGTTAATCAATCAACCTGTTATTAATAATATGCTGATAAGGCACCGGCAGGAGGCCCTGTGTGGTTTTGAGGCCTGCTAGTGTCGACCATAATAGGAAAAGGGTCTTGTCTACTGATCCATGATGAGCGCACTACCCGCATGTGGGAAGCGTGTATGGGCGCCCCCCTCAATTTGATTCGATTCGCATCTCGTCCAAATCGTCTCATTTAGTTCGTGTTTTCCATTTGCCGCATGCATGTTTTTGTGAGCCCAGCGCAGGGTGGAACTTTTGTAGTCAGCATATAGGGGGACATGTTCTTAGAGTGCTATGAGGTCCCCTTTCTTCGGGGCTCGATTAGCCGTGCGCCCAAGGTGCTTTGGGCTTGATGCGAAGAAGAGTTGAGTTGTGTTGAGTGCCCCGCTTGGTGGGAGGCATCCCATCTGGCGGGTTATTCTTACGTGTACGGTCAAATTGGTGCACCCCTGCAGGGATAAATCTTCTCGAGAAGCCGTGTTTTCCGCGGTTATGGTTGACTTGGTGAAAGTACTGGCTAACAAGTATTCAGAACAACTTACACCCAACTAATGATAACTTGACTAGTAATAGACCTATTGACACAACAACTTGATCCATTACTCATTAATACATCTGTGTGAGTTATCCTCGGATTGCTTCTTTGGATAAGGGGTGAGATCCAGGATGGGTTTGTTTGATGTTATCTTTCAGTTGGTTACTATACGCTATCTTATCCCCTTTCTGTTAGTTGGAAGTTGTAGTTTTCTGTAGTCGGTTAGCGCAGCCAGTTGCAGCATCTTTTATATCCCCTTTCTTCCGTTGAACCCAAGGCATCTGTGCTTGGTGTTGACGGGCTACACTTTGGTGAACTGTGAGTCTTGCTTGCCAGTACTTGGATGTACTGACCCCTTTGGGGCTGTGGTTTCCGCAGACTACGCTTACGAGGATCCCAGTGACGGCTACTACGTGGAGTTTGACGAGGCTGCTGACGAGTAGGTAGCGGACCCGGGCAGGATCCGAGACTACGTGGATGGGCTCCGTCTTACTTTCATTCCCGGATTCTTAAGCCTATTTGGATTTGTCTGTACTCAGACCCGTTGAATGCTTCCGCTGAGATGTAATGATGTTATGTTGGGACATGTGTCCTCTGGATGATTGTATTTGCTATCTCTGCTCTAGTGAGAGCTATTTGCAACTTATTTCAATTTTTTGTGTCTTAGAGATAGGTTGTGCTATCATTCTGTTACAAACCGTTGACGTACCATGTGTGTATGGTATGAAGTACGTCAATGGTAGTGTCTTGATTTCTATGGGATAGTTTACGTCGACGCTGAACCGATAGGGGTTGGTTGTCACACATACGTGTGTTGGCCTACTCGTAAGAGGACGCGGGTGCCGGTAAGCCCCGTAATCCAATCTACTATTGTTCAACGGAACGGCGAGTATCCTTTAGAAGTCCGGGTGCGACAATTTTCTTGGAAGGAGAAGACTTGCGGGCGAAGGATCTAGAGAATTGGGCAAGGAGGCCCAAAAGAGGACCCTCCACGCGGCCAGATTCCTTGGCCGCGTGAGAGGCCCCCTTTTGGCCCCTGTGGCCACAATTCCTTCCATCTTCGACTTACCGACGCCGTCTTGACCTAAAACCGACTATAAAAAGGGTCCCCCGTACCCTTACGGAGAAGAGCGCCGCTGAAACACCGAAACACCGAAACAGAGACCAGAAGTTCCAGATTGGAGGGGGAAAACTCCGGCGGGGCGCCGCCGGTGTGATCTCCTACCCCTCCAACGTCATCTCCATCGACATCTCCATGAAGAGGGAGTAGTCCACCCCAGGGCTATGGGTTTGTGGAAGTAGCACTTGTATCTCTCTCTATGTGCTTCACTAATTAGATCCGTATGAGCTGCCTCACAGGATTACGGGCACCGTTGTAATTCCTACGTGGTGGATCTTTTTTATGAGTTATTGAATCTGAGATTGCAATTGTTTCTCTTGAGTTATTTGAGTAGATGTATCTTATGTACCCCGTTCTTATTTTCTAGCTTTGATCAATATAGTTATTGAGAGCGTGTGTGGGGTGATGGGTGCATTAGTTGTAGTAACGGGGGGTGGCTAGTGCTGTGAAAGTGACAGAAGTTCAGCGATCCACTTAGGTTTTGTTAAACCTTTCTTAGTTACCTCACTAGGGATAAAATGGAGTACCTTGTTACCGGGGATTTGAAGTGAAACTAATCAATCTCCATGACTAGATCTAGCAAGTTCTTACTTCAACTTCATGTCACATTGCTTAAAGCTATACTCTGGTTTTTCCTTAATTATCGAGGTGTTATGAATTATTTCGCATCTTGGTGGAGTATAAGAGGGATCAATATGACCGTAGAGATCTCTATGCTAGGACGTGATGCCCATATGAAAGTACTCAATGTTAAACATGTTATTGTAATCTCACATGTAATTCTTTATGTCCACCGTCTACTACTTTATTTGAGAGAATGCAAGTGTGAAACCATGAACCCCGGTCCTATTTTAAATATAAGAAAACACTCTAGTTACTTTGCTGCAATTTACTTTACTTGCACTTTACTTTATTTGCATCTCCAATTCGAATTTACATTATCTCCATCACCAGTTGCATCACAAAAATACAAAAACAATCCATTGCATATTTATTTTCTCATTTGCATTTAGTAGTAGATTTAATTATTGCAAATTTACTTTCAGTTTTGCATTGCAATTTAGAAGTCTCACACCTTGTGCTTGACAACCACTTGGTGAGGTTGAGGGCACAAAATTCTCTACTTGTTTGCAGGATCCTGGAGGAAGCTTGGAAGACAACTGCTGAAATACTGGCTCCCCAAGAGTTCGATATAAACCCTCGAGTCACCCTCGTGGGGAAGAAGGCTTGCCACTAGCTACACACTCTGCACTTGGAGTGTCAACCTAGCCGTCACAATGTCGTCCACGTAAACGTGGACATTTTTGCCAATCTGACTATGCAAACAACATTGCATGCAAGGCTGGTAGGTTGCACCTGCGTTCTTTAGGCCGAATGGCATGGTTATGTAATAGTACGTCCCATAAGGGGTTATAAAAGAAGTCTTACTTTGATCTTCCTTTTTCATGCGTATTTGATGATACCCGGAATACGCGTCCAAAAAGCATAAAAGCTCAGAGCCTGCAGTGGCATCTATTATTTGATCGATTCGCGGTAACACGAACCTATCTTTTGGACAGAGCTTGTTCAAGCCAGTGTAATATATACACATCCTAAGGGTAGTAGTATCTTTCTTCGGCACTAATACCGGATTTGCAGACCATTCAGTGTGTATAACTTCCTGGATAAAATCTGCTGCTAAAAGCCGGATAATTTCCTTGCCAATAGCCTTCCGTCTTCTTCCGTCAAATCGACGGAGACCTTGTTTGACGGGTTTGGAGCCTGGAATCACCTTAAGTTGATGCTCAGCAAGTTCCCTGGGTACGCCTGGCATGTCAACTGGACACCAGGCAAAAATATCCCAGTTCTCACGGAGGAACTTGATGCGCTCGCTTTCCTATTTGTCGCTCATCCCAGTTCCCACTACGACAAATTTTGTCGGATCTTTGGGATCTAGGATTACTTGTCTTGTGTTCTCTGAGGCCTTGAAGCTATCTGCTGGCTTCTGGCTCTCTTTTGCTGCCGGCATTTCTATCGGCGATACCTCTTTGGCTAGCTCCTTCAACTCTTCCTTTGCTATGATCTTCTCAGCGCAAAGGGAGTTTTCTTTTTCCAGCTTGTTTGCCAGCTTGAAGTCTCCAGATATGGTGATTACTCCTCCTTTTGGCCCTGGCATCTTCAGCTTGTTATAGATATAACATGATCTTGCCATGAATTTGGCGAAAGCTGGACGTCCGAGTATTCGTGATACACGCTTTCGAACGGCACCACTTCGAAGGATACTTTTTATTGACGGAAGTGATCTTTTTCTCCGAAAGTGACATCTAGGGAAATTTCTCCTAGGGATCGTGCTTGCCTGCCAGGAACAATGCCGTGAAAACGTATGTTGCTGTGGTTGAGCTGGGTCACGGAGATTTTCAGATGCCTCAGTGTATCCAGGTACATTATATTAATGTTGGATCCTCCATCCATCAGCACTCTTTTTAGCCTAGTGTTGTGGACAATGGGCTTACAACAAGAGCTTGCGTGCCGGGTTCAGGGATATTTCCGGGATGATCAGACTGATCCCAGGTGATTGGTATGTTCGAATACTTCAAGAATTTCGGGGTTGCCGGAACAACCGCGTTTATTTCTCGAAGCGTTCTTTTTGCCACCTTTGTTGATGGAGTTGCCAGGAAAGTTAGGGCGCACTCTCCATCAACTCTCGGAAACTTGGGCTCGCCTTTTCGCTGCTGTTCCTGGACTTTTTCGTCAGTGTCCGATTTACTGTCTTCTTTCTCAGCTTCTGGCTTTTGCTTGGAAAATTTCCTTTTGGAATTCTTCCCCTTGTTTCTGGATCCTGCACTACCTTTCATGTGCTTGTTCAGCCGGCATTGTGTGTTGGTATGGGTGGGTTTCCCGAATTGCGAATGGTGGACGCAGGGTTCTGACTTAATCTTTTCCCACTCTTCCTTAGTGTAATTGATTGGTTCCGAACTGCGTCCTTTCCACCTGTTCCCCTTTTCACTTCCAAAGGCTATGTTAACCTCTTTGGGATTTTGTGTTGCATCTGGAGTTCCTTTTTTCTCAGGGCGAGGATTCTTTTTGGCTTGTATCAGTGTATCGATATTGCCTCCTCTAGCTCTGATGTCGTCCTCGGCTGAAGTGTGTTCATTGGCGGTTGTAAGCATAGATCCGAGATCTTTGTGCTGTTTGGAACCAACCACGAACGATACAAGTCTGGGTTTTAGGCCATTGACGAAAGCATGCATTGCTTGTACGTCAGTTACTCCAGAGCAACTATTCTTTATTGCCGTCCATCTTGAGATGAAATCCACGTATGGTTTATCCTAATTGGGTGCAACGGTTTAGCTGGTTGATGCTATTCGGGCGCTTGTAAGTTCCCCGGAAATGCTGAGTAAATACTCGAGCCATATCGTCCCAGCTGTCGACCGTTCTGGAAGGTAATCCATTGATCCAATCTCTGGCTCCATCCAGTAACATTAGGGGAAGAAACTTTACAGCTTCCAGGTATGTCCCATTGTTGATCTGGACGGCTGTATATGTAACATCCCTGTTTTGCTAACAAGAGTTGTGGTGTCGTGTTCATGGCATAGCATGCATGAAAAATTTGAACTAAGTTTTACATTGAATTTAAATTAAAACTTGCTCAAAAACCACTTAAAGTGGTCACCCAAAATTTGTTATAAAAACATTTTCAAATTTAGAAAGCAAAAACATGCTGGGTTTGGAAATTTGATAAGGTTTTCAAAAGTTATTTTTGCCAAATTTTGTGTTTGCAAAAAGGCCCCCAAAACCTCTGTTTTCTGTTCCGTTTTAAAGGGAAAAGGACCTTGTTGTAATTCCCAAAAACTTTAGGGGGTTATTGTATTTCTGTTTTTTTTTCTTTCTGTTTCTTCTAGCTCTGGCCAGAAGGCAGAGCAGTTGCGTGGCAGCTCGTCCACGTCGGAGCCACCTCCTGCTTCCAACCATCGAGGGGATGAGGCCCCGGGAGACGTCCAGATCGAGCGCTCACCCCGCAGAACCCCCCCTCCTCGCTGCCTCTCCCTCTCGTTCTCGGTATGGTCCTGGAGACGAACAGAACCTAACGGAAACTTACTGTCGCCGACCGCCGCCGACTGCGAGCAACTCCGGCCGCCTCCGAGGGTTCTAAGACCACCAATAGGACCACCCAGACCTCTTCTCCCACCTCGTGCAAGGGATTGAACAGGGAGGATCGGAAATCGCCGCCCCGACCCCGTCTTCTCCAAGTCCGGCGCCGGTCTCCGCCGCCGATTCGCTGCCCTCCGGCCGCCCCGGCCTTCCCCGACCATCCTGCGAGCTCCACCTCGACGTGGTGAGCTCCCTGATGCCCTCTGTTAGCCCACTCCCTCTCCGTTTTGTTCCCGCGCCATGCACCACCGTCCGCCGCCGTCGGACCTCGTCGCCGACGAGTATTCCGGTGACCTTTCGGTCAGCCGCGCGCACCCCCAGCTGCCCCTCGCTCTGCTATAGCCTGTGGTACACATTGATTTGAGAATCGCGGGCTAGATCGATCAATTGCATCGGAGCAGAGAGATTTTGGCCCGGGATGATGTCATCACGACATCATGCCTGCGTCACGGGCTGTTTTCTGTTTAATTTCTTTTAAACGGAAATGCACTGACACGTGGACCCCACCTCTGTTTAACATTTCCAAAAAATGGTCGATTTTAGAAAATCAATAACTACTGTTTTATTAATCAGAAAAATGAAATAAAAATATGGAAATGTTTAGAAAAATAAACTCTATCAAAATATGTAATTTTCATACATGTTTGACAAAGTTGAATTTTGGACATTATTTGAATTTGTTTAATCCATTTAAAAATAGAAAAATAAGTTTTTATTCAATAAAATTAGAAAATTAAAAGTTATATATCAAATTGCTCAAAATGACAAATGCAACATGTTTATGATGTTTTCAAATTCATTTGAGAAATTAAAATGGCACACCCTCTCAATATCGCCCGAAACCCCCTCCGGGGTCTATTTCGGGTTAATTTCAGTAAAATTGCATAATTGTCATACGAACCCTAGCAACCCTATCTTCATGTCTAGGGCTTTATTTCAGTGCATTAACTTGCTCATGCATACATATTGCTCATTGCATCGATGCCATGTTTGATTGTTGTTCTTCTTTGTTTCGGTGTTATTTCCCCCTCGATAGAATCCGACTCCGAAGAGAAGGTCAACAACTCCATGGCGAATACTTAATCCTAACCGACAAGTCAAGCACTTATTCCCGAAGACTTTCTCTGGTTTTCCTGAAGCAAGGCAAGCATAACCTCTTATCTTCCCATATATGATTTCGAAAGACTTTTCATTCTCGTACAAATGCATTCGATTCCAATGTATCTTGAGTCAATAGATAGAGTTATCCCATTTATTTGCATAACCCAGATATCATGATTCAATGCTCCTAGCAGACATAGGATTTGTTTGTGTGTATCGCCAGAGCCTCAAATATGCCGTGCTTAGTCATACATGTGTGTTGATCTCTGCTCCATCCGGTTGATGAATCAGAGCCGTGAATGAATCTAGTATGATAGTGTGTTGTGGAAAGTTAAGAGATCTTGGTTAACAAGACTTAAAGGTGTGGATGACGAGATCACAGAGGGGCTGTGGTGGTTGTCTCGTTCATGCCCCTAGGAGCGATTTCTCGTCTTCGAGCCAAGACTGAGCGTGCATCCACACGGGGATTGGATTCCCCTCGGTCTCAACTTGCCTAGTTTGTTCCATGAGTTGCCTAGTTCGGGCTTTCCATTTGGATTTGCGGGGATATTAAAACCTTTTCAAAACTAGGACGTGGCGATGTATCGGCGCTCTGCGGATAGGTAACCGTCGAGCATTGCGCACAACGATAGAGACCCGACAGGAGATGGCCACTCCCTATTGGCGGACCATCTCTACTCGGAGCGACTCATGGAATAGGCGAAGTAAGGGAAAGGTCGTGGTCAACCTCCCTCTGCCGGCACTTCTCGGACTAGTGCTACCACCGGTGGCATTAAGAGTTGGTTGGTACGTGTGGTTTAAGTTGTACACCCCTGCAGGGTTAAATCTTTTCGAAAAGCCGTGTCCGCGGTTAAGGACGACTTGGTGACGGATTCTGTGATCATAGACAACTTAAACGGAATGACTAAAACTTGCTGATAACGAATGAAGGATGCCTCCTCGGAGATGCCGAGAGGGGTTACCTTGTAGCATGAGGTACCAGAACAACTGGAGGAGGTGATCTTTGAAGCACGAGGTGCTGATATGATATTGGTGGATTAAAAAGATAATGATTTCAGTAGTTGAGTAGCTTTTCTCACCTGTTTTCAAAACACTCCAGGAGATGTGCTATTCCTTCCTCAACTTGGAAAACAAAGATGGCTTTACGCAAAACAACCTTCATAACTCTTTCTAAAAGAAGCAGATATATAATAGGTTAACTAAGTCTTGTTGAGTACCTCCCGTACTCATGTTTGCTTCAACTAGGTTCAGGTGGAGTTCCTCAGTTCGGTGGTGTTTCGACGTGGACATCGACGAGTAGTTCGGGGTTCCCAAGTAGCAGCCTGGAATCTATGGGCTGGGACGTCGCCTTATGTTGCGGCCTCTTAGGCCTTTTTGGTTCTTGTTGATTAGCAACATAATTTGCCTTCCGTTGTCTGATGTAATGTTGGGTCGTGTGACCTCTGTTTGTAAGCTATACTCTAGTAACATCTTGTTTAATAAAGCTTCATGTTTAGAGTACTGCTTTGATCGGTTGTTGGTTTCGAGCTCATTGTTATACAGTTTTGGCTATGCCTGCATAGTTGTCACAGTCGAGGGGTTGTGGAGCCGATGATCCATGTCCGAGCCCGCCTGTCGATGTGATCGGCCTGGGGCGAGGTAACCCCAGTAACCCTCGATTGTTGTTGCACTTTCTGGACACATAGCAGCTCTGTATAACTTTGGTCCCGTTCCTTCAGTTTCATCCAACTGGTGGACGCTTGGGTATGCATAGTTGGTTATGACTAGCATGGATACAAGGAGTAGTAGACCGGGGATCCGGAATACGTGCCGATGAATCCGGTCTGCCTGCCGTTGTTTGTTGCGGCTGGGGCTGGTAACCCTGAAGCCCTTGTGAGTCCATGGCTAGGAGCACATAACAGTATGTATACCTCTGGGTCCGGGGTCTGACAAAAGTTGGTATCAGAGCAGGACTGCCTGTAGGAAAACCTTATTGCTTGGTCGATGTCGAGTCTAGAGTTTGTGAAAACTACTTTGAAACTCCAAACTGGATTGTGAAAAACCTTCTTAGGATTCTTTTTACTCCTTATCTGGTATCGCTCTGACTCTGGGTCATCTTACCTGTTTTGATTTGAAAAGGTTTTGCTATCTCTTCTAGTCATTCAAAACTCAGGTGCCTTCTTTGGCAATGACGTTTTCACCCAAGTTGACCTAGTGTTAAAGTTTCTAGAGTCGTGTGTGTTCCTTACTCCGTTGTTTCTCTTAAACTGGGAGATTCTCTTCCAATCATAATCTCTCGGAGTTTTGTGAGTTCCACATACCCCTGTTCTAAAGTATCAAAATCCTGAACCTCGAGGTTTTCTTTTAATCTCGAATGTATCCGTTATCCTCTACCCAAATCCTTCCGGAGTTATGTCTGTCTTTTGAAAGATACCTCGTGATTGCTAATTGTAGTGTCCTTTGTGGCACTCATATAGTAGTTACTCCTTTCGTAGTGTTTCTAAACCTTGGACTTGAACCAAAGGTCCCGGAATGTGCTGAATTGCGGTGGGTTGAATCATGTGGTCATAACCATATGATGCTCATGCCATCAGTACAGGATGCTGACCTTTAACCCAAGTTCTGTTTTGTTGAATCCTGAGGAATCTGTTCTACCTCAGGATGGCTAGGCAATTCCAACTCCAATAGCTGTAGGTTTTCTCTTGTAATCAAGAAGGGATCACAACAAGAGTGGTCATCATGAAATCCACATCTTCGTTCTTAGTTCAGCTATATCGATCTTCTAGCATGGGTTTTACAAAAGAGTATCACCTGTGCACTCCCCTTGGCCTCTGGATTTTTCGGATCATGTTCCTACCTTCCAGTTGCTCTTAAATCTACATCCGTTGTGTTGAAACCAAGTTGCATATGTGTGTTGGATTGTTCCAATGCATTGGCTCTTGTTTTCCGTCAAAACATTCCACCTTGGAGTGTCAGGAGAAACAAACTCCAGTACCTCGTTCATCTTACGAACCAGGTCAAAGTTTTGTAATTCTCAGATTAAAGAAGTTTCATTAGCTTCTAATATGTTCTACCTTCAAGAATCACACTCTTTCATATCACGAGGCTGTGTTAAGTTTCATGGCCTTAATGATGAAGTGATGCTCTCGCACATCTTCACCCCCCTTCCTCTAAGCTCGAATGCATGAGAATGATGGTTTGTTCATCGACATGTGTATCTGCTATTCCTAGCAATTCTTAATGCTTTAAAAAAAAATCTAAGAAACATCTGTATCCTTCTTAGCACTATTGGTTACCCGGTCTCAACTTAAAGTTGATCGTGTTACCAAATCCGTTCATTCTGATGCACCTTCTCGATCAGAGAGTTAGGTTTATACCGAAGCTCTCATGATCATATCGGTTTCTTTGAGAAGAAAGAATTTCTTCCAAACTCCGAGACATACCGGTAGTTTGTGATGTTCTAGTTGTCTTTCTAGAAGTATCACCAGGTTTTACCTGGCCGTAATGTCTAAACAAGGGGTACTTTGAACCCCTCTTTTCTCCAAGAAACCTTGCTGGGTACCCTGGACTAGTTGGTTGAGTTTAAACAACAACTTGGAGAGTTGAAAGACACGAACTCTTCCCAACTTGTTCCTTTGATAAGGGATATCTAGTTTCCTCGTGTTGAAGCAGGATAGTACCTCCTTTGCGGAAATGCTATCACCTTACCTCTTGGTTTGAGTTGGGCTATCGTCAGATCAAATCCAGATTTAAGGACTACCTTGATGGTGTTTCCCTCATAGTGTTTTGCCCGAGTACATCTTCATGTTCTTCAGGCTGACCAATATTTGCCTTGTTCATATATCATATGATTCTCTCTTCTTGGAGTGTCTTGATAAGTGTGTTTTCGAGCCCATCGATGACATTCCTATTTCTCCCAAGTTGCAAGAGGTCCATGCTGAACACTTGGCACTAATGTTGGAAACTTTCGAGAACCATCTTTGCTTCATCACGAAGTTGTGTTCTGGATATTCGAAGTGACTTTCTCAGGTTCGTGTGCTTATGGTGAAAGTTGTCGCCATGGATCCGATTAAAGTTTTCTTGTCTCCCTCGGGAATAATCCCAAGTCAGTTATGCATGTGTGGACTATTCTTGAGATGGTTGGTTGTTACCTCCGTCTACTGGAAGAAGTGCATCCACACCAAGCCACTGACTGACCATTTGTGAAAGAGAAGAGGTTTAAGAACTTCGTTATCTTTGTTAGCATCTTCCCAACCAGGACTCCGATGTGTTCTTTTGCAAGTAGTTCATGTAGGTGCAACTGTCTTTCTCAAGTTGCTAATACATGAGTTTTGCAATCTCGCTCATCTTCTCGAGATTGACATCGTAGTCCATATCTTGAGAATCTTGTAGATGCGTCCAGTTGGTAACCGTTGCAAGCTTTTCAATCAAACACGTTGAGTCTCAGTTATTCAATCCACTAACCAGAGCTGAATCTCAAGCATCAATGATGGTTGGTGTTTCCTCAAGAGTATTGAATCAGGTCTTTTCAAAAACCGGCATGGTTGATGTTGTGGTTGACACAATTAGCCGGAAGGCCTAATGTCATATCCCCTTGAATCCGTAAGAACAACCACTCCTCGTGAGAATTCTTGTGCGGCTCGTTCCTAACAAGTTTCCCTCTCCGTTTTTACAAACCGGAGTTCTACTTCCACTTGAAGATCTACTCACGGCTTACCGTAAGCCTGATCTTGGTATCTAAAACACCAAGGGTAACTTGGAAGTTGATATTTTCAATATCTCTCCGCTGAACCTCCAAAACCTTTGTTTTAGTGGAAACAAGTATATCATGAGACCATCTCTTGGTGTTTTGCAACCGCCAATGATCAGTTCCCTTTTTCAAGTTAGTTGTACCTGAAGTTCTGTTCATCTCACACATTGTGTGAATTTGTCAGTTACTTCAGCCTTGGGATCTCAACCAGGTGGTGGATGTATGGTTACGTCCAAACCACGATAGGAAAGAGATTCCTTGTTACTTCTGGTGTTTCAACCCTTGTTGGTTATTCATCCTTATGGTGTGATCAAGGATTCTTTCTTTATTACGGTGCTCCAACTTCTTTTGGTTACTCATACTTTGCCATGAAGTAACATCCCGATCCTTGACAAAGATTCCAAGAAAGCTGTTATGGAATGATTGAAAGTTCCTTCACCTTCCGTGTCCACTCCGAAGAGTGAACATGATCATGTATCAAGTTCTCTCTGACGCACGATTGCAGTGTTTTTTCATGTTTTCCCTCATCTGTGGATATTATGTCGTGGTATCCAAGACCATTCTTTTCATCTTGGTTATCTGTTTGAAGAATCCCCGATATCATAAGTTGTCCAACCTTTCTTTTTCAAAAGGATTTAAAGTCTGGTGCAAAGCTCATGTTCTAAATCCTTTCAAGACCAATCGTCCACAAACTTGAAACCTTCTCTTATTCCGTCCGTTACCTTGATGTGTTTCATGCACGTTAACTCAAAAAGTTCTTTGTGAAAATTCTGTCATGAGTTACCCATGAGATACTCGATCTTCGTGAAGATCAGTTCCTAAGAGTTTCCCCTCTTACCTAAGGTGTATCCGTTCAATACTTCACGATGCTACGAATCAACCTCTTCGAGAAGAGAACCGTAAGGTTCGAGAAGATCGTACAAAACCGGTGTTCCTCCTTTCTTCTCCTTCGGGAATCTCGGGACGAGATTCTTGTAAGGGGGGTAGATTTGTAACATCCCTGTTTTGCTAACAAGAGTTGTGGTGTCGTGTTCATGGCATAGCATGCATGAAAAATTTGAACTAAGTTTTACATTGAATTTAAATTAAAACTTGCTCAAAAACCACTTAAAGTGGTCACCCAAAATTTGTTATAAAAACATTTTTAAATTTAGAAAGCAAAAACATGGTGGGTTTGGAAATTTGATAAGGTTTTCAAAAGTTATTTTTGCCAAATTTTGTGTTTGCAAAAAGGCCCCCAAAACCTCTGTTTTCTGTTCCGTTTTAAAGGGAAAAGGACCTTGTTGTAATTCCCAAAAACTTTAGGGGGTTATTGTATTTCTGTTTTTTTTCTTTCTGTTTCTTCTAGCTCTGGCCAGAAGGCAGAGCAGCTGCGTGGCAGCTCGTCCACGTCGGAGCCACCTCCTGCTTCCAACCATCGAGGGGATGAGGCCCCGGGAGACGTCCAGATCGAGCGCTCACCCCGCAGAACCCCCCCTCCTCGCTGCCTCTCCCTCTCGTTCTCGGTATGGTCCTGGAGACGAACAGAACCTAACGGAAACTTACTGTCGCCGACCGCCGCCGACTGCGAGCAACTCCGGCCGCCTCCGAGGATTCTAAGACCACCAATAGGACCACCCAGACCTCCTCTCCCACCTCGTGCAAGGGATTGAACAGGGAGGATCGGAAATCGCCGCCCCGACCCCGTCTTCTCCAAGTCCGGCGCCGGTCTCCGCCGCCGATTCGCTGCCCTCCGGCCGCCCCGGCCTTCCCCGACCATCCTGCGAGCTCCACCTCGACGTGGTGAGCTCCCTGATGCCCTATGTTAGCCCACTCCCTCTCCGTTTTGTTCCCGCGCCATGCACCACCGTCCGCCGCCGTCGGACCTCGTCGCCGACGAGTATTCCGGTGACCTTTCGGTCAGCCGCGCGCACCCCCAGCTGCCCCTCGCTCTGCTATAGCCTGTGGTACACATTGATTTGAGAATCGCGGGCTAGATCGATCAATTGCATCGGAGCAGAGAGATTTTGGCCCGGGATGATGTCATCACGACATCATGCCTGCGTCACGGGCTGTTTTCTGTTTAATTTCTTTTAAACGGAAATGCACTGACACGTGGACCCCACCTCTGTTTAACATTTCCAAAAAATGGTCTATTTTAGAAAATCAATAACTACTGTTTTATTAATCAGAAAAATGAAATAAAAATATGGAAATGTTTAGAAAAATAAACTCTATCAAAATATGTAATTTTCATACATGTTTGACAAAGTTGAATTTTGGACATTATTTGAATTTGTTTAATTCATTTAAAAATAGAAAAATAAGTTTTTATTCAATAAAATTAGAAAATTAAAAGTTATATATCAAATTGCTCAAAATGACAAATGCAACATGTTTATGATGTTTTCAAATTCATTTGAGAAATTAAAATGGCACACCCTCTCAATATCGCCCGAAACCCCCTCCGGGGTCTATTTCGGGTTAATTTCAGTAAAATTGCATAATTGTCATACGAACCCTAGCAACCCTATCTTCATGTCTAGGGCTTTATTTCAGTGCATTAACTTGCTCATGCATACATATTGCGCATTGCATCGATGCCATGTTTGATTGTTGTTCTTCTTTGTTTCGGTGTTATTTCCCCCTCGATAGAATCCGACTCCGAAGAGAAGGTCAACAACTCCATGGCGAATACTTGATCCTAACCGACAAGTCAAGCACTTATTCCCGAAGACTTTCTCTGGTTTTCCTGAAGCAAGGCAAGCATAACCTCTTATCTGCCCATATATGATTTCGAAAGACTTTTCATTCTCGTACAAATGCATTCGATTACAATGTATCTTGAGTCAATAGATAGAGTTATCCCATTTATTTGCATAACCCAGATATCATGATTCAATGCTCCTAGCAGACATAGGATTTGTTTGTGTGTATCGCCAGAGCCTCAAATATGCCGTGCTTAGTCATACATGTGTGTTGATCTCTGCTCCATCCGGTTGATGAATCAGAGCCGTGAATGAATCTAGTATGATAGTGTGTTGTGGAAAGTTAAGAGATCTTGGTTAACATGACTTAAAGGTGTGGATGACGAGATCACAGAGGGGCTGTGGTGGTTGTCTCGTTCATGCCCCTAGGAGCGAGTTCTCGTCTTCGAGCCAAGACTGAGCGTGCATCCACACGGGGATTGGATTCCCCTCGGTCTCAACTTGCCTAGTTTGTTCCATGAGTTGCCTAGTTCGGGCTTTCCATTTGGATTTGCGGGGATATTAAAACCTTTTCAAAACTAGGACGTGGCGATGTATCGGCGCTCTGCGGGTAGGTAACCGTCGAGCATTGCGCACAACGATAGAGACCCGGCAGGAGATGGCCACTCCCTATTGGCGGACCATCTCTACTCGGAGCGACTCATGGAATAGGCGAAGTAAGGGAAAGGTCGTGGTAAACCTCCCTCTGCCGGCACTTCCCGAACTAGTGCTACCACCGGTGGCATTAAGAGTTGGTTGGTACGTGTGGTTAAAGTTGTACACCCCTGCAGGGTTAAATCTTTTCGAAAAGCCGTGTCCGCGGTTAAGGACGACTTGGTGACGGATTCTGTGATCATAGACAACTTAAACGGAATGACTAAAACTTGCTGATAACGAATGAAGGATGCCTCCTCGGAGATGCCGAGAGGGGTTACCTTGTAGCATGAGGTACCGGAACAACTGGAGGAGGTGATCTTTGAAGCACGAGGTGCTGATATGATATTGGTGGATTAAAAAGATAATGATTTCAGTAGTTGAGTAGCTTTTCTCACCTGTTTTCAAAACACTCCAGGAGATGTGCTATTCCTTCCTCAACTTGGAAAACAAAGATGGCTTTACGCAAAACAACCTTCATAACTCTTTCTAAAAGAAGCAGATATATAATAGGTTAACTAAGTCTTGTTGAGTACCTCCCGTACTCATGTTTGCTTCAACTTGGTTCAGGTGGAGTTCCTCAGTTCGGTGGTGTTTCGACGTGGACATCGACGAGTAGTTCGGGGTTCCCAGGTAGCAGCCTGAAATCTATGGGCTGGGACGTCGCCTTATGTTGCGGCCTCTTAGGCCTTTTTGGTTCTTGTTGATTAGCAACATAATTTTCCTTCCGTTGTCTGATGTAATGTTGTGTCGTGTGACCTCTGTTTGTAAGCTATACTCTAGTAACATCTTGTTTAATAAAGCTTCATGTTTAGAGTACTGCTTTGATCGGTTGTTGGTTTCGAGCTCATTGTTATACAGTTTTGGCTATGCCTGCATAGTTGTCGCAGTCGAGGGGTTGTGGAGCCGATGATCCATGTCCGAGCCCGCCTGTCGATGTGATCGGCCTGGGGCGAGGTAACCCCAGTAACCCTCGATTGTTGTTGCACTTTCTGGACACATAGCAGCTCTGTATAACTTTGGTCCCGTTCCTTCAGTTTCATCCGACTGGTGGACGCTTGGGTATGCATAGTTGGTTATGACTAGCATGGATACCAGGAGTAGTAGACCGGGGATCCGGACTACGTGCCGATGAATCCGGTCTGCCTGCCGTTGTTTGTTGCGGCTGGGGCTGGTAATCCTGAAGCCCTTGTGAGTCCATGGCTAGGAGCACATAACAGTATGTATACATCTGGGTCCGGGGTCTGACAGTATAGTAGTCTGAGAGCCAGGCATTCGGGTTCGTTCTACCGGTATATTTTTTGGTACGTTGGACCAACTTTGGCGAAGCCAGAATGCAGGGTTATCCTTCGGATCCTATCTATGAAGCACTTAGATCCAAATTATAGATCATCTCTTTCCGCTCTATCCATGTGTGCGGAGTATCTGCCGGCTGAATGGACAGAAGGGGATCTACTCCTTTCTTTTCCATTGTTGCGCGGACGCGCTTTTCCGGGATCGTCTCTATTTCTTCCGAGATCACGCCCCTTTGGATGAGGTGGAGTTCTACTCCTGTGTCTTTCCTTATCCCTGGGGGGTGTCCGAGATCTCTCACGCCTGTGAGGTATATCCTGTCTTCCAGCTTTTTTAGCTAGGCGTCTCGGAGGCAGCATTGCTTTGCCGTCATTCCGGTGTTTTTCTTCCCGATCGTGAGGATTAAGTCCACCTTTCGGGAGATGGGATCCGGTTCTAGACGCTTCATCCTTGTTATCGGGATTTTTCTTGTCTTTTCTCGGATCCGTTTTCTTCTCTTTTGAGTTGTTTGAATCTCCAGGTTCTTCCGGTCTAGCTGCTCCAGCGGCGCATGTAGCTGTTTTGCATAGGGCGGAGTCGTCATGCAACTTCCCTGATCGCTCTTGCCCCCGCTGTTGTTGTTGCAATGCTTTTCCTAGGAAAGCATACACCCCTTGAAGTTTTTCACCGTTGGAGTACATATCATTGTTGAGGATGGCGAACGCTGCTTCCGTGTTTTCTGCTGCGGTTTTGTATATTGGTTCGCCTCTGGCATCTTTGTCGTTTACCTACTTTTGCCAAGATGGGTTGTGAAACCTTTATTTTTGCGGCAATACTTCCGGTCTGACGATTCCGGGTAACCTTGTAGGTTTAATGGCAGATCTATTCTTTTTCTCGTATTCCTCAATTTCTTCCTTCATGAGCTTGATGTCATCCTGGGTTTTTTGGAGGTGTTCACGAGTTCTGAATAGATGTTGCTGTTGCCTTTGGAGAGCTCGTCTCCTGGCTTCTAGCACTTCAGGGGGTTCATGTGATCCCACTGGTGTTTGCAACAACTCCTGTTCTTCTTGCTCTGTCATTGGCAGAACAAGGATTTCTTTAGTTTTCTTCTCCGCGGGCTTTATTCCGCTTGCATCTCCTACTTCCGGGCTTTCATCGGCTGGATCAGCCGATTTCTTCTTCCGGAGTTTGTACTAGAGCTTTTTAGCGGCCTTATGCTTTTTCTTGGAAGAGGGAGGTTTTTTGATAGGTTCATCCTCTGTCAATTCTTTGACATTGGGGAATATTGGAGAAGTTTCTCCGTCTTCTCTCTCTTCCTCTGGCGGAGGAGTTCTAGGGCTTCCCTGACTGCCGGCATCCGTGTTTTCAGCCGGTTTTGCCATCAGTACTTCATGGAATCCCTCCTGAAGAGATTTAACCTTTCTTTCGAAGGCGTCCTCGTCTTCGTCTTCAGAATCAAAGTCATCCGATCCGGTTTCTGATTCTAATCTCGCCTCAATGGCGGCTAGCACAGAGTTAGCTTCCGAGTTCGTCTCTATGTTGACGGATGTCGGATCTTCCACCTCTGTAGTGGGTTTGCTGTTTTCTACCTCTTGCACGGGATTGCCTTCATCCGTGTTTTCAGCGACCTCGGATTGCACCATACCGATAAAGTGTGAATCACTTTTATGTCGGCGATCTGAGCAAAACCCGGTATCGTAATCATCTTCGACTGGGTATAGGGCGGGTGGGAAAAATTTGCTTCCACCGCAAAACCCCATGGCCTTTGCAGTTAGTTCGATAAAGATATTTGCAGATCCAATCGGTAACACGCAGGCACTTACCAGATGATTTTGCGCCGGTATGTAAGATCCATTTTCGAGGAAGCGTCCAACATCGTCGTCAAACTCCAGGCTTCCGACAGTTATAGAACTGCCGATTCCGCCGAGTATCCTAGATCGAAACTTAACGCCTGACGTCGCTAGCCCCACGGTGGGCGCCAACTGTCGAGGCATCGTAGTAGAATTCATAGACGGGGTTGCCATGAGACTACGGGTAGAGACGTGGGGGGACGTGATTGTGCTAAGGACAAAGACACATGGTTTACCCAGGTTCGGTACGTCGCAGTAATGCGGCGTTCCTACTCCTGCAATCTCACTATTCAGGACTAAAGCCTGTGTATACAAAGTACAATGTGAGGTTCTGTTAGCTATTCGTCGAGGATCAACCTCTCGGCGAGTTAGCCAGTAGCTTCTTGTCTATCTATCATATCTCCCGTCCGGCTTTATATAATAGCCGGGTTAGGGCATACAGAGTAGGAAACCTAGAAGACTACGGTAACTATTAACTTGGAAAGTAAGGAATCCGCCTTCTACTCCAAGCCAGATCACGTGGGCCGTGATCCGGGTTCTTCTAGAATCCGGCTTCTGTGCGTCAGCTTACTGGGCCGCTTAATGGACCGTAGCCCACTACCATTTGGGCCACCCGGGTAATCCGGCACTTTAGACTACCATCTGATATACCCCTATTCAGTATATATCCGACACGTATGGTCTGCCCTAACAGTTTTGTTCTGGTTTTTCATAGTCTCGAATGCACTTGTTCTTGATACTCTCTCATATCTTGCAACTTCTTTTTCCTGGTTTAGGTTTTGAATAGTGAGTTTTGTTCTGGTTTAGATTTGGAACAGTGAGTTCTTCATGCTCTCTCAAAACTTGCTAGTACATTGTTGTGGTTTTGTTTTGGAGCAATGAATGTTGATTGGTACCTCTCAAATCTTCGCTTATTCTTCATGCTTTCTCAAATCTTTGTCCCTACTTTGATAGGGTTTTCTCTTGCTACTACTATTTTGGAGAAGTGAGTGTTGACATAGGTTTTTTCAATCTCTTTCACCTTCTACATCAAACATATCAATCTTTTTTTTTTGGTTGTATTTCCTTTAGGTTCATATTCAATTGGTACTGCGTTTTTTGTACCTTTTTTCTGCTTACTGTTTGTTTTTATCTATTTCGTCACTTTGTAGGGTTTCAGAGTAGAAAGAACGGTTCTCGGTACGGTTTTCCTTTTGAATAAACGAATCCTACGTCGAGGTATAATATAGTGTTGTCTCTTCTGCAGGTATGGACAACCCTGTCCACTTGAACAACCGATGCCCCATATGTTCCCATCCAGAATGGAACTGTGGAAGGAGTGACAGACGTGCAGTCTGTTTTGAGTCTGTCATGATGCCAGGATACACTGATGGAGAGGTGGCTTCCTCTTGCAATTCCTTTAACAACTTCAATTTCTATGTTCGAAACAACAACATTTTTTCTAATGGAAATTCTTTACTATACAATGTAGAGTGTGTCCTGCAAGGGAAAGATCAAACTTGATAAGTTGACTCCAAAGAATTGGATGCTGGCAGCTTACCAAGGCCGCACCTTTGACATGTATGTCAACAAGACAAAGGAGAAGACAGTCATTTGTGGACCATTCTAGAGGTCATTGATAAGAATGTTTGAGATTGAAGAAGGAGATATTGTAAGCTTCAAACTTGAAGAAGAGAATGGGGAAGAAGAGATGGATGAAGATGAAAAGGAAGATTGGCAGAATATGTAGTTGTTCAATGTTTCCGTCTACACAATGGTGAACAATGTCAGACAACAGAAGCAAGTTTATGCAGATCTTAGTAAGTACTTGCTGGCATTACTTGGTTAACAATTACTTCCTTAGTTCAGTTGTACATAGTAGCATTGGTAACTTCAGTTGGTATACTAGATTTAGTGTTAATAAGTTTCTGAACTATAATTTTTTTTGAAACATTTTCTACTGCAGGGGAGTCCCCCACAGCCCTTTATTACCAACCAAAGAGTTACAATTACAGATATGTACAAATAAACATGGAAATAGACTAAGACAGTCTATCCCAGGCTAATGTAAGGAGTTAATCCATGAAGCTAAATCAGCAGCCACAGAAGCACTCAACCTATGCTTAAGCATAAGGAGATCTAACATGAAGCCCACTTTCCATCCCATAAAGGAATGTCTTTTTGATTTAAAAATGACTCCATTCCTCTGCTTCCAAATATTCCAGCAAGCAAGAATCACTATCTCAGTGAAACAGGGCCCTTTGAAAGACTTTTTGGCAATAGTAAGATTTTGCACAAGTGTGTTATCACTCCAGCTGATTTGCAAATAATTCCAAATCCGGGAGCTAAAAACACATTGAAAGAACATATGTATCCAGTCCTCATTGCAATGAGTGCAACAAAGAACACAATAATCAGTACCTTCAATCTTCCAGTTTCTTCGTTTGATCATATCCTTTGTATTAATCCTATCCTTGAGGATCAGCCAAGCAAAGAATTTATGTTTTGACATGCATTTGGATTTCCATATCCACTTTGCAGGCCCATCTGGAGGTAAATGAGCAAATTGTAGCTGATAGAATTTACTGGAGGTATAACCGCCTTTATTGAAATTGCATCTCCAACTGTCCTCACTGTCAGACAACTGAACATTATTTACAATGACACTCAGATCATTATACTCCTGGAAAGCTTCAATTGAAAACGGCAAGTGGAAAGCATCTGATAGGTCTGTCATCAGTATTAAATCTCTTACTGAGGACAAAGGATCCTTGGCAAAAGAAAATAATCTCGGGAATTTTAGAGCCAAAGGTTGTCCAATCCACGAATCCTTCTAGAAAAGCCCCGAAAAACCATTTCCCAAAATGCAAGAGGATAAGGAACACCAGGTATCTGCTAATTGCATAACACCTCTCCACCAGAAAGAACCAGAGGATGTGACAGCATGTGGTACTGTTTGAAAATAATTAGCATTCTTGACTAAATGGACCCAAGGGATATCCAAAGAGTTATAGAATTTTGCCAAGAACTTCAGTAACAGAGCTCTATTTTGAATCTGGATATTGATGATCCCTAATCCTCCTTTGGTTTTGGGTCTGCATACCATATCCCAGGCAACTAAAGAATTCACTCTTTGCTTATTCTTGTCCTTTCTCCATAAGAATCTCCTCCTTGCTTTATCTATTATATCAATGACACCTTTAGGAATTACAAGAGTGCACATTTAATATGAAGGCAAGGAGGAAAGAACCGAATTCACAAGAACCAAACTATCCCCATAAGAAAGAAATGAGATTGTGGCCGAAAGTCTCCTCTCAATGCTGTCAATTAATGGTGCAAAATCCTTGATAGTTGGCTTTGTGGTTCCCATAGGCAAGCCTAAATATGTAAAGGGCATAGAAGCCACGGTGCAATCTAGGACAGAAGCCAAATCAACACTTTCCTGCTGTGATAAATTAATCGGTATCAACGAAGATTTATTATAATTCACCTTTAGCCCAGTGAGACGAGCATAAAGGTTAAGCAGGTCCTTAAAAACCAAAATCTGTGCCAGTTCAGCAGGAAGGATGACTAAGGTGTCATCCGCATATTGCACAATAGGAAAGTCTCCACCAATTGGAATTGGCAACCTGAGTCTTCCTTCTCTTAGTGCCAGGTTAACAATACTTTGCAGCAAATCCCCACCCAACACATAGAGAATTGGGGACAAAGGATCCCCCTGCCTGACACCTCTTTTGCAAACAAAAGTTTTGCCAGGAACTCCATTCAAGAGAACTGATGAAGATCCAGAGGCTAGAATTTCCTTGACCCATTTGATTACTAAAGGAGGGAATCCCTTAAATTTCAAAATCTGCAGAATAACAAAATGCTCAATGGTATCAAAAGCTTTATCAAAATCAATCTTGAAGATCACCACTTTCTGCTTAGATTGTTTACATTGGTGAATGTATTCAAAACACCATGCCAGACAATCTTGAATAGTTCTGGATTTGATGAAACCATATTGATTAGCATGGATGCAACCAAAGATTTTGTCTTGGAAACGATTAGCCAGAATTTTGGTGATAAATTTCAAACAAGTATTGGTCAGAGAAATAGGTCTGAAATCATTTACTGTCTCAGGAGAATTAATCTTTGGAATCAGAGTAATGAAAGATCCATTAATGCTCTCCAAAGAGATCTTGGCACCGTGAAAATCATTGCATAGCTTGACAAAATCCTCTTTAATTATACTCCAGCAGTGTTTAATAAAAAGTCCTGTAAAACCATCTGGTCCAGGCGCACGATCAGATTTTAGGTGTTTTACAACACCCTCAATCTCCTCAACAGTGAACGGATTAGCCAAGATCTCCAAACCATCAACCACAGGCAACAAAACAGACAGATCAAAATCAGTCATGGGTGGGCAGGAAACACCCATTCTGTTCTTAAAGCAGGACCAGAAAGCAGCAGCTTTATCCATATGATCCACCAACAAATTCCCAGAAGCATCAGAGATGGCTGGAATAGAATTTCTCCTAAATCTCTCAGTGGCTCTAGCATGAAAATATTTAGTATTCTCACCAGAAAGCTTAGCCCAACGAATAGTTCATCTTTGCTTCCAGTAATCAGATTGTAAAGCAAGCAAATTCTTGATATGCTTCTTAACAATAAGTCTGAAATTAAATTTAGGAACACTCAACTGCCGCACATCTTCCAATTGATCCAAAAACAAAATCACTTTACTACTCATATCAATAAGAATCTTCAACTGTGATAAATTCCTTCCCCAATCCTTCAAAGCATATCTGAGATTCTTTAATTTAGAAGTGATTTTGGAAGTAATTTATTTGGCCATAACAGGGGTATTCCAAACCTTTGTCACAAGGTCCATGAAACCAGGTTGCTTAACCCAATGATTTTCAAACCAAAAAATCTTTGCCTTTTGGATGTTAATTCCAATTTTAACCATACAAGGCAAGTGATCAGAAGCGATTTTAGACATGGGTAACACCATGGTATTAGGGAAGTCCAATGTCCACTGACATGAAGTAAAGAACCAATCTAATTGAACCAAAAGCGGATCACTTTGCATATTGGACCAAGTGAAATTTCTACCTTTAACTGGCAGCTCCAATAAACCCAGATGGCTGATGACATCATTAAATATAAACATATCATTTAGATCAGCCCCCGGTTTATTTCTATTATCCAGTGATCTAATGAAATTAAAATCACCAAGAATCATCCAGTTCTGATGAATCGGAATGGAAAGATTATATAACCAATTAACAAATTCCTCTCTTTCTACCCCCTTGCAAGGACCATAAACATTCACCAAATTCCAAGAAATAGAATTGTGAATGGATGTGAATTTAATGTGAATGGCAGAACGATGAACTTCTAACAATTCTCCACTGAATATGGAACTGTTCCAAAGCACAATTAAACCTCCAGATGCTCCAACAGAGGGAGAGAAGACAAATTGATCAAACCTTTTAGGGCAGAACGACCTAATAAAGGAATGATCAAAATCCTGGCATTTAGTCTCCTGTAAGCAAATGATAGAAGCCCGACTTTCCTCAATTTTATTATAAACTGCGTCTCTTTTAGATTTATCATTGAGTCCTCTCACATTCCAGTCAAAGACAATCCAATCCAAATTCAGATAGGCCGTATTATCCATGGAAAAAACAGATAGTAAAGAAAGTTGCTGATAATCATAAAAGACCAGCACAGTAGATAACCAAAAGATAATACCCATAGTGTAGTACATATGTCATGCAACATAACAAAATGTAACAGGAAAACCCAGCAACAACTCCAGGGACCAAACAGGCCCATAAGATAGAAAAAAGGCCCACTAATCATCAGAACTTGAGGTAGTGGTGGGCTTCTTTGGAGCAGCTTCAAGCTTCTCCACCGTTAATTCTGAATCCTCTATCTGGAGCATGGTTCCCGCCCTCCGCAAAACAGCAACAGGAGTGAAGGGGGGCACTCCCCCTGGAGAGCCTTGAGGACGAGAAGACTTGGCCTTTTTCCTAGGTTCTGGCTTGTCGGAAGCAGGCAGAACCCTGAACCCAGCGTTCTTGGCAAGACTGCGCGTCACTCTACGCTCCTCAAGGACAAGGGGAGTAGACACCTTCCCGGTCCTCTTCTTGGTAGAAGGCATAGGAGTCACTGGTTCAGGATCAGGACATGAATCCATCAGCAGAGGAACAGGAGCAGCAGAGGAGACTGGCAACTCAAAAGGCAGCAAAGACGACAGAAATTCAAATCTTCTGTCGAAAGTAACCCGAGCTTTGTGTTCCAAAAAATATCTGGACCACTCTACCATAGGGTCAGGCAGTAAGACTCGAAGAATCTGCACGTCATTGTTCAGGTCTGCATCATTTGCTGGGGGTGGTGGAACAAAAGGAACAATAGCCAGCTGATTTTGTTCCACCTGATGCTGCAGCTCCACAAATTGTTCCGGGCCTTCAGCTCTTACAACATTCATGGAGTCAATGGAAGCGCCAGAGAATTGAACAGATACAGAAGACTGCACCTGCTCAGGTTCCGGTGCCTGATCAACAGGCTCCTCCGGCTCAGCATTCTCCCCCTGCTCCTCATTGTTCCAGTCTCCCCAACCACCTTGTACAGGCTGAACCGGTGGCACCCATTCCTCAGGGATTGGGACCTCTGGTGCACCAAAAGCTGGGTGTGGATTGCCTCCAGGAGGGAGAAGATCTTCATCCCCCGGCAAAGCGTCGGCAACATCATTGTTCAGAATAAAAACAAGGCAGGTCCAGGAAACAACGTGACCACCGTAACGCTGGACCTCCCTAATCACAAGCAAACGGGGAACATCAGCGCCACCACCATAAGTAACCTTGAGCATGGTACGAACAGGCGAAGCATCCTCCCTCCACCAGGTCCGGAGCTTGCCAAACTTGGACACAAACTCACGAAGGAACTCATCAGTGCGATAGTCCATGTGCAGATTCAGAATCATAATCCATCCAGTCCTGGTATAGGTTGTTGCTCTAACATTGTCTCCTTCGTCATGTCGAACGAAGGACAACAACCTACCATCCGGAAACATAAAAGGAGGAGAGTGTGCCAAAATATCTCTGGCAACTTGGTCCGCCATGCGGAACATGCCAACTCCCACAGTGCTCTCCGAGAAGGAGACAACTTGCAGATGCAGTTCTTGAAGGATGTAATCGACGATTTGCTGCAGAATATCGTCGAGTTCTTCCACCGGGGGCCGCGGAACCAACTGAGCAATGGCCCAAGATTCATGGCGTCGAGGAGGAGCCGCAGAGGAGGTGATGTAGAGCCGAGCAGGTCGCTCCTCGGCCGCCCATGGCTCCTCAACATGCATCCCCGCCGGGACGAACCTGGTCGGATCACAGGGGAAGTTCGCCATTGCTGGAGGAGGTTGCGATTCGAGCGGCGATTCCGACGAGGGTTTTCCAGGAACAGTGGCAGGGGCAGGGGATAGAACTGTGGCAGGGGACTCCTCGGTTCCAATAGTCGACGATTTAACTACCTAGCGCAGAGTTCCATTAATTCCCGGGCAGTTTTTGCGGATATGGCCCGAATGTGAACAAGACCAGCACCGAATCCGGCCCGTACACTCTTCCGTTGCATGTTTAGCTGAGAGGCAGTTAGAGCAAGGCCAAACCTGGGCCGCCAATTTATCAATTAATTTTGCAAAGCCAGCATCCACAGGCACAGAGGCCACGGTAGGGGGTATAGGGATAGGATCCGTAACAGACTCAGTAACAAGAGAATCAGGATCAAAAGATCCGAACTTAATAGCAGGCAACTCACGATCAATAACAGAACCCTTTTTTATAGGAATCGTGGGAGGAACAGTTGGTGCACGAGTAGCAGAGGGTTTTATTAAAGGCTTGTATCGTTTAGTTTTTACCTTTTTTTCCTCGTGACAAAAGTCCACTCATTTTCCTGATCGTGATTCCACTTTCTCCATTCACACATCCAATTTGGACCACCGAAACTCCAAAGATGAAAAAAGCACTTGAAGTGAAAGCAAGAAAACCATTTAATCTTCATAATATGAAATCCAACCTCCTTAGAAGAGACCTCAAAAGAGAAAACCCGATCATGGAGACATGTAACATTCAAGGATCCACAATAACCTCCAATCGCCGCTTCAAGAGCCAAAGCAACAGTATTTTCATCAATTTTGAAAGCAGCACGACCAAAAGATACCACCATTTTGAAAGCGCCGTAATTCTTAGTAGCATGAACGTCCGATCCGAAGAGAATTCGGACTTCCTTAGCAAGAGCTAGACCTCTAGAGAAATCCAGGTCTAAAACCTTAGCTGCATGAACTAAACCCACCGAAGGATCAATGGGATTCCGATCCAATAGAGGCACCAAAGAATCCACGTCCAGAATAGGAACGATGGCATTTGCATGATCCAGAAGAGACCCATTACGTGGAACCAGATGATCCTGAACCCTGGCACGATGACAAGCAAATTGGATCTCAGATCCAGGATGAATGCTCTCACGTACCTTGACAAAACGTTGATCAAGCACAAAACCCGCTTGATCTACAAGTTGGATCCGCTTGTCCTTCGGATCTAGCAGAACAAAACCCACGTAAATGGGATTGAACTTGAGATCCACCTCGGTGGAGAAGATCGCCCTCCAACGCCAACAAGAGCGGTCAAAAAGAGACTTTCCCTTGATCATTGTAGAGAAAGGGGTGGACGACAATGCCGGAGTGACAGATGCCGTAGGGGAGGAGGCCGACAACGCCGGAGTGACGAATGTCGGAGAGAGATGGCTAACACCCTATATCTCTTCGGAGTCGCCATGAGCGCTGCCTAGAGGGGGAGTCGCCATGAAAAATGATATTTGATTTTTAAACGAAATCTTCTCCCGAACTAGGGTTGACGATGACGACGGCTACAGAACTTTTCGTGGATGGAGGCTCTCATCTTCTGAACTATAATTAGGGTGAAAACATGGACATTGCAAACTATAACTGATGCGAACTATATTGATGTGCCGTTGTCCTGATGTAATGATGTGTCCTGTCCTAATATTATTAACCTGGTATACCTATTTGACTATCCTTGACATTACCTGACAAAAATGATGTGTCCTACTCTGATTTCTTTAATGTCTTTAATATATTTGTGTGGTATATTTACAGGGCTACGTGACGTTGCACCGTGCATCAGGTTAGCTTTACAGAATGTGGTTTTCACTGACATCGTTCGTGTCAGTGAAGACCACATGAATTCTGTACTGTTTCAACTGTACAGGATTAAATGCTCTGCACCTGCTGCTGAACTTGAAGAGGATGAGTTTTATGTCAAGACTTCTGACAGTAAGTATCTGGTGCATAAAATCGATGCACAGAATGAGGAGGCAGTAGGCCTGGTGAGTATTGCAGTTGAGTATGCATTGCTTGCATGACAGGTTGTACAGTTGAATTGATGCTGACTTGTATGTATATTTTATGTCAGTTTGTTCCTCGTGAACTGCTAGATGAGTACGAGTACGACCCGAGTTTTGGGACGTCTCTACTTTGGAAAAGAGGTCTCGAGCTGTCGATTGAAGGTATGTACCACAACTGGGATGGACGCCTTCACTTTGGATCTGGCATGGAAGATTTGGTCGCAGATGAGGAGATGGTAGTAGACCAAACTACAGTCATGGTGAGGGTCTATCCAAGCGGCGATTCGCTTCGTCTTGACCTTCTGGACGTGATAAACTGATAGAATGCAGTTGGTTCCTTTTGGTTGTGATGAACTGTTTACTATGTGTGATGCACTGTCCTTTGGATGTGATGAACTAGATTGTTGACCAAACTGAATCACTATCAACAATCTGGCTGTTAGTATGTTGACCAAACTGTTTAGTATGTTGAATCACTGTCCTTTTGACCAGTCTGTGTAGTATGTTGACAAATCTGTTTAGTATGTTTAGTATGTTGAACAATCTGGTTGTTACTATATTTGCTGTCGAGGATTTGGTTGTTCATAAGTTTGAATTCTCTCTGATTTGGATATTCCGTTTCTATAATGAATTTGGAGGCATTTTTAAAACTGCCTACAAAAGTGCCTCTAATTGGAGGCAGTTCGAGGAGTGCCTCCAATTGGCCAACAGTTAGGAGGCAGTTTCCAAAGTGCCTCCAAAAGGGCAACAATTGGAGGCACTTTTGAAACTGCCTCCAAATGGGCAACAATTGGAGGCACTTTTAAAAGTGCCTCCAATTTGATCAAGTTTTCGAGGCAGTATTGGAATTAGTGCCTCCAAAAAATGGTTAAAAGGAGGCACTTATTGAAGTGCCTACAAAAAGTCGATTAGGAGGCACTCTGAGAAAGTGCCTCCACGAAAGTGCCTCCTAACTGAGAACGTGGCATAGTGAGATCGTCGGACCAGGCACCTCGCTGCCCCGCCATATCACCGGAGGAAGCGCCTCCACAACGCCTCCCCCAGGCCACCCCGCCAGATTACCGGAGCAAACGCCTCCACTGCGCCTCCCCCAGGCCGCCCCTCCACCTCGCTGGCTCCCAGCAACTGTGGGCTCCTGCAACAGCCCGTCGCCAGCTCCCTTAGCAGTGCATCTCGCTGCCCAGCCAGTTTCTTCGTCACCCGGTGTCTCGCCGCCGGCAGTAAGGCACCACACTATTTGTCTCCTCGCCCAGCGCCTTACCACACCGGAGGCAGTTCCAGCTCAGCTTAGCTTACGCCGGCGGTTCGCCTCATTTTGCAGCTCGTCTCAGCTCCTCGCCCAGCGCCGACCAGTCTCAGTTATTGTCATTCCCTATAACAAATTTCAACACAAACCTCAGTTACATTCACATTTTCTAAAGGGTGGAGCACAAACATTTTTCTTGGTAACTTCCAAGTATGCCAATGCTTCAGCAATCCTAACTAAAACGTTTATCAAGTTATACAGTGTAACTTAACCATATAGTGCAATCAACCAAGCAAAAGAACAATAGATCTACAATATGTACGAATGCAAGTGGGATGGACGTGGGCAGCCCGCATCCACCTAATTTTGCCCACCGGATTTATGTGGGCTAAATGGGAGATTACGAGGTGGGATAAATGGGCTTCATGGGACAAAAAAAAACTCATCAATGAAAGCTTTTCCTAGGGACGAGGATCTGTCCGCGTCTGGCTAGCGATATAGGCAGTAGCAGCTAGATATGTGGGCTAGGTGGGTTTGTCCCGTTTAATCCATACGGGATTAGTGGGATTGTTTAATGGGATAAGTGGGTAGATATTGGTGGGATGGGACGTGGGATTTGTGGGAAATACTATCCCACTTGAATCCATAACAATATGGCAGTCTGAGATTAAAACACGTTATCGTGTGGCTTGAAAGAGGATTCAAGCTACTCCATATTTAGCCGAACACTGGACTTTGGATACTCCTAACATTGAAATCTCAAGACAAGTTGTCGACCACCATGACTCCGGATAGGTGAAAGCAATTTAGAAGAGAGATGCTCCCTTGTCCTTCGTGTCTCCACCGAGCCCAAAATGCTTGCATCTCCGCACCAAGGAATAAGAAGGATTGAGCAAGCAAAACATAACTAAAAAACATGTTCAGTTCAAGAGAAAAGTAACAAACCTTGATGGCACACTAGGAGTAGTTGCTTGCAGCTCTGTTACTGCAGCTTCAGCACAATCTTCTTGGTCGTTTTGGCCTGAACAAAGTCACAGAATAATCATCACACAACTGCCACTATTCTTCATAACATGTTTACATTAAACAGGACAAACCTAAGTAAATGGCACTCATATGACATGTCAACCAGGCAAATCTTAAACTATATTTTCTGTTGGCAGATCACTACAGAGTGAGAAGAGCTAAGTTAAGGTACCCTTCTTGTACTGTGTGGCCTTATGAAGTGTGTGCTTCTTGCACTCCTTGTTCTCCCAGTACGCCTTCTGGATTTTTGGAACGTTCACCTATATGGAATTTGTGGATTGCAGGAAACTAGGTACCAGGTTCAGATGGCATTGCAGTAGATACAAAAACACTACAAACACATTCAGCAAATGTCACAAAACAGAGAGGCAAAATGGTGCAAACTACAATTGACTCATCAGAAACATGCTTATAGTCGGCATCATAAGATAATTAGGTCTCAAAGATACCATGCCATCATAGGAACCCATAATTGGGCAGATATATTTTGGACAGAGTAGTTTTGCTACATGAAACTTTACATGAACTTCACAAAACTAAAACTGCAGCTTCGAAAGGTTTTGTTCTATGGGGCCAAGTTCCTGGTGGTAGCGCCTGAATTCTGTAACAAGAGTAGAGGTTGGGCTCCGATGACAAGAAGACTAGAAAAATATGGCTAGAAAAGTCTTATGAAAGTGCTGCATTAGTTTGTCTTGTATAAAACTTCTAGCTGGTGTTTTGGTCACATCTATGGGCATCGTTAAGTGTCTCCTGTTTAACGCTCCCCTAGTACTTGTTGGAGGCAATAGCTGCGTTGGAGTCCTTTGATCTTTTTTCGTTTTCGTGAGACCAAAAGCTGAGATTTTGGAGATGACTTCGTTATCTGTTGTTTCATCAGCTTCTTCATTGAAGTTGTCGGCTCTGTCCCTTAAGTCGGAAAGAAAAAAAATAGGACCCCATAATTCAAATCTGAAATATCAAGCAATAAGAACTGAAATTGCAACATAAGTTACACAAAAGCGATAAACTCGGCAAGAATGAATATAAAATTACATCATCCAATGGAAAGTGAAAATTTATAAAAGAAACAAAAATGGTTATATTTAGGATTGATTTTTGCATTTTCACTTCTATTTATAGTTTTAATCCTATGGGTTTTGTTGCCAGCTTCAAATGATATTCATGCTCCTTTGCTTATATTTTATTTATATTGCCACTAAACTTACTTTGGCATATTTTCCCAATCATAAAGCATGGCACTCTAAACTCAGTGGTTTTGCATCAGATTACAGGACAACATCAAACCTTTGATTAATTTTGGATCAAGATAATTGAGACACAAGATGATTTTGGATAAGTTCGTACTACCAGGTTCTCTTTGTGCAGAATATTTGAGCTAGTTTATGAACAGTTACTAGATCAAGATGAGAAATTAAGGATCGATCCAATTAAGAAAAAAAACATGGTCAGCTCTAGCGTTTTGAAGACCTAGCTTAACTTTCCTGGCACAGAACATGAATGGGTGCTACTTTCCGATATAATTAGAGACAGCTAAAACCATTTATGAGAACCGATGTGCATCTTAATCCTGAACTATTGCTGTTATGTGCGTAAAATAGTGTAAATAAGTGGGCGTACCGAAGGATTTCTGTGGTTGATCAGTTTGCAACATTCGAGTAAATATCCTTCCAGCATCCAGCTCTCCCAAACATCAAAAGCAAGATTGGCAAAAACAAGCTCCGTATTCTTATTAACCTGAAGACAAGTTCAAAGACACTTAAAGATAGTAGATCATCAATACAGATAAAGCTTTTCACTTCAAACAATGCAGGTGTAAGTTCCGAAGTCGTTTATCTTGCTCATGTCATCTCTGCCAAGGGCATAGCCATTGATCCAGAAAAGGTTAAAGCAATTGTTGATTGGAAACCTCCAAAGACAATGAAGCAAGTAAGAAGTTTTCTTGGCTTGGCTAGCTATTGCCGTCGCTTCGTCCCAAACTTCTCCAAGATTGCCAAACCTCTCACTAGAAACCCCACTTGATTTTTTCAGGAAGGTACATGTAGGGATGCAGTACACTAGCAGTAGGCAAACACAAATTAAGCATAAT
Organism: Alopecurus myosuroides; assembly: GCA_028641055.1. Classification (NCBI taxonomy): domain Eukaryota; kingdom Viridiplantae; phylum Streptophyta; class Magnoliopsida; order Poales; family Poaceae; genus Alopecurus; species Alopecurus myosuroides. The sequence continues at coordinate 118,742,419 of CM054059.1, forward strand.
GTGTAGGCAAACACAAATTAGGCAGAACGTATATCAAGCAAAGTTGAAAGCCACTGTGAGAGTTGATGGATAGGTCTGTGAAATTTCTGAATCTTGCTAGTGATTTCAGTAATGACGTGCATTAAACACTTGGACACAACATCTTCTGTCACAAATACTCAATTCCACCACTGATATATCACTCATTTTCAAACAAACAAAAATGAATAATGTTCTCATGTTTCTTCACAAAGTTACAGGAAGAGATGCAGTAATCACACAAGCACAATGCTGAAGACTTGTTTCTGCCTAGAGAAGCGATTGCAGTACACACAAGCACAATGTATCTGAAACTACAGATTGAGAAAGGGGGAGAACACAAAGTACTCACCACCATCGTTGACGTGGGGATGCCTCCCGAGTCGCCCTAATAGGCCTATCCGGTCTAGGCTAAGCATAAAGGCCCAGCACAAGAAACCACCCTAATCTTCCAGAAGCCCCAACTACAGCCCACCCGCAAGACTTGCGGGCCAAGGATTGGAGGAGCTACCGACTAGGGTTAGGGTTTGTAATCTATCCGGGTAAGGATTCGAGACCCATCTTCCTATATAAAGGCTGGGAGAACCACCCGGAGGGGTAGATCTTATCTTTACCGCCACCATAGGTGATGCCTCTCTCGAGATCCAATCTCTCGACTAGAGCGCCCGCCATTGTAATCTCGCGTCAATACAATCCAGACAAGTAGGAGTAAGGGTTTTACCTCCGGCCCAAAACCTGGGTAAATTGTGCCCCTGTTAACTGTCGAGTCCACCAGCATCTAATCGTTTCCTACTCTCAACCCCCATCATGCCATCCGGGGGATTTGTTGATATGAGTAATCAACAATTGACGCCGTCTGTAGGAACGACAGGCGCTGGATCTACGGCTTCCCCAGTCTCTTCTGCAACGGGCTTCAACTGGAGCTCGGAATCGTCGGCTCCTATGGAGTCGGTCTCCTTCGGGTCGTTCTTCTACACGCCCCACTCGTCGGCTTCTCTCCCGGCGTTCAGCGGTCTCCAGGAGGGCGTCAAGATGACATTCGGCGACCTCCACTTCCGCGCCAAGAAAGAGGGAATACTGCGCTTCCCCGACTCCTCGGCACCCGCCAAATATGACGATGAATCTATCTCGAGCACGACGACCCCGGAATCGCCATTCGCCGACTTGGACTGCTGTTCAGAGTCGAGCTTCGACTCGGTCCGCGCCAACAAACTCGACTTCTAGTCCATAGCAGCCGAAGAACTTTCTGATCTCGCCGGCGACTACTGGTTCGCCCCGAAGACTCGCGAGCCATACATAGCCCACGTATGCATGGCCGGCTTGGAGGAAGAACCCGGCGAAATGGCGGCTAGCACGGCGGAGGGACAGACTATCAACGTCTCACGAGCGGCATGGATCAAGGCAAAAATAGCGGTGCAAGCGAACCTTACGCTGGAACCCGGCGCCACTCAAGAAGATCTGACAACCTATCACTACTTCCTGTCCAAGAAAAACCAAGAGGTGATAAGAGCAAATCGGGAACTCGACGACCGCAGACGCACGGTAGAGGCTTCAAGATCCCATAGCGCAGAGCTATCCAGAACTCACGATTCAACGGGAAACCAACCGCCGAGAAGAGGAAAGTATGTCTCAAAAACCACGTGCATGGACCAAGAGTCTATCAGCGGAACCTCCAAAACTCTCGAGTCCTTGTTCATGAACGTCGGCGAAGAAGGAAACGTGCATCCCACAACTCCCGCAGTCGTGGTCCTCACTACCACAACATACATGCGGGTAATCCAACCGCCGGAAAACGATCCCCGCGCAGAATAGCATCGTCAAGCAATCAGAGGGTTGGGTCTAGCTGGAGCAGCAATTGCCGCCAAAACTCGCAAGAAAGCGGCCGCCCCGGAAACCACGCCACCTCGAGCAGAAAGATCATCTGGTCGTCGCGAGAATACACCGCCAAGAGGAAGAAACGAGTCCCCTCCGCGACGCCGCGACGACATCCCATGACACCGCGATGACAGCCCGCCACACCACGATGACCGCACGTGACATCGCGAACAAGAACCAAGAAGGCGCAGTGAAGAGCCGCGGTGGCGTAACGAGGAACCGCACGTCAAAGCACAGAGACCCAATGCCAGAGTCGCGACACCGCAGCAGGGAGCCGCAACGCAATGATAGCCGCGACCGGACAACGCACAATGAGTGAAGCGGCATCGCTCAACATAAGGTCGACATGGACCGCGCACGTAGGAATTGCGCACGCTCATCGTCCGAGTCCGACGAAGAGGCCTGCGTCGCACTCTGCTTTAGCCACGACATCCGCGAAGCGCAGATGCCCAAGAAATTCAAGCTCATTTCGGAGGTCGCGAAGTACGATGGCTCCCAAGAACCCAGGACTTGGCTATCAGACTACCTGACCGCAGTTAAATGCCAGTGGGGAAACAAGATGACAGCCATGCAGTACTTAAACCTGCATGTCGTTGGGTCCGCCCGAAGCTGGCTCGAAAGCAGACCACGCGCGTGCTATAGATTTTGGGATGATCTCACTCGCGACTTCGAGAAGAACTTCCAGACAACATACAAAAGGCCCGCATCTATCGAGGACCTGCAAGCAAAAAAAAGAGAGACGAAACCACTCGCGAATACATCTAGAGGTGGACCACTGATGACCCACAAGTATAGGGAATAACAACAGTCTTGCCAAGAGCATGGAGAAAGGCCTATCATAGATTTTGAATGCAACAGATGGGTTACAATGAGAGTTATTGAAAGTAAAGCTCTGAACAAAAGTTTTCGTAAATAGAACATACTGAGGACTTTCATTTTTCATGTAATCAGTTAGACCAACCCTACAAACCAGATGCAAGAAATCCTCAATTATTCCTGCACCATTTAAAAAGGTATAACAAGGGAAACTAGATGGATGTGCATCTACATCGTCTCCCGCATTGTCAATACTCGGTGCAGTGAGATTTCATTGTAAGATGGTCTCAGCAGAGTAGCTGATGGTGAAGGCCTTGTCCTCCTAGGTGCATCACTCTCAAAGATTTATTCAAAGGCGTAGTTATCCATCTTTCTTTTTTGAAATTTTTAACAATCATCACAAAAATCTATTTTGAAGCAACCATATGATAGAAACTATTATAGAGATTTGTAGAAGAGATATACATGCATCAAAACTAATTTATTTGAAAATTAAACAAGCATGCAAACTCACATAACCTGTCACCTACAGTACCAAAATACTCAAGAAATACTCCACTAAACAAAATTCTACTTGGATAATCGGAGGAGTCACATACCGGAGAGCAAGTGCTCCAAATTTCAGCAACAAAGGTGGGCTGAGCAAGGAGCTCGAAAAATCACGAGGAAGAATAGCAAGAACTCGGGTTCTAGGGATGTTTTCGAGTTTGGGTGAGAGAGTGGAGTGTTTGGCAGGGAGGAGAGCAAGTATAGGGCCAAGGGGCCACACCATGTGCGGGCGCACCTAGGGGCCTACCCGTGCCACCTGATGGTGTGCAGGCATGGTGGGTCCCCTTGGGGTTCCCCAGGTGCCTCTCTGCCTCATTTTAACGTAAAAAATTAATATATTTTTTCTGGAATTTTTCAAGAAACTTTATTTTCGAGGTATTTTCAGAATATAATAATTAACTATAAACCTGGAAAACAATTATAGAATGATGCCAATTCTACAGAAGTTCTAAAACATCCTAATATGCAAATAACTAGTGGAAACAAATATGGAAGTGGTGAAAACAAAAGTATGGATGGTGAAAACATGTGTAACATGGTCAAAACAAAAGTACACATGGTGAAAACAAAAGTTGGGGAGTGAAAACATAGGTGGGCATGGTGAAAACGTAGTGAAAACATTGTTTTCTTCATTTAAAATCACTTTGTTAAAAAGGTTGATCAAGTCTTGTTACCAAAACAATTCTTACGAAGCAAAACTTTGTATATCACTACATGATTATGTTACCTTAACTTTAATAGACATAGTCCCAATCATAATAATTTCATGTAATTTTGGTGGCATTGGACTTGGACAATATAATTCTCCAATCTTAATGGCCTCAATATTTTCAATTGAATTTAAACCATATTTACTATCAATCTTCTTGGAAAAATAAACGGTGTGATCTTTATCATTAACATTAAAAGTTACTTTTCCTTGGTTGCAATCAATAACATGTCACGACCCCGGACCCAGAGATATACATACTGTTATGTGCTCCTAGACATGGACCCACAAGGGCTTCAGGGTTACCAGCCCCGGCCGCAACAAACAACGACAGGCAGACCGAATTCATCGGCACGCAGGCCAGATCACCACGGTACTACTGAAAGTACAATATGGTCAACTAGAGGGGGGGAGTGAATAGGTGACCTACAAATTTTAATTCTTTTTCACTTTTAGAGGGGGCTTTGGGAAAGTAAAAGCTTGGTTATCTAAATGTGCAACTAAGTGAACACTCTATGTGACAAGCAACAAGTAGCAACGGAAGTAAAGCAAGGCACAAGATAACCACAAGTGAAAAACACGGAGACAAGGATATGTTTCCCGTAGTTCCTTCTTGAAAGAAGTACATCTACGCTGGAGAGGTGGGGAGCCACCTAGGCGCTCCTCAATAGCACGGATGTGCACACCTTATTCTCCGTGAGCTTCTTCGGTGAGGGAGATTCTCGTTTCCACTATGAGGTCGACTTGATTGCGTTGACCAAACCTTTACAACGGGTTGAGGATACTCCACAAGTGAGATGGAGGCTCTCAACAATCGAAGCTTCTTGCTATAAGGTGGAAGCTAAAAGCACTAGGGTTTCCCTTGGATGACAAGGCAACCAAGAGATTACAAGATCTCAAGAGTTGGGGTGTGGGAACACACGTTTTGGCTTGGTGGAAAGGTAGATCTAGGCCTCCTCCATGAGATCCTTGAAGGGCATCGAGTTTGGTTGGAGGAGGAGGGAGATCGGGGCGTTTGAGCTCTACAAAAATGGAGGAGAGAGAGGAATGGACGAGCTGCCTATTTAGAGGAAGAAGACAGCTATTTATAGGCTCCTCCAATTTCTGACCGTTGCAGTCCGCCAGGGCCGGAATATTCCGGTGTTAGCACCAGAAATTTCCGGTCTGCCCTGGCCGGATTTTTGAATAGTCCGGGGGGCGGATAATTGAAATATCCGGGGGCAGAAATTTCCGCCCCAACATTCCGCCCCCATCTCTGCGCGCGGGCACCAGCCTGTTGAAGAAAAACTGCTAAGGACCAGGGGCCGGATTTTTGCACCGGAAATTTCCGGGGCAAATTTCCGCCCCAGCTTCTGTGCGCGGGCACCTGAGAAGACTCCATTTTCCTCTAAGTACCAGAGGGCCGGATATTTGCACCGGAAATTTCCGGGGCAAATTTCTGCCCTAGCTTCTGTGCGAGGGCACCTGAGAAGACTCCATTTTCTGCTAAGTACCAGAGGGCCGGATATTTGCACCGGAAATTTCCGGGGCAAATTTTCGCCCTAGCTTCTGTGCGTGGGCAGCTGGAGAATAACTTGATCGTTTTGAAGATGCCAGAGTGGCCGGAATATTCCGGTGCCAGGGCCGGATATTCCGCCCCATAAGCACCGGAATTTCCGGTGTGATTACTGAAAAATCCGGTGGCAGTATTTCAAGAGTGTAGACCTCCTCTTTGATCTTTTGACAGGAGTATAACAATAATTATCTGAGAGATTAGCTGCACAGTCTAAAACAACATTGTTAGATAGGTTATACCCGCGTTGTTATCATCACCAAAATCATTAGAGGGATCATGAGCTTTCAATCTCCCCCTTTTTGGTGAGTGATGACAACACGGGTATTTGCAAGGGAATAAACTAACAATGCATGATATGAAAAGTAAAACACCACAGATAGTATATATAGGAGACATGCCTCCTAATAATAATAGTTCACACAAGCAAACCAACGAATAATGAGTATGATAAGACGAAGTTCGAAAAAAACCGCACGAAATGATAAAAAGGGGCAACAAAGAACGAAACCCACCCAAGCAAATCCCTGCGATCATCTAGATCTTGTCCCCCTTTGGCATCAGGATACCAAAAAGAGAAAAGAGAGTACTACGTCCCATGGAACAAACTCTAGGCCTGGGTGTCTTCTTCTTCTTCTTCCTCCTCGCTAACATCCTCCATGTCCTCATCATCATCCACTCCGAGATCCCAGTCAACGTCGCGGTTGTTCCAATTCTTGTATGGAATCCTGGCAGGAGGAGGAGGAGGCACATTGGGAACCTGGAGAGCTGTCATGATGGTATTCTGGTTCTCCAGGATGGTGCGGCGCTCAACATAGGCACTGTAGTTCTCCTTGTGGATGCACACATTCATGCACATCACCTTCTCAATAGCGCGAACTAGCCATGAGCGCTTCTTGGTGCCAGGAGGAGGAGGACGCATGCGAGGATCACGGTGACCCTGAGCTGTGGCGCCAACATCATGCGCAGCCTGCTGAGTGTGGGCGGCCTTCTTGTACAGAGTGACATCCTTGTGATCTTCACAGTCTAGCTCCAGGTCCTCACGGAGTGCCTCGGGATAGCGAGCCTTGATGAGCTTCATGATGTAAGGAGCATACAGCGGCACTTTGCGGTGGAAGAGACCAAAGTGGATCTCATTGAAGATGAAATCCATCACATCAACCTTGTGGGCCTCCGTGTCAGTCATGTCGCTCTCTGTGAAGGTCAGGTAGGCGTGGTACATGAGGTTGACCAAGCCACCACGAATAGCATCATTATTGCCCGCACTCTGGGTAATAGTCTCCCTGAACATACGCCGCAGGATGTCATAGATGGGATATAGGCCTTTGGCAGAGCCAACCACACCAGTAGAACCATACAACTCAGCCAGTCTGTTCTTCTCATACTCCATCCCGTGAACATGCATGCGATGACCCTGAGGAGTGTTAAGACCAGAAAAGGGATACCCGAGCTCAGCAGCAAAGTCATGAAAGGTGGCGGTGAGCAAGTGGAGGCCAGACATCCAAGACATCCCAATATCCTCAGAATCATCAATGACAAGTGTAGCGAAGAACTGGTGGATGAATGTGACATTGTAGGAGCATTTGGTCTCCATGAGATGACGCAGATCAAGGAGTTCATCCAACTGGACGGAGTTGTTGAAGTAGGCAGGATTGGCAGCTAGATGAGTGAAGTTAATAGACTTCATGGGACACACTGGCTTGCTCATCACAGTATAAACTTGCTTGAATAGGATCTCCTGCTCAACGTGCCAGAAGCAAGAATCGATGGTGGGGTCTTGAGGTCCCTCTATGTACCATGCCTTGGCCCTCCATGCCTTTAACTCAGGGATGGTCATGGTGGCCAAGTTGAGAGCTGACTTTCCTTGCTGCCTGCCAGCTTTGCGAGCAGCCCTGGAAGCGTCACGTTTACGCTCATATTCTTTCTCAACATCCCTCGCACGCCGGTGAGTCTCATTCTCATCAACAAGAGTCCCCTCATCATCTTCCCTCAGGTTACGTTAGCGCTTGCGTGAGCTAAGCAACTTGGCGGGCCTAGAGCTTGAACCATCTGCGAGGAAAGCAGAAAAAATGCAAAGAAAAAGAAACAAAAGACATAAAAAACGGGGGCTCACGACTCGTGGAAATGGAAACAATAGATCTCTGTTCGAGATTCAGTGCAGGCCGGAAATTCTGGTTTCTGGTGCGGAAATTCCGGACGGCGGAAATTCCGGCCACAGGGAAATTTCCGGGGGGCGGAAATTCCGGTCCTGGAGCGGAAATTTCCGGCCTTCGGAATTTTCAAAACCAGATCTAAATCTGGGGCCTGCAATGAATCTAGAACGATGAAGTTGTGCAATGAGATGAACCCTAGAGTATAGATGACACTAGTATGAGGATGTACTACCATAAAACACCATGAATAACAAGAGATATGAGATCAAATCAACTAATAACCCTAGATTGCGGAGAAAACGAAGCACATACCGGGATCCATGAGATAGGAACGGATGTGCGGTCTCTTGATCCGCAAAATCCGATTAGAGGACTAGGAGGGGAGGCAAAGGGGCCTCCCGGAGGTCTCAGAGGCGGCGGCTGCGTCTGGAGGCGGAGTGGAGGCGAAGGGAGGGAGAGCAATCTGGAACTGCTCCCTCCCGTTGCCCTTATATAGCCCCAGCCAAGCACACCGGGAATTTCCGGTATTAAGGCCGGAATATTCCGGGGCCGGAGATTTAGGCCGGAATATTCCGCCCCAAATATCCGGTGTGCCTTCTGCGAGCGGGCACGCTGGATATTTGGCTGAATATTCGAGTCAATCTCGAACCCCGGAAATTTCCGGGGCTTAAGGCGCGGAATATTCCGGGCCCCCGGATATTTGCCCCGGAAATTTCCGCTCAAATTTCCGGGGTGCCTTCTGCGAGCGGGCACTTTGGAAATGAGCTAAATTTCTGGGGAAAATGCCTGAGGGCCGGAATTTTTCGGGACCTAGGCCGGAATTTCCGGGGTTCCCATGCCTTCCAAGATTTGGTGGAAGATGGAACAAGACGTGAGCCTGCAAAATTAGAACCAAAAACAACAAACACACTAACACGAATGAAACATCAAACGACACAAATTCAAAAGGGGAAAAGTTGGTGGCCGAAGCCACTGTGTTTGAGTGATACCAAGGAGTCGCGAAGATGTATCTTGGACTCAAAAGTATGACTCACGTTTTAAGCACAATACGTCACAAAATTACTAGATATGCATGACGCTTTGGTTATTTTGCGCATGATAGGTGGAGTGTTGGTTCATGAGTTGAACTACGCTCCCCCTATGTCCATGCCTACATCTAAACTTGATAGCACATATAGTGAAGGTACTTATGCAAGGATTCAAGAGAAGTTGGACGCATCGATAACATTTAGTTCATCCCCGAAACCGTGGTTCATCAAGGGCCTTCGTGAAGATATCCGCGAGTTGATCTTTGGTTGGCACATAGGAGAGGTCAATATCACCCTTCTCAACATGATCCCGAATAAAATGATGTCGTATCTCAATGTGCTTCGTCTTGGAGTGAAGAACGGGATTGTAGGCGATCTTGATGGCGCTCTCATTGTCACACAAGAGAGGAACTTTGTCGAAGTCGATGCCATAATCTCTCAATGTTTGCCGCATCCAAAGTAATTGAGCACAACAACTCGCCGCGGAGATGTATTCGGCCTCGGTGGTGGAGAGAGCAATGCAGTTTTGCTTCTTGGATGACCAACACACCAATGAGCGGCCAAGAAATTGACAACCTCCGGATGTAGATTTCCTATCCGTCTTCTCTCCCGCATAGTCCGCATCCGAATACCCAATGAGCTGAAAGCTTGAACCCTTGGGATACCAAAGACCCAAGTTTGGGGTATGAACTAAATATCGAAAGATGCGCTTTACCGCTTCAAAATGACTTTGTCTCGGAGAGGCTTGAAACCATGCACATTTGCCTACGCTATACATAATATCGGGTATAGATGCACATAGGTAGAGCAAAGAGCCAATCATGGAGCGGTATACCTTTTGATCTACCTCTTTACCTTTCAGGTCGGGTTTCAAGTCAATAGTCGTGGACATGGGGGTCTTCATAGGTTTGGCATCATGCATGTTGAATCGCTTGAGCATGTCTTGAGTATACTTGGCTTGCTTGATGAATGTGCCTTCGGGATATTGCTTGATCTCAAAGCCAAGGAAATACTCTAACTCTCCCATCATAGACATCTCGAACTTTTTCCGTCATAAGCTTGCAAAACTCATCATTGAATGCGATGTTAGTAGAACCAAAGATGATATCATCCACATAGAGTTGGCATATGAACAAGTCATCTCCAACCTTTTTGGTGAAAAGGGTGGGACCGATTAAACCAACATTGAACCCAAGATCTACTAAAAACTCTTTAAGATGCTCGTACCACGCACGTGGAGCTTGTTTAAATCCATAGAGTGCCTTATCGAGTTTGTAGACATGATCGGGGTGGTTGGGATCCTCGAAACCCGGAGGTTGCTTGACATAAACAAACTCGTGGATGGGACCATTCAAAAATGCACTTTTAACATCCATTTGTTGCAATTTAAAGTTATGATGAGAAGCATATGCAAGTAAAATGCGAATAGATTCAGGACGAGCTACGGGAGCGAATGTTTCACCAATGTCGACACCTTCGACTTGAGAGAAGACTTGGGCTACCAATCTAGCTTTGTTGCGGATGACGATGCCGTCCTTGTCTTGTTTATTCTTGACGATCCACTTAGTGCCGATGACGTTCTTGCAATCTTTGGGTCTTGGCACCAACTTCCACACCTTGTTGCGCTCGAAGTTGTTGAGTTCATCGTGCATTGCTTCAAGCCAATCTTGATCTTCAAGAGCTTCATAGACCTTCTTTGGCTCAATGTGAGAGACGAATGCATGAGCTTTGCTAAAGTACGTTATTTTCCTCCTTGTGACGACCCTTCCACGAACTTGTCCAAGAATCATGTCCTCCGTGTGACCGGCACGAGCAAGATTATCTAGCCTTCTCTTTGCCCTACGAGCTAGCATCTCCTCCAAAGTTTCCTTGGATAGCACTTGATTATCACATTCATCATCTGAGACTTGTCCACCTTGATCTTGATCATCAACGGGAGGTGGATCCCTTATGTGTCTAGTTGCATCATCACCATGTGTATCTTGTTCTTCATTGTGAGCTTGGCCTTCATCATGAGCTTGGCCTTGATTGTTAGCTTGGCCTTGATTGATTGAGTGATCTTGATCGTTAGCTTGGCCTTGAGGTGAAGCATGAGGGTTTGGTGCATCTTGTTGGGTAGCTTGGTTATCAATGGATGTAGTCAATGTCTCCACTTGAGTGGAGCATAGTCCTTCTCCCTCCGTCATCCGGTGTCTCTCAATGGGGATTATTTCACCAATCCCCATTCTTCTTATGAAGATGGGAGGAATTGCATCTCCTACAATACCATGATCTATACGGCCCCCTTGGGACCCATTATCCTCATCAAACACCACGTCTATAGCTTCTTCAACTTGTCCAGTGGACTTGTTGTAGACTCTATAGGCGTGAGTGTTTGTGGCATAACCAACAAAGATACCCTCATAAGATTTAGTCTCGAACTTTAACAAGCGTTTACCTCTCTTGCGAATGAAGCACTTGCATCCAAATACCTTGAAGTATGAAACATCCGGCTTCTTTCCCGTGAGAATCTCATAAGGGGTCTTGTTCAAGATCTTGCGGAGATACAATCGGTTGCTAGCGTGGCAAGCAGTGGAGACGGCCTCGGCCCAAAAATTATAAGGATAAGAGAACTCCGCAATCATGGTTCAAGCGCATCCATAGGAGTCTGATTCTTTCTCTCCGCCACACCATTTTGTTGAGGGGTGTAGGGAGTAGAGTATTGATGAGCAATTCCTTCCTCGCTAAGAAAACCCTCCACGGTGTAGTTCTTGAACTCGGAGCCGTTATCACTTCGGATAGCCATGATACTCGTATTATGTTGGCGTTCCACCAAAGTGATGAACTTGATGACCCGCTTTTGAGTCTCACTCTTCCTCTTGAAGAAATACACCCAACAATATCGTGAATAGTCATCCACAATCACCAAGCAATAATTTTTGCCTCCAAGACTATCATATGATAGGGGACCAAATAGGTCCAAGCGAATGAGCTCGAGGATCCTTGAGGTGGTGATGTTCGTCTTGGTGGGGTGTGCTTCTCCATGTTGCTTTCCAAGAACGCAAGAGCTACACACACGATCTTTGGCAAACTTAGCATTTGTTAGTCCTAGAACGTAGAATATTGGTCATGCAACGTCCTCATATTGGTGTGGGCTAACCGGCGATGCCATAGCCAACCCACATCAACTTTAGCCATTAGGCATGTCGCGGCACATGTGTCTCCTTTAGAGAAGTCCACTACATACATGGCGTTCTCGACATGCCCAACAAAGGCTACCTTAAGAGTCGTTTCCCACGTGACAATCACATTCTCCTTATTAAAGAAAGAGGTAAAACCACTTTTAGCAAGTTGAAGAACCGAGATGAGATTATAGCCAAGGGACTCAACAAGAAGAACATTCTCAATTGACAAGTCATTTGAGATTGCTACCTTGCCTCGTCCCAATACCTTTAGTTCGGAGTTATCACCAATAGTAACACAATTGAGATGAGGTAATGGAGGTTGAATATCACTCATTGCGTCATTGCTTCCGGTCATATGTTGGGATGCACCACTATCCACCGTCCATTTGCTTGACCCGGAAGCACTTCCCTACAATAGATTAGTTTCTTGATTTAGGTACCCATCTTTGAATGGGTCCTCTCATGTTAGCGAGAAGGGTCTGAGGAACCCAAATACTCCAATGATAATCATCACCATAAGAAGTACCAACATATTTAGCATATACATGACCATCTCTAGATTTCATAAGAACATAAGATGGATTGTATTTCCCGGCAAAGTCATTATGAGTGGTGCTCCCCCTAGAGGTCTCACCACCCACAATGGTGTTGGTCTCCTTCCCTTTGGTCACCTCTCCCTCTTTCACAAATCTTAATTCTTGTGAGGGGGAGGTGACTTTCTTCTTGTTCTTCTTCTTGTACTTCTTCTTTGACTTGGCTACATTGCCAAGTCCCTCCTTTCCATTGTTGACTCGTTGAGAAGCAATCTCATGGGGATTCTTATCACTTCCTACAAGATTAGTCGCACTACAAGCATTGCTAGGCAAGACATTTAAGCTAGGAGATGAAGTGGACACAACTTGCTGGTTTGATAGTTGAGCTAGAAGATTGTCACGAGATTTGGTTAACTTGTCATGAATTTTCTTAAGAGACATGAACTCCTTTTCGAGTTTTTCATGACGAGTGACAAGTTCCTCGTGAGAAATTCGTAACTTCAACTCTTCATGTTCAAGAGTTTTAATGATATCAAGAGATTGTGCATTTTCCTTCCTAAGCTTAGAGACACTTATGGCAAAGTTTTCTTCAAGACAAGATAATTTCTCCTCAAGTGAGGCACGAATGGAACACTCATTTTGAAGCGCTTTTTCAAGCTCTTGTTCATTGCAAGTGTGACCTTCATGGCTTTCCAAGGTGATGATGATCTCCTCCTTTTCATCTATAAGAGAGTTAGCCTCATCAAGTTGCCTCAAAAGGGCATTCACCTTTTCCTTAGTCTCACCTTTAAGGCTAGATAGCCACATGCCTAACTCATTAGACTCACCATCCTCCTCGCAAACATTTTCAACACAATCCAATAATGAAGGAGGGTTAGTGATAATGGTCTTGGAGTTAGGAGAGCATACCGAAGTGGCTTTTGCCATAAGACATGTAGGTCGGGTGGCCACATTCTCATTGGGGGATTCAAATAGAGAGATCAAAGGAGATGATGCGGTAGCCATGGCGATGTGAGCAACTCCTACTACTTCATCTTCTCCTTCATCTCCGGAGATGTAATTCTCAAGAACCGCCCCTTCTTGAACATAGAGGGCCCTTGGCACCCGCCTAGCGAAGTTCTTGTTTTTAGGAGGCTTGGCCTTGTTTTTGCGAACAAGCTTGCCTTCGTTTTCTTCTCTTGGATCAAAGGGGCACTCCTTCACGAAATGGTTTGCGCTACCATAGTTGTAGCATGTCCTTGGTCCTTCCCCTTCTTCTTGTAGTTCTTTTTTCGTGGAGGCCTTGGAGAGCCGGCCTTGTGAGCTTCCCATCTCTTCCAATATCCATGCATAGTGAGGGCAATGCACTTGTGAGCTCCAGTGTCAGTGTCCTCACAATCTTCCTCATCATCATCTTCTTCACTTTCATCGATTCGAGCCATAGCCTTTGACTTCAAAGCGAGATTGGGTGACCTTCCTATTCCTCGAGAGCGAGCTAGAGCATCGTCCGCGCTCTTGTGTGAGAGAGAGATAGCAATGAACTCACTTAGAACACCAATCGATTTGAGGGTATTGTAGTCCGCTCTTGTCCGGATGCTAGTGGAGAGATTTTTCTCAAAGGGTGTAATAGCTTTGACAAATTTCCTCTTGATCCACTCATCGGAGATTTCTTCTTTTCCAAAGTCTACCATTGGTTAGCAAGGGTGAAAACTCTTTGATATATCTCTTCGGGGGTCTCATCCTCATGCATGACGAAGTTCTCGGAGTTGTCAATGGCCACGTCATACTTGGAAGATTGGATGCTAGCATTTCCTTGAAACAAGGTATCAAGTTTGTCCCAAGCTTCTTTGGCGGTCTTGCAACTACTAATGTGAGTGAAGTACTCCCTTGGGAGAGCCTTTTGGATGATGACAAGCGTGGTCTTGTTGAGTTGAGATTCCACATCCTCCCTTGGAGTCAAGTTTCTTGGGTCATGAGGATGAAATCCATGAATCACGCTTCTCCATAATGTGGTACACGATCCTGAAATGTGAGATTCCATCTCAAACTTCCAAGAGGAGAATTCGTTAGTGTTAAGGATGGGTGGAATTCCAACATTAAGGATGTGTGGCATGGAAACGATTGGGTGGATAGAATCATAGTTTTGCGGTGGTGGAACTTTTTAATTGGACCCCGAACCATTAGCCGTTTGAGACTTGGAGCCACCGTCACTCTCCTTTGCTTTGGCTTTAGCCTTTTGTGCGGCTTTAGCCTTAGCTTTGGCAATGTTCTCTTCGAGTTTGGAGTTGTCCGGAGTCGTTTCCTCATCCGAACTATCCTCATCGGAGATGTGGGGGGAGTGCGAAGGCCCCTTACCTTTACCCATCATGTTCTCGAACATCTTCTTGATGGAGGAAACCTCCGAGCCCACACTAGAGCTAACCTTGGATAATTGGGTTTGTATGGTACAAACTGTTGTCTCTAGGTTAGCTATAGTGTCGGCCATTTTGGAGAGCTCCTCCTTAGAAGATTCGAGATCATCTCCGTTGACCTTTATACTCTTAGGCGGTTAAGCCTAATAAAAGAGCCGAGGCTCTTATACCAATTGAAAGTACAATATGGTCAACTAGAGGGGGGGTGAATAGGTGACCTACAAATTTTAATTCTTTTTCACTTTTAGAGGGGGATTTGGGAAAGTAAAAGCTTGGTTATCTAAATGAGCAACTAAGTGAACACTCTATGTGACAAGCAACAAGTAGCAACGGAAGTAAAGCAAGGCACAAGATAACCACAAGTGAAAAACACGGAGACAAGGATATGTTTCCCGTAGTTCCTTCTTGAAAGAAGTACGTCTACATTGGAGAGGTGGGGAGCCACCTAGGCGCTCCTCAATAGCACGGATGTGCACACCTTATTCTCCCTGAGCTTCTCCGGTGAGGGAGATTCTCGTTTCCACTATGAGGTCGACTTGAAGGCGTTGACCAAACCTTTACAAGGGGTTGAGGCTACTCCACAAGTGAGATGGAGGCTCTCAACAATCGAAGCTTCTTGCTACAAGGTGGAAGCTACAAGCACTAGGGTTTACCTTGGATGACAAGGCAACCAAGATATTACAAGATCCCAAGAGTTGTGGTGTGGGAACACACGTTTTGGCTTGGTGGAAAGGTAGATCTAGGCCTCCTCCACGAGATCCTTGAAGGGCATCGAGTTTGGTTGGAGGAGGAGGGAGATCGGGGCGTTTTGAGCTCTACAACAATGGAGGAGAGAGAGGAATGGACCAGCTGCCTATCTAGAGGAAGAAGACAGCTATTTATAGGCTCCTCCAATTTCTGACCATTGCAGTCCGCTAGGGCCGGAATATTCCGCTGTTAGCACCGGAAATATCCGGTCTGCCCTGGCCGGATTTTTGAATAGTCCAGGGGACGGATAATTGAAATATCCGGGGGCGGAAATTTCCGCCCCAACATTTCGCCCCCATCTCTTCACGCGGGCCAGCCTGTTGAAGAAAAACTGCTAAGGACCAGGGGCCGGATTTTTGCACCGGAAATTTCCGGGGCAAATTTCCGCCCCAACTTCTGTGCGCAGGCACCTGAGAAGACTCCATTTTCTGCTAACTACCAGAGGGAAGGATATTTGCACCGGAAATTTCCGGGCCAAATTTCCGCCCTAGCTTCTGTGCGCAGGCACCTGGAGAAGAACTTGATCGTTTTGAAGATGCCAGAGTGACCGGAATATTCCGGTGCCAGGGACGGATATTCCGCCCCATAAGCACCGGAATTTCCGGTGTGATTACTGAAAAATCCGGTGGCAGTATTTCAAGAGTTTAGACCTCCTCTTTGATCTTTTGACAGGAGTATAACAATAATTATCTGAGAGATTAGCTACACAGTCTAAAACAACATTGTTCGATAGGTGATACCCGCGTTGTTATCATCACCAAAATCATTAGAGGGATCATGAGCTTTCAACTACTACTCCTTGTGTCCATGCTAGTCATAACCAACTATGCATACCTAAGCGTCCACGAGTCGAATGAAACTGAAGGAAACGGGACCAAAGCTATACAGAGCTGCTATGTGTCCACAAAGTGCAACAACAATCGAGGGTTACTGGGGTTACCTAGCCCCAGGCCGAATCACATCGGCAGGTGTGCTCGGAAATGGATCATCGGCTCCACAACCCCTCGACTGCGACAACTATACAGGCATAGCCAAAACTGTATAACAATGAGCTGGAAACCAAAACCCGATCAAAGCAGCACTCTAGACATGAAGCTTTATTAAACATGTGTTACTAGAGTATAGCTTACAAGCAGAGGTCACACGACCCAACATTACATCAGACAACAGAATGCAAATTATGTTGGTAAACAACAAGAACCAAAAGGCCTAAGAGGCCGCAACATAAGGCAACGTCCCAGCCCATAGATTCCAGGCTGCTACCTGGGAACCCCAAACTACTCATCGATGTCCATGTTGAAACACCACCGAACTGAGGAACTCCACCTGAACCAAGTTGAAGCAAACATGAGTACAGGAGGTACTCAACAAGACTTAGTTAGCCTATTATATATCTGCTATCTTCAGAAAGGGTTTTATGAAGGCTGATTTGTGTAAAGCAATCTTTGTTTTCCAAATCGAGGAAGAATAGCACGTCTCAACGAATATTTTGAAAGCAGATGAGAAAGCTACTCAACTACTGATATCATCATCTTCTTGTATTCCACCAAGTCCTTCTCATTCCCACACTATCTCATGCTACAAGGATCACCCCTCTCGGCACCTCTGAGGAGGCATCCTTCATTCGTTATCAGCAAGTTTTAGTCATTCCGTTCAAGTTATCTATGATCACAGAATCCGTCACCAAGTCGTCCTTAACCGCGGACACGGCTTTTCGAAAAGATTTAACCCTGTAGGGGTGTACAACTTGAACCACACGTGCCAACAAAGTCTTGATGCCAGATCATTAGCACTAGTCTGGGAAGTGCCGGTAGATGGAGGTTGACCACGACCTTTCCCTTGCTTCGCCTATTCCATGAGTCGCTCCGAGTAGAGATGGTCCGCCAATAGGGAGTGGTCATCTCCTTCCGGGTCTCTATCGTTGTGCGCAATGCTCGACGGTTACCTACCCGCAGAGCGCCGATACATCCCGACATCCTAGTTTTGAAAGTGTTTTAATATCCCCGCAAATCCAAATGGAAAGCCCGAACTAGGCAACTCATGGAACAAACTAGGCAAGTTGAGACCGAGGGGAATCCAATCCCCGTGTGGATGCAAGCTCAGTCTTGGCTCAAAGACGATAAATCGCTCCTAGGGGCATGAACGAGACAACCACCACAGACCCTCTGTGGTCTCGTCATCCACACCTTTAAATCATATTAAACAAGTTCTCTTAACTTTCCACAACATCCTATCATACTAGATTCTTTCGTAACTCTGATTCATCAACCGGATGGAGCAAAGCTAACAAGCATGTATGACTAAGCACATCATATTTAAGGCTTTGGCGATGAACACAATCAAACCTATGGCTTCTAGCATTAGTGAATCAGAATAAGTAGGCTATGCATCGTATAGGAGAACTCTAACTATTGACACAAGATACATTAGAATCGAATGCAATGTACGAGAATCAAAAGTCTTTCAAAATCATATATGGGCAGATAAGAGGTTATGCTTGCCTTGCTTCAAGAAAACCAGAGAAAGTCTTCAGGAATAAGTGCTTGACTTGTCGGTTAAGATCAAGTATTCGTCATGTCGCTGTCGATCTTCTCTTCGAAGTCAGGTTCTACCGATCAGAAGCAAAACACCGGAAGAGAAACAACAATCAAACATGGCATCGATGCAATGCACAATATGTATGTATGAGCATGTTAATGCACTGAAATAAAGCCCTAAACATGTTCGTTGGGTTGCTAGGGTTCGTATGATAGATATGAAGTTTTATTGAAATTATCCCGAAATAGACCACAGAGGGGGGTTCGTGCGATTCTTGAGGTGAGTCCAATTTTAGTTGCTCAAATGGGTTTGAAAACATCATAACTAGATTGCATATGTCATTTTGAGCAATTTGGTACATAACTTTTAATTTTCTAATTTTAATGAATAAAAACTTATTTTTCTATTTTTAAAAGAATTAAACAACATTAAATAGTGTTCAAAAAACAACTTTCTCAAACATGTGTGAAAGTGACATATTTGGGTAGAGTTTATTTTTTTCTGAACATTTCCATACTTTTATCATATTTTTCTGATTAATATTTTAATACTTATTCAACTTTCCATTTTCTGTAATTTATTAAGCATTTCTGGAAATAAGAAAACATGGTTATGACATCAGCATGACGAGAGGGTGATGTCAGCTTGGGTTTGATCCCTTTGTTCTGCACAAACTTGTCTGAAAAACCCCAAACTGATGGAAATAGTTTGCTGCACTGGGTAGAGGGAATCTCCACGAATCTATAGGTGGTCTCGGGCTGACCATTTGCTCACCGGAGCTTGCGCGGCAACGGAGAGCGGCGGCGGCCGGCGGCGGCTTACGAGGGGGAGATGATACAAAGGGGCAGGAGGAAAGGCGGGAGCACCTACGTGCTCAGGAGCTCACCGCGGTTGTAGTGTTGTGCTCGGGGAGGCCGGAGAGGGTCTCAATTGACGGCGACGAGCACGACGGACGGTGGCCGGACTCGGGGAAGATGGGGCCGATTCCGGCGTCTCCGGTCCTCCCCGCTTGCGTGCGTTGTCGAGGAGGATGTACAGGGTGCGTGAAAGCCTTAGAGAGGCACGCCGGGGCTCGAGGATGCTCGTAACGCCGGCGGCGAGCGACGACCGAAGGGCTAGGGTTTCAGCCGTGTTCTTTCCGCGCAGAGAGAGGAAGAGGATGGTTTGGGGGGAGTTCTGAGGGAGGTGGGCGCGATTCGGACACCTCCCGGGTCTTATCGGTAGCGAGTGGGAGTAGCAGGAGGTGGCAGGGTTGCGCCGACGGCCTCCTCGTCCTTCTGGCAGGAGGTTGAAGAAAGGGAGAAAAAGGATTTTCTTCATAACCCCCTGGTACTTTTGAGATTTACAGAAAAGCCCCTTTTTTATTTAAAAACAGAACAGAAACCACTGTTTTGAGGGCCTTTTGTAAAGATAAAATTTGGCAAAAATATATTTTGAAAACCTTGTAAAATTTGCAAACTCACCATGTATTTTCTTCCCAATTTTGAATTTATTTTGAAACAAATTTTGGGTGATCACTTTAAGTGATTTTTATGCCAGTTTCACTTAAATTAAAATTTAAATTGTTTCAAATTTCTTTCATGCATGAATGACATGAGCACAACACAACAAACCCATTGATAGCAAATTTGGGATGTTACAAATCTACCCCCCTTACAAGAATATCGTCCCGATATTCCTGGAGGAGAAAGAAAGAAGGAACGCCGGTTTTGAACGATCTTCTCGAACCTTACGGTTCTCTTCATGAAAGAGTTGATCCGTAGCACTTGCGAAGATATCCAGCGGCTACACCTTAGGTAGAGGAAAACTCTTAGGAATTGATCTTCACGAAGATCGAGTATCTCATGGATAACTCATGACAGGAATGTTCACAAAGAACTGTTGAGTTAACAGGCATGAAACACATCAAGATAACGGAGTGAGAAGAATATGGTTTCAAGTTTGCGGACGATTGGTCTTGAAAGGATTTAGAATATGAGCTTTGCACAAGACTTTAAATCATTTTGGAAAAGAAAGGTTGATTAAATTTTGACATAGAGGTTTCTTCAAACAGAATACCAGAATGGGGAGGATGGTCTTGAATATCACAATGTAATATCCGTAGACGAGGAAGAACACGAGAAAACACTGTAATAGTGCGTCGGAGAAAATTTGATACAAGATCATGTTCACTCTTCGGAGTGGAGATGGAAGATAACGGAACTTTCAACCATTCCATAAATTTTTTCTTGAGATCCTTGTTAGGGATCTGGATGTTACTTCACGACAGAAGATGAGTAACCACGGAATGTTGTAACACCGTAATTAAGGAGGAATTCTTGGGCACACCATAAGGATGGGTAACCAACGGGGTTTGGAATACCGAAAGAAAATAGGGAATCTCTTTCCTATTTTGGTTTGGACGTAGCAATACATCTGCCACATAGTTAAGATCCCACGGCTGAAGTGACTGACAAATTCACACGATGTGTGAGATCAACAGGACTTCAAGTATAAACAACTTGAAAAAGGGAACTGATCATTGGCGATTACGAAACACCAAGATATGTTCTCATGATGAACTTGTTTCCATTGAGAGAAAGGTTTGGAGGATTGACAAAGAGACATTGAAAGAATCAACTTCCAGGTTCTCCTGATGTTCTAGATACCGATATCGGGCTTATGACAATCCTTCCATAGGTATTTAGTGAAAGTTAAACTCTGGTTTGGGAGAACGGTAAGGGAAACTTGTTGGAATGAGCCTCACAAGAATTCTCACGGAGAGTGGTTGTTCTTACGGATTCAAAGAGATATGACATTAGGCCTTCCGGCTAATTGTGTCAACCACAACATCCACCATGCCGTATTTTCAAATAGACCTAAGTCAATACCCTTGAGGAAACACAAACCATCGTTGCTGCTTGAGATTCAGCTCTGGTTAGTGGGTTGATAACTTAGACTCGGTATGTTTGACCAAAGAGGTTGCACCGGTTATCAATGGAATACATATGCTGGATTCTCAAGATCTGGACTACGATGCCACACTCAAGAAGATGAGCGAGATTGCAAAACTCGTGTATTAGCAACTTACTAGGAACAACTGCACCTACATGAATTACTTGCAAAGGAACACATCGGAGTCCTTAATGGGAAAACGATTACAAAGATAATGAAGTTCTTGGACTTCTTCTCTTTTACGAACGATCAGTCAATGGCTAGGTGTGGTACAAAACTGGTTCAAGAAATGGAGGTAACAACCTTCCATCTCAAGAATAGTCCACACATGATGACCGACTTGGGATTGTTCCCTAAGGAACAAGAAAACTTTACTCGAATCCATGGCAACAACTTTCACCATAAGCACATGGACTGGAGTAAGCCACTTCGAACATCCAGATCACAACTTCGTGAGGACACAAAGATGGTTCTCGAAAGTTTCCAACATGAATGCCAAGTGTTCAACTTGAACCTCTTGCAACTTGGGTAAGTAGGAATGTCATCGTTGGACTCAACAACACCTTATCATGATATTCCAAGCAGAGGAACTCATATGATACATAAACAAGGCAAAATATTGGCCAGACTAAAGGACATGAAGGTGTACTTAGGTGGAACACCATGAGTGAAAACACCATCAGGATAGTCCTTGGATCTTTTCTCGATTTGACGATAGCCCAAATCAAA
This sequence comes from Alopecurus myosuroides, assembly GCA_028641055.1. NCBI lineage: Eukaryota > Viridiplantae > Streptophyta > Magnoliopsida > Poales > Poaceae > Alopecurus > Alopecurus myosuroides. The sequence continues at coordinate 118,764,154 of CM054059.1, forward strand.
TCAAGGTAGGATGATACCATGTCCACAGAGGAGATACTACCATGCTTCAACAGGATAAGAACTAGACATCCCTTAACGAGGGATCAAGTTCGGAGGAGCTTTTGTCTTTCAACTCTCCAAGTTATTGTTTAAGCTCAACTAACTAATCCAGGGTATCCAGCAAGGTTTCTTGGAGAAAAGAGTAATTCAAATTACCCTTTGTTTAGACATCACGGTCATGTGACAACCTGGTGATACTTCTAGAAAGACAACCAAACTATCACAACCTACCGGTATGTCTTGAAGTTCGAAAAGAAATCTTGCTTTTCAAAGCAACCGATATGATCTTGAGAGCATCGGTATTAACCTAACTCTTTGACCAAGAATGTGCACCGGCATGAACGGATTTGGTAACACTGTCAACTTTTAGTAGAAACCGGGTAACCGATAGTGCTAAGAAGGATACCGATGTTTCTTAGATTTTTCGAAGCAATAAGGATTGCTAAGAATAATTTATACACACCTCAATGCTTTAGGAGCATCACTTCATCAATAAGGTCGTGAAACTTAACACAACCTCTTGATATAAAAGAGCGTGATACTCGAGGATGGAGCAGAACAGAAGCTAATGAAACTTCTTCAGTCTGCGAATTACAAAACTTTGACCTGGTCCTAGAGATGGACGAGGTACTGGAGTTTGTTTCTCCTGACATTCCAAGGTGGAAGTTCCGACGGAAAACAAGAGCAAAGGCATTGTATCTCCAACACACATAAGCAACTTGGTTTCCAAACCATGGACAGAGGTAGGAAAGCAAGTAAAGATTAAGGACATGCTCCGGAAAATCCAGAGGTCATGGGGAATGCACACGGTGATACTCGTTTGTAGAACCAATTCTAGGTAGATTGGTGTAGCTGAATCAAAACAAAGATATGAGAATCATGAAGAACACTCTTGTTGTGAATCCTTTTGATTCCAAAGAAAACCTATGGCTATGAGAGTTGGAAATGCCTAGACACCCTGAGGTGGAACAGGTTCCTCAGGATCCAAAGAAACAGAACTTATGTTAAAGGTCCACATCCTGTACTGATAGCGTGAGCATTACATGGTTAATAAAAACCACATGACTTAACTCACCACAATTCAGCACATTCCGGGACCTTCGGTTCAAGTCTAAAGGTTAAAAACCAAGAAAAAGGAGTAACTACTCTCTTAGTGTCTTAAAGGACACTATGAATAGAAATTACGAAGTATCTTCCAGAAACCATACATAGCTCCGAAAGCATCTGATCAAAAGGCAAGTAATACATCCGAGATGCAAAGCAGATCTCGAGGTTCAGGATTTCAGACTTTAGAACAGGATAATGTGGGATCCACACAACTCTGAGAGACTATGATGGAAAGGAAATCTCCCAGTTTAAGAAATAACGGACTTTGGAACACACACGACTCAAGAAACCCAACACTAGGTCAACTTGGGTAAAAGAAACATCTTGCCAAAGAAGGCACCTAGGTTTTGAATGACTAGAACCTTTTCAAATCCGAAACAGGTAAGAAGACCCAGAGTTAGAGCAATACCAGATAAGGAGTAAAAAGAATCCTAAGAAGGTTTTTCACAATCCATTTGGAGTTTCAAAATAGTTTTCATAAACTCTAGACTCAACATCGACCAAGCAATAAGGTTTTCCTACAGGTAGTCCTGCTCTGATACCACTTTCTGTCACGACCCCGGACCCAGATATATACATACTGTTATGTGCTCCTAAACATGGACCCACAAGGGCTTCATGGTTACCAGCCCCGGCCGCAACAAACAACGACAGGCAGACCGGATTCATCGGCACGCAGGCCGGATCACCACGGTACTACTACTCCTTGTGTCCATGCTAGTCATAACCAACTATGCATACCTAAGCATCCACGAGTCGAATGAAATTGAAGGAAACGAGACTAAAGCTATACAGAGCTGCTATGTGTCCAGAAAGTGCAACAACAATCGAGGGTTACTAGGGTTACCTAGCCCCAGGCCGAATCACATCGGCAGGCGTGCTCGGGAATGGATCATCGGCTCCACAACCCCTCGACTGCGACAACTATGCAGGCATAGCCAAAACTGTATAACAATGAGCTCAAAACCAACAACCGATCAAAGCAGCACTCTAGACATGAAGCTTTATTAAACATGTGTTACTAGAGTATAGCTTACAAGCAGAGGTCACACGACCCAACAGTACATCAGACAACGGAAGGCAAATTATGTTGCTAAACAACAAGAACCAAAAGGCCTAAGAGGCCGCAACATAAGGCGACGTCCCAGCCCATAGATTCCAGGCTGCTACCTGGGAACCCCAAACTACTCATCGATGTCCACGTTGAAACACCACCGAACTGAGGAACTCCACCTGAACCAAGTTGAAGCAAACATGAGTACGGGAGGTACTCAAAAAGACTTAGTTAGCATATTATATATCTTCTATCTTCAGAAAGGGTTTTGTAACACCCGGGGTTTTTCCCAATTAGAATTGTTTGTTTTTGTTTTAGTGCATCTCATAACATCATGCATCATGCATTTAAAAAAAAATTCCAAATAATCAAATTATTAAAACCTTGTTTTCCAAATTTTCTGACATTATTTTAATGCCTCCAAACTATTTTCTTTTCCTTATAAGAAGTTTTGTGGAAAAGAAAAAAAATGTTTTGGGGCAGCCAGGCCGCAGCCCAAAGGGCCACGACCCAACTACCCGTCTCTCTCCTCCCAGCCCACCTCCCTTCTTCTCCTCCGTACAGCCAAACACGCAGGAGGCACCTCCGGTCGCTTTCACCACTCCATGGAGCCCCCTCCTGTAACATCCCAAGTATGAAAAACCACCCTAGAATGTTTGTTTCTTGTTTATTAAAGTTTTGCATCATGTCATCATACTCAATTGCCTTTGTTTTCATTTGGTTTGCATCTGTTTTTCTTTGTTCTCACAATTCAAATTCAAACAATATTTCAAATGCTTTGTTCATACTTGTTATGTTACAACTTTCCAAATAGAAGGTTCAAATTAAACTTCCATTTGTTTCCATGAAAAATAAAAAGCTCAACTATTTATTTGTTCTTTAATATTCCACTGAATTCAAATGGCATTAAAAATTCAAATCACAATTTCCCAACAGCAACCTTTTTGAAATTATGAAAATTACCAAAACAATTCTAATCTTTTTGTTCCATTTAAACAATAAGGTGCACCCTATTTAAAATCTTGTTTTCTATAATCACTTAAACTCAAATTGATTCAAATTTAAATCAAATTACAAACAACAAGTTATTTTTGAACTTTTTGAAAACAAAAGTTGGCAATTAGTTGCTGTTGTAAAAACTAACTTAACCAAATTTTTTCTGAATTTTTTCCTAACCCAAAACTCTTTCTTTTCTTCCTATTTCTGTTTCTGCAAAAAAAAAGTAACAAAACAAATTATAAAAAGGAAAAACGCTCATAGAGGGGGGGAGCAGCACGGCCCAGCCCACCTTTACCTCCCCCTCGGCCCGGTACCCTTTCGGCCATCGTCTTCTCGCTGTACGGCGTCATCTCCCGATGTCCACGTCGACGGCAGTAACGCGCCGACGGCCACCGTGCGCCCTAGCTGCCTATAAGACCTACCCCCTAGGCCCCTGCGCAGCCCTAGCTACCTACCCACCCTACCTACCTCGCGCCGCCGTTGTTTCCTCCCTCTCTGCCGGCGATCCAACTCTCTGCAACCACCCCAACCTCACCGGAGCGCCACCTACCTGAACCCACGATGCCCGCCGCCGCTGCAGTGCTCCTCCTCCCTGGCTGACTGCGGGGATCAGACCGCCGCACCGTCCTCGAGCTCATCGACACCCCCTCGACGTCCCGGAGTCAACACAACGCCGCAGCCATCCTCTCCCTTGCCGCCGGCAACAGCGACCTGCCCCGAGCCTCTGCTTCGACTACGGCGAGGGTGAGCAGCCACTTTCCTTCTCCGATCCCTCCTCTCTGCTTCATCTCCGCGTTCACCACTGCACACCAGCACGCTCACGCACCCGAAGCACGGCCGCATCGCAGCAGCAGATCGCCGGTGAGCCACCGTGCCCCCTGTCACGGATTCAGAAAACGTTCGTCATTTAAAAAATTCAGATTCGATAACTGAACATTATCCTCACTGCGTCGCGTATACTGACAAAGACCGATTCGTACTGCAGTGGTTGCAACGCTTGCGCGCGCGCCCCCGGGTGCAGGTTCGAGCCCTGCCCCGCGCGATTAAAATCCACTCTTTTGCGCTGGGCCACTGACAGGCAGGGGCCACCTGTCTGTGGCAGTGCTGCCACGCGTGCATCCACGCTGGCCCAGGGCCCCCTGTCAGTGGCTTGGGCTAGCCACTGCAGGGTAGGAAATGTTTCCTGCCCAATCTTCTTTTAAGTTTAGGTCCACCTCTATTACAGTTTGGTCCCTGAAAATAAATTGCTCATAACTTTTATTTTATAAGTCCAAATAATAAAAATAAAATATGTTTGTTGGAACAAATTTAATTCTCTATCTGTTTATAACATTTGTATTCTGTTTTGAATAATTCAAATGCATTCAAATTTCAAATTCAAACAATTCATTTAAAGTTTGATTAATTGCATAACTATTTCATACTTAATTCAAATAACACAAATAAAATATGTTTTCCATGATATTTTAAACCACCTTTTCAAATATAAATTTTGTTTCATGTTTTGATTAATTAAAAAATTGCTTAAATAATTTAAACCTTGTTTAAATCATTTAAATTTGCTAAATTCATAACTTGCTCAAATTAAAATATTTTTGGACATATAAAATATGTTTTCAAAGTAGAAAAGTATAACCTTTTCAAATATGAATTTGAATTAATGTTTTGAACAAATAAAAATTCAAATAAATTCATACTTGAATTTAATTCATTTAAATCCTGTTTAACTTGTTTAATTCATAATTAATTCATCCTAAATCCTTTTTCAATATTTGAAACATGTAATCCACTTAAAATTTTGTGTTCTTTTCAAATATGAACTTTGTTATCTGTTTTGAACGATTTGAATTGGTGAAAACAACAAATAGTTGTGTAACACCTCTAAGTAACCAAAATTCCCTAACTTAATCAATAAATTTCTAAACTTGGTAAACCTTATTTTAAATTGTTTCTATTGTTGTTATTTTTCTATTTTCCTCATCCATGCATCATACTAATCTACTTTCACCTGTTGATTAGTGGGAAAACAATTATTCCAACCTTAAATCATGGGCTTTTCATATGCAACTCAAATTGCATGTGGGTCCATTTAATCATGTTGTTACCATGTTAACTAGTTTATTTTGGATGCATCAATTAAATGGTCATGCATCATCCCATGATTGTGCATTATGCCATGTTATTGATTGTTGCCTCTTTGCGTTGTTTGTTTGCTTCTTCTCGAATAGACGACGACGTTGAGATAGACGATACTTACGACACCCCTTCGGAGGATCTAGCTCAGTACCAGGCTGCTGAGTTTGCAGGCAAGTATTCACTCACATGAACCATTGTGTTCCTTTCAACATTGGATACCGATACTTTCCGTTGTCTATTCTGCTAGCCCTATGAGTAGGTGCTTCTGTTACGAACCTATCACATGTTATCCCCTAACCCTGATATAGCCTCACCTCCACACCTATAACCCCATTGTTTGTTGCCCGTGTCTTACTAGCATTCTTAGGGTTGTTTCTGCTCGAGTCTGTTAACCGTTACTTTCTGTTACTATATCATTATGTTTTGGGGCTCGATGTTAAACAACAACCTGTTAATTTTGAGGTAATAATAATTTGATGATAAGGCACCGGCAGGAGGCCCGGCGTGGTTTTGAGGCCTGCTAGTGTCGACCCTAATTAGGAAAAGGGTCTTGTCTACTGATCCATGATGAGCGCACTAACCGCATGTGGGAAGCGTGTATGGGCGCCCCCTCAATTTGATTCGATCCGCATCTCGTCCAAATCGCCTCATTTAGTTCGGGTTTTCCATTTGCCGCATGCATATGCAGGTGCGAACCCTTCGTACCAGGGTGGAACTTTTGTAGTCGGCATTTAGGGAGACACGTTCTTAGAGTGCTATGAGGGTCCCCTTTTCTTCGTGGGGCTTGATTAGCCGTGCGCTCACTGCACGGGGTTCTTTGGGCTTGATGCGAAGAAGAGTTGAGTTGTGTTGAGTGCCCCGCTTGGTGGGAGGTATTCCATCTGGCGGGTTATTCTTACGTGTACGGCCAAATTGGTGCACCCCTGCAGGGATAAATCTTCTCGAGAAGCCGTGTTTTCCGCGGTTATGGTTGACTTGGTGAAAGTACTGGCTAACAAGTACTCAGAACAACTTACACCTAACTAATGATAACTTGACTAGTAATAGTCTTATTGACACAATAACTTGAACCATCATTAATCCAACTGTGTGAGTTATCCTCGGATTGCATCTTTGGATAAGGGGCGAGATCCAGGATGGGTTTGTTTGGAGTTAGTTATAGTTGGTTACGATACGCTATCTTATCTCCTTTCTGTTAGCCGAAAGTTGTAGTATGTTCTGTAGTTGGTTAGTGCAGCCAGCTGCCGCATCTTTTGTATCACCCTTTTCTTCCGTTGAACCCAAAGCATCAGTGCTTGGTGTTGACGGGTTACACTTTGGTGAACTGTGAGTCTTGCTTGCCAGTACGTTGTTGTACTGACCCCTTTGGGGCTGTGGTTTCCGCAGAATACGCTTACGAGGATCCCCGTGATGGCTACTACGTGGAGTTTGACGAGGCTGCTGACGAGTAGATAGCGGACCCGGGCAGGATCCGAGACATCGTGGATGGGCTCCGTCTTTTCGTTTCCGGCTTCTTAAGCCTATTTGGATTTGTCTGTACTTAGACCCTTTGAATGCTTCCGATGAGATGTAATGATGTTATGTTGGGACATGTGTCCTCTGGATGATTGTATTTGCTATCTCTGCTCTAGTGAGAGCTATTTGCAACTTATTTCTATTTATTTGTGTCCTAGAGATCTGTTGTGGTATCATTTTGTTAAAAGCCGTTGACGTATCATGTGTGTATGGTACGAAGTACGTCAATGGTAGTATCCTGATTTCTAGGGATGGTTTACGTAGACGATGAACAGTAGGGGTTGGTTGTCACACATACGTGTGTTGGCCTACTCGTAAGAGATGCGGGTGCCGGTAAGCCCCGTAATCCAATCATCTACTGTTCAACGGAACTGCGAGTATCCTCTAGAAGTCTGGGTGCAACAAATGGTATCAGAGCCTGTCTGCCTGTAGGATCCCTTTTACTGGTCGCAGTTGAGTCTAGAAACTATTTTGTAGCTATATAGGAAAAATGAAACGTGAGAGTAGGAATTCTGCCATTTTATTTCTTTCCCCACCCACCCTCCCTTTTCTGGTAAGGAAGTGCAACGTTGTTTTCCCTTCTCACCTAAACTTTCAAGTTAGGATTTCACGAATCCTGGTTTCTCTAGGATAGTTATATCTACTAGACCATAGGAATGGAGGTGGTTGTGACATGATTTATCATGTTGCCTACTCACGATTGAGAACGGAGGCGTGTAAGCCCCGGAAGAAGATCCTCTATTCCTTAAGCAGTAGATATTGATCCTTTAGAAGCCCGGATGGGTTTTCCGTAGTACCTCAGGAGTTTTTGGTCTCGTGTTTCCAGATGTTGCTTCGATATCCTGTTCTTCTCAACAACCTTTTCGTCCGTTGAAACCTTGTTGTTGCTTTCCACTTCAGTTCTTCTACCGGCGTCTAATCAAAACTTCCCCGATCATCTGCAGATGGATCTCAGGTTCTACCCGCAGGTGGTTCGGATGACTCGTTGTGAGAGCACCGCCGGTTATCCGGAGATGCTGAGAGACATGGTCACTTATCTGGGGTTCTTTGGGCACCAGAGTACCAGGTCTACGAGCAGCAGCGAGAGTTTGACCAGACCTACTACCAGGCTATCGTCTACATTCTGTCAGATGATGGCATGAGCGTTGTCCACCGCTACGAGGCAGTAGGTTCCACAGTGGATATGGCTGTGCAGCAGGCAGCTTATGTGAGTCTCACCGTCCTTCGTGCTGACTACTGGGGATTTGACGATTCTATCTATCGCCACATCCCCCGTGGTTACATCACTTCGGAGGGAGCTCATTTCACTCTCTACGACAACCTGGATGTCTACGAGCATGATAACTCCAGGCTGCACACCACCGCTCAGTTTGTGAGGCACAGTGATGCAGTTGCCAGCACACTATCTCAGGAGTTGGCTTCCGTCAGAGAGCAGCTCTACCTTGCTTTGACTCGTCTGGCGACGTACACCACAGACTTTGTTGGAGATGAGCGCTTTGCACGTTTCGATCTGCCAGTTGGTCGTCGTCTGCCAGATGCTGGAGGTTACGAGCCGATCAGAGGTCCACTCCTCAACCTCGGTGCTGGTTACACTGGGATTCCACGCTTTGGAGCACAGGGAGTCGACGCTATGTACTTCACCACACCTAGAGTCGCTCTCAGAACACGTCAGGTCTATGTGGATCATCGTTCTACCTACTTTCGTGGGCGTGCTCCTCACCGTACCTCTCGCCGTACTCCTAGTCGCCGTCCCGCGTGATGAGCCTGGGGGTACCGATGTATCCATTCTTAGCTATGTTTAGTTATCCTTTGGCATTCGAACCATTTATGGTGTGTTGGATATTCTGATGTATTTGAACATGTGATGATGTACCTGTTGGTTATCTATTCATGCGTCGGAATAATCTCTCTTTCGGTTACCAAGTCTATCCTTTTCTGTTGTTGTGCTAAAATGCATTTCCATTCAGGATGCCGCTAACAAGGAACAACCCGCCTGAGCCACCGCCAATCACGGAGCTGTTGACTCAGATGACCCAAGTCATGGCACAGATGGCCCAGTTCCAGACTAACCAGCACAACAACCAGAATGCTCCACGAGTCAGTATCAAGGAGTTTCTGAGTCTGGGCCCGAGAGCTTTCGTGGTAACACGCGAGCCTCTGGATGCTAATGACTGGATCCGTGAGATAGCTAGGGCTCTGGAGATTGCTCACGTTGCTGAGGAAGACAAGGTCAAGTATGCCTCCTATCTGCTGAAGGGTCAGGCAGCTACTTGGTGGGAAAACTACCAGACCATGAGAGCTGGCTACCCAATCACCTGGGGTTGTTTCAAGGAAGCTTTCCTCAAGCACCACATTCCAGATGGTCTCATGGAAAGGATGCGTGAAGAGTTTTGCTCACTCAAGCAGGGCAAGCTGGACGTCATTGGCTATCAGAGTGAGTTCAATCGCCTCGCTCGTTACGCTGGTGATGAGGTGTCCACTGAGGCTAAGAAGATGGCAAGGTTCCGCAGAGGTTTTAACCCGGAACTCAAGTACGCCCTCACCAACATCAAGGCCAAAGACTTCGAGGAGCTCGTTAACACCGCGCTCAATGAAGAAAATGGGCGCAAGGCGTTCGAGGAGTCTCGAAAGCACTCGCGTGAGGGTGGTTCCTCCTCCAACATGACCACCCCTCTGCAGAAGCGCCGCATCTGGGTGCCAAATGGTGCTGTCACTAGGGCTCCATATGCCCAAGCTTCTCCAGGCTTCGCTCCCCGCCCACCCAACCCATCTCAGATGCATGGTCAGAGGTTTTCAATGGGGCAGCCAAGGCCAGATACTCCTCGTGTCGTCACTTGCTACAAGTGCAAGAAGATGGGGCACTACGCTGACAAGTGCACTCAGAGGCAGCTACCTGCACCACCACCTCGTCCCAACACAAACCAGGCAATGGTGCGTGCTCCCCCGGCTAAAGCCTTCAACTCCAACAACAGGCCTGTCGGGAGGACCGCAAGGGTGAATCATGTCAAGGTCGACAAAGCTGAGGAAGCTGCTGACGTCGTTCTCGGTATATTCCCCGTAAACTTTATTCCAGCTAAAGTGTTGTTTGATACCGGAGCATCACATTCTTTCGTGTCAAAAACGTTTTCCGCAACAAACAACTTAAGTGTGGTTCCACTAAGCAATCAAATCACTGTTCACTCACCGGGATCTCAAATGTTGACTTCCAAGATAAGTAAGGATAATCAAATCCTAATTGGAGGCCACATATTCCTTGCTTCTCTCATGCTGCTGGGAAATTCTGACATTGATGTCATTCTTGGCATGGATTGGTTGAAGGCCAATAAAGCTACAATTGACTGTGCTCAAAAGTCAATAACTCTGTTCCACCCTTCTGGCCAGATAGTCTATTCTCCACATGAATCAAGTTCTGCTCAACTATGCACCCTCGATGCTAAACCTCTACCTCTGCTCGAAAATGTTCCGGTGGTTTGTGAATTTCCTGACGTCTTTCCAGAAGAGTTGCCAGGGATGCCTCCGGACAGAGCAGTTGAGTTCGTGATCGAGCTTGAACCAGGTACTGCTCCAATCTCTAATCCATACAAGATAGCTCCTCCTGAACTGAAACTGTTAAAGGAGCAAATCGATATGTACATGGAAAAAGGTTACATTCAACCTAGTTCATCGGCTTGGGGTTGCCCAACTCTGTTCGTTGCGAATAAGGATCACACAAAGAGACTCGTTGTTGACTATCGTCCTCTTAACGAGAAAACAATCAAAAACAAGTATCCAATTCCTCATATCGATGATCTTTTTGATCAACTTGCTGGAGCCTCAATATTCTCCAAGTTGGACTTGAGAATGGGTTACCATCAAATAAAGATCAGAAAGGAAGATATTCCAAAAACAGCTTTCACCACTCGGTACGGTCTATATGAATACACCGTCATGTCCTTTGGTCTCACCAATGCACCAACGACATTCTCTCGACTCATGAATTCTGTCTTCCATGAATACCTCGACAAGTTCGTTGTGGTATATCTCGATGACATTCTTGTCTACTCAAAATCCGAGGAAGAGCATGAAGAACATCTTTGTCTCACTCTCATGAAACTTCGCGAGCATCGTCTATATGCCAAGTTCTCCAAATGTGAGTTCTGGATTCCAGAAGTGGCTTACCTTGGTCATGTCATATCCGCCAAGGGCATAGCCATTGATCCAGAAAAGGTTAAAGCAATTGTTGATTGGAAACCTCCTAAGACGGTGAAGCAAGTAAGAAGTTTTCTTGGCTTGGCTAGCTATTGCCGTCGTTTCGTCCAAAACTTTTCCAAGATTGCCAAACCTCTCACTGATCTAACAAAGAAGGACAAGAAGTTCGTTTGGTCTCCACAATGTGATGAAAGTTTCAATCTCCTGAAGACTAAACTCACTTCCACCCCAGTTCTGGTTGGCCCAGATACTACCAAACCTTTCCAGATATTCTGCGATGCATCTCTCCAAGGTCTAGGTGCAGTTCTTATGCAAGAACGTCAAGTTGTGGCTTATGCTTCACGTCAGTTGAATGCACATGAGCAAAATTATCCCACTCATGACCTGGAACTTGCAGCAGTTGTGTTTGCCCTCAAGAAATGGAGGCAATACTTGTTGGGTAATCGCACTGAAACCTTTTCCGATCATAAGAGTCTGAAATACATCTTCACTCAACCAGATCTAAACCTCAGGCAAAGGAGATGGATTGAAAAGATTAAAGACTTTGATCTCACCATTTCTTACACTCCAGGCAAGGCTAATGTTATGGCCGATGCTCTCAGTCGCAAGTCGTATTGCAATAATCTCATGATAATGGAAAGCCAACCTCGACTTCATGAAGAATTCCAGAAGCTTAACCTTGGTCTTGTTCCTCAAGGTTATCTTGCAAACTTGACAGCCAGTCCAACTCTCGAGGACAAGATTCTTTCTGAACAACTTCGTGATGCTGAAATCAAGAAGATGGTAGAACACATCAAAGAAGGCAAGGAGAAATTTAAGTCCTTCTCAATTGACGACAAGGGAACCGTGTTCTTCGAAGGACACATTGCAGTTCCTCAAGTTCAAAGTATAAAAGATGTCAATCTCAAGGAGGCTCATGAAACTCCTCTCTCCATCCACCCTGGAAGTAATAAGATGTACCAGGATCTCAAAACACTGTATTGGTGGCCTGGCATGAAACGTGAAATTGCTCAATACGTTTCTGAATGCGACATTTGTCAACGTGTTAAGGCAGTTCATCAAAAAACAACCGGTCTTCTCCAACCTCTCAAAATTCCCGAGTGGAAGTGGGACATGATTGAAATGGACTTCGTCACTGGTTTTCCAAAGTCCAAGAAGGGCAACGATGCGATCTTCGTTGTTATTGATCGTCTCACTAAAGTAGCTCACTTCTTTGCTGTCAAAGAAACAATCTCAGCTAGCCAGTTAGCAGAGCTCTACACAGCAAAGATTGTTCCTCTTCATGGTGTTCCATTGGAAATAAGCTCAGACCGGGGAAGCATATTCACTTCTCATTTCTGGAAAAGCTTTCAAGAAGCATTGGGCACCAAACTTCTGTTCAGCACAGCTTATCACCCTCAGTCTCAGGGGCAAGTCGAAAGAGTCAATCAGATTCTCGAGGATATGCTCAGAGCATGTGGTCTCTCCTTTGGAATGAAATGGGAGGATTGCCTTCCATATGTTGAATTCTCCTACAACAACAGCTACCAGGCAAGCCTAGGCATGGCACCATTTGAAGCTCTCTATGGCCGCAGATGCAGGAGTCCAATCAATTGGTCTGGAGCTGGTGAACGTTCACTCTTAGGCCCTGACATTGTTAAGGAAGCCGAAGAGAAAGTTCGTATCATTCGTGACAATCTCAAGATTGCTCAGTCTCTTCAGAAAATCTACTATGACAGCAAGCACAGGGATATGATCTATGCACCTGGTGACAAGGCATATCTTCGTGTAACTCCCCTCAGAGGCACTCATCGTTTTGGTGTGAAAGGAAAGCTTGCACCAAGATACATTGGTCCTTTCAACATTCTCGCAAGGCGTGCGGAAAATGCCTATCGTCTTGAACTTCCAGAAAAGCTATCAAAGGTGCACGATGTGTTTCACGTGTCACAGCTCAAGAGGTGTTTCAAAGATCCAGATCGTGCAGTTCATCATGATTCCATCGAACTGCAAGATGATCTATCTTATGAGGAGCACCCTGTTCGTATTCTCGATGAGACCGAGCGTAATACTCGCAACAAGAGCACCAAGTTCTTGAAAGTGCAGTGGTCCCATCATTCCGATAAAGAGGCAACGTGGGAGACCGAAGAGGATCTTCGCAAGAAGTATCCGGACCTTTTCCTTTCTCAGTAGGAATCTCGGGGCGCGATTCCTTCAAGGGGGGGCGTTTTGTAACATCCCAAGTATGAAAAACCACCCTAGAATGTTTGTTTCTTATTCATCATGTCATCATACTCAATTTCCTTTGTTTTCATTTGGTTTGCATCTGTTTTTCTTTGTTCTCACAATTCAAATTCAAACAATATTTCAAATGCTTTGTTCATACTTGTTATGTTACAACTTTCCAAATAAAAGGTTCAAATTAATTTTCCATTTGTTTCCATGAAAAATAAAAAGCTCAACTATTTATTTGTTCTTTAATATTCCACTGAATTCAAATGGCATTAAAAATTCAAATCACAATTTCCCAACAGCAACCTTTTTGAAATTATGAAAATTACCAAAACAATTCTAATCTTTTTGTTCCATTTAAACAATAAGGTGCACCCTATTTAAAATCTTGTTTTCTATAATCACTTAAACTCAAATTGATTCAAATTTAAATCAAATTACAAACAGCAAGTTATTTTTGAACTTTTTGAAAACAAAAGTTGGCAATTAGTTGCTGTTGTAAAAACTAACTTAACCAAATTTTTTCTGAATTTTTTCCTAACTCAAACTCTTTCTTTTCTTCCTATTTCTGTTTCTGCAAAAAAAAAGTAACAAAACAAATTATAAAAAGGAAAAACGCTCACAGAGGGGGGGGGGGAGCAGCACGGCCCAGCCCACCTTTACCTCCCCCTCGGCCCGGTACCCTTTCGGCCATCGTCTTCTCGCTGTACGGCGTCATCTCCCGATGTCCACGTCGAGGGCAGTAACGCACCGACGGCCACCGTGCACCCTAGCTGCCTATAAGACCTACCCCCTAGGCCCCTGCGCAGCCCTAGCTACCTACCCACCCTACCTACCTCGCGCCGCCGCCGTTTCCTCCCTCTCTGCCGGCGATCCAACTCTCTGCAACCACCCCAACCTCACCGGAGCGCCACCTACCTGAACCCACGATGCCCGCCGCCGCTGCAGTGCTCCTCCTCCCTGGCTGACTGCGGGGATCAAACCGCCGCACCGTCCTCGAGCTCATCGACACCCCCTCGACGTCCCGGAGTCAACACAACGCCGCCACCATCCTCTCCCTTGCCGCCGGCGACAGCGACCTGCCCTAGCCTCTGCTTCGACTACAGCGAGGGTGAGCAGCCACTTTCCTTCTCCGATCCCTCCTATCTGCTTCATCTCCGCGTTCACCACTGCACACCAGCACGCTCACGCACCCGAAGCACGGCCGCATCGCAGCAGCAGATCGCCGGTGAGCCACCGTGCCCCCTATCACGGATTCAGAAAACGTTCGTCAGTTAAAAAATTCAGATTCGATAACTGAACGTTATCCTCACTGCGTCGCGTATACTGACAAAGACCGATTCGTACTGCAGTGGTTGCAACGCTTGCGCGCGCGCCCCCGGGTGCAGGTTCGAGCCCTGCCCCGCGCGATTAAAATCCACTCTTTTGCGCTGGGCCACTGACAGGCAAGGGCCACCTGTCTGTGGCAGTGCTGCCACGCGTGCATCCACGCTGGCCCAAGGCCCCCTGTCAGTGGCTTGGGCTAGCCACTGCAGGGTAGGAAATGTTTCCTGCCCAATCTTCTTTTGAGTTTAGGTCCACCTCTATTACAGTTTGGTCCCTGAAAATAAATTGCTCATAACTTTTATTTTATAAGTCCAAATAATAAAAATAAAATATGTTTGTTGGACCAAATTTAATTCTCTATCTGTTTATAACATTTGTATTCTGTTTTGAATAATTCAAATGCATTCAAATTTCAAATTCAAACAATTCATTTAAAGTTTGATTAATTGCACAACTATTTCATACTTAATTCAAATAACACAAATAAAATATGGTTTCCATGATATTTTAAACCACCTTTTCAAATATAAATTTTGTTTCACGTTTTGATTAATTAAAAAATTGCTTAAATAATTTAAACCTTGTTTAAATCATTTAAATTTGCTAAATTCATAACTTGCTCAAATTAAATTATTTTTGGACATATAAAATATGTTTTCAAACTAGAAAAGTATAACCTTTTCAAATATGAATTTGAATTAATGTTTTGAACAAATAAAAAATTCAAATAAATTCATACTTGAATTTAATTCATTTAAATCATGTTTAACTTGTTTAATTCATAATTAATTCATCCTAAATCCTTTTTCAATATTTGAAACATGTAATCCACTTAAAATTTTGTGTTCTTTTCAAATATGAACTTTGTTATCTGTTTTGAACAATTTGAATTGGTGAAAACAACAAATACTTGTGTAACAGCTCTAAGTAACCAAAATTCCCTAACTTAATCAATAAATTTCTAAACTTGGTAAACCTTATTTTAAATTGTTTCTATTGTTGTTATTTTTCTGTTTTCCTCATCCATGCATCATACTAATCTACTTTCATCTGTTGATTAGTGGGAAAACAATTATTCCAACCTTAAATCATGGGCTTTTCATATGCAACTCAAATTGCATGTGGGTCCATTTAATCATGTTGTTACCATGTTAACTAGTTTATTTTGGATGCATCAATTAAATGGTCATGCATCATCCCATGATTGTGCATTATGCCATGTTATTGATTGTTGCCTCTTTGCGTTGTTTGTTTGCTTCTTCTCGAATAGACGACGACGTTGAGACAGACGATACTTACGACACCCCTTCGGAGGATCTAGCTCAGTACCAGGCTGCTGAGTTTGCAGGCAAGTATTCACTCACATGAACCATTGTGTTCCTTTCAACATTGGATACCGATACTTTCCGTTGTCTATTCTGCCAGCAGTATGAGTAGGTGCTTCTGTTACGAACCTATCACATGTTATCCCCTAACCCTGATATAGCCTCACCTCCACACCTATAACCCCATTGTTTGTTGCCCGTGTCTTACTAGCATGCTTAGGGTTGTTTCTGCTCGAGTCTATTAACCGTTACTTTCTGTTACTATATCATTATGTTTTGGGGCTCGATGTTAAACAACAACCTGTTAATTTTAAGGTAATAATAATTTGATGATAAGGCACCGGTAGGAGGCCCGGCGTGGTTTTGAGGCCTGCTAGTGTCGACCCTAATTAGGAAAAGGGTCTTGTCTACTGATCCATGATGAGAGCACTAACCGCATGTGGGAAGCGTGTATGGGCGCCCCCCTCAGTTTGATTCGATCCGCATCTCGTCCAAATCGCCTCATTTAGTTCGGGTTTTCCATTTGCCGCATGCATATGCAGGTGCGAACCATTGGTACCAGGGTGGAACTTTTGTAGTCGGCATTTAGGGAGACACGTTCTTAGAGTGCTATGAGGGTCCCATTTTCTTCGTGGGGCTTGATTAGCCGTGGCTCACTGCACGGGGTTCTTTGGGCTTGATGCGAAGAAAGGTTGAGTTGTGTTGAGTGCCCCGCTTGGTGGGAGGCATTCCATCTGGCGGGTTATTCTTACGTGTACGGCCAAATTGGTGCACCCCTGCAGGGATAAATCTTCTCGAGAAGCCGTGTTTTCCGCGGTTTTGGTTGACTTGGTGAAAGTACTGGCTAACAAGTACTCAAAATAACTTACACCTAACTAATGATAACTTGACTAGTAATAGTCTTATTGACACAATAACTTGAACCATCATTAATCCAACTGTGTGAGTTATCCTCGGATTGCTTCTTTGGATAAGGGGCGAGATCTAGGATGGGTTTGTTTGGAGTTAGTTATAGTTGCTTACGATACGCTATCTTATCTCCTTTCTGTTAGCCGGAAGTTGTAGTATGTTCTGTAGTTGGTTAGTGCAGCCAGCTGCCGCATCTTTTGTATCACCCTTTTCTTCCGTTGAACCCAAAGCATCAGTGCTTGGTGTTGACGGGTTACACTTTGGTGAACTGTGAGTCTTGCTTGCCAGTACGTTGTTGTACTGACCCCTTTGGGGTTGTGGTTTCCGCAGACTACGCTTACGAGGATCCCCGTGATGGCTACTACGTGGAGTTTGACGAGGCTGCTGACGAGTAGATAGCGGACCCGGGAAGGATCCGAGACATCGTGGATGGGCTCCGTGTTTTCGTTTCCGGCTTCTTAAGCCTATTTGGATTTGTCTGTACTCAGACCCTTTGAATGCTTCCGCTGAGATGTAATGATGTTATGTTGGGACATGTGTCCACTGGATGATTGTATTTGCTATCTCTGCTCTAGTGAGAGCTATTTGCAACTTATTTCTATTTATTTGTGTCCTAGAGATCTGTTGTGGTATCATTTTGTTAAAAGCCGTTGACGTATCATGTGTGTATGGTATGAAGTACGTCAATGGTAGTATCCTGATTTCTATGGGATGGTTTACGTAGACGATGAACAGTAGGGGTTGGTTGTCACACATACGTGTGTTGGCCTACTCGTAAGAGATGCGGGTGCCGGTAAGCCCCGTAATCCAATCATCTACTGTTCAACGGAACTGCGAGTATCCTCTAGAAGTCCGGGTGCGACACCTCCTCCATAAAGCCACCCCCCTCTGCCTCCAAACCCTAGCCGCCTCCTTCCTCTTCCCCATCCGCCGCCGCAATCTCTCTCCCTCCTCTGCTTTCTTTCTCTGAACTGAACCGAGAGAGAGAGAGCCAGCAGCAGGTCGCCGTCGCCCCGCCGTCTTGGTCATCCTCGAGCAATGATGTCTGCCGGAACGGAACCGCGCCACCATATGCCGCCCTCGACAACCAGGAGCCGGACCGGGGACGACACAGGGAGGCCGCGCCGTCCACTTCTTCTTCCTCAACCGCAGCAGCTCGGCCTCCACGTCTCCGACCCGTCGCGATCAACGTGGTCGTCATCTTCTCGAGCTACTGCGCCATCAATTTCTCGGTGAGCATCCGTCCACCTGGACCCTTCCTTTCCCCTCCCCGTTCTGCTCTGTGTGCTCGTCGTCGATCGAAACCACGATCGTGGCTGCAGACATTCCCGTCACGCGCATCTGTCGTCAGCTTCGTCAGTTTCAGTTTCATCAGTCGTTCGGTTTACCTCTTAAAGTATCAGACCTGTATTCCATCAACAAAGCCGCAGCTAGCCCAGTGGCTAGGATCCCTTGCGCGCACCCAGCAGCCCCGGGTTCGATTCCCCTGAGGCGCAAGCCACCCCCTTTTTACTCCTTTTTCCTTTTATTTCTCGAATTCCAGAAACATAGATCTGATTCTTTAATTCTAAAATCAATAACAAATTGAAATATTGCTCCAAATTCAATGATTCAAGTTTCTGTGGATTCATAATTTCGTGCTCTTCCTGTTAATGTCAAGTTTGCAACATGTTTCTGTAATAATTTTTGCACTAAATAATTAAATACCTAAATGGCTATTAAAAGTTGAAACTTTGGAATTTCATAACTTGAGTTGTGTTCACCCAAATTGAGCAAACTTGGGCTCTAAAAATTTGTCTTAACAAACTCTACACATTGGTATTTTATTTGGTCACAATTGAATTAAATTTGAACATGTTTCCTTCTGTTTACTAAAAAGGGCAGAATAAGAATGCTTATGAAAAATTGCATAATAAATTCAATAATGATCCAAAAATTATGTTTAATGGCTCAAAATGTTCAGTGAAACATTTGCTACATGTTTTCAACCCTTTTCAATACAATTTGTTTACTGTTTTTTCTAATTAAAATTGGAGTAATAATTCAATGCTTTAATTAAACCTTTTAAATTGCAAAATTCATAACTTGGGCAATTCAAATCCAATTCCAACATGTAAAATATGTTTTCCATCCCATTTTTCATGAACTTTGAAAATATAAACTTTGTTTTCTATTTTGAATAAATTAAATTGCTGAAAACAACTATTTCTTAATTAATGCATTTAAAATTGTCAATTTAATAACTTGCTCATCTAAAATCCAAATTCAACAAATGAAATATGTATTCCATCTAAAATTTTGTGTTCTTTCCAAATATGAATTTGGTTATCTATTTTGAACAATTAAAATGGGTGAAAACAACAAATGTTTTTATAAATCATTTAAAATGCCAAAGTTCAAAACTTAATAAATAAAATTTCCAAACTTGGTAAACACCTTTTCAAATTGAAGCTATTGTTGTTTTCTCTTTGTTTTCCTCATCCATGCATCATTCTAATCAAGTTTCACATGATGGTTATTTGTAGATCATTTAATTCAACCTTAATTCATGGGCTTTTCCATATGCAATCCAAATTGCATATGGGCCCCCTTAAATATGTTTACCATGTCAACTAGTTTATCTTGATGCATCCTTAAACTTGTCATGCATCCATATCTTGATCATGCTGGATCTTTTGCCGTAGACGTAATTGTTGCATCCGGTGTTTGTTCGAGGTTCGTTGCTTCTTCGCGGATAGGACGCTGAGATGATGTGAGCAACGACAAGTCCTGCGGATGTACCTCTACTTGCTGGATTCCAGGCAAGTATACTCACTTGCTACCTATGGCTGCCTTTCATCACTTGTTACCGATTCTTTCCGTTTTTCCTTATGCTAGCCTTATGATTCGATGCTTGTGTCTCGATCCTATCATATGTTTACCTTGCAGCCATGATATAGCCTTTCCTTCCACTTCCTATTAACTGTTGCTTGTTTACCTTGTTAGCCCTCGTGTCGTAGTTGCATGCTTAGTGTTGTTTGCGCTCAAGTCTTGCTGTCCGTCTTATTACCTGTTTAGTTTGATAGTTGTGTTTCAATTCAATCAACAACATGTTAATGTGTTGGGTAATAATAATTTGATGATAAGGCACCGACAGGAGGCCCGGCGTGGTTTTGAGGCCTGCTAGTGTCGACCCTAATTAGGAAAAGGGTCTTGTCCATTGATCCATGATGAGCGCACTAACCGCATGTGGGAAGCGAGTATGGGCGCCCCCCGCAATTCTGATTCGATTCGCATCTCGTCCAAATCGCCTCATTTAGTTCGGGTTTTTCCATTTGCCGCATGCATATGCAGGTGCGAACCCTTGGCGCCAGGGTGGAACTTTTGTAGTCGGCATTTAGGGAGACACGTTCTTAGAGTGCTATGAGGGTCCCATTTTCTTCGTGGGGCTTGATTAGCCGTGCGCTCAATTGCACGGGGTTCTTTGGGCTTGATGCGAAGAAGAGTTGGGTTGTGTTGAGTACCTCGCTTGGTGGGTTGATCCCCCGTCTGGCGGGTTATTCTTGCGTGTACGGCCAAATTGGTGCATCCCTGCAGGGTTAAATCTTCTCGAGAAGCCGTGTTGTCCGCGGTTATGGATGACTTGGCGAAAGTGCTGGCTAACAAGTACTCAGACAACTTACACTTAACGATGATAACTTGACTAGTAATATAGATTACCTCCACCATAAAAATGAATGTCACCTTAATCAACCGTGTGAGTTTCCTTGGGTTGTTTCCTTAGTAGGGGGTAACATTGGATAGGTATTGTTTGGTGAGTAGTTGTAGTTGGTTCTGATACGCTATTTTATCCCTTTCTTTTAGCCGGATGTTGTAGCGCGTCTCTGTAGTTAGTTAGTGCAGCCCGCTGCCGCTTCTTTGCAATAATCCCTTCCTTCCGTTCTACCCAAAATATTGGTATCTTGTGATGATTGGTTACGCTGGTATCTTGTGAGTATGGTTTATCCACTTGCCAGTACTTAACCGTACTGACCCACGAATCCCTTTCGTGGCTGCATATTCCACATTGCAGTCAACAGGTTTGAAGTCTGACGACGTTAGCTTGGGAATCCCTCCGGCTTGGCCTGGGCAGGGATTGGACGCCATCGGTTATATTCAGGACTCTTAGTCCAATTTGTATCTTGTCCGTAGTCGGACGCTATGTTGTTTCTTCCGCTGTTATTTGGATCTTTGTATTGTATCTGTTGTATCCTTGACTCGTTTGATTCGTCTTGTATATATGTTTTCTGTTGTTGTTGCGGAATATTCGTGAACTGTTGTAATGTTATCACAAGTGGCAACCTCGAATCGGTTATTATGTGGATTTTGGCGGAAATGCTGAAATCTGCATAGTGTCCGATCTCGGGGCGTCACAAATGGTATCAGAGCCAGGTTTCCGATTCCCGATATTGTTTCGATACGAATGGTTATCGGAGCAACGGGTCCGCAAAGCCTGTAGGATAACCTCGCTAACGGTCGTGTTTCTAGAGTGTCAAAAAGTATTTCTGCTAAACTATTTTGGAAACATCTCAATAGGATTCTCGTTTTCTCCTTATCTCTATTCTATTCCCCTCCCATCTTATTTGTTTTGGAGTCTCCCCCCTTGTCTATCTTTCAAAGTTCTAGGATTCTACATGGGTGGACGTTTTCTGAGCCTTTAACCTAATAGGTTCGATCATCGGAAGATTCCTGGTGCAAGAACATCGTCATCAGCCCGAGCAAGATCCCCTTGTTAGTGGTGTCGCGAAGCCCTTGTTAGTGGTGTCGAGGAGATCAACAAGGTGACTGAAGACTCGATAGTCCGGCTTCTTCCTCTCTCTTGGCGTTGGTGGATTGCGAGGGCGCAATCCCTTGTTAGTGGTGTCGGCTGTAACACCCGTGGTTTTTCCCAATTAGAATTGTTTGTTTTTGTTTTAGTGCATCTCATAACATCATGCATCATGCATTTAAAAAAAATTCCAAATAATCAAATTATTTAAAACCTTGTTTTCCAAATTTTCTGACATTATTTTAATGCCTCCAAACTATTTTCTTTTCCTTCTAAGCAGTTTTGTGGAAAAGAAAAAAAAATGTTTTGGGGCAGCCAGGCCACAGCCCAAAGGGCCACGACCCAGCTGCCCGTCTCTCTCCTCCCAGCCCACCTCCCTTCTTCTCCTCCGTACAGCCGAACACGCAGGAGGCACCTCCGGTCGCTTTCACCACTCCATGGACCCCCCTCCTCCTAGCTTTCCCCTCTTCCATAAAGCCACCCCCTCTGCCTCCAAACCCTAGCCGCCTCCTTCCTCTTCCCCATCCGCCGCCGCCATCTCTCTCCCTCCTCTGCTTTCTTTCTCTGAACTGAACCGAGAGAGAGAGAGCCAGCAGCAGGTCGCCGTCGCCCCGCCGTGTTGGTCATCCTCGAGCAATGCTGTCTGCCGGAACGGAACCGCGCCGCCATATGCCGCCCTCGACAACCAGGAGCCGGACCGGGGACGACACAGGGAGGCCGCGCCGTCCACTTCTTCTTCTTCAACCGCAGCAGCTCGGCCTCCACGTCTCTGACCCGTCGCGATCAACGTGGTCGTCATCTTCTCGAGCTACTGCGCCATCAATTTCTCGGTGAGCATCCGTCCGCCTGGACCCTTCCTTTCCCCTCCCCATTCTGCTCTGTGTGCTCGTCATCGATCGACACCACGATCGTGGCTGCAGACGTTCCCGTCGCGCGCATCTGTCGTCAGCTTCGTCAGTTTCAGTTTCGTCAGTCGTTCGGTTTACCTCTTAAAGTATCAGACCTGTATTCCATCAACAAAGCCGCAGCTAGCCCAGTGGCTAGGATCCCTTGCGCACACCCAGCAGCCCCGGGTTCGATTCCCCTGAGGCGCAAGCCACCCCCCCCCCTTTTTACTCCTTTTTCCTTTTATTTCTCGAATTCCAGAAACACATATATGATTCTTTAATTCTAAAATCAATAACAAATTGAATATTGCTCCAAATTCAATGATTCATGTTTCTGTGGATTCATAATTTCGTGCTCTTCCTGTTAATGTCAAGTTTGCAACATGTTTCTGTAATAATTTTTGCACTAAATAATTAAATACCTAAATGGCTATTAAAAGTTGAAACTTTGGAATTTCATAACTTGAGTTGTGTTCACCCAAATTGAGCAAACTTGGGCTCTAAAAATTTGTCTTAACAAACTCTACACATTGGTATTTTATTTGGTCACAATTGAATTAAATTTGAACATGTTTCCGTCTGTTTACTAAAAAGGGCAGAATAAGAATGCTTATGAAAAATTGCATAATAAATTCAATAATAATCCAAAAATTATGTTTAATAGCTCAAAATGTTCAGTGAAACATTTGCTACATGTTTTCAACCCTTTTCAATACAATTTGTTTACTGTTTTTCCAAATTAAAATTGAAGTAATAATTCAATGCTTTAATTAAACCTTTTAAATTGCAAAATTCATAACTTGGGCAATTCAAATCCAATTCCAACATGTAAAATATGTTTTCCATCCCATTTTTCATGAACTTTGCAAATATAAACTTTGTTTTCTATTTTGAATAAATTAAATTGCTGAAATCAACTATTTCTTAATTAATGCATTTAAAATTGTCAATTTAATAACTTGCTCATCTAAAATCCAAATTCAACAAATGAAATATGTATTCCATCTAAAATTTTGTGTTCTTTCCAAATATGAATTTGGTTATCTATTTTGAACAATTAAAATGGGTGAAAACAACAAATGTTTGTTTAAATCATTTAAAATGCCAAAGTTCATAACTTAATAAATAAAATTTCCAAACTTGGTAAACACCTTTTCAAATTGAAGCTATTGTTGTTTTCTCTTTGTTTTCCTCATCCATGCATCATTCTAATCAACTTTCACATGATGGTTATTTGTAGATCATTTAATTCAACCTTAATTCATGGGCTTTTCCATATGCAATCCAAATTGCATATGGGCCCCCTTAAATATGTTTACCATGTCAACTAGTTTATCTTGATGCATCCTTAAACTTGTCATGCATCCATATCTTGATCATGCTGGATCTTTTGCCGTAGACGTAATTGTTGCATCCGGTGTTTGTTCGAGGTTCGTTGCTTCTTCGCGGATAGGACGCTGAGATGATGTGAGCAACGACAAGTCCTGCGGATGTACCTCTACTTGCTGGATTCCAGGCAAGTATACTCACTTTCTACCTATGGCTGCCTTTCATCACTTGTTACCGATTCTTTCCGTTTTTCCTTATGCTAGCCTTATGATTCGATGCTTGTGTCTCGATCCTATCATATGTTTACCTTGCAGCCATGATATAGCCTTTCCTTCCACTTCCTATTAACTGTTGCTTGTTTACCTTGTTAGCCCTCGTGTCGTAGTTGCATGCTTAGTGTTGTTTGCGCTCAAGTCTTGCTGTCTGTCTTATCACCTGTTTAGTTTGATAGTTGTGTTTCAATTCAATCAACAACATGTTAATGTGTTGGGTAATAATAATTTGATGATAAGGCACCAGCAGGAGGCCCGACGTGGTTTTGAGGCCTGCTAGTGTCGACCCTAATTAGGAAAAGGGTCTTGTCCATTGATCCATGATGAGCGCACTAACCGCATGTGGGAAGCGAGTATGGGCGCCCCCCGCAATTCTGATTCGATTCGCATCTCGTCCAAATCGCCTCATTTAGTTCGGGTTTTTCCATTTGCCGCATGCATATGCAGGTGCGAACCCTTGGCGCCAGGGTGGAACTTTTGTAGTCGGCATTTAGGGAGACACGTTCTTAGAGTGCTATGAGGGTCCCATTTTCTTCGTGGGGCTTGATTAGCCGTGCGCTCAATTGCACGGGGTTCTTTGGGCTTGATGCGAAGAAGAGTTGGGTTGTGTTGAGTACCTCGCTTGGTGGGTTGATCCCCCGTCTGGCGGGTTATTCTTACGTGTACGGCCAAATTGGTGCATCCCTGCAGGGTTAAATCTTCTCGAGAAGCCGTGTTGTCCGCGGTTATGGATGACTTGGCGAAAGTGCTGGGTAACAAGTACTCAGATAACTTACACTTAACGATGATAACTTGACTAGTAATATAGATTACCTCCACCATAAAAATGAATGTCACCTTAATCAACCGTGTGAGTTTCCTTGGGTTGCTTCCTTAGTAGGGGTAACATTGGATGGGTATTGTTTGGTGAGTAGTTGTAGCTGGTTCTGATACGCTATCTTATCCCTTTCTTTTAGCCGGATGTTGTAGCGCGTCTCTGTAGTTATTTAGTGCAGCCCGCTGCCTCTTCTTTGCAATAATCCCTTCCTTCCGTTCTACCCAAAGTATTGGTATCTTGTGATGATTGGTTACGCTGGTATCTTGTGAGTATGGTTTATCCACTTGCCAGTACTTAACCGTACTGACCCACGAATCCCTTTCGTGGCTGCATATTCCACATTGCAGTCAACAGGTTTGAAGTCTGACGACGTTAGCTTGGGAATCCCTCCGGCTTGGCCTGGGCAGGGATTGGACGCCATCGGTTATCTTCAGGACTCTTAGTCCAATTTGTATCTTGTCCGTAGTCGGACGCTATGTTGTTTCTTCCGCTGTTATTTGGATCTTTGTATTGTATCAGTTGTATCCTTGACTCGTTTGAGTCGTCTTGTATATATCTTTTCTGTTGTTGTTGCGGAATATTCGTGAACTGTTGTAATGTTATCACAAGTGGCAACCTGGAATCGGTTATTATGTGGATTTTGGCGGAAATGCTGAAATCTGCATAGTGCCCGATCTCGGGGCGTCACGGGTTTTATGAAGGCTAATTTGCGTAAAGCAATCTTTGTTTTCCAAATCGAGGAAGAATAGCACGTCTCAAGGAATATTTTGAAAACAAATGAGAAAGCTACTCAACTACTGATAGCATCATCTTCTTGTATTCCACCAAGTCCTTCTCATTCCCACACTATCTCATGCTACAAGGATCACCCCTCTCGGCATCTCCGAGGAGGCATCCTTCCTTCGTTATCAGCAAGTTTTAGTCATTCCGTTCAAGTTATCTATGATCACAAAATCCGTCACCAAGTCGTCCTTAACCGCGGACACGGTTTTTCGAAAAGATTTAACCTTGCAGGGGTGTACAACTTTAACTACACGTGCCAACCAACTCTTGATGCCAGATCATTAGCACTAGTTCGGGAAGTGCCGGCAAATAGAGGTTGACCACGACCTTTCCCTTGCTTCGCCTATTCCATAAGTCGCTCCGAGTAGAGATGGTCCGCCAATAGGGAGTGTCCATCTCCTGCCGGGTCTCTATCGTTGTGCGCAATGCTCGACAGTTACCTACCCGCAGAGCGCCGATACATCCCCACATCCTAGTTTTGAAAGTGTTTTAATATCCCCGCAAATCCAAATGGAAATCCCAAACTAGGAAACTCATGGAACAAACTAGGCAAGTTGAGACCGAGGGGAATCCAATCCCCGTGTGGATGCACGCTCAGTCTTGGCTCAAAGACGAGAACTCGCTCCTAGGGGCATGAACGACACAACCACCACAGACCCTCTGTGGTCTCGTCATCCAAACCTTTAAATCATATTAAACAAGTTCTCTTAACTTTCCACAACATCCTATCATACTACATTCTTTCATAACTCTGATTCATCAACCGGATGGAGCAGAGATAACAAGCATGTATGACAAAGCACATCATATTTAAGGCTTTGGCGATGAACACAATCAACCATATGGCTGCTAGGAGTAGTGGATCAGAATAAGTAGGCTATGCATGGTATAGGAGAACTCTAACTATTGACACAAGATACATTGGAATCGAATGCAATGTACGAGAATCAAAAGTCTTTCGAAATCATATATGGCAGATAATAGGTTATGCTTGCCTTGCTTCAAGAAAACCATAGAAAGTCTCTAGGAATAAGTGCTTGACTTGTCGGTTAAGATCAAGTATTCGTCATGCCGCTGTCGATCTTCTCTTCGGAGTCACGTTCTACAGATCAGAAGCAAAACACCAGAAGAGAAGCAACAATCAAACATGGCATCAATGCAATGCACAATATGTATGTATGAGCAGTATAATGCACTGAAATAAAGCCCTAAACATGTTCGTTGGGTTGCTAGGGTTCGTATGATAGATATGAAGTTTTATTGAAATTATCCCGAAATAGACCCTGGAGGGGGTTTCGGGTGATTCTGGAGGTGAGTCCAATTTTAGTTGCTCAAATGGGTTTGAAAACATCATAACTAGATTGCATACGTCATTTTGAGAAATTTGGTATATAACTTTTAATTTTCTAATTTTAGTGAATATAAACTAATTTTTCTATTTTTCAAAGAATTAAACAACATTAAATAATGTTCAAAGAACAACTTTCTCAAACATGTGCGAAAGTGACATATTTGGGTAGAGTTTATTTTTCTGAACATTTCCATACTTTTATCATATTTTTCTGATTAGTATTTTAATACCACTTTCCATTTTCTGTAATTTATTAAGCATTTCTGGAAATAAGAAAACATGGTTATGACATCAGCATGACGAGAGGGTGATGTCAGCTCGGGTTTGATCCCCCTGTTCTGCACAAATTCGTCTGAAAAACCCCAAATAGATGGAAATAGTTTGTTGCACTGGGTAGAGGGGATCTCCACAAATCTATAGGTGGTCTCGGGCTGACCATTTGCTCACCGGAGCTTGCGCGGCAACGACGAGCGGCGACGGAGGCTTACGAGGGGGAGGTGATACAGAGGGGCAGGAGGAAAGGCGGGAACACCTACATGCTCGGGAGCTCACCGCGGTTGTAGTGTTGTGCTCGAGGAGGCCGGAGGGGGTCTCAATTGACGGCGACGAGCACGGCGGCCGGTGGCCGGACTCGGGGAAGATGGGGCCGATTCCGGCATATCCGGACCTCCCCGCTTGCGTGCGTTGTCGAGGAGGAGGTACATGGTGCGGGAAAGCCTCAGAGAGGCACGGCGGTGATCGAGGATGCTCGTAACGCCGGCGGCGAGCGACGGCCAAAGGTCTAGGGTTTCAGCGCGTTCTTCCCGCGCAGAGAGAGGAAGATGAGGTTTCGGGGGGAGTTCTCAGGGAGGTGGGCGCGATTCGGACGCCTCCCGGGTCTTATCCGCAGCAACGGGGAGCAGCAGGAGGTGGCAGGGTTGCGCCGACGTCCTCCTCGTCCTTCTGGCAGGAGGTTGAAGAAAGGGAGGAAAAGGATTTTCTCCATAACCCCTGGTACTTTTGAGATTTACAGAAAAGCCCCTTTTTTATTTAAAAACAGAACATAAACCACTGTTTTGAGGGCCTTTTTGTAAAGATAAAATTTGGCAAAAATACATTTTGAAAACCTTGTAAAATTTGCAAACTCACCATGTCTTTGCTTCCCAATTTTGAAAACATATTTTGGGTGATCACTTTAAGTGTTTTTTATGCCAGTTTCACTTAAATTAAAATTTAAATTGTTTCAAATTTCTTTCATGCATGAATGACATGAGCACAACACAACAAACCCATTGATAGCAAATTTGGGATGTTACATAACAGCCCCTGCAGTGTTAAGAAAAGTTCTCCTTAGAATAATGGACATATTATCATCTTCACGCATTTCCAACACAACAAAGTCAGTTAATATCAAACAACCAATAGCCACTTGAACAGGAACATTCGCACAAATACCAACAGGAATAGTAGTAGATTTATCATCCATTTGCAAGTACATATCATTTGGTATCAATTTTTGCAAAGAGAATCTCTTGTAGAGAGAAAAAGGCATAACAGTAACTCCTGCTCCCAAGTCACATAGAGCAGTTCTAACATAATTATTTTTAATGGAGCATGGAATAGTGGGTATACCAGGATCTCTAAGCTTCTTTGGAACCTTACCATTAAAATAGTAATTAGCAAGCATAGTGGAAATTTCCTCATTAGAAATTTTCCTTTTGTTAGAGACAATATCTTTCATATACTTTGAGTAAAGAGGAAGTTTAATAGCATCAGTCAAAGGAATTTGCAAATACAAAGGTTTCATCCACTCACAGAACTTATTATAATGTTCTTCTTCCTTTGATTTATGTTTCTTATTAGGAAAAGGCATTGGTTTTTGTACCCAAGTTTCTCTTTCTTTACCATGTTTATTAGCAATGAAATCCTCCTTAGTGTACTTTGCATTTTTAGTTTGCTTTTCAGGTTCAACTTCAGCTTCTTCTTTATCAGAAGCATCACTTTTATCATTACCACTTTTAGTTTAAGTATCAGAGACATATATACTATTAGGATCTTTAGCAGGTTCAGGAGATTCTACAACAGTTTTATGTTTCTTCTTCTTTTTCTTAGAAGAAGTACTATTGTTTTTAGGTTGTTGAGAATATTGTTCAATTATTTTAGGGTGTCCTTCAGGATACGAGGGATCCTGAGTAGAAACACCACTTCTAGTAATTATTTCATAAACATGTTTTACTCTAGAAGCATTAGCTAGTGAATATTTTTGCACCTTAATAAGTTGATCAATTTGAGTTTGAACCATATGAAAATGTTTAACAAGCATTTTAACATCATTAGAGATTATCTCAATAATACCATCCAAATTATCAATAGATCTAGAGTTTTCCATTAGATGATTATGCATTCTCATATTAAAATTATCTTGCTTAACAACATAATTATCAAATTCATCTAAGAATTGATCAGGTGGTTTAGAATAGGGAATGTCCCTATTATCAAAATACTGGAGAGAATGTACCACAACTGTGGATGGGTGAGGAATTGGCTTACATAATTCTTCTATAGGTGGTAAATTATTCACATCTTCAGATTTAATACCCTTCTCTTTAAGAGATTTCTTGGCTTCCCTCGTCACTTCATCAGTCAATTCAATCATTCCCCTCTTCTTGGGTGTTCGTGTTGGTGTATGTTCGGGTATAGTCCAATCATCATGATTCTTTCTTATATTAGCAAGTAATTCCTCAACTTCTTCCGGAGTTCTTTTCCTGAAAACACAACCAGCACAACTATCTAGGTATGTCCTAGATTCAACAGTTAGTCCATGTCAGACCCCGGACCAAGGGATATACAAACTGTTATGTGCTCCTAGAAATGGACTCACAAGGGCTTCAGGGTTACCAGCCCCGGCCGCAACAAACAACGGCAGGCAGACCGGATTCATCGGCACGTAGTCCTGACCCCCGGTCTACTACTCCTTGTGTCCACGCTAGTCATAACCATATATGTATACCCAAGCATCCACGAGTCGGATGAAACTGAAGGAACGGGACCAAAGTTATACAGAGCTGCTATGTGTCCAGAAAGTGCAACAACAATCGAGGGTTACTAGGGTTACCTCGCCCTAGGACGAATCACATCGACAGGCGGGCTCGGTCATGGATCATCGGCTCCACAACCCCTCGACTGCGACAACTATGTAGGCATAGCCAAAACTGTATAACAATGGGCTCGAAACCAACAACAGATCAAAGCAGCACTCTAGACATGAAAGTTGTATTAAACAGGTCTTACTAGAGTATAGCTTTACAAGCAGAAGTCACATGACCCAACATTACATCAGACAACGGAAGGCAAATTTATGTTGCTAATCAACAAGTACCAAAAAGGCCTAAGAGGCCGCAACATAAGGCGACGTACCAGCCCATAGATTCCAGGCTGCTACCTGGGAACCCCAAACTACTCGTCGATGTCCACATCGAAACACCACCGAACTGAGGAACTCCACCTGAACCAAGTTGAAGCAAACATGAGTACGGGAGGTACTCAACAAGACTTATTTAACCTATTATATATCTGCTTCTTTTAGAAATAGTTATGAATGTTATTTTGCGTAAAGCTATCTTTGTTTTCCAAGTTGAGGAAGGAATAGCACGTCTCATAGAGTATTTTGAAAACAGATGAGAAAGCTACTCAACTACTGATATCATCATGTTTAATCCACCAAATCATTTCAGCACCTCGTGCTTCAAAGATCACCACCTCCAGTTGTTCTACTACCTCATGCTACAAGGTAACCCCTCTCGGCATCTCCGAGGAGGCATCCTTCATTCGTTATCAACAAGTTTTATTCATTCCGTTTAAGTTTTCTATGATCACAGAATTCGTCACCAAGTCGTCTTTAACCGCAGACACAGCTTTTCGAAAAGATTTAACCCTGCAGGGGTGTACAACTTTACCCACACGTACCAACCAACTCTTAGTGCCACCAGGGTTAGCACTAGTCAGGGAAGTGCCGACAGAGGGTGGTCGATTCCCGGCCTTTACCTTGTCGAACTATATCCATGAGTCAACCCAAACAGGGCCACCCCGTCAACAGGGAGTTGGCCACCTCCTGACGGCACCAGTTCTGTGAGTCGGGATCAAGATCCGTGTATGTCCATCACTTGTCCCGGTCACGACCTAATTTTCTCCAAAACATTTTCCGACTCACACGCAGATGGAAAGCTCAAACTACGTGGCTCATGGATAAGGTTAAAAAAGTTAGTTAGCCGGGCGGGGTTCATCGGCCCACGTGTGGCTGTACGCTCAGTCTTGGCTCGAAGGCGAGAACTCGCTCCTAGGGGCATGAACAGGACAAAACGCCACAACCCATTGTGGCCTCACATCCATGCCATGATTAGTCAGGTTATCAAAGATAATTCAAATCACAACAACCTAACATAGTAGATTCACGTACTGACCAGATTCATCAACCGGATGGATCAGATCACAACTAGGCATGGCTAAGCAAGACTCACAAGGTTTAGCGGTGCGCGCACAAACAAACCTATAGCTGCTAGGTGTAGTGGATCAGATTATGTAGGCTATGCAGTATATAGGAGAACTCTATCTACTGACATCAAATATTTTGGAATCGAATTCAAAGTACGAGATTCAAATCACTTTGAAACCATATATAAGCAGATAAGAGGTTATGCTTGCCTTGCTTCAAGAAAACCAAATAAATACTTCCGGAATAAGTGCTTGACTTGTGGGTTAAGATCAAGTATTCGCCATTGGAGTTGTCGGCCTTCACTTTGGAGTCGGAATCTACCGAGGGGGAACAACACCGAAAAAAAGAACAACAATCAAACATGGCATCGATGCAATGCACAATATGTATACATGAGCAAGTTAATGCACTGAAATAAATCCCTTAACATGTTCAATGGGTTGCTAGGGTTCGTATGTCAGTTACGCAATTTTACTGAAATTAGTCCGAAATGGACCCGGGAGGGGTACTCCGGAAAATTCTGAAAGTGATACTAATTTTAAAAGCTCAAATGAGTTTGAAAACATCATAAACAGGTTGCATTTGTCATTATGAGCAATTTGGTATATAACTTTTAATTTTCTAATTTTAGTGAATAAAAACTTATTTTTCTATTTTAAATGAATTAACAACATTAAATAAATGCTCATTTTTGGACTTTCTCAAACATGGTTGAAAATGGTATATTTGGGTAGATTACATTTTTCTGAACACGTTAATGCTTTCATTTTATTTTACTGAAAAATATTTTAGTAGTTATTTAATTTACAAAATTAACTCCTTTTCTGGAAATAATAAAAACAGGAATATGACCTCACTGTGACGTAATGATGACCTCATCCTCCTCTGTTCTTCACAGAGAGATCAAATTCGATGGAAAACGTGTGCAATTCAAACATTAAACTAGACCATGAGCTCGAGGAGGTGGAGGGGAACCTAGGGGTGCCGGCGGCGGACCAAATAGTCGCCGGAAAGCTCACCGGCGGCGAGGAACCGCGGCGGCGGAGGGAGGTGCACGGTGGCGAGGCGATTCAGAGGGGGAGGGAGTGGATGGAGGGTACCGGGAGGCTCACCGCATCGAGGGAGCACGATGGCGTCGACGACGAGGTGAGGGAGGGACAAAATCGAAGGCGAGGAGCAGAGGAAGCCGGCGGCCATGGCGGACGGCGACGAGAAATTGAGGTCCTCCTCGGGCTTCCTGGCTTCCGCGCGAGCTAGAGGGGGTAGAGGGGATCCAGGCGGTCCTCCAGGTGGCTTCCAATCAGCCGGAGATGGCCGAAGTTGTCGGCGCGCGACGGCGACCGTACGGTTAGGGTTAGGGTTCGGTCGTACAGAAGCAGAGAGAGAGGAGGGTTCGAGGGGGGTTTTCTGGGGAAGGAGCTTCGATCTAGACGTATCCTGGGAGTCCTTATCCTCGCGGTGACGTAGAGCAGGAGGTGGCACGGCACCGTCGGCGGCCGGCTCTCCTACTGGCAAGAGGTAGAAGAAGATAAAAAAACAAGTTCATGAAAACCCCGTGGAACTTTGGGAGAAACACAAAGAGGTCCTTTTCCATTTAAAAACAGAACAAAAACCATTGATTTGAGGGCCTTTTTGCAAACAAAAAAATTGGCAAAAATACTTTTTTGAAACCTTATAAAATTTCCAACAAAACCATGTGTTTCTTTGGTGTATTTGAAATATTTTCCAACACAAAATTTTGGAAACCAAATTAAGTACTATTTGTGAGATTTTCTCAAACCATTTAAATTCACAAATTAAATTGGTTAAAACATGGTTTAAATTTTTGATTCATGCATGTATGAGATGAACACACACCACACACCCTAATTAGAAAAATTGGGGATGTTACAAATCTACCCCCTTACAAGAATCTCGTCCCGAGATTCCTGAAGGAGAAAGAAAGAAGGAACACCGGTTTTGAACGATCTTCTCGAACCTTACGGTTCTTTTCTCGAAGAGGTTGATCCGTAGCGTCGTGAAATGTTGAAAGGATACACCTTAGGTAAGAGGGAAAACTCTAAGGAACTGATCTTCACGAAGATCGAGTATCTAATGAGTAACTCATGACAGGAACGTTCAAAAAGAACTGTTGAGTTAACGTGCATGAAACACATCAAGGTAACACTGGGAATAAGAGAAGGTTTCAAGTTTGTGGACGATTGGTCTTGAAAGAATTTAGAATATGATATTTGCACAAGGTTTTAAATCCTTTTGGAAAAGAAAGGTTGGACAACTTATGACATCGAGGTTTCCTTAAAACAGAATGCCAAGATGGAGAGGTTGGTCTTGGATACTAAAACATAATATCCACAGATGAGGGAAAACACGAGAAAACACTGTAATCGTGCGTCAGAGAAAATTTGATACATCATATTCACTCTTCGGAGTGGACACAGAGGATAACAGAACTTTCGTCCATCAAAGTTTGTTGAAATCCTTTTCAAAGATTAAGATGTTACTTCATGACAGAAGATGAGTAACCAAAGATATTGAAACACTATATAGCAGAAAGAGTTCTTGGTCACACCATAAGGATGGTAACCAACGGAGATTAGAACACCAAAATAAATACGGAATCTCTTTCCTATTGTGAATTGGACGTAGCAATACATTTACCACATGGTTAACATCCCACGGCTGGAGTGACTGACAAATTCACACAATGTGTGAGATGATGAGAACTTCAAGTACAAACCACTTGAAGAAGGAAACTGATCAATGGCGGTTGCAAAACACAACGAGATGTTCTCATGATGAACTTGTTTCCACTAGAAGAAAGGTTTGGAGGATTGACAAAGACACATTGGAAGAATCAACTTCCAGGTTCTCCTGGATGTTCTAGATACCGACAGCGGGATCATGACAAGCCTTCTATAGGTCATCAAGTGAAAGTATAACACCGGTTTGAAAGAACGGGGAGGGAAAACTTGTTAGAGTTAGCCACACAAGAATTCTCACGGAGAGTGGCTGTTCTTACAGATTCAAAGAGATATGACATTAGGCCTTCCGGCTAATTGTGTTAACCACAACATCAACCATGCCGGATTTTAAAATGGACCTAATTCAATAACCTTGAGGAAACACCAACCATCTTTGCTGCTTGAGATTCAGCTCTGGTTAGTGGGTTGATAACTCAGACTCAACATGTTTGATCAAAGAGGTTACACCGGTTACCAACGAGATACCTATGCTAGATTCTCAAGACATGGACTACGATGTCAAGCTCGAGAAGATGAGCGAGATTTCAAAACTCATGTGTTAGCAACTTGCGAAAGACGGTTGCACCTACATGACTTAGTTGCAAAAGAACACATCGGAGTCATTGTTGGGCAGATAATTGGAAAGATAACGAAGTTCTTGGATTTCTTATCTTTCACGAACGATCAGTCAGTGGCTTAGTGTGGATGCAAACTTCTTCCAGGAACAGAAGTAGCAACCTAATATCTCAAGAATAGACCACACGTGCATGACCGAGGATTATCCCCGAGGGAACAAGAAAACATTACTTGAACCCATGGCGACAACTTTCACCAAAAGCACACAAACCCGAGAAAGTCACTTCCAACATCTAGAACACAACTTCGCGATGACACAAAGTTGGTTCTCGAAAGTTTCTAACATTAGTGCCAATTATTCAAAATGAGCCTCTTGCAACTTGGGGAAAATAGGGTTGTTATCGGTGGGCTCGACAACACACTTATCATAACACTCCAAGAAAGGGGATTCATATGATACATGAACAAGGCAAAATATTGGTCAGATTAAAGGACATGGAGGTGTACCTAGGCAAAACACCATGAGTGGAAATACGATCAAGATAGTCCTTGGATATTTTCCCGATTTGAGGATAGCCCAAATCAACTCAAGAGGTAGAGTGATAGAATTTCCGCAAAGGAGATACTATCCTTCTTTTTCACAAAGGAAACTAGACATCCCTTAGAGAAGATCAAGTTAGGAAGAGCTCTTGTCTTTCAACTCTCCAAGTTAGTGATTAAGCTCAACCAACTAGTCCAAGATATCTAGCATGGTTCCTTGGAGAAAAGAGTAATCAAAATTACCCCTTGTTTAAATATCACGGTCAGGTAACAACCTGGTGATACTTCTAGCAAGACAACCAGAATATCACAACCCACCGGTATGTCCTGGAGTTTGAAAGGAGGCTTGCTTTTCAAAGCAACTGATGTGAACATGAGAGCTTCGGCATAAACCTAACTCTTTGACCGAAAATTTGCACCAGCATGAACGGATTTGGTAACACACCAACTTTAGTAGAGACCGGGTGATCGATAGTGCTAAGAAGGATACAGATGTTTCTTAGATTTTTAAAAGCAATACGAATTGCTAGAAATACTTGATACACACACCAACGCACAGACCCATCATTCTCAAGCACTCAGGCTTGGAGAGAAGGGGATTGAAGACGTCTAGGAGCATCACTTCATCAATAAGGCCATGAAACTCAACACAACCTCCTGATATAAAAGCGTGTGATACTCGAAGGTGGAACAGAACAACAGCTAATGAAACTTCTTTAATCTACGAGTTACAAAGCTTTGACCTGGTCCTAGAGATGAACGAGGTAGTGGAGTTTGTTTCTCCTGACATTCCAAGGTGGAATATTTTGACGGAAAACAAGAGCAAATGCATTGGAAAAATCCAACACACATAAGAAACTTGGTGTCTAAAACACCGGATGAAGATCTGAAAGAAACTGGAAAGTACGAGCATGCTCAAGAGAATTGCTAAGATCACATTGATTGCACAGGGTAATATTCATGTGTAGAACCCATGCTAAGAAGAGAAATATAGGCAAATAAAGAAGAAAGATGTGGAGGCCATGATGATCACTCCTGTTGTGATCCATTTTGATTCCACGAGAAAACCTATGACCAGTGGAGTTGGTATTACCTAGCCATCCTGAGATAGAACAGATTCTTCAGGATCCCAAAGAAACAAAACTTGGGTTAAAGGTCAGCATCCTGTACTAGTAGCGTGAGCATCGGATAGTTAAGAAACCACACAATACAAACCACCATAATTCAGCACATTCCGAGACCTTCGGTTCAAGTCCAAGGGTTAAAAACCCAGAGGAAGGAGTAACCACTATCTTAGTGCCTTGAAGGACACTACGAATAGAAATCAAAAAGTATCTTTCAAAAGACAACGATAGCACCGGAAGAATTTGAACAGAGGATAACGGATACATTCGAGATGAAAAGGAAATCTCGAGGTTCAGGATTTGGAACTTTCTAAAAGGATAATGTGGAATCCACACAACTCTGAGAGACTAGGATGGAAAGGATATCTCCTAGTTTAAGGAACAATGGAACCTGGAACACACACTACTCTAGAAACTATAACACTAGGTCAACTTGGGTAAAAGACGTCCTTGCCAGAGAAGGCTCCTAGGTTTTGAATGACTAGAAGAGATAGCAAAATGTTTTCAAATCAAAACAGGTAAGGAGACCCAGAGTTAGAGCGATACCAGATAAAAAGTAAAAAGAATCCTAAGAAGGTTTTCACAATCATTTGAAGTTTCAAAATAGTTTTCACAAACTCTAGACTCAACATCGACCAAGCAGTAAGGTTTTCCTACAGGCAGTCCTGCTCTGATACCATGACTTGTCAGACCCCAGACCCAGGGATATACAAACTGTTATGTGCTCCTAGCAATGGACTCACAAGGGCTTCAGGGTTACCAGCCCCGGCCGCAACAAACAACGACAGGCAGACCGGATTCATCGGCACGTAGTCCGGATCCCCGGTCTTCTACTCCTTGTGTCCATGCTAGCCATAACCAGATATGTATACCCAAGCATCCACGAGTCGGATGAAACTGAAGGAACGGGACCAAAGTTATACAGAGCTGCTATGTGTCCAGAAAGTGCAACAACAATCGAGGGTTACTGGGGTTACCTCGCCCCAGGCCGAATCACATCGAGAGGCGGGCTCGGTCATGGATCATCGGCTCCACAACCCCTCAACTGCGACAACTATGCAGGCATAACAAAAACTGTATAACAATGGGCTCAAAACCAACAACCGATCAAAGCAGCACTCTAGACATGAAAGTTGTATTAAACAGGTGTTACTAGAGTATAGCTTTACAAGCAGAGGTCACATGACCCAACATTACATCAGACAACGGAAGGCAAATTATGTTGCTAATCAACAAGAACCAAAAAGGCCTAAGAGGCCACAACATAAGGCGACGTCGTAGCCCATAGATTCCAGGATGCTACCTGGGAACCCCAAACTACTCGTCGATGTCCATGTCGAGACACCACCGAACTGAGGAACTCCACCTGAACCAAGTTGAAGCGAACATGAGTACGGGAGGTACTCAACAAGACTTATTTAACCTATTATATATCTGCTTCTTTTAGAAAGAGTTATGAATGTTATTTTGCGTAAAGCCATCTTTGTTTTCCAAGTTGAGGAAGGAATAGTACGTCTCATAGAGTATTTTGAAAACAGATGAGAAAGCTACTCAACTACTGATATCATCATGTTTAATCCACCAAATCATTTCAGCACCTCGTGCTTCAAAGATCACCACCTCCAGTTGTTCCACTACCTCATGCTACAAGGTAACCCCTCTCGGCATCTCCGAGGAGGCATCCTTCATTCAATATCAACAAGTTTAATTCATTCCGTTTAAGTTTTCTATGATCACAGAATCCGTCACCAAGTCGTCTTTAACCGCAGACACGACTTTTCGAAAAGATTTAACCCTGCAGGGGTGTACAAATTTACCCACACGTACCAATCGACTCTTAGTGCCACCAGGGTTAGCACTAGTCCGGGAAGTGCCGGCAGAGGGTGGACGGTTCCCGGCCTTTACCTTGTCGAACTATATCCATGAGTCAACCCAAACAGGGCCACCCCGTCAACAGGGAGTTGGCCACCTCTTGACGGCACCTGTTCTGTGAGTCGGGATCAAGATCCGTGTACGTCCATCACTTGTCCCGGTCACGACCTAATTTTCTCCAAAACATTTTCCGACTCACACGCAGATGGAAAGCTCAAACTACGTGGCTCATGGATAAGGTTAAAAAAGTTAGTTAGTCGGGCGGGGTTCATCGGCCCACGTGTGGCTATACGCTCAGTCTTGGCTCGAAGGCGAGAACTCGCTCCTAGGGGCATGAATAGGACAAAACGCCACAACCCATTGTGGCCTCACATCCATGCCATGATTAGTCAGGTTATCAAAGATAATTCAAACCACAACAACCTAACATAGTAGATTCACGTACTGACCAGATTCATCAACCGGATGGATCAGATCACAACTAGGCATGGCTAACCAAGACTCACAAGGTTTAGCGGAGCGCGCACAAACAAACCTATAGCTGCTAGGTGTAGTGGATCAGATTATGTAGGCTATGCAGTATATAGGAGAACTCTATCTACTGACATCAAATAGTTTGGAATTGAATGCAAAGTACGAGATTCAAATCACTTTGAAACCATATATAAGCAGATAAGAGGTTATGCTTGCCTTGCTTCAAGAAAACCAGATAAAGACTTCCGGAATAAGTGCTTGACTTGTCGGTTAAGATCAAGTATTCTCCATTGGAGTTGTCGGCCTTCACTTCGGAGTCGGATTCTACCGAGGGGGAACAACACCGAAAAGAAGAACAACAATCAAACATGGCATCGATGCAATGCACAATATGTATGCATGAGCAAGTTAATGCACTAAAATAAATCACTAAACATGTTCAATGGGTTGCTAGGGTTCGTATGTCAGTTATGCAATTTTACTGAAATTAGTCCGAAATGGACCCGGGAGGGGTACTCCGGAAAATTCTGAAAGCGAGACTAATTTTAAAAGCTCAGATGGGTTTGAAAACATCATAAACAGGTTGCATTTGTCATTTTAAGCAATTTGGTATATAACTTTTAATTTTCTAATTTTAGTGAATAAAAACTTATTTTTCTATTTTAAATGAATTAACAACATTAAATAAATGCTCATTTTTGGACTTTCTCAAACATGGTTGAAAATGGTATATTTGGGTAGATTACATTTTTCTGAACACTTTAATGCTTTCATTTTATTTTTCTGAATAATATTTTAGTAGTTATTTAATTTACAAAAGTATCTCCTTTTCTGGAAATAATAAAAACAGGAATATGACCTCACTGTGACGCAATGATGACCTCATCCTCCTATGTTCTTCACAGAGAGATCAAATTCGATGGAAAACGTGTGCAATTCAGAAATTAAACTACACCATGAGCTCGAGGAGGTGGAGGGGAACCTAGGGGTGCCGGCGGCGGACCAAATGGTCGCCGGAAAGCTCACCGGCGGCGAGGAACCGCGGCAGCGGAGGGAGGTGCACGGTGGCGAGGCGATTCAGAGGGGGAGGGAGTGGATGGAGGGTACCGGGAGGCTCACCGCATCGAGGGGAGCACGATGGCGTCGGCGACGAGGTGAGGGAGGGCCGGAATCGACGGCGAGGAGCAGAGGAAGCCGGCGGCCATGGCGGACGGCGACGAGAAATTGAGGTCCTCCTCGGGCTTCCTGGCTTCCGCGCGAGCTCGAGGGGGTAGAGGGGATCCAGGCGGTCCTCCAGGTGGCTTCCAATCGGCCGGGGATGGCCGAAGTTGTCGGCGCGCGACGGCGACCGTACGGTTACGGTTAGGGTTCAGTCGCACAGACGTATAGCCGGGAAAACGGGCGGCATGGCACGGCCCGCGCGTGCCGGCAGAAAGCACGGCCCGTCAGGGCACGACCCGTTAGGGCACGGCGCTAATCGTGCCGTGCCGTGCCAGCCCACGGGCTCGCATTTCCGTTTGGGCACGACCCGGCGGCACGTATAGGGCCCATCGGGCCACTTTGAGGCACGGGAGCCCGCCCGGGCACGGAACGGTAGGGCACGCGCGGGGAGC
Source organism: Alopecurus myosuroides (assembly GCA_028641055.1). NCBI lineage: Eukaryota > Viridiplantae > Streptophyta > Magnoliopsida > Poales > Poaceae > Alopecurus > Alopecurus myosuroides. The sequence continues at coordinate 118,804,596 of CM054059.1, forward strand.
AGCGGGAAAATTCAAATTTCGATTTTCGTGGGCCCGGGGAGGAGGGTGGAGCGGGGGGAGGCGGAATTTGAAAAAAGTGGGCCCGGGGGAGAAGCGGGGGCGCAGGATTTGCCGTTTAGGGGCTATTTAGGGGGTAATTAGCCCGTTTTAAGTGTAATTTGGCCCAGTTTTGAGCTGTTTCGGCTTAATTGATCGTTTGAGGGTCATTTTAGTCCAAAAAATTCGGTTTTTTGCTATAAAAGGGGCTGCCCACCCTCTCATTTTTCACACACAGCTACACAAGCCACAAACATGGCTGAACCACCACAAGCACCACCCAATGTGCCAGCACCCAATAATCCTTATGCAAATGGAGGAAGGCCAAGATGGCCGGCGTTGGAGTTTTTCGATGAATTCTTTGTCGAAAAGGATGGTGTTCTGCGGAGGATGGCTAAGTCAAGAGGGCTGATTGCAGGAGGGAGTTATCGTTTGCCCCTACTGAAGGCAACGGTCACCTTGTAAGGCATCACAAGAGGCATGTTGAAAGAGACGCTGGCAACGATCATTAGTCATTTAGTCTTTTAGAGTTAAACTGCACTCTTTTTCCTTCGTATAATAAGAAGGTTTTTTAATGAGGCAGTTTTGTATCATGTATCTTTCTTTAAATGTGTTATGTTCATGTATCTTTATTTAAATGTATTATGTATCATGTATCTTTCTTTAAATGTATTATGTATCATGTAAGTTTTTTAATTTGATGATGCATCGTTTGTGTAATGCTAAAAAAATACGAAAAATGTATGACGAATGAAGAATGGAAGATATGATTTAAATAATTTTTATTAAGCTAGCAAGCCGCCTCATTAAAACCTTCCAGTCCCCGTAGGTACCCTAGTAAGGAAAGAGTGCGTCTGAAACTTGCTGCTCTCCGACTTAATTGTTCATATTACAAACTGAGTTCAGAACAAAGAATAAAAAAGAAAATTACAGAAGGACAAGAAAATTATTCTTCATCGCTGATATGAAGATACTCTAGTGCAGCCAACAACTCGGGGTCTTCTGGCACGTGTTGAGTTATGCGCATTGCTCGATCGCGGTCTTTTACAACCATCAAACTCTTCACCATCGTGGGGTGGAGACTTGCTCTTATCGGATCGAGTACTCTTCCACTTAGACTAAATGTTCCCTCTGATGATGTTGTTGATGCAGGGACAGTTAACAGATCTCGTGCTAATATGGAAAGCACCGGATATGTACGTCTATGATCATGCCACCACTGCAATATGCTGAATTTGTCGTCGCCGTCGCATGCAACCAGCTGGTCATTGAGGTAAGCGGCTAACTCTCCACGCTGACCACGAGAGCCACCACCGGAGCTTGAGCCACCACCGAAGCTTGAACCAAAGAGTTTGAAGATGGTTTTCTTCTTGGCGGGGCGTGCGGCTGGTGGTGGAAATGCCGAACGAACTGTAGATGCAAACTTTTCCTCATACTTGGCATATAGAGCAGTGAGTCTTGTCTTAATAGCAAATTGATATGCACTATAGTCTACTTCCAATGAGGCCGTTAAATAAGATAGAGCCATGCCGAACTTATCGACTTTACACCTCGGGTCCAAGATAAATGCAAATGCACATAAATCAGGAATTTCCTTCCAATATTTTATTAACTTGGTTTTCATTTGTTTAACAGCGTCTCTTAATATAGTATGAGATTCATTTATCCTTCAAGTGATTAGCCATCAATACAATCTGATGCACTAGTAATGGAGACGTGGGATAATAAACCCCAGATAAAGTGTTTGTTGCATCGTAAAGTAGCTCTAGAAATTCCATTACCATGTTTGCTAGTTCCCAGTCAGTAGGTGTAATAAAGATTGCTCCCAGGGAATTTGCATTAACATACGTGGTAAATTGGTCTTTATCACGGATCAAATCTCTAATCATTATGTATGTCGAGTTCCATATAATGTGCATGTCAACATTATATATATGAGATGCCGCAGTAGCTGCAGCACACCATCTTTGGTAGTCAGCTAGTCTCGGATTAGAACCATTTAAAAAAAGAATGCCATATCTTATTTTATCAATGGGTTCTTTCAGATGTTTTAAAGCACTTTTAGCAATAAGATTAATAATATGGCATGCACACCGTTGATGGAAAAGCTGACCAGATGCATAACCGTTAAGTACGGGACTGAGATCATTCATTGCTGTGGCATTCTTTGAAGCATTATCTAGAGTTATTGCGAACACCTTGTTCTCAAGACCATATTATTGCACAACATTCATTATTTTTTCAGCAATGGCTCTACCAGTATGTCTAGAGTCAATTAATTCAAATCCAATGACAGCTTTTTTTAGTTCCCAGTTATCATGAGTGACACTAAGATAATCTTGCTTAGCTCTACCACTCCAGATATCAGATGTTAATGAAACTGAAAATGTGCATTTCGCAAATTCATCTTTTAGTTCTTTAGACATTTCTTTAGCTAGTTTTTTCATATCCCTAGATGTAGTTTGCCTAGAAACTGGTTGATACCGTGGATTATGATATTTTTTAATCCAATCTACCACAGCGGGATACTCCCCAAAACCAAGGGCTAAGTCATGTGCAGCAATCATATGGCATAGTCCTACACGAGCTAATTGAGGATCATAGTTGAAGTTACCTACCTCGCCGTCGGGGGCAAAACCAAGTTGCCCCTGCATTCTTTTTGTCGCTTGATCTCTCTTCTTCAGGTGCACTCTTGCGTGCTGCTCCAAGTGCCCGGTTCCCCCTGAGGAGGTGGCGCTGAGGAGGCTGCCGCAGTCCGGCCACTTGCACCCCGCTTTCTGAAGTTCGTTGCCATCTTCGTCTCGCACAAGGCGATGCTCAAAATGGCCCCACACCCATGAGGTTCGCCGCCTCTTTGAGCCGGTGCTGGTAGAGGCGTCGATGATGTTAGAAGCACCGGCACACGCACTGCCAGAAGTTCCGGCACCGCCGCTGCTAGATGAATGGTGTTCTTGGCTAGTTTGGATTTGGATATCTTGGCTAGTTTGGGTTTGGAACCGAGGGCCTTCTGCTAAGTAGGCAAGATCTTCGGGACGAAGTCCACATTCTTCTACGCTAACGTGGATCATCTGTTCGGGGAAAAACCCATCGGGATATGGGTTAAAGAGGGGGGATCCATGGGATGAGAAGTGTGGGTGGTGAACTGATGATGTGTGAGATGAGTGAGTGTGCAAAATGCTGAGGTGAGAGGGCCTATTTATAGAAAAAATGGTAGGGTTGAGGGGTTCAAATTAAAATTTCGTATTTTTATGCCAAAAAATGACCAAATGGGCCCCAACTAGGCCGGCCGTGCCACGCTCCTGGCCCCTCGTGCCCCGACCTTGCCATGCCCCCCCGTGCCCCGACAGCGCTGCGCATGCCCCACCCGTGCCGCCCGTGCTCCCCGCGTGCCCCGACCGTGCCCGCCGTGCTCCCGTGCTCCCGCGTGCCGCGCAGGCCCGACGTGCCAGCCGTGCTCGTGCCGTGCCGCGGGCTGGCACGAATAAGCCGTGCCGGGCCGGGCCGGCCCGCGTGCCGCGAAATTAAGTCGGGCACGGGCACTAGCGGGCCCGTGCCGTGCCTTGGCCCGTTAGCCGTGGGTCGTGCCGTGCTTGGGCCGTGCTTCTAAACCGTGCTTTGGGCCGGCCAAAAAAGCACGGCCCGTTTGGCCACCTATATACAGAAGCAGAGAGAGAGGAGGGTTCGAGGGGGGTTTTCTGGGGAAGGAGCTTCGATCTAGACGTATCCTGGGAGTCCTTATCCTCGCGGTGACGTAGAGCAGGAGGTGGCACGGCACCGTCGGCGGCCGGCTATCCTACTAGCAAGAGGTAGAAGACGATAAAACAACAAGTTTATGAAAACCCCGTGGAACTTTGGGAGAAACACAAAGAGGTCCTTTTCCATTTAAAAACAGAACAGAAACCATTGATTTGAGGGCCTTTTTGCAAACATAAAAATTGGCAAAAATACTTTTTTGAAACCTTGTAAAATTTCCAACAAAACCATGTGTTTCTTTGGTGTATTTGAAATATTGTCCAACACAAAATTTTGGAAACCAAATTAAGTACTATTTGTGAGATTTTCTCAAACCATTTAAATTCACAAATTAAATTGGTTAAAACATGGTTTAAATTTTTGATTCATGCATGTATGAGATGAACACACTCCACACACGCTAATTAGCAAAATTGGGGATGTTACAGTCCATTATAGAATATATCTAGGAGCTCGTTTTTAGGTAATTGATGTCCAGGGCTAGCTCTTAGTAAAGAACAAAATCTTGACCAAGATTCATGCATTTTCTCTCCTTCAATTTGCTTAAAGTTTAAGATTCTTTGCAAAGAAGCATGTTGAGCACTAGCAGGAAAATATTTCTGAAAGAAAGCATTAACCAAACCAATAGGACTATTAATAGATCTAGGTGACAAATTGCTAAACCAAGTTTTATCTTCATCTTTCAATGAGAAAGGAAAAAAAATTAGCAACAAAATAAGTGTGTTTCTTAATATCATCAGAAAATAAGCTACTCAAATATGAGAGCTCATTCATATGTTCCATAGCACTTTCATTTTCAGTACCACAAAAAGGTCCTTTCTCAACAATAGATATGTAATATAAATCTAGAGAGAAATCATAATCCTTATCTTTAATGTGTATGGGAGATGTAGCAAACTTATCATCAAGAGAAGATTTATATTTAACAACATGTATTGCAAGAAGACTCTTAAGAGCACTTGTACTAGTAGTAGCTTGAACTTCTTCAATAAAGTCATCATTAGGTTCAATGTAGGTTTCCTCAAGATCATCACTAGGACTTTATCTAGACTCATGTGAATTAACAGGTGTACCAGCATTTTAAATAGGAATTTAAGTATTTTAAATTTGTTTAGATCTAGCAATTGTAGCATCTAAGAAAGGACCTAATGAACCAGTATCATCAAGCACGGTAGAAGAATCATCAAAAGTATCAGAAGCATTTTCAGACTTAGCAGAATTAGAAGTGTGTATAGCATGTGGTGGTGTAAGAAGCTTACTTATTACAGATGGTAAATCAAGAGCAACAGAGGTGTTCAGAGTTGTACCTCTCCTTGTAGTGGATGGTAATATATGACCTTTCCCATCACGAGTTTTTCCCATGATGTAAAATTTGCAGCGAACAATATCACGTTCAAGTGATCTTACAAATAAAGTTATGCTCCCCGGCAACGGCGCCAGAAAATAGTCTTGATGACCCACAAGTATAGGGGATCGCAATAGTCTTCGAGGGAAGCGAACCCCAAATTTATTGATTCGACACAAGGGGAGCCAAAGAATATTTATAAGCCTTAACATATGAGTTGTCAATTCAGCTACAACTGGAAGTAGGCTTGGTCGCAACAGTTTATCAGTAGCAACAATTTTATAGCAGTAGCAGTGGTAAAATAACAACATGAATAAAATAGTAATAGCAGTAGCAATTGTGGGAAATAACAGGATTAAAATACCGTAGGCATAGGGATGGATGAACGGGCGTTGCACGGATAAGATAGTTCATTTAACAATAAAAACATGGGCATTGAAGATAGATAATAATAAAGCATCCAAGTACTAGGTAAACCATAGTCATGTGTTCCAATTTAGTCATGCATGCTCGCAACGAGAAACTTGCACAACATCTTCTGTCCTACCAGCCTGTTTGCAGCGGGGCCTCAAGTGAAACTACTGGTAATTAAGGTTATCCTTCTAATAAAGCAACGGAGCAAAGTATTAACACTCCATGAACACATGTCATCCTCACATCACAGCCGTCCCCTCCGGCTGTCCCAATTATTGTCACTTTGGGGCCTCGGGTTCCGGACAACGATATGTGTAAACAACTTGCAGGTATGATCAAGAAACATAATTATACTCATTAAATAATAACATGTTCAGATATGAGATCATGGCACTCGGGCCCCAGTGACAAGCATTCAGCATAACAAGTTGCAACAACGATAGATAGCACTAACAACGGATACTAGGCACCATGCCCTAACAATCTGGCATTATTAGATGATCGATCTCATCCAATACCTACTATCCCTCTCAGCCTACAGCAGGGATTACTCACACATGGATGGGGAATCATGGATGGTTGATGGAGAAGTGGTGGCGATGATGATGGAGATGACCTCCTTTGAATCTCCGTCCCGGCAGGGTGCTAGAACAGGAACTTATGATCCCCGAATTGGGTTTCGAGGTGGCGGCGGCGCTCGGGTGTGTTTCTCTCGAATATGAAAAACCCCCCTCGGTGTTTAGGTCACGGGGGTTATGTAGACGAAAGGGGAGCCCGATGGGGTGGCCACACCACCAGCCGGCACGACCAAGAAGGGCCGCTCTAGCCTATGGTGTGGGGCCCTCCTTGCCCCCCTCCGAATCTTATTTTGGCTCAGAGGGTCTTCGGGTAAAATAAGGACTTCAGGATCTTTTTCAGGCAATTTCCTAAATGTTGTTTTTTTGCACAAAAACAAGACAACAAGCTAATTTTGCTAAAAAAAACGTTAGTATGTGTTAGTTGCATCCAAAACTCAAAATTTTAGAAGAAAACAATAGCAAAAGTGTTCGGAAAAAGATATACGTTTTGGACGTATCAACCACGCTCAGAAATATAGCTGGAAATATATTAGAGGAGGCGGCAGTTGAATCATTCTCAAGAGGTGCACGGCGTGCGGCCTTCCGTGAAGAACTGGGATGCTGTGCATCCAAAACCATCTGTGAGCTGATGACGATAGCAGACAAATGGGCCAACGGAGAAGACTCTCTATGCAACGATTGAATCACCTCACCCGCACACGACGATGACCGCATAAGCGACCGCCGCAGGAAAAAGAGGAACTGACAGTACAATCAGGACGATCAGGCGGAGTTTTTTGCGGCCGAGTTCGGCAGAAACCGCGATGGAGAATCCCGCGGAAATCGCGAGTGGAGGCCGAAGATAGACGACAAGTCACCCGAAGAGGACCTTGACGGATACTGCTCCCTGCACCTCTTCACAGACAAGCACACGACCAAGCTCAAGGCCACCCATCTCTTCAAGGACTGCCGAAAGTTCCTCAACATCCACGAAGCCTACTCGAAGAAGCATCGAATCGCCATGAGCCAGGAATACCCGCAAGTACTTGGGAGCAGTGCAGCCACAGCAAATGCACCCCCACCGCCGCAACCACCACCAGCAGCACAACCCACCATGGCAATGGTGACACAGCAGCAGCCAATTGCAAACCCGGCAGCCAATGGATTTCCGCTCGCTCGTGTAACCCTAGGCATGATACAGAAGGTCTGCCCATATCGACGCATTCAGAAGACGAACACTCGCCATGTTAACATGGCAGTGCAAGCGCCACCATCCAAAACAGAGTACCTCAAGATGTCCGAGCACCCCATCACCTTTTCCATGGAGGACCACCCACCTCGAGTGTACCGGACATGACATGCAGTGCTCTTCATCTAAGTGCGGATAGGAAACTACAAACTGGCCAGAGTGTTCATGGATGGAGGTAGTGGGATCAACATCATATACGCGGACACACTCGGCAAAATGGACAGGAACTTGGAAGAACTCGCAGAGTCAGAAACCTCGTTCCACGGCATAGTGCCAGGCAAGCCAGTCCGTCCACTCGGCTCGATAACTTTGGAAGTATTCCGCGGAACCCGAGCAATTATAGACGAGAATTCTTTGACTTCGAGGTAGTCGACTGGACATCCCAGTACCACGCCATTCTCGACTGAACCACATTCGTGAGATTCATGGCAGTACCACACTATGCCTACCTCAAGTTGAAGCTCCCAAGGCAGTACATGACAGTTACTGTGAACGGAGACTTCCAGAAGTCGAAAAAATGCGACACTTTTTTTCAAGAGATCGTGAAATTCTTCGGGATGTAGGAGGAGCTGGCAGAACTAGCAAAACCACGGACAACTCCGTGCTACCATTGATGAAGAGGATCGCTCCAAACCTCGACTTCGACCCAAGCAACGACACCCGAAAGAATCAAGTCCACCTGACAGAGCCAGCAAAGACAGCGATGGTCTCGACAAGCCTTTCCTCTGCATAGGAAAGCGCCCTCGTTGAACTTCTCCGTGAGTACTAGGAAATTTTCGCCTCACGGCCATCTGACATGCCAGGGATACCCACGGAGTTCATCGAGCACTCACTAGAAGTGTTCAAAGACGCAAAAGCAGTCAAGCAGACCACTTGACGCTTCTCTGATCCAAAGCACCTCGCACTCGGAGAGGAGGTGAATCAACTACTCGCTGCAAATTTCATAAGGGAGATCAAGATTTCCACCTGGTTAGCAAACCCGGTCCTGGTCCCGAAGAAAAACACCAACACCCTTCGTGTGTGCATCTACTACACGTTGTTAAATAAACACTGCCCCAAGGATAATTTCTTGCTCCCGCAGATCGACCAGATCATCGACTCCACAGCAGACTGCCAACACCTCTCCTTCCTTGACGCCTACTCGAGCTATAATTATATCAGGATGAAACAAGAAGACAAGGAAAGGACAACATTCATCACACCATACGGTGTATACTACTACACAACCATGCCCTTCGGGCTCAAGAACGCAGACGCTACATACCAGCGCTGCATGCAGAAGTGTCTCGCCAAACTAATCAGAAAGAACGTCTAGGTGTACATGGACGATATAGTCATTAAGACTCGAGTGAAGGACACAATCCTCCAGGATATCAAGGAAACCTTTGACGCCCTCAATGAGTACAGAATCAAGCTCAACCCAACAAAGTGCATCTTCGGCGTACCTGTGGGGCAGGTGCTCGGTTACCTGGTGTTAGCTCGAGGTATAGAAGCCAATCCGGAGAAAATTGGAGCCATCATGACGATGAAAGAGCCAACAAACCTCCGAGGCATCCAACAGCTAGCAGGGCTGGGTGAGAAGGCCCTCCCTTTCTACAAACTGTTGAAGAAAACAGATAAGTTCGAATGGACACCAGAAGCAAAGAAAGCATTCGAAGACCTGAATAGAGCACTGTCGAGCAGGAAAGTACTGGCCACGCCCAAACAAACAGAGCCCCTGTACTTGTACCTCTCCGCAACTAATCAGGTGGTCAGCACAGTAATCATGGTGGAGCGACCCGAAGACGGGAAGACACATGGAGTACAGAGGCCAATCTACTACCTAAGTGAAGTACTCTCACCATGCAAACAACGATACCCACATTACCATAAGCTAGCATATGGGGTTGTCTTCACAGCTCGAAAGGGCAAGCATTACTTCCAGGAGCATACCGTAACGGTGCTAAAAGACACATCACTCGGTATAATCATGAACAAACCCATGGCATCCAGAAGAATCGCCACGTGGAGCATCCAACTGGGCGCCAGGGACATAGTGTACAACGGGCGCGATGCCCTCAAATCACAGATAGTCACTGATACGTCAGTATCCTTAATTTCTGATGTTCCATGTTTTTTTCATGTTGTTTCCCACATGTTTTCTATACACTTTATGTCATTTTTATCGATTTTCTGGACTAACCTATTGACAAGATGCCACAAAGCCAATTCCCTGTTTTTTGTTGTTTTTAGCTTCAAAAAAGTTGTTCTGCAAATATTCTCGGAATTGGAAAATTCAAAGCCCGGAAGTCTTAGAATTCCCGAAGGTTCCACGGAGTCCCGAATAGATCCGGAGGGGGGCACCAGGGGGCACACCATAGGGCGGCGCCCCTGGTGGCGCCATGGGGTGGTGTGGGGCCCCCAAGCCTCCATCGCCTTTGCCCTTTCGCCTATTTATTCCCCTTGAGACGTAAAACCTAGAAATATACCACTTTTTCCCAAGAAACACCCGAGGCCACCGTCATCGTCATCCCGAGATTGGGAGGATTCTGAAAATCTCCCCGGCACCCTTTCAGGAGGGGAATTCATCACCGGAGGGGTCTACACCACCATGCCCTCCTCCGATATGTTGTGTGAGGAGTTCATCCCTGGACTACTGGTCCATAGCAGTAGCTAGATGGTTGTCTCCTCCACTTTATGCCTCATGTTTAGATCTCGTGAGCTACCTCACATGATGGAGATCATCTTTATGTAATTCTACATGTTGTGTTTGCTGGGATCCGATGAATGAGGAATGCTATGTCTTTTGATTATCAATCTATCATGTTATCTTCATGCATATGTTATTTATGATCTTGCATGCTCTCCGTTATTAGTAGATGCTCTGGCCAAGTAGATGCTAATAACTCCAAGAGAGAGTATTTATGCTCGATAGTGGGTTTATGCCTCCTTTGCATTTGTGCTAGAGTGACAAAAACGTGACATATGGAGGATGTGATGTTGCCATTAGGGAGAAAACAACAATGCTTTGTCTAAGGATGATGTTATTGTTTACATTAAAACTTTGCTTACTACGATTATCTGTTGTTTGCAACTTAATACCCAATGTTTGTTTGGATGATATTCAGAGAGTGGATTATTAGTCATAGATGAAGTTGGATGACGGTCTATGTATTTTGCTGTAATGCCCGCATGAATCACATAGTAATCTTTATGTCTTGCATATGCACTACGGTGCATCCTTCATTTCTGTCAATTGCCCAGCTGTAATTTGTTCACCACACATGTTATTTATCTTTCACGGAGAGACACCACTAGTGAACTGTGGACCCCGGTCTATTTTCCTCATACTGATAAAACACCTACTGCTTTGACACTGCTTTCATACTGTTGTTACATGCTTTCGTATTATTTTCCTGCTGGTTTCCACACCATACGTTTAAACTCTTTGTGTTCGATAAAACCGGTGCGATTGACAACCTCACTGCTACGTTGGGGAAAAGTGATTTGATTGTGTTGCGTAGGTTCCACGTTGCTGCTGGACCGGTAGTGCTCCCTGCCACCTTAGCTGCATCAACCTTCAGAGATTGCTTGTCCTCCTATTGGTCGATTCAACCTTGGTTTCTTTTATGAGGGAAAACTTTCCAATGCATCAAAGTTTTCTGGATCCATTGTCGGGGATTTCGGAGTCATCATCATCAGCAAGAAGTCTCCCGTCAACTATGCCATCAACAAAGTTTTCTGGCGCCGTTGTCGGGGAAGAAGAGAATTTCTACAAGGGGAGTCTCTCACATCCAATCTTTTTTACTTTGTTATTGTTTTTATTTTTACTTGCTTTATCATGCTTGCTATAAATGGGTGATTTCTTTGGGTTCATGGAAGAACAACAAAAATATTATAAGGAACACCGCTTGTCACAAAAAGGGATACACTTATGGGAGCAAATTAATAAGTTGCATGACTATGCTAGAAACTTGTGCTCTACTTATAATGTTACTTATAGCTTTGATAAATATCGTTGCTGTAAGAGGTATAAACACCTCCATTTTCAATGTGAGTATAATGATAATGTTACCATATCTTCTTATGTTAAGGGAAATTATGAATTTTATTATGTGGAACAAATTGAGGAATTTATTGCTTGGAAGGGTGCATTCGAAATTGCCTATTTGCTTGAAATTATTGATGATGCACCTTATAAATATGAGATTTATGCTATACTTGAATATTGCTTTGATAATTACAAGGATTTTAATTATTACATAATGGAATATCTTAATCAATGCTCTCAACCAAAGACTAATGCCTTGCAGGAGCATATGGAAGAACAAATTGCTGAATCTGGAAGCTCATTGGATGAAGAAGAGGAGGAGAGTGATGATCAACTGGAGGAAGAATGTAATCCGTTTCTACCTCGAAATTAGAGTAACTCTTTACTCATAATTGTGATGATCCTATTGATTCGTTTGAAATATCCCGTATTGATGAAATTGATACTTGCTATACTTGTGACCTTGATACTACTGTGAATGAAACTTGTGAGAATGATATTGCTACTGTTATTAATGATAATCCATGCTAATTTGATAAATCCTATGATAATCCTCTATTTATTCCAACTATTGATATGCATGATAATGAGGAAGTTTGTTTAGAAAATTTATATGATAATGCTCTTGATGATGGTTCTATGTTGCTTGAGGTTATAAATTATAATGCTACTGAAAATAGGATTGCTATAATGTGTCCTATACTTTTTAAGAGTGACCAATCATCTTGTTCTGCTATTTCTAAAAGTGGGAAAAAAGAGGAGCTGACTTTAAATTTTGATCCCACTATGTTTGAGCTTGATATGAATTGTGTGTTTTTAAACCATGACAAACATGCTTTATGTGATAATTATGTTGTTGAGTTTGTTCATGATGCTACTGGAAATTATTATGAGAGAGGAAAATATGGTTGTAGGAATTTTCATGTTATTAAAACCCCTCTCTTTTTGTTGAAAGTTTTCAAGTTCCTCTTGTTCTACCTTCCATGATTTCTAGTTTGAGCTTCTTTAATTTATTTCTTTACAAGATTCCTACGCATAGGAAGTGGGTTAGACATAAATTTGTTTTACACTTGATTCTTGATGTTCTCTTTTGCTTTAGTTAATATTTCTTATGTGACCATCTTCTTCACTTGAAAATACTTGAATCCACTTTTCTAGGCCTATCTAAAAGGCGTTAAAGAAAAGCACTTCTTGGGAGATAACCCATGGTTTGATTTTTTCTTTGTTTTTCTCTGTTTTATTTGAGTCAAGGGGTTGTATAGTTCTGTAGAAACTCCTTTGTATCTTTATTTTCATGTTTTATTAGTGCCAAGTAAGGTTTCTAATGAGAGTTGGAGTTGGTTTTCGGATTTCTGCGCAGGAAACAAACTTCTGTTGTCCACTGTAAAAAAATCGTATAACTCACAGAAAAATCAGAATGACCTGAAATTTCTTGGTTCCTCGACTAATTCTGCAACTTTTTCGTCATTGAAGTTTTTCTATCTGAGCAACATAAGTGCCCCGAAAAAATTTGTCTTTACAGACTGTTCTGGTTTTGACAGATTGTGACATTTTTCTTGCATTTGCTCTTTTGCGATGTCAAGTCGATTTATTTGCTTCACGAAAAATCAGTGGCTGTAGCTTATGTTTAAAAGTATCAATAGAACTTGTGCCATACAGAACCAATGGATTTTTAGTTGTTGCACTAACCCTCTAATGCAAATTACTCTTTGAGTGTGGTGTGTAGGAAGTTTTCAAGGGTCAAGAGAAGAGGGTGATATATGTGATAAAAAGAGTGCAAGGTCAAAGCATGGAGATGACCCCGTGTTTCATCCAAGCATATTTTTAGAAGACTCAAGCATCTAATCTTGGGGAAGCCCAAGGATCCCCTTTTCATCAACCATCTATCAGGTCACTTCTAGTGAAACTATATTTTTATTCGGTCACATCATATGAAATTTACTTGGAGCGTCTGTTCGTTTTTGTTTTGTTTTATTTTTCTTTCCTTGCTGCAATAATATCATTGAAACCTAGCATCCTTGTTTGGGAGCGAGACACGCTCAACTTTTTCGTTTGAATACCTGATATGCTAGTATTCTTAGTTTTTCTTCTAGTTGTTGCGAAAATTCTTGTTTAGCTCTTGTTTTCATTGCATCTCTTGTTTAGAGCTGTTAGTTCTAGTATTTTTATGTGAGTACTATCATATTTTCTCGCTGTAGCAGTTAGTGAGTTTTTGTTAAAGCATGTTTTGTATGGTGCTTATTGGGAAAAGAAACTGCTGCTTGAAGTAGATTTTTTTATGATGCAAGTAGAAACTTGTATAGACTGTGCCTAGACTTTTTCATATCATGCTAGATGTTGTTTTAGTTCTAAAGCTTTGTGGTTATTGAGTAGCATGATTAGCCTCATATAGCTGAGAGTATTTAATGCGCCTTTGAAAGAATCATGAGTTGTTCTTGTCATATTGAAGCATAAATTTGCGGTATTCTCCTTTGAATGTTTTATTTGGTTGACTTGGCACATGCTCACACCATGTTTATGACTATGAACCAGTCACGTATAGAATCCATGTTAATTTAGTTTTTAAACTTGTGGTACCACTTATGCTTTGATTAATGATGTTTATGTCGATATGCATGATTATGGCTCTTATGCTCTCTTGATTTGTCACTCCCAGTCTTTTGCTAGCCTCCACCTGTAATCGTGCAATCCAACTCCCCAAAAAACCAAAGTTTTCCCAAATGTGTCCACCATACCTACCTACATGTGGTATTTAATTTCCACTCCAAGTAAATTGCTCATGTGTTACCTTTAAAATCTTCAAAATTACTCATGTTTTGTGTTCCCGTTTTTGCTCATGAGGACGTAAATAGAGAATCTTTATCTCACTTGTTGATTGGATTTCACACCCTGTACTAGTGGCTTCATCCGCTTATGCAATTGATAGAAGAGCTGGCAACGGGGTGCCCATCCCCAAATTAATAACACAAATTCTCTTCACTATTTTTGCCCCTGATTTATCAGTCAAAGAAAAATTGTGTAAACAAAAGAGAAAGAGGGATGACATTCTACACCAGTTCCATCCTTCATATGGAAGCCGCTCTTGTGAAGTCTAGTTGGCTTGTGACGTACTGCATTTTCTGTTTACCATTCGTTGACATTAGCATACACCTCCCTAAATATAGACACTCCTCCACGATATGTGATTGTTGGCAGGCACCCAAGGATTCGGTTAGCCATGGTTTGTGTAAGATGGATGGGAGGGGTGTCAAACATTTTATACCTCTGTTTAATAAAATAAAAGCTCTAGCACATGCGTGATCCATGCTTCCCTCTGCGAAGGGCCTTTCTTTTACTTTTATGTTGAGTCTCCATCTTCTAACTTTATGCATGGTTGAGAGAGCATAGTTGTCATTCTGAGTTTAATGTGCATTTGTCCGAGAAACATTATTGCTTGTTCTCTAATTATTTGTTCTATTCTTCCTCATGAACTTTGAAGGTGTCCTGGCATTTATGTTTTTCCCCACTCTTAAGGACTAGCGAAATATCACTTTGCCATGCTTTCTCTATACTTGAAAAAAACTTATAACTTTCGATGCATTGTTATTCATGATCTTTTATTTGTGTTACTTCTCATGATGCAAGGTGATTGCTATGTTTTATTATTAAAATTCTATTTATCATGCTTGTGTTGAATTTCTATGATCTCAGCTTACATATGCTTTTACATTATGATGATCAAGTTTATGTTGGTAGCATGTCACCTCAGAAATTATGTGTTTTTATCGTTTACCTACTCGAGGACGAGTAGGAACTAAGCTTGGGTATGTTGATACGTCATAAACGTATACTTAATTTCTGATGTTCCATGTTTTTTTATGTTGTTTCCCACATGTTTGCTATACACTTGATGTCATTTTATCGATTTTCAGGACTAACGTATTGACAAGGTGCCACAAAGTCAGTTCCCTGTTTTCTGCTGTTTTTAGTTTCAGAAAAGTTGTTCTGGAAATATTCTCGGAATTGGAAAATTCGAAGCCCGGAGGTCTTAGAATTCCCGAAGGTTCCACGGAGTCCCAAAGAGACCCGGAGGGGACCACAGGGGGCCCACACCATAGGGAAGCGCGCCCCCTGGTCGCGCCATGGGGTGGTGTGGGGCCCCCAGGCCTCCACCACCTTTGCCCTTTCGTCTATTTATTCCCCCCCGAGACGTAAAACCTAGAAATATACCACTTTTTCTCAAGAAACACCCGGCGCAGCCGTCATCGTCATCTCGAGATCGGAAGGGTTTTGGAGCTCTCCCTGGCACCCTGCCGGGAGGGGAATTCATCACCGAAGGGGTCTACACCACCATGGCCTCCTCCGAAGTGATGCGTGAGTAGTTCATCCCTGGACTACGGGTCCATAGCAGTAGCTAGATGGTTGTCCCCTCCACTTTATGCCTCATGTTTAGATCTTGTGAGCTGCCTCACATGATCGAGATCATCTTTATGTAATGCTACATGTTGTGTTTGTTGGAATCCTATGAATGAGGAATTCTATGTCTTTTGATTATCAATCTATCATGTTATCTTCTTGCATATGTTATTTATGATCTTGCATGCTCTTCGTTATTAGTAGATTATATGGACAAGTAGATGCCAGTAACTCCAAGTGGGAGTATTTATGCTCGATAGTGGGTTCATGCCTCCTTTGCATCTGTGCTCGAGTGACAGAAACGTGACGGATGGAGTATGTGTTGTTACCATTTGGGAGAAAAAAAATGCTTTGTCTAAGGATGATGTTACTGTTTACATTACACACTTTGCTTACTGCGATTATTTGTTGCTTGCAACTTAATACCCAACGTTTGTTCGAATGATATTCGGAGGGTGGATTATTAGTCATAGTTGCAGTTGGATGAAGGTCTATGTATTTTGTTATAATGCCCGCATGAATCACATAGTAATCTTTATGTCTTGCATATGCACTACGGTGCAACCTTCATTTATGTCACTTGCCCAGCTGTAATTTGTTCACCACACATGTTATTTATCTTTCACGGAGAGACACCACTAGTGAACTGTGGACCCCGGTCCATTTTCCTCATACTGATAAAATACCTACTGCTTTAACACTACTTTCATATTGATGTTACTGCTTTTATACTGTTTTCCTGCTGGTTTCTACACCATACGTTTAACCTCTTTGTGTTCAGCAAAACCGGTGAGATTGACAACCTCACTGCTACGTTGGGGCAAAGTAATTTGATTGTGTTGTGTAGGTTCCACGTTGCTGCTGAACCGGTAGTGCGCCCTGCCACCTGAACTGCATCAACCTTCAGAGATTGCTTCTCCTCCTACTGGTCGATTCAACCTTGGTTTCTTTTCAGAGGGAAAACTTTCTGCTGCACTCTTCACAACCTTCCACTTCGGGTTTACCAACGTTTGCATCAGTCACATATTTTCTCTCAGAGTGGACGGAATTGCAAACCCTAGGACGTCCCGAGTACTCCAGCTCATGGATCATGTACTTTTACGGGTCCAAAAGGAATGGAGGCGTGGGAGTCGGAGTTGTACTGATATCACCGAGAAGGGACAAGCTCCGGTATGTCCTACGGCTCGACTTCCCGCTAGATGAAACAACATCCAACAACGATGCCGAGTACAAAGCACTTCCACACGGAATGAACATGGCTTTGGCCTGCGGAGCCACTCGATTAATGATTTACGGAAACTCCAATCTGATCGTGCAGAAAACAATGAAGGAGTGCGATGCAATCACAGATAACATGATCACATATCGCGACATGTACAACCTGCTCGAAGGAAGCTTCAAAGGCTGCGAGTTGAGGCATGTCGCACGATCGACCAATGAAGAGGCAAACAAACTGGCGAACACCGGGTCAACAAATGTACCGATACCACCAGGGGTTTACCTAGAGAGAATCATCAAGAGATCCGTCAAGCTCAAGAAACTATCACAGACATCCGTAGAAATTCTATCAGAAATTGGCGGAGAGAGTGCACTTATTATGGCAATACACCACATCTCGAGGCAAGTATTCCTGGTCGGGCCAGTTTGGAAATACCTGGACTATATGCTCCGACATCAACTCCCAGAAGATCTATCTAAGGCAAGGCCAATAGTATGACACAACAAATCCTTTCGGGTGATAAACGGCGATTTGTTCAAGCAAAGTATCTCGGGAACCTTCCAATGCTCCATCGCACTAGAAGATGGGAAGGGACTGCTCCGAGACATACATCAAGGACATTGTGGGCATCACGCTAGCTAGAGAGCCATTGTGGGAAAAGCCTTTCGAGCGGGTTTCTACTGGCTTACTGCAGTCAGAGACGCAAAGGACCTAGTCGAAAGGTGTGACGCCTGTCAGCAATTCGCGTCCAAGCCGCACATGCCAGCAACAGAACTGAACATGATTCCACTATTGTGGCCCTTTTCTCAATGGGGGCTCGACATGGTAGGTCCACTACACAAGTCAACACCCGGAGTATACACCCATCTGCTAGTGGCAGTCGACAAATTCACAAAATGGATAACCTGTTCAAGTAACGTCCCAAGCCGCCAAGTGCACCATAAAATTCCTCAACCCCATCACCTGCAGATTTGGTGTCCCCCACAACATCTTTATAGACAAGGGATCCAACTTCACAACCAAGGAAACTAATGCCTTTTGCAAGAAAAATGGAATAATTCTAACTTACGCCTCCGTGGCGCATCCACAGACCAACGGTCAGGTCAAAAGATCTAACGTCTTAGTTTCGAGTGGCTTAAAGAAGCGACTACTGTCTCGACTGGACGACAGAGCAGGACATTGGGCAGAGAAGCTACCATCCATGCTATGGAGCGTGAGAACAACTCCAAACAGATCAACATAGTACACGTCATTCTTCATGGTTTACGGCGCAGAAGCGTTTCTTTCCGAAGATATCTGATTCAGCGCACCAAGAGTCGTCGCCTACAGTGAAGAAGCCTCAAACTTAGCACTCGCTGATGACATGGACACACTCAATGAAGCTCTGGACATGGCACTCACAAGATCCATCGTCTATCAGCAGGCACTGTACAACTAGCATAGTCGCTGCATCCGTAGCATATCTTTCGTGGAAGGAGACTTGGTGCTGCGACTCAAGAAAGAAAGCCACCATAAGATCTCTCGCCCTTGGGATGGACCCTTCATAATACACGAAGTCACCACGGGAGGCGCGTAACGCTTGAAGGACCTAGAGATGGGCATCGTATATTCCAACCTGTGAAATGTAGTTCCCTTGCGCAAATTATACCCTTAGGAATATATTTTTCCTCGCAAATAAGGTTGTTTCCAGCCATGGTGTAATTCGAAGAAATACATGGCTTCTCAGCCATCGAAATAATGAATCTTCGATTCCTCGTCTCATTATTTCGTCGACTGCTCAAACATATGCTAAGCATGGCCACACCCCAACACACGGGGGCTACGCCAAACTAGCATAACATCAAAAATAGTGTATTAAAAAAACACACTCATTTACAAGGATTACAAGGTATACACACCTTCACAAACTCACAAATACAAGGTACATACACCTTAAAAAGTCACGAACAACACAAGGCTAATGATGACTCACACTCTGTCGGAGTAATCGATCCGTCTCAGCAATCAACAGAATAATACGCTTAGCAGCAGGCCGTACTACTTCATAATGAGGACCAAAATCAACTGGAATCCCTTGGGTAGGAGGCAGTTGCGCAACAGAATTGAAGTTCACATTGGGGTGCCAAAGACGCACAAAGGCCAAGGCAACCTGAGCTTCGTAGACTAACTGATGGCGCACACACTCGTGAATATCTTCTACTCGGCAAAATTTCCTCAGCGGCGCACTTATTCGATCAAGAGCAACATCCAGCAGATATAAAGTATGATACACCAAAGTTAGCACCTCCCGGCACGACTCTACAAAATATTGGACTTGGCACACCTGATACTAAAGAGTCGCCATGATGAAACCCCTACTGATTAGACCAAAAGTTGCAGGCGTGGATATTCGAACTACTAGATTCACAAGCAATCCGATTATTCACCCATTTCCCTTCAGGTCCCATGTCATGCTCAATGCCTGCAAACACGAAGGAAACATCAGAAGAATAAACAAAAATCAAATCGACTCGGGGGATTGAAGAACCTACATAGCAAATCCCTCCCGACATTGGCCAATTCCTCCATGAAAAATTGCTCGGTTCAGCAGCAAGTTTCTGCTTGGACTTAGCCACATTTGCGAGACCTTGCAAGTCCTTCAATTTTCTCTCACCGTCGGAAACACGACCACGAAGAGAAGCGGCCATACTTGCCTCTGTCAAAGAAGACACGGCAGGAATCTTAGGAGCATTCGAATATCCAGATCTGGCCTCAACCACCTGAAAGAAGAAGGACGAGGTGCAAACTACTAAGTTGTACGGCTGGAAGACACTCGACGGTTACGTCGAAAAATACTTTCGAGTGCCCGGAGGCTACTCCCATCGGGAGAACACGGAGTAAAGCAAAAGCAATTTCAGCCAACACTTCAAACTCGCACATTAAGAAAACAAACACAGATTACTTCAAGCGCACACATAAGTTCATTACAAACTGGAAAGCAAAAGAAAGAACACTCTCTACCTTAAGGAATATTGGATTTGCTAGAGACAACTTTGCTCACAGCAGGTTTTGCGCTATGACCGCAAGACATTAGCTCTGACAACATCATGGCTAACTTCTTAGCTCGAGCGGCGAAAGGTTTGATCGCTACCATTTTCCCCTCGGTGTCCTTGGGATGCTCCGAGTACATCTTCTCCAAGTCGCCCTGGATGCTATTCGCCAAAGCAATCTGAATGGCCGTCTTCGCACCACACTCGGTTTGAGAAAGAGTATACTCGTGAAGAGCATCTTCCTTGCCAAGGAAAACCTGTAAAAGGCCTTCCAGGTTCGAAGGAGTTTTCTTCCCCACGAATAGTCGCTTGTGCAACAAAGAAAGGACATGCGAAGCCTCGCGAATGACGGAAGAAGCCTTTGTCACGTGTCCTTCCAATTGTCTACAGATATCCATCACAACATTGACCCTAACTTGGCCAGGGATCACCAGAGAAACTCCGAGCGCATCTGCAAAGCCAAAGAAAGTGTGAAATCAAAAGAAACACCAAAAACGGACAACATCAACGAATATTGGCGAGTGGCATACCTGACAAAGCTTTAGTTATGGGACGAAGGATATCAGACAACTCATTGTCATGAGACTGGCCTTCCTCCTCTATCTTCTACAGGTTCTCTTGAGACTTCGCGAGTTGATTGTCGGCCTCCTTCCGAGCGGACTCCAGCTCCTTCTCGAGGCCCTTTGGTCGATCACAAGCCTCAAACCTCTCGATGCTAGCGCGTGTAGCTGATGCTTGCGTTGGGAGACCCCAAGAGGAGGATGTGATGAGCACATCGATAGGAATTTTCCCCTTAGTTAAGAACCAGGGTTATCAATCCAGTAGGAGAAAGAGGACCTTTGGAAGGTTGATGCCACTAACGGTGGTGCTGGTGCTTCACCGGTGTCAGCAACAATGTGGAATCTACACACAACACAACCAAAATAGTTTGCCCCAATGGTACAGTGAGGTTGTCAATCTCACCGGTCTTGCTGAAAACAAATATTAGACGTATAGTGTGGAAAACAGTGTATGCTTGCAGTAAGTAAAGAGAGCAGGAAATTGTTGTGGTTTGTTTAACAGTGTGGAAAATGGACCGGAGTTCATAGGTTCAATAGTGGTGTCTCTCCATAAAAATAACATGTTGGGTGAACAAATTACATATAGGCAATTGACAAATAAAGGTTGCACCGTAGTGCACAATATAACATGATGGCTACTATGATATTTAGTGCGGGAATTACACCAAAATACATAGACCGAAATCCATCTGCATCTATGACTAATAATCCACCCTCAGGTTATCATCCGAACCCCCTTAGGTATTAAGTTGCAAGCAACAGATAATTGCATTAAGCAATGTGTGTAATGTAAGTAATGATTATACACGTGGGTACTCTCACCGCTGTTTTCTCCCTAATGGAAACAATACATCCTCCCCCTTCACGTTTCTGTCACTCGAGCAAGGCAATGAGGAGGCATGAACCCACTATCAAGCATAAATACTCCCTCTTGGAGTCACTAGCAACTACTTGGCCAGAGCAACCACTAGCAACGGAAAGCATGCAAGATCACAAATAACATATGAAATAAAGACTATAATCAACTTGGCATAAGGTCAATATTCATCGGATCCAAGCAAACACAGGCTATAGAATAACATAAGATCGACCTCAATCATGATAGGCAGCTCACGAGATCTAAACATGGAGGCATGTGAGGAGGAGACAACCATCTAGCTACTGCTATGGACCCGAAGTCCAGGGATGAACTACTCACGCATCACTCCGGAGGCAGGCATGTTTATATAGAAGCCTCCGGTGATGATTTCCTCTCCGGAAGGGTGCCGGAAAACATCTCCAGAACTCTCCTGATCTAGGTTTGACGACGACGGCGGTTGCGGAACTTTTTCGTGATTTTTTATCAGGTGCCTAGGGTTTTCCATTCGGGGGGGGGGGGAATTAATAGGCGAAAGGGCAAAGGCGGTGGAGGCCAGGGGGGCCCACATCCATAGCTGGTGCGGCCAGGGGGGCCCACGCCAGCCCATGGTGTGGCCCCATGTTTCCCCTCTTCAACTCCTCTTCGGTGTTCTGGATGCTTCCGGGGAAAATAGGCACTTCGGTCTTTGTGGGGTCTAATTCCGAGAATGTTTCCAGAACAACTTTTCTGAAACCAAAAACAGCAGAAAACAGGGAACTGGCACTTGGCATCTTGTTAATAGGTTAGTCTCGGAAAACGTATGAAAATGCTATAAATAAGCGAGAAAACATGTAGCAATTGGCACAATATGATCATGGAGCATCAGAAATTAGGGATACGTTTATGACGTATCAAGCATCCCCAAGCTTAGTTCCTACTCGTCCTCGAGTAGGTAAACGATAAAACAATAATTTCTGAGGTGCCATGCTACTATCATAATCTTGATCATTACGATGTAAAAGCATATGCACGCTGAGATCATAGAACAGCAAACAAACATGATAAATAGAACTTTAATAATAAAGCATAGCAATCACTTTGCATCACGAAGAGTATCTTAAATAAAAGATCATGAATAATAATGCCAAAATAAAGATAAACGTTTGTTTCAAGTATAGAGAAAGCATGGCAAAGTCGTATTTCGCTAGTCCTAAGAGTGGGACAAAACATAAATGTCAGGACACTTTCAAAGTTAAAGAGGAATACTAGAACAAATAATATCACATCATGAAGTAATTATTGATATTTATGGGACAAATGAACATAGAACTCAGAATGGCAAAAATGCTCTCTCAACTGGGCATAATGTTAGAAGATGGAGACTAAACATAAAAGTAAAAGAAAGGACCTTCGCAGAGGGAAGCAGGGATCACTCATGTGCTAGAGATTTTTATTTTATTAAACAAAGGTATTAAAAGTTTGACATTTGTGGAGGAATGTCTATATTTTAGGAGGGGTGTATGCTAGTGTCAACGAATGGTAAACAAACAATACAGCACGCCACAAGCCAACTGGATTCACAAGAGCGGCTCCCATGGTGAAGGACGCAACTGGAGTAGAAGGTTATCCCTCTTTCTCTTTTGTTTACACAATTATGCTTTGACTGATATAATCTGGGGCAAAAATAGTGAAGAGAATTTATTTGTATTATTTTGGGGCAGGGCACCCCGCTGCTAGCTCTTCTATCATTTGGATAAGCGGATGAAGCCACTAGTACAGGGTGTGAAATCCAATCAACAAGTGAGATAAAGATTCTCTATTGACGTCCTCATGAGCAAAAACAAGAACACAAAGCAAGAATAGTTTTGAAGGTTTTAAAGGTAACACATGAGCAATTTACTTGGAGTGGCAGTTAAATACAACATGTAGGTAGGTATGATGTACACAATGGGAAAACTTTGGTTTAAGGAGTTTGGATGCACGAGTAGAATTCCATACTCAGTACAGGTGGAGGCTAGCAAAAGACTAGGAGTGACAAATCAAGAGAGCATAAGAGCCATAATCATGCATAGCGACATAAGCATCATTAATTAAAGAATAAGCGGTATCACAAGTTCAAAAACTAAGTGTTCATGGAGGCTATTTGTTACTGGTTTGTAGTCATAAACATGGTGTGAGCATTGATACATGCATTTTATATCATCATTTATACCCTCCATATAGGCATTATTGGGATGTTTTATCAATGTTATGTCATTGTTTTGCATGTTTTAGATGATTTTATGGGGCTTTCCTACAAAGTCCCTATTTTTGGTATTTAATTTCTGGGTGTCAGAAAACACCTGTTTTCATGTTTTTGATGTTTCAGGAGGTACATGTATCCAAATTGCGAAAGGAAAGAAACCCTGTCAGTTTTTCTTCGGGAGAAAGGCCGTGGGCACAAGACACAAAGGAGGAGGCCCAAAAGGGGGTAGCCCACGCGGCCAGATTCCCTGGCCGCGTGTGGGGCCCCCAAATGGGCCCACAACATCTCCTCCCCGAGGTCTTTTTGCTGAGGACTCCGTCTACCCTGAAAAGGAACACCCTAATTTTCCCGAGACGACACGGAGCCGCCAGGGCGGCGAAACTCGCGAAACTCTCCGCGGGGGAGACATATCCTGCTGCTCCGGAGCTCCGGGGAAGGGGGAAATCATCCCCATCTTCATCCCCATCTCCTCCTTGGCGTGGGAGGAGGCATCTCCATCACCATCCTCATCAGCACCTGCATCTCCACCATCACCATCACCGTGATCCACTCCGTTCCCCTCATAGTTTGATCATTGCTACACCCTAGATACATGTTATTGTACTCCGTTGCATGTTTGGGATTGAGTACTTGTCATTATTTGGTGGTGGATCCATTGTTTCAGATTGTGTTGTACCACATATGTCACCATACATGATCATGTTTGCACTTTGTGAGTAGTTCCCGCATGTTCCTGAGGGCATAGGATGAATTGGCAATGATTTGTTACATGAGATGAGTTGTTATTTGGTCTAGTATTTATCTTTTATGTGATTCTATGATGGTGTTGTACGAACGTCGACTGTACAACACTTCACCTACATGGGCTCATAGGAGAACACCGTAGTGTAGTGACGTGATGACATCTTTAGGTGACAGGAACTTGAGACAGAGTCGTTGAATTGCATTATGAGGGTACTTGTATCGGGGACCTTAGAGCATATGGCTATGGTGGGACATCATGTGTTAATAATTCTCGTGCTGTCATTTAATTGGCCACGTGATCCATCATAAGGGGTGATAGTTTATTTATTTAGCTATTCCTATTTGTGGCTCCGTCCGAAGAAGATTAAAACTAGACAAGATATACGAACATGTTGTGCAATGAATCACTATGCCAGCTAAATCCGTGCATCCCTCGGGAACGTTTTCCACATATACGACACAAACACACACTTGAGCTTGTCGTCTTGCGCATTAGAGGATTGGGCTTTGTCTCTCATTGAGACCTACAACTTGCTGCAATTTACTTTCCACGTTTTACTTTACTTGCACTACACAATTAAAACACAACAACACCCGTTGCTTTTATTATTCCTTTGCTATTCTACTTACCAGTTCCTTCTGCTCCTCGTGGGTTCGAAAACCTTTCTAATTCGAAAAGTACTACAATTGATCTCCTGCACTTGGGAGCCATCAAGACACTTTTCTGGCGCCGTTGCCGGGGAGCGTAGCGCTATTGGTAAGAAGTTTGGTAAGGAAACTTGAAAGCAGAATTTTACTTGCTGTTGCATCCTGTTATTATTATGGCTTTTATGAGAGATGCTTCGCTGAAACTTGCTTTATATGAGAGTGCTTATGCTATTAAACCTAAAGTTGTTGAAAAAGCACCTCATGATGATGGTTATATTATTCCCCTTGAATTTGTTAAAGCTGTTAGGAATGAGTTTTTTGCAGGGGATGGAACAAAGGCTGCAAGTGATCACATACGGGCTATTGAGGATATATGTGGGCTAATTAGGCTCAAGGCTATTTCTGAGGAGGAGGTAAAATGCAAGTTATTGTACCAGTCCTTAACTGGTGACGCTCGAAAATGGTATATGTCCCTGGATGAAGAAATTACACATAATTGGGATACTTTTATGAAGGTTTTCTTTCTTAAATATTTTACTCCTAAAGAGGCTTATGAGAACCGTTGCTTTATATTTAATTTTTGGCCACACCTTGGAGAGAGTATTACTCAAGCTTGGGGGAGGCTTAAGGACCTCCTTCGTAAGAATCCTTGTCATGATCTCACAAATAAACTTATATTGATAAACTTTTATGTGAGACTACCTGATAGGCTAAAGCAATATTTGGATGGTTCATCTGGTGGAAGCTTTACAAATAATACTGCAGAAGAAGCTTGGAATTTATTGGAAATTATTTCGAAGAACTCTGAATATTGGGACCTAGACAAAGGTAATGAAGCTTATTTTGATTATGGATATTCATGTGTAGAAAGTTTCTCTAGTTCTATTTTGTTCAAGAATGTTATTAAAGATTTTGGTCTTGATCCATATGTTGCAATTGAAATAGCTAAGAAATTTGTTGAGCACATTCGAATTTCTAAAAGTGGCTTTTATTATTATGTTGAACCTATTAAATCTTCTATTGTTGTCCCTAAATTTATTAAAGAAACACCAGTGTCATCTGTAGTAATAGAAGAATTTATTGAACCACCTCCCTATCCTGAAAAAGTTAAAGAGAATTTGATTATTGCTGTTGCTGACAAAAGTAGAAAGAGATGTTCTCAACCTAAAGAACAGGTTGAAGTCAAGAACCAAGTCTCTAATATTAAGCAATTAAATGAAGAAGATCATGTTGATGTTTATTTATGTGAAGATGCTACCAAAGTTATTAAAGGGAGTTCATCCAAAGTTGGTAAGCCAATTATATCATGCTCTATTGGGACTTCTTGTTATCATGGTTTATGTGATATTGGAGCAAGCATTAGTGTCATTCCATATTCTCTCTATCAAGAAATTAAGCCTGATATTGATCCTATCACCATGGAAGAAACAAGTATGACCATTCAGCTTGCTAATAAAGATTATATTAGTCCCTTTGGAATTGTTAGAGATGTTGAAGTATTGGTAGGGAAAATAAAATATCCTACTGATTTTATTGTGCTTGGTTGTCCACAAGATTCTTTCTGTCCTATTATATTTGGTAGACCTTTCTTACATACTATTGGTGCTGAAATTGATTTGCCTAGAGAAAGGGTGTTTATTGAATGTGCTGGAGAGAAACTTGAATTTAATTTTTCTAAATTTGCTGATAAACCTGCTAAGAAAGAACCAAAATCTAAAGATATAATTGAAACTCTTGCTCATATAGTTGTAGCCTCATCAGATGTGGTGGAACGTTATATGCTTAATCAGGAAGAGCCATTTAATGATGCAGAAAAAGAAGCTTTAGAACAAATATTATGGCAGCAACCTCCACAATTACAATTGCATATCCCACCTGATAATCTAGGAGTACTCCCACCTCCTAAAGGAGATCCTAGTTTTGAATTAAAGCCTTTGCCTGAAAATCTGAAATATGCATACTTGGATAAGAAAAATATATATCCTATTATTATTAGTGCTAACCTTTCAGCTGAGGAAGAAGAGAAATTACTTGATGTGCTTAAAGCTCACCGTAAGGCTATTGGTTATTCTCTTGATGATCTTAAGGGCATAAGTCCAGCTCTATGTATGCATAAAATTAATTTGGAAGAAGATGCTAAACCTGTTGTTGATTTCCAACGCCGTCTAGATCCAAAAATGAAGGAAGTGGTAAGAAAGGAGGTAATTCGACTCATAGAGGCTGGTATTATTTATCCTATAGCTGATAGTAAATGGGTTAGTCCTATTCATTGTGTTCCTAAGAAAGGTGGAATTACTGTGGTTCCTAATAAAGATGATGAACTTGTTGCTCAACGTACTGTTGTTGGTTATAGAATGTGCATTGATTATAGAAAATTAAATAAAGAAACTCGTAAGGACCATTATCCATTGCCCTTTATCGATCAAATGCTAGAGAGATTATCTAAACATTCTCACTTTTGTTATTTAGATGGGTATTTAGGCTTCTCTCAAATTCCAGTTCATTGTGATGATCAGGAAAAGACCACTTTTACTTGCCCATATGGTACATTTGCTTATAGGAGAATGCCTTTTGGTTTATGTAATGCGCCTGCTACTTTTCAGAGATGCATGAATGCTATATATGCTGATTATATTGAAAAGATAGTGGAAGTCTTTATGGATGATTTTTCGGTGTATGGTACTTCTTTCGATAATTGCTTGTTCAACCTTAACAAAGTTTTGCAGCGTTGTGAAGACCAACACCTTGTTCTTAATTGGGAGAAGTGTCACTTTATGGTAACAGAGGGAATTGTTCTTGGGCATCGTATTTCTGGAAGAGGAATAGAAGTTGACCCAGCAAAAATTGAAGCTATTGAGAAATTACCATATCCAAGAGACATCAAAGGTATAAGAAGTTTTCTCGGTCATGCAGGTTTTTATCGTAGGTTCATTAAAGATTTCTCTAAAATATCAAAGCCTCTAACCAATCTTTTGCAAAAGGATGTTCTGTTTTCTTTTAATGATGATTGCATAGAATCCTTTAATGTTTTAAAGAAAGCCTTAATAACTGCACCTATTATTCAACCTCCTGATTGGAACTTGCCCTTTGAAATTATGTGTGATGCTAGTGATTATGCAGTTGGAGCTGTTTTAGGACAAAGGGTTTATAAGAAATTGAATGTTATTTACTATGCTAGTAAAACACTAGATGGTGCTCAAAGAAATTATGCTACAACTGAAAAAGAATTTTTAGCGGTAATATTTGCATGTGATAAATTTAGATCTTACATAATTGATTCAAAAGTCACTGTGCACTCTGATCATTCTGCTATTAAATATTTGATGAATAAGAAAGATGCTAAGCCTAGGCTAATAAGATGGGTACTTTTGTTGCAAGAATTTGATTTACACATAGTAGATAGGAAAGGAGAAGATAATCCCGTAGCTGATCATCTTTCTAGAATGGAAAATATACGTGATGATCCTATTCCTATTAATGATAGTTTTGCTAATGAACAACTTGCCCTTGTTAGTGTTTCTAGTGATAAAGTTGCATCTCCTTGGTTTGCTAATTATGCAAATTTTATTGTTGGGAAAGTTATGCCACCACAATTTACTTACCAGCAAAGAAAGAAATTCTTTTATGACCTTAGACATTATTTTTGGGATGATCCATTCTTGTATAAGAAAAGTGTTGATGGCATTATTAGACGTTGTGTACCTGAGCATGAACAGCTGGCTATTATAAGAGATTGTCATGACAGTTCCTATGGAGGACATCATGCAGGAGATCGTACTGCAGCAAAGGTATTGCAATGTGGTTTTTATTGGCCTACTCTATTCAAGGATTGTGCTGAATATGTTAAAACTTGTGATAAATGTCAAAGAGTAGGAAACGTTGGTAGAAGGAATGAAATGCCTATGAACTATACATTACCACTTGAACCATTTGATGTGTGGGGTTTTGACTTTATGGGACCATTTCCTGCATCTAGTACAAAACATACTCACATTTTGGTTGCTTTTGATTATGTTACAAAATGGGTAGAAGCAATTCCTACTAAGAGTGCAGACCATGCCACAGCCATGCAAATGCTTAAAGAAATTATTTTCCCTAGATTTGGTGTTCCTAGATTTTTAATTACTGATGGTGGATCTCATTTTATGCATGGTGTTCTTAGAAAAACATTGGCAAAATATAATGTTAATCATAGAATTGCATCACCCTATCATCCTCAAACTAGTGGACAAGTTGAATTAAGTAATAGGGAAATTAAACTTATTTTAGAGAAAACAGTAAACAGAGCTAGATCTGATTGGCCACTTAAAATTAATGATGCATTGTGGGCTTATAGAACTGCTTATAAAAATCCTATGGGTATGTCTCCTTATAAAATGGTTCACGGAAAAGCATGTCATTTACCCGTTGAATTAGAACATAAATCTAGATGGGCTATTAAGAAATTAAATTTTGATTTAAAAACAGCGTGGGAGAAGATATTGCTTGACCTAAATCTATTAGATGAATGGAGGAATGAAGCATATGAAAGTGCAAAATTGTTTAAAGAGAAAGTTAAAATTTGGCATGACAAGAAAATTAAAAGAGAGGAATTTAAAGTAGGTGATCAAGTCCTATTGTACAACTCTCGTTTTAAGTTTTCTGCACGGAAATTAGCTTCAAAATGGCAGGGTCCATTGGTAGTACAGGAGGTATACCGTTCGGGGGCCATCCGTCTTCACGGTGATATGAAAGGTAAACCTCATGTGGTCAATGGACAACGCCTAAAACATTATATTGCAGGAAAGAGCTTCATAGGAACCATCGAGGAGATAAAGTTAATGACACCGGAGGAGGTAATTGTAAGGGATCCTGCAGTTTCAGAAACCCAAATTAAATAATTTACAATTATTGTGTTTGGAAGTTTCTCGTAATTGCGTGAAAACTTACGGAACTCATTTTTTTATGGAAATTAACGTGTGGGACAAGAAAATTGGAAGGAATTGGACCTCGAGGGGGAAAAGAGGACCCCACATGCGGCCAGATTCCTTGGCCGCGTGGAGGTACCCCTTTTCCACCTCGGAGTCCCGTTCTGTCTCGTTTTCGACTCTGATGCTTCGTCTTACCCCAAAAACCGTCAATATATACCCCCTTTTGTCGATCTAATCCCGCATGATCTTTGTTTTGTCTATTCTGTCTGTCAAGTTTTCCAAGCCATGACTTCGGGAGACTCCTACCAATGCACCTCCATGGACGATGATGATGAAGAGCTTGAAGACAACTATGAAGAGAAGAAGAAGAAAGAGTGGTGGGCTGAGTACGAGAAGAAGGGAGAATGAAGAAATTACCGAAACCATCTAAGCTTGGGGGAGTTTCACCTATCCCCCGTCTTTTATCAGCTTTATCATGTCTATCTAGTTTTGGTGTGTCTTGCTTTTATTATCTAGTATCGTTTTCGTTCAGGCTTGAGTGAGCTCATTGAGAATTATCATGCATCCCCGTCTTATGGTTTATCAATGAATAATAAAGTATGGTGTCATCCATGATTCCCTTGTTTTGGGGATTTATGGGTAACACTCATGCAAATGAGCATGGCATATTTAGAGGTTTCAGTCACATCTTGCCTTGAAATTAATTAACTTGAGTGTGTTGGACAATTGTAGAATTATCTCAATATGACATAAATCCACTATCTATCTATTAGCTTAATGGCTATTCCGAGCATGTTCACCATGTTATAGTTTCATTTATGCTCTAAATTAAGATGCTTATGTTATTAATTGGCATGGGCTGAATTTGGGATAAGACTCTCACGAACTTTTGAATGCGCACATTTATTTCTATTGCACTTAACAAACATGACTAAAAGTTTTGTGCTTGACAAGGATTTTGGTTGGGAGTTGGCTAACACGTGCATCACGTGAAAAGCTTTCAACATTGCACAAAGAAATTTCATATTTAGTTAATGTCATGTGCTTTTGTTTTTGGACTCCTGCCATGCCGAAATGAAATAGAGGAATAGTAAGTTTTGATGAGTAAGTATATATGACTAGAGAAATTGCATTGGGCCGCTAACCCAAGCCATGCTTGATCATGGTGGAAATTTACTTACAGCTAGAGTGGACTCTACAAACACATCCTACAATAAAATAAGAAGCTATGCATATAGTGAATGAAATAAAAAAAGGATGATGAGTCTACTCCGTTTGTTCATCTTGTTATTATGACATGGGCTGGTTTTTATGTCATGGGGCAAGAGGTACGTCTTTGCAATTCTCTATGATGTCATTAATACTTATTATGATTGTACAAAGCTTATTAGGAATCTTAAGTTGAGTAATCATGGAGTAGGTTTTCACACTCACGGGGCATGAGACATTCAACCAACACCTTGTCAACCACATTACTTCAACATTCATAAATTAAGATGCTAATGATAAAGGGGCAATGAGAGTCTTAGCCCAATGGATGCCACATTACAATTAGTAATTTAAGCTGAATAGTTTGGAAACTAAATGAGACTTGATCATGTTTTACCTCTACTCATTTATCTTTCTCCAAATTAAAGAGTATAATTCGATTGTCCAACATACGAAGGTTATTTGCTTTCAAAAGTATGGGGTGTTTGCTAGAGCTTCGAATATGTTATCCTTATGTGTATGCGTTCTATTCATTCATCTTGCATTATAACTGAACATGATGATGATACAATACCTGTATTTATTTATCAACCATAAGTCCATTGATGCATGTAATGATCTATGTCCTTATTTACTCGAGGACGAGCAAAGGTTTAAGCTTGGGGGAGTTGATACGTGCATTTTATATCATCATTTATACCCTCCATATAGGCATTATTGGGATGTTTTATCAATGTTATGTCATTGTTTTGCATGTTTTAGATGATTTTATGGGACTTTCCTACAAAGTCCCTATTTTTGGTATTTAATTTCTGGGTGTCAGAAAACACCTGTTTTCATGTTTTTGATGTTTCAGGAGCTATAGGTATCCAAATTGCGAAAGGAAAGAAACCCTGTCAGTTTTTCTTCGGGAGAAAGGCCGTGGGCACAAGACACAAAGGAGGAGGGCCAGGAGGCCCAAAAGGGGGTACACGCGGCCAGATTCCCTGGCCGCGTGTGGGGCCCCCAAATGGGCCCACAGCACCTCCTCCCCGAGGTCTTTTTTCTGACGACTCCGTATTCCCCAAAAAGGAACACCCTAATTTTCCCGAGACGAGACGGAGCCGCCAGGGCGGCGAAACTCTCGAAACTCTCCGCCGGGGAGACAGATCCTGCTGCTCCGGAGCTCCGAAGAAGGGGGAAATCATCCCCATCTTCATCCCTATCTCCTCCTTGGCGTGGGAGGAGGCATCTCCATCACCATCCTCACCAGCACCTGCGCATCTCCACCATCACCATCACCGTGATCCACTCCGTTCCCCTCATAGTTTTGTCGTACCCGGACTTCTAGAGGATACTCGCCGTTCCGTTGAACAGAAGTAGATTGGATTACGGGGCTTACCGGCACCCGCGTCCTCTTACGAGTAGGCCAACACACGTATGTGTGACAACCAACCCCTATCTGTTCAGCGTCGACGTAAACTATCCCATATAAATCAGGATACTTCCATTGACGTACTTCAAAACATACACACATGGTACGTCAACGGCATTGGAACAAGTGATATCACAACAGATCTCTACGACACAAAAGATTGAAATAAGTTGCAAATAGCTCTCATTAGAGCAGAGATAGCAAATACAATCATCCAGAGGACACATGTCCCAACAATTCATCATTACATCACAGCGGAAGCATTCAAAATGTCTGAGTACAGACAAGATCCAAATAGGCCTAAGAGGCCGGAAACGAACAGACGGAGCCCATCCACGAAGTCTCGGATCCTGCCCGGGTCCGCTATCTACTCGTCAGCAGTCTCGTCATACTCCACGTAGTAGCCACCATGTAGATCCTTGGAAACGTCGTCTGCGTAAACCACAGCCCCAAAGGGGTCAGTACATAAACGTACTGGCAAGCAGGACTCACAGTTCACCAAAGTGTAACCCGTCAACACCAAGCACAGATGCCTTGGGTTCAACGGAAGAAAGGGGATATAAAGATGCTGCAACTGGCTGCTCTAAACAACTACAGAGTTACTACCACTTCCGGCTATCAGAAAGGAGAGAAGATCGTGTATCGTAACCAACTATAGCTAACCACCAAACAAACCCATCCTGGATCTCGCCCCTTATCCAAAGAAGCAATCCAAGGATAACTCACACAGTTGAAATAATGATGGTTCAGATTATTGTGTCAATAAGCCTATTACTAGTCAAGTTGTTAATCATTGGGGGTAAGGTTGTTAATCATTAGGTTTAAGTTGTCCTGAGTACTTGTTAGCCAGTACTATCACCAAGTAGTCCATAACCGCGGAAAACACGGCTTCTCGAGAAGATTGTCCCTGCAGGGTTGCACCAATTTGGCCGTACACGTATGAATAACCCGCCAGATGGGATGCCTCCCACCAAGCGGGGCACTCAACACAACTCAACTCTTCTTCGCATCAAGCCCAAAGCACCTTGGGCGCACGGCTAATCGAGCCCAGAAGAAAATGGACCCTCATAGCACTCTAAGACCGTGTCCCCCTATATGCCGACTACGAAAGTTCCACCCGGGTACCAAGGGCTCGCAAGATCATGCATGCAGCAAATGGAAAACCCGAACTAAATGAGGCGATTTGGACGAGATGCGAATCGAGTCAAGTTGAGGGGGGGCGCCCATACTCGCTTCCCACATGCGGGTAGTGCGCTCATCATGGATCAGTAGACAAGACCCTTTTCCTATTAGGTTCGACACTAGCAGGCCTCAAAACCACAAAGGGCCTCCTGCCGGTGCCTTATCATCAAATTTATTATTGATAATAACATTAGCATGATTGATTGATTAAACATCGAGCCCCCAGAACATAATTTAATATAGTAACAGGAAGTAACGGGTAACAGACTCGAGCAAAACAACCTAAGCATGCTAGTAAGACACGGGCTCAAACAAAAGGTTATAGGTATGGAGGTGAGGCAATATCAGGGTTAAAGGATACATGTGATAGGTTCGTAACAGAAGCAACTAATCATAGGGCTAGCAGAATAGACAACAGAAAGTATCGGTAACCAATGTTGAAAGGAACACGATGGTTCATGTGAGTGAATACTTGCCTGCAAACCCAGTAGCCTGGTACTGAGCTAAATCCTTAGAAGGGGTGTCGTAAGTATCGTCGGTCTCAACGTCGTCGTTTATCCGGGAAGAAGCAAACAAACAATGCAGAAAGATAAACAATCAATAACATGGCATAGTGCACAAACATGGGATGATGCATGACCATTTAATTGATGCATCAAAATAAACTAGTTGACAAGATAACACAATTTAAATGGACCCATATGCAGTTGGATTGCATATGGAAAGCCCATGAATTATGGTTGAAACATTTGTTTTACAACTAATCAACTTGTGTAAGTGAATTAGCATGATACATGGATGAGGATAACAGCAAAATAACAACAATAGAAGCAATTGGAAATAAGGTTTACCAAGTTTGGAAATTCATTTATTAAGTTAAGAAATTTTGGTTCCTTAAAGGTGTCACACAAACATTTGTTGTTTTCACCAATTTTATTGTTCAAAATAGATAACAAAGTTTATATTTGATAAGAACACACAATTTTAGGTGGAATACATGTTTCACTTGTTGAAAAAGGATTTCAAATGAATTATTTATGAATTACACAAGTTTAAGCAAGAATTAAATGAATTTAATTCAAACATGAACTTATCTGAATTTTTATTTGTGCAAAACATTGAGTGAAGTTCATATTTGAAAAGGTTATACTTTTGTGGTTTGAAAACATATTTTATATGTCCCAAAAGAATTTAATTTGATCAAGTTATGAATT
Organism: Alopecurus myosuroides; assembly: GCA_028641055.1. NCBI lineage: Eukaryota > Viridiplantae > Streptophyta > Magnoliopsida > Poales > Poaceae > Alopecurus > Alopecurus myosuroides. Next base: position 118,839,587 of record CM054059.1, read on the forward strand.
TAGCAATATTAAATGATTTAAACAAGGTTTAAATCATTTAACCAATTTTAATTATTCAAAACATGAAAAAAGTTTATATTTGGATAGGTGGTTTAATTTTGCATGGAAAACATATTTTATTTGTTGAAATTGGATTTAAAATGAGCAAGTTATTATTTTGGCAATTTTAAATGCAATAATTAAGAAACAGTTGTTTTCAGCAATTTAAATTATTCAAAACAGCAAAAAAAAATTATATTTGGAAAGTACATGAAAAATTGATTGGAAAACATATTTAGTTTGTGGAATTTGGAATTTTTATGCCCAAGTTATGATTTTTGCAAGTTTAAGTGAATTTGACAAGTTTTCAAATATTGCACCAATTTAAAATATTCAAAACAATAAACAAATTTTATATTTGGATAGATCATTTAATTTGGTATTGAAAACATATCAAAAATGTTGGATTTGGAGTTAAAATGATTTTCTTATGCAATTTACAAGATTTGGTGCAAATCTGCCATTTTTATGAATCTAGGGACTTAGAAATAATTTTTGCAGGGGCTAGAAATAATTTGCAGGGGCCTATGTGTGATTTCTAACAAGTTTCTGTACCAAAACAAATGAAACAAAAAGTTTGGTTAATCTGAGGGTGGGGGGATTCGAACCAGGGAGCTGTGGTTTGAGCGCAAGGGGTCCAACCAGTGGGATGGTGTGCTGTTTGTGATAGGGAGGGGGGCTTCGGGGGGTATGAGGTGTGCTCGAGGGACTTAACTGAACATGTGCGTAACTGAAACTGCAGGTCCAGATCGCTGCTTCTGCGAGCGGACAGAAACGCCGGCAATGGGTGAGCTCGAGGTGCGCTTGCGGGAGGGGGGCCGTGGGGGCTGCTGCGAGTAGAGAGGAGGAGGGAGGCGAGAGGAGCGAGGGAAGGAGAGGCGAGGGGAAGAGGAGCGGGAGGCGCACCTTGGGGCGGACAGGAGCAGGTCGGGCAGGGAGCAGCAGGGGCTTGGCCGGCGGCAAACCTCGACGCCGCGGCCGCCTCGCTGGGTCCCCGGGGCCGCCGAGGGGACGAGGAGAGAGAGGGTGGGCCGGCGTTTCCGTTCCCGGCCTCGCCCTGGCCGGGGAAGGACCCAAACGCCGGTGATCGCCGGGGCAAAAGGAGGCAATTTTCGGTTGAGTTCAGTACAGAGGGAAGAAGTACAGAGATGAGGGAGATGGAGGTGGAAGAATGGAGGGGTGGAGGCGGTGAGAGGGAAGAAGGAGGAAGAGAAGATGGAGGGGAAAACCCTAGGGCAAGGCATTAGGTTTATAGGGGGAGGGGATGGTGGAGATCACCGTCTGTTCTTCTCTGATGCAACGTGGGGGTGCTGGATGTTCTTCCGTACGTGAGGTTGAAGAAAAGGGGGGTGCTCGAAGGGGTATGGGCTGGGAGAAAAAAAAAATGGTTGGGCTGGGCCTCCTCTGCTGAGCTGTGTTGTTTTTATTTTTTTTCTTTGTTCTAGTTATTTTTTTTTGCAGGAATAGAAATAGGAAGAAAGGAAGGAGTTTTAGGGTTAGGAATTTTAGGGCAAAAATTTGATAATGCTTATTTAAGTGATAGCAACAAATTGCAAGTTTTTTCTTTTTCAAAAGTCCAAAATTAAATTGCTGTTATTGGTTTGATTCCAATTTGAATGCATTTGAGTTTAAGTGGGTTATTGAAAACAATAATTTAAATAGGGTGAACAAATGATTTTTATTTGGAAACAAATGATTAATAATTGTGTTGCAATTTTTATAAGATCAACATGGTTGCTGTTTTGGACAATGTGATTTGGATTTGAATGTGAATTGATTCAAATGAGTTATTAAATAGAAATAACAAGTTAATGGTTCTATTTAAATAGAAACAACTAGTTGTTTTAATTGAAACTTTTATTTGGAAAAGATAACATAACAAGTATGAACAATTACTTGGATGTTGGTTTGGAGGTTCAAATGGAAAACAAATTGAATTTGAAAAGGGTTTGATATTAAATGAATTTTTGATAGAACAAAACAATAGTTTTGGAATCACACTTTAATGGAAACAGGCAAAACAATTGCAATCAACATGATGCCATGATGCAAAACATAAAATAACAGAGAGCAAACATTCTAAAGGCTTATTTTTCATCCTTGGGATGTTACAAGTTTGATCATTGCTACACCCTAGATACGTGTTATTGTACTCCGTTGCATGTTTGGGATTGAGTACTTGTCATTATTTGGTGGTGGATCCATTGTTTCAGATTGTGTTGTACCACATATGTCACCATACATGATCATGTTTTCACGTTGTGAGTACTTCCCGCATGTTCCTCAGGGCATAGGATGAATTGGCAATGATTTATTACATGAGATGAGTTGTTATTTGGTCTAGTATTTATCTTTTATGTGATTCTATGATGGTGTTGTACGAACGTCGACTGTACAACACTTCACCTACATGGTCTCATAGGAGAACACCGTAGTGTAGTGACGTGATGATGTCTTTAGGTGACAGGAACTTGAGACAGAGTCGTTGAATTGCATTATGAGGGTACTTGTATCGGGGACCTTAGAGCATAAGGCTATGGTGGGACATCATGTCTTAATAATTCTCGTGCTGTCATTTAATTGGCCATGTGATCCATCATAAGGGGTGATATTTTATTTATTTAGCTATTCCTATTTGTGGCTCCGTCCGAAGAAGATTAAAACTAGACAAGATATACAAACATGTTATGCAATGAATCACTATGCCAGCTAAATCCGTGCAGCCCTCGGGAATGTTTTCCACATATAAGACACAAACACGCTCTTGAGCTTGTCCTCTTGCGCATTAGAGGATTGGGCTTTGTCTCTCATTGAGACCTACTACTTGCTGCAATTTACTTTCCGCATTTTACATTACTTGCACTACACAATTAAAACACAAAAACACCTGTTGCTTTTATTATTCCTTTGCTATTCTACTTACCAGTTCCTTCTGCTCCTCGTGGGTTCGACAACCTTTCTAATTCTAAAAGTACTACAATTGATCTCCTGCACTTGGGATCCATCAAGCATGCGCCAAGTCAACCAAATAAAACATTCGAAAGAGAATACCATATATTGATGATTTACTATGACAAGAACAACTCACAAATCTTTCAAAACATATTAAACACTCTCAGCTATTTAAGACTATTAATGATACTCAATAACCACAAGGATTTAAAACTAAAATAACATTTAGCATGGCATGAAAAAGTCCTAGCCACAGTCTATACAAGCTTCTACTAGTACTGTTATAAATTCTACATCAAGCAGCAGTTTTCTTTTCCTAACAAGCACCATACAAGATATGTTTTAACAAAAATACTCTTTATGATACAACAAGCAAATATGAGAGTACTCAAATAATACTACTAAAACTAACATATCTAATAAGAGATGCGTGCAAAACAGGAGCTAAATAAATGCAGCAGCCAAACAGAGACTAAGAATACAACGTATTCTCATGAAAAAGCAGAGCGTGTTACTCTCCAATAAATTAATGTTGGGGTCCAACCAAGCTTATTATGAAAATACAAACAAACTAAAAACAAAAATAAAAGACGCTCCAAGTAAAGCGCATAAGGTGTGACCGAATAAAAATATAGTTTCACTAGAAGAGACCTGATAATTTGTTGATGAAGAAAGGGATGCCTTGGGTATCCCCAAGCTTAGACGCTTGAGTTTTCTTGGAAATTGCTGGGATATACCACCGAGGCATCCCCAAGCTTAGGCTTTTCCCATTTCTTGATCACATCATATCATCCTCTTCTCTTGACCCTTGAAAACTTCCTTCACACCAAAATTCTCACAATCTTCATTAGCAATGTTAGTGTAATCAAAATAATAAACTCACATGGTTCAGTTTCAACACAAGACAAGCACTAAAAAACACATTAGCTTCTGTCACAACTTCTTTTAAAACCCTTTTTCTCAAAAGAACACCAAAAGAAAGAGATTAAGATGCAAATGCATTAATTGGCAGAAATCTGTCAAAAAGAACAGCATGAAGAGATCGATTTTTTCTAAAATCTTCTATTGCTTAAATAAAAAAAGTGGTCAACTAAGAAAAGTTGAGTATATAGCCCAGTATTAAGCACAAAAAATCTGGTCATTTTGATTTTTCTGTGATTTTATACGTAATTAACAGTGGACAGCAGAAATCTATTTCCTACGCAGAAATCCGAAATATAGTGTCAACTTTCCACTAGAGGCTTTACTTGGCTCAACAAAAACACAAAAGAAAAGATACAGCGGGGTTTCTAAGGAAATAGACAACACCCAGGTGCAAACCACACCAAAGAAAACAAAGAAAAACAGAATGAAAACAGAGGAATAAAACAGGTTGTCTCCTGGTAACGCTTTTCTTTAACGCCTTTCAGCTAGGCCTAAAAGATCAACTCAACTATTTTCAAGTGTATAATCATCAACATCAATACCAATAAGTATCTTTTTACTCCTCTTACCCTTCCTCTTGGGTTCGGGGAATGTGTGTTCACATGGTGTTAAGGTAAATTTTAATGTACCATTCCCCACATCTATTATTGCTCCCAGGAGTTTCAGCAAGGACCTTCCAAGCATAACTCTTCCTCTCCTACACATTCAATAACAAGATAATCAGTGGATACGGTACTTCCCATGATTTTTGTAAATACTCCCTCAGCTATCCCCATGGCCAAAATAGTGGTATTATTGATAAGGGGTATTTCTTCTCCCCCTTCAGAAAGTTTCCAAAGATTCAAAGACTCATAGATTTTTCTAGGCATGAGAAAAAAATCCAGTCATAATATCACAATGAGCATAAAAAGTTTCATCATTTATAACTACTTTTACTGTAGGGATCCACATTGAAGGTTCAGATTTTATTGGCACATAATCATAACGAGCAATAATCTGGCTATAGCCTTCTTTTAAACATGATATATCTGTTTCAAGAGTATTTTCTAGCCTGAAAACCCACAAGGGATGAACCAAATATACTAGTTGAGCTAGAAGTTGCAATCAATTTTTTATGGCATTAAGAGCTCGATCCTCATCACTAGGTAGGAAGTCTCCTCCTACTCCAGAGTCCAAAGCATATCTATAGAAAAGAACAAGACCAAAGTAAAAACTACTAAGAAATAAATTTAAGGTCATCATGGGTTCAATTTTACTATAGGAATGAAAAATCCTAGACCAAGCTTCCTTGAAACTCTCCTCACTCTCTTTCTTGAAAGTGAAGATTATTTCTTCCGATGACATAGTGACAAAAACAAAACTAGACATAAAAGCAAGCAAATAAATAACAGTTATAAACTAAACTAATTTTTTTGTGTTTTTAATATAGAGAAGTAAAACAAGACAAAAATAAAAACAAGACAATAAACAAAATAAAGAGGTTGAGAGTGAGAGACTCCCCTTGCCAGAAGACTTCTTTCTCCCAGGCAACGACGCCAGAAAATATCCTTGATGCTTGCGTTGGGAGACCCCAAGAGGAGGGTGTGATGAGTACAGCGGTAGGAATTTTCCCCTTAGTTAAGAACCAGGGTTATCAATCCAGTAGGAGAAAGAGAACCGTCGGAAGGTTTATACCACTGACGGTGGTGCTGGCGCTTCACCGGTGTCAGCAACAACGTGGAATATGCATGCAACACAACCAAAATAATTTGCCCCAACGGTACAGTGAGGTTGTCAATCTCACCGGTCTTGCTGAAAACACAAATTAGACGTATAGTGTGGAAAACAGTGTATGCTTGCAGTAAGTAAAGAGAGTCGGGGTTCATAGGTTCACTAGTGGTGTCTCTCAATAAAAATAACATGTTAAGTGAACAAATTAGAGCTGGGCAATTGACAAATAAAGGTTGCACCGTGGTGCACAATATAACATGATGACTACTATGATATTTAGTGCGGGAATTACAACAAAATACATAGACTGAAATCCATCTGCATATATGACTAATAATCCACCCTCAGGTCATCATCCAAAGCCCCTTAGGTATTAAGTTGCAAGCAACAGATAATTGCATTAAGCAATGTGTGTAATATAAGCAATGATTATACACACGGGTACTCTCACCGCTGTTTTCTCCCTAATGGCAACATCACATCCTCCCCCTTCACATTTCTGTCACTCGAGCAAGGCAATGAGGAGGGATGAACCCACTATCAAGCATAAATACTCCCTCTTGGAGTCACTAGCAACTACTTGGCCAGAGCAACCACTAGCAACGGAAAGCATGCAAGATCACAAATAACATATGCAATAAAGACTATAATCAACTTAGCATAAGGTCAATATTCATCGGATCCCAACAAACACAGCATATAGAATTACATAAGATCGATCTCGATCATGATAGGAAGCTCACGAGATCTAAACATGGAGGCATATGAGGAGGAGACAACCATCTAGCTACTTCTATGGAACCGTAGTCCAGGGAGGAACTACTCACACATCACTCTGGAGGCAGGCATGGTGATGTAGAAGCCTTCGGTGATGATTTCCTCTCCGGCAGGGTGCCGGAAAACAGATCCAGAACCCTCCTGATATAGGGTTGACGACGACGGCGGCTGCGGAACTTTTTCGGGGTTTTTGATCACGTGCCTAGGGTTTTCTATCCAGGGGAATAAATAGGCGAAAGGGAAAATGCGATGGAGGCTAGGGGGACCCACGCCCATAGCTGGCGCGGCCAGGGGGACCCGCGCCAACCCATGTTCTGGCCCCCCTATTGCCCCTCTTCGACTGCTCTTCGGTTTTCTGGATGCTTCCGGGGAAAATAGGCACTTCAGGATTTGTGGGTTCCAATTCCGAGAATGTTTCCAGAACAACTTTTCTGAAACAAAAAACAGTAGAAAACAGGGAACTGGCACTTGGCATCTTCTTAATAGGTTAGTCCCGGAAAACGTATGAAAATGCTATAAATAAGGGAGAAAACATGTAGCAATTGGCATAATATGATCATGGAGGATCAAAAATTAGGGATACGTTTATGACGTATCAGTAGCTTCGTCTGAAGAGTGAAACATACGCGCTAAGGACAAACAAGAAAAAGAACGGAACTGTGCCACTCGCGACGTTCAAGAAACTCGCCTCTCGAAGACTGAAGAGCCTGAAGGAGTTGGTCATGCTCCCGACGAAGAGCGACACATTCAGCTTCTGCAACCACGAGGCGATGCCCAAAAACGGCCAAAGACTCGAAGATAACCTGCAAAAAGATAAACGCAAAATCAGTACAAATGCTACTTGATTCTATACCCGACTGTAAACAGTCAACTATAGACTCGGGAGCTACTCCCAACGAGAGCACTGATGTGCACCCGATAAAGACAGAATGGCCAAGACAATGATGAAATTACTTGAGTCTGTAACCTACTATAAATAGTCGACTATAGACTCGGGGGCTACTCCCCTCGGGAGCACTGACGTGCACCCGACGAAGAAAAAACTACTCGAAGAAAAAAAACGTATTACCTTGCCATTCAGAGTTAACAACGGATCAGGCGAACTACTCAAAGCTTCATGTCTCGCAAACACTTTGGGGTCCTTTAGCTGATCACCCGCAAAGCTGGGAGGAGCACAGTCGGGATCCGTTGCCGCTTTCCCAGGACTCGAAGGCTTTGGAGGAGGACTCGAAGCTCTTGGAGGCGGAGTCGAAGCCTTGGAAGATTCCTTATTGCCTCCCTTCTGCTTGGCGTCTGAGCCGAAGAAGAAAACTCGTCCTTTCTGACCATCACGCATCTAAACAGATCTTAAGAAAGAACAAAAAAGAAGCAACTCAACATTAGTATGGCAAGAAGCTCACTCATCGTCTTCGTCATCGAAGGCATCCAAATCCCACGCGGCAGGGACCTTTGGCTGCTGGGATAAAGGTGGAAGCATGTTCAGAAGAGTCGCGGAGTGAACCACTGGGGGATCAACCTCCTCGACCACCTCTTGACTCAAAGAAGCATCATTGGAGGTCACCTCATCATCCTCGCGTCTGCGGCTCTTACTGGGAATGAGTTGAAAACTCTCATCTTCCTCCTCCTCCTCAACCTCCTCCCGCTCTTTGCTCGACTCTGCACCTATGACGCTGGTCTCGAGGGGAGCGTCGAAGTTGCTCGCTGATGTGCGACATTGGTAAACCCCAAGAGAAAGGTTGTGAAGAGTGCAGCGGCAATTTTTCCCACAGAAAAGAAACCAAGGTTGAATCGACCAGTAGGAGGACAAGAAATATCTGAAGGTTGATGCAGCAGAGGTGGCAGGGCGCACTACCGGTTCAGCAGCAACGTGGAACCTACACAACACAATCAAATCACTTTGCCCCAACATAGCAGTGAGGTTGTCAATCTCACCGGTTTTGCTAAACACAAAGAGGTTAAACGTATGGTGTGGAAAAGAGTATGAGAGTAGTATGAAAACAGTAGAAGCAGTGTGAAAACAGTGGAAGCAGTGTGAAAACAGTGGAAGCACTGTGTATTATCAGTATGAGAAAATGGACCGGGGTCCATAGTTCACTAGTGGTGTCTCTCCATAAAAGATAAATAACATGTGTGGTGAACAAATTATAGCTGGGCAATTGACAGAAATGAAGGCTGCACCGTAGTGCATATGCAAGACATAAAGATTACTATGTGATTCATGTGGGCATTACAACAAAATACATAGACAGACATCCAACTACGTCTATTGTCACGACCCCGGACCCAGAGATATACATACTGTTATGTGCTCCTAGCCATGGACTCACAAGGGCTTCAGGGTTACCAGCCCCGGCCGCAACAAACAACGGCAGGCAGACTGGATTCATCGGCATGTAGTCCGGATCCCCAGTCTACTACTCCTTGTATCCATGCTAGTCATAACCAACTATGCATATCAAAGCGTCCACGAATCGAATGAAACTGAAGGAAACGGGACCAAAGCTATACAGAGATGCTATGTGTCCAGAAAGTGCAACAACAATCGAGGGTTACTGGGGTTACCTCGCCCCAGGCCGATCACATCGACAGGCGGGCTCGGACATGGATCATCGGCTCCACAACCCCTCGACTGTGACAACTATGCAGGCATAGCCAAAACTGTATAACAATGAGCTCGAAACCAACAACCGATCAAAGCAGTACTCTAAACATGAAGCTTTATTAAACATGTGTTACTAGAGTATAGCTTACAAGCAGAGGTCACATGACCCAACATTACATCAGACAACGGAAGGCAAATTATGTTGCTAATCAACAAGAACCAAAAAGGCCTAAGAGGCCGCAACATAAGGCGACGTCCCAGCCCATAGATTCCAGGATGCTACCTGGGAACCCCGAACTACTCGTCGATGTCCACGTTGAATCACCACCGATGGAGTTCTTCTCCTGAACCAAAATTAAGCAAACCTGAGTACGGGAGGTACTCAACAAGACTTAATTAACCTATTATATATCTGCTATCTTCAGAAAGGTTTTATGAAGCCTGTTTTGCGTAAAGCAATCTTTGTTTTGCAAGTTGAGGAAGGAGTAGCACGTCTCATGGAGTATTTTGAAAACAGATGAGAAAACTACTCAACTACTCAGATTATCATCTTTTGAAACCACCAACATCATTCCTAGCACCTCACGTGCTAAAGGATCACCCCTCCCGGCATCTCCGGGGAGGCACCCTTCATCTATTGCCTCCATGCCTTGTCAACATCTTTTACGTCACGTTCAAGTTATCTATGACCTCGTGGCTTTCACCAAGTCGTCCTTAACCGTGGACACGGCTTTCCGAAAGATTTATCCCTGCAGGGTGGTACACTTTACCCACACGTACCATCCGACTCTTAACGCCACATGTACGCTCGTCCATGGAGCGCGGCAGAGGGTGGTTGGCCACGACCTTTACCTTGTCGAGCCCTATCCATGAGTCAACCCAAACAGGGCGACCCCGTCAACAGGGAGTTGGCCACCTCCTGACGGCACCTATTCTGTGAGTCGGGAACAAGATCCGTGTACGTCCATCACTTGTCCCGGTCACGCCCTAAACACCTCCAAAAGGTTTTTGACTCACACGCAGATGGAAATCCCAAACTACGTGACTCACGGATAGAACCAAACAAGTTAGTTAGTCGAGCGCGGTCTGTTAGGCCCCGCGTGTGGTTGCACGCTCAGTCTTGGTTTCCACGGCGAGACCTTACTCCTAGGGTTGGCAAGTATAGGACAAACAACCACTTCCCAAGTGGCCTCCCGTCCAAGCCTTAGTCAAGTTAACCACAGAGCGCTCATCTCACCACGTCATCATATCATTCTAGGTTATCGTAGCTCTGATTCATCAACCGGATGGAGCAGAGGTAACAAACATGTAAAGCTAAGCGAGGCAGATATGAGGCTCTGGCGATGCGCACAAGCAAATCTATGGCGGCTAGGAGCAGTGGATCAGGACATTGTGGCAATGCAGTATATAGGTGAACTATATCTACTAGTATCAAATACTTTGGAATCGAATGCAAAGTACGAGATTCAGATGTTGTTCGAAAGCGTATATGAGCAGATAAGAGGTTATGCTTGCCTTGGTTATAGGAAAACCAGATAAAGTCTTCAGGAATAAGTGCTTGACTTGTCGGTTAAGATCAAGTATTCACCATTTGGATTGCTGGCCTTCTCTTCGGAGTCACGTTCTACCGAGGGGGAAAACAACACCGAAAGAGAAACAACAATCAAACATGGCATCGATGCAATGCACAATATGTATGCATGAGCAAATTAATGCACTTAAATAAAGCCCTAAACATGTAGATAGGGTTGCTAGGGTTCGTATGTCAAATATGAAGTTTTACTGGAATTCGCCCGAAATAGACCCCGGAGGGGGTTTCGGGTGATTATGGAAGTGAGTACCATTTTAAAAGCTCAAATGAGTTTGAAAACATCATAACTAGATTCTATTTGTCATTTTGAGCAAAATGGTATATTACTTTTAATTTTCTAATTTTATTGAATAAAAACTTATTTTCTATTTTTAAATGAATTAACAACATTAGATAATGCTTATTTTTGGACTTTCTCAAACATGAATGAAAATGGTATAGTTGGGTAGAGAATAATTTTCTAAACATTTTAATACCTCACTTTCATTTTTCTGAAGTATAAAACAATAGTTATTAATTATTCAATATTTAGTTATTTTCTGGAAATTAGGAAAATTGTATTTGTGACATCACCATGACGCAGACATGACGTCATCTGTCTCTGTTCTTCACAGGAGCCTTCAAATTCGACGAAAACCGCGCGCAATTCGCGAAACAAAGGGTACCACCACGTAGTGGACACCGAGGCGAACCTAACGGTGGTCACGCCGCTTGCTGAAGGTCGCCGGACGCTTGCCGGCGACGAGGAACCGCGGCGGCGGCCACGTTGCGCGGGGATAGCACGACTCGGAGGGGGAGGGAGGGGATGGAAGGCACCGGGGAACTCACCACGTTGCGAGGAAGCTAGTGGAGGGGTCGGGGAGGTCCGGAAGGCAGCGGTGGCGGCGAATCGAGCTCCTCCACCGGCGGCCGGAGCTCGGGAAGATGGCCCCGATCCCCGCGGTGGAGGCCATCGCGGCAAGCGAGACTTGGTTTGGAGGGGAAGGGGAACATGGCGGAGCTCATGGTGGCCACTAATCGGCGGGGGAGGGCCCGTAACGGCGGCGATAGCCGGCGGCCGGCCGGACAGTAGCTAGGGTTCGTTCACGGTAGGAGACTACAGAGAGGGAGGGGAGGAGAGGATAGGGCATAGTGAGAGAGAGGAGGCATGACACTCTCCCGTTTGGCCCTTATCCTCGCGGGGAAACGGCGGCAGCAGGACGTGGCAACTCTCCGGCGAGCTGCCTGCTTGTCTCCCGACGGGAGGAAGAAGACAAAGGCATTCTTGCGAAAACCCCCTGGGAAACAAAAGAACTGCATTGAGGTCCTTTTCTAAATTAAAACAGAACATAAACCACTGTTTTGAGGGCCTTTTTAAAAACAGAAAATTTGGCAAAAATACATTTTGGAAACCTCATGAAATTTCCAACAACACCATGTGTTACTTTGGTGTAATTGAAATACTTTTCAGAACAAAATTTTGGAAACCAAATTAAGTACTTTTTGTGAGATTTTCTGAAACCATTTAAATTTCATAGTTTAAATTGGTTCAAACATGATTTAACTTTTTGTTTCATGCATGTATGAGATGAACACACACCACACACCCTAATGTATCAAAAATTGGGATGTTACAAATCTACCCCCCTTACAAGAATCTCGTCCCGAGATTCTCGAAGGAGAAGAAAGAAGGAACACCGGTTTTGAACAATCTTCTCGAACCTTACGGTTCTCTTCTTGTACAGGTTGATCCGTAGCATCTTGATGTATTGAACGGATACACCTTAGGTAAGAGGGAAACTCTTAGGAAATGATCTTCACGAAGATCGAATATCTCATGGGTAACTCATGACAAGAATGTTCGTAAAGAACTTTTTGAGTTTAACACACATGAAACACATCAAGGTAACGGAGGGAATATGAGAAGGTTTCAAGTTTGCGGACGATGGTTCTTGAAAGGATTTAGAAGATGAGCTTTGCCCAAGACTTTAAATCCTTTTGGAAAAGAAAAGTTGGACAAATTGTGACACCGAGGTTTCTTCAAACAGAAAACCAAGATGGAAAGGATGATCTTGGATACCAAAACATAATATCCACAGACGAGGAAGAACACGAGAAAACACTGTAATTCGTGCGTCAGAGAGAAATTGATACAAGATCATGTTCACTCTTCGGGGTGGACACGGAAGATAACGGAACTTTCACTCCGTCAAAACTTTGTCGAAAACTTTGACGAAGATCGGAATGTTATTTCACAACAGAAGATGAGTAACCGAAAGATGTGGAAACACCGTAACAAAGGAGGAATCCTTGGTCACACCATAAGGATGGGTAATCAACGAGGATTGAAACACCAGAAGGAATAGGGAATCTCTTTCCTATGGTGGATTTGACGTAGCAATACGTTTACCACATGGTTAAGATCCCATGGCTGAGGTAACTGACAGATTCACACAATGTGTGAGATGAACGGAACTTCAAGTATAAACAACTTGAAAAAGGAACTGATCCAGGGTGGTTACAAAACACCACGAGATGTTTTCATGGTGAACTTGTTTCCAGTGAAACAAAGGTTTTGGAGGTTCAACGGAGAGATATTGGAAAGATCAACTTCCAAGTTATCCTTGATGTTTTATATACCGACAGTAGGCTCTTAACAAGCCTTTAAAAGTTCATCAAGCAAAAGTAAAACTCCGGTTTGGAAGAACGGTGAGAAAAACTTGTTAGCACGAGCCACACAAGAATTCTCATGGGGAGTGGCTGTTCTTACGGATTCATAGGGATATGACATTAGGTCTTCCGGCTAATTGTGTCAACCACAACATCAACCATGCCGTATTTTCAAATGGACCTAGTTCAACACCCTTGAGGAAACACCAACCATCGTTGCTGCTTGAGATTCAGCTCTGGTAAGTGGGTGGATAACTTAGACTCGGTATATTTGATAAGAGGTTGCACCGGTTATCAACGAGCTCAAGATATGGACTATGATGTCAACTCAAAAAGATGAGCGAGATTGTAGAACTCATGTAATAGCAACTTGTGAAAGATGGTTGCACCTACATGGTTTACTTGCAATGAACACATCGGAGTCCTGGTTGAGAAGACGATACAAACATAACGAAGTTCTTAAACTTCTTCTATTTCATGAACAATCATTCAGTGGCTTGGGGTGGATGCCAGCTTCTTCAACTAAATGGAGGTAACAACCTACCATCTCAATAGTAGTCCACACATGCATGACTGACATGGGATTATTCCCGAAGGAACAAGAAAACTCTTCTCGAATCCACGGCGACAACTTTCACCAAAAGCACATGAACCCGGGAAAGTCACTTCGAACATCCAGAACACAATCTTCGTGATGACACAAAGTTGGTTCTCAAAAGTTTCCAACATTGTTACCAATTGTTCAACATGAGCCTCTCGCAACTTGGATAAAATAGGAATGTCATCGATGGGTTCGAAAACACACTTATCAAAACACTCCAAGAAGAGGGGTTCATATGATACATGAACGAGGCAAGGGTATTGGTCAGACCAAAGGACATGAAGGTGTACTCGGCAAAATACCATGAGTAAAAACACAACCAAGATAATCCTTGAATCTGGCCTTGATTTGACGATAGCCCAAATCAAACCAAGGTAGGATGATAGCATGTCCACTGAAGAGATACTATCATGCTTCAACACAGAAAGAACTAGACATCCCTTAACTGAGGATCAAGTTAGGCGGAGCTTTTGCCTTTCAACTCTCCAAGTTGTTGTTAAGCTCAACCAACTAGTCCGGGATATCCAGCGGAGTTTCCTGGAGAAAGGAGCAATTAAATTACCCCTTGTTTAGACGTTACGGTCAAGTAAAACCTGGTGATACTTCTAGAAAGACAACCAGAGTATCACAAACCACCGGTATGCCTTGGAGTTCGGAAGGGAGGTTTGCTTTTCAAAGCAACCGATATGGTCTTGAGAGCTTCAGCATGAACCTAACTCTCTGACCAAGAATGTGCACCAGAAAGAACAAATTTGGTAACGCGGTCAACTTCAAACAGAGGCTGGGTGACCAGTAGTGCTAAGAAGGATACAGATGTTTCTTAGATTTCCAAAGCAATAATAATTGCTAGGAATAGCAGATACACATGTCGAAGAACAGACCCATCATTCTCAAGCATTCAAGTTCGGAGGAAGGGGGAGTGAAGACGGTAAGAGCATCACTTCATCAATAAGGCCATGAAACTTAACACGACCTCTTGATATAAAGGAGTGTGATACCCTGAGGTAGAACAGAATAGAAGCTAATGAAACTTCTTTATTCTGTGAATTACAAAACTTTGACCTGGTTTTAAAGATAAACGAGGCGCTGGAGTTTGTTTCTCCTGACATCCCAAGGTGGAACGTTCTGATGGAAAACAAGAGCAAATGCATTGGAGGAATCCAACACACATATGCAACCTGTATTTCAAACAGTAGATGAGGTTTGGAAGCAAGCCAAGAATAGGAACGTGCTCTTGGAAAATCCTGAGATCACGTTGGATGCACAAGGTCATACTCATTTGTAAAACCCATGCTAACACAAGAGGTATAGTAGAGTCAAGAACAAGGATATGGGAATCATAAAGAACACTCTTGTTGTGAACCCTTTTGATTCCTAGAGAAAACCTATGGCTATTAGAGCTGAGATTACCTAGCAATCCTGAGGTAGAAGAGATTCTTCAGGATCCAAAGAAACAAAACTTGGGTTAAAGGTCAGCATCATGTACTGATAGCGTGAGCATCGGGTAGTTAAGAAACCACACGATCCAACCCACTGCAATTCAGCACATTCCGGGACCTTCGGTTCAAGTCCAAGGTTGAAAACATTAAAAAGGATTAACTACTATCTTAGTGCCTTGAAGGACACTACGAATAGCCATCACGAAGTATGTTCCAAAAGACAACGATAGCTCCGGAAGAACTTTGAACAGAGGATATCGATTACATTCGAGATGAAAAGGAAATCTCGAGGTTCAGGATTTTTAATACTTAGATCATGGAAGAATGTGGAATCCATACAACTTTGAGAGATTACGAATGGAAAGGAATCTCCCAGTTGAATCAGGAGATAACGGAACATGGAACACACGCGACTCCAGAAACTTTAACACTAGGTCAACTTGGGTAAAAGAACGTCTTGCCATAGAAGGCACCTAAGTTTTGAATAATCAGAACCTTTTCAAAACAAAACAGGTAAGGAGACCCAGAGTTAGAGCGATACCAGATACGGAGTAAAAAGAATCCTAAGAAGGTTTTCACAACTCATTTGAGGTTTCAAAGTAGTTTTCACAAACACTAGACTCAACATCGACCAAGCAGTAAGGTTTTCCTACAGGCAGTCCTGCTCTGATACCATGACTTGTCACGACCCCGGACCCAGAGATATGCATACTGTTATGTGCTCCTAGCCATGGACTCACAAGGGCTTCAGGGTTACCAGCCCCGGCCGCAACAAACAACGGCAGGCAGACTGGATTCATCGGCACGTAGTCCGGATCCCCAGTCTACTACTCCTTGTATCCATGCTAGTCATAACCAACTATGCATATCAAAGCGTCCACGAATCGAATGAAACTGAAGGAAACGGGACCAAAGCTATACAGAGATGCTATGTGTCCAGAAAGTGCAACAACAATCGAGGGTTACTGGGGTTACCTCGCCCCAGGCCGATCACAACGACAGGCGGGCTCGGACATGGATCATCGGCTCCACAACCCCTCGACTGCGACAACTATGCAGGCATAGCCAAAACTGTATAACAATGAGCTCGAAACCAACAACCGATCAAAGCAGTACTCTAAACATGAAGCTTTATTAAACAGGTGTTACTAGAGTATAGCTTACAAGCAGAGGTCATACGACCCAACATTACATCAGACAACGGAAGGCAAATTATGTTGCTAATCAACAAGAACCAAAAAAGCCTAAGAGGCCGCAACATAAGGCGACGTCCCAGCCCATAGATTCCAGGCTGCTACCTCGGAACCCCGAACTACTCGTCGATGTCCACGTTGAATCACCACCGATGGAGTTCTTCTCCTGAACCAAAATTAAGCAAACCTGAGTACGGGAGGTACTCAACAAGACTTAATTAACCTATTATATATCTGCTATCTTCAGAAAGGTTTTATGAAGCCTGTTTTGCGTAAAGCAATCTTTGTTTTGCAAGTTGAGGAAGGAGTAGCACGTCTCATGGAGTATTTTGAAAACAGATGAGAAAACTACTCAACTACTGATATTATCATCTTTTGAAACCACCAACATCATTCCCAGCACCTCACATGCTAAAGGATCACCCCTTTCGGCATCTCCGGGGAGGCACCCTTCATCTATTGCCTCCATGCCTTGTCAACATCTTTTACGTCACGTTCAAGTTATCTATGACCTCGTGGCTTTCACCAAGTCGTCCTTAACCGTGGACACGGCTTTCCGAAAGATTTATCCCTGCAAGGTGGTACACTTTACCCACACGTACCATCCGACTCTTAACGCCACATGTACGCTCGTCCATGGAGCGCGGCAGAGGGTGGTTGGCCACGACCTTTACCTTGTCGATCCCTATCCATGAGTCAACCCAAATAGGGCCACCCCATCAACAGGGAGTTGGCCACCTCCTGACGGCACCTGTTCCTGTGAGTCGGGAACAAGATCCGTGTACGTCCATCACTTGTCCCGGTCACGCCCTAAACACCTCCAAAAGGTTTTTGACTCACACGCAGATGGAAATCCCAAACTACGTGACTCACGGATAGAACCAAACAAGTTAGTTAGTCGAGCGCGGTCTGTTAGGCCCCGCGTGTGGTTGCACGCTCAGTCTTGGTTTCCACGGCGAGACCTTACTCCTAGGGTTGGCAAGTACAGGACAAACAACCACTTCCCAAGTGGCCTCCCGTCCAAGCCTTAGTCAAGTTAACCACACAGCGCCCATCTCACCACGTCATCATATCATTCTAGGTTATCGTAGCTGATGGAGGGATAATAACCCGGTAGGCCAACTCCAAGGCGTAATCCGGTCCAGAGGACTCTGTGCAGGATCCGGCTAAGGATAAAGAAACTTCCGGAAGGCCCAAGTTTGTAGGCCTAGTAACCCGGATTGTGGGTTACGGTAAAGGAAGGTTAGAGTTTGTATGCCGTGTCCGGGTAGGGTCCAGGGTGTGTCTTGGAGGACAAGCCGGGGGGTGCGGGTGCTTTATAAACCGACCCCTAGGTCTAGTTGAGAGAGATCCAAGAGCCTTAGTAGTACCGCCTGATATCGAGCATCCAGTGTATACAAGAGATCGAGTTAATATATTGAGATCGGAGACTCGGCGACTTGATTGCCGGCTACCAGATCGAGTTCCACCATGTTTTCCTCTGAGCTAAACCCTCTCCCAAACACCTGTGTCGTCTTGCCCCAAGATCAGTTACCCCCGGTAACGTCTGCCGTGACTATCCCACGACAGTTGGCGCCCACCGTGGGGCCGGCGTCCAAAGGTGTTTACATCACGGGAGAAGCTCGGAAGAACATGGAGAATCTTCTCGTCGGCGAGATCTACATCAACCACAAAGGAGAAAAGACGGTGGACGATTTCGGCTGGGGGCCAGAATCGGATCACCTCGAATCCGGATCCGTCGTGACAATCGGCCGGATCAGCGTCTTCATTGGTATGGTATGTACTTCCGGTTCGATCCCTGACAATTTTGGATCTGATTCTGTGTCAGGGGAAGCCACTTCTATCCAATCAGAAGATGAAGAATCAATTGGAACGACATATCCAGCGGAAGAACCCATCGCGAAGTGGGAACAGCGGGAGGAACCGGCATGGACCCCGCGCGACCGGGTCGAAAGAGAGGATGATACCGAGTCTATCCTGGATCTGTTGGAGAACCGGTATGAAGATAATAACGGCGAAGAAGAACAGCATGAATTTACACCAAGTATCGTACGCCGAGTTGCGGTCTACACGGCTCCCGCGGCCAATCTCAACCAAGAGAACGCAACCGCGGCAGCAGTCGGGGCGGCTCAGGCATTGGCCCAGCAGCAGGGCGCGGCTAACGGAGACCCGGTTCTGGCTCGGGTTGATGGAGAATCGGCATCAGTGACCAGCCGTGCAGCAGACGAGGAGTTGCACGCAAATACGTTCGGATTCCTGGGAAACCGGACACCAGGAGCGGGTCCTTCGAACCCGCGTCACCCGGCCTTATTCGATAATAATTTGATCCTAGACCCCGCGGTTCTTGCTACGGTTATCACTCCAGAAAACGCAGCAGAACGTGTCAGGGATCTGGATGTGGCTCGTCGTGCGTTGGAACAGCAAAGAAGGCAAGTAGAAGCGGAAAGGCAAGGGATGGCCACATGGCAACGTGAGCTGGATGCGCTGGAAACTCGTCTCCGAGAGGAAACATCTAGAGTACATCAAAGGCATCAAACTAGGTTACCAGCAACGGGTGGGGTTATTAATCCGGCTGCTTTATTTATCACACCTCAGGATCAGCCGATACCAGTGGTGAACCAGGGAACCGCACCCCAACCGGCAACAGTGGGGGCACATCCGGCAAATGAGCGGGCCGGGTTACCCCTACCACAGACTAGAGTCACAACCGGCAACGATCTACCACCACCACCACCATCACGATTTCGCACACCAGCAGGTCACTACAACAATCCCATGGACAACGTGTATGCGGCAACACTCGCATTAAATCAAATCCCCGTGGGAGAGTCACCCCATGCAGAGAAGACCCGGCAAGCAATCGATCTGTTGCACACTGCGGTGGCGCAGCAAGCCAATTATCCGGATCATAGAAGTGGGATGCACGGGACGCTATACGCCAGTCAGCAACAAGGGAATATCCAAACAAGTTCAGCACGGCGGAGGGAAGAGCAGCAGCAAATGCCGCCTCCTCCCCGCGTTCACGCAGCATCAGCAGCACAGGCTGTTGTGGACAGTTCCAGGGCTCGGAGGGCCGCGGCCGGGTCTGCAGCGCATGGACTACCCGCAGCGCCGCGCCCAGCCGCGCCCCCCGCTGGATCACACGTTTCTCGAGCAAGGCCGGCCTCGACCATTCTTGCAGGACCCAAGTGTCTCTCGGACAATATCAGAGCTGAACCTTACCCGGAAAAATTCAAAGAGCCAAGAAAAGTAGTGAATTACGAGCCAACTATGGATCCAGAAACATGGCTAAGCAGTTACGAGATGGCAATGTCGATTCGCAACGCATCCGAGAATCTCCAAGCCAAGTTCATGTACTTGATGATGTCAGAAGGAGCAGCAAAGTTGTGGTTCACCAATTTGCCGGAAGGATCGATCAAGTCCTGGGAGGAATTGAAGACCGCGTTTGTCAAGCACTTTCATGGGACGTGCAGAAAATTGTTCACTATTGATGATCTAGAGCGATGCGTCCAGAAGAAGGGAGAGTCGGCGCGCAGTTGGGTGCGCCGGGTTATGGAGATACTTCACTCGTCCACAGATATTCAGCCCAAGGATGCACTACAAGCTATGGCAAAAACATGCAAGTATATACCTTTAGTGCAAAAGTTAACTCGCATGAAATCCAGTCAGAATGCGTCGGAGGTTACAATGGGAGAATTGATGGATGCGTGCAACAAACACGCTGCGACAGATACTACAGAGGAGGAAGTTGATGACAAGAAGGTAAAAGCAAACACAAGTAATAGTGGAAGAACCGGCAATGGATCAGCACCGGGTAATAACGGAAATAGCCAGAACAAGCGCCCGTTCGAAGGAGGCTCCGAGTTTGTCGCCAACACAGAGGCCGGGTCTTCGAGACCCAGAGCAGAAGGAAATTTCAACGGAGGTAATCACAATGGAGGAAACTATCAAGGACCACCAAGACCGAGTAACAATTGGGACATATTCAGAATGGCATGCCCGAAGCACAGCAGGAACGGCAGGCCAGCTAACCACTCCTTGGAGCAGTGCGCCGATTTACAAAGATGGAAAAATGAGGAAGTGAACAGAGCTATGCGAGGTGCAGGACGGGGAGGAGGACCAGGTCCAGGGGGAAATCCGGGCAACGGCCCACCCCCAGCCGGTAACCCTTCGGCTGGAAATCAAGGTAATAACCAAGGGGGAGCAGGAGGTTTCCAGGCTAACCCCAAACAATTGGGTCAATATCATGTGCATACCACAGGAGGTTCCAACAAGGACAAAAAGATACTGAAGCAAGCGGTCAACTCAGTTTCGTCATCTGTTCCGAGATACCTGAGATGGTCAGAACAGGATGTAACATGGAGCAGAAGGGATCACCCAGAAAGAGTAGAACACCCGGGAGTCTTGGCATTAGTAGTCGCACCGCAGGTCAATGGGTATGAGCTGAAAAAGGTTTTGATGGATGGTGGAAGCAGCATCAATATAGTGTATTGGGAAACCTTCCTACGCATGGGCCTCAAGGAGTCTCAGCTACAAAAAAGCTCAACAATTTTTCATGGGATAGTGCCGGGTCATTCAGCGTGCCCCGAGGGAAAAATCGCATTGGAGGTAGCTTTTGGGGAGTCAAAGGATAACTATCGAGTTGAGTGGCTCACCTTTGAGGTGGTCAAATTGCGCAGTCCTTATCACGCGTTATTCGGAAGGCCGGCTTATGCCAAATTCATGGCTAGGCGGTGTTACGTGTATCTACAGCTAAAAATCCCGGGTCCCAAGAAGACCATTACCATACATGGAAATCGAGACATAGCAGCTAAATGCAATGAAGGAGACGCAGCAATGGCCGAGCAAGCCTGTAGAAAAGAAGAACTCAAGCACTACCGGTCTCAAGCAGACCCGGAGGACAGAACCACATCAAAAAGGCCGAGTACTGAAGGCGAAAGAGCAAAGTCCAAGGTAGCACAAGATACTAAAATGGTGGCTTTTATCGAGGATGACTCCCCCAAAGAATCCGCTATAAGAGAAGAAACTGCACGGCCGCTCACAACCAGCCACGTTATGGAAACACCTCACCCGGGTTGGCTAGTAAACCCGGTACTCATCATGAAAAAGTCCAACATGTGGAGAATGTGTATCGGTCACGCCAGCCCGGGACCGGTGCCCAAGAAGAACTAAACAATGTAACGGGCAGTAGGTTTCAGACGCGCTCTTTTCCTACCCAGGGTACCTAAGGGGACTGGAAGGTTTTTAATGAGGCGGCCTGTTGATCCAAACTTTCTCACATCAGTAAAGAGATGGTTATCAAGTCCTATCTTGTTACAGCCTTTACTCCGATTACAAGTAAGTAGTATCCATGTGACATCAATACATCAGTATCATTAAGAATGTTGAGTATATATAGGTCTCGGGGGCTGGTTGCTCAAGTAGCGCAGCCAGAAACCTAAAGACCCGGCCTTGATGCCTATAAGTTATAAGGGCCGATTATTCGCAAACGAGTACGGCTGCAATCTTATAACTGGAGAAAGGAGCCAAATTTTCTTGACTTTTCTTACTTAAGCTCGATGTGACTCGCACTAAAGTGGCATGATTTGCTCGCTTACGATTACAATCAGCCATGAAGCCCAATGGGACTTGTCTGACCCTGTTTTCGTATAGATGTAACAACATGGTATCCACGCGAAAGCCGGCTTACAGTACAAGATAGTCAAAAGGGTCATCTAAACCACTAGTTATGCAGAGTACAAGGCTAATAGCTGGAAACTCAACGATTATCAGGCATAACTTCATTATCTACATGAAACAATTCCGGGTTTCGACTTAGCGACAACAAGTTTGTTCTCTTCGAAAAAACCACACACCACAGACTCGGATATTCGGGCCTTGGGGACTGTGGGTTTCGAAACAGAATCAAGCTGTTTCGTTGCTAAGCTCGAAAGACCACAACGTCCGAGTCGTGGGGACTTGGGGACTTAAAGAAAAGTCCACCTGTCAAAACCCACGACACTCGGAAATAAAGAAGGAAATAAAAAAGTCGGATATCAAGAATAAGTCCAAAAATAGACAAGTATCAAGTTCATCAAAAGGCCTAGAAAGGCACGAGGTGTATCAGAGAATTAAAGTGCGTTACAAGTTGCGACACTAGTATCAAGGGTGCACAGGCGCACCGTCAAAAGAATACTTGTTTTGAGTAAAAACATCAAATGATTGATGTATTTTTATGGCGTTTTGCTCATTCGGCTTCCTGAGTAGAGTCCACATCTTTGCCCTTACCCTCCGGGTCTTGCTCCTAGACTTGCTTTTTTCCGGCATCATCACTCGGACTCCTTGCGGCAGGACGGACTGGTGGAGGAACAGCTGGGGTAGAGGTGGCTGGACCTGATAACTCGGCCTCTCTCTTCGCAGTTGCTTCCCTCTTCCTAGCCGAATCAGCATCCCATTTCTCCAAAATATCAAAAGGCGGGGGTGCTTCCTCTGTAACAATTTTGCCTTCAGCGTCGTATGAACTCATAATCGTGTTCAGATCCATACTATCAGCCAAAGTGGTGGCCGAATGACGCACTGCAGACTGTACGGCCTTGAAGTCCTTGGGTGTAAACTTGGAGCCATACGCTTTAAATTCTGGAAACCCGGATATTATTTTTGCCGGGTCAAGCTTTGGAAAGTAAGCCTTAGCCAGGGTAAAGGCCCGGGTCATACCAATCCGGCATGACGAGCGTTTCCATATTTCAATCCAGCCAGGCACGGTGGAGCAGGATTTGATGAGATTTTCTTCACCCGGGTATACTTCAGTAGGACACTTCACGGCGTCCAATATAAATTTCGTGCCGGCAAAGAACGTCCGGAGCACAGTCTTTAAAGTTTTAGCCTTTCCAAGGGCATCCTCCTCTGGGGCCGCAAGGTTGGCACCTGCAGTTGAAGCAAAGGAAGGACGTATTAGTGATCCCGAGTATCATACAATAAAGTAAAGGCACGAAGACAGTCGGCAGCAAAAACTTACTAAGCAAGATCTGATAGGTATCGGTGACCTGGTCCGATAGTTTCTTCAGTGCGGTTCGAGCGGTATTGCACTTCTTCTGGTATTTAGAAACATCCTTCTTCAAGTTTTCCACGTCATCCTCGAGGGTTTCTCTCCGCTTTACCTCGGCAAGAAGAAGTTGCTCGGTCTTGAGCAAAATTTCATCAGACCGAGTAATCTGCGCCTGTAAGTAGCAAGGAGCACAAGTATCAGTCGGATATTATGGCAAGCTGAGTATTGCGTAAAGTACCAAGCACAACTTCAGCAAGTCATGCTCGGAACTTGGGGACTAGGCGTGCACTATGAGATATCAAGTATTATTACCTGGTGCTCCGCGGCCATGCGCTCCAGAATACTGCTCTCTGAAGTCTTCATAGTGAGGAGAGTGTCCATCAGTTGATCAAAAGTGTCATTAACCGTATCAGAGGACCCGGGGCCTTGGAAATTCCGAGAAGGTGTTTTCTTCTTAGTGGGAGGCGGCACCCGGGTCATTCGAATGTCGGACTCCGATGCTCCTTCTCCTGCACCCAAGGTTGCAGCTCTTTTCTTCTTGCTTGTGTGGGAGGCGATCGGATACTCGGCTTCTTGTGTACCCGGGTTTATTGGTGACGCTTGTTCTTCGCCGCTAGACTCGGCTGTTGTTTTATCAGCTGGGTTTCCCTTACCCGGGTTATCGGTTGCCATATCCTCTTGGTCACTAATAACGACAGTGGCCCTACAGATAGTGAGAGTTAGCAGTCAGTGTGCAATCAGGAAAGGGTGATGAAAATGCGATAGAACGTCAGAAAAGGAACTTTACCCGGGATTCACCGCAAAGTCTGAAAGGAATTCGTTGCCAGACCCGGGCGAATCTGAATAATATCAAGTGAGATTTCATAAGAGAATGGTTCGGAAAGATTGTTTCTACCGACAAAGGATAAGGTAAATACCGGTGCGCCGAGCCGGAGACGACGGAGTACCCGGGTTAAGAGCGTCATCACCCGGGTAATTCCGAGTCGCTCTGCGCTTGGTCATAGGCGACTCCTTGAAATACGGCCAGTGGAATAATGCCAAGTTAGCTCATGTATATCACCAAAGGAATACGAATTGAATACAAGGAGGCGATATGAAACCTTGAAGACGACCCCTCGGGGTTTTCTCTTAGATCCGACTTTAATTGTCGGCTCCACTTCGTCTTCATCGCTGGCGGATTCCACTTTGCCGTCAGTTTCTTCTTCCTCCTCGTCCTCCTCTTGTTCTGGATATCATCAAAGTTAGTTAGAAAATGAAGGAGTTGCGACGAACTTAAAGGAACCAAGTAAAATCCGGAGAGCACCTTCGTCCGAGTTAACAGCCTCTTCTTGCTCCTTTGGACTCTCGGAGCTAGGAGAAGTGTTGATCTTCCAAAAATCATCATCAGCCTGAAATAAAAGTATTAGTACAAGGGTTATCAACTGTATCAAGTGGAAAGAGCAAGGGTAAAGACGTAAAAATTGGATCCTCACCTTGGGGGCTGGGTTCTCGAGTGTGAAGGGCTCTAACCCGGCTATGTTCCGGATTACCTCAAGTTTTTCTGTCAGAAAACCCTTGATAGTTTTATGGGTGTCACCAGCCGCGAAGCTGTTGTCAGAGTACCGGAGCGGGTCCGTGGTTTGCCCTGAATACTCGCACATTAACTTTGTGCGGATGGAATTGGGGTGAATCCGGAAGTCGACCCAAGTTTTCACCAGGTTGAGCCCGATGAGACCTTGGGCCGCGAGAGTGGTGATTTTGGCTAGCAGAGGTTGAATTGCCTCCCTGTCCGAGTCAGGGGCAAAGGCATTAAATTTCTCAGAGATATCAAGAAGGCCCTCTGAGTAACCCGGCAGTTTCTTTTGGCCGGGTGGGGAAGTGTCTTGGCAGTAAAAGTACGAGAGCTGCCAGTGCTTGACGTGGGAGTTAAGGGTAAGAGGTGGCATCAGAGAATTCTTGCGGCGCTGGATAGAAACCCCGCCGCAAGCGAGAAGTGCCCCGTCACCGCTTTCGCGGCACGGTTTGCATTGGAAAAGCTCAACGAAAAGAGCCAGACTTGGCGGAGTGCACAAGTATGACTCGGAAAGGACGATAAAGTGGGAGATATTTAACACAGAATTAGGACCTATGTCAAATACACGAAGGCCATAGTGGCTCAGGACATCGCGGAAGAAGGGGTGACCCGGAGGACGAAAGCCCCGAGTCACGTGCTCTACAAAGCATATTACCTCATCCTTTGCCGGTGTAGGCCGGGTCTCCTTACCCGGCACCCTCCACTGGATATCCTCTTGAGGGGGAAGAATTCCTAGCTCGACCAGTTCTTCTAATTTGGCCTTGGTGACCGTAGATCGCGCCCAGTTGGCGGATATGGAGTTGGTGGTCTTGGCCTTGGTCGGTGTTTTTCCCTGCTTCTTGGGAGCCATGTGGTTGACCTGCAAAGCACGAGGTAGAAGGATACAAGGAATAAGACACGGAAACTGTGAGCTGGCCGAGTATCGGTGGGTGATATCGAGACATGGAAATTGCATACTATCCGGGTGTCAATCTGCATAGTGAGGTTCGAATTATCCGGGTATCGAGCATCGTAATAAAGGTTATGGAGGTCTATGCATTGGAAGAGCTTTTGAGGACGATGAATGGTTGCACAGGCACTTATTGCGAATAAAAAGAACCGGAAAGGGGAGGATTTTCTGGGTGACAGAGATAAGGGCGGAAACTCTGAGTGGCCCGGGCCCAGATTGGAGACTCCGTTTTCAGATTTGCGGTAAAATTAACAAATGTGGGCGGTAGGAAAACGCAATAAAGTCTATATCCCACGTATTGGATGAGCTAGAATGAATACAAGCGATCTAATTCGGCATGACCGGGAAAATGACCGGTGGGTTGACCTAGATCTAATTTGAGGAAAATCAAGAAATTGCGGAGGCCAATTAATGGGTATGAGAATCTTACTAGAGGAGATTGAAGTGAAGCTCGACGGAGGCAAATCGCGCAAGATTGGTGTCCCTTTGCGATTCCCGACGGACCGGTTGGGGGTTTGGCGGCGGATCTTGGCGGCGGTGCAGAGTGAGCTGTGGTGGAACGCAGCCGCCGGCCAATAGGCTCCGGAGATGCGCGCGGGATTTCCGTGGCGGCGCTCTGTGAGATTGAGCGCGGAGGAAGAAAGGAATAGGAATGGGGGGAAGTGAGCCGTTGGGGTTAGGGTTACCCCTACGGGCATATTTATAATGGTTCATGTGGATAAGTTTGGTTCCGCGAGCGGGAGCCGGGGATTGCGGAGTAACGGCTATTTATTTGAATTTTGCGAAATATGCTTTAAGTGTTGAACGTGATATCTGGGCAGAAATAAGAAGGAGTTATTCTTCATAATATCAAGGTCAATTATCGAGTAAAGTGCAGAATCTTGACACTTTTATCAGGGCTTAGACCCGGAAAGCTAAGCCGGGTATTTGGAGAAGAGCCGGGTTACCCTATGGCCACCATGGAGTTGGGCCTAGCTATTTATCAAAGCATCTTAACCCGGCCTCCATATATTTGTGAGATTGGTATTTTTGCAGGGAATAGCGAGCACTTCAAGGAAGAATCCGTGAAGCCCAAGCTATTCTGGGGACTACTGATGGAGGGATAATAACCCGGTAGGCCAACTCCAAGGCGTAATCCGGTCCAGAGGACTCTGTGCAGGATCCGGCTAAGGATAAAGAAACTTCCGGAAGGCCCAAGTTTGTAGGCCTAGTAACCCGGATTGTGGGTTACGGTAAAGGAAGGTTAGGGTTTGTATGCCGTGTCCGGGTAGGGTCCAGGGTGTGTCTTGGAGGACAAGCCGGGGGGTGCGGGTGCTTTATAAACCGACCCCTAGGTCTAGTTGAGAGAGATCCAAGAGCCTTAGTAGTACCACCTGATATCGAGCATCCAGTGTATACAAGAGATCGAGTTAATATATTGAGATCGGAGACTCGGCGACTTGATTGCCGGCTACCAGATCGATTTCCACCATGTTTTCCTCTGAGCTAAACCCTCTCCCAAACGCCTGTGTCGTCTTTCCCCAAGATCAGTTACCCCCGGTAACGTCTGCCGTGACTATCCCACGACAGTAGCTCTGATTCATCAACCGGATGGAGCAGAGGTAACAAACATGTAAAGCTAAGCGAGGCAGATATGAGGCTCTGGCGATGCGCACAAGCAAATCTATAGCGGCTAGGAGCAGTGGATCAGGACATTGTGGCAATGCAGTATATAGGTGAACTATATCTACTAGTATCAAATACTTTGGAATCGAATGCAAAGTACGAGATTCAGATGTTGTTCGAAAGCGTATATGAGCAGATAAGAGGTTATGCTTGCCTTGGTTATAAGAAAACCAGATGAAGTCTTCAGGAATAAGTGCTTGACTTGTCGGTTAAGATCAAGTATTCACCATTTGGATTGCTGGCCTTCGCTTCGGAGTCACGTTCTACCGAGGGGGGAAACAACACCGAAAGAGAAACAACAATCAAACATGGCATCGATGCAATGCACAATATGTATGCATGAGAAAATTAATGCACTTAAATAAAGCCCTAAACATGTAGATAGGGTTGCTAGGGTTCGTATGTCAAATATGAAGTTTTACTGGAATTCGGCCGAAATAGACCCCGGAGGGGGTTTCGGGTGATTATGGAAGTGAGTACCATTTTAAAAGCTCAAATGAGTTTTAAAACATCATAACTAGATTCTATTTGTCATTTTGAGCAAAATGGTATATTACTTTTAATTTTCTAATTTTATTGAATAAAAACTTATTTTCTATTTTTAAATGAATTAACAACATTTAGATAATGCTTATTTTTGGACTTTCTCAAACATGAATGAAAATGGTATAGTTGGGTAGAGAATAATTTTCTGAACATTTTAATACCTCACTTTCATTTTTCTGAAGTATAAAACAATAGTTATTAATTATTCAATATTTAGTTATTTTCTGGAAATTAGGAAAATTGTATTTGTGACATCACCATGACGCAGACATGACGTCATCTGTCTCTGTTCTTCACAGGAGCCTTCAAATTCGACGAAAACCGCGCGCAATTCATGAAACAAAGGGTACCACCACGTAGAGGACACCGAGGCGAACCTAACGGTGGTCGCGCCGCTTGCTGAAGGTCGCCGGACGCTCGCCGGCGACGAGGAACCGCGGCGGCGGCCACGGTGCGCGGGGATAGCACGACTCAGAGGGGGAGGGAGGGGATGGAAGGCACCGGGGAACTCACCACGTTGCGAGGAAGCTAGTGGAGGGGTCGGGGAGGTCCGGGAGGCAGCGGTGGCGGCGAATCGAGCTCCTCCACCGGCGGCCGGAGCTCGGGAAGATGGCCCCGATCCCCGCGGTGGAGGCCATCCCGGCAAGCGAGACTTGGTTTGGAGGGGAAGGGGAACATGTCGGAGCTCATGGTGGCCACTAATCGGCGGGGGAGGGCCCGTAACGGCGGCGATAGCCGGCGGCCGGCCGGACAGTAGCTAGGGTTCGTTCACGGTAGGAGACTACAGAGAGGGAGGGGAGGAGAGGATAGGGCATAGTGAGAGAGAGGAGGCACGACACTCTCCTGTTTGGCCCTTATCCTCGCGGGGAAACGGCGGCAGCAGGACGTGGCAACGCTCCGGCGAGCTGCCTGCTTGTCTCCCGACGGGAGGAAGAAGACAAAGGCATTCTTGCGAAAACCCCCTGGGAAACAAAAGAACTGCATTGAGGTCCTTTTCTAAATTAAAACAGAACATAAACCACTGTTTTGAGGGCCTTTTTAAAAACAGAAAATTTGGCAAAAATACATTTTGGAAACCTCATGAAATTTCCAACAACACCATGTGTTACTTTGGTGTAATTGAAATACTTTTCAGAACAAAATTTTGGAAACCAAATTAAGTACTTTTTGTGAGATTTTCTGAAACCATTTAAATTTCATAGTTTAAATTGGTTCAAACATGATTTAACTTTTTGTTTCATGCATGTATGAGATGAACACACACCACACACCCTAATGTATCAAAAATTGGGAATATTACATCTATGACTAATAATCCACCCTCCTAATATCATCTGAACAATTGGGTATTAAGTTGCAAGCAACAGAGGAAAACATGATGCAACTCGATCTGGTAGCCGGCAATCAAAGTCGCCGAGTCTCCGATCTTGATATAATAACTCAACTCTGGGATTACACTAGATGCTCGATATCAAGCGATATTGCTAGGGTTCTTAGATCTCTGTTTAAACTAGACCTAGGGGTCGGTTTATAAAGCACCCGTACCCCCTTGGCCCTATTCTCCAAGGCGCAGCTTGAATCCTATCCGGACACCGCTTACAAACCCTAACTTTCCTTACCGTAACCCACAATCCGGGTCACGAAGCCTACAAACTTTGGGCCTTCCAGAAGCTTCATTATTCTTAACCAGATTGCGCACCGTGTTCCTTGGGCCGGGTTACGCCTTGGAGTTGGCCTACCGGGTTATTATCCCCCATCAGTAGTCCCCAGAATAGCTTGGGCTTCACGGATCCTCCTTGAAGCGCTCGCTATTCCCTGCAAAGATATCAAACACACAGGCATATGGAGGCCGGGTTAAGATGCTTTGATAGACGGCTAGGCGTTACTCCATGGTGGCCATATAGTAACCCGGCTTTTCCCCAAATACTTTGGTTTGACTTTCCAGGTCTAAACCCAAATAAAAATGTCAAGGTTCCATACTCGATAACTGACCCTAATACATGGGGTAGATCTCCTTCTCTTTTTTGTCCAGATACTTTGCTCAATTCTAGGCGCATATCTCGCAGAATCCGCGTGGATAGCCATTACCCCACAATTTCCGGCTTCCGGCCGTTGGGATAGACTGACCCTCACCTTATAAATAGTGCTCCGAGGGTAACCCTAACCCCATCGCTCCACTTCAATTCCCCCTTTCCTTTCTTGCTCCTTACGCCCTTGTAGCACCACCGCAAGAAGTTCGTGCTCGCCATCGAAGCAACGCCGCCGCCGGCCGCGCTCGCCCTCGAGCCACCTCGCGCCGCCGCCAGGCTTCACTCGCCAAGAGTCGCAAAGGGGCATTCGAGCCACGTCGTTCGCCGCCGTCGCGCCAGACTCCAATATCTCCAGTAAGCCCCTTGCACTCGTTTAATTTATCCTCGCAATTTTTCAATCCATCCATGATTGGATCTAGGTCAACCCGTGAGTCGCTCTTCCGATTGCATCAAATTAGATCGATTCAATGCTCGCCAACTCCTTTAACCACCTGCTAGATAGTTACAACTCATCCTCCTACCATTACTAATCACCAAATCTCCCGTAAAATCGCTCGCAAACTTTCCCATCTAGATCCATTCCTCCTCGATTTTCCGCTCATTGCATTAACACCCGGAAAATCCTCCTTTTCCAGCTATTTTGCTTGCAGTAGACACATGGGCAACCATCCATCTTCCCCAAATGCTTTTCCATACGTAAGTGACCAATAATTTCCACAATTGTACTTAACACCCGGATACCTTGTAATCTCCACCTCATAGCGTGATACCCGGATAATTCTTAGCTTCATACTTTCTTGATACCTTATACTCGGATAATCCAACACTTCCGGGTCTTACTTCCTATGCCTCTTTTTCTTGTGCTTTGCAGGTTGATCCCATGGCTCCCAAACGGCAAGGAAAACAGCCGACTCAGGCAAGGACTACCCAAACCATATCCGCCAACTGGGGGCGTTCCACAACTACGAAGGCCAAGTTGGACGAGCTAACCGAATTAGGAATTCTCCCTTCTCAGAAGGACATTCACTGGAGGGCGCCGGGCAACGAGACCCGGCCCACACCCGCCGATAACGAGGTAATCTGCTTCGTAGAGCACGTGACCCGGGGATTCCGTCCTCCGGGTCACCCTTTCTTCAGGGAGGTCTTAAGCCATTATGGCCTCCGGGTATTCGACATAGGGCCTAACTCTATGTTGAATATTACCCACTTCATCGTTCTATCCGAGTCGTACTTGTGCATACCGCCAAGTTTGACTCTCTTCATCGAAATATTCCAGTGTAAGCCGTGCCGCGAAAGTGGTGACGGAGCACTTCTTACTTGCGGCGGGGTATCCATCCAACGCCGCAAGAATTCACCGATGCCAACCCTCAATTTAAACTCCCACGTCAAACATTGGCAGTTGTCTTTCTTTTATTGCCACGATACCTCCCCAGACGGCGAAAAGAAACTGCCGGGTTACTCGGAAAGCCTCCTCGAACCTTCCGAGTCTTTCAATGCCTTTGCACCAGACTCAGACAGGGAGGCGATCCTTCCCTCATTAGCCAAGATAGCCATCCTCTCAGCCCAAGGCCTCCTCGGGCTAAATTTAGTAAAAACATGGGTTGATTTTCGGATCCAACCCAACTCCATCCGCACCAAATTGATGTGCGAGTATTCGGGGCACACCCCAGATGCACTCCGATACTCCACCAAGAGCTTTGCGACCGGCGATACCAACAAGACCATCAAGGGCTTCTTGACAGAGAAGCTAGAGGTGATAAAGGGCATCACCGGGTTACCCCCATTTACTCGGGAAAACCCGGCTCCAGCGGTAATATCCGATATTCATAACTTATTTCCACATTTTGACTTGATACAGCTTCTAACCCTTAGTCTCATTCTTTTGTCTTAGGCTGATGACCCTTTCTGGAGAGTTGAACCCTCCCCCCTTCCAGAGACCCGGAAGAAGAGGACGAGCCGGCTGATGATAGTGAAGGTATTTGCACAGAACTTGTATAATCTTTACTCGTATCATTTTCCTCCCGTTTACCTTTTTTCCCACGAACACACACCCGGTTCGCAGGGCTGGAGGACGAAGGTGAGACCAACGAGGATGACCCGGAGGCAACCGAGTCTGATCAAGAAGCAACAGTTGGAGCCAAGAGGAAGGCCAGAGGGGCAGTGTCCAAGGTTCCTTTTTCCTCGTTATCCTCTGAACCTTACTCCTTTGACGCCATGCGACGACTTAACCATCAATTATCAAATTCGTCGTGCTTGAAGGATTCTCTCCCAGCCAAGCGCAGAGTAACTCGGAGCTCCCCGGGTGAAGATCCCCTTAACCCGGGCATCTCTACCCCCTCGGTCCATCGTGCCAGTGCTCCTTCGTCCCGTCCTTCCGACTCTCCTCAACGCCACCCTTCTCCTAACCGTCCACGTGCCGGGAAATTCCGGGTTCCGTTAGTGGTCCCTGTGACGACCTCATCTGCTTCCAGCGGCGAGCTCCCGCCGGACTACACCGTGAATGCCGGGTAAGTTTTTGCTACATGATTTCCTTTGACGTCTGACAAGTTTCCACTCAAGCCACCGTCACCACTAATAACTGCCTTTTCTCATCTTTCTTTCAGCACTCAAGTCACCGTCAGTGACCCGGAAAATGTAGAGACGGATAACCATCGGGCAGAGAAGCCGACTGAGAACGTAGACGCCGCGACTGGCGGTGATACGGCGAATAACCAGGAACAAGGCCCTCTGAACAATCCGCTTCCCCGAGCCGCCGGATCTCCTTCCTCATCGGAACCAGTGGACGAGGAGATCGAGGTTCTGGATACAAGGATGGGTTCTCCCAACCCGGGTACTCAAACTGTCCGGGTCTCGACCCCAAGGGCGGGGAGAGCTCCCCCACCAGGCGACCAGGCTGCCGGCTCTTCCGGTACTCGACCCGAGGAACTGACGTTTGCCCAGATGCTGGAAACCCTGCGCACTTTAAGGGCTAATGAAGAAAACATCTTGGGGGCTTTAATAGCCAAACACGAGGTAAATCCGACTGATGTTGCTTGTGCCCTTATCCAGTCCCCAAGTTCCGAGTGAATTGATTCATAATTTGCTTGGGACTTTATTATACAAGCGACTGATAACTTGCCCCTCTACCCGACTAATCCTTGTTTGCATCCATGCAGTCTTTCGTGACTCAATCTGAGGAGAAACTGGCAGACGCCACCAAGCTCATTGAAAAGGAGGTAGCTTTGCGTGAAGCAGCCGAGGCTGAGGCCAGGAGGAATAGGCTGATAATGAGGAAATATAGGAAAAGGGCTCACAAAGCAGAAGATGATCTAACAAGCCTTTCTGTCCAAATATCTGACACATATCGTGCTTTACTTGGTACGTTTCCTCCACCGGGTTTATCCTTTTGATATATAGCAAGAGTTTTCCCGACTTATGTTTCCATTTTTTTCAGGCCCGGACGAAGCCATGCCGGATGAGGATGACATTGCCAAGCTGAAAACTATGAAGAGCGTTATCCGGCAGCTATGTGCCGGAACCAAATGGATCCTTCAGGAATTACGGTGTCCGGGTAAAGGACATGTTGATCTGAAGAGGATGCTGGATGCCTTCTCCACTATTCCTGAGTGGATTTGGCACTGGAAACGCTCGTCTTGCCGGGTTGGAGTGACCCGGGGGCTTGCACTTGCCAAGGCTTATTTCCCCAAGCTCGAGCTAGGGAAGCTTATGGGCGGCTTCCCAGAGTTCAAGCTTGATGGGTCCAAGTTCTCGGTGAAGGATTTTCAGGCCGTCCAGAAGGAGGTCCGTTACCCGGCCAGCGTGATCGCTGACAACCTAGATGTTGATATCCTTGTTCCAGCATATGACGCTGCTGGTGAAGCGATTAAGTCGGATCTTCCCGAGCCGTATGATATGCTGGCTCGGTGGAAGGAGGAAGCTGCTGCGTTGAGGGAGGAGGCTGCCAAGAAGCAAGCTGAAGCCGGCTCTGCCCCCGCTACCTCAACACCAGTCGTTCCACCTCCTGCGCGGGCTGGTACTACTGATCCGGGTGCTGCTGCTACCACCAATGATGGCAAGGGTAAGGCCAAGATGAACGCCGAGTGATATCTGATATCTAATGCCTCTTCTTATGCGCCGGTCGGCCAATATGCTGTTTAAACAATTATATTTTGGGTGGTGCGCCTGTGCACCTTTGATATCTTTTCACCGGGATTTTGTAATGTACGCTAAGGTCTTGATATACTCTATGCCTCTTCCGGCCTTTTGAAATTTATCCATTATTGAGCTCGTCTGTTCTCGATATCCGGCTTTCTTTATTGTTCCTTTTGTGAAACTCGATTTCCGGGTCTCATGGGTGTTGACAAGCGGATTTGCTTCTAAGTCCCCAAGTCCCCAAGACTCGGATATTTGGATTTTTGGAATTCTAACAAGTAAGAAATTTTTTCTCTTTTCAAGATTTCAAGTCACCCGGACCCGGATCTCCAAGTCTAGGACACTTGATCTTGAAAGGAGAACGAATTGCCTACTGCTAAATTCACAAAGATCCCTGAGTCGTTTCACATAGGATTTGAAGTTATGCTTAATAATCATTGAGTTTCCAGCTGTTTAGCCTTGTACTCTGCATAACTTGTGGTTTAGATGACCCTTTTGACTATCTTGTACTGTAAGCCGGCTTTCGCGTGGATACCATGTTGTTACATCTATACAAAAACGTGGCCAGTCAAGCCCCGTCGGGTTTCATGGCTGACTGTAATCGTAAGCGAACAAATCATGCCACTTTAGTGCGAGTCACATCGAGCTTAAGTAAGAATAGCCAAGAAATTTGGACTTCTTTGTCCGGTTATAAGATTGTAGCCGTACTCGTTTGCAAGTAATCGGCCCTTATAACTCATAGGCATCATGGCCGGGTCTTTGAGTTTGTAACTGTGCTATTCAAGCGACCAGCCCCCAAGACCTAGATATACGCATCATACTGAGAGTACAGAACCTGATAATAACCATCTCTTTTCTTGATAATCACCTCTTTACTTGATATGAAAAATCTAGGTCAGCAAGCCGCCTCATTAAAAACCCGTCCAGTCCCCAAGGGTACCCTGGATAGGAAAAGAGTACGTCTGAAAACCTGCTGCCTGTTACATCGTTCAATTCCATATGCCAACACAATTTTTGCTAAGTATAATATGGACGTAGCTGAGCCACGTTCCACGGTCTGTCTCTTTCTTGCATAGATGAAGTGGTGTGAGCGGTGTCATTAACTGTGGTCGACTCTTCCCTTGCATCTATCAAGTAATATGACCTATTATGCAAATTCCGGCTTATGATAAACGGTCCTTCCCAGGGTGGTGATAACTTGTGCTTCCCTTCGTTCGACTGTACCAGGCGCAGAACCAGGTCTCCTTCCTGGAAGACCCGGGTTTTCACGTGCCGGCTATGATACCTTCGTAAATCCTGCTGATATATGGCTGATCTTTCCAGGGCTTGTTCCCTTTGCTCTTCTAACATATCCACAGCATCTTGCCGGGTTTTTTCATTCTCCACTTCGACGTATGCTGATACTCGTGGTGAATCATGAATAATATCACTCGGTAGTACTGCCTCCGCGCCATAGACCATGAAGAAGGGTGTCATCTGAGTAGATCTATTAGGCGTGGTATTGATACCCCAAACCACAGAAGGAAGTTCTTCGACCCATGCGCCAGCTGCCCTGATACAGGGGACTCGTAATCGTGGTTTTAATCCGCGAAGCAATTCTTGGTTTGCCCTCTCCACTTGTCCATTGGCCTGCGGATGAGCCACTGATGCGACATCAAGCCGGATTCCATTGTTGCCACAGAACCTCTCCATCTCACCAAGGGACATGTTGGTTCCATTGTCGGTAATTATGCTGTGGGGATACCCGAACCGGTAGATAATCCTTTTCAGGAACTTGACTGCTGTGGCTGATTCGCAATTAGTAACTGGCATAACCTCAACCCATTTGGTAAACTTATCAATAGCCACCAAAAGATGTGTCTTCTTGCATGGTGACATATGAAATGGGCCAACCATGTCCATACCCCAGACAGCGAACGGCCAAGTTAACGGGATGGTCCGTAACTCCATAGCCGGCACATGGGTTTGGCGAGCGTACCTTTGACATCCGTCACACCTTGCTACCAATCGTTCCGCGTCTGCTAGAGCCGTGAGCCAGAAAAACCCGTGTCGATAAGCTTTAGCCACGAGAGATCTTGTGGACGCATGATGTCCACAGTCGCCTTCGTGGATTTCCTTGAGAATCTGTCGGCCTTCTTCTGGCGCTACGCAGCGCAAAAAGACCCCTGCTGCGCTTCTCTTATATAATTCCCCATTGATGATAGAATATCCCTTTGCTCGCCTCAAAATTTGCCTTGCTAATACCTCCTGCTGTGGTAACTCGCCTCGCGATAGGTAGGCCAAAAACGGTTCTGTCCATTCGGGAATAGTACGTACAGTGGCCACAAGTCCTGAATCCGGGTCTTGATTTGCCAATTCCTCCTCTGACTCGGTTTTAACTGATGGTCGCCATAATTCATCCAGGAAAACGTTAGGTGGAACCGGCTCTCTGCGCGAGCCGAGTCTAGCGAGTGCGTCGGCTGCCTCATTCTTTCTTCTGTCTATATGCTCCACCTCATACCCGGAAAAACATCCTGCAACCCTATCAACTTCCCTGCGGTATGCTGCCATAGTTGCGTCCTTTCTATCCCAAGTTCCTGACACCTGTTGTACCACAAGGTCCGAATCTCCGAAACACCGTATCCTCTTGACGTTCATCTCCTTGGCTGCCCTTAAGCCGTGCAATAGGGCCTCATACTCGGCCACGTTGTTGGAACAGTCAAAGTGAATTTGTAGTATGTAACTTAATTTATCTCCTTTGGGTGACGTTAGCACTACCCCAGCTCCTGATCCCTCGTATTGCTTAGATCCATCGAAGTGCATGATCCATGATTCGGAATTTGGAACCGTCGTAGTCATGCCTGTATGTGTCCAGTCGTTAACGAAATCAATTAAAGCTTGAGATTTGATTGCTGACCTGGGTTCGTAGTTGATGTGATAATCCCCCATCTCTATCGCCCACTTGGCTATTCTTCCCGTCGCGTCCGAGTTTCTGATGATATCCGACATTGGTATTGAACTAACCACTGTTATGGGGTGTTCTTGGAAATACGGCTTCAATTTCCGGCTAGCCATAAAGACCCCGAACACCAACTTTTGCCAATGCGGATAGCGTTGCTTTGCTTCTGATAATACCTCGCTGACGTAATAAACCGGCCTCTGGACCGGGTAACCCTTCCCGTCCTCTTTGCGCTCCACCACAACTACTGTGCTGACGGCTCGGGGGCCGGCTGCCACGTACAGCAACATAGGTTCTTTAGGACCCGGGGCCGCTAGTACTGGTGCTTCAGATAACTGCTTCTTTAGTGCCTCAAACGCCTCATCCGCCTCTTGATCCCGTACGAATTTATCTGATTTCCTCAAGAGCCGGTACAAGGGTATTGCCTTTTCTCCGAGTCTGGATATGAATCGGCTCAAGGCTGCTACGCAGCCCGTGAGCTTTTGAACATGCTTCAAATTTTCCGGTTTTTTCAGACTCTGGATGGCCTTGATTTTATCCGGGTTTGCCTCGATTCCTCTCTCGGAAACGATAAAGCCGAGTAATTTCCCGGCTGGAACTCCGAACACGCACTTTGTCGGGTTAAGCTTCATCTGGTACCTCCTCAAGTTTTTGAACGTCTCCTTTAGATCATCGATAAATGTCTCCGCCTTCCTGGTCTTGATGACCACATCATCCACATAGGCATGGACGTTGCGTCCAATTTGGTCCTCGAAGCACTTTTGAATACACCGTTGGTAAGTTGCACCGGCGTTCTTCAATCCAAACGTCATAGTTTTATAACAGAAGGCCCCAAAAGGGGTTATGAATGATGTTTTCTCCCAATCCTCCCTCTTGAGCTTAATCTGATGATACCCGGAATATGCGTCGAGGAAGCATAATAGATCGCTTCCAGCTACTCCGTCTATAATCTGATCTATCCTTGGTAGCGCGAACGGATCCTTTGGGCAATGTTTGTTGAGACTCGTAAAATCAATGCACATCCTCCACTCATTGGTCTTTTTCATCACTAGAACCGGGTTTGCCAACCAATCCGGGTGAAATACTTCCATGATAAAGCCGGCTGCCAATAGCCGAGCGATCTCTTCGCCTATAGCCTTCCTTCTTTCCTCATTCATTTTCCTCAAACCCTGCTTCACGGGCCTGGACTTGGGATCCACATGTAAACTGTGCTCGGCCAGCTTTGTAGGGATACCCGGCATGTCGCTAGGTGTCCAGGCGAACACGTCTGCATTTGAACGAATAAACTCCACAAGTGCCTTCTCCTGCTCTTTTCCCAAATTGGACCCTATGGTAAATTGCTTAGTGGAATCACCTTCAACAAAATCTACCTTCTTGGTGTCTTGCGCTGCCTTGAATTTTGCTCTCTCGTCCTCAGTATTCGGCTTTTTCAAGGTTGTTCTATCATCCGGATTTACTTGAGACCGGTAATATTCGAGTTCTTCCTTTCTGCATGCTTACTCGGCCATTACTGAATCTCCTTCATCACACTCAGCCGCTATATCCCGGTTCCCATGTATGGTGATAGTCCGTTTAGGACCCGGGATCTTTAGCTGCAAATACACATAACACGGCCTAGCCATGAATTTAGCATAAGCCGGTCTTCCAAACAGCGCGTGATAAGGACTGCGCAATTTGACCAGCTCGAACGTGAGCCACTCAACTCGATAATTATCCGTTGATTCTCCGAAAGCAACCTCCAAGGTGATCTTTCCCTCGGGGCTCGCCGAGTGACCCGGCACGATCCCATGAAAGACTGTCGAACTTTTCTGTAACTGGGACTCTCTGAGACTCATCCGTAAGAAGGTTTCCCAATAGAGGATGTTGATGCTACTTCCACCGTCCATCAGGACCCTTTTCAGTTCGTAACCATTAACCTGTGGAGCAACCACCAATGCCAAGGCTCCTGGACGCTCTATTCTTTCCGGATGATCTCTGCTGCTCCACGTTACCTCTTGTTCCGCCCATCTAAGGTATCCCGGCGCAGCCGAGGAAACCGAGTTTACCGCTAGCTTTAATGTCTCTTTGTTCCTGCTAGAAGCTCCTGTAGTATGCACATGATATTGTCCCTTTAAATCAGGCGTACGTACCATACCGATGAAGATGTTGATCCGGCCGATCGTCACCGTAGATCCGGACTCAAGGTGATCCGACTCTGGCCCCCAGCCGGAATCGGCCACCATCTTTTCTCCTTTGTTGTCGATGCAGATCTCGCCCACGACAAGATTCTCCATGTTCTTCCGAGCTTCTCCCGTGATGTAAACACCTCTGGACGCAGGCCCCACGGTGGGCGCCAACTGTCGTGGGATAATCACGGCAGACGTTACCGGGGGTAACTGATCTTGGGGCAAGACGACATAGGCGTTTGGGAGAGGGTTTAGCTCAGAGGAAAACATGATGCAACTCGATCTGGTAGCCGGCAATCAAAGTCGCCGAGTCTCCGATCTTGATATAATAACTCAACTCTGGGATTACACTAGATGCTCGATATCAAGCGATATTGCTAGGGTCCTTAGATCTCTGTTTAAACTAGACCTAGGGGTCGGTTTATAAAGCACCCGTACCCCCTTGGCCCTATTCTCCAAGGCGCAGCTTGAATCCTATCCGGACACCGCTTACAAACCCTAACTTTCCTTACCGTAACCCACAATCCGGGTCACGAAGCCTACAAACTTTGGGCCTTCCAGAAGCTTCATTATTCTTAACCAGATTGCGCACCGTGTTCCTTGGGCCGGGTTACGCCTTGGAGTTGGCCTACCGGGTTATTATCCCCCCATCAATCTTGATCATGTTAGGCAGCTCACGAGATCTAAACATGAGGTACAAAGTGGAGAGAACAACCATCTAGCGACTGGTATGGACCCGTAGTCCAGGGATGAACTACTCACGCATCACTTCGGAGGAGGGCATGGTGGTGTAGACCCCTCCGGTGATGAATTCCCCTCCCGGCAGGGTGCCGGGGAGAGGTCCAGAACCCTTCCTGGTCGCGGGATGACGATGACGGCGGCTTCGGGTGTTTTTCGGGACGAAGTGGAATATCTTTAGGGTTTACTCCTCGAGGGGATTAAATAGGCGAAAGGGCATAGGCGTTGGTGGCCTGGGGTGCCCACACCACCCCATGGCGCGGCCAAGGGGCGCCACCCTATGGTGTGGGCCCCCTGAGCCCCCCCCTCCGGGTCTCTTCGGGACTCCGTGGAACCTTCAGGAATTCTAAGACTCCCGGGTTTCGAATTTTCCAATTCCGAGAATATTTCCAAAACAACTTTTCTGAAACTAAAAACAGTAGAAAACATGGAGCTGGCTCTGTGGCATCTTATCAATAGGTTAGTCCGGAAAATCGATAAAATGACATAAAGTGTATAGCAAACATGTGGGAAACAACATGGAACATCAGAAATTAAGGATACGTTTATGACGTATCACTCGCCAGCAAATTCGAGGCTCCACCATCCATCCCGGGAAGTGGCGGGTAGCACATCTCCACATCTTGGTTCTGGAGAAGAAGAGAAGACCCGATCGGAAGGTTACTCGAAAAAATTAAAACAACACAAAGAGAAAACAAAAAACTCACTTTAGTCGGAGGATGCTCGTAGTCGAAGGAATCAACGGGGGAAGAAGTGAATTTATCTCCCTTCTTCAGGCTAGTGATGCCGGTAGCTTCGTCTCGAATTCGTCGTTTGAGAGGTCATCATCGCGAGTGCGGCTCGGATCGGATGTACCCGAGTACTGCCACATGGTATTGGGGCAATTTTGTACCGGTTGCACCCTCCGGAGCATGAAGACACTCTCCAAATGCATCCCATTGATCCAAGGCCCCTTATCTTTCCTGCGAAGTTTTGCGACTTACTTCAGCAGAGGCGCCGTGACTTTGACTTCCTCGGGTGACATGAAGTGGCTCCAGGATTTCCTCCTCTTCAAAGTAGCAAAAGGCTTGAACTTGGGCACACCTTTCACATCAGTATCGTGAACGTAGAACAATTTCCTATGCCATCCCTAGGCCGACTCGATGAACTTCATCTCAAAGTAAGGGAAATTGTTGTTGGTCTGGATTCCGAAGCCGCCAGTCGCCAATGGTTCCACGTGTTTCTTCTCACCCACGAGCCTCTTCTCCCGGTGAATCTTCACCGAGAAGATCTTCCTCCACAACCCCCAGTGCGGGAGAATGCGGAGGAAGCACTCGCACAACATATTGAAGCACGAGATGTGCTGCACCGCGTTTGGCAGGAGGTCGTGGAGCTGGATGTTGTAGATGTACAGCTGTAACATCCCAAGTATGAAAAACAACCTTTAGAATGTTTGCTTTTTGTTAAATTATGTTTTGCATCATGGCATTTGAAGTTTTGCATTTGTTTTCATTTGATTTCATTTGTTTTCCTTTTGTTTTCCCTTGTTTTCTATTTGAATTTTCAAATCAAATTTCAAATCTTTGTTTCATACTTGTTCTGTTACAATTTTCAAATAAAAAGTTCAAATCAAAACATCAAATTGTTTCCAATAAACTATAAAGTTCAAACTATTGAATTGCTTAAGTTCAATATTTGAAATAATCTCAAATTCATTCAAATTCAACTAAAATTACAAACAGCAACCAATTTCAAATTTTTTGAAAAACAAAAGTTGCACAATGTTGCTGTTACAAAAACTAACCTATACAAATTTTTCCTAAATATTTCTAACCCCAAAACCCTTCCTTTTTCTCCCTTTTCCTTTTCAGCAAAAACAAACAAACAAGAAAGAAAATATAAAAAGAAAAACGGCGGGGGAAGGCAGACTGGGCCAAGCCCAGCCCACCTAACCCCCAGCGCGCGCAGCGGCCCGCGGCCCCCTTCTCCCTCCTCCGTACGGCTGGCGTCAGCTGACGCCAGCGCGCACGCAGCAGAGCAGCTCCACCTGCTCCCCACCTTTCTCCTCGCTCTATATCTACCCACCTAGGCCCCCAAACCCTAGCCCTAGGTTCCTTTTTCCTCCCTGCCGCCGCCAGCTCCCTTCCTCCTCTCTCTTTCTCCTCTCCGGCGAAGTTGGGGGTAGTCGTCGTTCATGGCGCCGCCGTCGACAGCAGCCTAGGGGGCGCCACCGTGCACGCCAGGGAGACGAGCAGGACCGCCACCTCTTCCTCGTCCTCATCGACAACTGCAGCAGAGCCCAGGGGCCGTTGATCGTCGACGACGAGCTCGACGCCGCCGCAGCTATTCTGAAGAATTTCACCGCGCTGTCGCCTCCGTCTACCTCACGTCCATCCCTCGCCTCCGACAGCCTCCCGGTGAGCCACCGCAGCGTCCCGTGCCTCCCTCCAGCCCCTCGTTTCCTTTTTCTGCCCGCGCCGTTTCTGTAACTCCGGCAGCTGTCGCCACCGTGCCGCCATGGCTGAAATCGAGCACGTTTCCGTGAGTGTTTAGGCCATCCAAGCACACGAGCACGCTCAGCACGCACGCACGCACACCCTAGCGCTGCCAGTTGTTGGTCATCACCGGTGAGCGCGCGCCGCCGTGCCGTCTGTCGCCGCGGTTCAGGCAAAGGACTGAACTTTCGTTCAGTTTCGTCAGATAAGAACAGATGCACATCAAAACCATACGCGCACCTCTCTGTCAACAAACGAATCCGCACCGTAGTGGTGGGATCTAACGGTGCGCAGCGCGAGGGCGTGGGTTCGAATCCCCGCAGCGCGGATTTAATCCCCAATTTTTGCTCCACTGCCACGCGTGCACGCTGGCCCCACCTGCCATAGGCAGTGGTGGCCACGCAGGCACCCACGCGCGCGCCAGCTTGGCACTGGCCCACAGGCCAGTGACCCAGGGGTCTATCTGCCGCGTAGAAAACGTTCCCAGGGGCCGTTCTGTGATTTCTTTTTCGCAGTTAAGCCCCTGGACCAAATCTGTATGTTTTAAAATTGTTGTTTAGTCCCTGGTTTCAAAATACAAATATTTTTTGAATTTCAACTTCAACTAAAATAAATAAAATATGTTTTCTGAACCAAATTCAATTCTCTACATGTTTAAAACCTTTGTTTTCCGTTTTGAACATTTCAAATTGTTTCAAAATTCAAATTCAAACAACTCATTACAAATTTGGTTAAATTCATAACTATTTCAAATTTAATTTAAATGTCACATATAAAATATGTTTTCCATGCCAAATTGAACCACCTTTTCAAATATAAACTTTGTTTCATGTTTTGAA
Organism: Alopecurus myosuroides; assembly: GCA_028641055.1. Lineage (NCBI taxonomy): Eukaryota > Viridiplantae > Streptophyta > Magnoliopsida > Poales > Poaceae > Alopecurus > Alopecurus myosuroides. The sequence continues at coordinate 118,883,115 of CM054059.1, forward strand.
TAATTAAAATTGGTTAAATAATTTAAACCTTGTTTAAATCATTTAAAATTGCTAAATTCATAACTTGCTCAAATTAAATTCTTTTTGAACATATAAAATATGTTTTCAAACCAGAAAATTATAACCTTTTCAAATATGAATTTTATTTAATGTTTTGAACAAATAAAAATTCAAATAAATTCAAACTTGAATTAAATTCATTTAAATCTTGTTTAAACTTGTTTAATTCATAATTAATTCATTCTAATTCCTTTTTCAACAAATGAAACATGTATTCCACCTAAAATTTTGTGTTCTTTCCAAATATGAATTTTGTTATTTATTTTGAACAATTAAAATTGGTAAAAACAACAAATGCTTGTGTAACTCCTTTAAGAAGCAAATTTTCATAACTTAATAAACAAAATTCCAAACTTCGTAAACTTCATTTAAAATTGAAGCTATTGTTGTTTCTTTCTGTTTTCCTCATCCATTTATCATGCTAATTCACTTACACATGATGATTAGTTGTAGCTCATTTAATCCAACCTAAATTCATGGGCTTTCCATATGCAATCCAAATTGCATATGGGTCCATTTAAAACATGTTACCATGTCAGCTATCTTATCTTTGATGCATCAATTAAATTGTCATGCATCATCCCATGATTGTGCATTATGCCATGTTATTGATTGTTTGTCTTTCTGCGTTGTTTGTTTGCTTCTTCCCGAATAGACGACGACGTTGAGACAGACGAGGTTTACGACACTACTTCTGAGGAGTTAGCCGAGTACCAGGCTACTGAGTTTGCAGGCAAGTATTCACTCACATGAACCATTGTGTTCCGTTCCACATTGGATACCGATACTTTCCGTTGTCTATTCTGCTAGCCTTAGGATTCGTTGCTTGTGTTCGATCCTATCACATGTTATCATGTAACCCTGATATAGCCTCACCTCCATACCTATAACCCCATTGCTTGTTGCCCGTGTCTTACTAGCATGCTTAGGGTTGTTTATGCTCGAGTCTGCTGTCCGTTATTTCTATTACCATGTTACTATGTTCTGGGGCTCGATGTTAAACAACAACATGTTAATGTTTGAGGTAATGCTAATTTGATGATAAGGCACCGGCAGGAGGCCGGGTATGGTTTTGAGGCCTGCTAGTGTCGACCCTAATTAGGAAAAGGGTCTTGTCTACTGATCCATGATGAGCGCACTATCCGCATGTGGGAAGCGTGTATGGGCACCCCCCTCAATTTGATTCGATTCGCATCTCGTCCAAATCGCCACACTTAGTTCGGGCTTTCCATTTGATGCACACATATGCAGGTACGAACCCGAGGCCAGGGTGGAACTTTTGTAGTCGGCATTTAGGGCGGCGTGGTCATCCAGTGCTATGAGGGTCCCCCTTTTCTTCTTGGGGGCTCGATTAGCCGCGCACGCACATCACGTGGTTCTTTGGGCTTGATGCGAAGAAGAGTTGAGTTGTGTTGAGTGCCTCGCTTGGTGGGTTTGATTCCCGTCTGGCGGGATATTCTTACGTGTACGGCCAAATTGGTGCACCCCTGCAGGGATAAATCTTCTCGAGAAGCCATGTTGTCCGCGGTTATGGATGACTTGGTGAAAGTACTGGCTAACAAGTACTCAGACAACTTACACCTAATGACTAACAATTTGACTAGTAATAGTCTTAATAACACAACAACTTGAACCATCATTAATCCAACTGTGTGAGTTATCCTCCGATTGCTTCTTTGGATAAGGGGCGAGATCCAGGATGGGTTTGTTTGAGGTTAGTTATAGTTGGTTACGATACGCTATCTTATCCCCTTCTTTTAGCCGGAAGTTGTAGCGTGTTTCTGTAGTTGGTTAGAGCAGCCTGCTGCCGCACTTCTGTGTCACCTATTCTTCCGTTAAACCCAAAGCATCTGTACTTGGTGTTGCCGGGTACACTATGGTATCTTGTGAGTCTTGCTTGCCAGTACGTTTATGTACTGACCCCTTTGGGGTTGTGGTTTCCGCAGACTACGTTTCCGAGGATCCCCATGGAGGCTACTACGTGGAGTATGACGAGGCTGCTGACGAGTAGATAGCGGACCCGGGCAGGATCCGAGACATCGTGGATGGGCTCCGTCTTTTCGTTTCCGGCCTCTTAGGCCTATTTGGATCTTGTCTGTACTCAGACACTTTGGATGCTTCCGCTGTGATGTAATGATGAATTGTTGGGACATGTGTCCTCTGGATGATTGTATTTGCTATCTCTGCTCTAGTGAGAGCTATTTGCAACTTATTTCTATTTCCTTGTGTCTTAGAGATATGTTGTGATATCAGATGTTCAAATGCCGTTGACGTACCATGTGTGTATGTTATGAAGTACGTCAACGGAAGTAGTCGGATTTCTATGGGATGGTTTACGCAGACGATGGATAGTAGAGAATGGTTGTCACACGTTTACGTGTTGGCCTGCTCATATTGAGATGCGGGTGCCGGTATGCCCCGTAAGCCATTTGTTCTACTGTTTAGCGGACTGTGAGTATCCTCTAGAAGTCCGGGTGCGACAAGAGCATCCCGCAAAGAAATGGGTGAAGGGGGAAAGACAGACCTCGCGAGATGTGCTCTGAAAAAGCAACACGCTCGTTGACTCGGGGGCTCGGAACGATGATACGTCTCCAACGTATCTATAATTTCTGATGTTCCATGTTGATATTATGCCAATTGCTACATGTTTTCTCCCTTCTTCATAGCATTTTACATGTTTTTTGGGACTAACCTATTAACTAGATGCAAGTGCTAGTTCCCTGTTTTCTGCTGTTTTTTATTTCAGAAAAGTTGTTCTGGAAATATTCTCGAAATTGGACCCCACGAATCCCGAAGTTCCTATTTTCCCCGGAAGCATCCAGAAGTCCGAAGAGGAGTTGAAGACGGGCACCAGGGGCCCTCACCATAGCTAGGCGCGGGCCCCCTTGGCCGCGCCTGGGGGTGGTGAGGCCACCCTGGTGGCCCACCGACGTCGCCCTTTCTCCTATTTATTCCCCTCCAAAGGAAAACCCTACGTACCTCATCAAAAATCCCCAAAAAGTTTCACAGCCGCCGTCATCGTCAACCTTAGATCAGGGGGGTTCTGAAGCTGTCTCCTAGCACCCTGCCAGAGAGGAGATCATCACCGGAGGCCTCTTCATCACAATGCATGCCTCCGGAGTGATGCGTAAGTAGTTCTTCCTTGGACAACGGGTCCATAGCAGTAGCTAGATGATTGTCTTCTCCTCCTATGCCTCAATGTTTAGATCTCGTGAGCTGCCTAACATGATTGAGATTGTTCTTATGTAATTCTATATGCTATGTTTGCTGGGATCTGATGAATATTGAACTTATGCCAAGCTGATTATAGTCTGTATTGCATATGTTATCTGTGATCTTGCATGCTTTCCGTTGCTAGTGGTTTCTCTGGCCAAGTAGTTGCTAGTGACTCGAAGAGGGAGTATTTATGCTCGATAGTTGGGTTCATACCTCATTTTCTCCTGTGCTCAAGCGACAGAAACGTGACGGAGGAGGATGTGTTGTTGCCACTAGGAGAAAACATCGGTGTGAGTGCCCGCGTGCACAATCATTGCTTACATTACACACATTGATTAATGTGATTATCTGTTTCTTGCAACTTAATTACTAACGGGGTTCAGATGATAACCTGAGGGTGGATTATTAGTCATAGATGCAGTTGGATTACGGTCTATGTATATTTTTATAATGCATGCACTAAATATCATAGTAGTCATCATGTCCTGAATGTGCACTACGGTGCAACCTCTATTTGTCAATTGCCCAGCTGTAATTTGTTCATCCAGCAAGCTATCTTTTATGGAGAGACACCACTAGTGAACCTATGAACTCCGGTCCATTTTCCTACACTGTTAAACAAACCACTACAATTTCCTGCTTTCTTTACTTACTGCAAGCATGCACCATTTTCCAAACTATACGTCTAATCTTTGTTTTCAGCAAGACCGGTGAGATTTACAACCTCACTGTACCGTTGGGACAAAGTATTTTGGTTGAGTTGTGTGCAGGTTCCGCGTTGTTCCTGACAACGGTGAGGCGCTATCACCACCGTCAGTGGCATCAACCTTCCGAAGATCCTCTTTGCCCTACTAGATTGATAACCTTGGTTCTTAACTGAGGGAAATTCTTACCGATGTACTCATCACACCCTCCACTTGGAGTTCCCAATGCGCCATCACAAGCATCAAGAATTTCTGGCACCGTTTCCGGGGACTTAAAATTCATCATCATCAAGAAGTCTCCCCGTCAAGGCACCATCAAGGCTTAGCAAAGAATTTATGGCGCCGTGGCCGGGGATAAAGAAATCTTCTGTCAAGGGGAGTCTCTCACTCTCAACCTCTTTATTTTGTTTATTGTCTTGTTTTTATTTTTGTCTTGTTTTGCTTCTTTTTATAAAAAACACAAAAAAAAAAAGTTTACTTCATAGCTGTTACTTTTGCTTTTCTGCTCTTAGTTTAATCTCTAATCATGATTCTACCCAAGTTTACCTTGAAAGACGTACCAATAGGTAGCGGTGATATAATTGGGAAAGATAATATTGGAGTTCTTTAATTATGTTAGTAAGCAGAAAGAATTTGAGGATAGATCCTTAGCTGAACTTGCTCCAGATTATGAAACCGCTGCAACATCTCTAGTTCATATGATGGAAGCTAGGTTTTTTAATCTTAATCCCATAATACAACAAATTTTCCTCAACCTTGATAACATTAAGGATGGCAAAAAAAAAGAGTTTATTCTAGAAACTTTGTTTAAAGAATTTGGTGATGTTGCCATTGAGGCTAGAAAAGTTTTTAACCGATTTGAGATGTCAGGCTCATGTGTAGATGTTAATAGCACACGGGGTAAAGCCAATGGTAAGGTAATTAAAATACCAATAACCTTTAAATTGGTAGGAATGCATGAAGCTCTAGAAAATAATTTTGATTGGATTGTTCCTACAAACCCATTTGATGAAAGTAGTGTGCCTAAAAGTGCTGATAAAGGGACATCTAAAACTTCTATAGATGAAATACAATTCATTGTTGAGGATATTTCTAAGAGTAATTTTGATGCTTCTTCACTTGAAAATACTTGAGTTGCTTTCTATGCCTAGCTGAAAGGCGTTAAAGAAAGGTGCTACCGGGAGACAACCCGTTTTATTTCTCCGTTTTCAACCTGTTTTACGTCGTTTCTTTCTGTGTGCTTTGCAACTGGGTGTTGTATATTTACTTAGAAAACCCTCTGTATCTTTTGTTTTTGTCTTTGTTGAGCCAAGTAAAGCCTCTAGTGGAAGGTTGAGACTATATTTCGGATTTCTGCGCAGGAAACAGATTTCTGCTGTCCACTGTTAAATTCGTATAAAATCAAAGAAAATTTAAAATGACCTGAGTGTTTTTGTGCGTAATCCTGGGCTATATACGCAACTTTTCTTAGTTGAACACTTTTTTATTTGAGCAAGAGAAGATTTTCAAAAAAAAATCATCTTTACCTGCTGTCCTGTTTTGATAGATTTCTGCCAATAATTGCATTTGCATCTTAATCTCTTTCTTTTGGTGTTCTTTTGAGAAAAAGAGTTTTAAAAGAAGTTGCGGCAGTAGCTAATGTGTTTATGAGTGTTAGGCTTGTGTTGAAACTGAAACATGTGAATTTATTATTTCGATTGCACTAACGTTGCTAATGAAGATTGTGAGAAGTTTGGTGTGAAGGAAGTTTTCAAGGGTCAAGAGAAGAGGATGGTATGACGTGATCAAGAAGAGTGAAGAGGCTAAGCTTGGGGATGCCCCGGAGGTACATCCCAGAAAATTCCAAGAAGACTCAAGCGTCTAATCTTGGGGATGCCCAAGGCATCCCCTTCTTCATCAAAAAATTATCATGTCACTTCTAGTGAAACTATATTTTTATTCGGTCACATCTTATGTGCTTTACTTGGAGCATCTTTTATTTTTGCTTTCAGTTTGTTTTTATTTTTGCAATTAGATTGGTTGGACCCCAGCATTCTTTTATTCGAGAGTGACACGCTCCGCTTTTTCATGGGAATACTTTGTATTCTTAATCTTTGTCTGGCTGCTGCATTTATTTAGCTCCTGTTTTGCATTCATCTCTTATTTAGAGCTGTTAGTACTCTCTAGTTTTAATTTATATATGCTTAGAGAGAGTTTTTGTTGTCATATATATGAGCTTGGTTGGGAATAAAAATTCTTATGTGATAGTTGGGATAGTGGAAAAAATCGCATGGTCTTGTATATCACTAAACTGGTTCACTTGAATCACTGCTGTTGTTTTGAGATATTAATTTTATTAATGGATAAACAGGAAGGACTAGTAAGTATAAACTTTTAATGGTTGGTATAATAAGCTTGAAACTATGCCACACTGAAATTACCGGCTGATAGAAACAACGGTATATGATTGCTACGAGTGATACATTTCTGATCGGCCTTTTGTTACGCGCTACGGTCGGGGTAACTAACAGTGACTTGTCACTGCCACGGACCCTCTTGGAGTGATTTTCATTGTGCCTTGTGAAGATGATTTTCTTGCTGTAACCTTTTAACTCGTGAGTCTATGTTGCGGTTCCTGGCACTTCCACCATCCATATTTGCTAGCCTCTTCGGTACTGTGCATTGCCCTTTCTCACATTGAGAGTTGGTGCAAACTTCGCCAGTGCATCCAAATCCCGTGGGAGGACTTTGTTCTCCTACACATAAGCCCATCTATTCTTCCTCAAAACATCCACCATACCTACCTACCATGGCATTTCCATAGCCATTCCGAGATATATTGCTGCACAACATCCACCTCCATTATGTTACTTGATGATGAGCTTCATGGTTAATTATGCATACTGCTACACTAGCAGGAGCATGTAGTTGGATACATCGGAGATATTCCATTATGAGTTATGAGTACTAAAAGTTTGATGATTCATTGTAATATAGGATGTTGCCCCTACCTGTGAGGATATATAAAAAAAATAAAAAAAATGAAAAAGCCTCCCCCCCCCCAAAAAGGGCCAAAGAGAGAGGGGGCGCATCACTATCCTTTATACCACACTTGTGCTTCATATTTAGCACCAATGCTTCGGTTTGGAGAAAGTTTATATATTATCATTCATTCATAACTATGTGGGGAACTTTACATTATAGAACTTGGCTTGTATATTCCAATGTTGAGCCTCCTCAAATGAGCTCTAGTTCTTTGTGAGCAAGAAAGTTGGATGCACCCCCACTAGTTCCATTGGAGAGCTTTCATACACTTATAGCTCTATGTGCATCTGTTGTGTGGCAATCCCTACTCCTTGCATAGCTTCGGTTGTCAGACTTTCTCTTGTCTAATGACCACTTTCAGCTTTGTGATCCTTCCTTCCATTGACCTTCCAACCCCCCCCCCATAATGTTCTCTTTGCCATAACATCCCGGTGCCAGGGACCAACGCAGCACACTTCCTTGTTTTTAGTGCACAAATAGTTTAATATTCAAGCATTGCATCATGTGGAAAGCTTGACTTGATCCTAACAGGGGTTGTGAAGATCGTTTGACGTGCATGATATTGTTGTTCTTGAAAGCTTAAATCATCTCTAGTAAACTTTGCACTGTTGATAGTCTTTTAGTATTGATTCATTAAAAGTTTTACTTCTATCTTCTTTGTTTATGCATTACTTGTTGATATCAAATATAGATCGCAGCTTTAGTTCATTTGATCCTAGTTTACATGCTCTGTTTTACATATTATGATCAAGATTGTGTGGTAGCATGTGACCTTAGAAATTTTTTTGTTTTATCGTTTACCTACTCGAGGATGAGTAGGAACTAAGCTTGGGGATGCTTGATACGTCTCCAACGTATCTATAATTTCTGATGTTCCATGTTGATATTATGCCAATTGCTACATGTTTTCTCCCTTCTTTATAGCATTTTTACGCGTTTTCCGGGACTAACCTATTAACAAGATGCCAAGTGCCAGTTCCATGTTTTCTGCTGTTTTTTATTTCAGAAAAGTTGTTCTGGAAATATTCTCGGAATTGGACCCTACGAATCCCGAAGTTCCTATTTTCCCCGGAAGCATCCAGAAGTCCGAAGAGGAGTCGAAGACGGGCACCAGGGGGCCCTCACCGTAGCCAGACGCGGGCCCCCTTAGCCGCGCCTGGGATTAGTGAGGCCACCCTGGTGGCCCACCGACGTCGCCCTTTCGCCTATTTATTCCCTTCGAACGAAAACCCTACGTACCTGATAAAAAATCCCCGAAAAGTTCCGCAGTCACCGTCGTCGTCAACCCTAGATCAGGGGCGTTCTAAAGTTGTCTCCCGGCACCCTACCGGAGAGGAGATCATCATCGGAGGCCTCTTCATCACCATGTCTGCTGATGTCTACACACGCTTCTATTCTTGTAGACAGTGTTGGGCCTCCAAGTGCAGAGGTTTGTAGAACAGCAGCAAGTTTCCCTTAAGTGGATCACCCAAGGTTTATCGAACTCAGGGAGGTAGAGGTCAAAGATATCCCTCTCAAGCAACCTGCAATCAAGATACAAGAAGTCTCTTGCATCCCCAACACACCCAATATACTTCTCACGTATATAGGTGCACTAGTTTGGCGACGAGAGAGTAAAATACTAGTAGTATGGATGATTATAAGTGATAATAACAATCTGAAATAAAAATGGCAGCAAGCAAACATGTAGCAGAACAGGCGGAAAACGGTGCATCAATTCTTGGAAATAAGGCCTAGGGCTCCTACTTTCACTAGAGGACACTCTCAACAATGAAAACATAATTGAATACATAAATATCATTTCTTCACTATGCTACTCCGAACCACTGTTCGGTCGAATAACGAAAACTAATCATTGTGTAGGGCTTTAACATCACTCCTCAAGTCTATATTCCCTCTCTAGGGCACCTCAATGTCATTACGAGCGCCATAAATTAGTACTAAACAAACGCCACAATTTCATAGGTTCACCTTCCAACACAAGATATAAATATCATGCTAAACAACACGGAGCACACACTGTCACCTTTACCCCGTGATCAAAGTGTTTACGGAGATAACAAAACCACTTGAGTAGCATAACAGATGAAGATAAATCTACATATTCAACTAGATTACAAAGCTCATGGTCACATAAAGATCACACCATGGGAGAGAGAGATGAAGCACATAGTTACCGGTAGAGCCCTCGGCCCTGGGGGAGAACTACTCCCTCCTCATCATAGGAGACAGCAACAGCGATGGAGATGGCGGTGGAGTCGATGGAGATGGGTTCCGGGGGCACTTCCCCATCCCGGCAAGGTGCTAGAACAGAGATCTATCCCCCGAAACTTGTCGCAGCGGCGGTGGAGCTACGGATGTATTTTGTGGAAAAGGTCGATATATCTAGGGTTTTCCATCGGGGGGATTAAATAGGCGAAAGGGCAGAGGCAGTGGAGGTCCAGGGGGGCACACCACCCCCTGGCGCGGCCAAGGGGGGGTGCACCACCGCATGGTGTGGGCCCCCTGATGCCCCTTTTCATCTCCTCTTCGGTCTTCTGTATGCTTCCGGGGAAAATAGGACTTCCGGGCTTCGAACTTTCCAATTCCGAGAATATTTCCAGAACAACTTTTCTGAAACTAAAAACAGCAGAAAACAGGGAACTGGCTTTGTGGCATCTTGTCAATAGGTTAGTCCGGAAAATCGATAAAATGACATAAAGAAGGGAGAAAACATGTAGCAATTGGCATAATACCATCATGGAGCATCAGAAATTAGGGATACGTTTATGACGTATCAAGCATCCCCAAGCTTAGTTCCTACTCGTCCTCAAGTAGGTAAACGATAAAACAATAATTTCTAAGGTGACATGCTAATAACATAAACTTGACCAATCTAATGTAAAAGCATATGCACGCTGAGATCATAAAACTTGAAACACATGCATGATAAATAAAACTTTAATAATAAAACATAGCAATTACTTTGCATCACGAAGAGTAACTCAAATAAAGGATCATGAATAATAATGAAAATAAAGGTAAACGTTTGTTTCAGGTATAGAGAAAGCATGACAAAGTGATATTTCGATAGTCCTTAAGAGTGGGGAAAAACATAAATGCCAGGACACTTTCAAAGTTCAAGAGGAAGACTAGAACAAATAATTTAAGAACAAATGATATCACATCATGAAGTAATTATTGATGTTTATGGGAAAAATGCACATAGAACTCAGAATGGCAAAAATGCTCTCTCAACTGTGCATAAAGTTAGAGGATGGAGACTCAACATAAAAGTAAAATAAAGGCCCTTCGCAGAGGGAAGCATGGATCACTCATGTGCTAGAGCCTTTTATTTTATTAAACAGAGGTATTAAAATTTGTGGAGGACTGTCTATATTTTAGGAGGGGTGTATGCTAGTGTCAACGAATGGTAAACAGACAATACAGTACATCACAAGCCAACTGGATTCACAAGAGAGGCTCCCATGGTGAAGGACGCAACTGTTGTAGAAGGTCATCCCTCTTTCTCTTTTGTTTACACAATTATGCTTTGCCTGATATGATCAGGGGCAAAAATAGTGAAGAGAATTTGTTTGTATTAATTTGGGGCTGGGCACCCCGCTGCCAGCTCTTCTATCATTTGGATAAGCGGATGAATCCACTAGTCCAGGGTGTGAAATCCAATCAACAAGTGAGATAAAGATTCTCTATTGACGTCCTCGTGAGCAAAAACAAGAACACAAAACAAGAGTAATTTTGAAAGTTTTAAAGGTAACACATGAGTAATTTACTTGGAGTGGTAGTGAAATACCACATGTAGGTAGGTATGGTGTACACAATGGAAAAACTTTGGTTTAAGGAGTTTTGACGCACGAGTAGAATTCCATACTCAGTACAAGTGGAGGCTAGCAAAAGACTGGGAGCGACAAATCAAGAGAGCATAAGAGCCATAATCATGCACAGCGACATAAGAATCATTAATTAAAGCATAAGCGGTATCACAAGTTCAAAAACTAAGTGGTCATGGAGGCTATTCGTGACCGGTTTGTAGTCATAAACATGGTGTGAGCATGCGCCAAGTCAACCAAATAAAACATTCGAAAGAGAATACCATATATTGATGCTTTACTAGAACAACTCATGAATCTTTCAAGACATATTAAAACCTCTCAGATATTTAAGGCTATTCATGCTACTCAATAATCACAAGGCTTTAAAACTAAAATAACATTTAGCATGGCATGAAAAAGTTCTAGCCACAGTCAATACAAGCTTCTACTTGCATCATTAAAAATTCTACTTCAAGCAGCAATTTCTTTTCCCAACAAGCACCATACAAGATATGTTTTAAAAAAAGCTCTACATGATACAGAAAGAAAACATGAGACTACTCACATAACACTTACTAAAACTAACAGCTCTGAATAAGAGATGCATGAAAACAAAGGCTAAACGCAGTACTAGCAAAAAGTGAACACTCACAGAACAATAAGAATGAAAACTAGAGTGTTCTAAGCAATGAAAACGGAGTGTGTCTCTATCACACACAAGTATGATAGGTTCCAACTATTTATTACAGAAAAGAAAACCAAACAAACTTAAAACAAAAATAAAATACGCTCCAAGTAAAGCACATAAGATGTGACCGAATAAAAATATAGTTTCACTAGAAGTGACCTGATAATTTGTTGATGAAGAAGGGGATGCCTTAGGCATCCCCAAGCTTAGACACTTGAGTCTTCTTGGTATTTTCTGGGATGTACCACCGGGGCATCCCCAAGCTTAGGCTTTTCACTCTTCTTGATCACATCAAATCATCCTCTTCTCTTGACCCTTGAAAACTTCCTTCACACCAAACTTCTCAGAATCTTCATCAGCAACGTTAGTGCAATCGAAATAATAAACTCACATGGTTCAGTTTAAACACAAGACTACCAATAAAAACACATTATATAATGTCACAACTTCTTTTAAAACTCTTTTTCTCAAAAGAACACAAAAACAAAACAGGTTAAGATGCAAATGCAATTATTGGCAGAAATTTGTCAAAACAGAACAAGAGGCAGAGATTGATTTTTTCGAAAATCTTCTGTTGCTCAAATAAAAAAAGTGGTGAACTAAGAAAAGTTGCGTATATATCCCAGGATTGAGAACAAAAAAGCTCAGTTCATTTGGAATTTTCTGTGATTTTATACGTATTTAACAGTGGACAGAAGAAATCTGTTTCCTGCGCAGAAATCCGAAATATAGTCTCAACTTTCCACTAGAGGATTTACTTGGCTCAACAAAAACACAAAATAAAAGATAAACAGGGGTTGATAAGGAAATATAAAACACCCAGGTTCAAAGCACACAAAATAAAACAAAGGAAAACTGAATGAAAACAAAGAAATAAAACGTGTTGTCTCCCGGTAGCGCTTTTCTTTAGCGCCTTTCAGCTAGGCACAATGATTTGAGAAGATGCTCACATGGGAAATATGAATTGAAGAAAAAGAGAGAATCAAGAAGTAATTGTAAAACACATTTAATCCTAACCCACTTCCTATGAAAAATAATCTTGTAGAAAAACAAGTCATGAAAGCACAAAGCAACAAGCATAGGAAAGCAAAACAAGTGCAACTTCAAAAAAATTCAACATAAATAGGGGAAACTTGATATTGTTGAGATGCATAAAATTATGTTTCCCTCTCTCATAATAACTTTCAGTAGCATCATGAATAAAATTAACAATATAATTATCACAAGAAACATTCTTATCATGAGCCACATGCATAAAAGAATTATTACTCTCCACATAAGCATAGTCATTCTTATTAATAACAACGGGAGTAGGATTATCATAAAGAACTCGAACATGATAGACAAGTTGCATATTAGAGAGATGGTTTTGGGTAATCCCACCATAATTGTCTCAAGTTTCATGAGAATGATTGTAATTATAGCCTATGCTATAACTTTCTTTATAATAATTATCAAAGACTGGGGGCATATTGAAATCATAATTAATTTTATCCTCAATAGTAGGTGGACTAAAAATGTCATATTCATCATTGCAATCATCATATATTGGAGGCATAGTATCATCACAAGCAATAAAATAGTTGTCTTCCAAAATGCGTTCATTTGTAAACATATCATCACTTTTACTAGTAGGAGATGTATCAAGCATATAATCATTAATAGCAAAGGGATTTTCAAACACATCATCCACAAGTTTAGATATTTCTATATCATCATTGGAAGGAACATGGATGGTACTAATAGTACATCAATTATTATCATCATTTTTTCAGAATTGGTACCAAACAAATTTTCAATATCAAAAGTAGTGTGTTTCTCCCAATCATGATCACTTTCATAAATAATAGGCATAGGAAAATCATTGAGGTCAGCTCATCATCAAAAGCTGAAATATGAGCAACATTCTTAGGAGGATATATCGTTACCTCTCTCTTTTTACTCCTTCTCTTCTTCCTCCTCTTCTTCCCCTCTTTAGTAGGGAGAGGTTTAAAAGGGAGCTTCTCCACATACCCTGGTTTATTATCTGAAACAATAGACAGAACTTTGGAGAATTTCTCCTCTTCATTAAAAAGAACAAAACACATATTAGTCCTGTCATATTTTGGTAAAGTCTCATATTTTATAATATTTTGTATGTAAGTATTTGCATGATAACTATCAACACAATAAAGATGGCATCCATGCAAGACACTATTTACATCAAAAGCACTCATATCTATCAAATATTTTTTTCTTAATAACTCTTCACACCCCATAAATAATGTACGTTCATCATGCTCATTAGGGGTGATCATGTCATCACAATACAAACTTGCAGTACTCATAGGATTCAAAAGGCTACTATCATGGCCTGAGCATTGAAAATTAAAATGACCCACTTCATAGCAAAGTTCACAAATAAAAGGATAGAGGGCACAAACTTTTTCACCAAGATCATCTAGAGCCCTACTCCACATTCTAGTTTTTTCATTCCTATGATGGATAAAATATTCGTATTCAATTCGATTCTTTTCACAAGATCTAAGTGCTCCACAAAAATTAACATGCTTATAAGAAATAGTACTTTCAGAAGTTTGAGCATGTTTATTGCAATCATCAATAACAATTTCATTTTCCATGAAAGTCTCTTTAAAAATTTCATGATATATGTCCCAATTTCCTTTAGGAATATTAAGATAAGAAGCAAAGGATATATACCAACCAAAAGCTATTTGAGGATCAAGACCATATTTAGCATTAAGCTCATGAAAATCAGCAGTTTCAGCAAAAGTCTTAATGCAATCATACTCATAGTTTATACCTGACTCTTTACCTTTGTTGTTATTCCAATCTTCACTATTGATTCGAATCCCCTCAAGAAGATCCCACTTAGCTTCAACCTTCTTACTACAAAAAGAACCCTCTGAACAGGCATCTAGATAATCCTTCCAATGTCCTGAAAGCCTTGCATAAAAATTAGTAACAATTATTTCCTTAGGAAGCTCATGGTTAGGACATTTGATTATTAATGTTTTCAGTCTTCCCCAAGCTTGGGTAATTCTTTCTCCATCATGAGGCCAAAAATTATAAATGTAATTCCTATCTAAATATAGTTCATGAGAAAGATAAAATTTAGAGTAAACGAGAGATTCAAGTTTCTTCCACTCCAAATGGTGAGGATCATCTCGTAGTTTATACCACTCCCTTGCTTTGTCCTCAAGTGACAAGGGGAATAGGCGAATAACCTCCTATTAACTTGGTCCGTTGAGATACCTGCACACTTGAGTAACTCGCATAATTCATGCATAAAGTGAAAATGACCACTAGGATGGACAGTTCCATCTCCAAAATAATGGTTATCCATGACAAGTTCAACAATTTTCTTGGGTATTTTAAAAGGAATGCTTTCAGTAGGAGGATTTAAAATATCACAAGCATCATTAGGTTTATCACATATGGGAGATAAAGTATCATCAGAGCAAATTTTTTCCTCTAAAGCTGGAAACCTAAAAAGTTTGTAAAAACTAGCTTCCCCAAGCTTAGAATTTTCCATAGTACTAGAAATAATGGTAGCCAAATAATTAATGCTAATTACATTGCTATCACTATTATGCAAATAAACTTCCATAGGTTTTTTAATTTTCTCTTCAACGGCATCATGTCGTAGTTCAAGATAAATATTATAAAGTTCTATCATATTTTTGTTGTTTTACATTAACACTACTAGTAAAAATAAAAACAAGAAGCGAGTAAAAATAAGCATAACTAGTGAAAACAAGAAACAAAAAGATATAATTGCAGAATATAAAGAAAATAACTTTGAGCACTCACACCCGAGGATGCGAGTACCTTTCACCTTACCTCTTCGGCAACGGCGCCAGAAAACAGCTTGATGCCTACACACGCTTCTATTCTTGTAGACAGTGTTGGGCCTCCAAGTGCAGAGGTTTGTATAACAACAGCAAGTTTCCCTTAAGTGGATCACCCAAGGTTTATCGAACCACTCTCCGGTCGAATAACGAACACTAATCATTGCGTAGGGGTTTAACATCACTCCTCAAGTCTATATTCCCTCTCTAGGGCACCCCAATGTCACTACGAGCGCCATAAATTAGTACTAAACAAACGCCACAATTTCATAGGTTCACCTTCCAACACAAGATATAAATATCATGCTAAACCACACGAAGCACACACTGTCACCTTTACCCCGTGATCAAAGTGTTTACGGAGATAAGAAAACCACTTGAGTAGCATAACATATGAAGAGAAATCTACATATTCAACTAGATTACAAAGCTCATGATCACATAAAGATCACACCATGGGAGAGAGAGATGAACCACATAGCTACCGGTAGAGCCCTCAGCCCCGAGGGAGAACTACTCTCTCCTCATCATAGGAGACAGCAACGGCAATGGAGATGGCGGTGGAGTCGATGGAGATGGGTTCCGGGGGCACTTCCCCATCCCGGAAGGGTGCCAGAACAGAGATCTGTCGCCCGAAATTTGTCGGCAACGGCGGCGGAGCTACGGATGTATTTTGTGGAAAAGGTCGATATATGTAGGGTATTCCATCCGGGGGGATTAAATAGGAGAAAGGGAAGAGGCGGTGGAGGTCCAGGGGCCCCACACCACCCCCTGGCGCGGCCAAGGGGGCCCGCTCCTTTTGATAGGAATGATGCCTAACGATAACAAAAGGGTCTATATAGTGACAAAGACATGGATTTTACATCCTTTGAAAGTTGCACTTATCAAAAAGTTGTTTTCGACGAATTTCAAAGAGTTGACTACTACAAGATTTTGATCTTTCGTAGTGATGTTTTAGTCTTTGCGGATAGTTCTAGCAAAAGTTACATATTATGATATGGTAGTTGAATAACAAAACCAACTCTCCTCTCGAGGAAGTTCGATCAAAGATGTGTACTTAACACAGTCTCAGAGTTTTGTAAAATTGAAAAGGTTGCTACAAAGGTATGCACACTTGTAACACCCGGGGGATTTCCCTCAAATAGAATTGCTTGTTTTCTTTTTGCATGCATTGCCTCATGCATCATATGCACCTTTGTTTTCAAACCAATTTAAAACTTCAAACATGTCCCAAAGGGTTTCAATTAAAAATTGCAAACACATCATTTTGGGAATTGGAAATAATTAAAAATGGTTGGTTTTCAAATTGGTATTAAATAAACCCCTAATTTGAATTCAAGTTTGCCAATTCAAATAATTTCTGAAATTGAAATTTTCAAAAAAAAACAAACTTTTGTGTAACTGGGCTTTTGACTTGCTCGACCCACTTAAAATATTTTGGGAATAAAACCCTAAAGTTTTCCTCTCTAAAATTCGACTCCTTTCTATTTCTACAAAAAAATGATAAATGAAAAAGAAAAGAAAACCAGGCCACCCCGACCCTCCAGCCCAGCCCATCTCCTCTCCACCCGGCCCACCTCCCTGTCTCTTTCCTCCGTACGGTAGCACGAGGAGGACGTGATCCCCCTCCTGTCGTTTTCACCAAAGCAGAGCACCACCCACCTCCATGGTCCCCTCTCCCCTCCTCCTTATCTACTCCTCCTCTACGTTTCCCTGAACCCTAGGCCCTCTCTCTTCCCTCCCTGCCGCCGCCACCTCCCCTTTCTCCTTCCTCTCTCTGTGTCTTCCCTGAATTTTTTCTTGCACCGTGAGAGAAAGAGAGGAATATCAGTAGCACCTCCTCATGGCCATGGTCGTCATCGACCACACCTCGGTGCGGGAATGGAGCCACGCCGCCGTCCTCTTCCTCTATGCTGGAGATCAGGATCCGAGGCTGCCCAGATCATCCCCGCCATGGTCGTCTTCCTCCTCCGTCCCTGAACCGTCGGTGTTAGGCTCGTCGCGGCCACCACGGTTACGACCCCTCCAACCTCTCCCTCGAGCCCTCCCGGTGAGCCACTGCCGTTCCCCTCCTGGTTTTCTATTCACCCGTTCGTCGCTCTAGCCTCAACGCCGATCGGACACGGGCTCGGCATCCATGGCCAACCATGGACGTACCTTGGCTACTGTGCACGATCAGGTGTTCCTCTTGCTCACTCCTTGCCCCCACACACCCTGAAGCCCCATGCATCTCTATCCTTCACGCCTGCAGACACACTCGTTCATGCCCACGCGCACATGCTCCGCTCGAGTCGTCGTCGGCCTCGTGAGATCGCCGTGGTACTGCTCTCTCTCTCAGACGGCGACACACCTTCAGTTTCGTCAGATAACAAGGCGCCACTTTTATCTCTTAAACAATCAGATCCACCTGTGTACAGCAAGAGCGGTCCAGCCCAGTGGCTAGCACCCGATCCGCACCCCTGGGAGTCGCGGGTTCGATTCCCTCCCGAGGCGAAGCCTCCCATTTTTCTCTTTTTTCCAGCGCACGGTGCCAGGTCCCACCGGTCATTGACCCTGCTCGCCGTCGATCCTCGTCAGCACAGCGTGGCTGTAGGCCCCGCGTGTCATCCTCTGTGGCTAGATCTGCTCCCGGTGATAGATGATAGCCCGATACGGATCTGGGATTCTCGCACCGAGCCCCCTGGACTTCCTGTTTTCGCATCGGAGCCCTCCCACTCTCTGTTTCCCTCACAATCCCGTCCCTGCCTTTTCCAAATAACACCCCAATTTTCAAATGGTTATAACTTTTGTTTTACTAATCCAAATAATGCAAACTTTATGTCTATTTCGATCAGAAAAATGCAAGGAATATTAATATGCCATCCATGCCCATGTTTTCATCCTGCATCTTACATTGTTAGTAGTGTTATGCAAGTCCACCTAATTAATAAACATGGAATGTGTTGGGCTATTTATTTCAATTTGTGCCCTATTCCATTTAATATTGTGTAGCTCCTCTATATCTTGTCTCTCCATGTTAAACAACATTTAATCTTGATGGGTAGATAAATAACTTGAACCCTGTACTTAATTGTTGTTATTCCGATTTTATTTAAAATTGGCTAAGTTGCACCTTCTTTTGCACCTCGCATGTCATGCATATATAATAGGGTCATGCTGGATCTCTTACCGTAGTAGTAATTGTTGCATCCGATGTTTCTTCTAGTACTTGCTTCTTTCCGGATAGGACGTTGAGATGATGTGAGCAACGACAAGTTCTTCTTCCTCTACAGCTGGATTCCAGGAAAGTATACTCACTTGCTACCTATGTTGCCTTTCCTCACTTGTTACCGATTCTCTCCGTTGTCTTTATGCTAGCCTAGTATTTTCGATGCTTGTGTTCCGATCCCATCACATGTTTACCCTGCTGCCACGATATTGCCTTACCTCCACACCTATAACCCTGTTGTTTGTTGGCCTGTGTCGTACTAGCATGCTTAGGTTTGTTTGCGCTCTAGTCCTGTTGTCCTTTGTTCTATCACATGTTTAGTTGATAGTTGGGTTTCAACTTAATCGACAACATGTTAATGTTTTGGGTAATAATAATTTGATGATAAGGCACCGGCAGGAGGCCCGGCGTGGTTTTGAGGCCTGCTAGTGTCGAACTTAATTAGGAAAAGGGTCTTGTCCTCCGATCCATGATGAGCGCGCTAACCGCATGTGGGAAGCGAGTATGGGCGCCCCCCGCAACTTTGATTCGATTCGCATCTCGTCCAAATCGCCACACTTAGTTCGGGTTTTCCATTTGCCGCATGCATATGCAGGTGCGAACCCTTGGCGCCAGGGTGGAACTTTTGTAGTCGGCATTTAGGGAGACACGTTCTTAGAGTGCTATGAGGGTCCCCTTTTCTTCGTGGGGCTTGATTAGTCGTGCGCTCAATTGCACGTGGTTCTTTGGGCTTGATGCGAAGAAGAGTTGGGTTGTGTTGAGTGCCTTGCTTGGTGGAAGTGCATTTCCATCTGGCGGGTCATTCTTACGTGTACGGCCAAATTGGTGCATCCCTGCAGGGTTAATCTTCTCGAGAAGTCGTGTTGTCCGCGGTTGTGGATGACTTGGTGAAAGTGCTGGCTAACAAGTACTCAGACAACTTACACTTAACGATGATAACTTGACTAGTAATATAGATTACCTCCACCATAAAAATGAATGTCACCGTAATCAACAGTGTGAGTTTCCTTGGGTTTCTTCCTTAGTAGGGGGTAACACTGGATGGGTATTGTTTGGTGAGTAGTTATAGTTGGTTTTGTCGCGCTATCTTATCCCTTTCTTTTAGCCGGATGTTGTAGCGCGTCTCTGTAGTTAGTTAGTGCAGCCCGCTGCCGCTTCGTTGCAATAATCCCTTCCTTCCGTTGTACCCAAAGTATTTGTAGCTTGTGATGATTGGTTACGCTGGTATCTTGTGAGTATGGTTTATCCACTTGCCAGTACTTAATAGTACTGACCCACGAATCCATTTCGTGGCTGCATATTCCACATTGCAGTCAACAGGTTTGAAGTCTGACGACGTTAGCTTGGGAATCCCTCCGGCTTGGCCTGGGCAGGGATTGGACGCCATCGGTTATCTTCAGGACTCTTAGTCCAATTTGTATCTTGTCCGTGGTCGGATATTTTCGTCTTCCGCTGTTATTTGGATCTTTGTATTGTATCAGTTGTATCCTTGACTCGTTGAGTCGTCTTGTATATACCTCCTCTGTTGTTGTTGTGGATTATTCGTGAACTGTTGTAATGTTATCACAAGTGGCAACCTGGAATCGGTTAATATGTGGATTTTGGCGGAAATGCTGAAATCTGCATAGTGCCCGATCCCGGGGCGTCACAAATGGTATTAGAGCATGGTTCCGATTCCCAATGTTGTTTCGATACGAATGGTTATCGAAGCAACGGGTCTGCAAAGCCTGTAGGATAACCTCGCTAACGGTCGTGTTTCTAGAGTGTCAAAACTATTTGTGCAAAAACTATTTTGGAAACATCTCAATAGGATGCTTATTTTCTCCTTATCTCTATTCCACTTATCCTACCTTATTTATTTTGGAGTCTCTTCTCTTATCTATCTCTCAAAGATTAGGATCACACGTGGGTTGGACGTTCTCTTAGCCTTTTAACCTAATAGGTTCGAACTTCGGAAGGTTCTCATTGGAAGAGCATCGTCATCAACATGAGCAAGAACTCCTTGTTAGTGGTCTCGAGAATTTTTGTTAGTGGTGTCGAGGAGATCAACAATGTGGCTGAAGACTCGATAGATCTGACTTCTTCCCTCTCCCGTGGTTGTGAGCGGATTGCGAGGGCGCAATCCCTTGTTAGTGGTGTCGTCTGTAACACCCGGGGGATTTCCCTCAAATAGAATTGCTTGTTTTCTTTTTGCATGCATTGCCTCATGCATCATATGCACCTTTGTTTTCAAACCAATTTAAAACTTCAAACATGTCCCAAAGGGTTTCAATTAAAAATTGCAAACACATCATTTTGGGAATTGGAAATAATTAAAAATGGTTGGTTTTCAAATTGGTATTAAAGAAACCCCTAATTTGAATTCAAGTTTGCAAATTCAAATAATTTGTGAAATTGAAATTTTCAAAAAAAAAACAAACTTTTGTGTAACTGGGCTTTTGACTTGCTCGACCCACTAAAAATATTTTGGGAATAAAACCCTAAAGTTTTCCTCTCTAAAATTCGAATCCTTTCTATTTCTACAAAAAAAATGATAAATGAAAAAGAAAAGAAAACCAGGCCACCCCAACCCTCCAGCCCAGCCCATCTCCTCTCCACCCGGCCCACCTCCCTGTCTCTTTCCTCCGTACGGTAGCACGAGGAGGACGTGATCCCCCTCCTGTCATTTTCACCAAAGCAGAGCACCACCCACCTCCATGGTCCCCTCTCCCCTCCTCCTTATCTACTTCTCCTCTCCGTTTCCCCGAACCCTAGGCCCTCTCTCTTCCCTCCCTGTCGCCGCCACCTCCCCTTTCTCCTTCCTCTCTCTGTGTCTTCCCTGAATTTTTTCTTGCACCGTGAGAGAAAGAGAGGAATATCAGTAGCACCTCCTCATGGACATGGTCGTCATCGACCTCACCTCGGTGCGGGAATGGAGCCACGCCGCCGTCCTCTTCCTCTATGCTGGAGATCAGGATCCGAGGCTGCCCAGATCAGCCCTGCCATGGTCGTCTTCCTCCTCCGTCCCTGAACCGTCGGTGTTAGGCTCGTCGCGGACACCACGGTTACGACCCCTCCAACCTCTCCCTCGAGCCCCCCCGGTGAGACACTGCCGTTCCCCTCCTGGTTTTCTATTCGCCCGTTCGTCGCTCTAGCCTCAACGCCGATCGGACATGGGCTCGGCATCCATGGCCACCCATGGACGTACCTTGGCTACTATGCACGATCAGGTGTTCCTCTTGCTCACTCCTTGCCCCACACACCCTGAAGCCCCATGCATCTCTATCCTTCACGCCTGCACACACACTCGTCCGTGCCCACGCGCACAAGCTCCGCCCGAGTCGTCGTCGGCCTCGTGAGATCGCCGTGGTACTGCTCTCTGTCAGACAGCGACACACCTTCAGTTTCGTCAGATAACAAGGCGCCACTTTTATCTCTTAAACAATCAGATCCAACTCTGTACAGCAAGAGCGGTCCAGCCCAGTGGCTAGCGCCCGATCCACACCCCTGGGAGTCGCGGGTTCGATTCCGTCCCGAGGCGAAGCCTCCCCTTTTTCTCTTTTTTCCAGCGCCCGGCGCCAGGTCCCACCGGTCATTGACCCTGCTCGCCGTCGATCCTCGTCAGCACAGCATGGCTGCAAGCCCCGCGTGTCATCCTCTTTGGCTAGATCTGCTCCCGGTGATAGATGATAGCCCGATCTGGATCTGGGATCCTCGCACCGAGCCCCCTGGACATCCTGTTTTCGCATCGGAACCCTCCCACTCTCTGTTTCCCTCACAATTCCGTCCCTGCCTTTTCCAAATAACACCCCAATTTTGAAATGGTTATAACTTTTGTTTTACTAATCCAAATAATGCAAACTTTATGTCTATTTCGATCATAAAAAATGCAAGGAATATTAATATGCCATCCATGCCCATGTTTGCATCCTGCATATTACATTGTTAGTAGTGTTATGCAAGTCCACCTAATTAATAAATATGGAATGTGTTGGGCTATTTATTTCAATTTGTGCCCTATTCCATTTAATATTGTGTAGCTCCTCTATATCTTGTCTCTCCATGTTAAACAACATTTAATCTTGATGGGTAGATAAATAACTTGAACCCTGTACTTAATTGTTGTTATTCCAATTTTATTTAAAATTGGCTAAGTTGCACCTTCTTTTGCACCTCGCATGTCATGCATATATAATAGGGTCATGCTGGATCTCTTACCGTAGTAGTAATTGTTGCATCCGATGTTTCTTCTAGTACTTGCTTCTTTCCGGATAGGACGTTGAGATGATGTGAGCAACGACAAGTTCTTCTTCCTCTACAGCTGAATTCCAGGCAAGTATACTCACTTGCTACCTATGTTGCCTTTCCTCACTTGTTACCGATTCTCTCAGTTGTCTTTATGCTAGTCTAATATTTTCGATGCTTGTGTTCCGATCCCATCACATGTTTACCCTGCTGCCACGATATTGCCTTACCTCCACACCTATAACCCTGTTGTTTGTTGGCCTGTGTCGTACTAGCATGCTTAGGTTTGTTTGCGCTCTAGTCCTGTTGTCCTTTGTTCTATCACCTGTTTAGTTGATAGTTGGGTTTCAACTTAATTAACAACATGTTAATGTTTTGGGTAATAATAATTTGATGATAATGCACCGGCAGGAGGCCCGGCGTGGTTTTGAGGCCTGCTAGTGTCGAACTTAATTAGGAAAAGGGTCTTGTCCTCCGATCCATGATGAGCGCGCTAACCGCATGTGGGAAGCGAGTATGGGTGCCCCCCGCAACTTTGATTCGGTTCGCATCTCGTCCAAATCGCCACACTTAGTTCGGGTTTTCCATTTGCCGCATGCATATGCAGGTGCGAACCCTTGGCGCCAGGGTGGAACTTTTGTAGTCGGCATTTAGGGAGACACGTTCTTAGAGTGCTATGAGGGTCCCCTTTTCTTCGTGGGGCTTGATTAGTCGTGCGCTCAATTGCACGTGGTTCTTTGGGCTTGATGCGAAGAAGAGTTGGGTTGTGTTGAGTGCCTCGCTTGGTGGAAGTGCATTTCCATCTGGCAGGTCATTCATACGTGTACGGCCAAATTGGTGCATCCCTGCAGGGTTAATCTTCTCGAGAAGCCGTGTTGTCCGCGGTTATGGATGACTTGGTGAAAGTGCTGGCTAACAATTACTCAGACAACTTACACTTAACGATGATAACTTGACTAGTAATATAGATTACCTCCACCATAAAAATGAATGTCACCTTAATCAACAGTGTGAGTTTCCTTGGGTTGCTTCCTTAGTAGGGGGTAACACTAGATGGGTATTGTTTGGTGAGTAGTTATAGTTGGTTTTGTCGCGCTATCTTATCCCTTTCTTTTAGCCGGATGTTGTAGCGCGTCTCTGTAGTTAGTTAGTGCAGCCCGCTGCCGCTTCGTTGCAATAATCCCTTCCTTCCGTTGCACCCAAAGTATTTGTAGCTTGTGATGATTGGTTACGCTGGTATCTTGTGAGTATGGTTTATCCACTTGCCAGTACTTAATAGTACTGACCCACGAATCCATTTCGTGGCTGCATATTCCACATTGCAGTCAACAGGTTTGAAGTCTGACGACGTTAGCTTGGGAATCCCTCCGGCTTGGCCTGGGCAGGGATTGGACGCCATCGGTTATCTTCAGGACTCTTAGTCCAATTTGTATCTTGTCCGTAGTCGGATATTTTTATCTTCCGCTGTTATTTGGATCTTTGTATTGTATCAGATGTATCCTTGACTCGTTGAGTCATCTTGTATATACCTCCTCTGTTGTTGTTGTGGATTATTCGTGAACTGTTGTAATGTTATCACAAGTGGCAACCTGGAATCGGTTAGTATGTGGATTTTGGCGGAAATGCTGAAATCTGCATAGTGCCCGATCCCGAGGCGTCACAACACTTCAATGGTTGAATTAAGCATAATGATGTTGAAATCTTTACCTTAATGAAGTTATCAAAAGAGTTTGATTCCATCATGAATGATAAAGATGCTTGTAGAGTTACAAGAAATTAAATAGGAGCGCTATGACATATTTCCAATACTTTATGTAGATGACATATGGTTGATTGGAAAATATGTATTTTAAATTAACACGGTTAAGATTGATAAAAGGCTTAGAAGATATTTGGCATCGATATCTATAAAAGATGGATTGAAGCGCCTGATATGATTGAAGCCAAATTACATAGATGAAATATTGAAGTAAGTAAATATAAAAATGACAAGAAGGAGTTCTTGTCACGTGGAAAATAATTGAGCAAGAATCAAGTGTTTTGACACATGATGAGCATCATTGAAATTGAGATTTCTAAGTCATGTTTCCATGCTATGTACACAACCAGATGAGTCCTATGCTATAAAATGTTATAGCAGGATAATTCGTATGATGATTAGACAACAGTGGGAGCGATCCTTGTGTCATTTTAGAAATGATAAGGATATGTTTTCTTATGTAGTAATGACAAAATGTTAGTTGTAATATGTTACACTAATAGTCTTGTCATATATTCGAATAAATTTATCTCAATTAAAATACGTGATGAAGGGTAGCACAATAGGCTGGAAGAAATTTCCATGCTGGATTTGAAAGAGTTTCAAAATTAAAATATTGTGACAGATACTACAACAAAGGCTAAAGTATATCGTTGTGTTGACAACTGATAATAAGCGTATTTTGTGTCAAGGAGTTCTTTCATTGGACTTGGTGAAATTCCAAGAATGCTGACACTATGAAGCTACACTTTCACAATGTTAGTAACATGAGTTTAAGCTGAGGGATTAAGGTATCACCGGAACTTGGTGAATTTCCAAGAATGCTAACACTATGAAGCTACATTTTCACAATGTTAGTGACAATGGTTTAAGCTGAGGAATTAAGGTTTCACCGATTGACCATATATATACAATGCCATCTCATTAGAGAATGAGTGATGCGTGTAGACGCAAAGAACGTGCAAATACCATAGGACCTAAAAAGTTCAGATCTTTTTAATGATGTTTACCACATGCGAAGCATGGAACGCCATATGTGTTAAGTGCTTACAGACTAGATTATTGACTCTAGTGCAAGTGGGAGACTGAAGGGAATATAACCGAGAGGCAATAATAAAATGGTTATTATCTTATTCCTTGTTTATGATGAATGTTTATTTCTCATGCTAGAGTGTTAACCGGAAACATTGATACATGTGTGTTTAATAAACAAACAATGGTTCCTAGTAAAGCCTCTCTTTTAACTAGCTCGTTGATTAATAGATGATCAAGGTTTCCTGATCATGAACATTGGATGTTGTTAATAACGAGGTCATGTCATTAGAAGAATGATGTGATGAACATATACCCAAAGAGAATATAGCAATGCGATCAAGTCATTTAGTTTACATTGTTATATCAAACATACGAAGTAACTTATTCCTTAGACCATGAGATCATGTCAATCGCTGATACCGGAAGGGTGCTTTGATGGCATCAAACGTCACACCGTAACAAGGTGACTACAAAGGTGTCGTTAAGTATTCGGAAAGTATTAGTTGAGGATCATGGATCAAGAGTGGGATTTGTCCATCCAAATGACGGAGAGATATACTTTGGGCCCTCTCGGTGATATCACATCGAAACCGCTTGCAAGCACGTGATATGATCACAAGGATGTTATGTCACAGGAACGAGAAAAGAGTACTTGTCGGTAACGAGATTGAACAAGGTATGGTCGATACCAATTATCGAATCTCGTACAAGTAAAATATCGCGAGACAAAGGGAATAGTTCACGACGTTGTTGGTTCACACGATCACGAGAGTCATCGTTGAATATATAGGAGTCATCACGGATCTCCAGATCCCGCTGTTGATTATTGATCGGAGAGGAGTCTCGATCATGTCTATCTTATTCGAGAACTGTAGGGTGACACACTTAAGGTTCAATGACGCGTTTGAGAGGATACGGAATATCGAAGAATATTTTGGGCAGCACCGAAATTGTTTCGAGGAAAATTGAAATAGTTCAAGGGGTTTTTCGTCGAATGGTTGTTAATAGAATTAACAAATGATTCGAGGTTCTATATGCAAAATTTTGTTAATAGAATTAACAAATGCTGAAATAAAGAAATAAAATGTTTTATTTATTTATTAAAAGAAAACCTTTGGATTTTCCAAGTGGGAAATAATGGGAAAATGAGTGGAGGTGAGTGGAGTGTCCACTCACATGATGAGGGAAGAGGTGGGGCCACACCCATGGGCTGGCCGCACCCCCCTTGGGCTGCCTCCCCCCTCTCCTATAAAAGGAGGGTGAGAGATCTCCCTCCTTCACACACTTGGCCACTTCCCTTTCCCTCCACCCGCTGCTCCATTTCATGGTCTCCGGCTTGGCGAAGCCCTGACCGTGGGATTCTTCACCACCACCACGTCGTCGTGCTGCTGGAGTTCCGAGGGATCCTCTACTTCCGCGCCCCGCTGGATCGAGGGAACGGAGGTCGTCATGAACCGTACGTGTGACAGATCACGGAGGCACCGCCGGATGCGGTGCACATCTTCTCGCTATCGGGATCGGTGTGAGTACGACTATGCCAACAACGAGATTTGATCTCTGTCGGGGGGTTACCCCCGAGTAGGGGTAAGGCAAGTGCTAAAAGGCAAGGTCAAGGGGATGTTTGACCGGGTAGACGGATACCCGGGTATTTGCTACCCGGTAGGTTTCTATTCGGACATATCCATCCAAGGCCAAGAGAAGAAATCAAGGAAGTTACATTCGTCCGAGTAAAGAAGTTGGTCCGGGTAGAGGGACTGCGTTCCTACCCGGGCAAGAAGTCAATGGAGCCGTTCTGACAAAGGATCTCGCGTACCCTGCGTCCGTACCGGCATGCGGTTCAACTTACGGAGCGCGTGATTATCTGCGCTACGGCGTGGCTATAGTGCGGTAGGCGCCTGTCAAGTCCTGTCACTGACAGAGGGAACAGGACAGGTCTAGGGGCCTACCCTATCTCACTGGCAGGGTGGACAAGAGCTGTCAGGCGTACGGCGCGGCGCTTATCCGCGCGGGATCTCAGAGGCGTGATGTCGTCACAGTTGTCAAGTCACATCACCGTACCTTTTAGTCTTTATCTATTCGGCTGGGCACCAGTATATAAGGTGCCCTGCCCCCTCCTGCGCGAGGGACGTTGCCACACTTCGCATCTATTGCTAGAGCTCACAGTAGAACAAGAGAGAACAGCAGAGTGGCTACTCGGCTGGAGGCATACACTGTACTATGGCTACTCGGTTTACACCATATAGAGAGGAAAGGCAGGAGTAGGGGTGTTACCTCCACACGAGGGCCCAGAACCTGGGTAAGATTGTGTTGTTTGTAGTGCTTGAGACATCTTAGCGCGGCGCTACTCGCCGTGCGATCCCTCCCCGGATACCTCCAGCGTCCATCGGCCCCAAACTCAAGCCATCCCATGGCGTCTGCCGTGATACCACCACGACAGTTGGCGCCCACCGTGGGGCCAGCAGTGGCGCTGGCTAGAGTTCACATTCGGACGGGACCGGTTTCCGCTTCAGGGGAGCGTGTGGTCTAAGGCCTTGTCCGCAGATTCGGCTCCTTCGACTTCGTCACCGACAACGCCGGAGATTTCGGCGGTAGGGCCATGCGTGCAGGTGGCTCGGTGCTCTGCTTCGGCACGCACCTGGTCTACGTCGCCACCACCGTCATCCGCGAGTTTCCTGAGGATATGCTCGACGCGGAAGATCCTCCTGCTGTACTCGCTGCCCACGAGAAGCCTTCTGGCTGCTCTGCGGACAGGGTGGAGGTGATGATGATAGGCCCGGCTATCGATGCCGGGAAAGGCGCAGCCGCTGATGCTGTCGTCACCGAGGTGCCCGTGGGTTCGAGGGTCCACAAGCCCTACGAGAAGGACTCGAACCTGCCTCCCTCCACCTCTGCGGCCATCCCGGCTGCTCGCGCTGGCGTCACCATGCCGTTGGGCATGCCGCAACCCACCGAGGCGGAACTTGCCGCCATTAGGGCGCAAATCGAGCAGCAGCGTCAAGCGCTACTGTAAGGACCCCAGACCGCAGTCTGAAACCTTCTGTATGCATACATTCACGATCCCAGAAAGATCAGTCGTGAACAACATACACAGTTGGCACACAGAAAAACATCATCCATTACACGAATACATAAAGGTATTACAAAAAATGATCACATGATCAAGTTTAACACAACTGCCACATAGGGCAGGTAACTAAACAAACACAGCGGAAGACAAATAAAACACAACGTAGTTGAGCCCAAGTCACGCCTTAACCTACAGACTGCTGACCCGGAGACGATCCTAGTTCGCAAACCGTCAACTCCGTACTTCTCTTCATAGATCTCCTTCGGAGGCTCCTTCTCAATATCTGATAAGTAGATACCAGGGGCGAAACCATAATGAGTACATTTGAATGTACTCAGCAAGACATCCATCATGTGACTTACCAAACATGCAAGTATGCTTATATGGTGGAATAGGTAGGCTATAAATAGGGTTCACTATCAATGGTGTTCATATATGATGACACCACAGTTGCAGTCAGGTTAATCTGTATCTTCGTTGAAGAAGATACTTCAGAAGAAAATAATATAGTTTTATTTCTCTTGTAGATATCACATGTACAAGAGGTTTTGTAAAACTTTGTTAACGAATATTTTCTCTTTGCAAAACTTCTTGGAATAAGTTTCCAGAATTCTTGCTTAGAGTAGAAAAGGTTTTCTTTGCAAAACATTTTGTTTTGTATAACATCATCTGGCTTTTCATCCTCGACGATACCTCCACGGTATACGTTTTCCTTCCTTTCCGAACTTCACAAGTCCAACACTTCCCTTCAAAAATTCCTTTTCAAAAACTTCCTCTTTTGAAAACATTGACACAATGCTAGCTACATGGCCATTCAACTGTCCATATCCGAGGACGCGGCTTCTTCGAAAAAGTTGTACTCTGCAGAGGTGTACACATCCACCAGATCCAGTACACCTACCGTGAACAACCACGGACTGTAACAACAGTATGCAAACATCAGGTATCTGATCATAACCATCCACTATGTTCAAGCTAGAATGTGTCTATCTCTCAGTTGAGTTTTACCGGTCACCCCCGGCACCGAGCTAATCCCCGCCAGCCAGGATACCTCAACTGATGCGACCGGAGGGAAAATTAATCCCACACTTTTTATGTCTCAACTCTTGACAACAATCGGTTCAAGGGATTCCGTCCCTTATAGCGTTTGAGATAGAACACACACTAACAAGGACAAACTTCTAGTTAAGCCCCGTGCCCATGTTGGGGTAGGGTGGCAGTACGGTAAAGGTTGTCCGGCGAAGACTAGGTTATGTGTCATTTTTGAAAAACACCATTTTCTCAAAAATGACCACTTCCACATTCCTCCGGAGAACAAGGATCCGCCTTTTCTCCGGGTTTTTCCGTAAAGCTTTTGTTTTGTAGAATCGCAATTTTAGGGTGTCCACTTAGGGAATAATATATTTGATGGTAATAAATACCATATGGTGGCTTATGGGCTTGGTATTACCAAGTTTAACTATTGGCATGATAGTAACCTATATAATAGCATAGTAATAATATTCCACATCAAAAATAGTTTTGATAATCAAGTTTTGGTAAAACTTCAGAGGTAAAACATGCATGATAGATAATGATAAGTATTGTATCAGCAAGCATCAGGATGGCTTGCCTGGTATCTCCTTGTGTCCCTTGTTTTGGAGTGACTGGAACTTGGAACAGAGCTTCACGACACTCCCTTCCTCTTCGTTTTCTAACGTCGTAAAAAGAATAAAGGACCCACATTCAGAACCAATCAAGGCAAGAAACAATACACAACAATACATACAGCAAGGAAACTAATAATAACCAATCACACAATTATTAATTTAGGCAAACAATCAAACAAACACACTTGGCAGAAATGCCATTTAATAAGACAACTCAAGGTTGGAGGAATATATCTCACAACCTCAATATCATGGATTCAGTGGGTGTGCCACTCTCATACCAAGATATTAATAAACCCAAAATACACTTAGTTTCACAAGGGTGAGACTACTAAAAATGTATAAAACATGCACGATAATAATCATGGCAAAGGGGTCTATCAACCACACCACAAAAAGAACATGGTAGCTAATCTGCTAAGCCTACATTCGCATCAAGAATAAATAAGGCACATGATTTGCAAAAGTTACTTGTGCAAATCAGTGAGCCTACACAAGTGTAACAAGGCAATAGACTTATCACAAAACACACAATTTCTCATAGTGAGAACAATAGAAACAATGACTAAAAAGGAGGAATCCTAGTGACATGTTCCTACTAAAAGTTTGCTATGCAAGCATGCATAATAAGTAAAGTATTAAAATGCAAACAAGGAACCATGTTATCATAATGGGAAATGAAAACATGTCCTCATGCTAGGATACACAAATATCTACCAAACACAAGTTGGCAGGAAAAATAATTCAATACGAAAACTACTAAGGAAACTAGTACTACTCAAACATGAAGAATCAATGGATGCATTTCAATCAAGTAATTTAATACAACCAGAGGGTCCATGTCATAAAAACAGGAGTGAAAAACATCTATACTTGCTATAACAAAAATATCTCATTTAATAAAACAAGGCATCAATTTGCAGGGCAACTCCTACCTACTAGTAGTGAATAAAGGGGGCATTACTAGAGGAATCAAACAACACTCCAAAGATGGATTTTTCCTAGCAAGCCACACATGATTATAACCACTTACAAACAGAAGCATACACATTTTCATTTAGCACAAAAATTCCCAAAGCAAAAATACTAGGCACTCATCAGTTAGAGACATATATAAAAGAAATACATCTAGTGTGGGGAAAATAATGTTTCCACCAAAAATGCAATGACACCAGTGGGTGGTCCACTAGCATAACAAAGAATTAAGAGGTCACAAGGCCTCTGGTCATACTTGCTAAAAATTAACAAAAGCCTATACTAGCATCTAGTGCAATAACAATACTAGTAGAAAATAATAGGATGCTAAAATAAGCAAGGCAATGCTACTCATGCTATTATTTCCACACAAGTGAAAACTCTAGGGTTCAAGTACTCATAAAAACATCATCAAAATGCTACTGGTCCTATGAACACAACCCAAAAATATCTGGCTACACAACCACAAATGCTTATGTCAAAAATTCCACACATGAGGGAATTTTTCCATAACATTCTCATAGTGATGACAAAACTACTCATGCTTTTCTACAAACTCAAATGCAAGATAGCAGAGGTGATAACAACACAATATAAGTAACAACATGGTACTTGATCCAATCAACAATCCAAGTGCTTGCACATAATTTCATCACTCAAAATTCTATGCAAGTATTAACTTGAGAATAATCATATGTTAATGACAAAAATCATATTCCTTCTCAACTCAAGTCCACACAATCTAACATGCTAGAATAGCTAAGTACATCTTAGAAAACAAGTTCAAACAACTTGTACAATCTAGAAAACAATATTGCAACACAAAAATATATTCACACAATTTAATTACCTAAAATGCCAAAAATGGCAGAAACAAGCAATTTAAAGATCTGTCCACCAAATTTTCTATGACGCTTTAAAAATTAAACCCAGCTAGGTTTGGATATCCCTAAACATACACAAGACCATCCAATTGAGTTTGCATCAAAAATCATTTTTAATAATTTTATAAAAATCACCAAAGTGCTCTCTGGTGTTTTACCAAATTGCATGCCATTTCAAAAATGCTAGGAATTTGGAAGCAAGGTTAATTGCTCCTGTTAGGAAATTTCAAGGGATTTCAAATGCAATTGGCCTCACTTCATTCTGAGTTGTGAAATAAAAATGATGCTCATTTTGGTGTTTCTGGTACCTGTTGCCAAATCATTTTTCATTTCAACAATATTCATCCAAATGTAGATCTACAAAGTGGAGGTGGTTTCGATTTAGTTGCTTTACATCTGTGAATTTTGGTTTGGTCAAATTCATCTTTTAGATAGGTTTTTAAGCTCAAAAGTAAACATGTTAGTTTCTGTAAAAATAAAATTGGAAAAGAACCACAGATGGGCCAGATCCAATTGTTGGGCCGGCCAGATCTACTGCTACCGCGGCGGGATCTAGCCGCTGGTCGCTGACTCGCGGGCCAGGCCGCCACGGAGGCTGCCACGCAGGCAGAGGCGAGGCCCACGCGCAGTTTGACTCCTCCCGCGCGGGGTCAGCGCGCGCTGACGTCGGTACTGCGTCACCGCGACGTCACCGCCGGCGGGGAGGCACTCCGGCGAGGCAAATCTCACGTTTCCGTTAACCATTTTTCAAATCGAGGGCACCCACGCGCTGCTTGAGACGAGGGGAACCACCCTAGGGGAAACTCGTTTCCTGGGAGGGGCCGGAGGGCGGCGGCGACGGCGCGCGCGCGGTGGCCGGACGGGAGCACGGCACGGCGACGTTCTAGCGGGAGAGGGAGGGGGAAAAGGGCGGCGGGGGTTCGCCTTCTTACCCTAGACGCGCAGGATGGCTCGGAGAGGACGGAGGAGGGTCGTGGCGGCCGGGATTCGTCGCCGGAGTCCGTCGGGGCCGAAGAAGAACGAGGATGGCGCGGCCACCTCGAGCCCTTCCGGCTCGATTCCTCCGGCAGGGAGGACCACCACAACGAGGCGGGGCTGTTGGTGCCAACGGCTGCCGGCGGTGAGCTCTGCAACCGCCGATTCGCAGGCGACCAACTAGCTTAGGGTTCCGAGTTGAGATGAACTAGAGAGAGAGAGAGAGAGAGGAAAACTTGAGGGGGAGAGAGAGGGGGTAGATAGCAACCACTTGGGGGGCTTTTTAACCTCAAATATTGCTTCCAATGAAGCTATGGAGCATGGGCTCCCATGCCTTCTACTGCATCTACAGGAAGAAGAAGGACACCATAACTAAGCTTACAACTAGGTCCTTGGTTATTTACATAAAGGTCCTTTTCTCTCTAAAAAATGTGATTTTCACCAAGCAAACAAAGTCAAAATTTAAATTCCTTTTGCCCAAAATTCTTATTAGTTGAGTTGCACAACATATGTGAAAATATGCTCAATAGGAGAAATTTGATAATTCAAAGTTGTTCAAATTTGAATTCTTACATAAATGGACATTGAATTTATTAGACTACTTAGGAGTTTCCAAAAATGATAATTTTTGGCACACCTTCCTTATTTGATGTGTTCCTTATGTGGTAGAAAATTCAAGTCATTTTGAGTTACTTCATAGAAAAAACTTGTTCAGATTTCTAAAAGGTGCTGCCAAGAAAACAGGGGTTTTTGGCAACTTAAATTATTCAAAAACTTGTGCCCTTTTGGTTTTCATCCTTATTTATGATATAGAGCATGTGGTATTTATTTTATGGCATTTTGAAAAAGTTTGCAGAACAAACTTGTTCAAAATTCCAATTGTTGCTGTGGAGAAAAATCATGTTTTCAAGCCTTTAATGGATTCAAATTTTGGTCTCCTCTTGTGTGTGTTCCTTATTTGATATAAGGAAGCAATGGTATGAATTTCAAATCATTTGAAGAAAGTTTCCAATAGTAACTTGTTTTAGTTTTCTGTTTCTGGAAATATTGGAAATTCTATTTAATAAAGCACTTGGCTTTTCTTTAGCAATGCTTTGACAAAATATTTATATGACTAGGGATAGCAAGTCAATGCTCTCCAATACTTTTGTTTTTAAGCTTGCAAGGTTGGAAAAACATTTGATAAGATTTTGGTGAAGCATTTAAGAATGCCTCTTTTTCTGATAATCTTTTAGGGAAATTTATTAAGTGTTTCCTCTTTCTTAATTTAGGCCTTGGAATAATATTCAACAAGTATGGTATTCATAAGATAGTTTTGGAAAACTCTTTGATCAATATTTACTTTAGAAAATATTGCCAAGGTCATTGGAACAATATGTTGAATATTTTTAGTTTACTGCTTTGCTATCTTTTTAAGTTTGTTTAGTTGCACTTAACCAAACACAACCAAAGTTTATTTGTCAAGCAATTAGCAAAACAACTGTGTTATCAGGTATTCCAAAATTGGGATGTGACAGGTCTTCCCCCCTTAAAAAGAATCTCGTCCCCGAGATTCGCAAGCGAGGACTAAGGGAGGGCCAACAAACACAATGTTAGTGTTGGAGTGCAGGTGCTTCCCCCCTTTGACTTTTCTTGGTAGGCGGGGTACTTCCCTAAATTAGCAAATTCTTCAAAAATTTCTCTAGCTATCAATTTACTCAACCGCCAATTTTAAAATTTCGGATAACGTCACTACAACATTAAGGTTAGTGCAGAACTACTTGGAAACGTACCGTTAATTAATACATGAGTTTCTAGCTATATCCCACATATTACATACCACATATGGAGTGGTGTACCACTCTCATAACAAGGTATATAAGAAGCTAAAAGTATAGCTTGTGGGTGCAAAGGTTAGGTTGCTAAGGTAAAATAGACAGAATAAATACCCACGGCAGTGGATGTTACTCCCTACAAGCAACTATCACTTGAATATGTTCATGATTTTAGTTGGATGTTTTTAGCTTCATAAGATACTCTTAAGCACAATCATAACACAAGTATAAACTCATGCTAAGGTAAAACATTTAAACAAAATCTAATAAGCAAGCAAACAACACCACAGATGAATGGACTATTTATTCACTAGGTTATTGTTTATTAGAGGTTTTGGAATCCATCAATCATGAACAATTAGCAAACAACCAGTAGCTAAAAACCAATTAATTCAATCCTAAAGATACTCTAAAACACCATCTTCACACAAGATAAAACACCTATTTCACAGGCATAGAAAAATAGGACTGCACAAATAACACACTAGTATGACAAATCTACACCAGCATGCTATAAGAGATAATCATATCCTATAACCATAGAACATGTAACTAAATAATTCATGGCATGATAACAGAAGTAATAACTTCCTAAACATGCTATGTCAACACATATACCCATAAAATAAAAAGAAGGTAATACTAGAGCAAGAATCACCATTTTCTAGTGGTGAAACTAGTTCCACTCTAGAGAAGCAAACAATGCTACCATGATGTTTAAACTTAAACAAGCAAGTCATGAATATTAATGTACCTAATAACAGTACACAAAACTTACTCATGTTAGTAAGCACAAACATCAAAACAATTCCATGATACAACTATTAAACATGCATAAATTAATTCTAGCAATTTATGTTTTTCCTTAACCAATTACTAGCAAACAAGCAAGGTATAACTCACACAACCAGTAGCTATGCAATTAATGAAAAGTTATCTAAACCTTTTCAAAAATCCATACACTCTATTTAAAATTATTCACAAACAATCTACAAGTCAAGAGGAATTTATTTTATTTGCGAACAATTTAATTTTAGCACACGATAGTGAAATATTTCTTAACATGATACCCCTAAGGAATATTATTCTAACAAAAGGATCACACCTAAACAGATTAGTATTTACTAATAAGAAATAAACTTCTCACTTGCATAAGTGAAAACAAACAATTATATTTTCTAAGGTGGAAAATAGAAATCAATCACATAGTGAAGCATGCTATTTTCACACATGTGTATGGTTGGGGATTTTCATCCTCAAGCCAAAAATGCAATGGGACCAGTGGGCTATGGCCTACTAATACCAAGTAAAAATAGGTACTAATCCTCTGGTTACTCATAAAAAACTTTGCATACAAGATAAAAATATAAGGCTATTTAATATAGTGAAGCAATACTAGTGCATATTGATAGCAATGCTTACACATGCTTTACTATTAAGAGACATGCAAGCTAACAGAGGTACAAGCCTCAAAATAACAGTACCTAAATGGTACTGGACTCAAAGAAAACATATCACAAAATCTACTAAGAAAGTATACACCGATCTAGTTCTCACAATACTTCCAAATAATAAACTAGAAGGTAACAAATGCTATTTTATTTTTATCCGAGTTTCCAAGCATGCACACACTTTCTAGGGTAGATTTATTGTAAGAAAGCAACATAATAACAAGTCCTAACAACTCCATATAAGTTAGGAAGCAAGATTGAATAAAACACAAATTTATTTCAATCAAGAGCACACAAAGAAACAAAAACAGGAAAACTGTTGTTTTCTAGTTCTATCAAAACCATTCCGTCGTTCATTTAATTTCTAAACCCCGAATTTTATAGTACCTACAACGTATACTAAGATTTGGTTTCCAAAATAGGTACACCCTATATCCTATTGACTAGTAAACGAATAGGTCATCATCTTATTTTCTCGTGACTTCTCCTTTTTACCAACTAGATTAAAAAGTGTCCCAAGTCACTTAATTCCTTGGTTTAGAAAGAGTTGTCAGTAGTTCGCATGCTTTGGTTAGGTGTCAACCTAATATTAGGCAAAGCATGTTAGTCTTGTTAGCTTTATATTTAATCATGTTTGTCCGACAAGATACGACTAGCGTCATCGTACGTCGAATATTGAATCGTGCTCTTCGGATTGGCTTTTGAGGGGGGTTGCGCATCATGGCATGTGAAGACTTCGTTTGCACCTTTCTCCAGAGGAGGGAGGTATATAACTTTAAAAAAAAAGATTTCTCTTGTTTGGTCTTTTAAAAAATGAACATAAAAAGATGCGATATTTAGCCAACAGGGTAAAAGAGTCTTTTGCAAACAGACAAAACATAGAGGTTTTGGTCAGTAGTGGTTGGTGCATTCACGCCTTTTCTTCTTTGAGGGTTGTCGTTGTTGGAGCTTTATCTGTGGGAGTGCATCACTGGTAGCAACGCTAGCAGCTCGTGTGGTTTAATGGTCCTCCATTTAGGTCCAACGGTGCTTTCATTAATTGTGGGGGAGATGGTGGTGATTCACGACGGGTGGCATTATGAAGCGAAAACAAGTATAAGTCTAGAAAAAAATTCTTGTTTTCGAATACCATACAAACATTTTTGCTTGACAAAAACCTAACACGAGGCGATTCAAAAACAAGAGCGGGGCAATCACAAATTTGCAAAACTTGAGCACCCCACAAACATATAGAAGCCTAGATGAACCAAAATCTACACCACACAATAGCACAAAGTCCTACGGACACACATAAGCAAGCCATAACACACAAGAAAGGCTCCATTGGAGCTACGTCGGGGAGACTACTCATGGGGTCATCGCTAAATTACTCCAAACTAGACGGATCCAAAATCCTAGAAGTGGCTGAAGAACTATATCTACTTCTGACCATCATCACTGTAGAGCTAGGCAATTATTTTGGTCTCTCAGGACATCGGCAAGTATACAAGTGTTTGGATAGAAACAAGATAATAGAAGTAAAGTTTTGATAAAACATTTAACTGAGAGAGGTAAGACCATGCAACAATCTGTTTTTGAAACCCCAACTATTTTCTGAACAGAAAACTTCAGAGACGAGAGATGTTTCAAAAACAGAGCGGAGCAGTTGCAAACAAGTAAGAAATAAACTCTTAACCGAGAGAGATACCAACTCTGCAAGGCCCGCCCTTCGAACCACTGTTCAAGGACGCCCTTGATATGCATTTAGAATCTTTTGAAAAGATCAGAAGGAGGGAAAATATACTAAAATTCCCTTAGATAAAAATAATGTAGATAGTAAATAGGTTTTTACTCAAAAATACTTTTCTTTCCTATCTGACGTCCATGCTAACTAAGGTTTCCTAAGGTCAAGATGGCTCTGATGCCAACTCTGTAAGGACCCCAGACCGGCAGTCTGAAACCCTCCGTATGCATACATTCACGATCCCAGAAAGATCAGTCGTGAACAACATACACAGTTGGCACACAGAAAAACATCATCCATTACACGAATATATAAAGGTATTACAAAAAATGATCACATGATCAAGTTTAACACAATTGCCACATAGGGCATGTAACTAAACAAACACAGCGGAAGACAAATAAAACACAACGTAGTTGAGCCCAAGTCACGCCTTAACCTATAGGCTGCTGACCCGGAGACGATCCTAGTTCGCAAAGCCGTCAACTCCGTACTTCTCTTCATAGATCTCCTTCGGAGGCTCCTTCTCAATATCTGATAAGTAGATACCAGGGGCGAAACCATAATGAGTACATTTGAATGTACTCAGCAAGACATCCATCATGTGACTTACCAAACATGCAAGTATGCTTATATGGTGGAATAGGTAGGCTATAAATAGGGTTCACTATCAATGGTGTTCATATATGATGACACCACAGTTGCAGTCAGGTTAATCTGTATCTTCGTTGAAGAAGATACTTCAGAAGAAAATAATATAGTTTTATTTCTCTTGTAGATATCACATGTACAAGAGGTTTTGTAAAACTTTGTTAACGAATATTTTCTCTTTGCAAAACTTCTTGGAATCAGTTTCCAGAATTCTTGCTTAGAGTAGAAAAGGTTTTCTTTGCAAAACATTTTGTTTTGTATAACATCATCTGGCTTTTCATCCTCGACGATACCTCCACGGTATACGTTTTCCTTCCTTTCCGAACTTCACAAGTCCAACACTTCCCTTCAAAAATTCCTTTTCAAAAACTCCCTCTTTTGAAAACATTGACACAATGCTAGCTACATGGCCATTCAACTGTCCATATCCGAGGACGCGGCTTCTTCGAAAACGTTTTACTCTGCAGAGGTGTACACATCCACCAGATCAGTACACCTACCGTGAACAACCACGGACTGTAACAACAGTATGCAAACATCAGGTATCTGATCATAACCATCCACTATGTTCAAGCTAGAATGTGTCTATCTCTCAGTTGAGTTTTACCGGTCACCCCCGGCACCGAGCTAATCCCCGCCAGCCAGGATGCCTCAACTGATGCGACCGGAGGGAAAACTAATCCCACACTTTTTATGTCTCAACTCTTGACAACAATCGGTTCAAGGGATTCCGTCCCTTATAGCGTTTGAGATAGAACACACACTAACAAGGACAAACTTCCAGTTAAGCCCCGTGCCCATGTTGGGGTAGGGTGGCAGTACGGTAAAGGTTGTCCGGCGAAGACTAGGTTATGTGTCATTTTTGAAAAACACCATTTTCTCAAAAATGACCACTTCCACATTCCTCCGGAGAACAAGGATCCGCCTTTTCTCCGGGTTTTTCCGTAAAGCCTTTGTTTTGTAGAATCACAATTTTAGGGTGTCCACTTAGGGACTAATATATTTGATGGTAATAAATACCATATGGTGGCTTATGGGCTTGGTATTACCAAGTTTAACTACTGGCATGATAGTAACCTATATAATAGCATAGTAATAATATTCCACATCAAAAATAGTTTTGATAATCAAGTTTTGGTAAAACTTGAGAGGTAAAACATGCATGATAGATAATGATAAGTATTGTATCAGCAAGCATCAGGATGGCGTGCCTGGTATCTCCTTGTGTCCCTGGTTTTGGAGTGACTGGAACTTGGAACATAGCTTCACGACACTCCCTTCCTCTTCGTTTTCTAACGTAGTAAAAAGAATAAAGGACCCACATTCAGAACCAATCAAGGCAAGCAACAATACACAACAATACATACAGCAAGGAAACTAATAATAACCAATCACACAATTATTAATTTAGGCAAACAATCAAACAAACACACTTGGCAGAAATGCCATTTAATAAGACAACTCAAGGTTGGAGGAATATATCTCACAACCTAAATATCATGGATTCAGTGGGTGTGCCACTCTCATACCAAGATATTAATAAACCCAAAATACACTTAGTTTCACAAGGGTGAGACTACTAAAAGTGTATAAAACATGCACGATAATAATCATGGCAAAGGGGTCTATCAACCACACCACAAAAAGAACAAGGTAGCTAATCTGCTAAGCCTACATTCACATCAAGAATAAATAAGGCACATGATTTGCAAAAGTTACTTGTGCAAATCAGTGAGCCTACACAAGTGTAACAAGGCAATAGACTTATCACAAAACACACAATTTCTCATAGTGAGAACAATAGAAACAATGACTAAAAAGGAGGAATCCTAGTGACATGTTCCTACTAAAAGTTTGCTATGCAAGCATGCATAATAAGTAAAGTATTAAAATGCAAACAAGGAACCATGTTATCATAATGGGAAATGAAAACATGTCCTCATGCTAGGATACACAAATATCTACCAAACACAAGTTGGCAGGAAAAATAATTCAATACGAAAACTACTAAGGAAACTAGTACTACTCAAACATGAAGAATCAATGGATGCATTTCAATCAAGTAATTGAATACAACCAGAGGGTCCATGTCATAAAAACAGGAGTGAAAAAGATCTATACTTGCTATAACAAAATATCTCATTTAATAAAACAAGGCATCAATTTGCAGGGCAACTCCTACATACTAGTAGTGAATAAAGGGGGCATTACTAGAGGAATCAAACAACACTCCAAAGATGGCTTTTTCCTAGAAAGCCACACATGATTATAACCACTTACAAACAGAAGCATACACATTTTCATTTAGCACAAAAATTCCCAAAGCAAAAATACTAGGCACTCATCAGTTAGAGAACTATATAAAAGAAATACATCTAATGTGGGGAAAATAATGTTTCCACCAAAAATGCAATGACACCAGTGGGTGTTCCACTAGCATAAAAAAGCATTAAGAGGTCACAAGGCCTCTGTTCATACTTGCTAAAAATTAACAAAAGCCTATACTAGCATCTAGTGCAATAACAATACTAGTAGAAAATAATAGAATGCTAAAATAAGCAAGGCAATGCTACTCATGCTATTATTTCCACACAAGTGAAAACTCTAGGGTTCAAGTACTCATAAAAACATCATCAAAATGCTACTGGTCCTATGAACACAACCCAAAAATATGTGGCTACACAACCACAAATGCTTATGTCAAAAATTCCACACATGAGGGAATTTTTCCATAACATTCTCATAGTGATGACAAAACTACTCATGCTTTTCTACAAACTCAAATGCAAGCTAGCAGAGGTGATAACAACACAATATAAGTACCAACATGGTACTGGATCCAATCAACAATCCAAGTGCTTGCACATAATTTCATCACTCAAAATTCTATGCAAGTATTAACTAGAGAATAATCATATGTTAATGACAAAAATCATATTCCTTCTCAACTCAAGTCCACACAATCTAACATGCTAGAATAGCTAAGTACATCTTAGAAAACAAGTTCACACAACTTGTACAAGCTAGAAAACAATATTGCAACACAAAAATATATTCACACAATTTAATTACCTAAAATGCCAAAAATGGCAGAAACAAGCAATTTAAAGATCTGTCCACCAAATTTTCTATGACTCTTTAAAAATTAAACCCAGCTAGGTTTGGATATCACTAAACATACACAAGACCATCCAATTGAGTTTGCATCAAAAATCATTTTTAATAATTTTATAAAAATCACCAAAGTGCTCTCTGGTGTTTTACCAAATTGCATGCCATTTCAAAAATACCAGGAATTTGGAAGCAAGGTTAATTTCTCCTGTTAGGAAATTTCAAGGGATTTCCAATGCAATTGGCCTCACTTCATTCTGAGTTGTGAAATAAAAATGATGCTCATTTTGGTGTTTCTGGTACCTGTTGCCAAATCATTTTTCATTTCAACAATATTCATCCAAATGTAGATCTACAAAGTGGAGGTGGTTTCGATTTAGTTGCTTTACATCTGTGAATTTTGGTTTGGTCAAATTCATCTTTTAGATAGGTTTTTAAGCTCAAAAGTAAACATGTTAGTTTCTGTAAAAATAAAATTGGAAAAGAACCACAGATGGGCCAGATCCAATTGTTGGGCCGGCCAGATCTGCTGCTACCGCGGCGGGATCTAGCCGCTGGTCGCTGACTCGCGGGCCAGGCCGCCACGGGGGCTTCCATGCAGGCAGAGGCGAGGCCCACGCGCAGTTTGACTCCTCCCGCGCGGGGTCAGCGCGCGCTGACGTCGGTACTGCGTCACCGCGACGTCACCGCCGGCGGGGAGGCATTCCGGCGAGGCAAATCTCACGTTTCCGTTAACCATTTTGCAAATCGAGGGCACCCACGCGCTGCTTGAGACGAGGGGAACCACCCTAAGGGAAACTCGTTTCCTGGGAGGGTGCCGGAGGGCGGCGGCGACGGCGCGCGCGGTGGCCGGACGGGAGCACGGCACAGCGACGTTCTAGCGGGAGAGGGAGGGGGGAAAAGGGCGGCGGGGGTTCGCCTTCTTACCCTAGACGCGCAGGATGGCTCGGAGAGGACGGAGGAGGGTCGTGGCGGCCGGGATTCGTCGCCGGAGTCCGTCGGGGCCGAAGAAGAACGAGGATGGCGCGGCCACCTCGAGCCCTTCCGGCTCGATTCCTCCGGCAGGGAGGACCACCACGACGAGGCGGAGCTGTTGGTGCCAACGGCTGCCGGCGGCGAGCTCTGCAACCGCCGATTCACAGGCGACCAACTAGCTTAGGGTTCCGAGTTGAGATGAACTAGAGAGAGAGAGGAAAACTTGAGGGGGAGAGAGAGGGGGTAGATAGCAACCACTTGGGGGGCTTTTTAACCTCAAAGATTGCTTCCAATAGAAGCTATGGAGCATGGGCTCCCATGCCTTCTACTGCATCTACAGGAAGAAGAAGGACACCATGACTCAGCTTACAACTTGGTCCGTGGTTATTTACATAAAGGTCCTTTTCTCTCTGAAAAATGTGATTTTCACCAAGCAAACAAAGTCAAAATTTAAATTCCTTTTGCCCAAAATTCTTATTAGTTGAGTTGCACAACATATGTGAAAATATGCTCAATAGGAGAAATTTGATAATTCAAAGTTGTTCAAATTTGAATTCTTACATAAATGGACATTGAATTTATTAGACTACTTAGGAGTTTCCAAAAATGATAATTTTTGGCACACCTTCCTTATTTGATGTGTTCCTTATGTGGTAGAAAATTAAAGTCATTTTGAGTTACTTCATAGAACAAACTTGTTCAGATTTCTAAAAGGTGCTGCCAAGAAAACAGGGGTTTTTGGCAACTTAAATTATTCAAAAACTTGTGCCCTTTTGGTTTTCATCCTTATTTATGATATAGAGAATGTGGTATTTATTGTATGGTATTTTGAAAAAGTTTGTAGAACAAACTTGTTCAAAATTCCAATTGTTGTTGTGGAGAAAAATCATGTTTTCAAGCCTTTAATGGATTCAAATTTTGGTCTCCTCTTGTGTGTGTTCCTTATTTGATATAAGGAAGCAATGGTATGAATTTCAAATCATTTGAAGAAAGTTTCCAATAGTAACTTGTTTTAGTTTTCTGTTTCTGGAAATATTGGAAATTCTATTTAATAAAGCACTTGGCTTTTCTTTAGCAATGCTTTGCCAAAATATTTATATGACTAGGGATAGCAAGTCAATGCTCTCCAATACCTTTGTTTTAAGCTTGCAAGGTTGGAAAAACATTTGATAAGATTTTGGTGAAGCATTTAAGAATGCCT
This sequence comes from Alopecurus myosuroides, assembly GCA_028641055.1. Taxonomy (NCBI): domain Eukaryota; kingdom Viridiplantae; phylum Streptophyta; class Magnoliopsida; order Poales; family Poaceae; genus Alopecurus; species Alopecurus myosuroides. The sequence goes on from CM054059.1 coordinate 118,927,172, forward strand.
CTTTTTCTGATAATCTTTTAGGGAAATTTATTAAGTGTTTCCTCTTTCTTAATTTAGGCCTAGGAATAATATTCAACAAGTATGGGATTCATAAGATAGTTTTGGAAAACTCTTTGATCAATATTTACTTTAGAAAATATTGCCAAGGTCATTGGAACAATATGTTGAATATTTTTAGTTTACTACTTTGCTATCTTTTTAAGTTTGTTTAGTTGCACTTAACCAAACACAACCAAAGTTTATTTGTCAAGCAATTAGCAAAACAACTGTGTTATCAGGTATTGCAAAATTGGGATGTGACAGCTACTCGCGGAGACCCAGGAGCTGGAGAAGGTTAGGCTCGAGCTTAACCTTGCGCAATAGGAGATGGGCAATAGTACAATGTTGCGCATGGCTTTACTCCTGTTTCTAGGCTGCCTAGCAAGATAGGCATCACGCGTCGCAACTTAGGCGACGAGCTGGCTAGAGATGGTAGGGCTGCTAGCCAATCTGCTAGTGTAGACACCGTGCTTAGGCCCAAATACAGCACCCCCGTCAAAACTCTCAGGGCTACAGAGGCAGTGGCCGCAGAGTTGCGGCATCTCACCGGCGACGCGCGCGCTAGGCATCAGGAGAGGCTTAATGAGCTAGTGCTAGAAGCTAGTCGGCAGAATGATCAGTTTCGGAAGGCCAATCCGGGTGCTGGAGCATCTCAGGTCGTGCACTCGCGTGCGGCCGGATCTATGGGTCAGGCCTCATCGCCGCATCTCGGCGACGAGAGGGACCAGAGTGTGCACTCTGGAAAGAACAGACAGATGCAGGTGTACGACCCTGCTGTCGCCGTGAAACAGCACGCTGTGCCGCGGCAGCACGGTCAAAAACACAACACTGCAGGAGCAGGCTATCAGGCCACTAAAGCTCGGAGTAAGAGGCAAGAAGGAAACATTGCAGGGCCTTCTCGGCAGCAGCCAGCTCAGCCTACTCGGCCGAGGGTGCAGCAACTAGCGGCAACGCAGCCGCGTGCGGCTGTCCAGGCAGCCAACCCGGTGGTGCAGCCCGCAGCGGTGCAGCAAGACCGCTATGATGATGGTTACTCGGCCATGGGGCTCGCCGGGTATGCTGACCCGAGAAACATTGCTGACCGCGTGGGTGACCGCGTGCTGGAGCCTAGTGACGCAAGATACAAGCTGGACCGGATCAATCTGTCTGCGCAGCTCGAGAACAAGGGGCCGCCTGGCCCAGAGTGCTTTGGTCACCGCATCATGGATGAGCCATCCGTGAACCACTTTCAGCTGGCCAAGGGGACCAAGTGCTACAATGGCAGCACCAAGCCAGAAGACTGGCTGAATGATTATGTCACAGCCGTGCACATTGCAGGCGGCAATAGGAGATGGGCTCTGCGGTATGTTCCGCAAATGCTAGAGGGTCCGGCTAGGACTTGGCTCAACAACCTGCCCAAGCACAGCATCAACTGCTGGCTAGACTTCTCGGAAGCCTTCATCAGCAACTTCACCAGCACTTACCAGAGGCCGAATAGGCCGCAGCAGCTGTCCGCTTGCAAGCAGCGAGAAGAGGAAACTGACCGCAAGTATCTTACCCGGTGGAGCACCTTGAGGAACACCTGCGAGGGTGTGAATGAGGCTCAGGCCATCACTTGGTTCGCTCAGGGATGCAGGCATGGCAGCATGTTGTGGCAGAAGCTGCAGAGAGAGATGCCGAGAAGAAAGTTCCAAGATGGCAACAGGCGCAATGATTCCCGCAACAAGAGAAGAGGTGACCAGAATGATACTCGGTATGATCCCGAGGAGGTGAATGCTGTGACCACGGCTGCTAGGAGTAGCCAAAGGCAAAAAACTGCTGGAGCCCAATACGGGCAAAACCAGAATCAGGGCCAAGGCATCAAGAAGCCCTACGCTGCACCTCGGCAGAGTAGCGGCAACTCGGATCCAGCTCCAAACTTCATCTTTGCAAACATGAAGGATGGGCCGTGCAGCTTCCACACTCGGCATCCGACTAGGCCAGCCAACCACACTACCCGGCAGTGCAGCTGGTGGGAGAGCATCAAGAATGAAGACTTGTCCCCTCCTCCTCCTCTGTCGACGGCGAATGCAAATGTGCAACCTATTCGGGCAGCTGCGCCCAGGCCTGCAGCGTTTCCGAGAAGAGAGAATGTGAACCAGGTGGCTTTAGGAGCCAACCGCAACTACAACTACGACAACCGCAACCGTAACTTCTACACCCACAACAACAGAGGCAACAACAACAACAACAACAACAACCAAGGCAACAACAACGGCAACAATGATGGTGGAGACCGCAACCGATACCAGGAACACCACGAGAGCTACATGATCTTCGTCACCGAGCCAGTCGACAAGCAGTCGCAGCGCAGGCGCACGATGGGGGTAAACACAGACATCCCGTCTGTGCCTCACTATTTGCGCTGGTGCGACCAAGAGGTGACTTGGTCCAAGGCTGATCACCCCAAGGTGATGCCTAACCCGGGTAGCTATGCTCTGGTGGTGGATCCAACGTTCCTGGGACCCGAGAAGAGCGTTCGTTTCAGCAAGGTGCTGATTGACAACGGCAGCAGCATCAACATCATGTATCTTGACACGCTGAAGAAGCTCGGCCTTGCCGAGAACATGCTGCTATCCAGCAAGACCACGTTCCATGGAATTGTGCCGGGAGTATCTTGTGCTCCGATCGGCCGCATCTGGATGGATGTCCTATTCGGCACCAGGGAGAACTGTCGCACCGAGTGCGTCCAGTTTGAGGTGGTTGATCTTCAGAGCCCCTACCATGCCCTTCTCGGTAGGCCTTCCCTCACCAAGTTCATGGCTTCCACCCATGCTGCATATCTGAAGATGAAGATACTTGGTCCCAATGGGGTCATCACCATCTCGGGTGACTACAAGAGGTCTTTGGAGTTTGCCTCTGCTAGTTCTCAGCTGGCGGAATCCATGGTCATTGCGGCCGAGAAGAAGAAGATGTACGAGGTGGTGTCTATGGCGCAGTCCGCGCAGGGTGGTGCGCCCGGGATGCCGAGTTCCCAGTACGGGACTGCGTTCCAGGCGTCCCAAGAGACAAAGAAGATCCAGGTTGACCCTGAGTTCTCAGACCGTGTTGCCATCATTGGCGCCGGGTTGGGAGAGAGATAGGAAAGCGAGCTCATCCACCTCCTCCGTGAGAATCGGGATGTCTTTGCCTGGTCCAATGAGGACCTGTCGGGTGTCCCGAGGGAGTTGGTTGAGCACTCGCTACATGTGCGGCATGATGCCAAGCCAGTGAAGCAGGCTATGCGCTGCTTTGGAGATGAGAGGAGGAAGGCTATCGGTGATCAGATCACCAAGTTGCCGATAAGCAACTTTATCATGGAGGTTTTGCATCCGGACTGGCTAGCCAACCCGGTTATGGTTGAGAAGAAGAAGGAGGATCCCAAGGCCGACACCGCATGGCGCATGTGCGTTGACTACACCGACCTGAACAAGGCCTGCCCCAAGGATCCCCTTCCGCTACCCCGCATAGATCAGGTGATCGATTCCACTGCTGGTTGTGAGCTTTTGTCTTTCATAGATGCCTACTCTGGTTTTCATCAGATAGCTCTCAACCCTGATGATCAAATAAAGACTGCTTTTATTACCCCGTACGGGGCTTATTGCTATCGTGTCATGTGTTTTGGGTTGCGGAATGCTGGGGCTACCTATCAGAGATGCATGCAGAAATGGTTGCATGACCAAATTGGCAAGAATGTGCAGGTGTACGTAGATGACATTGTCATCAAAACGAATAAAACACATACTCTGCTTAGTGATATTGAGGAAACTTTTGCCAACTTGCGCAAGTACAGGATGAAGTTGAATCCGACTAAATGCACCTTTGGCGTCCCGGCTTGCAAGCTACTCGGCTTCTTGGTATCCAGTCGGGGCATTGAGGCCAATCCTTCAAAGATAAAAGCTATAGAGAGCATGTCTTTGCCGAGATCACTGAAGGATGTGCAGAAATTCACTGGATGCCTGGCTTCTCTGAGCCGCTTCCTGGGCAGAATGGGCGAGAAGGCCTTGCCTTTGTACCAGTTGATGAAGAAGAGTGACAAATTTGTCTGGACACCGCAAGCTGATGTAGCATTCAAGGAGCTGAAAGCCATGCTGGGTAGCGCTCCCATCTTGGCTAGTCCGCTACCCAAAGAGCCAATGCTGCTATATATTGCGGCTACCAACCGGGTAGTCAGTGTGGTGGTTGTGGTGGAGCGAGAAGAGGAGGGAAAGACTGTGCAGCGGCCAGTGTACTATCTGAGTGAAGTCTTGTCCAACTCGAAGCAAAATTATCCACACTACCAGAAGATGACCTACGGCGTGTACCTGGGTGCCAAGAAGCTGAAGTACTATTTCCAAGAGCATCCCATCACGGTGGTGAGTTCTGCTCCCATCTCGGACATCATGGGCAACAAAGATGCAAGTGACAGAGTAGCCAAGTGGGCGATTGAGCTAGCAGCGTACACTCCTTTGTACGCGAGAAGAGAAGCCATCAAGTCACAGATCCTAGCAGATTTTCTGGTGGATTGGGCCGAGGTGCAGTATGAGCCTCCCTTGCCGGAAACCAATTACTGGAAGAAGCATTTTGATGGCTCTAAAGTGAAGGAAGGCCTTGGTGCTGGCGTGGTGCTCATGTCACCCAAGCGAGATCAACTCAAATATGTGATGCAGATCCACTTCAAGGCATCCAACAATGTGGCCGAGTATGAGGCTGTGGTACACGGCTTGCGAGTAGCCAAGGAGGTTGGTGTGCAGCGCATTATATGCTATGGTGACTCGGACCTGGTTGTGCAGCAAGTTTCTGGTACTTGGGATGCTCTGGATGCCAACATGGCAGCATATCGGTTTCTGGTGCAAACCATGACTGGATTTTTTGAAGGATGTGAGTTCCAACACATACACCGAGCAGAGAATGACGCAGCTGATGAGCTGTCCAAGTTGGGGTCTTCTCGGCAGTTCATCCCGGCTGGGATTGCCTTGGAGCATTTGAGAAAGTCATCTATCAAGCCATCCCCCAACTCGGAGTCTATATTTATTCCTTCTCTGCCAGGCGAGGAATATGTTCCCATGGAGATTGACTGGGAGGGTGTAAAAGAGAACCCGGGGACTGCCGTCTCCATCCCGGGGACTGGCGCCTGGCGCCTACACCGAGCAGAGAATGACGCAGCTGATGAGCTGTCCAAGTTGGGGTCTTCTCGGCAGTTCATCCCGGCTGGGATTGCCTTGGAGCATTTGAGAAAGCCATGTATCAAGCCATCCCCCAACTCGGAGTCTATATTTATTCCTTCTCTGCCAGGCGAGGAAGTTGTTCCCATGGAGATTGACTGGGAGGGTGTAAAAGAGAACCCGGGGACTGCCGTCTCCATCCCGGGGTCTGGCGCCTGCAACCCGGGGACTGTCCCTCCTTACTCGGGGACTGTCGCATTCATCGAGGGGGTCATTTCTGAGTACTCGGGGACTCGTGACCTCGTCCCCAACTCAGAAGAAGCAGTGGTGGCTGATCCAATGGAACTGGACGAACCAGTGTTTCCCATCCGGGAGATACCGAGTTGGGCTCTGCCCATATTATCCTTTCTAAAGGACGGCACCTTGCCGAGTGATGAGGTGACTGCGAGGCAAATTCAGAGAAGATCCAAGGGCTATACTATCTTCAGAGATGTGCTGCATAGAAGGAGTCCTACTAGTGTGTTGCAGCGCTGTGTACAGCCAAAGGAAGGAGAAGAAATTTTGGTGGTGATACATCAAGGGGAATGCGGGCATCACGCCTCTTCTCGGGCTCTGGTCAACAAGGCTTTTCGGCATGGCTTCTATTGGCTCACTGCCTTGAAGCAAGCTGAAGATATTGTGAGAAAGTGCAACGGCTGCCAGAGATTTTCAAGTAAGACTCATGTGCCAGCTTCCGAGTTGAAGACCATTCCTATTACTTGGCCGTTTGCAGTCTGGTGTTTGGATATGGTTGGCCCCTTCAAGCCGGCCAGAGGCAACATGACTCACATCTTGGTCATGGTTGACCAAGTGGATTGAGGTGAAGCCTATTCGGAAGTGCGATGGAGCCACGGCTATGAGTTTTCTGAAGGATGTGATCCTAAGATACGGCTACCCGTACAGCATCATCACAGATAATGGCACAAATTTTGCTGAGGGTGCTTTTGCAAGGTTCTGCAGAGAGAAGCGCATTCGGCTGGATGTTGCATCTGTTGCGCATCCTGCCTCCAATGGGCAAGTTGAAAGAGCAAATGGCATGGTGCTATCCGGCATAAAGCCAAGGCTGATTGAGCCATTGCTGAAAACACCTGGGTGTTTGCTAGACGAGTTGCCAGCGGTGTTGTGGAGTCCAAGGACTACCCCTAACCGATAAACCGGATACACACCATTCTTCCTGGTATATGGAGTTGAGGCCGTGTTGCCCACTGACCTAGAGCATGACTCGCCCCGAGTAACCCTCTACACTGAGGCGCAGGCTAGAGAAGCTCGAGAAAATGACGTTGACCTGCTAGAAGAAGCAAGAGAGTTAACTCTGTCACGTTCAGCTATTTACCAGCAAAACTTGAGGCGTTATCACAGCCGGAAAGTTACCCCGGGGGTTTTCCGAGAAGGAGACATGGTCCTTAGGCTCATGCAACGCACGGCCGGGATGCACAAGCTATCCCCTCCGTGGGAAGGGCCATTCATTGTGAGCAAGGCTCTACACAATGATGCCTACTACTTAGTTGACGCACAGGCACCCCAGAAGAACAGGCCGGATAGAGCTGGAGAGGAATCTAAGCGCCCCTGGAATGTAGCTCTACTCCGACGTTTTCATTCATGAGCAAAATGTGTATGTATCCTCACCCGAGTTAAATTCTAGTCGGCACTCCGAATTCGAACTCGGGGACTGTCCTTGCTCAAACTGTTCCTTGTGTTTACTCTGTTTTACTTTGTCTATTCGGTTGAACCACTCAGAATTTCAAAAGCATACAAAGTAGTGTGTTTAAACCCATAGGACACTCTGTGACTCTGCTGCTGTCCGCAACCCGGCTTCATGGCAAGCCAGAGAACAAGCCACAGGGTCAATGAACACATGAAAATTTGCAAAGGGAAGGAAACATGTGGCAACCAAATAGAGCGTTTTTTACTGTTTTTTCTTTTCGGCTAAGTGGTGGGCAGCGTTAACATGCATTTTTCCAAGTGGCTAAGCATTTGAAACTCCAACTTTGAACTCTTGTGACTCGACTACCAAAAAACCAACAAGTTGCAGGTAAGACCTGAGATAAAAAGGAAGGGCGGATAAAAAATGCAACTCGGGGACTTGCATAGAAACGCAACCCGGCATTAAGCCAGAGTTGCTAAAATATCAAACTGAATAAAATTGAGTAGCAAAGATATAATAAGTGTACGGTTACATCTGCACCCGGCATCCCGGGGATCTGATAAAAGTTTAAGGCAAAAGTTTTTCAGGATTCACTAATTGGAGGTAGCAGTGTTGTCCACGTTGGCGTCAGCATCAGCTTCAGAGTTGGCGTTGGCAGCTGGTTCTGAGGTTGCAGTGGCAACCGAGATGGGATCAGTGGCAGAGGTAGATGCAGCAGACTGGAAGCTGGGTATCGGGAAGGCGTTAGTCGCGCCCAGCTCGGGAGCCGCTTGCTGGATCACCATATCGGTGGTGATGGTGGCCTCCTGAGAGCTAGGTTGCGGCTCCTCGGCTTCTGCATCAACCTTGGCCTTCCCCTTCTCGGGGGCTCCCTTGGCGGCATCTTCTTCAAACACGCTCAAGTCCTCCGACTCAGTGTCCTCTTCATCGTCCTCGTCCTCTTCCTCAGCCTCAGTTTCTGGCTCGGGGAGCCCGTCGATGTAGGTGGCGGTGTCTGCATAAGAAGCTATATCATAGGCCACTGCCTTCCGGTGAGTGACGCAATCAGATTTCTTCGTCCACTTGGAATCTTCCCGGATTTCCAGAACCCTGTCCAAATCAAGATTCTCATACCAGCTAAGGATGAAGTGGAGCAGCTCGTCAGCTCCTGCCCGATCTGTAGAGGCGCGCCACTTCTTCAGCTCGGCCTTCACCCCATTCAGCTTGTCGGTGATATCGCTGAAGCTGTTTGGCGCAGATTCATCTGGCCAGAACAGGTCATGCAGCTTGTATGTCGTGGACACCATGGTGGTGCCCAAGCCCTTGAGGGAGCGGAGTTGGCTTTTGATACTCGTGATTTAGTCATTGATGGTGGACTTGGTGTCGACGGGCATTCCGGATGCAGCTCGGAGTTCCCTTGCCTTGGCCATAGCAGGCGCGCTAGCAGAGCGGAGATCAGGAAAGATGTCTGAAAAGAAACCAATAAGAATTAGAAATGGAGGCAGAGAAGAGATGAAACTGGCAAGAGTTAGAAAAAGAAGCAGAAAAGAGACAAAACCAGGTAGAAGAAGGGCAGAGAAGAGAAACAGCCAGGTGCAGAGAAGTGAAAACTCACGTTCAAGATCCACCAGAAGCGCTCCCAGCTTGATCTTCCAATCCTCCTCGTCAGAGATGTGCCTGTCTTCAATGCTACGCGCGTTGGCAATTTGGAGGATAAGCTACTCATTGTGTGTCTTCAACAGCGAGAGCTCCATCTCGAGTGTTTTTTCCCGGGCCTTCGCGGTCTTCTTGACCTCTTCCTTCTCGGCGGCCTGGTCGAGGGCATCCTGGAGAGCAGTTTTGAGCTAGACTTGCATCTGCTCGAACTCGGCTCGCTTAGCATCATGTTCCTTCTGGAGCTCCGCTTCTCGGGTTTCCAGCTGCTGTCGCACCTCGGCAGGCATCAGGCAGTTCAAGTGCTGCTCCCGGAATGTCTTGTTCTCTTCTGCGAGAAGAACAACACTGTTAGCAGAGTAACCAGATAGAGGAAGAGGCACAAGTGCAGAGTGGCTAGGAACTCACCTTCCAGTTTCTTGATTGTGCTTTCGGCGGAGGAAGCGAAGACATGGCAGTGTTGGTGCTGCTCCCTCGGTTCGTTGAACTTGCCTGCAGAGTAAACAGGGTTATAGCAAAAAGCAAACGTGAGCGTAAACACAAAACGCACAAACCGAATAGCTAAAAGCTTACCTTCTATTTCAGAAATCTAGAGAGCGCGGTCCAGTGCCGCCTGCTCCATCGCTGCATCATCTTTCCTCTCGGCTTCAAGAGCCGCGATGCGGTCCTTGGCTACGCGATGGTTCCAAAGCAGCTGGCGAAACACCTTGGTCCTCTTCAGGAGACTATTCTGTGGAAGAGAAGAAAAGGAGTTTGAGGATTTTTTGAAGATTTGGCCCAAGAAGACGGCAACTCGGTTGAGTATCCGCCTACTCGGCCCGAATTTCGGGGAATGGGGAGTGGCTAAGAGGAAAAGAAGAACAGAAGAGAAGAGAAAAAGAAAAGAGAAACCGCAACTCGGAAAAGGCAAGAAAAGCAAGAAACACTTACAGCGTATGTTTGTTCAACGTCCTCAGCGGCTTTGCGGAGGCAGAACAGTTTCCCGGCCAGAGTGCAGGTGGGGGAGGCGATGGTCATTGGAACAGAGCCAATGTCGGCCTTGTTTCAGTCGACGCGGTAGTGGTCAACTGGGCCAAGAGTAAGGCCATTCCACTTCTCGACGCCATGAGCATCGCTCTCCCAAACCTTGTCCACAAATCCTACACGGTCCAGGACCGCGGTCAGCCCCTCTAACTCAATATCATCCTCTTCGGCTTCGCGCGAGATGAGCGAAGTAGCTGGTTTTGTTACCTTGCCTTTGGACTTGACGTTCACAGCCTTGGCATGGCCTCCCTTCAAGGCGGAAAGCCGCTTCTCGCCCTGGGCCAGGGAGATGTCGTGTTGCTTGGACACCTCCAGCAGGTATTGCGGCCATCTGGCTTGTACGCAGACAACACCTCCAGCACTCGACCCTTCGCCTGGGCCAGCAGATCCAGCAGCAGCTGATTTGTTGCTAGAGGTGGGCCCGCTGATGGTGAGTTGCGTGCTCTTTGTTGCCAGCTTCCCGGCTGGCGCAAGCGGTGGCTTAGGTGGTGGCATCTGGTCTGCAGCCTGTGCACCCTTGCGTGATGGATTCTTTCGGGTAGGCGCAGCTTCAGGTTTGGTAGTCTTCTTGGGAGCAGTGTCCGCCCGAGAAGCGGATGGAGGCACTTGGCGTGAGGCAGACGGAGTTGCTTGCTGGGAGGTATTCTTGGATGTACTCTGCTTTGGTGGAGGGCTTGGCGCAGTCGGTGGAGTCGCCTGCTGGGTAGGCGGCACAGGGGGCCGGCTACCCTGCGCAGCGTCTGGCTCTGGAGGACGGGATCCACCACTATCTTCTCTACCCTCTGCTCGGCAGCGGGATCAGGTCTTGTGTCTGTGTTTTCTTCTACCCGCGGCCTGGCCGCGGGATCATCTTGAGCTGCAGCTTGATCGTCCTGCTGCTCGGTGTGGTCATCTTGCCGCTCCAGGGCGGCACGGTCTTGGTTCTCAGCATCTTCTTCAGCATTCTCCCCAGCTGATGCAGCTGGGGGAGAGGGAGGCATCTCGGTGTGAGCAGCATCATGCATAGTCTGATGCGCGTCAGTCTGCTGCTCAAGGTTCTCATCGTCAACTTGGTCACCAGCGCCCGTGTTCTCGGCGCCAGTGTCTTCTTCTAACTTAACAGGAGAGGGCGCACGCATCCTATCCTGCTGGGCTGGCTCATCTTCATCGTCTGAGAGGTCGACGAGCTTCTCGAGGTCCAACACGGTTTTCCTCTTGGTGCGAGTAGAGCCTGCAGCGGCATCAACTTCCAGAGGGGCGCTGGAAGAGAGAAATGGTTCAGAAAGGAAGAAGTAGAAGGCAACAACGAGAAGCAGCAAGGAGTTGGTTTTAGGATGGAACAACTTACCCTTTCCGAGTGGGGGGTTGTCTTCTACCGGTGGTGGTCTTCTTGCTAGCCATTTTCTTGGGCTTCTTCGGAGGAGGCTCCTGGGCACCACTGCCAACCCTCTTCCGAGTGTTGGGACCTGCCACAGACAGAGGTTTAACCTCCAAGGCCTCGTCGTCGTCCTCCAGCTCGGGATCCTCTACTGAGTAGAAGAAAGAATAAATTCAGAAGTAGAGAAGGAAAGCAAAGTGTGTTACTAGTAAGCAGAGAGGTGAACTTGGCCACCTTCGTCATCCTCGGACCAGTCCCGGATAGACGTGTTAACTTGGGACTTACCAGGCTGATTGGCGTGAGGGATGCAGAGGGTATCTTGGGTGTCGTAGCCTTTCTCGTCATCCTCTGCTCGGTCATCATGCCAATTGGCATCGAAGACCTCAGTATCTTCTTCTCTCTGCCGATCAATGTGCTGTGAAGGCAAACAAGATAGCACAGTGAGTTGAGTTCTCAGCTATGGTATTCTACTCGGAACAGCATGCAAACATAAAGCATATAGAGCTAAGGATTTCTACTCGGAACAGCATGCAAACACAAAGCATATTTGGCTAAGTAATTCTACCCGACGCGGCATGCAAACATAAAGCATATAAAGCCAAAGGGGTATTTGTGATGTCCTACTCAGAATAGCGTGCAAACACAAATCACAGTAAGCTAAGAGTTCCTACTCGGTATCAAAGTGCAAAAGCAAAGCACAGAAGGCTAACTTGTCCAATAGGCTTGATGCGGCTATACGGCTCGAAGCCATACAACCACTCGTCAGTAAGCGAGGTCTGCATGATGGACCTGGCCTAGACAGCCACCTCGGCTTTGGTGAGCTCGAAGGTGGTTGTCCTCGTGCAGTCTCGGCTTCCTCCTATGTAGCACATCTTGTGCGAGCGGCGCTGGAGCGGGAGTACTCGGCGTGAAATCCAGCACGCGCTTCGATCTTTCCGGCGAAACCCCTCCTCGCGCAACTCGGCCAGGCGTCGTTCAACCTGGACAACATCCTCGATGGTGCTCTTCGTGTCGTGGTGGTATCACGGCAGATGCCATAGGATGGCTAATGGTTGGGGCCGATGGACGCTGGAGGTGATCGGGGAGGGATCACACGGCGAGTAGCCGCGTGTAGGATGTCACAAACACCGCAAACAACAAGATCTTACCCAGGTTCAGGGCCCTCGTGTGGAGGTAACACCCCTACTTCTGCCTTTCTCTCTATATGTGTATTTACCGAGTAGCCACAGTACAAATCAGGCCTTCAGCCGAGTAGCCACTCTAGCTCTCTAGTTCTCTCTACATGAAGCAAATGTCAAGTGTTGAGTACGTCGAGCCGAACCTCTCGCAGGAGGAGGCAGGGCACCTTATATACTGGTACCCAGCCGAATAGACAAAGACTATAAGGTACGACTGATGGGACAGGCACACTGCAGAACAGAGCACGCCTCCGGCTTCTCGCTGATGCGGGTGCGGGAAGTCGTCGCGCCGTTCGGGGATGGGACCTGTCCACCTTGTTAGTGAGATAGGGTAGGCCCCTAGGCCTGTCCTGTCCCCTCTGTCAGTGACAGGACTTGACAGGCGCCTACCGCACTGTAGCCACGCCGTAGCGCGGATAATCACGCGCTCCGTAAGTTGAACCGCACGCCGTACGGACGTAGGATACGCGGGATCCTTTGTCAGAACGGCTCCATTGACTCCTGGCCCGAGTAGGAAACCACTCCCTCTACTCGGACCAACTCCTCTACTCGGAGGAACACAACTTCCTTGATTTCTCCTTCTGGCCATTGGTGGGTACGGCCGGATAGCAGCCTACCGGGTAGCAAGTACCGGGTAGCCAGCTACTCAGTCAAATAGCACCTTTGACCTTGCCTTTAGCACTTTCCTTACCCCTACTCGGGGGTAACCCCCCGACATTACTCCCCGAAGCTGGTAGAGTCCTGCGAACTTGTTCACTGGGCCCTGCCAGCTTAAAAACAAATCTTGTCTTCGTATTGTAAGAGGCCGAGTAGCACCTCCGTGTAGCCTTTAACTCTTGCTTGAATCTCTTCTTCTCCGAGTAGCACCGTCTTTCTTCTCGGATGCCGAGTAAAATGACTTAGAGAAATTTCGAACTCACTCCCGCTGAATCAGAGCGAATTCCCTTCTCCGTGTCGCTACAGGGCACGTGTCACACCCCCGTACCCCCGACACATCGGTGCCTGGGATACAGCAGGCCACGCACCAATAACTGCAACCTGGGCCCACTAGCCCGTTAAGTCACTTCAACCGTACTCAAGTGCCCACGATATGCGATGTGTGCGTTTCTAACGGTTGCGCAACCCACGCCGCACGATCTCCGTGCACGATCAATCCACGATTAACTCACCAGTAACTACAACTCGAGGGAGCAAGATAAATACCCCCTCGACGCTCCTATTTCCTCTTTCCTGCTCTTTCCCATCTTGCGCCCCCTCGCCTCTCCGCCGCCGTCGAGCACACCGCCACCGCAACCGCTTGCTGCGCCGCTGCTCCACGCGCCGCCGGAGAGACAGAGAGATATTCGCTTTGTCTCTAATCTTCGATTCGCATCTCCCACCAGCGCCTCCCTTCCAATCTTCCCTGCGCATCTCCGCCGCCATGGCTGCCCACGGAGACGACAATGCCGCCGCCCGCGCCAGCTGGGAAGGGTCTGAAGTCACGGCAGAGGATTGTCAGTGGCTCGTGGACATGCGTCGCGTGCCTCCCGGCGTGGTGTGCCGCCATCCAGGTACGGAGATCGTACCCAAACCAGAGAAAGACGAATATGCTGTCGTCCTTACGCACTTCAAGCGTGGATTTGGCCTCCCAATTTCCGAGTTCTTCTCCCAATTCCTCAACCACTTTGGCCTTCAGCCACACCATCTTCCACCCAACTCTCTCATTATGCTTTCTAATCACGCCGTGGTGTGCAAAGCCTTTCTGGGCGTGTACCCAACTATCCACACTTGGGCTCGATACTTCTTCCTCCGCAAACAGAGTATCCCCAATCCGGAAAAAACCGATAGCGCCCGCGCCATGACTCAGACGGGATGCGCCATGATGCTGCAGCGCTCCACTGGCCATCACCCACGAGCCAAGGGACTGGAAACTGTGCGCAAGTGGCAGCGCAATTTCCTCTACGTGAAGAATGTCGCCACTGAAGACGGGAAGCCGATCCAGGACCGGATAGGGCTTCCAAAGTTCAAGAACGCCCTGCCAACTCAGCAGAACTGGGGCTACCACCCGAATAACTCCATCGAGGACGTCATCCAGGTTGAGCGACGCCTGGCCGAGTTGCGCGAGGTGGGGTTCCGCCAAGATGATCCAATCGCGTGCTGGATCTCACGCCGAGTACTTCCGCTCCAACGTCGCTCGCACAAGATGTGCTACATGGGAGGAGCCCGTGACTGCACAAGGACAACTACCTTCGAGCTCACCAAGGCGGACGTGGCTGTCTGGGCCAGGTCTATAATGCAGACCTCGCTTACTGATGATTGGCTGTATGGCTTCGAGCCGTATAGCCGCATCAAGCGTATTGGACAGGTTAGCCTTCTCTGCTTTACTTTTGCACTTTGATACCGAGTAGGTAGCTTCTCAGCTTTATATGCTTAGCCTTTGCATGCTGCACCGAGTAGAATACCACAAATCTCCTGTTGGCTCTATATGCTTTGTGTTTGCATGCCATGCCGAATAGAAATCCTTAGCTGAATATGCTTTGTGCTTGCATGCTATTCCGAGTATATAGGACATCATTAATACCCCTTTGGCTTTATAGGATTTATGTTTGCATGCCCCGCCGGGTAGAATTGCTTAGCCAAATATGATTTGTGTTTGCATGCTATTCCGGGTAGAGACCCATAGCCGACAGCTCAACTCACTGTGCTATCTTGCTTGCCTTCACAGCACATTGATCGTCAGAGGGAACAAGACAGTGAGATCCTCGACAACAACTGGCACGCTGACCGAGAAGAGGATGATGAGAAGGCCTACGACACACAAGACACCCTTTGCATCCCTCATGCCACTCAGCCCGGTAAGCACCGAGTTGATGCGTCTATCCGGGACTGGTCCGAGGATGACGAAGGTGATCAAGTTCACCTCTCTGTTTACCAGCAACGCAGTCTGATTTCCTTCTCTGCTTTTGACTCTATTCTCTCTTCTATTCTGCAGAGGATCCCGAGCTGGAGAAGGACGAGGAGGCCCTGGAGGTTAATCCCCTATCCGTGGCTGCTCCCCCAACTCGGAAGAGGGTAGGCAGTGGTGCCCAATAACCTGCTCCCAAGAAGCCCAAGAAGGGGAAGAAGACCACCACCAGCAGAAGACAACCTCCCACCGTCAAAGGGTAAGTTACTTCATCCGAGTACCATTCTGCTGCTGCTTCTCGCTACGCTTCTCTGTCTCTCTTTCTGAATTGCTTCCTTCTTCCAGCGCTCCTCTGGACGCTGACGCTGCCGCTGCCCCCATTCGCACCAAGAGGAAAACCATTGTGGACCTCGAGAAGCTCGTCGAGCTCTCAGACGAGGACGATGAGCCAGTGCAGTAGGATAGGACGCGTGCGCCCTCTCCCGTGAAGCTAGAAGAAGACGCCAGCGCCGAGAACGCGGGCGCTGGTGACCATATTGATGAGAACCTGGAGCAGCAGACTGACGCGCAACAGAGTGCGCAGGATGCTGCTCATAACGAGACGCCTCCCTCTCCCCCAGCTACCTCAGCTGGGGAGAATGTTGAACAAGAAACCGAGAACCAAGACCGTGCCGCCCTGGAGCTGCCAGATGACAACACCGCGCAGCAGGAAGAACAAGCTGCAGCTCAAGATGACCCCGCGGCCAGGCCGCGGGTAGAAGAACATGTTGACATAAGACCTGATCCCGCTGCCCAGCAGCGGGTAGAGAAGACCGTGGTGGAGCCCGTCCTCCAGAGCCAAGCGCAGCCAGAAGCTGCGCAGGGTAGGCGGCCCCTTGTGCCGCCTACCCAGCAGGCGACTCCACCGACTGCACCGAGCCCTCCACCAAAACAGAGTACTTCCAAGACTGCTTCTCAGCAAATGCCCCCACCCGCATCACGCCAAGTGCCTCCGTCCGCTTCTCGGATGGACACTGCTCCCAAGAAGGCCGCCAAGCCTGAAGCTACAACTATCCGGAAGAATCCACCGCGCAAGGTTGCGCAATATGGGGATCTGATGCCACCACCCAAGGCACCTCTTGCGCGAGCCGGGAAGCCGGCAACAAAGAGCACGCAACTCACCATCGGCGCTGCTGCTGGATCTGCTGGCCCAGGCGAAGGGTCGAGTGCTGGAGGTGCCGTCCGCGCACAAGGCAGCTGGCCGTCGTACCTGCTGGAGGTGTCCCAGCAACACAGCATCTCCCTGGCCAAGGGCGAGAAGCGGCTTTCCGCCTTGAAGAAAGGCCAGGCCAAGGCTGTGGACGTCCCATCCAAAGGCAAGGGAACAAAGCCAGCTCTTAAGTTCCACTAGCGCGAAGCCGGCGAGGACGAGATTGAGTCGGAAGGGCTAACCGCGGTCCTGGACCGGGTAGGCTTTGTTGACAAGGTCTGGGAGAGCGATGCTCACGGCGTCGAGAAGTGGAATGGCCTTACTCTGGGCCCGGTTGACCACTACCGCGTCGACTGGAACAAAGCCGACATTGGCTCTATTCCAATGACCGTCACCTCCAACACCTGCACTCTTGCCGGGAAGCTGTTCTGCCTCCGCAAAGCCGCCGAGGATGTCGAGCAAACATATGCTGTAAGTGTTTCTTGCTTTTCTTGCTTTTCCGAGTTGCAATTGTTCTTTTCTTCTTCTCTTCTCTTCTTCTTGTTCTCCTTCTTAGCCACTCCCTAGTCCCCGAGATTCGGGCCGAGTAGACGGGTACTCAACCGAGTTGCCATCTTCTCAGGCCAAATCTTCCAAAATTCTCTAACTCTTTTTCTTCTCTTCCACAGAATAGCCTCCTAAAGAGGACCAAGGTATTTCGCCGGCTGCTCTGGAACCACCGCATAGCCAAGGACCGCATCGAGGCTCTTGAAGCTGAAACAAAGGATGATGCGGCGATGGAGCAGGCGGCACTGGACCGTGCTCTCCAAATTTCTGATATAGAAAGTAAGCTTTCAGCTATTCGGTTTGTGCGTTTTGTGTTTACGCCCGCATTTGCTTTTTGCTCTAACTCTGTCTACTCTGCAGGCAAGTTCAACGAACTGAAGGAGCAGCACGAACACTGCCACGTCTTCGCTTCCTCCACCGAAAGCAAAATCAAGCATCTAGAAGGTGAGTTGCCAGCCACTCTGCACTCGTGCTTCTTCTTTTACTTGGTTACTCTGCTAACAGTGTTGTTCTTCTCGCAGAAGAATACAAGAAATTCCGGGAGCAGCACCTCAACTGCCTTCTACCTGCCGAGGTGCAGCAGCAGCTGGTCAGCCGAGAAGCGAAGCTCCAGAAGGAATGCGACGCAGAGCGAGCCGACTTCGAGCAGATGCAAGTCCAGCTCAAGACTTCTCTCCAGGATGCCTTGGACCAAGCTGCCGAGAAGGAAGAGGTCAAGAAAACTGCCAAGGCCAGAGAGAAGACCCTCGAGATGGAACTCTCACTGTTGAAGACACACAACGAACACCTCATGCTCCAGATCGCTAGCGCGCGCAGTATTGAAGACCGGCACATTGCTGATGAGGAGGACTGGAAGATTAAACTAGATGCGCTGCTGGTGGATCTCACACGTAAGCTTCCTCTTCTCTACACCTGGCTGTTTCTTTTCTCTGCCACTTGGCTTGCCTTCCTCTCATCCTTTCTACCTGGTTTCATCTCTTCTCTGCCTCCATTTCTAACTCCTATCTGCTTCTTCTTTAGATATTTTCCTGATCTCAGTGCCGCTAGCACGCCTGCTCTGGCGAAAGCACAAGAACTCCGAGCTGCCTCCGGATTGCCCACCGAACCAAGTCCACTATCAGCGACAATCTTACTAGCATCAAGTCGCAACTCCGCCAACTCAAAGGCTTGGGAACCACCATGGTTGGTACGGCATACAAGCTGCATGACCTCTTCTGGCCGGACGAATCTGCGCCAAACACCTTTCGCGAGATCGTCGAGAAGCTGGACGACGTGAAGGCCGAGTTGAAGAAATGGCGCGCTTCCGCAGCTCGGGCAGGAGCTGATCAGCTTCTCCACTTCATCGTAAGCTGGTGTGAGAACCTCAATCTCGACAGGGTCCTCATGATGCGCCAAGACTCCAAGTGGACCAAGGATCTCGACTGCATTACTCGGCGAAAGGCAGTAGCCTACGAGATAGCCTCCTATGCGGACACCGCCACCTATATCGAAGGCCTCCCCGAGCCAGACACTAAAGTTTAGAGTGAGGGCGACGATGAAGATGAGGACACCGAGTCGGAGGACTTGAGCGTGTTTGAAGAAGATGCCGCCAAGGGAGCTGCCGAGAAGGGGAAGGCCCAGGTCATGGAGGGGACCGAGTTGGCTACCGGCGCGGGTGCCGAGCAGGCGCAGTCCAGCGCACAAGGGGCCACCATCACCACCGATATGGTGATCAACCAGGCGGCTCCTGAGCTGGGCTCAACTGCTGCTGCGACACCCGACGCCGCTACGCTACTCAGGACCCAGTCCACTGCATCCACCTCAGCCACCGATCCCATCTCCGTTGCCATGGCCACCTCCGATCAAACTACCAAGATGGATATTGATACTGATGCCGAGAAGACTGACGCGGACGACACCGCCACGGACAACACTGCTGCTGCCTGAAAAACCTATCTTTAAACTTTCATCAGATCCCCGGGATGTCGGGTGCAAATGTAACCGTACATTTATTATCTCTGTTGCTACTCAGTTTTATTCCAGTTGAAGTTTGATATTTTAGCAACTCTGGCTCGATGCCAGGTTGCGTTAGTATGCAAGTCCCCGAGTTGCATTTTTTATCCGCTCTCTCTTTTCGTCTCAGCTCTTACCTGCCACTTGTGGCTTTTTTGGTAGTTGAGTCACAAGATATCAAAGATTGAGTTTCAAATACTCAGCCACTTAGAAAAATCCATAGTAACGCTGCCCACCACTTAGCCAAAAAAGACGACAAAAAACAGTAAAGAGCACTCTACTCGGTTCCTGCACCCCTCTTTTCCTTAGTCATTTTTCGTGTGCTCATTGACCTCTGGCTTGTTCTCTTGCTTGCCATGAAGCTGGGTTGCGGATAGCAGCAGAGTCGAAGAGTTGGCCCTTAGGTTTAAACACATTACTAAATACACTTATGAAATTCTAAGAAGAGCAACCGAGTAGACAAAGGTAAAACAGAGTAGAACAACACAGAACAAATTTGGACAAGGGCAGTCCCCGAGTTGGAATTCGGAGTGCCGACTAGAATTTTAACTCGGTGAGGATACATACACATTTTGCTCATGAATGAAAGCAGCGGAGTAGAGCTACATTCCAGGGGCGCTTAGATTCCTCTCCTACTCTATCCGGCCTGTTCTTCTGAGGTGCCTGTACGTCCACCAGGTAGTATGCATCATTGTGCAGAGCCTTGCTCACAATGAAGGGCCCTTCCCACGGAGGAGATAACTTGTGCATCCCGGCTGTGCGCTACACGAGCCTAAGGACCATGTCTCCTTCTCGGAAAACCCTTGGGTTCACTTTCCGGCTGTGGTAACGCCTCAAGTTTTGCTGGTAAACAGCTGAACGTGACAGACTTAGCTCTCTTGCTTCTTCTAGCAGGTCAACGTCATTTTCTCGAGCTTCTCTCGCCTCCGCCTCCGTGTAGAGGGTTACTCGGGGCGAGTCATGCTCTAGGTCAGTGGGCAACACGGCCTCAGCTCCATATACCAGGAAGAATGGTGTGTAGCCGGTTGACCGGTTAGGGGTAGTCCTTAGACTCCACAACACCGCTGGCAACTCGTCTAGCCAACACCCAGGTGTTTTCAGCAGTGGATCAATCAGCCTTGGCTTTATGCCAGATAGCACCATGCCATTTGCTCTTTCAACTTACCCATTGGAGGCGGGATGCGCAACAGATGAAACATCTAGCCGAATGGGCTTATCTCTGCAGAACCTTGCAAAAGCACCCTCAGCAAAGTTTGTGCCATTATCCGTGATGATGCTGTGCGGGTAGCCGTATCTCAGGATCACATCCTTCAGAAAACTCACAGATGTGGCTCCATCGCACTTCCGAATAGGCTTCACTTCAATCCACTTGGTGAACTTGTCAAGCATGACCAGGATGTGAGTCATGTTGCCTCTAGCCGGCTTGAAGGGGCCAACCATATCCAAACACCAAACTGCAAACGGTCAAGTAATAGGAATAGTTTTCAACTCGGAAGCTGGCATATGAATCTTACTTGCAAATCTCTGGCAGCCATTGCACTTTGTCACAATATCTTCAGCTTGCTTCAAGGCAGTGAGCCAAAAGAAGCCATGCCGAAAAGCCTTGTTGACTAGAGCCCGAGAAGAGGCGTGATGCCCGCATTCCCCTTGATGTATCTCCACCAAAATTTCTTCTCCTTCCTCCGGCTCTACACAGCGTTGCAATACGCCAGTAGGACTTCTTCTATGCAGCACTTCTCTGAAGATTGTATAGCCCTTGGATCTTCTCTGAATTTGCCTCGCGGTAACTTCATCACTTGGCAAGGTGCCGTCCTTTAGAAAGGATAATATGGGCAGAGCCCAACTCGGTGTCTCCCGGATGGGAAACACTGGTTCGTCCAGTTCCATTGGAACCGCCACCACTGTTTCTTCTGTGTTGAGGACGAGGTCACGAGTCCCCGAGCACTCAGCAAGGACCCCCTCGATGAACGCGACAGTCCCCGAGTTAGGAGGGGCAGTCCCCGAGTAAGGAGGGACAGTCCCCGGGTTGCAGGCGTCAGTCCCCGGGATGGAGACGGCAGTCCCCGGGTTCTCTTTTGCACCCTCCTAGTCAATCTCCATGGGAACAGCTTCCTCGCCTGGCAGAGAAGGAACAAATATAGACTCCGAGTTGGGGGATGGCTTGATAGATGGCTTTCTCAAATGCTCCAAGGCAATCCCAGCTGGGATGGACTGCCGAGAAGACCCCAACTTGGCCAGCTCATCAGCTGCGTCATTCTCTGCTCTGTGTATGTGTTGGAACTCACATCCTTCAAAAAATCCAGTCATGGTTTGCACCAGGAACCGATATGCTGCCATGTTGGCATCTAGAGCATCCCAAGTACCAGAAACTTGCTGCACGACCAGATCCGAGTCGCCATAGCATATAATGCGCTGCACACCAACCTCATTGGCTACTCGCAAGCCGTGTACCACGGCCTCATACTCTGCCACGTTGTTGGACGCCTTGAAGTGAATCTGTAGCACATACTTGAGTTGATCTCGCTTGGGTGGCGTGAGCACCACGCCATCACCAAGGCCCTCCTTCACTTTGGAGCCATCAAAATGCATCTTCCAGTAGTTGGTTTCCGGCAAGGGAGGCTCATACTGCACCTTAGCCCAATCCACCAGGAAATTTGCCAGGATCTGTGACTTGATGCCTTCTCTTCTCGCGTACAAAGGAGCGTACGCGGCTAGCTCAATCGCCCACTTGGCTACTCTGCCACTTGCTTCCTTGTTGCCCATGATATCCGAGATGGGAGCAGAACTCACCACTGTGATGGGATGCTCTTGGAAATAGTGCTTCAGCTTCTTGGCGCCCAGGTACACGCCGTAAGTCATCTTCTGGTAATGCGGGTAGTTCTGCTTGGAGCTGGACAACACTTCACTCAGATAGTACACTGGCCGCTGCACAGTCTTGCCCTCCTCTTCTCGCTCCACCACAATCACCACACTGACTACTCGGTTAGTAGCCGCAATATACAACAGCATTGGCTCTTTGGGTAGCGGACTAGCCAAGATGGGAGCGCTACCCAGCATAGCCTTCAGCTCCTTGAATGCCACATCAGCTTGCGGTGTCCAGACAAACTTGTCACTCTTCTTCATCAATTGATACAGAGGCAAGGCCTTCTCGCCCATTCTGCCCAGGAAACGGCTCAGAGAAGCCAGGCATCCAGTGAATTTCTGCACATCCTTCAGGGATCTCGGCAAAGACATGCTCTCTATAGATTTTATCTTTGAAGGATTGGCCTCAATGCCCCGAATGGATACCAAGAAGCCGAGTAGCTTGCCAGCCGGGACGCCAAATGTGCATTTAGCCGGATTCAGCTTCATTCTGTACTTGCGCAAGTTGGCAAAATGTTCCTCAATGTCACTAAGCAGAGTATTGTTTTATTCGTTTTGATGACAATGTCATCTACGTACACCTGCACATTCTTGCCGATTTGATCATGCAAGCATTTCTGCATGCATCTCTGATAGGTAGCCCCAGCATTCCGCAACCCAAAGCACATGACACGATAACAATAAGCCCCGTACGGGGTAATGAAAGCAGTCTTTATTTGATCAGCAGGGTTGAGAGCTATCTGATGAAAACCAGAGTAGGCATCTATGAAAGATAAAAGCTCACAACCAGCAGTGGAATCGATCACCTGATCTATGCGGGGTAGCGGAAATAGATCCTTGGGGCAGGCCTTGTTCAGGTCGGTGTAGTCGACGCACATGCGCCACGCGGTGTCGTCCTTGGGGTCCTCCTTCTTCTTCTCAACCATAACCGGGTTGGCTAGCCAGTCCGGATGCAAAACCTCCATGATAAAGTTGCTTATCAGCAACTTGGTGATCTGATCACCGATAGCTTTCCTCCTCTCATCACCAAAGCGGCGCATAGACTGCTTCACTGGCTTGGCATCATGCCGCACATGTAGCGAGTGCTCAACCAACTCCCTCGGGACACCCGGCAGATCCTCATTGGACCATGCAAAGACATCCTGATTCTCACGGAGGAAGTGGACGAGCTCGCTTTCCTATTTCTCACCCAACCCGGCGCCAATGATGGCAACACGGTCTGGGAACTCGGGGTCAACCTGGACCTTCTTTGTCTCCTGGGACGCCTGGAACGCAGTTCCGTCTTGGGAACTCGGCATGCCAGGCGCACCACCTTGCGCTGCTTGGGCCATAGCCACCACCTCGTGTATCTTCTTATTCTCGGCAGCAATAACCATGGACTCCGCCAACTGAGAACCAGCAGAGGCGCACTCCAAAGACCTCTTGTAATCACCCGAGAGGGTGATGACTCCATTGGGACCAAGGATCTTCATCTTCAGGTAGGCAGCATGGGTAGAAGCCATGAACTTGCTGAGGGCGGGCCTACCGAGTAGAGCATGGTAGGGGCTCTGATGATCAACTACCTCAAACTGCAGGCTCTCTATGCGTCAGTTCTCCCTGGTACCGAATAGAACATCTATCCAGACACGGCCGATAGGAGAGCAAGATACTCCCGGCACAATGCCATGGAAAGTGGTCCTGCTGGGTAGCAACATGTTCTCGGCCATTCCGAGATTCTCTAGCGTGTCTCTGTACACGATGTTGATGCTGCTGCCGTTGTCGATCAGGACCTTGCTGAACCTGACATTCTTCTGAGTACCCAAGAAGGTGGGATCCACCACCAAAGCATAGCTACCCGGGTTGGGCATCACCCTAGGATGATCAGCTCTGGACCCGTGATCTCTTGGTTGCACCAGTGCAGGTAGTGGGACACAGCAGGGATCACAGCATTGACCTCCATCGCGCGCCTGTGCAGTGACTGCTTGTCGGCGGGCTCGGAGGTGAAGATCATGTAGCTCTCGTGGTGCTCCTGGTACTGGTTGCGGCCTTCCCCACCATTGATGCCGTTGTTGTTGTTCATGTTGTTATTGTTGTTGCGGTTGTTGTTGCGGTTGTTGTTGAAGTTGCGGTTGCCATTGTTGTAGTTGCGGTTGACTCCGAAAGCCATCTGGTTTACATTCTCTCTTCTCAGAAACGCTGGAGGCCTGGGGGCAGCTGCCCGAATAGGTTGCACATTGGCATTCGCAGCTGGCAGAGGAGGAGGAGGGGGCATGCCCTCATTCTTGATCTCGTCCCACCAGCTGCATTTCCGAGTAGTATGGTTGGCATACCCGGATGCCGAGTATGGAAGCTACATGGCCCAACCTTCATGTCCTCAAAGACGAAATTCTGAACCGGACCCGAGTTGCCGCTACCCTGCTGGGGAGCATTGTACGGCTTCTTGATGCCTTGGCCCTGATTTTGGTTCTGCCAGTACTGGGCTCCAGCAGTTTTCTGCCTTTGGCTACTCCCAGCAGTCGTAGTCACAGCATTCACCTCCTCGGGATCATACCGAGTATCAATCCGGTCACCTCTGCGTTTGTTGCGGAAATCATTGCGCCTGTTGCCATCATAGTTCTTCCTTCTCGGCTCAGCAGAGTTGAGCAGAGGCTGAGTTGGGTCGCCGAGTGCGTACATGTCCGCAATCTTGATTGTCTCGGCGAGAGTACTCG
Organism: Alopecurus myosuroides; assembly: GCA_028641055.1. Lineage (NCBI taxonomy): Eukaryota > Viridiplantae > Streptophyta > Magnoliopsida > Poales > Poaceae > Alopecurus > Alopecurus myosuroides. The sequence goes on from CM054059.1 coordinate 118,951,389, forward strand.
GCATCTCTCTCTGCAGCTTCTGCCACAACATGTTGCCATGCTTGCAGCCCTGAGCAAACCAAGTAATGCCCTGGGCCTCATTCACACCTTCACAGGTGTTCCTCAACGTACTCCACCGAGTAAGATACTCGCGGTCCGTCTCCTCTTCCCGCTGCTTGCAAGCGGACAGTTGTTGCGGCCTATCCGGCCTCTCGTAAGTGCTGGTGAAGTTGCTTACGAAGGCTTCCGAGAAGTCTAGCCAGCAGTTGATACTGTGCTTGGGCAAGTTGTTGAGCCAAGTTCTTGCCATCTGCGGTACATACCGCACAACCCATCTCCGGTTGCCGCCTGCAATGTGCACGGCCGTGACATAGTCGTTCAGCCACTCTTCTGGCTTGGTGCTGCCATTGTAGCACTTGGTCCCCCTGGCCAGCTGAAAGTGGTTCACAGATGGCTCATCCATGATGAAATGACCAAAGCATTCTAGGCCGGGCGGCCCCTTGTTCTCGAGCTGCGCGGACAGATTAATCATGTCCAGCTTGTACCTTGCATCACTGGGCTCCAACATGCGGTCACCTAGACGATCTGTGCCGTCCCTTGGATCAGCATAGCCGGCTAGCCCCATCGCCGAGTAGCCATCATCATATCTGTTCTCCCGCACGACTGCGGGTTGCACCACCGGGTTGGCTGCTGGTGCAGCCGCACGCGCTTGTGCTGCAGCTGGCTGCTGCGTCCTCTGCCGAGTAGGCTGAGCGACCTGATGCCGAGAAGGGCCTGCACGATCTCCATCTTGCCTCTTGCTGTGAGCTTTTTGGGCTTGATAGCCTGCTCCTGCAGTAGTGTGTTTCTGACCGGACTGTCGCGGCACAGCGTGCTATTTCGCGGCGACAGCCGGGTCGTACACCTGCATCTGTCTATTTTTCCCAGAGTACACACTCTGATCCCTCTCACGGCTGGGAAGTGGCGATGAGGCCTGATCCGTAGATCTGACCGCACGCGAGTGCACAACCTGGGAAGCGCCAGCACCCGGATTGGCTTTCCGGAACTCCTCGTTCTGCCTAGCAGCTTCTAGCACTAACTCATTGAGCTTGTCATGCTGCCTAATACGCGTGTCGCCAGCGAGATGCGGCAACTCAGCAGCTACAGCCTCTGCAGCTCTAAGGGTTTTGGTGGGGGTACTGTACTTGGGCCTAGTAGTAACGGTGTTTAAACTAGCAGCCTGGCTAGCGGTCTCACCAACTACCGACATCTCAGCGCCTAAGTTGCGACGTGTAGTTCCTAGCTTGATAGGCTTCCTAACCACAATAGTGAAACCATGGGCCCTGTTGTACTCATTCTGGTCTAGGTTAAGCTCAAGCCTAACCTTTTCCAGCTCCAGCTGCTCCGCGAGCAGCGCTTGACGCTGTTGGTCGAGTTGCACCCTCATGGTCATGAGCTCGAGCTCGGTGGGAGGCAGCATGCCCATCCGCACGGCGGATGCCGGTATCGTCGATGTCGTGGAAGGAGGGATGTAACCCGGAAGGTTGTGGGGCGCGTCATAGGGCTTGTGGGTCTTCGGAGCAGCACTTGGGCCAGCAGGTTCCTCGATGACTGCCGCGGTTGCGGCTGCGCCCTTCCCGGCATCGATAGTCGGGCCTGTCATCAGCACCTCCACGCTGTCCGCAGAGCAGCCGGTTGTCTTTTCGCGGGCAGCGAGGACAGCAGGAGGATCCTCCGCGATGAGTACCACCTCTGGGTACTCGCGGATGACGGTGGTGGCGACGTAGACAAGGTGCGTGCCGAAGGAGAGCACCGAGCCGCCTGCCGGCATGGGCCTGCCGTCGAAATCTCCAGCGTTGTCGGTGACGAAGTCGAAGGAGCCGAATCTGTGGACAAGGCCACAGACCATGCGCTCCCCAGTAGCAGAAATGAGTCTCGTCCGAACATGGACTCCAGCCAGCGCCGCTGGTAGCCCCACGGTGGGCGCCAACTGTCGTGGTGGGATCACGGCAGATGCCATAGGATGGCTAAAGGTTGGGGCCGATGGACGCTGGAGGTGATCGGGGAGGGATCACACGGCGAGTAGCCGCGTGTAGGATGTCACAAACACCGCAAACAACAGGATCTTACCCAGGTTCAGGGCCCTCGTGTGGAGGTAACACCCCTACTCCTGCCTTTCTCTCTATATGTGTATTCACCGATTAGCCACAGTACAAATCAGGCCTTCAGCCGAGTAGCCACTCTAGCTCTCTAGTTCTCTCTACGTGAAGCAAATGTCAACTGTTGAGTACGTCGAGCCGAACCTCTCGCAGGAGGAGGCAGGGCACCTTATATACTGGTGCCCAGCCGAATAGAAAAAGACTATAAGGTACGACTGATGGGACATGCACACTGCAGAATAGAGCACGCCTCCGGCTTCTCGGTGACGCGGGTGCGGGAAGTCGTCGCGCCGTTCGGGGATGGGACCTGTCCACCTTGTTAGTGAGATAGGGTAGGCCCCTAGGCCTGTCCTGTCCCCTCTGTCAGTGACAGGACTTGAAAGGCGCCTACCGCACTGTAGCCACACTGTAGCGCGGATAATCACGCGCTCCGTAAGTTGAACCGCACGCCGTACGGATGCATGATACGCGGGATCCTTTGTCAGAACGGCTCCATTGACTTCTGGCCCGAGTAGAAAACCACTCCCTCTACTCGGACCAACTCCTCTACTCGGAGGAACACAACTTCCTTGATTTCTCCTTCTGGCCATTGGTGGGTACGGCCGGATAGCAGCCTACCGGGTAGCAAGTACCGGGTAGCCAGCTACTCAGTCAAACAGCACCTTTGACCTTGCCTTTAGCACTTTCCTTACCCCTACTCGGGGGTAACCCCCCGACACTTCGGGTGGTAGCCCCAGTTTTGTTGAGTTGGCAGGGCATTCTTGAACTTGGGAAGCCCTATCCGGTCCTAGATCGGCTTCCCGTCTTCCGTGGCGACATTCTTCACATACAGGAAACTGCGCTGCCACTTGTACACAGTTTCCAGTCCCTTAACCCATGGGTGATGGCTAGTCGAGCGCTGCAGCATCATGGCGCATCCCGTCTGGGTCATCGCGCGGGCGCTCTCGGTGTTCCCCGGATTGGGAATACTCTGCTTGTGGAAGAAAAAGTACCGAGCCCAAGTGTGGACGGTTGGGTACACGCCTAAGAAGGTTTCGCACACTACGACATGGATAGAAAGCATAACAATAGCATTGGGTGGAAGATGGTATGGCTGAAGGCCAAAATGTTGGAGGAATTTGGAGAAGAACTCAGAGATGGGAAGGCCGAAGCCGCGCTTAAAGTGAGCAAGGAAGACGACGTACTCGTCTTTCTCTGGCTTGGGGACGATTTCGGTACCTGGATGCCGGCACACGACGCCGGGAGGCACGCGGCGCGTGTTGACAAGCCACTGGCAGTCCTCTGCCGTGACATCCGATCCTTCCCAGCCAGCGCGGGCGGCGGCATCGTCGTCTCCGTGGGAAGCCATGGAGACGGAGGTGCTCGTGGAAGATTGGAATTGGAGGTTGGAGGCGAAGGAGATCCTCTCTGTCTCTCCTGCGGCACGTGGAGCAGCGGCGCGGCAAGGAATTGCGGTGGCGATGTGCTCGACGACGGCGGAGAGGCGAAGGGACGCTGGATTGGAAAGAAGAGGAAAGAGGAGAAGAGAACGGCGCGGGGCTATTTATCTCTCCGCCTCGGGTTGCCGTTACCAGTGGATCGATCGTGGCATTGATCGTGGGCCAGATCGTGCGGCGTGGGTTAAGTGGCCGTTAGAAACGCACATAGCGCATAACGCGCGCGTAACGGGCGCAGTTAATCCCACGTCCAGATCGTGGGCTCTCGAGTACAACGGACGTGACCTAACGGGGCTGGTGGGCCCAGGTTGCAGTAATGGGCGCGTGGCCTGCAGTGTCCCTGGCATCGAGGCGTCGGGGGCACGAGGGTGTGACACGTGCCCTGTAGCGACACGGAGAAATGGATTCGTTCTGCCTCAGCGGGATTCCGTTCGAAATTTCGCTAAGTTATTTTACTCGGCATCACAGAAGGAAGACAGTGCTACTCGGAGAAGAAGAGATTCAAGCAAGCATTAAAGGGCCATACTAAGGTACTACTCGGCCTCTTACAGCATGAAGACAAGGTTTGTTTTTAAGCTGGCAGGGCCCAGTGAACAAGTGCGCAGGACTCTACCAGCTTCAGAGACTAATATCGGGGGGTTACCCCCGAGTAGGGGTAAGGCAAGTGCTAAAAGGCAAGGTCAAGGGGATGTTTGACCGGGTAGACGGCTACCCGGGTACTTGCTACCCGGTAGGTTTCTATCCGGACATATCCATCGAAGGCCAAGAGAAGAAATCAAGGAAGTTACATTCGTCCGAGTAAAGAAGTTGGTCCGGGTAGAGGGACTGCGTTCCTACCCGGGCAAGAAGTCAATGGAGCCGTTCTAACAAAGGATCCCGCGTATCCTGCGTCCGTACCGGCGTGCGGTTCAACTTACGGAGCTTGTGATTATCCGCGCTACGGCGTGGCTACAGTGCGGTAGGCGCCTGTCAAATCCTGTCACTGACAGAGGGGACATGACAGGTCTAGGGGACTACCCTATCTCACTGGCAGGGTGGACAAGAGCTGCCAGGCGTACGGCCCGGCCCTTTTCCGCGCGGGATCTCGGAGGCGTGTTGTCGTCACAGTTGTCAAGTCACATCACCGTACCTTTTAGTCTTTATCTATTCGGCTGCGCGAGGGACGTTGCCACACTTCGCATCTATTGCTAGAGCTCACAGTAGAACAACAGAGAACAGCAGAGTGGCTACTCGGCTGGAGGCATACACTGTACTGTGGCTACTCGGTTTACACCATATAGAGAGGAAAGGCAGGAGTAGGGGTGTTACCTCCACACGAGGGCCCTGAACCTGGGTAAGATTGTGTTGTTTGCAATGCTTGAGACATCTTAGCGCGGCGCTACTCGCCGTGCGATCCCTCCCTGGATACCTCCAGCGTCAATCGGCCCCAAACTCAAGCCATCCCATGGCGTCTGCCGTGATACCACCACGACAATCTCGTAACGCTTTGTGTCTTCGAGGGTATGTGTTCTCTTTAACCCTCTCTTTGCCCGTTGCACTTCGTCTCCTAGATTAGATCTTGGCCTTTCGGGTGTCTCTTTTAGGAAATTTTTTGTTTTCTATGCAACGACCCCTTTATATCTTTCGCTGCATTGTTATCCATGATCTTTTGTTTGTGTTACTTCTCATGATGCAAGATGATTGCTATGCTTTATTATTAAAGTTCTATTTATCATGCTTATGTTGAAATTCTTATATCTTAGCTTACATATTCTTTTACACTATGATGATCAAGTTTATGTTGGTAGCATGTCACCTCAGAAATTATTTGTTTTGTTGTTTACCTACTCGAGGACGAGTAGGAACTAAGCTTGGCGATGTTTGACGAAGGGATGAACCTTGGACCCGGCGAATAAGGATACCTGGTCCTAGGCCCAAGACTGAAGCTCAATGCGGGAAGCCTTTGGATTACTCTAGAAGGCCCAGTTGAAGCCCACCCGCAATGCCTTGCGGAATAAGATAGGAAACTTGTAACCGACATAGGTTTAGAGTTCGAGTCCTCCCCGGGTACGGTTTGGGACCTGGCCACCTATATAAGGCCAGGAGAGCCACCGGGAGAGGACCGAGCAATATCGCACCATCAAGCCTTGAGCTCGAGATCGTACTCTCGACTTGAGCAATCCCCCATTGTAACCGATCTATTCCATAATATAGATCGACAGAGGCAGGAGTAAGGGTTTTACCTCTACGAGGGCCCCGAACCTGGGTAAATCGTGCCTCCTGTCTAGCCGACGATCGCCACCAGCGCCCACAGGTTCTCCTATTCGAAACCCTATGGGTTCACCCGAAGGACTTGTTGAGATGCAGATTCGACAATTGGCACCATCTGTGGGAACGGCGGGCGCTGGATCTCCGGCGTCTTCGGCTTCATCGACAACCAACTCACGTTGGAAGCCCTCGACTTCGACTCCAACCAACCCAATTCAGATCAGATCTTTCGTAGTCACCCCTCGCCGGAATCACGCTCGGAATTCAGCAATCTGGAGAAAAGCGTCACCTTGACGTTCGGGAGCTTCAAGTTCTACACCAACAGAGACGGGATCCTCCACTTCCCCGAAGAATCGGGATCTGAGTCAATCTCCAGCCCAGGAGCTGTCGATTCACGACCCCTACTTGGAGAAAAGCGGCGAGTCAATCCGCCTCAACACCAGCAACTTCCATACCCTCTCTACGGAGGAACCCTCTCGGGCCAGGAAGGCCTTTTGAGTTACGCCTAGGACTCACGAGCCACGCCTGGCTCAAATATGCATGGAAGGATCGGAACAGCCACCCGTAGAAACTGAACAAAGCGCGAAAGAACACGCCGAAATCAACGTTTCACGAGATGCCTGGCTCCGAGCAAAGGAGGCCATCCGCACAAGCAAACCACCTGCAGCCGGGGTCCCACATGAAGACATGGTGGCCTACCACTACCATCTAGTGAGAGCGGCCACTGCTATCAAAGAAGCTCGAGAAGATCTGGTCGTGCGAAAAAGGATGGCAGACGAGTCGAGCCAGCGCCGAGCGGAACTATCCCTAACACCTTCCGTCGGGAACCGCCCCCAGAAGAAGGGACGCGCCTCGAGAACCGCGACTATGGATGGCGAGTCCTTAAGCGGAATCAGCAAATCACTTATGCGTGTGGACGAAGATGGAAACATCCATCCGCAAACTCCTGCAGCCGCGGTGCGAGCCGCATCTACCTACATGCAGATAAACCAACCAGGGGAAAATGATCCCCGCATGGAACAATACAAGCAAGTACAAAAAGGACTAGACATGGCAGCCGCAAAACTTGCCTCCTATGATCGCAGGAAGGCGGCCGAGCAGAAGGACAAAGAAGCATCCCGTGGACGTAGGGGTACATCGCCCGACAAAGAAGAATCGCCCCGCCGAGCACGGGGAAAAGAAGCCCGGCGAAGAGGAGATAGCCCGAGTGGCAGTGATAGCAGCCCAAGGGGCCGAGACCGTAGCCGCAGCCCGAGAAGAGGTCGTGATCACAACCCATGGAGGAATCGAGATCGCAGCCCGCGAGGAAATCGGGATCGCAGCCCGCGAAAAGATCGAGACAGCAGCCGCTCGCGACATCGCAGCAAAGAACCGAGAGGAGATGATCCCGGATATAATGCACGATCGGACATCGCCCAACGCACGGTCGATAAAGGTCGGGCGGCCAGAAACCGCACGCGCTCCCCGTCCACATCCTCTGATGATGAAGTCTGCGGAGCCCTATGCTTTACCCGCAGCATCCACGAAGCGCCGCTACCCAAAAGATTTAAGCTATCCACGGAAGTACAGAAATATGACGGTTCGCAGGAGCCTTCTGCCTGGTTGTCGGATTACCTCACGGCAGTAAAATGCCAACATGGGAACAAAAACACAGCTATGTAGTACCTCAACCTACACCTAGTCGGTGTAGCTCGCAGCTGGCTCGAAGGAATGCCGAAAGCATGCTACGGGTCCTGGGACGACCTAAACACGGATTTCTGCAAAAATTTCCAAGCAAAATACAAAAGGCCTGCGACCATCGAGGAGCTACGGGCTTGCAAGCAGAAAATTGGCGAGTCTACTCGCGAATATATTCAGCGATGGACCACGCTAAGGAATACGGCGGGGAATATATCATAAGAAGTCGCGATTGAAGCATTCGCCAAAGGAGCATGACGAACCTCTTTCAGGGAAGAACTGGGGCGAGTAACACCCAAAACCATGGGAGAATTGATGGCCATAGCAGATAGATGGGCAAACGGCGAAGACGCAGTGCGCAACGAGAAAGATTCATCCCCAGCACGCGATGACGACGGCCATGGCCGAAAGAAAAGAAGAAAGAACTACGACCACGATGATCGAGAAGAATTCGTGGCAGCGGAGTTCACCAAAAACCGCGACAGCGGGTATCGTGGGAAACGCGAGTGGAAACCAAAGCAAGAAGAAAAAACCCCGAGGAGGACCTCGACGGTTACTGCACGCTACATCTATTTACAGATAAGCGCACAGGCAAAACTAAGGCAACACACCTTCTCAAGGATTGCCGAAAATTCATCGAAATCCATGATGCCCTCCTGAAGAAAAATAGAGCAGCCACTAGTCAGGGTTACCCGCAGTTTCCCGGAGGAGGAACTCAAGGATTTCAACAACCGCAAGCCCTGCCCCCAGCAGGAAACCAAAACGCAATGCTAGCCGCGCTGCCAGCGCCACCCGCCCCAAATCAAGGAGCCAGCGGGTACCCAAACCCAGCAGGTCTCTTAGCCATGATACAAAAGGTATGTCCATCACGCAGAGTTCAGAAGACAAACACGCGATAGGTATGCATGGCTGTGCATACTCCAACTACAAGAACTGAGTACCTGAAGATGGCGGAGCATCCGATAACTTTTTCCAAGGAAGACCACCCTCCAAGAGTCTATCGACCAGGACACGCCGCACTTGTCATACAAGCACAAATTGGCAATTACGAGCTGGCTCGCGTGTTCATGGAGGGAGGTAGCGGCATCAATATCATCTACGCAGACACACTCCAGCGTATGAACAAGAATTTGGATGGACTCGCAGAATCAGAGACATCCTTCCACAGGATAGTTCCAGGAAAAGCAGTCCGTCCACTCGGAATGATCAACCTAGAGGTGGTGCTAGGCAACTGAAGCAATTACAGGCAAGAATTCCTCGACTTCGAAATTGTCGATTGGCCCTCACAATACCACGCCATTCTTGGTCGAACAGCGTTCGCCAGATTCATGGCAGTAACGCACTACGCATACCTGGAGCTCAAGCTACCTGGAGAATATGGCACAATCACCATCGACAGCGACTTTCAAAAGTCCAACAAGTGCGACATCGAATTCAACGAGATCGCTCAATCTTTCGGGATGCAGGAAGAACTAGAGGAGATAGCAAAAACCACGGATCACTCCGTGATGCCACTCACCAAGAAGAACGCTCCGGAGCTCGAATTCAACACAAATAGCGGTACCCGCAAGCATCAAGTACACCCGACGGATTCTGCGAAGACGGCGATGGTATCCACCACCCTCTCGCCAGCGTAGGAAAGCGCACTCATCGAACTCCTCCGTGAGTACTGGGAAATTTTCGCCTAGAAGCCCTCAGATATGCCAGGAATACCCAGGGAGTTCGCCGAGCACTCACTCGAAGTCTACAAAGACGCAAAGCCCATCAAGCAGACCACCCGACGGTTCTCAGAACCTAAGCAGAAAGTGCTTGGAGAAGAGATAAACAGATTGCTCGCAACAAAATTCATCAGAGAGATAAAAATATCCACTTGGTTAGCAAACCCAGTGCTGGTCCCAAAGAAGAATACCAACATCCTTCGAGTGTGCATTGACTACACGTCGCTGAATAAGCACTGCCCCAAGGATAACTTTCCCCTCCCGCGAATCGACCAAATCGTGGACTCCACTGCAGGCTGCCAACGCATCTCCTTCCTAGACGCCTACTCAGGATACAACCAGATCTGGATGAAACAGGAAGACGAGGAAAAGACAGCATTCATCACACCTCACGGTGTATACTGCTACACGACAATGCCCTTTGGGCATAAGAACGCAGGCGCAACATATCAGCGCTGCATGCAAAAATGCCTCGCCAAGCTCATTGACAAGAACGTACAAGTGTACGTTGACGACATCGTCATCAAGACTCGAGTGGAAGATACACTTCTTGACGATATCAGAGAAACATTCGACGCGTTAAACGCATACCGAATCAAGCTCAACCCGACCAAGTGCGTTTTTGGCGTCCCCGCGGGACAACTTCTCGGGTACCTGGTCTCCGCTCGAGGAATTGAAGCCAACCGGAAGAAGATACAAGCAATCTTGACCATGAAGGAGCCCACCAATCTACGCGGAGTCCAACAGCTCGCAGGGCGACTAGCCGCCTTGAGCAGATTCATCGCACGATTGGGCGAACATGCGTTACCCTTCTATAAGCTGTTGAAGAAGACGGATAAATTCGAGTGGAAACCTGAAGCAAAGCAAGCATTTGCAGATCTGAAGCAAACGCTACAGAGCAGGCGTATCCTGGCTACACCACATGAAAGGGAACCGCTATACCTATACCTAGCCGCAACAAACCAGGTGATCAGCACAGCCATCGTAGTAGAAAGACCAGAGGAAGGCAAGGCATATGGAGTGCAAAGGCCAATTTACTACATCAGTGAGGTCCTTTCACCGTGCAAACAGCGATATCCCCACTACAAGAAGCTTGCATACGGAGTCGTCCTCACGGCACGAAAGCTTAAACACTACTTCCAGGAGCATACCGTAACGGTGCTAAACGACGCATCACTCGGTACTATAATGAACAATCCAATGGCATCGGGAAGAATAGCAAAGTGGAGCATCGAGCTAGACGCCTGGGACATCATCTATGCAGGACGCAATTCCGTGAAGTCACAGGTACTCGTGGAATTTCTGGGCGAATGGACAGAACTACAAACACCCGGACCGCCGGAATATACGAGTAACTGGATCATGTACTTCGACGGGTCAAAAAGGAATGAAGGAGCTGGAGCTGGGATCGTCCTGATATCACTGAGAGGAGATAAGTTGCAGTACGTCCTGCGATTGGACTTCCCACCCGACGATCTAGCATCAAACAATGACGCAGAATATGAGGCCTTGTTACATGGGATGAAGATGGCAATCGCATGTGGAGCCACCCGGTTGATGATCTATGGCGATTCTAATCTCATCGTGCAACAGACAATGAAGGAGTGTGATGCTATCGCAGAAAACATGGTCGCCTACCGGGACATGTACAATCTACTCGAAGGAAGTTTCAAAGGATGCGAGCTGAAGCACATTGCGAGATCCAGCAACGATGAAGTAGACAGGTTGGCAAACATGGGGTCCACAAACACACTCATACCGCCCGGAATATATTTTGAAAGGATGATCAAGCGTTCAGTCAAGGTTAAGAAAACTGATGAAGCACCCACCACATTGGAGACAGAGGTCAGCCCGCAAATTGCTATCATCGAGCTCAGCCATGGCATCTCACAACAAGTTTTTCTGGTCGAGCCAGTCTGGACGCAGAAATATCTCGACTGCTTGTCCGCAAAAAAGCTCCCAGCTGACCCTCGCGAGGCTCGACAAATAGTCAGACGCAGCAAATCTTTTCGGGTACTCAACGGCGAGTTATACAAGCAGAGCATTTCAGGCATACTGCAAAGATGCATAGCACCCGAAGATGGCAAGGAATTGCTACGAGACATACACCAAGGAGATTGTGGACATCACGCCAGTTGGAAAGCAATCTTGGGCAAAGCTTTTCGAGCAGGATTTTACTGGTTTACAGCGGCCAGAGACGCAAAGGAATTGGTCGGCATGTGGAACGCTTGCCAGCGATTCGCACCCAAACCACACGCTCCCGCTACGGAGTTGCATATGATACCTATCGCCTAGCCCTTTGCACAATGGGGGATGGACATGGTAGGGCCATTACGCAAGTCTACACCCGATGGATACACACACTTGCTGGTGGCAGTCGACAAATTTACGAAGTGGATCGAAGCAATGCCAGTGACCTCGGCTAGCACCCAATGTGCCGTCAAATTCCTCGATTCCATCGTCTGTAGATTTGGCGTACCACACAACATCATCACCGACAATGACAGCAACTTCACAGCAAAGGAAACACAGCAATTTTGCGAAGAAAACGGAATCATCTTCAAATTCGCCTCAGTGGCTCATCCGCAAACCAACGGCCAAGTCGAACGATCCAACGGATTAGTTTCGGACGGTATCAAGAAATGACTACTCGATCGCCTACATCCAGCAGCGGGACACTGGGAAGAAGAGCTATCATCCGTGCTATGGAGCCTCCGCACAACTCCTAATCGATCCACAAATTACACACCATTTTTCATGGTATACGGGGCTGAAGCAGTCCTTCCCGAGGACGTCAGATTCAGCGCCCCACGGGTCGTTGCTTACAGCGAAGAAACCTCTAACAGGGCACTCGCAGACGATATGGACGCACTCGACGAAATACGCGACATTGCACTCGCAAGATCCGTAGTATACCAACAGTCGTTGCGAAACTATCACAGTCGCTGAATGCGCCACAGAGCCTTCGCGGTGGGAGATTTGGTGCTACAGCTCAAGCATAAAGAAGTTCACAAGCTCGAACCACCATGGGAAGGACCCTTCATAATACACGAAGTTATCCCAGGTGGCGCCTATCGACTGAAGAACCCGACGACTGGAGGCGTCTACTCCAACCCATGGAATTTTGCACACCTCCGCAAATTCTATCCCTAAATTTACCTTACTCATACAAATAAGGCTATACTAGCCATCTTGTATCCCGAAACACATGACTTCTCAGTCATTTCAATTAATATACATGGTTCTTCGACCATAGCTACTCGCAATCTCCATCCCTACGTGCTAAAAAATAGGTACACACCCCAAAAATACACGGGGGCTACGCCTAAACTTAGCACAACAGGAATAATTTCATATACACAATGTTACACACAAGGTAGACGCCTTACAAAGTTTTGAGAAACTATACAGGATACATACATCCTATGATTACATATGGCAACGAGTGTTTTCCTCGGCTAACACCCGATCCACTTCTTCTGAGGTCAATCGAATAATCTCCTCTGCGGTAGGCCGAACAACACTATAATGAGGGGACATATCGACTCGACCATCAGGAAGCCTAGCCACAGAATTGAAATTCACCTCTGGATGCCACAATCGGACAGGAAAGCGCCACTACCGAGCCACAGATCATCTCATTACGGACACACTCGCAGATATCTCCCTCTCGCCCGAAAGTTCTGAGGAGATGGCTCCAATCTTCTGGACCCCTCTCCAATGGATAAAAAGCGGAGTTCACAGTAATCAAAATCTCATGGAAGGAACTCACGAGCATCTTAGCCTGGATTACTCGATACTTCAAGGTGGCAAGCACAAAGCCTCGACTACGATCGGACCAAAAGTTATTTGCATGGGGTTTTGAACTACCGGCTTTGTGAAGAATATGGTTCTCCACCCACTGTTTCTCACTCATGTCATCTGGCTGAACAACTACAAAGAAAGGCACAGAATCAAAGGATGATAGAAGATACAGAGCCAGAGGGCTGAGATACTTACAGAGCAAATCCCTAGCGACAACCGCCAACTCATCCATCACAAATTGCTCACGTTCAATCGCAAGTTTTTGTTTGGACTTGGCCACATCCGCCACCCCGCGCAAAATCTTTAGTTTGCGCTCACCATCCGCAACACCGTCACGAAGGCCGGCAAAGGTGCCAACATCCGCAACAAGAGGATCTACTCGGGCAGCGGACCCACTCGAGGACTCCGCGAGAACTCCAGTTACCTGGAACAAAAAAGGAAAGTTAAGGAATAAGACGCTCCATTCAAGAAATAACACCACCTATTCAACAGGTGCTCGGGGGCTACTCCCATCGGGAGAAACTCACGACAATTCAATCACAGGAAGCATCTCAAGATATCAAAACAACATTTCAATTAAAAGTAGAATACGGGAATACATCCCAAGGTTCATTACATCAAAGCACAAACTACGGAGAAACTATCCTAAGGAGCTGCATATGTGTTGCCACTCGCAGCAGTGTGCCCCCTACGACTAGCACGGGCAAGCAAATCGGACAACTTACGGGCAAGCACTCCAGCTGGATCGCCGAAAGGATGAAGTGCTACCTTTTTGCCCGTAGTAGCATCGACAGGAAGGTTCGAGTACGCCTCCTCCAAGCCTGCGACTCCGTGCGCCAGTGCAAACTGGATAGCAGTCTTCGCCCCGGACTCTGACTGAGCAACCGAATAGGCATCAAGGAGATTGCCCTCCAGAAAGACCTTCAGAAGATCACTCAGTAGGGGCAGAACTGCAGCGTCGACCAGAAAACGCACATGAAGCTGCGTCAACACTCGAGTAGCATTGCTAATCAGGGTGTAAACCCCGTTAGAATGATGTCGAAGTTGAGCGCAGGAATCTGCCAAGGCGTCCACTCGTTGAACCCCGGGAAGCTCAACAGCGACACCAAGAAGATCTGTAGAAAGATAAGTCAAAATCCAAAGAACTGACCAACCAGTCGAAAAATAAAGGATAAGTACAACTCACCTGCAAAACGCTGGGCCAAAGGACAAAGGAAGTCGACAAGATCGTTATCTTGCTTCGTGCTAGTCTCTTCCAGTTTCTTCAGGGCGTCCTGGGCATCCGAAAGCTTTACCTCAAAGTCAGTCGACTGCTTACGAGAGGATTCGAGCTCCTCTCGAGCAGTTTCCAACTGAGCCTCCAGGGCGCCTACCCGAGTGACAGCAGCCACCTTCTCAGCCTTCAACGCGTCGATTTGAGCTGCACAACAACAAGTTTGAAACCCAAAGGAATTTATGTGAACGGAAAGATGAGATAAAGGATTCGATAAATTTACCTCGGAGAAGCTCGTTGTCCGAAACAAGTCGATCGCGATCCGCCCGAAGGGTCACGTATTCTGTCTCGGCCGAGATAACGCGACGGCCAATGGCCACAAGGGAGTCAAGATGAGACTACAAAAATATGAAGATGAAAAAAGTCAAAGAAGAGAAGATTGATCCTATACACGATTGCAAACATTCGAGTATAGCCTCGGGGGCTACTCCCATCGGGAGCACTGCCGTGCACCCGATAAAAAATCCAAAATGCAACATGGAGAAGAAAACAGCAAGGTTTACCTGGCCTTGAGCAATGGAGAGAGGATCCGCCGAGCTACCCGACACTTCTTTAGGAGTTGAAGCCCCAACGGCAAAACTAGGAATCCTATATTCCATAGCCACCATTGTGGGAGCTGCACTCGGTGAATTCTGAACGGTGCCAGTAGTCGGGGTCTCACCCGCAGCAACAGCTCTTTTCCTCTTTTCAAGAGGAAGGGAAGAGACGAACCGACTAGGGATGACAGATTGGAGACTGTCATGAAGAAAAACAATTTGTCAGAAGAAACAAAAGAAAACATTCGACTGGAACAAGAAAGCAAGAACTTACTCGTCGTCGTCATCATCCAACATATCCCCGTTCCAGGCGGTATGGATCTTTGGAAAGGAAGGAGAAGGGGCGTGCGCGCTTAGCGGAGTCACGATGAGGGGCTCCTTTTCAGGTGACTCCTTACCCAAGGAATTATCCTTGGAGGTAGCTTCATCGTTTTCTGATCGCCGCCGTTTGCGGAGGCGGAGATCGCTACCCGATTCTTCCGCGTCATCCGAGGAATCGTGCTCGGAACTCGAGTCGGCTTCGGCAACGCTGGTGTCGGCTGGGGCATCCAGATTGCTCGCCAACAAGTCCGAGACCTCCTCACCGGAGACTGGCGGGTAGCAGTTGACCACCGCTAAACTCTACAAAAAAGAAGACAGAAGAAGAAAAGAAAGAAGAATTTTAGTCAACAGAGAAAACTTTCGATCCAGAAAAAGACAGAAGACAAAGAAAAACTCAAACTTACTTCGGGTGGTGGAGGCCTTGATGCCTCAAAAGCCGCAACTGGGCAGTCGGAGAAGGGCTCGCCCACTTTCAAGCTGGTGATAGCCGCAATCTTCTTCTCGAACTCAACATTCGAGAGTTCTTCTCGGCTCACGCGGCTAGGGTCCTCAGTGCCCTGATACTCCCACATCGTGGAGGGCCTCTCCTGTAGGGGCTGGATCCTGCGTTTGAGGAATACGCTCACCAGGTGCAGGCCATTCAGCGCAACTCCTGCGGCTTGATCACGGAGAGCGGCCACCTTGGCGAGTAGCGGGGTGACAATCCGGTTTTCTTCGACCGAAAGTTTGTGCGCCCAGGACTTCCGCCTCTTCAGGACAGCGAACGGGTGGAATTCATGGACTCCACCCGTGCTGTTGTCGATGACGTAGAACCATTTCTTCCTCCATCCTTGGGCGGAGTCAATGAAGTGCATCAAGAAATAGCCGTTATCCGACTTCGCCTGGATTCCAAAGCCGCCGGTGCGCAGCGGCTCCCCGAGCTCAGTCTCTACCCGCGATCTCTCGCGGAAGACGCGCACCATCAAGAGGGCTTTCCAAATGCCCCAATGAGGGCGAATGTCCAGGAAGCACTCGCAAAGGACAATGAAGCACGAGATGTGTTGCACTGCGTTTGGAGGCAAATCGTGGAGCTGTATGCCATAGACATACATCAGCGCAACGAGGAAAGGATGGAGGGGGAAGGAGAGCCCGCGCGAAACGTGATCCGCGAAGATCACGCGTTCGTTCGCGCGGGGATTGGGTACCTCCTCTTTTTTGCCGAGGCGCACCCGCTTCTCAGCTTCGGGAGGCAGCAACCCTTCTCGCTGCATCTCGTTGATGCTCTTGTTCGTGGTGTTGGGCGAGCGCCAGTCGCCTGAGCGCGGAGCAGGCGGCGCGGGAACTTCCTCCGTCGCCCTCGACGAAGAAACGGCGGCACTGCGCTTCTTGCCTCCTGCCATGGATACTGGTGCGAGCTCGCAGAGAAGGGACTGAGGACGAGGAAGACGAAGGCTGGAGAGAATGACGGGAGATTTTCACCGTTTACCCAAGGGGCACCTTTATACACGGCGCCGCCCGATCCTAGCCGCTCGTCGAGCCACGTGGCATCCATCATAGCTGACGCGTGTGAAGATGAAATGAAAGGGCGGCGGAAGTTGTTTCGTACCACGATCTCAACAGTGGATCGTGCGCAATTACTGCGCGCAGTTCGCGTAAAAACCGAAACGACGTCTCGTTTCTGGTCAAAAAGCTAACAAGGTGGGCCAGCGCCTCTGCTATCGCTCCGTCATGTCCCATCGGGAGGATAAAGTGCGTTGTGACGTCATGGCGCGCATCATCAAACTGGAAATTTATTCGAATAAAAGACCCAAAACACGAAATAAACTTCGTATGGGCAGATCAGGACGTGGAAACTCATTCACAAAAGCTCCAAACACGAAACAACTTCGTACGGACAAATTATGACGTGAAAATTCTTTCACGTAAAACAAGGCCCTAGACACGAAAACTCTTTCGTATGGGCGTAAAGATTCTAGACACGAAAATTCTTTCGTATGGACAAATAGCTTGATTTTCCCACTCGAGGAATCACAGACCTAAAACGTCGCGGGTGCGCAGATCCTGCCACTCCATCACACTATTTCTACACATCACAAACCTGGATTGTTCAGCCGACTAGGCACATCCGGATGCCATATTTTCCCGAATATGAAGGTAAGGCCCAAAAGATCTATCTTGAGGGCCTGGAATCGCACTCAAGCTGCGTCCTCCGGTAAAATTCCGTGTCAACAACACGAAGAAAAATCCTAGCGGACGCGCCGGGTACCCCTATAGGTTAAGTTTGACTCGGTAAGACCTCTACGGCCTAGTCGCAATGATCACCTCATCGGGTTCGAGTAGGAGGTCTCGAATCTGTGTAGGCCAGAACTGTTTTTTCCCTAGTTGTAATTAATTGGCCCTGATCTTTCGGGAGAGCCAAGCTACTGCGCCACATCCTTCTGCAAAAAATAGCCAAACACACAGGCACTTTCATCACTCGATACTCGAGTATTAAACTCATCACACAGGGTATACACCCTCCGAATGGAAAACGACTATAAAAGTCATCCGAAGGAAATAAAGATCTAAGCGTCTACCCGACTGGGAAAATCCCAATCGAGCAAACGCTCGGGGGCTACTGACGAAGGGATGAACCTTGGACCCAGCGAATAAGGATACTGGTCCTAGGCCCAAGACTAAAGCCCAATGTGGGAAGCCTTTGGACTACTCTAGAAGGCGCAGTTGAAGCCCACCCGCAATGCCTTGCGGAATAAGATAGGAAACTTGTAACCGACATAGGTTTAGAGTTCGAGTCCTCCCCGGGTACGGTTTGGGACCTGGCCACCTATATAAGGCCAGGAGAGCCACCGGGAGAGGACCGAGCAATACCGCACCATCAAGCCTTGAGCTCGAGATCGTACTCTCGACTTGAGAAATCCCCCATTGTAACCGATCTATTCGATAATACAGATCGACAGATGCAGGAGTAAGGGTTTTACCTCTATGAGGGCCCCGAACCTGGGTAAATCGTGCCTCCTATCTAGCCGACGATCGCCACCAGCGCCCATAGGTTCTCCTATTCGAAACCCTATGGGTTCACCCGAGGGACTTGTTGAGATGCAGATTCGACAACGTTGATACGTCATAAACGTATCCTTAATTTCTGATGTTCCATGTTGTTTTCTTATTGTTTCACACATGTTTGTTATACACTTTATGTCATTTTTATCGATTTTCCGGACTAACCTAATTACAAGATAACACAGAGCCAGTTCCATGTTTTCTGTTGTTTTTAGTTTCAGAAAAGTTGTTCTAGAAATATTCTCGGAATTGGATGATTCAAAAGCCAGAAGTCTTAGAATTCCCGACACGTCCCGGAAGTCCAAAGAAGACCTGGAGGGGGGCCTTGGAGCCCCCACACCATGCCTCCGCGCGGGCTAGCCTCTGGCAGCGCCGGGGGGTGGTGTGGGCCCCTCGGGCACCCACCGCCATCGCCCTTTCGCCCATATATACAACCTGGTGCATAAACCCTAGATCGATCGTCCTTTTCCACCAAAAATATCCGTAGCTCTGCCTCCGCTGCCGACAAGTTTTGGGGGACAGAAATCTCTGTTCCGGCACCCTGCCGGGATGGGGAAGTGCCCCCGGAACCATCTCCATCGACTCCACCGCCATCTCCATCCCCATTGCTGTCTCCTATGATGAGGAGGGAGTAGTTCTCCCTCGGGGCTGAGGGCTCTACCGGTAACTATGTGTCTCATCTCTCTCTCCCATGGTGTGATTGTTATGTGATCATGAGCTTTGTAATCTAGTTGAATATGTAGATGTACTCTTCATCTGTTATGCTACTTGAGTGGTTTTATTATCAGACTCCATAGACACTTTGATCACGGTGTAAAGGTGATAGTGTGTGCACCGTGTGGTTTAGCATGCTATTTATATCTTGTGTTGGATGACCCTATGAATTTGGCGTTTTTTAGTACCTTCTAGGGCGCTCATAGTGACAGCGCGGGGTTAACTAGACATGGGAATACAAACTTGAGGAGTGCTCTTACAGCCCTACGCGATGAATTGGTGTTTGTTATTCGACCGGAGAGTGGTTCAGAGTAGCATAGTGAAGAGATGATATTTATGCATTCAATTATTTTATTATTGTTGAGAGTGTTCACTAGTGAAAGCATGATCCCTAGGCCTTATTTTCAAGCATTAAAACACCGTTTACAATCAGTTCTGCTACATGTTTTCTTGCCGCCATTTTTATTTCAGATTGCTATTATCACTTATAATAATTCATATCACTTGTATTTTACTCTCTCTTCGCCGAACTAGTGCACCTATACAACTCACAATTGTATTAGGTGTGTTGGGGACACAAGAGACTTCTTGTATCGTGATTGCAGGGTTGCTTGAGAGGGGAATCCTTTGACCTCTTCCTCCCTAAGCTCGATAAACCTTGGGTAATCCACTTAAGGCAAACTTGCTGCTGTTCTACAAACCTCTGCACTTGGAGGCCCAACACTGTCTACAAGAATAGAAGTGTGTGTAGACACCACCTACTTTGGAGAGAACACGAAAAGGTCCGTACTATTTGCTATGTAGTTTGATGGCACCGCTCAGACCAAATGTTGCTTGCCTATATGGTTGCATTTTTAAGTAGACCATATGACCAATTTCTAGGCTTCTTTCACTCCTGTTCATGTCTACAAATTTATTTATGCGAGTTGTAGCTTGTGCTAGATTGTGCTTCAGAGTATTTAGCATATTTTTCTTAGCTGCAAGGAATTCAGATGCCTCTAACTCAGGAGGTCCAGAGATTGACAGTTCACTTATCTATGGAGGTGAAGTGCCATACAAGGCTTGAAATGGTGTCATTTTGAGGGTTGTAATGTGTTGTACTAGAATTCTGCTAGAGACAACCAGGAAAAATATTTCTTGGGTTCTTGAAATATCATGCATCTGAGGTATGATTCTAAACACTTATTGACTCGTTCCATTTGTTCATCTGACTGGGGATGATAAGCAGAGTTGAATCTGTGCTCAACTTGGAAGGATTTTAAGATTGTTTTCCACATTATGCTTGTGAATATTCTATCTCTATCTGAGATTATGACAGTAGGAGGTCCTTGTAATTTGATCACATTGTCAATAACAACTTGTGTGACTGTGTGGACTGAGTATGGATGAGATAATGCAATGAAGTGTGCATATTTTGTCAATTTTTCTACTACCACCAGTATGACATTCTTGCCCTAGTATTTTTGGTAACCCCTCGATGAAGTCCATGGATATATGCCTCCAAGCCATATCAGGTATTGTTAAGGGATCTAGCAATCTTGGGTATTTGAAATTTTCATGTTTAGATCTTTGGCAAATTGGGCACTGTGAAACAAAGTCTTCAATAGCCTTTTTCATGCATGTCCAATAGAACAATATTTTGATTCATTGGTATGTTGCTTTAATGCTAGAATGGCCACCCACGGTTCAATGGTGTAATGCTTTCAGTAATTTATCCTGCAAGTTGTCCAATCACCAATCTGCCCTTGTATCTTAGAATGCCAGCATGTAGAGAATAGTCGGATTGTTGTGTTCGAGGTGTAATGAGGTATTGCTGGACTAATTTCTTGGTGTGTTCATCTTCTGAGCAGCTCTGAACAACTTCATACACCCAATTTGGAGCGGATGCAGATATGGCAAATAGTGTAGAGAATTTCCTAGACAGAGCATCTGCGGCTGTATTTTCCTTCCCCTTTTTGTACTCCACTGAGAAGTCGAATTCCAACAGTTTCAACATCAATTTGTGTTGTATTCCTTCTGCAATTCTTTGCTCTGTGATGTATTTTAGGCTTTGATGGTCAAACCTTATTACGAGTGTATTTCCTAAGAAATAATGTCTCCATCTTTTTACTGCTTCCAGAATTGCTAAAGCTTCCTTTTCATATGCTGACAAGTTTGAATTCCTTGGTCTCAAAGACACACTGTAATATGCTATGAATTTTTATTCTTGCATCAGTACAACTCCCAAACCAGTGCGAGAAGCATCGGTTTCTAGTATAAATGGTTTGCTGAAATCTGGTAGAGCCAGGATAGGAGTAGTGAGTAGTGCTTGTTTCAATGTCTGAAATGTTGTTTCTTGTGTACTGGTCCAAGTATAAGGGACTTTCTTGAGTAGGTCATACAGAGGTCTGCATATAATGCCATAGTTCTTAATGAATCTTCTATAACAACCTGTTAAACCCAAGAAACTTCTAAGTTTACTAGCAGAAGTAGGTGTTGTCCAGTCAGCCACAGCAGCAACTTTTGCTGGGTCAGTTGATACTTCTTCACTAGATATCACATGACCCAAATACTCCACCTTTGTAGTCCCGAATACACATTTGCTCACCTTAGCAAATAATTTGTTTGATCTGAGAAGTTGTAGAGCAATTTGTAAATGTTGAGAGTGAGACTTCATGTCTGGACTATATTTGAGAATGTCGTCAAAGAAAACTAGGATAAACTTCTTGAGGTAATTAGAAAGTATTTGGTTCATCAAGGCTTGGAAGGTTCCAGGAGCATTGGACAATCCAAAAGGCATAACCAGATACTCAAAATGTCCACTGTAAGTTCTGAATGCAGTTTTGGCAATATCAGTAGGAAGCATTCTGATTTGGTGATAGACAGATCTTAAGTCTAATTTTGTGAAATATTTTGCTCTATGTAGTTCATCCAACAAGTACTCAATTACTGGTATGGGAAAAAAAATCTCGATTGTTAGGGCATTGAGTTTCCTGTAGTCTACACATAACCTCCATGATCCATCTTTATTTCTGACTAATATGGCTAGAGATGCATAAGGGCTCTGCCTTGGTGTGATCACTCGACGTTTCCAATAATTGCCTAATCTGATCTTCCATTTCATCTTTTTGCTTGTGAGGTACTCTGTAAGGTCTCACAGATGGGGGAACAACACCTTGTTTTAATGGCATTGAGTGATCACACTATCTGTGACGTGGTAGTTGATTAGGCTCTACAAATACATCCTGGAATTCATCCAATGTTTTACTTAGGGATGGTATTAGTTGTGATCTTTCCTTACGTGAACTAGATATCACATTCAGTTGCAAAACATAGCCTGTAGCTCCCTTTTCTAGCAATTTCTGCATTTATTATACTAGTATTTCCTCCAAGTGATGTTTGTTATTGCAAATAGGGTAACTTGTTTGGCAGTTGCCATCTTGTTGGATAGTCATTGTATTGTGATGCAAATCCACTATAAAAGGACTATGTTTCTTGAGCCAATCACACCCTAGAATCACTTCATGGTCTGGCAAGGATAACACTCTGAATGTCTCCCTAAATTGATTCTTGTCAATGTTGAATGAAAAATCAGGTGTAGTAGCATTTGATAGTAATGTACCCCCTCCTTCTACATTCACTTCTCTTTCTTTAGCATTTTCCATTACATAGTTGCATTTGATGGAAAAATTCAAATCCATGAAGGGAGTCTACTACCTAAATCTATTAATGCAATAGCTGGCTTTCCTTGCATTATTATCCTCACTTTCGGTGTATGCACTGATGTGGATTTTCCCAAAGCTTGTAATGAAATACTGGTGAGATTTTCCTTTTCTTGAGCGGGAACATTACTCTCTTCTTGATTATCTTCCCCCTAGTCAATCACTTGGTCATTCTCCATTTGAGATTGATCCAAGGCTTGAGCTAAGAAATTTAACACAGGTTTTTGCCCGCACCTGTGACCTGGTTTCCAATTGGGTTTCTGTCGTGGGATAATCACGGCAGACGTTACCAGGTGTAACTTATATTGGGGCAATTCGACTCTGGTGTTTGGGAGAGGGTTTTGCTCAGGGGAAATCATGCTGATAATCGATCTGGTAGCTCTGGCAATCAAGTCGCCGAGTGTCCGATCTAGATTTACAATCTCAACTCTCCTATTACAAGGGATACTCGAATAGCTAGTAAAACTCGTGTCTGTCTAACCCTAAGAGCCGGCTTATATAATATCCGGCCCCCCTGGCTTCCTATCCAAGGCATACTCGGAGTCCTACCCGGGCACCGCGTACAAACCCTAAGTTTCCTTATCGAAACCCACAATCCGGGTTACGAGGCCTACACTCTTGGGCCTTCTAAAAACTCCTTTTCCTTAAGCCGGGTCTTGCGCAGCTCCCTTTGGGCCGAGTTATACCTTGACGTTAGCCTACCGGGTTATCATCCCTCCATCAGTAGTCCCCAAAATAGCTTGGGCTTCGCGGGATCCTTCTTGAAGCACATGCTATTCCCTGCAAAAATAATAAACATACAAGTTCGTAAAAGACCGGGTTAGGTTGCTTTGATAAACAGCTAGGCCTAACTCCACAGGTGGTCCATCTAATAACTCGGCTTTCTCCGTGTCCAACATCGTTTTCCCGGGTCAACACTCCGAGGAAAACACAGAAGACCCGGCTCACTTTGTTCATTAGTCAATCCCGATATCGCGGAGGCGATTTGCTCTGATCTTTTCCGGATATCACGCACAAGCACTTAACACTTATCCCAAAAAATCCGGTCGGGTATCTCTTCTCCCGAAATTTTGGCTCCCGCTCCTGAGGTCTAGGGCTCTCCACCCGCACCTATAAATAAGTGCCTTAGGGGCAAACCTAGATCGGGCACTCCATTTCTTCGTCTCCTTCATCTCCAATCTCCCTCGGTGCTCTCTTGTTCGATCTCGACGCCGCGTCGCCACGGAGTCCACGGGGGAGCAGCCGGAAGCGAGCCGCCGCCGTCTGCGCTCTGCTTCAGCTCGCGCCGCGCCGCCGTTGACCACCGCCACCGCGCCCTCGAGCAGTTCACCGGAAGGTCCAGAGGGCCACCGCGACTGCGCCATCTGCCGCCGCCGCGCTCTCCTTCGTACCCCGCCGGTGAGCCCCTTTCTTCCATGAATTTCACCTTCAAGCTTGCTCGAACTAGATTAGATTTAGATCCGCTCATAGATGGTTTTCTTGCTCCGCATCAACTAGATAGCCCATGCTTCGTTCTTTCTCATCTAACATTTAATCTAGATCCAATAGTACACCTCTATTACTTGTGGTCACAAATTTCTCCGTAAATCTCTTCGTCTAGATCCAATCTGCCAAAATTCTCCATAGTTGCTCTTTGATTAATCGGATAGTTAGTCATTTCCGGGTCTTTAGTCACTTACACTCTGCACTTTTATATCTTGTTTGTAGACTACGTACATGGCACCCAAAACCAGCACGCAGACCAAGGGGAAACAGCCGGCGAAGCCAAAGCCGACTCAGTGCTTATTCGCCAACTGGGCAAGGTCCACTGTGACCAAGGCAAAGTTAGATGAGCTCGCAGAGTCGGGCGTCCTCCCTTCACTGGCGCGTCCCTGGGGATGAAACTTGGCCCTCCCCGGGTCTCGATGAGGTAATCTGCTTTGTCGAACATGTGATCCGGGGATTCTGCCCCCCGGGTCACCTCTTTTTACGTGAGTTGCTGTCGCACCCGGACTTCTAGAGGATACTCACAGCCCGCTAAACAGTAGATGATTGGATTACGGGGCATACCGGCACCAACACCTCTTACGAGTAGGCCAACACATATAGTGTGACAACCAATCTCTACTATCCATCATCTGCGCAAACCATCCCATAGAAATCAGGACACTTCCGTTGACGTACTTCATAACATACACACATGGTACGTCAACGGCATTAGAACATCTGATATCACAACATATCTCTAAGACACAAAAGATTGAAATAAGTTGCAAATGGCTCTCACTAGAGCAGAGATAGCAAATACAATCATCCAGAGGACACATGTCCCAACAATTCATCATTACAACACAGCGGAAGCATCCAAAGTGTCTGAGTACAGACAAGATCCAAAAAAAAGGCCTAAAGGCCGGAAACGAAAAGACGGAGCCCATCCACGATGTCTCGGATCCTGCCCGGGTCCGCTATCTACTCGTCAGCAGCCTCGTCATACTCCACGTAGTAGCCACCATGGGGATCCTCGGAAACGTAGTCTGCGGAAACCACAGCCCCAAAGGGGTCAGTACATAAACGTACTGGCAAGCAAGACTCACAAGATACCATAGTGTACCCGGCAACATCAAGTACAGATGCTTTGGGTTCAACGGAAGAGTAGGTGACACAAAAGTGCGGCAGCAGGCTGCTCTAACCAACTACAGAAATACGCTACAACTTCCGGCTAAAAGAAAGGGATAAGATAGCGTATCGTAACCAACTACCACTAACCTCAAACAAACCCATCCTGAATCTCGCCCCTTATCCAAAGAAGCAATCCGAGGATAACTCACACAGTTGGATTAATGATGGTTCAAGTTATTGTGTCAATAAGCCTATTACTAGTCAAGTTATCATTAGTTAGGTGCAAGTTGTTCTGAGTACTTGTTAGCCAGTACTTTCACCAAGTCATCCATAACCGCGGACAACACGGCTTCTCGAGAAGATTTATCCCTCCAGGGGTGCACCAATTTGGCCGTACACGTAAGAATATCCCGCTAGACGGGAATCAAACCCACCAAGCGAGGCACTCAACACAACTCAACTCTTCTTCGCATCAAGCCCAAAGAACCACGTGATGTGCGTGCGCGGCTAATTGAGCCCCCACGAAGAAAAGGGGGGACCCTCATAGCACTGGAAGACCACGCCGCCCTAAATGCCGACTACAAAAGTTCCACCCTGGCCTCGGGTTCGTACCTGCATATGCGTGCATCAAATGGAAAGCCCGAACTAAGTGTGGCGATTTGGACGAGATGTGAATCGAATCAAATTGAGGGGGGCGCCCATACACGCTTCCCACATGCGGATAGTGCGCTCATCAAGGATCAGTAAACAAGACCCTTTTCCTAATTAGGTTCGACACTAGCAGGCCTCAAAACCATACCCGGCCTCCTGCCGGTGCCTTATCATCAAATTAGCATTACCTCAAACATTAACATGTTGTTGTTTAACATCGAGCCCCAGAACATAAGTAACATGGTAATAGAAAATAACGGACAGCAGACTCGAGCATAAACAACCCTAAGCATGCTAGTAAGACACAGGCAACAAGCAATGGGGTTATAGGTAGGGAGGTGAGGCTATATCAGGGTTACAGGATAACATGTGATAGGATCGAACACAAGAAACGAATCTTAAGGCTAGCAGAATAGACAACGGAAAGTATCGGTATCCAATGTGGAAGGAACACAATGGTTCATGTGAGTGAATACTTGCCTGCAAACTCAGCAGCCTGGTACTGAGCTAACTCCTCAGAAGTAGTGTCGTCAACCTCGTCTGTCTCAGCGTCGTCGTCTATTCGAGAAGAAGCAAACAAACAACGCAGAGAGACAAACAATAAATAACATGGCATAATGCACAATCATGGGATGATGCATGATAATTTAATTGATGCATCAAAGATAAGCTGGTTGACATGGTAACATAATTAAATGAACCCATATGCAATTTGGATTGCATATGGAAAGCCCATGAATTAAGGTTGAATTAAATGATCTACAAATAACCAACATGTGAAAGTGGATTAGCATGATGCATGGATGAGGGAAACAGAAATAAGACAACAATAGATCCAATTTGAAATGAAGTTTACCAAGTTTGGAATTTTATTTATTAAGTTATGAAATTTTGGCTTCTTAAAGGAATTACACAAGCATTTGTTGTTTCCACCCATTTCAAATGTTCAAAATAGACAACAAAGTTCATATTTGGAAAGAACACAAAATTTTAGGTGGAATACATGTTTCATTTGTTGAAAAAGGAATTAGAATTAATTAATTATGAATTAAACAAGTTTAAACAAGATTTAAATGAATTTAATTCAAGTATGAATTTATTTGAATTTTTATTTGTTCAAAACATTAGATAAAATTCATATTTGAAAATATTATAATTTTCTGGTTTGAGAACATATTTTATATATTCAAAAAGAATTTAATTTGACCAAGTTATGAATTTAGCAATTTTTAAATGATTTAAACAAGGTTTAAATTATTTTACCAATTATAATTATTCAAAACATGAAACAAAGTTTATATTTGGAAAGGTGGTTCAATTTGACATGGAAAACATATTTTATATGTGCCATTTGAATTAAGTTTGAATTAGTTATGAAATTAACCAAATTTGAAATAAACTGTTTGAATTTGAATTTTGGAATCATTTGAAATGTTCAAAACAGAAAACAAATGATTTAAACAGGTAGAGAATTAAATTTGGTTCAGGATACATATTTTATTTATGTTATTTGGATTTGAAATTCAAAAGTTATTTGCATTTTTAAACCAGGGACTATTCTGTAAATAAAACAGGGGCTTAAAATTAAAAAGAAAAGGGGCCAAACTATTTACACCGTGCAGTGCCTAGCCTGGGCCGCTGACAGCGGGCCCTAGGCCACGGTGGCAGTGTGTGTGCGTGCGTGGATGCACGCGTCGCTGACAGGGAGGCCCCACCTGTCAGCGAACGGTGCAAAAGTGTGGGATTAAATCCCGCAAGGCTGGGATTCGAACCTGTGTCGCGGCGTGCGGGAGCAGTGCACTGTGCCACTGCGTTGTTGCGCGTTTGTTGACAGGTAAGGGTTTGGTGGGGGGTTAAGGTTCAGATCCGTGGCTGTTAACTGAAACTGCAAGTTTCAGTTAACTGAAACTGCAGCGAGGGGACGGTGCTCGCCGGCGGCGAGCTGCTGCTGCCCTGCTGCTGCTTCGTGCTCGTGTGCGTGCAGGGTGCGGTGGACGTGACGTGGAAGCAGAGGGAGAAGATGGAGGGGATCGTGCTGCTCACCGAGGGAAGGAGAAGGGCTCGGTGCTCGACGGCGACAGAAACTGACGGCGGCGACAGCGAGGATGGCGGCGGCGTTGCAGGCCCTCCCCGTGCTCGCTGCGGTGTCGAGGAAGTAGAAGGAACGGAGAGGATTTCGTTCCCGTGGCTAGCCAGGACGGTGGTGCATCGTAACGGCGGCGATCACCGGAGATTCAGACACGGCGGTGCAGTGGAGGTGCAGAGGTGGGTAGCAGAGGGTGAGAGAGAGGAAGAAAACGGCGACGCTCGAGGGAGAGAGAGGTGGAGGAGAGAGCTAGGGCACGGGGGGAGCTCGGGCTCGAGCTATAAGGAGGAGGAGGGGTGCCCGTGGCCGTCTGCTCCGCCGTACAGGCGACGTGGGCGTGCTGGATGCGCGCCGTACAGGTAGGTGACGAGGGGGGGTACCAGGCCGTGCTGGTGGGCTGGGCTCAGCCCACTGGCCTGCCTCTCCCCTCTGTTATTTTTTGTTTTATTATTTTTCTGTTATGTTTTTTTTTTGCAGATTTGAAAAAGGAAGAAAAGGGAGAGAAAAAGGGAGATTTTAGGGGTTTAAATTTTTGTGATAAACTTTTATAATTTGTTATTTACAAACCCAACTGTGCCAAGTGTTTGTTTTCAAATTTTTGAATTTTTGGTTGTTGTTTGTATTTCATTTGAAATTGAGTGAAATTTTGATATAAATAATTTATTGAAACTTAAGCAATTAATAGTTTGCACTTTCATGTTTATTTGAAAACAAGTTGATGCTTTGATTTGAATATTTCAAATTAGTTGCTGTTTGTATTTTAATTGAATTTGAGCACTTTTGATATTAATTGAAATATGGAAAAGAAGCAATTTAAAGGGTTTGAACTTCCAAGTTATTGGAAACAATTTGATGTTTTGATTTGAATATTTTTATTTGGAAATTGTAACAGAGCAAGTATGAAACAAAATTTGAAATTTGGTTTGAAATTCAAATAGAAAAACAAGGGAAAACAAAGGAAAACAAAGGAAAACAAAAGCAAAACTTAAGATGCCATGATGCAAAACATAAAATAACAGAGAGCAAACATTCTAATGGATGTTTTCATACTTGGGATGTTACAAAACGCCCCCCCCTTGAAGAAATCGCGCCCCGAGATTCCTACTTAGAAGAGAAAAGGTCCGGATACTTCTCGCGAAGATCCTCTTCGGTCTCCCACGTTGCCTCTTTATCGGAATGATGGGACCACTACACTTTCAAGAACTTGGTGCTCTTGTTGCGAGTCTTACGCTCGGTCTCATCGAGAATTCGAACAGGGTGCTCCTCATAAGAGAGATCTTCTTGAAGTTCAATGGAATCATGATCAACTGCACGATCTGGATCTTTGAAACACCTCTTGAGCTGTGACACGTGAAACACATCGTGCACCTTGGATAGCTTTTCCGGAAGTTCAAGACGATAGGCATTTTCTGCACGCCTTGAAAGAATGTTGAAAGACCCAATGTATCTTGGTGCAAGCTTTCCTTTGACACCAAAACGATGAGTGCCTCTGAGGGGAGTTACACGGAGATATGCTTTGTCACCAGGTGCATAGATCATATCCCTGTGCTTGCTGTCATAGTAGCTTTTCTGACGAGACTGAGCAATCTTGAGATTGTCACGAATGATGCGAACTTTCTCCTCGGCTTCCTTAACAATGTCAGGGCCTAAGAGTGAACGTTCACCAGCTCCAGACCAATTGATTGGACTCCTGCATCTGCGGCCATAGAGAGCCTCAAATGGTGCCATGCCTAGGCTTGCCTGGAAGCTGTTGTTGTAGGAGAATTCAGCATATGGAAGACATTCCTCCCATTTCATGCCAAAGGAGATACCACATGCTCTGAGCATATCCTCGAGAATCTGATTGACTCTTTCTACTTGCCCCTGAGACTGAGGGTGGTAAGCTGTGCTGAACAGAAGTTTGGTTCCCAATGCTTCTTGAAAGCTTTTCCAGAAATGAGAAGTGAATATGCTTCCACGGTCTGAGCTTATTTCCAATGGAACACCATGAAGAGGAACAATCTTTGCTGTGTAGAGCTCTGCTAACTGGCTAGCTGAGATTGTTTCTTTGACAGGAAAGAAGTGAGCTACTTTAGTGAGACGATCAATGACAACGAAGATTGCATCGTTGCCCTTCTTGGACTTTGGAAAACCAGTGACGAAGTCCATTTCAATCATGTCCCACTTCCACTCAGGGATTTTTAGAGGTTGGAGAAGACCGGCTATTTTCTGATGAACTGCCTTAACACGTTGACAAACGTCGCATTCAGAAACGTATTGAGCAATTTCACGTTTCATGCCAGGCCACCAATACAGTGTCTTGAGATCCTGGTACATCTTTGTACTTCCAGGGTGTATAGAGAGAGGAGTTTCATGAGCCTCTTTGAGAATGACATCTTTGAGACTTTGAATTTGAGGAACTGCAATGCGTCCTTCGAAGAACACAGTTCCCTTGTCATCAATTGAGAAGGACTTAAATTTCTCCTTGCCTTCTTTGATGAGTTCTACCATCTTCTTGATTTCAGCATCACGAAGTTGTTCAGAACGAATCTTGTCCTCGAGAGTTGGACTGGCTGTCAAGTTTGCAAGATAGCCTTGAGGAACAAGACCAAGGTTCAGCTTCTGGAATTCTTCATGAAGAGGAGGTTGGCTTTCCATGATCATGAGATTATTGCAATATGACTTGCGACTGAGAGCATCGGCCATAACATTAGCCTTGCCTGGAGTGTAAGAAATGGTAAGATCAAAGTCTTTAATCTTTTCAATCCATCTCCTTTGCCTGAGGTTTAGATCTGGTTGAGTGAAGATGTATTTCAGACTCTTATGATCGGAAAAGATTTTAGTGCGATTACCCAACAAGTATTGCCTCCATTTCTTGAGGGCAAACACAACTGCTGCAAGTTCAAGGTCATGAGTGGGATAATTGAGCTCATGTGCGTTCAACTGACGTGAAGCATAAGCCACAACTTGACGTTCTTGCATAAGAACTGCACCTAGACCTTGGAGAGAAGCATCACAGAATATTTGGAAAGGTTTG
Organism: Alopecurus myosuroides; assembly: GCA_028641055.1. Classification (NCBI taxonomy): domain Eukaryota; kingdom Viridiplantae; phylum Streptophyta; class Magnoliopsida; order Poales; family Poaceae; genus Alopecurus; species Alopecurus myosuroides. The sequence continues at coordinate 118,982,323 of CM054059.1, forward strand.
GAAGGATCTGGGCCAACCAGAACTGGTGTAGAAGTGAGTTTAGTCTTCAGGAGATTGAAACTTTCATCACATTGTGGAGACCAAACGAACTTCTTGTCCTTCTTTGTGAGATCAGTGAGAGGTTTAGCAATCTTGGAGAAGTTTTGGACGAAACGACGTCAATAGCTAGCCAAGCCAAGAAAACTTCTTACTTGCTTCACCGTCTTTGGAGGTTTCCAATCAACAATTGCTTTAACCTTTTCTGGATCAATGGCTATGCCCTTGGCAGAGATGACATGACCAAGGTAAGCAACTTCTGGAATCCAGAACTCACATTTGGAGAATTTGGCATATAGACGATGCTCGCGAAGTTTCATGAGAGTGAGACGAAGGTGTTCTTCATGCTCTTCCTCGGATTTTGAGTAGACAAGAATGTCATCAAGATATACCACAACGAACTTGTCGAGGTATTCATGGAAGACAGAATTCATGAGTCGAGAGAAAGTCGCCGGTGCATTGGTGAGACCAAAGGACATGACGGTGAATTCATATAGACCGTAGCGAGTGGTGAAGGTTGTCTTTGGAATATCCTCTTTTCTGATCTTTATTTGATGGTAACCCATTCTCAAGTCCAACTTGGAGAATACTGAGGCTCCAGCAAGTTGATCAAAAAGATCATCGATGCAAAGAATTGGATACTTGTTTTTGATGGTTTTCTTGTTAAGAGGACGATAATCAACAACGAGTCTCTTTGTGTGATCCTTCTTCGCAACGAACAGAGTTGGGCAACCCCAAGCCGAGGAACTAGGTTGAATGTATCCTTTTTCCATGTACATATCAATTTGTTCCTTCAACAACTTCAGCTCGGGAGTTCCTATCTTGTAGGGATGCTTAGAGATTGGAGCAGTACCTGGCTCAAGCTCGATCACGAACTCAACAGCTCTGTCCGGAGGCATCCCTGGCAACTCTTCTGGAAAGACGTCAGGGAATTCGCAAACCACCGGAACATTTTCAAGTGAAGGAAGAGGTTTTGCATCGAGGTTGCATAGCTGAAAGGAACTTGATTCATTTGGAGAATAGACTATCTGGCCAGAAGGGTGAAACAGAGTTATTGACTTTTGAGCACAGTCAATCCTAGCTTTATTGGCCTTCAGCCAATCCATACCAAGAATGACATCAATGTCAGAATTGCCAAGCAGTATGAGAGAAGCAAGGAATATGTGGCCTCCAATTAGGATTTGATTTTTGTGACTGATCTTGGAAGTTTGCATAGTTGCTCCAGGGGAGTTTACTACTAGCGGGGAACCCAAACCAACAAAAGGGAGTTTAATTGCTGTCGCAAAGATCTTTGACACGAAGGAATGTGATGCTCCGGTATCAAACAACATTTTAGCTGGAATAGATTTTACGGGAAATGTACCGAGAACGACGTCAGGAGCTTCCTCAGCTTTGTCGATCTTGACATGATTCACCCTTGCGGTCCTCCCGACAGGCCTGTTGTTGGAGTTGAAGGCCTTAGGCGGGGGAGCGCGCACCATTGCCTGGTTTGTGTTGGGATGAGGTGGTGGTGGAGGTAGCTGCCTCTGCGTGCACTTGTCAACGTAGTGCCCCGTCTGCTTGCACTTGTAGCAAGTGACGACACGAGGAGGCCCTGGCCTTTGCTGCCCCATCGAAGCCCTCTGATCATGCATCTGAGCAGGGTTGGGTGGGCGGGGAGCGAAGCCTGGAGAAGTTTGGGCATATGGAGCCCGAGTGACAGCACCATTTGGCACCCAGATGCGGCGCTTCTGCGGAGGGGTGGTCATGTTGGAGGAGGAACCACCCTCACGCGAGTGCTTGCGAGACTCCTCGAACGCCTTGCGCCCATTTTCTTCATTGAGCGCGGTGTTAACGAGCTCCTCGAAGTTGTTGGCCTTCATGTTGGTGAGGGCATACTTGAGTTCCGGGTTAAAACCTCTCCGGAACCTTGCCATCTTCTTAGCCTCAGTGGACACCTCATCACCAGCGTAACGAGCGAGGCGATTGAACTCACTCTGATAGCCAATGACGTCCAGCTTGCCCTGCTTGAGTGAGCAAAACTCTTCACGCATCCTTTCCATGAGACCATCTGGAATGTGGTGCTTCAGGAAGGCTTCCTTGAAACAATTCCACGTGATTGGAAAGCCAGCTCTCATGGCCTGGTAGTTTTCCCACCAAGTAGCTGCCTGACCCTTCAGCAGATAGGAGGCATACTTGACCTTGTCTTCCTCAGCAACGTGAGCAATCTCCAGAGCCTTAGCTATCTCACGGATCCAGTCATCAGCGTCCAGAGGCTCGCGTGTGGCCACGAAAGCTCTCGGACCCAGACTGAGGAACTCCTTGATGCTGACCCGTGGAGCCGTCTAGTTGTTGTGCTGATTAGTCTGAAACTAAGCCATCTGCGCCATGACTTGGGTCATCTGAGTCAACAGCTCCGTGATTGGCGGTGGCTCAGGTGGGTTGTTCCTTGTTGGCGGCATCCTGAATGGAAATGCATTTTAGCACAACAATAGAAAAGGATAGACTTGGAAACCGAAAGAGAGATTATTCCGACGCATGAATAGATAACCAACAGGTACATCATCACATGTTCAAATACATCAGAATATCCAACACATCACAAATGGTTCGAATGCCAAAGGATAACTAAACATAGCTAAGAACAGATACATCGTTACTCCCATGCTCATCACGCAGGACGGCGAGAGGTACGGTGAGGAGCACGCCCACGAAAGTAGGTAGAACGACGATCGACATAGATCTGACGTGGTCTGAGAGCGACTCTAGGTGTGGTGAAGTACATAGCGTCGACTCCCTGTGCTCCAAAGCGTGGAATCCCAGTGTAACCAGCACCAAGGTTGAGGAGTGGACCTCTGATCGGCTCGTAACCTCCAGCATCTGGCAGACGACGTCCAACTGGCTGATCGAAACGTGCAAAGCGCTCGTCTCCAACAAAGTCTGTGGTGTACGTCGCCAGACGAGTCAAAGCAAGGTAGAGCTGCTCTCTGACTGAAGCCAACTCCTGAGATAGTGTGCTGGCAACTGCGTCACTGTGCCTCACAAACTGAGCGGTGGTGTGCAGCCTGGAGTTATCATGCTCGTAGACATCCAAGTTTTCGTAGAGATTGAAGTGAGCTCCCTCCGAAGTGATGTAACCACGGGGGATGTGGCGATAGATAGAATCATCAAATCCCCAGTAGTCAGCACGAAGGACGGTGAGACTCACATAAGCTGCCTGCTGCACAGCCATATCCACTGTGGAACCTACTGCCTCGTAGCGGTGGACAACGCTCATGCCATCATCTGACAGAATGTAGACGATAGCCTGGTAGTAGGTCTGGTCAAACTCTCGCTGATGCTCGTAGACCTGGTACTCTGGTGCCCAACGGAACCCCAGAAAAGTGACCATGTCTCTCAGAATCTCCGGATAACCGGCACTGCTCTCGCAACGAGTCATATGAACCACCTGTGGGTAGAACCTGAGATCCATCTGCAGATGATCGGGAAAGTTTTGATTAGACGCCGGTAGAAGAACTGAAGTGGCAAGCAACAACATGGTTTCAACGGACGAAAAGGATGTTGAGAAGAACAGGATATCGAAGCAACATTGGGGAAACACGAGACCAAACACTCCTGAGGTACTACGGAAAACCCCATCCGGGCTTCTAGAGGATAAATATCTACTGCTTAAGGAATAGAGGATCTGCTTCCGGGGCTTACACGCCTCCGTTCTCAATCATGAGTAGGCAACATGATAAATCATGTCACAACCACCTCCATTCCTATAGTCTAGTAGATATAACTATCCTAGAGAAACCAGGATACGTGAAATCCTAACTTGAAAGTTTAGATGAGAAGAGAAAACAACGACCAGAAAAGGGAGGGTGGGTGGGGAAAGAAATAAAAGAACAGAATTCCTACTCTCACGTTTGATTTTTCCTATATAGCTACAAAATAGTTTCTAGACTCAACTGCGACCAGTAAAAGGGATCCTACAGGCAGACAGGCCCTGATACCATTTGTCGCACCCGGACTTCTAGAGGATACTCACAGCCCGCTAAACAGTAGATGATTGGATTACGGGGCATACCGGCACCCGCACCTCTTACGAGTAGGCCAACACATATAGTGTGACAACCAATCTCTACTATCCATCGTCTGCGCAAACCATCCCATAGAAATCAGGACACTTCCGTTGACGTACTTCATAACATACACACATGGTACGTCAACGGCATTAGAACATCTGATATCACAACATATCTCTAAGACACAAAAGATTGAAATAAGTTGCAAATGGCTCTCACTAGAGCAGAGATAGCAAATACAATCATCCAGAGGACACATGTCCCAACAATTCATCATTACAACACAGCGGAAGCATCCAAAGTGTCTGAGTACAGACAAGATCCAAAAAAAAGGCCTAAGAGGCCGGAAACGAAAAGACGGAGCCCATCCACGATGTCTCGGATCCTGCCCGGGTCCGCTATCTACTCGTCAGCAGCCTCGTCATACTCCACGTAGTAGCCACCATGGGGATCCTCGGAAACGTAGTCTACGGAAACCACAGCCCCAAAGGGGTCAGTACATAAACGTACTGGCAAGAAAGACTCACAATATACCATAGTGTACCCGGCAACATCAAGTACAGATGCTTTGGGTTCAACGGAAGAGTAGGTGACACAAAAGTGCGGCAGCAGGCTGCTCTAACCAACTACAGAAATACGCTACAACTTCCGGCTAAAAGAAAGGGATAAGATAGCGTATCGTAACCAACTACCACTAACCTCAAACAAACCCATCCTGAATCTCGCCCCTTATCTAAAGAAGCAATCCGAGGATAACTCACACAGTTGGATTAATGATGGTTCAAGTTATTGTGTCAATAGGCCTATTACTAGTCAAGTTATCATTAGTTAGGTGCAAGTTGTTCTGAGTACTTGTTAGCCAGTACTTTCACCAAGTCATCCATAACCGCGGACAACACGGCTTCTCGAGAAGATTTATCCCTGCAGGGGTGCACCAATTTGGCCGTACACGTAAGAATATCCCGCCAGACGGGAATCAAACCCACCAAGCGAGGCACTCAACACAACTCAACTCTTCTTCGCATCAAGCCCAAAGAACCACGTGATGTGCGTGCGCGGCTAATCGAGCCCCCACGAAGAAAAGGGGGGACCCTCATAGCACTGGAAAACCACGCCGCCCTAAATGCCGACTACAAAAGTTCCACCCTGGCCTCGGGTTCGTACCTGCATATGCGTGCATCAAATGGAAAGCCCGAACTAAGTGTGGCGATTTGGACGAGATGCGAATCGAATCAAATTGAGGGGGGCGCCCATACACGCTTCCCACATACGGATAGTGCGCTCATCAAGGATCAGTAGACAAGACCCTTTTCCTAATTAGGGTCGACACTAGCAGGCCTCAAAACCATACCCGGCCTCCTGCCGGTGCCTTATCATCAAATTAGCATTACCTCAAACATTAACATGTTGTTGTTTAACATCGAGCCCCAGAACATAAGTAACATGGTAATAGAAAATAACGGACATCAGACTCGAGCATAAACAACCCTAAGCATGTTAGTAAGACACAGGCAACAAGAAATGGGGTTATAGGTAGGGAGGTGAGGCTATATCAGGGTTACAGGATAACATGTGATAGGATCGAACACAAGCAACGAATCTTAAGGCTAGAAGAATAGACAACGGAAAGTATCAGTATCCAATGTGGAAGGAACACAATGGTTCATGTGAGTGAATACTTGCCTGCAAACTCAGCAGCCTGGTACTGAGCTAACTCCTCAGAAGTAGTGTCGTAAACCTCGTCTGTCTCAGCGTCGTCGTCTATTCGAGAAGAAGCAAACAAACAACACAGAGAGACAAACAATCAATAACATGGCATAATGCACAATCATGGGATGATGCATGACAATTTAATTGATGCATCAAAGATAAGCTGGTTGACATGGTAACATAATTAAATGGACTCATATGCAATTTGGATTGCATATGGAAAGCCCATGAATTAAGGTTGAATTAAATGATCTACAAATAACCAACATGTGAAAATGGATTAGCATGATGCCTGGATGAGGAAAACAGAAATAAGACAACAATAGATCCAATTTGAAATGAAGTTTACCAAGTTTGGAATTTTATTTATTAAGTTATGAAATTTTGGCTTCTTAAAGGAGTTACACAAGCATTTGTTGTTTCCACCCATTTCAAATGTTCAAAATAGACAACAAAGTTCATATTTGGAAAAAACACAAAATTTTAGGTGGAATACATGTTTCATTTGTTGAAAAAGTAATTAGAATTAATTAATTATGAATTAAACAAGTTTAAACAAGATTTAAATGAATTTAATTCAAGTATGAATTTATTTGAATTTTTATTTGTTCAAAACATTAGATAAAATTCATATTTGAAAATATTATAATTTTCTGGTTTGAGAACATATTTTATATGTTCAAAAAGAATTTAATTTGACCAAGTTATGAATTTAGCAATTTTTAAATGATTTAAACAAGGTTTAAATTATTTAACCAATTATAATTATTCAAAACATTAAACAAAGTTTATATTTGGAAAGGTGGTTCAATTTGACATGGAAAACATATTTTATATGTGCCATTTGAATTAAGTTTGAATTAGTTATGAAATTAACCAAATTTGAAATGAACTGTTTGAATTTGAATTTTCGAATCATTTGAAATGTTCAAAACAGAAAAAAAAATGATTTAAACAGGTAGAGAATTAAATTTGGTTCAGGATACATATTTTATTTATGTTATTTGGATTTGAAATTTAAAAGTTATTTGCATTTTTTAACCAGGGACTATTCTGTAAATAAAACAGGGGCTTAAAATTAAAAAGAAAAGGGGCCAAACTATTTACACCGTGCAGTGCCTAGCCTGGGCCGCTGACAGCGGGCCCTAGGCCACGGTGGCAGTGTGTGTGCGTGCGTGGATGCACGCGTCACTGACAGGGAGGCCCCACCTGTCAGCGAACGGTGCAAAAGTGTGGGATTAAATCCTGCAAGGCTGGGATTCGAACCTGCGTCGCGGCGTGCGGGAGCAGTGCACTGTGCCACTGCGCTGTTGCGCGTTTGTTGACAGGTAAGGGGTTGGTGGGGGGTTAAGGTTCAGATCCGTGGCTGTTAACTGAAACTGCAAGTTTCAGTTAACTGAAACTGCAGCGATGGGACGGTGCTCACCGGCGGCGAGCTGCTGCTGCTGCGTGCTCGTGTGCGTGCAGGGTGCGGTGGACGTGACGTGGAAGCATAGGGAGAAGATGGAGGGGATCGTGCTGCTCACCGAGGGAAGGAGAAGGGCTCGGTGCTCGACGGCGACAGAAACTGACGGCGGCGACAGCGAGGATGGCGGCGGCGTTGCAGGCCCTCCCCGTGCTCGCTGCGGTGTCGAGGAGGTAGAAGGAACGGAGGGGATTTCGTTCCCGTGGCTAGCCAGGACGGTGGTGCATCGTAACGGCGGCGATCACCGGAGATTCAGACGCGGCGGTGCGGTGGAGGTGCAGAGGTGGGTAGCAGAGGGTGAGAGAGAGGAAGAAAATGGCGGCGCTCGAGGGAGAGAGACGTGGAGGAGAGAGCTAGGGCACGGGGGGAGCTCGGGCTCGAGCTATAAGGAGGAGGAGGGGTGCCCGTGGCCGTCTGCTCCGCCGTACAGGCGACGTGGGCGTGCTGGATGTGCGCCGTACAGGTAGGTGACGAGGGGGGGTACCAGGCCGTGCTGGTGGGCTGGGCTCAGCCCACTGGCCTGCCTCTCCCCTCTGTTATTTTTTGTTTTATTATTTTTGTGTTCTTTTTTTTTTGCAGATTTGAAAAAGGAAGAAAAGGGAGAGAAAAAGGGAGATTTTAGGGGTTTAAATTTTTGTGATAAATTTTTATATTTTGTTATTTACAAACCCAACTGTGCCAAGTGTTTGTTTTCAAATTTTTGAATTTTTGGTTGCTGTTTGTATTTCATTTGAAATTGAGTGAAATTTTGATATAAATAATTTATTGAAACTTAAGCAATTAATAGTTTGCACTTTCATGTTTATTTGAAAACAAGTTGATGCTTTGATTTGAATATTTCAAATTAGTTGCTGTTTGTATTTTAATTGAATTTGAGCACTTTTGATATTAATTGAAATATGGAAAAGAAGCAATTTAAAGGGTTTGAACTTCCAAGTTATTGGAAACAATTTGATGTTTTGATTTGAATATTTTTATTTGGAAATTGTAACAGAGCAAGTATGAAACAAAATTTGAAATTTGGTTTGAAATTCAAATAGAAAAACAAGGGAAAACAAAGGAAAACAAAAGCAAAACTTAAGATGCCATGATGCAAAACATAAAATAACAGAGAGCAAACATTCTAATGGATGTTTTCATACTTGGGATGTTACAGTTGCTAAGCCACTATGGCCTCCGAGTTTTTGACATAGGCCCCAATTCTATGTTAAATATCACTCATTTCATTGTTCTGTGCGAATCATATTTATGCATCCCCCCGAATCTTGCGCTATTCCTCGAATTGTTCCAATGCAAACCGTGCCGCGAAAGCGGAGACGGGGCCCTCCTGGCTTGCGGCGGGGTAACAATCCAGAGACGGAAGAACTCATTGATGCCGACTCTGAGCCTCAACTCCCACGTCAAGCACTGGCAGAAGACCTACTTCTACTGTGAGGACACCTCCTCACCCGGCGAAAAGACTTTGCCGGGTTTCTCCGAAGGCCTTCTTGATCTTTCCGACAACCTTAACTCTTTTGCTTCTGAGTCGGATAGGGAGTCCATCCAACCCCTTCTTGCCAAACTTGCTGTTCTTTCGGCCCAAGGCCTTCTTGGGCTCAACTTGGGTGAACTTCCGAATTCAACCAAACGTCGTCCGGCCCAAGATGATGTGCGAATACTCTGGGCATGTCACGGATTCGCTCCGCTATTCTCTGAGGAACTACCCGGCCGCTGATACAAACAAGATAATCAAGAGTTTCTTGACCGAGAAAATGGAAGTGATCCGGACTATAGCCGGTTTGGAGCCATTTACTCGCGATAACCCGGCTCCAGCGGTAAGATCCGGCCTTAACTCTTTTATCCTTATATTTTTTGTCTGATACAATCACTAATCCTTACCATTATACCTTTATTTCAGGAAGATAGCACTTTCTGGAAGATCGAGACCCCCCTCCTTCCGAAAACTCGGAGGAGGACGAAGAGCCAGCTGATTCGGACGAAGGTATCATCCGGGTTTCGCCTATCTTAATTTCTGTTAACTCGTTTTCCCACACTTTCTCTTTTTCCGACTATACACTATGTTTCTCAGGAATGGAGGACAAGGAGGACAAGGAGGAGAAGGAAGATCCGGAAGATAAGGAGGAGACCCAAAGTGACGAAAGTGAGGCAGAACCGGATGTTGAGGTCGGAGCCAAGAGAAAACCCCGAGGGGTCGTATTCAAGGTTCTGTATTCCTCCATCGCCTCCAAACCGTATTCATTTGCTAACATGTGCGAGCTTAATCAACGATTATCCGATTCGCCATACTTGAAGGAGCCCCCTACGGTCAAGCGCAGGGTAACCCGGAACTCCCCGGGTGAGGATCCTCTCAACCCGGGTATCCCTTCGTCCCCAGCCCGCCGTGCCGGTACTTCCCAAACCCATCCTTCAAATTCTCCTCAAAAACATCCTTCTCCCAATCATCCCTTAGCTGGACAATTCCGGGTCTCACTCTCAGATCCTGTAACAGCTTCCTCCGGGTCTAGCAATGACCTCCCCTCAGACTTTATGGTGAACTCCGGGTAAGCTACCTCTCCTGCTATTTCAATATTCTAACACTTTTCCATAGCTTTCACTCATCATATGCTAACTTTTATTTTTACTTTCCTCAGAGCCAAGGTCACAACAAGTGACCCGGATAACATGGACATTGATAACCCGGCTAAAGAAGATCCGGTTGATACTGTGACGGCCGCGGCTGGCGGCGATGAAGAAGAAGTCCCTTTGAAAGATCCGGCTGATCAGGAGGCCGAGTACCCAATTCCCTCGCATACACCCGGAGAGGACGATGTTGTGATCCTGGGCACAGGGAAGAGTGAGCCCACTCCCAATACCCAAGCGACCGGGTGTCCCCCACCCCCCCATGAAGGTGAAGACTCCATCTCCGGGTAACCAAGATCCTGGTTCTTCCAAGCTAGGGCTCGAGAAGCTCTCCTACGGAGAAATGATGAGCGCGCTCTTTGCCTTGAAGACCAACGAGAAGGGTATCCTGGAAGCCATGGCCGCTGAGCACCAGGTAATCCTGATCAACATTAGTTAGATACTTATCTAGTCCCCAAGTTCCGAGTTCAACTTGTCAAAGTTTTACTCGGTACTTCCTTTGATATCCGGCTCTTTCTGATATCCGACTAAATTTTACTTTTCCTTCCTTTATAGGCACAAATGGCCAGGTCTCAGGAGATTTTGGCTAAAACCAATCAGCTCCTTGAGACCGAGTCAAAGCTGCGGGAAGGGCTTGAGGTTGAAGTAGAAAAGCTCGATAAAGACGTCAAGAAGTACAAGAGGAAATACCATAATGCTCAAGATACACTGAAGAAGCTCTCGGCTCAAATTGTCGACACTTATCGCGCCTTACTTGGTAAGAACTTGTGACTTGCTGTTTATAACTCGGATTTTTCGTTAAGCATGATACCCGGACTTTTTCGCTTTAACCTTTGCTGTTTATACTACAGGCCCTGGTATAGCGGCCCCAGAAGATAGTGATATTGAGAAATTGAAGACCTTGAAGACTGTGATCCGGCAGTTCTCCGCCGGCACTAAGTGGATCCTGGACGCTGTGCAGTGGCCGGCTGAGGGTTAGTTAGGCCTGGACACTTTGCTCAACGCGTGCTCCACTGTCCCCGAGTGGATCGAGCTCTGGAAACGCTCATCGTGCCGGGTTGGGATGACCCGTGGGCTTATGCTGGCCAAAGCTTATTTCCCTAAGCTTGAGCCGGCAAAGCTGGTGGCCGGGTTTCCCGAGTTCAATCTCGACGGCTCCAAATTTTCCGCCAAGGACTTCAAGGCTATTCAAACTGAGGTACGTCACTCGGCGACCACAATTGCCGATAGTCTGGCACTAGACAGGTTTGCGACACCTTATGATGCCAAAGACAAAGCGGTCAAGGTAGATCTGCCCGAGCCCTTTGATATGCTGGAGAGGTGGAGGGCGGAATCTGCCAAGAGAAAGGAGGAGGCTGCCAAGAGGAAAGCTGAAATCGACTCTGCGCCTTCCTCCTCTACACCGGCTGTCCGTCCACCAGCTCGCGCCGACACTGCTAATCCGGATAAAGGTGCTGGGAAGGCCCCTGAAGAGCAAGCCCAAGACCAAGACCCGGCTGCCAAGGACAAGGTTGAAGACTCGACCCAGGAGGCCGAGTGAAGTTTCATCTACTACTGCTCCAAACATTTGATTCGACCAATGGGCATCTAAAACAATTATTCTTTTGATAGTGCGCCTGTGCACTTTTTGATACTACTACCTTGGTTTGTAATACGTTAAAAACCTTAATAGCTTTCGTGGCCCTTCTGGCCTTTGCGTGAATTTGATATTTCCTATCTTTAAACTTTTTCATTGCTGTTTTTTCGATCTTTCGCTACTTTTCCTATTGTGAGACTCGGTTTCCAGGTCTCGGGGGTTTTGACAAGTGGACTTTTTCTAAGTCCCCAAGTCCCCAAGACTCGGATTTTTTGGTTTTTAAGCTGAATAGCTAGATAATTTGTTTCTTTTTTCAAATTCCCAAGTCCCCAAGGCCCGAATTTCCGAGTCTAAGGTTTTGAACTTTTTCAAAGGAACAAATTGTTTCTGCTAAGGCCCAAAACCTAGAGCTTCTCACGTAGGTTTGAAGTTGTGCTTAATATATCTTGAGTTTCCGGCTATTAACCTTGTACTCTGCATAACTTGTGGTTTGGATGACCCTTTTGACCTTCTTTTACTTTAAGCCGGCTTGTACTCTGCATAACTTGTGGTTTGGATGACCCTTTTGACCTTCTTTTACTTTAAGCCGGCTTTCGCGTGGACGATCAATGCTGCTATAACTGTATAAAGACAGGGTCAGGCAAGTCCCATTGGGCATCATGACTGATTGTAATTACACGTTAGCAAAGCATGCCACTTTTGTGCGAGTCACATCAAGCTTAAGCAAGAAAAGTCAAGAAAAATTTGGCTCTATTGTCCGGTTATAAGCTTGCAGCCGTACTTATTACAAGTAATCGGCCCTTATAACTTAATGGCATCATGGCCGGGTCTTTGAGTTTGCAACTGTGCTATTCAAGCAATCAGCCCCTAAGACCTAGATATATGTAAATTACGAGAAGAATTAATATACTAAGAACAACAAATAACACTTACCTGAAAGAAAATAAGAAAACAAAGGGAATATAAAAACTTGACAAAGGACACACAGAAAGGAACAATGTTATTGTTTAACCATCTCTTTATTGATATGAGAAAAGTTAGGTTAGCAAGCCGCCTCATTAAAAACCCTCCAGTCCCCTTAGGTACCCTGGATAGGAAAACAGTGCGTCTGAAACCTGCTGCCTGTTACATCGTGTAATTCCACTTTGTGAATCTAGCCTATTCTAGGTATAGTAGGGACGCAGCTGAGCCACGTTCCATGGTATTTCTCTTTCTTGCATAGATGAAGTTGTATGAGCGGTGTCATTGATAGTAGCCGACTCTTCCCTTGCATCTACCAAGTAATACGATCCATTGTGCAGATTCCGGCTTATGATGAATGGTCCTTCCCATGGTGGAGATAACTTGTGTATTCCTTCCTTTGATTGTACCAGGCGCAGAACCAGGTCTCCTTCCTGGAAGACCCGGGTTTTGACCCGCCGGCTATGATATCTCCTCAGATCCTGCTGGTATATGGCTGATCTCTCCAAAGCTTGTTCCCTGTGTTCTTCTAGCATATCCACGGCGTCCTGCCGGGTCTTCTCGTTCTCCACCTCGACGTAAGCCGACACTCGAGGCGAATCATGAATAATGTCACTCGGCAATACTGCCTCTACACCATAAACCATAAAAAACGGGGTCATCTGAGTAGATCTGTTAGGTGTGGTATTAATTCCCCAAACCACTGATGGTAACTCCTCAACCCATGCGCCAGCGGCTCTGATGCACGGGACTCGCAGCCATGGCTTTAATCCACGGAGTAACTCCTGATTTGCCCTCTCCACTTGTCCATTAGCCTATGGATGGGCCACTGAGGCTATGTCCAGGCGGATGCCATTGTTTCCACAAAACTTTTCCATCTCACCCAAGGACATATTGGTTCCATTGTCCGTTATTATGCTGTGAGGATACCCAAACTGATAGATAATCCTTTTCAGAAACTTGAATGCCGTAACTGCTTCACAATTGGTAACTGGCATAACTTCAACCCACTTGGTAAACTTATCAATAGCCACCAAGACATGTGTCTTTTTGCAAGGTGACATGTGAAAGGGGCCAACCATATCCATACCCCAAACAGCAAACGGCCAGGTTAACGGGATGGTCCGCAATTCCATAACCGGTACATGGGTTTGACGAGCGTACCTTTGACATCCGTCACACCTTGCCACCAAACTCTCCGCGTCTGCTAGGGCCGTGAGCCAGAAGAAACCGTGTCGATAAGCTTTGGCCACAAGGGATCTCGTGGATGCATGATGCCCACAATCGCCTTCGTGAATCTCTTTCAAAATCTGTCGGCCTTCTTCTGGTGCTACACAGCGTAGAAAGACTCCTGCTGCGCTTCTTTTATACATCTCCCCATTGATGATAGAGTAGCCCTTTGCTCGCCTCAGAATTTTCCTAGCTAGTACTTCCTGCTGTGGTAACTCGCCCCGTGATAGGTAGGCCAGAAACGGTTCTGTCCACTCGGGAACTGCGCGTATTGTGGCCACGAGCTCCAAATCCGGGTCTTGGTTAGCTACCTCTTCCTCAGACTCGGTTTTAACAGATGCCCCCCATAGCTCGTCCAGGAAAACATTGGGTGGAACCGGCTCTCTGCGCGAGCCGAGTCTGGCGAGTGCATCTGCTGCCTCATTCTTTCGTCTGTCTATATGCTCCACCTCATACCCGGAAAAACACCCGGCAACCCTGTCCACCTCTCTGCGGTATGCTGCCATAGTTGCATCTTTTCTATCCCAAGTTCCTGAGACCTGCTGTACCACAAGATCCGAATCTCCATAGCACCGTATCCGCTTGATGTTCATCTCCTTGGCTACTTTCAATCCATGCAATAATGCCTCATACTCGGCCATGTTGTTGGAACAATCGAAGTGAATTTGCAACACGTAGCTCAACTTGTCTCCTTTAGGTGATGTGAGTACCACCCCAGCTCCTGATCCCTCGTATTGCTTAGAACCATCGAAGTGCATTACCCAAGACTCGGAACTTGGTGTCGTTGTGGGCATGCTAGTGTGAGTCCAATCATTGATGAAATCAACTAAAGCTTGAGATTTGATTGCTGACCTGGTCTCGTAATTGATGTGATAATCTCCCATCTCGATGGCCCACTTGGCTATTCTACCTGTTGCGCCTGAGTTTTTGATGATATCCGACATTGGTATAGAGCTAACCACTGTTATGGGGTGTTCCTGAAAATAGGGTTTCAATTTCCGACTGGCCATGAAGACCCCGAAAACTAACTTCTGCCAATATGGGTAGCGCTGCTTTGCCTCTGATAGTACCTCGATGACGTAATAAACCGGTCTTTGAACCGGGTGATCTTTTCCATCCTCTTTGCGCTCAACAACAACCACTGCGCTAACCGCCCGGGGCCCGGCCGCAACGTACAGCAGCATGGGCTCTTTAGGACCCGGGGCTGCTAAGACTGGTGCCTCAGATAGTTGCTTTTTTAATTCCTCGAACGCCTCATCCGCCTCTTGGTCCCAAACAAACTTATCGGATTTCCTCAAGAGCCGGTACAGGGGTATTGCCTTCTCTCCGAGTCTGGATATAAACCGGCTCAACGCTGCTACGCACCCTGTAAGTTTCTGAACATGCTTCAGGTTTTCCGCCTTTTTCAGACTCTGGATAGCTTTGATTTTGTCCGGGTTTGCCTCAATCCCTCTTTCTGAGACGATGAAACCGAGTAACTTTCCTGCTGGGACTCCAAATACACACTTTGTGGGGTTAAGCTTCATCTTATATCTTCTCAGATTCTTAAATGTTTCCTTTAGATCATCAATGAATGTTTCCGTTTTCCTGGTTTTGATCACCACATCATCCACATAAGCATGAACGTTGCGCCCGATCTGATCCTCAAAGCACTTCTGAATGCACCGCTGGTAAGTTGCGCCAGCGTTCTTTAACCCAAAAGTCATGGTTTTGTAACAGAAAGCCCCAAAAGGGGTTATGAACGATGTTTTCTCCCAATCTTCCTTCTTGAGCTTGATCTGATGATACTCGGAATATGCATCCAGGAAACATAATAGGTCACTTCCGGCCACTGCATCTATGATCTGATCTATCCTTGGAAGGGCAAACGGATCCTTTGGGCAATGCTTATTGAGACTCGTGTAATCTATACACATCCTCCACTCATTACTCTTTTTCAACACGAGAACCGGATTTGCCAACCAATCCGGGTGAAACACCTCCATGATAAAGTCGGCTGTCAATAGCCGAGCAATTTCTTCTCCTGTAGCATTTCTCCTTTCCTCATTCATTTTTCTCAGGCCCTGCTTCACGGGGCTAGACTTAGGATCAACATGCAAGCTGTGCTCTGCTAACTCTGTAGGGATACCCGGCATATCGCTAGGCGTCCAAGCAAAAACATCTTGATTTGAACGAATGAATTCCACGAGTGCTTTTTCCTGCTCATTGTCCAGGTTAGATCCTATAGCAAACTGTTTAGAGGAATCACCTTCAACAAATGCCACCATCTTGGTATCTTGTGCTGCTTTAAATTTTGCTCTCTCATCCTTAGTGTTCGGCCTCTTCAATGCTGTTCTATCATCCGGGTCTACTTGAGACCGGTAATATTTGAGTTCTTCCTTCCTGCAAGCCTGTTCTTCCATTGCCGCGTCTCCTTCGTCACACTCAGCTGCTATAATCCGGTTCCCATGTATGGTAATGGTTTGCTTAGGACCCGGAATCTTTAGCTGTAGGTATACGTAACACGGCCTGGCCATGAACTTAGCGTAAGCCGGCCTTCCAAATAGCGCGTGATAAGGACTGCGCAACTTTATCACCTCGAATGTGAGCCACTCCACTCGGAAATTGTCCTTTGATTCTCCAAAAGCGACCTCCAAAGTGATCTTTCCCTCAGGGCACGCTGAGTGAACCGGCACAATTCCGTGAAAAACTGTTGAACTTTTCAGTAGCCGAGACTCCTTGAGACCCATGCGTAAGAAAGTTTCCCAGTATAAGATGTTGATGCTACTTCCGCCATCCATTAAGACCTTTTTCAACTCGTAACCATTAACCTGTGGCGCAACCACCAATGCTAGCACACCCGGATGCTCTATTGTTTCCGGGTGATCCCTTCTGCTCCACGTCACCTCTTGATCCGACCATCGCAGGTATCTCGGAACAGCTGAATTGACCGCGTTCACTGCTCGTTTAAGTATCTTTCTATCTTTGTTGGAAGTTCCTGTAGTATGAACGTGATATTGTCCCAACTGCTTGGGGTTAGCTTGGAAACCTCAAGCTCCTCCCTGATTATTACCCGGATTACCACCTCCTGGGTTGCCTGCTGGGGGTGGGCCGTTGCCCGGGTTTCCGCCCGGACCCGGTCCTCCTCCCCGGCCTGCACCTCGCATAGCCTTGTTTATTTCCTCGTTCTTCCATCTCTGTAAATCCACACACTGCTCCAATGAATGGTTAGCCGGCCTACCGTTCCTGCTGTGTTTCGGGCACGGCATCTTGAAGACATCCCAGTGGTTACCCGGCCTTGGTGGCCCCTGGTAATTTCCTCCATTAAAGTTCCCTCCATTGAAATTTCCTTCTGCTCTGGGTCTTGAAGACTCGGCCTCTGTGTTGGCGACAAACTCGGAACTCCCCTCAAACGGGCGCTTATTCTGGTTGTTTCCATTATTACCTCCATTGTTACCCGGCGCAGATCCATTGCAGGGTCTTCCACTATTGCTCGTGTTTGCTTTTGCTTTCTTATCATCAGCATCCTCTTCTGTGGTATCCGTAGCAGCGTGCTTGTTGCATGCGTCCATTAACTCTCCCATCGTAACCTCTGAGGCATTCCGACTAGATTTCATGCGCGTTAGCTTTTGCACTAAAGGTCTATACTTGCACGTCTTTGCCATAGCTTGTAACGCATCCTTTGGCTGAATATCCGTGGACGAGTGAAGTATCTCCATAACCCGGCGCATCCAGCTGTGCACCGACTCTCCCTTCTTTTGGACACACCGTTCTAGATCATCGATAGTAAATAGCTTCCTGCATGTTCCATGAAAGTGCTTGACAAACGCGGTTTTCAACTCTCTCCATGATTTGATAGATCCTTCGGGTAAATTGTTGAACCACAACTTTGCTGCTCCCTCTGACATCATTAAGTACATGAACTTGGCTTGAAGATTTTCAGATGCGTTGCGAATCGACATAGCCATCTCATAGCTGCTCAACCAGGTTTCTGGGTCCATAGTCGGCTCATAGTTTACCACTTTACCCGGTTCCTTGAATTTATCCGGGTAAGGCTCAGCCCTGATGTTATCCGACAGACACTTAGGCCCAGCAAGATTAGTCAGTGCTGGCCTCACTCGGGAAACATGCGATCCTGCGGGGGGGTACGGCTGGACGTGGCGCTGCTGCTGGTCCGTGCACCGCAGACCCGGCCGCGGCTCGCCTGGCTCTGGAACTATCCACAATAGCTTGTGCTTCTAATGCCGCTGGTGCCGCCTGAACGCGGGGAGGAGGCGACATTTGCTGCTGCTCTGCCCTCCGTCGCGCTGAACTTGTTTGAATATTGCCGGTATTGCCATGCTGCCGGCTGATATACGGCGTTCCATGCATTCCACTCCTATTATCCGGGTAATTGACTTGCTGAGCCACTGCCGTGCGCAATAAATCTATCGCCCGCCGGGTCTCCTCCGCATGGGGTGACTCTCTTACGGGGATGCGATCCAATGCCAATGTTGCTGCATATACATTATCCATGGGGTTGTTGAAGTGACCTGGTGGCGTACGAAATCGTGATGATGGTGGTGGTGGTGCTGTATTGCCAACAGCAACCCCTGTCTGCAACATGGGTAACCCGGCTTGTACGTTTGCCGGCTGTCCTCCTCCGGTCGCAGGCTGATGTACAGTTTCCTGATTCACAGCTGGAATTGGTTGATCCTGGGGGGTGATGAACAGCGTGGCCGGGTTTAGAATTCCACCCGTTGCCGGTAATCTCGTCTGGTATCTCTGATGCATCCTGGTAGACTCAACCCGGAGCCGGTTGTCCAATGCTTCCAGCTCACGTTGGCGCGTGGCTACTCCTTGCTTCTCTGCTTCCACATCTCTCCTTTGTTGCTCCAATGCACGGCGGGGCACATCCAGATCCCTAGCACGCGCCGCTGCGTTTTCCGGGGTTATCACAGTAGCTAGCACCGTGGGATCCAGGATCAGGTTGTTACTGAACAGGGCCGGGTGTTGTGGGTTTGAAGGACCCACCCCTGGCGTTCTGTTCGCCATAAACCCGAACATATTCCTCTGCATCTCGCTATCCGCCGCATGGCAGGTGACCGAAGTCGACTCTCCGTCAACCCGGGTCAGAACCGGATTTCCGTCAGCCGGGTTTTGCTGCTGGGCCAGCGCTCGCGCCGCTCCAACCGCGGCCGTAGTCACGTCCCCCTGATTAAGATTGGTCGCAGGGGCCGTGTAGACCGCGACCTGGCGCGCGATGCCTGGTGAAGACTCGTATTCCTCTTCATCACAACTATCCTCCTCGTACCGTTCCTCCAGCAGGTGCAGGATAGACTCGGTATCATCTTCTCTCATGACCCGGCCATGCGGGGTCCATGCCGGCTCCTCCGGCTGTTCCCTCTTCGTGGTGGGCTCTTCTATCGGATCTACCGTCCCGACCGATTCTTCTCCATCCGACTGAACGCAGGTCGCTTCTCCTGATACAGAATCATATCCAAAATCATCAGGGATTGAACCGGACGTACATATCATGCCGATGAAGACGTTGACCCGGCCGATTGTGACGACAGATCCGGATTCGAGCAGATCCGACTCTGGCCCCCAGCCAAAATCGTCCACCATCTTCTCTCCTTCGGGGTTGGTGTAGATCTCGCCGATGACGAGGTTCTTCATGTTCTCCCGAGCTTCTCCCGTGATGTAAACACCCTCGGACGTAGGCCCCACGGTGGGCGCCAACTGTCGTGGGATAATCACGGCAGACGTGACCAGGGGTAACTTATCTTGGGGCAATTCGACTCTGGTGTTTGGGAGAGGGTTTTGCTCAGGGGAAATCATGCTGATAATCGATCTGGTAGCTCTGGCAATCAAGTCGCCGAGTCTCCGATCTAGATTTACAATCTCAACTCTCGTATTACAAGGGATACTCGAATAGCTAGTAAAACTCGTGTCTGTCTAACCCTAAGAGCCGGCTTATATAATATCCGCCCCCCTGACTTCCTATCCAAGGCATACTCGGAGTCCTACCCGGGCACCACATACAAACCCTAAGTTTCCTTATTGAAACCCACAATCCGGGTTACGAGGCCTACACTCTTGGGCCTTCTAGAAACTCCTTTTCCTTAAGCCGGGTCTTGCGCAGCTCCCTTTGGACCGAGTTATACCTTGACGTTAGGCTACCGGGTAATCATCCCTCCATCAGTTTCCCACATCTCTAGCAATATCCTTTAGCTCTAGGCTTATTAGGTATTTGCTCATGTACTTTGCTCACAATTGGAGTGAAATTCTGCTGTGGTTTGTAAGAGAACTGGTACTGAATTTCTGGAATTGTGGGATAAATGATTTCTTTTGTTGTTGACTTTGTTCCATTTCTCTAGCCTTCCAGTAGGCATTGGTCAGATTATTAGGTCTTAAAGGCCTCAGTTGTGATTTGATTGATTCTCTCATTCCATTAACATAGAATCTCACAGACCAATCTTCTTGCAGATCAGGGTTTTCTTCTATGATGTCTGCCGTAAGCTCCTCAAATATTTCCGTGTATTGCTTAATTGTTAAATTGTTCCGCTTGACACTGTTGAATTTTTCTGCCAGTTCATAATTGTTGTGATTTGAAATTTCGTGTAGCACCTCGTCAGTGAATTGTGACCATGATAGTTGTTGCATGTGTAGACGGTATCTTCTCAGCCAAACATTAGCCGGACCAGTGAAATGTAACTGATCTAGATGAACTTTATATTCTTCAGGAGCAGCAGCCATTTGGAAGTATTTTTCACATTGTCTTATCCACCCCACTAGGTTGTCCCCATCAAATCTAGGGAATTCCATTCTAGGGCCCTTCGTGATTGATTTGAAGAATTGCATTCTCATTTCCTTTTCATAGTCTCCAGCATAACCTTCCCAATGTTGCTTTAGTTTTGGGACCATCCTTGTGTAAGTTCCTGAAAGCAGGTGTTGAGTGTTCCGACAGCACGTCGACATGGTGTGGTTTGTTTTTGTCAGAACCTGCAAATCCTTCTGGTGCTGACTTACGAGCAGTATTGTTTGGAGCTAGTCTTTGTGAGTTCAGTAAGTCTAGATATTCAGTTTTCTCCCTCTCCAATTGCAGTCTCTTTTTCAATTCTTCAGTTAATTGATTTTGACTGAAGGTAGGAGACTTTTGATGTCCTTGTTCTTCCTCTGCTTTCCGTTTTTTGAGTCGATGCAGCTTGCTGGTCTACTGTATTTGCTTGTGTTGTCCCCACATGTTTTATAGTTGCTATTGCCTTGGTGATATGAGCTAATTGCAGAGTAATTTTGTTTACTCATGTATGCATTTCTGAGACTACGTCAACACTTCTGCTTGCTTGTCGTGCAGGAGACCGAGGTCATCCTTGATCTGAGATACTCCCAGTCGTAACTCATATGTGTCCTTCCTATTGGAAATCAACTCTTCCTTTATCAATTTCAGTTCATGTCCTTCATCCCCTTCCACGCTCGCTTTCGATCTGCGCGACATCCTGCTGTTTGGTACCAGAGAGAAATTTTACACCGAAACAGTTCCGGCAACCCGAATCTCGGCCAATTTCTACCACCGCCACTAATGGACCTCCTCCTAAGGCACACGAATCGAAATTGAGTCAGGGATTTTACTACTGAGGGGAATTACCCGCAGCAACCTTCACGATACCTCGATTTATGCCCGAATTTGTTGCTGTCTCCCAGCCGCCTCCGACGACTCGTTCACAAGGGAACAACTCTGCCACCAGCGCCTCGTGTCGACCAGCACCCCGCCGCTGCGAAAAAGGATAAGAGACAGGGATTTCACCGGAGATCCGAACCCATCTCCCTCGCCAATTCGTTACGCCTCCGAGGATCGTTGGTCTCTGATACCAACATGTTAGGTCCCTCTAGTGATCGATCATGAGGAAAGGATCAGAGCAACAACTCCAAAGTTCAGCAAAGGATTCAGAAGAATAGAACGAGATCAAGATCGAGAATCAACTCCTTTAGAGACGCATCTATTAGGGTTTATGGAGTATAAGGGAATATTCTGTATATGTGCTTAAAGCAATTTCTGATGAATGAAAGTGATGTCAGGCGCAGCTGGACTTTAAAAGGCGTTCATGCCTTGCTACCACACAGCGGCGAAGCTAGACGACAACAGTAGTATATCAACGAAAAGCTATCGAACATTCTAGCCGTTGATGGGTTGAGTCTGAGCCGTTGGATAATTGAATGTGGATGGCTTGTTGTTGCACTCTGTCAGATAGCTGACATCCCTGGCCTGCGGTTTCCGCATCTTCCCCGCCCTCCGCTTTACCTATGCCGGCCCGAACCACCGGTAGTGGCAGTTCCGCCGGCAGCGGCACCGGCGGTGCTAGGCGCTTACATCGTCCTCGAACCAAGAGACCTCCGCCCTGCACATCTTCTCGAACGAGGCAAGGAGGTCGCCGGAGAAGGTGTGGACGCCGGATTGTACCGCAGCGCGAGGCCGGTGTGTTGACGGCGGTGAATTCGGCCTGCAGCAGGTGAATGAGGGGATAGTGGACGGCGGAGATCTTTTTTCAATAATAGTCCCGATTTATTTAATTTCTGTGTCAAAATATATCCTCGTTGCGCGCTCACAAAGGGAAAAGTCGCCGCTGCTCTTCTCTGCTCGCTGTTCTGTTCTCAACTCTCACTGACCATCGGCGCCGCTGGAGAAGCGAACTGCTTCGCCGGATCTGATGGAGGCCGCGATTGGATGGCTGGCGGACGCCATCCTCGCGACCCTCCAAACCGGCAAGCTTGCGGCGTGGATCGGCCGAGTCGGGCTTGCCGATGACACCGAGAAGCTCAAGCGCGAGGTGGAGCGAGTCGAGATGGTGGTCCGTGCCGTGAGGGGGAGGGCGGCCGGGGACGCGCCGCTGGCCCGATCTCTCGCTCGCCTCAAGGAGCTGCTCTACGAAGCCGACGACGTGGTCGATGACCTCGACTACTGCAGGCTCCAACAACAGGTCCAATGAGGTACGCGCTATCTCTCTCTCTCTGTAGATCCATCCGAGTGCGCTGATTCGGATAGACTGCGATAGTTTATTGTGTTCCCAAAACAGTTTAGACTTGGATCATATGCCCATTTCACCATGACAATTGATAATGTGGCCTATTGACTATTGTTATGTGTCACTTTGTTGAGATGCTCTATTTGACTATTGTTATGTGTCACTTCTGCACTTATTTCAGCCTTCGGGCTTATAAAAATTTCCAAATTGGCCCCCAGATAACTCTTAACTACCGAAAGAAATACAAATCTAATGCTACAGCTGCAAATGGCAGGTCGCATGACCATCTTTGATTCATTTACACCGATGCAGATACCCAATACCAGTGAAACTAACAGGCCCAAATAGCAGTCAATAGTCAATACCATCAGAAAAAAAGGACGAGAGGGCACTAGCGCTTTCTCGAAGCAACGGGTAGCATATGTATTTCTTTCTTTCTTCATTTGGGCTTGGTTCAGGTGAGCTGAGCTACTCATCTACCCAGCGGTATTTTAGATTTTCTCACCCACCCCCTATCTATGACACACCATTGAGTTCGGTATAACCATGCCAGGGCGGGCAGACAAAGGGTGCAGTGCCAACTTGCTAGCTGGCAGAACGGTCCTTTTTGAGTTGAACTCACAAATCGCAATTCAGCTTTTTGGATATAGAATTCAAATGTTACAGGTGGTTATTGGTTAGGGCGAGCATGACCATACTACTAATTTGTCTTTTCTTCTCTAGTTACATGGGATGATACTGAAGAAATGCATGAAGTAGAACGAGTAGCTCAGAGATCAAGGGGCAGTGATGCTGATATACCTAGTAGCAGTGGTGATAACAAACAGTCCAATGCATGGGATGATTTTGATATCACAGAAGAACACAACGGACAGCCTGTGAAGGCCAAGTGTAAACACTGTCAACAAATGGTTGTGTGCGGGGCTGACAAAGGGACATCAGTTTTGCACAACCATGTCAAGAGCGAGGGCTGTAAAAAGAAACTTGGAGCAACTGACCAGGCGCCAAACCCTTCAAGGTACATTTTTCATATATTGCTGTATGTTTTCCTCTGGATCCTAAATTACTCATGTTCGTGCACCTGTTTTAGTGTTAAATTTATCTGTATCGATCCCCACTGTTATTTTAATAACAGAATATATTTTTTCACTCGCATGGATGTCCACCCAATACTTTAAATATATTTTCTCATAAAAATTTATGGACTATTTTTGTAATCATTTGTAGATATAATCATTGCTATAGCAAGTAACCATGGAAAATTTGGTGCCAAATGTGACTATAAAAGTCCTGCACAAAAACTACAAACCTATACAGGTTGAACAGTGCAGAGTGTGCGTGTTCGGGTTGCCCAATTTTTTTTTTGTAAAGAATGCATATCGCCATATACTTATATTTCTATACCAATTTTCAGTAAGATATAGTATGTTATGGCATGGTGTATATCTGCACAAAATTTCACATTTTTTTACAACATTGTGAACTGGAAAAAAAAATTGTATTTCGGATGGTGGAGAAATGATTGTATTTCTGATAGCCAATCTACAATCTCTTTCACATTGCAGCAGCAGTGATCCTACTGAAAATTCATCGCCTATTGTAACTGGTGATTCATTTGGCAGAAAAAGGAGAAGAGATGAGGAGTCGGCACAAATCACCGCAACTAACATACACAGTTGGGGCAAGGCCGAATTTTCCAATAGGATACAGAAAATAACCTGTCAGTTACAAGACATCCAAGAGGATGTGAGAGACACTCTAAAGATGCATGGATCGGCCTTTGATACAAGTTTGAATCACTGCCACCGTACAAGGTCAGATGATGTGTGCCCAACGACATCAAGTCTTAATCAGCAAAAAATATATGGAAGAGATTCAGAAAAGAACACCATCATAAAGATGATTACAGCTCAGAAATATGAAAGTGTAGCGGTGCTTCCTATTGTAGGCATTGGAGGAGTTGGCAAGACAGCTCTCACGCAACTCATATACAATGATCCACTAGTGCAAGAACAGTTTGAACGGATATGGCTATGGGTGTCTAACAACTTTGATGAAGTAAGGCTTACAAGAGAGATTTTAGACTTCATTTCTCAGGAAAGGCATGAAGGCATAAGCAGCTTTGCAAAGCTTCAGGAGATCTTGAAGATGCAGATGGAGTCCCAATCGAAAAGGTTTCTGCTCATACTAGATGATGTCTGGGACAACCTAGATGCTTACCTATGGAATAAACTGTTATCTCCAATGATGTCAAGTCATGTGAAGGGTAATATAATTGTAGTTACAACTAGAAATTTCTCTGTTGCACAAAACATTGGCACACTCGAACCAGTCAATTTAGGTGCTTTGGCTAATGATGATTTTTGGCTATTGTTCAAATCCTGTGCATTTGGTGATGATAACTATGAAGGACATCAAAGTCTAAGCGTCATCGGGCGTCAAATAGCAGAGAAGTTAAAGGGAAACCCGCTAGCAGCTCGATCTACAGGAGAACTATTAAGAAAGCACCGTACCGTTGATCATTGGTGTAACATTTTGAAGAATGAACGTTGGAAATCCCTACAACTAAGTAGAGGCATCATGCCTGCTTTAAAGCTTAGCTATGATCAACTACCCTACCATCTGCAACAATGTTTCTCATGCATTTCTATATTTCCCTACAACTATCAGTTTCTTGGTGATGAATTGGTCAGCATTTGGATTTCACAAGGATTTGTGAAGTCTAACGATTTGGGTGGGAAATTGGAGGATACAGGACAGTGTTACCTGGCTGATCTGGTGAACCTAGGCTTCTTTCAGCAAGTTGAAAGCGAAGACAAGCGCATGCTTTTTAGAGCTGAAATTTTTTGCATGAGACTCAATAATCCAATTGCAAGAGAAGAGTCATTTCTGGGCAGTCAGACTTGTTATGCTATGTGTGGCCTTATGCATGATTTTGCATGGATGGTTTCAAGAAGTGAATGTGCATTTATAGATGATCTACAAAGCAATGAAATGTTGCCAACTGTACAACATTTGTCCGTAGTAACTGATTCTGCATACTGCAAAGATCAAGATGGAAGAATACCTCGTAATTACAAGTTTGAAGAAAATCTGCGAAAGACAGTTACATCAGTAAGAAGATTGAGGACACTGGTCTTAATTGGGCAGTATGACTCTTTCTTCTTCCAATCCTTTCAAGATATATTAAAGAAGGCACATAATTTGCGTCTGCTGCAAATGTCTGCAACATCTTCTGATTTTAATTCCTTCATATGCACTTTGGTAAATCCTACCCATCTTCGCTATCTGAAGGTCCTTAAGATGGGGATGGTTTTACCTCAAGTTTTGAGCAAGTTTTTCCACCTTCAAGTATTAGATATTGGCTCATACACTGATCCAACTATGTCTAATGGTATCAATAATCTTGTTAGCCTGCGGCATATTGTTGCAAAAGGACTGTCCTCTTCCATTGCTGGCATTGGTAACATGACATCCCTTCTGGAGCTACATGATTTTAGGGTTCAAAATTCTAGCACCTTTGAGATAACACAACTTCAATCCATGAACGAGCTTCTACAACTTGGTATCTCACAACTTGAAAATGTTACCACTACAGCTGAAGCTGCTGGAGCAAAGTTGAGGGACAAAATGCACTTAGAAAAGCTTTGTTTGTCTTGGAAGTATACTTATCACAGTGACATAGCAAGAGAGGTGCTTGAGGGTCTTGAACCACATCAAGGCTTAAAGCATCTGCGGATATTTGGGTACAATGGTGCTTCCTCCCCAACTTGGCTTGCCACCAATATCTCAGCTACCTCTTTGCAGACACTTCATCTAGAGGATTGTGGAGAATGGCAAATACTTCCATCTCTAGAAATGCTTCCGTTTCTTACAAAGTTGAAGTTGTGCAATATGCAGAAAGTAACAGAAGCAACGTTTCCTTCATTGGAGGAGCTGATTTTACTTGGAATGCCAAAGTTGGAGAAATGTTCCTGCACTTCCTTATGGGATATGAACTCTAGTTTAAGAGTACTGAATATCAAGACCTGCCATGCGCTGAAGGTGTTTGATTTGTTTGGGAATTGCAATAATTTTGAAAGCAAAATGAAGTCATGGTTGCCCAATCTTAGAAAGCTAATTATCTATGATTGTCCTCATTTGCATGTGATGCACCCTCTTCCACCTTCAACCAACTGTTCTGAATTATTTATCAGCAGAGTTTCAACACTTCTAAGGATGGAGGGATCATCCAGAGAAGCATTAGAAATTGAGGGTGCAATGAGTGTTCATGGTGGGTCTTATGAGATGGGGACACTAGACTACAGAAGATTAGCATTCCACAATCTAAGGGGCCTTAAATACTTGTGTATCAGGCGTTGCAAAAATCTGATGTCTATTCCATTCGAAGGATTTAGTCAGCTAGTCTCCTTAAAGAGTTTGAAACTAAGCGATTGCGAAAAACTTTTCTCTTCAGATATACCAGAGCATACCTATGGAGATATGGTAGCGGCAAACTGCATTGCCCTCCCATATCTTGAAGATCTCGACATTCATTTGTGTGGTATAACGGGGAAGTGGCTATCTTTGATGCTGCGACATGCTCCAGCTCTAATGGTATTTATTTTATGCTCCTGCCGACATATAAGACAGTTATCAGTAGAGCAGGAAGAAAACAGTCAGTCAAACCCTATCTCAACCCTGCAAGCTTCATCATCAGGATATCAAAATTACGCATCGACAAGCTTAGCTGCAGAAGGGCTCTGCGCTTTCCCGTTAACTCTACTTTCTTCTCTGAAAGAGATGCGTATTGAGGCATGCCCTTATTTAACATTTTACTGTAGCAGGGAAGGCTTATCCAGATTTACCTCCCTCGAGAAGCTAACAATTTGGTCTTGCCCTCAGCTCCTCTCATCTTTGGTGCATACTGACGGATTTGATGACCAGATGAATGGAAGATGTCTCCTCCCTCAATCACTTGGGCATCTTGTGATTGGCAGTTATTATGGACTAACGCTGCAGCCATGCTTTCCGAGCAATCTGACCTGCCTCAAATATTTTAAAATTTGGGGCAATCAAAGTTTGCAATCTCTACAGCTGCATTCATGCACGGCACTGGAGGAGTTAGATATTCTGGGATGTCCCTCGCTCACTGCACTAGAGGGCTTCCAGTCCGTCAGGCATTTGAGCGTATTCAGCTCACCCAGTTTGCCTCCGTTTTTGGAGTATTTTTCAAGGCAAGGTTATGCACTATGCCCTCAACTGGAAAAGCTTGTGACTGATGACCCCTGTATCCTTACCACGCCATTCTGCAAGCAGCTCACATCCCTACAACGCTTAGAACTACGGATGTGCGAGAGTGAAGCAATACGACTGACAGATGAGCAGGAGAGAGCACTTCTGCTCGTCACGTCTCTGCAAGAGCTCCAATTTTGGAAATTCCATTATCTCATGGATCTTCCTGCGGAGCTGCACATCCTTCCTTTCCTCAAGAAATTGGAGATCGGGAATTGTCAGCGCGTACTATGGCTGCCAGCAAAGGGCCTCCCGCCTTCGCTGGAAGAACTGAATGTAAGCTGCCATGGAGGGTGCAGCAAGATGCTTGCTGCACAAAGCAGGGCGCTAGCAACGAGCAAGCTAAAGGTCAAAATTGATGGGAAATATGTGAATTGATTGCTGGTTAGCTTGTTAAAGCAGACATTTCTATTCACTGAGTTCTTTTTGAGGTATAGTCGTACTATGGATCATGCTTTTCGCAGAGTTGACAGTTTTACATATTTTCGGTTCAGTGTGTCATGCTAAAGTATACATGGTTGTTGCTGCAGGGAATGTCTTTTGGACCATGTAGATATAAACTGGTGCATCCCTGTTTTCCATGGATCACAAGCTTATGTCCGGAAGACCAAAGCCTAAATACGTTTTTCTTCCTTGCATTTTGGTAAACAACCGTTTGTCGGAAATAGAAGAAATGCAATGGCAGTCAACTGGACTTATGAATTGGGATTCCTCTCATATCAACTGAAAGCAGTCAACAGGTAAACCAGTCTGTCCTAGTGTTTGTTAGTCATCCCATCTTACGGACTAAATAGTATCAATTAAATTTCATTTTTCTTGACTGTAGAAGGAACTATATAAGATGAATTTTGATCGTCCGTTACAAGTTGGTGTCACGGTGCTCACCAAAACATTCCTTGCTACATCATCTATATACGCTCCGCAAGAACAGAAGTGCGCTTTGGAGATAGGAGCACCAGCCCCCTCATGTTGTACATAATAACAGAGTACTTGGGGTTGATCGAACTCAAAATCTCGTACCATCCCTCTGGATGCGCTCAGCAGATGAACAAGCAGATACCTAAATCTGTGCATGCATTCGAATATGCAAAGCCTGCATTGTGTCTGATTTATTTATGATATCTGGGCATAGTGTAGGGGATTCCAAATTTTGCTGTCGTACATTGACTGTTTTAACGAACTCAAACTACATTTGATCCAAACTCGTACCGCCGATGCAAGCAAACAACAGGAGGATTTGTAAATTTATCACAGAACGCCGGAGTCTCAACGCAATCATGTTGGGAGACCCATGTTTTCGGCTCTGGCCCTGGTTTTAGAGCCTGGAGCATCCAGGGCTGGCGGCAGGCGGCATAGAGAAAGCCGAGAAGGCAGAACATGATCGGTTACGAGCTTCCAGCTTCCGACACGTCCAGCTCAGCTCCTTGTCGTTGCTTCGGCCAAATATTCTTTGGAGCACGATGAAATATTGATCAGGTCCATTTTGGTTCGTTAAATGACATTGTACAGCTGTATGCTCATGATACTCCCCGATCCCAATGGTGAAGTATGAGCACAGGGTCATTTCTGTCGTTTGCACCTGCGTCATTGCCTGATGACACAAGATCAGATCAGACAATCGCACTTGATTAAATTGTTTGGCCCTGTTCTATGCTTATCTGAACTTGTGACGCCTCCTAGGGTGTTCCGAAAAGCGTCAGTGGCGCCAAAAGACTATAGAAAGAAAAGAAAAAACTCCACGAAAAGGTTGCTTCCCTATTTAATTGTGGCAAATTTTGTACTCCCTCCGATCCATATTAATAGGTGCTGAAGTGGATGTATTTAGACATGTTTTATTGCTAGATACGTCCACTTCAGCACCTATTAATATGGATCGGAGGGAGTACTACAAAACAGCACAAAAGAATGAAGAACATCCCACTATCGGTGAGTAACATAAACAAATACCAGTGAGAACTTTTTCTTAACGATCCTTTTGCAGGTTCATAGCATGTTCCCATATTTTCTTACACATCGAATTTCCTTTTGAACTTGAAAATACACATTGCAAAAAATCAAAATAATGAGGATTTGTAAACTAACTTTTTTTCGAAATGGTTGTAAACTAACTGTAGATCTCGGCTCTTTATCATTCATGGATCCTTGATGCTAATCTGCACTTCCTTTTACTCCTGATGATGGATGGACGTGCTTGCTTCGAAGTTGGGATGATTACGACAGGTGTTTATATGGGGTCAACCAGGTGTGCTATTAGCACCGCCACGTCGCGAAAACGAAGTGTTCGGCTCCAGGTCCCGGTCTCGGCCCGGTTCTGCTTCGGGTTCGGTTTTCGGTTCTCGGTTTTGTGATTGAGATTGAAAACGAGGATGCAAGCTTTCTAATTATATATCTGTCCATCTTTTATTATTAGCCTACTTGCGTGCGTGATGTCAATGGTGTCTTTGACTCTCTCTTTCTCTTTGCTCTCCTCGTTGAAAGCCTCAAAAGGACCATGACCATGCATGGAGAGGGGCGTGTGAAACAAACAATAAGAGGACTCCTATGGTACCCCCAACAGAATATAGGCCGTTTATTTTTGTCCATCTAACGGTTTGTATTAAATCATACTGGTGTGTAAAACATGACTAGTATAAAACATACTAGTCTTCAATTAAAATGGAAGACCCGCTAAAAAAAGGAATAGTAACTGCGCATAGGGTTAAAAGCGGAAACTGATTTACACTAGAATCAGAAATCCTGTCAAAAAAGGAAGGTCCTATAATTCCTTCTATAACTACGATGCATGTAACCAAACGAAATCAAAATCCAGATTAAGTTACCATGATTTTAGGCTAAAACAGCGAGATATTTGGTCTGATTTTTGCGCCTCAATAAATGATTTCCTAATTAAAAGTTTGAACAATCAACGGTTAGATTTTAATTCATACTAGTCATGTTTGACGGGTAGTAAAAGGTACATAAGTATTACCCTATTTCTGCACCACGGCAAGGCGCCCTTCTACTTGTACTACGGCATCCTCATTGCCATAGTTATATTCGGGCTTGTGGAGGCGTCAACCGGGTTCTGGGTGTCAAGCGACGTGATCGGACGGCGTGCGGCCGGGAAGACAATCCTCTGGATGTCAATCCTGCCCTTCGTCACTGTCGCTGCGTTTGTCGGATTCACCATTCTGAACTGAGATGTTCCACTAGCTGTTCGGTCCACGTACCCCATTCATAATAGTTGCATAATTTCACTCATTTCCACCAGCTGGAGCGCCAATGGATCTCGGACATTTCTGGTGCCATGAGCCCTCTCGCTCTTTGGCAATTCGTTCAAACTTGGAGGATCGTACAAAGGACGCACCTCTCTGAGCTGCCGGACAGATTACGCTAGCGTTTGACCCCGGATGCGGCATACTCGGCAAAATCTTGCTACGAGGCCATGTTTCATGGCTCCATCGTTTCGGCTTCCTAGAAGCTTAACTGGAAGACATGGGCGCCACCGAGGGTAAAACTCTTCATCTGGTTAGCGTGCTTGGACCGCTGCTGGACGGGAGAACGGTTGGCGAGGCGCGCCTTACCGCATCACGCGCTTTGCCCCCTGTGCGACCAGGAAACCGAAACCATGCCACATCTCCTCACTGGGTGTGCCTTCTCCCGGACGATCTGGCACGAGATACTCTCTTGGGTTCGATCTACCTTCCGAGCTCCGCTGGTGGAAGACGACTTTGCAGCTTGGTGGTCGCTGACTCTTCAATCCACTCCTAGATCACTGAGGAAGGGTACCTCATCGCTGATCATGCTCACGGCGTGGTGGATTTGGAAGCGGCGTAACGCGATCGTCTTCGACAATGCGAGCCCGTCGGTCAGCGCTTTGGTGGAAACCATCAAGACCGAGGCTAGGGACTGGGTGAGCGCGGGGGCGGCTGGCCTCAGACAGCTTCTCCCTTAGTGACTTGGGTCGAGTTGTACTGTGTGGGGTGGCCTGTTCCTTAGGCTTGTACATAAACTCTCTTTCTATCAATGCAATGAAACGCAAAGCTTTTGCGTTTTCGCGAAAATTTTCACTCATTTCCACATGTATTTGATGGTTTTTTTTTTGCAGAGATATGTATTTGATGTATGTTTGTATGTGTATGCGTACGTGTATCAGATTTGGGTTATTAATGCATTAAAATATTTAAGGAAAGTAGAAATAATGAAGGTTTTGGTTGTATGTATGTGGCCTGAGTTTATGTGGTCAGCCTCGTTATTTTGTATTGACAAGCATCGATTGTATATTCTCATCCGGCTCAAAACCATGTCGGGAAGGAACAGAGGAACCAGAAGAGCTTTGCAAGCTGTGATGTACTGCTGGAGCTGTCGACCTGGCCCATATTTGTGGAGCATAGTGATGGGCCTACCTAAATGTGGAAAAGCTCAACTCGCGCTAAGAATTCGAATATGGGCCAGACCTACGCCCGCCCAAAGCACGTCCTTCGAGGCTCCACGTTCCAGTGAAAGCCCAGTCCTCAACTTTTCTTCCTCGAGGCAGATGCTGGCTGGTCGTCTTCTCTGCTCCCATTTCCAACTCTGAATTCTCCTTCATCCGTTGACTCGAGAGCTGCTCCTTAAGGATTGCAGAAGACAGCAGCAGATGGAGGCAGATGGAGGCAGCAGAAGACACTTACCTGGAGCCCGCGATTGCATGGTTGGTGCATACCATCCTTGTAACACTAGTGATCGACAAAGTCGATGCCTGGATTCACCAAGTCGGCCTTGCCGATGACATCGAGAAGCTCAAGTCGGCGATCAGGAGAGTCGGGATGGTGGTGGCTACTGTCAAGGGGAGAGCAAACGGGAACGAACAGCTGGTTGAATCTCTCACTATTCTCAAGGAGCTGCTCTACGACGCCGACGACGTGGTCGACGAACTCGACTACTACAGGCTCCAACAGCAGGTCCAGGGAGGTAAGCGTATTATCTATAGGTACAGTTTAAGTGTGCCACTGATTAGTTCGGAGATCTTATTGTCCTTCCAAAGAAAGGGCACCCCGCTTTTTCTGGTCCATGATTCGTGATTCATTTGCCACAGGTATGCATGGAGCAGAGCGAGTCGATGAGGCATCGAGTGGCAATGCTGATACATTGATGAATAGCAGTGTTGGCAAATTACGGTCCGCGGTATGGGAACACTTTAGGATCACCGAAAAAGATCACGGAAAACCTGTCAAATCAGCATGTAAATACTGTGGCAAAGAGTTTACATGCAAGACGAATAACGGAACATCATCTATGAACAATCATATCAACAAGATTTGCACCAAGAAACCTATAGCACGTCAACCAAACCCTTCAAGGTACCTAAAAGATCAGTTTTTACCGTCAAAAAGAAAAAAGATCAGTTTTAGTAACCATTTATATAAATCTGCTGGAGACCATTGTGGATCCAACATTTTAATAGCCCACCATCATTTTCCAATTGCAGCACAGGTGATGCTATTGAAACTATGTCCTTTAATGTAATCGGAGATTCATCTAGCCGAAAAAGAAGGAGAGCCCATGAGGAGTCAACACAAACCACCACAACTATCACACACATCCCTTGGGACAAGGCGGAATTATCCAATAGCATACAAAAATTAACTAGTCAGCTACAGAAAATCCAACGGGAAGTGAGTGGGGTTCTGAAGCTACAAGGATCAGGTTCCGCTCCAAGTTCAAATCATCACCAAAGTACAACCTCAGATCAATACCTAAGATCATCAAGCCTTGTTCCAACCGAAGTGCGTGGGAGAGTTTTAGAAAAGAACTCCATCCTGGAGTTGATAAAGAAAGACGAATCTTATGACGCAACGGTTCTGGCTATTGTAGGGATTGCAGGTGCAGGCAAGACAGCCCTTGCTCAGCTTGTATACAATGACCCAGAAGTAGAAAATCAATTTCAGCACAGGATATGGGTTTGGGTGTCTCACAACTTTGACGAGGTGAGGCTCACAAGGGAGATGCTAGACCTTGTTTCTCGAGAAGAACATGAGGGATCTCCTCAAAAGCATGAAAGGTACAAGGAAACAAGTAGCTTTGCAAAGCTTCAGGAGATCTTGAAGGGGCATATGGAGTTCCACTCAAAAAGGTTTCTGCTTATTTTAGATGATGTTTGGGATAACCTAGATGATTACCGATGGAATAAACTGCTGGCTCCCTTGGTATCAAGTCAGGTGATGGGGAATGTGATTATGGTCACAACTAGAAATTTGTTTGTTGCGCAAAGGATAAGTAAACTTGAACCAGTCAAGTTAGGTGCTTTGGCAGATGATGATTTTTGGTTATTGTTCAAATCACATGCATTTGGCGAGAACTACAAAGAGCATCAAAGTCTAAGCATCATTGGGCAGCAAATAGCAAAGAAATTAAATGGCAACCCATTAGCAGCTGAATCTACAGGGCAATTATTAAGAAAGAAGCTTACCATTGAGCATTGGAGTAACATTCTGAAGAACAAAGACTGGAAATCCATACAACTCAGTAGAGGAATTATGCCAGCTCTGAAGCTTAGTTATGACCGGCTTCCTTACCATTTACAGCAATGTTTTTCATATTGTTCTATATACCCCAGCGACTATCGGTTTCTCGGAAAGGAATTGATCTATATTTGGATTTCACAAGGTTTTGTGAAGTATAACCATTCAAGTAAGAGATTGGAGGAAATAGGACAGTTCTATCTGACTGATTTGGTGAACCTTGGTTTCCTTCAGCAAGTTGAAGAAGAAAAAGAGGGAGACAAAGAAAAAGAATACTCTCTAATAAGTCAATTTTTTTCTATTCGTGGTCTAATGCATGATTTTGCAAGGATGGTTTCAAGGACTGAGTGTGCAACTATAGATGGTCTACAGTGCAGTAATATGTTACCAACTATACGGCATTTGTCTATTGTGACTGATGGAACTGTCAATGTGAGAAGTGCAATTACATCAGTGAGAAAATTGAGGACATTAGTTTTGCTTCGGGACTATGACTCTTTCTCCTACAAATCGTTCCTAGATATATTCCAAAAGGCACAAAACTTGCGCATGCTTCATATGTGTGCAACGTCTGCTGATTTTAATTCCTTCCTGTTCAATTTGACAAATCCTATACATCTTCGCTATCTGAAACGCGGGTCTAATAAGGTGCATCAGGATTGCCCTCAAGTTTTGAGCAAGTCGTACCATCTTCAAGTATTAGATGTTGGCTCAGACATTCATCGTGGTGGTATTAATAATCTTGTTAGCCTGCGGCATCTTCTTGCAGACAAGGGAGTGTACTCTTCTATTCCTAGCATTGGTAATATGACATCACTTCAAGAGCTACATGAGTTTAATGTTCAATTTAGGTCTAGCGGCTTTGAGATGACACAACTCCATTCCATGAATGAGCTTGTACAACTTGGGTGTCTCAACTCGATAGTGTTAAAACTTGGGAGGAGGCTTACGGGGCATGTCTGAGAGACAAATTACACTTGGAAAAGCTGCACTTGTCCTGGAAGGGTTCCTTGTCAAACAAGGAATATTTCAGTGAAGTTAGCTCTGAATATTCAGAGGAACCCATGACAGCGGATGGAAGCAGCCCAAGTTCTGAATTCTCTATGGATACAGCAAGAGAAGTGCTTGAGGGCCTTGAACCGCATTTCAACTTAAAGCATCTACAAATATCTGGGTATATTGGTACTACCACACCAACTTGGCTTGCCAGCAATATCTCAGTTACCTCCTTGCAGACGCTTCATCTGGATGGTTGTGGAGGATTGGTTGTACTTCCATCTCTGGAGAGTCTTCCATTTCTTACAAAGCTCAAGTTAAGCCGTATGCGGGAAGTAACGGAAGTATTGGTTCCTTCACTGGAGGAGCTAGTTTTAACTAAAATGCTGAAGTTAGTCAGATGCTCAAGCACTTCTGCTGAAGGTCTAAGCTCTAACTTAAGGGCACTGCAGATTGAGAAGTGCAAAGCATTGAAGGCGTTTGATCTCTTTGATGAGTTTGAAATCGAGCAAAGGTCATGGTTGCCTGGTCTTAGGAAATTAATTCTGCGTGATTGCCCTAATTTGAATGTGTTTAACCCTCTTCCACCTTCAACCACCTGTTTTGAGTTACTCATCCTTAGAGTTTCAACACTTCCAAGTATGAAGGAATCATCCAGTGAAAAGTTACAGATTGGGGATTTCAATATTGAGCACGGAGCCGAAGATTATGATAAATATTCTGACGAGTTGAGGTTATTGGATAACAAAATCTTGGCATTCCATAATCTGAGTAGCCTTAAATTGATGAGAATAGATGGTTGCCGAAATCTATCGTCTTTTTCGTTCGAAGGTTTTAGTCAGCTCATCTCCTTGAAGAGTTTGGATATACCGTGGTGTAAAAAACTTTTCTCGTCAGATGTGATGCCAGAGCTTGCCCTTGAAGACGTGACAGCTGCAAATTGGAAGGCTTTCCCATGTCTTGAAAGTCTCAGTATCAGGTCATGTGGAATTGCAGGTAAGTGGCTATCTCTGTTGCTGCAACATGCGCCAGACCTAGAGGAATTGCATTTACAGAAAATATTATCGATAGAAGAGGTAGACTTTATGGAATTGTTGCACTAGCCATATGGAATTGTTGCACTAGCCATCTAGACCAAAAGTCCGAACTGATGGAAAGGGGCTAGACGTGTATTTATATTTCAACAGACTTGTTATCAGGAGAGCAAGATGACGCATTGACAGGGTTAGCTCAAGGCGGGCACATTCCACTAAATCTCATCTCCTCTCTCAAGAAGATAACTATTGATTGCTGCCCCGGTCTAACATTTAACTGGAACAAAGAAGGCTTCTCTGGATTTACCTCCCTTCAGGAGCTAAGCGTTTGGGGATGCCCCGAGCTGCTAGCAGAACAGAGAGATGCGCAACCGATGATTGTATTCAGTACATGTGCCACACCATTTATACAGAGAGTTGGGATGCCGATCGTGGCATCCGTGCTGTGCGCTACTGCTGGAGACATGCACGGCATGAACCAGTCTACCCTGAAGACTAGGAGGAAGAGGTTGCAGTGCAACGTTACAGAGGATAATTACAACAGTACATACAAGCAGTTCAACACCCCCCCGCAGTCTGGACTCCATTCGGCAGAATGTTCAGGCTGGAACGAAACTCGACGAAGACGGAGCTTGGCAGCCCTTTTGTGAAGACATCTGCGAACTGCGACGTGGTAGGCACATGAAGAACTTTGACTTCCCCCAAGGTGACACGATCACGGACGAAATGAAGGTCGATTTCGACGTGTTTGGTCCGTTGGTGCTGCACGGGGTTGGAGGAGAGGTACATAGCACTTATGTTGTCACAGTACACGATGGTGGCGCGACGAGGTGGACGACGTAGTTCTCCGAGAAGCTGCCTGAGCCAACAGGATTCTGCAACGCAGTTAGCAACCGCGCGGTACTCGGCTTCTGCACTCGAACGGGACACGGTGTGTTGCCGTTTTGAAGACCAAGATACGAGGTTTGAGCCGAGGAATATACAGAACCCTGACGTGGACTTCCGAGTGTCTGGGCACCCGGCCCAGTCTGCATCAGAGTATGCGAGTAGGTCATGGTTGGAGTCACGGAAGAGCTGGAGACCAAAATGCGAGGTGCCCTTCAGATACCGAAGAATCCTTTTGATCAGCTGATAGTGAGACACGCGGGGAGCGTGCATGAACAGGCATATTTGTTGGACAGCATATGAGATGTCGGGTCTGGTGAGAGTTAGATACTGCAGGGCGCCGGCTATACTGCGGTAGAGCGAGGGATCGGAAAAGAGAGATCCATCGGAGGCAGACAATTTCTGCTTAGTGTCTATGGGAGTCGAGATGGGGTTGCAGTTTGTCATATGAGCGCGCTCAAGAATATCGAGGGTGTACTGCTGCTGACAGAGAAACAGCCCAGAGGTGTTGCGATGCACATTAATGCCAAGAAAATGGTGGATGTCACCTAGATCACTCATGGCGAATGAGTTTTTGAGAGAGGAGATGATGGAGGTGAGGAGGGTGGTGTGGCTAGCTGTGAGAATAATATCGTCGACGTATAGGAGAAGGTATGCGGTGGATGGCCCATTGTGGTAGATGAACAGGGATGTGTCACATTTGGAGGCTACAAAACCTATGGACAAGATGAACTTCTGAAAGTGATGGAACCATTGGCGTGGAGCCTGTTTGAGTCCGTAGAGAGACTTGTTTAGGCGGCACACATGCGTGGGGCGAGTGGAGTCGATGAAACCAGAAGGTTGTTGGAAAAACACGAGTTCATCTAGGGAGCCATGAAGAAAGGCATTTTTTACGTCGAGTTGGTGTATGGGCCAGTTGAGAGAGGTGGCTAAGCTGAGGACGGTGCGAATTGTAGCCGGTTTAACCACGGGACTAAATGTCTCACCGTAGTCGACGCCCGGTTGTTGAGAGAATCCGCGGACCACCCACCGGGCTTTGTAGCGTGCCAACGAGCCATCAGGGTGTAGCTTGTGTCGATAGATCCACTTGCCGGAGACCACATTCGCACCTGCAGGTTTCTGTACCAAACTCCACGTGTCATTCTGCATTAGTGCCTTATATTCATCAAGCATAGCTAAATACCAATTAGGATCTTTGAGGGCAGAACGGTAGTTAGAGGGGATGGGGGAGATGGTAGATGATGCAGCGGTGAGCGAAAATAAACGCCTAGGCATGAGGAATCCGTCCTTGGCACGCGTGGTCATTCTGTGGGGATTTTCGGGTGGACGTATCGGATGTGCTCCTTTGGGCAGTGGAGGAGGACGTGGCGGAACGGGAGTGGTTGGTGGGCTGCTGGTGGATGGCGCAGTCGAGGCGGAGGCAGGTGCAGAGGGGACAGATGGGATGGAGGGTGCGGATCCCGGAGGAGATTCGGTCGGGGCAGCTGGTGTGTGCATGGGCGTGGATCCCAAAGAGGATCTGGCAGGAGAGGTAGGTGGGGCGGATCCCGGAGCGGATTGCGCGCGCGGTTGCATGGGTTGGGCACGGAAAAGGAGGGCAGGTGGGTTGGGATCGTTTGTGGCTGCGTGAGGTGTTTGCACCGTGTGTTCCGCGTGTGGTGAGGAATACGGATAGGTAGACTCGTCAAACGTGACGTGACGAGATGTGATGACTTTGCGTGTGGTAAGATCGAGGCAGCGGTACCCTTTTTGTTCCCGGGGATAGCCAAGGAGTACGCATCGTGTGGAACGAGGGGCGAGTTTGTGCGGAGTTGTGGCTATGAGATTAGGAAAGCAGAGGCATCCGATGGAGCGCAGGTGGTCATAGGTAGGGTGGACGCCAAGAAGAAGAAAGTGAGGGGTGACGAATTTGATCGCGCGAGAGGGACGGATGTTGAGAAGGTACGTGGCAGTGTGGAGAGTTTCCACCCAAAAGGCAGCGGGAAAGTGAGCTTGGACAAGAAGTGTTCGAAGAACATCGTTGGTGGTTCTAATATGGCGTTCGGCCTTCCCATTTTGCGGTGATGTATAAGGACAAGTGAGGCGGAAAGAGATCCCGTGCGTGGAGAAGAGGGAACGGAGTGAGTTGTTGAGAAATTCGCCGCCGTTGTCGCATTGCACACACTTGATCATGACGTGGAATTGGGTGTAGACAAATTGAATAAAGCGATGTAGGTGGGCGGCGGTGTCGGATTTGTTCCGAAGAGGGAAACTCCACGAGTAATGCGAAAAATCGTCAAGGATTATGAGGTAATAGTTGTAACCAGAAAAACTTTGCACGGGCGAGGTCCACAAGTCACAATGGATTAATTGGAAAGGAGAGGTAGTAAATGAGCTAGAGGTAGGAAAGGGAAGACGGGTATGCCGTCCTAATTGGCAAGCCTCACAGACCGAGGTTGCTCCTAAGGGTTTATTACAATCGGGTAGTATGGATGTGAGGCGAGACATGGTGGAGCTGCCGGGGTGACCCAATCTGCGATGCCAGAGGTCGTTGGAGGTGGAGAGCGCTGAGTGCGTCGTCGGGTTGCCGGGGAGAGTGTAAAGATCGCCGGAGCTATTGGATCTCAGAAGCACGGCCCTGGTGGCTAGGTCCTTCACAGTAAAACCGAAAGGATCAAACTCAATAGCAAGTGAATTATCAGTAGTAAATCGGCGGACAGACAATAGATTTTTGACAAGATTCGGAGAAACAAGAACATTGTGAAGGGGAAGATTATGGTGGGACACGGTGGTAGAGCCAGTGGAGAGGACGGGGAGAGAGGATCCGTTGGCAGTAACAATGCGAGAAGAATTTGGCAATAATGAAGAGGGACGGGAGATGATACCTGGATCGTTTGTCATGTGCGAGCTCGCGCCAGAGTCGACGACCCATTCGCCGGGGGCGCCGTAGGGGATGCCGGTGTTGCTGGGGGCGGCGTGGAACATGGTCTGGTGCTCCCACGAGTGCGGTGGCGGCGGAGGGGCGTAGGGGCTCGGCTGGTACGTGA
The DNA here is from genome assembly GCA_028641055.1 of Alopecurus myosuroides. Lineage (NCBI taxonomy): Eukaryota > Viridiplantae > Streptophyta > Magnoliopsida > Poales > Poaceae > Alopecurus > Alopecurus myosuroides. Next base: position 119,022,646 of record CM054059.1, read on the forward strand.
CGGTGTAGGCCTGGTTGGGGGCGCCCGGTGGTGTGCCGAGGATGCCGGCGGCGTTCGGGGCGACGAAGGACGGGCGCCAGCCTGGAGGTGGCGCGGCTTGCTGGTGCTGATAGGCACCGGCCCAGTGCGGCTGGTGGTACGCCTGGTACTGGTACGGCTGATTGTGCCAGCGGCCTCCGTTGTCGCGACCGCGACCACGGCCGCGTCCGCGGCGGCCACCGCGATCACCTCCGTTGCCGCCGTTGTAGCCGTTCCAGGGTCCGCCATTGTAGCCACCGTTGCCGTAGCCGCTGTTATAGCCGCCGTTATAGCCGCCGTTGCCGTAGCCACCGTTGTAGCCCCCGCGGTTGCCTGCGCCCTGCCCGGGATGGCCACCACGAGCGCCGTTGTAGCCGCCGCGGTCACCGCGGCGATCCGATGAGGCGCCAGACGAGGTGTCGGTGGCGACCATGGCCTGAGCAGCTTCCGTTTTGGCCTTCGCGTTGAGGGAGATCTCCGCAACTTGCAGTCGGGACTGCGCGTCCGCGAAGGAGGGAAGAGTGGTTTGAAGGATCTCGGAGTGGAGGGCGAACTTCTTGCTGAGGCCATCAAGGAGACGGCGCGTCAGTTGACGATCCTCAATCGGATCATCGACGTCAGCAAGGGCGTCAGCGATCCCCTTCAGCTTGCTGCAATACACGTCGATAGACATGTCGCCCTGGCGGAGCTCATGGAACTCCCTGCGCAGATGCATGCTACGCCCATCCTTGTTGGCGGTGAAGAACGCGTGGACGCGGGTCCAGGTGGTGTAGGCGGTGCAGTCGTCAGCATCGGGCATGACAATTTGCTGAAGGTCATCGCCAATGGTGGCGAGAAACCAGAGAGAGATCGTGATGTCGGTTTTGCACCAGTCGTCGTCGGCGAGGTGGAGATCAGTCTCCTCCTCGATGTGGTCGCGAGCATTGTAGCGGGAGAGGAGGATGCGGATGGTGGTGCGCCATTTGCGGTAGGATTGGCCGGAGATGTTGAGCTCGTAGGGAATGTAGTTCTTGATGTTGAGGCTGTGGATGGAAATAGGAGGAGGGACGATGGCTAGGGCCGTGGCGAGGGAGGATTCAGCCATTGAGGGAGAGGGTGGAGGGAAGAAGAAGATGCAGGGGTGGGATCGTGCGCTCTGATACCAAGCAGAACAGAGAGATGCGCAACCGATGATTGTATTCAGTACATGTGCCACACCATTTATACAGAGAGTTGGGATGCCGATCGTGGCATCCGTGCTGTGCGCTACTGCTGGAGACATGCACGGCATGAACCAGTCTACCCTGAAGACTAGGAGGAAGAGGTTGCAGTGCAACGTTACAGAGGATAATTACAACAGTACATACAAGCAGTTCAACACTGCTCATCTCTTTCATGCTTAAAGACGGAAACAGAAATGATGACCAGGCAAACAGAAGATTTTTTTTAGAAATGGAGGCAAACAGAAGATGGCTACACCCGAAATCATTTGGAATCGGTGGCTGTTCCCAAGAAACGCTGCAACCCTGCTTTCCAAGGAATCTCACCAGTCTTAAAAAGCTAGTGGTAGGGGGCGACCCAGATTTGGGATCTCTACAGCTGCACTCATGCACGGGACTGGAAGAATTGACGATTGATTTCTGTAAACTGCTCACAGCACTAGAGGGCTTGGAATCCCTTGGCAGCCTCAGGCATTTGAAAGTATTAGACTGCCCTGGCTTGCCTCCATGGTTCGAGAGCTTTTCAGATTATGATCAATGCTCACAGCTGGAAATGCTTGAGATCGATGACCCATCCGTTCTTACCACATCATTCTGTGAGCGCCTCCCCTGCCTCCGACACCTAAAACTTCGAAGTTTGGTACCAACAGAAGAGCAAGAGAGAGTGCTTGTGCTCCTCAAGTCCCTCCAAGAGCTCGAATTTGATTATTGTCTTGGTCTAGCACATCTACCTGGGGTGCTGCACCTCTTTCATTCCCTCAAGGGGTTGAAGATAAATTTCTGTCACCGCATCTCAAGGCTGCCAGATACAGGTCTCCCACTTTCGCTAGAAGAACTGGAAATCGTTGATTGCAGCAAAGAGCTAGCTGATCAATGCAGGGCCCTAGCAACTAGCAAAATAAATGTCAAAATTAGTTACTGAGGTTGAATTGATTAGTGGACCCAATGTTAAGCCCATATGTCTCTACACAACAAATGTATAGCTGGGTTGCTTCTAAGGAAATCGTGTGCCATATAATATCCTCAAAGTTGACATGCCCTCATAAATGTGCAGTGTGCTCATTCCAGATTGAGCTATCTCTGTTGGCACTCAAGCTGATGACGTAATATGACTAGTAAACCGGCACGTTCCGCTGTTTGCTATTCATCTTATCTCTGTTGGCCATAATATGACTAGTAAACCGGAACATAATATGACCAGATTGAGCTATCTCTGTTGGCACTCAACCATGAAGTTCGAGAGTAGGAGCTTCTTGGCTTCCGGTTCCACCTCACGGAGCATGAGTTGCTCCGCTAATACCTCTACCTTCATGGACCCTCGGACCTCCCATGTATGGCCAAGACTAGGGAGAGGGGGTGGTACTTCTTCAAGCTTTTACCGGTGCGGAGTTTCGTCGAACACCGTGAGAGCACCGATTCAACTCCGGCCGTCATCGGAACATGCAGCAGCAGGGAGGTCAGCTGAGCTGTTGGAGACCAAGGGAAACGTGCCTCACGACCTAGCATAGCCGACCGAGGTCGTGGTAGCCTCTCCTGGGCTCGCGACGGTCGCGCGGCATGCATAGTGTCAGGCTCGACCGCGGAGACGAGCTCGCGTCTGGAGGCGGTTCGTGCGTGGTGAGCTGTGGTATGGGCGAGCAGGGTAGGGAAGGAGCTCGAGGGGTAGCTGGGCTGCTGGGGATGAACGAGGGAGCTTCCGGCGGTGGTAATGGCGTAAATCGATTTTGACGAGATAAGTGGGGAATGGGGCTGTTCTCCCTCTTCCATGCGCTGCATCCTGCATGAGACAAAAATCGCCTCCACGTGGTTGCCGGAGCTATCGCTCTGTGTTAAGACGTTTGATGGAGATCGAACGGCGCGGACAACCGACCTCCCGATTAGATAGATCAAGGTCGCACTAGGAATAGAAATTGCGGGTAAATAAATTCAGGTTCCACGCCTGCCGTGGGAGAGAGAGTGATATGCTGTTTCCGGAGGAGTGCAAAGTGCAATCGATAGGAGCGGAGATAACTAAAAGTTCAGGGATTAGTCTGAAACATTACTCGGGTTTGACTGATGACACTAGGCGCCAGAAGCTAGAGTTGCATGGTAAGAGCATGTCTAACAGGACCTTAAAATTTCGCCCCCTAAATCGCGTGTAGAGGGCCCTGCACACGAAATCTAGGAAAATTTGTGCTCAAATTTGCAAGTTCATCTAGCAGACCCCCTATCTCCGCTCCGTATGTTTGAATTTGAACTACGCGAGAGAAAAGATGAACTCGATTTTATTCATCAGATGATCACCATTGCTACATGAAATCGAGCTCGAGCTCGTCCTAATCTAATCTAGTCTAGGAAGACAACGGGGCCCTCCGCCTCCATCGCCTTGAACTGCTCGACGTCGGCGACGGCCTTCGCCTCCTCCGCTTACGCCCGCGCCGCGGCCTCTGCTTCCTTCTTCGAAAGCTCGACCGCCGCCGCGAAGGCGGCCTCCTCCTCCTCCTCTGTCGCCGGTAACTCTTCCTCCTGCGCTGTCGCCGCGCCTCCTCCTCCGCTGCCGCTTGCGCCGTCGCGGCCGCGCTTGCACTGCTGGTGCAGCTCCCAATCCGCGCGCCATTTCGCGAATTGGGGGCCGCTCATCGGCCGCGGCGGCGGGTCGACGGTGTAGTACTTTCCGCCCGCGGCGTAGTCCTTCAGAGTCGCCGGCATGGCCGCCGGCCACGCCGCGTACTTCCAGGCGGCGCGGCGGCTCCCTGCAACGGAATGTTTGCAGTGGAGCCGCCACGCCTCCTCGAGCGTCTCCGGCTCGCGGCGACGCTTGGAGCGGGCGGTGGAGGAGCCGGAACCGTCGGGGGAGCTCATCGCGGTGGAGGCGCTTGGAATGGGGCGGCGGCGCGCGCGTAATTTCTCGCCGGAGCTGCGGCGGCGCGCGGCGGAGCTAGGGTTGCGGGTGGGGGGTTGGACCCCCACCCCAACCCTCACCCACTATAAGAGCATGTCTAACAGGCCCCTTATAACGCGAGCGCCCCGTAAAATTCCGGCGGCATACGGGGTGCGGGCCAAAACGGCCGTCTAGCAGCCCCCGTATGCGGCCTGGCCCGTACTAAAATTTTACGGGGCCTGCGAAACCGCCCCCTCCGCCCCGTACTTATAGTGGGTGAGGGTTGGGGTGGGGGTCCAACCCCCCACCCGCAACCCTAGCTCCGCCGCGCGCCGCCGCAGCTCCGGCGAGAAATTACGCGCGCGCCGCCGCCCCATTCCAAGCGCCTCCACCGCGATGAGCTCCCCCGACGGTTCCGGCTCCTCCACCGCCCGCTCCAAGCGCCGCCGCGAGCCGGAGACGCTCGAGGAGGCGTGGCGGCTCCACTGCAAACATTCCGTTGCAGGGAGCCGCCGCGCCGCCTGGAAGTACGCGGCGTGGCCGGCGGCCATGCCGGCGACTCTGAAGGACTACGCCGCGGGCGGAAGGTACTACACCGTCGACCCGCCGCCGCGGCCGATGAGCGGCCCCCAATTCGCGAAATGGCGCGCGGATTGGGAGCTGCACCAGCAGTGCAAGCGCGGCCGCGACGGCGCAAGCGGCATCGGAGGAGGAGGCGCGGCGACAGCGCAGGAGGAGGAGTTACCGGCGACAGAGGAGGAGGAGGAGGCCGCCTTCACGGCGGCGGTCGAGCTTTCGAAGAAGGAAGCAGAGGCCGCGGCGCGGGCGGAAGCGGAGGAGGAGGCGAAGGTCGTCGCCGACGTCGAGCAGTTCAAGGCGATGGAGGCGGAGGGCCCCGTCGTCTTCCTAGACTAGATTAGATTAGGACGAGCTCGAGCTCGATTTCATGTAGCAATGGTGATCATCTGATGAATAAAATCGAGTTCATCTTTTCTCCCGCGTAGTTCAAATTCAAACATACGGGACGGAGATAGGGGGTCTGCTAGATGAACTTGCAAATTTGAGCACAAATTTTCCTAGATTTCGTGTGCAGGGCCCTCTACACGCGATTTAGGGGGCGAAATTTTAAGGGTCTTGTTAGACATGCTCTAAGTACGGGGCGGAGGGGGCGGTTTCGCAGGCCCCGTAAAATTTTAGTACGGGCCAGGCCGCATACGGGGCCTGCTAGACGGCCGTTTTGGCCCGCACCCCGTATGCCGCCGGAATTTTACGGGACGCTCGCGTTATAAGGGGCTTGTTAGACATGCTCTAACAATAGAAGATAATAATACAGACTGCAGGCCCCGAACAGGTAACTTAACGTCAATTAAACGCAACAGGCAGCTAACTGACTGTCTTCACAAATGCAGAAGCAGCAGGTGGTACGGGCGATGCTACAACTCTGTTATAGGCTCTCATGCTGCTAGCTGATATTCAGTTCCAGTTTCAACCTGCGACATCTGCAATCCAACAAGTATTCCACCTGTTAGTGCTATCCAATACAGAAACACTGTTTGCTATTTACTTCTTATCAAGTGCATGCCAAATACGGTGGTTTCAGAGGGTCCCAAAAGCTATCAAAAGATATAGCTGAAAAGGCTTGAAAGTAAAATCATGCTTCCATACTGACTGGCATAGTTATCAACCAAAATCGATATACATATGTCTCAACACTTACAAGGGACCACTCCACCTCAAAATATATGAAAGAATTTAATCAAATTTGGCACTTCAGGCATTTCATGAACTAACTTAGAAAACTCTTGTAATGCTTAAGCAAGTTTACCAGCTGGCCCCATCTTGAGCTAGTTATATATCATTTACAGGATCCCCCCTTTTTCTGAGGCTTCACCCGGGGGGAGAAAATCACCACCTCAATCCAAGTTTTCATATATTTTTACCATAGCATACAAGGTTGCATTGCTAACTGTAACATTTTACTAACAGATTTGAGCACCAAAATCAAGTATCTTACCACAGTGGTCCGTGGCCTTTTTGGATCAGAACCTTCTCCACTAGTTGCCTGTTCCATCCTTGGATTCTTCCTTGACCCGTAATAATAATTTTGCATTATTTCTTTATATGTACCTGCCGATAAATTAATACAAATTCCTTCAGGATCCTCAATTTAGTATAATCATGGCATAACACAATATCCATGTAATCCTAGGCAGAAGGTAGCCAGGCACCAGCGAGTGGAAAGTAGCTAGAAACTACCATGCGAATCAAACATGCATAAAATGTTAAAAAATAACATGATGAATTGACAGGATAGGGAAGTGAAGGGAAAGTTGTTTTTAATATAAAAGGAGTAAATTCCAGTTTTTACCCCTTAGTTTCACAATTTTGATGATACTTACCCCCATTTAGCTAGTTTTCATCCTAATTACCCCATTTAGTAAATGTTGTGCACCCTCTATAAACAATTTGAGCTGTTACACAGCTGGTCCTTTCCTGAACGTTATGTTTTTTTTTAAACCGGGCAAGAGGCTTGCCTTTTCATTGATATAGAAGAAGTGAATTGGCCAGTTAATAAGGAAAACTGGCCTAAAACTGGAACAACAACACGACGCCCCACGCCGGCCCCGAGGCCACGCACCACACAAGTCGACGGCCTAACCGCCCGAGCGGCCAAGACCGACACCCTTACACCTCAACGCAAAAGCGGAGCAACAAAACCCCGGAGCCGCCGCTCCGACATCCACGTTATGTAGATGTTGTGCATGTACCATCGTATAACCCAGGGGACCGTCAGATGTACCGGCCGTGGCTCAACGCTGCATCGCTCTAGATGCTGACCATCATATACCGTGGCGACCATGGCGGCGGAGTTTGGTCAATGTACATCAAGACGAACACTGGCACTGCGGCACCAGCCTGTCCTAATCGATTGATCGGCTCTCTTGTCCTGATCGTCTTCTACCGTCTAATTTTCTCTTTACTTGATCCGAACCAATTGTATTAGGACGGTTTATGTAAAGGTTTTTTTAAAATCTCTTAGCTTAGTTGACGATGGTCTATCATTTATGCTCATCCCATTCCCCACTCTCTTCATCCTATATTTGCCTGTGCGTGCCCGCATGCTCATCTGATGTGGGCTGACATGGCACGGCTACTCTGCTTAGTTCTGCTAACTTTTACTTTCATTTCCATCCAGTTTTTTGACATATTCCGATGACAACCGTGGAATGGATGGCGCTAAAATTGATTTTCTGTGCGTAATTTGTGGACTGTAAGTCTGTAAAAATTTAGAGGGGGTAAAAATTGGCACAACTTGTACTAAATGAGGTAATTAAGATGAAAATATGTTAAATGGGGTAATTATCGTTAAGATTTTCAAAGAAGGGGGTAAAAACTGGAATTTACTCATATAAAAATCAAAGAGAAATTTTCTTTAACAACTTGCTCAGGAATCACATCACAGATGCCGAATGTAGAACTATCCAAACTCTGGCATTGGTATCTTAGGAAAATAGGTCTTGTCCGGTCATAGCCTATCCATATATATTCGGATAGTACAACTAAAGGGCTTTTAAGTTAAAACTGAGTTTTGGTACTACTATGTAACTACAAATTTGGTCATTATCTTTTATTGTAATGTATTTATGAAAAGGTATATATAGTACAAGTATAGAACAAGTATGAGATTTCAGTAACAGCCGGTCATATTCTTGTGGCCAACCTCGACAATACGTGCACAAGAAAATTGATGCTGTTGCGGAGAATATGTGCACAAGAAAAACCTAGGATGCAGAAGTCGTAAACTTGAATTTGGACAGGCTATTGAGAAAGTTGACTGTTTGAGAAGATCATATATTACTATCAGTGTCACCAGACATTTTACATCATCGCCTGTTTAAACGATATGCAATTATGCACAGAGTCAACAAAGAAAATCATACTTTAGTATGCAGCTAGTTTTTAGACAGCTATAACGGACAGTCCATTGGGACACAACAATCATAAGGATGGCTACCACCAAGAATATACTGGCCATGCTGTTTGATACTGACTTAAAAGTTTATTGTACCTGGCCAAAAGTAGCAACTCCACTAGTTTGGGTACCATTAGGGCATATCAGTACTTTACTCAAATTTGAGTACTGTTATCTAACGCCACAGCTTTCAAGGACCACAGGTGAGGCAGAAAGCTTGTCAATTAGAGAACATGAGACAGCACTTGATTTATTTGCATTAAAATCTGATAATGACTAAGAAAAATTTAAGAGGACCTATGTGTAGTATAAAAAGGAACATGTGGGCATGACCAAGGGTCACCCATGTTTCCAGTACACAAATTTCCTTTTTCCAGGCAAATTCAGTACACAAGCTTATGCATCCTGAACCATGGACTCAAGGAAAAGAAGAAAAAAAGTCAAAGATATGCAAGGGTACATCTTCCACTTTATTTCGAAAATAGTGTTCCACAGATATCAAGTAGTAAGAGTGGAGCAGAAAGCAGCATGGCCAGTTATAACATGAATTAATGAAATTGCAGCATGGGGATATAAATTCGTTAATCATGATGCACATGACCTGTTGAAAAGTAAATTTTAGAATTTTGGCAACGGAAACTTTCTGGAATAAATTTTGCAGGTGGCTTTATCCTGGTTTGGAAAAAAATTGAGGATATTCAAAATTTACCTGGCATACCGAATGTTGGAATCGCTGAATTTTCATCAGTGCTAGTCAACCTATCAGGCATAGTCTGTAAGACTGGGTCAATAGGATCACCTGCAAAGGGGTTTGGTAGTTATAAACGGATGAGGTGAAAAGAACAGCATCAAGCCTCAAAGGGTTGCAAATGTCTGAATTACCATGCACATGAAAGAGTTAGAAAATTGTCGAAGCAACCAACAAAAGATTGACATAATGGAAAACCAAAGAAATACTGCTTCTGCGCAGGACAGCAAAGGAACATCCTAAGCATATACAACCCTTCAATAGGAAATCATTCCTTGAAAAAAAAAGCAAGTCTATGCAGCAAGAAAAATGTGCATAGAAATCCGACCATGATGGTGCCAGTGAATTTAAATCATGGCTGTGTACTGTGTGTGCACATGCCATAGCACAAGAATACCCTAAACATGAACCTAGTGGAGCACTTCAACAAAATCGGTGCCGTAAGAGCCATACACTGGTTGTAAATCATATAAAAAAAAGGAGAAGACAGTGGTACTGGTCCAACCTAAGGTCAGTAAAATGAGCTCATTCTAATTTTGCAGAAAAATAGCCTACGCTGCTGTAGTCTTTGGAAATCAAATGTGAAAAGTGGGGCTAATTGCAGGGAGGGTGGGTCAGAACTCAGAAGTGACCTCAGAAAATATTATGCAGAAATGAGGACGTAGTCCAAAAGGGTAACACGAACATTTACAGCCAGTAAAGATCACCGATAGGAAGAATGGTGATGGGTGAAAGAGTTACCATCCTTGCAAGGAAACGGAGGTGGATAATCTTGACTCATGTCTGGCCAAACTTCCAAGCGTTCATCTGAAGATCACGCAAGTTTCATCAGTTGCTATCGCATAACCAAGCTAGTGATCAAAAATAAGTTGAGAAAAATGGTTGATGCATAAATGGAAGCAGATGAAAAACATGCAGAGGGAGGGGGCCTAGTGTAACCTATAAGATATATCGCCCATTCCTCTGCCTTGCGGACTAATTCTGAAATTGAAAAAAGACAAATTATTGACAACGAATGAACGAATGCACATATATAAAATTGGACGGAAATAAAGTAAGTATCCTAAGCGCATATACAGAAAATACTTGGCATACATATTAAATATCACAAGGGCATGTAGCCCCATAACTTTCACATTTGTGGTTTTTAACGGGGAACATTTTCTGGGATTACTCGTACCGAAAAAGGGTACTGGTCTGGAAATAATTGATGTTTTTCAGTTAACTTACCAGCATGACTGACTGGCCGTTTGAAGGTAGCAATATTAGCCTGCGAGACTGGGGTAACAGGAGCATCTGTTATGAGTTGAAAAGTTAGAAATAATAAGAAGTAGACAGCCAAACCAATAAATGGTACGGGAGAATGTAGCATGATGATGTATTTACAGGTTCATAGTAGGCCACAAAATTGATGTGAGCAAATTTATAAACCGGAGCACTGTAACAAAATTAATGAGATGCAAACAAGCGTTGTCTTTGCATGAGTTAGCATTATAAGATATAAGCTACAGAGTTTCTGGGGATTGGCTTAAGAAAATATTGTGCGGATGTATTTGACCAACAAGATTCAAAAAGTTATTGCAGACAGTAAATATTCCACAGAGAAAGTGGAGGCGATGACAATGCTGTCTTTTGATGGGGATTTCTTCAAGTGAGAGTAAACTAAATATTTTTCCGAATGGTGAGAGTGTGAAGTTACTTCTGGTACGAGCACATTGAGGCAGATCCTCTTCACCCTGCTTGCCAGCTTCCAAACATGCATCTGAATTAGATCACATAGGGTCATGTCATCAGTTGCTGCTGTGTGCATTGTAGTATGAAGTTACCACCAACTCATAAATAACAAGAAGTTTTACCAACGAGATCCACAAGCCATTCCTTCGCCTTAATTAATGTTTCTGCCATCGAACAGTGCACATGTATAAACATTACAGGGAATAATTCTAAAAGCAACCACAAGATATATTTCTTTATGAGGATATGTTACCACGACTTAATAATTTAGAGTGATCACTTGGAGCCGACGAAGGCAGCCTGCACAGAGCACACAGGGAACAAAGCTAGGCGCGTGAATTTCCATTATAAATCTGAAAATTCAGAACCGAAGAGAGTTCCATTTCATCATCACAAGATATATATATACATATACAGTTGATGATATACTTACATCTTCTTTTTCTGAAGATAGAGTCCAGCCACAACGGAAGCCGGCGATGGGCAGCGTCGTTTCTTCACGTGGCGCCTTGGACGGAAGCTAGCAAAGATAATTTGCAGCATATATTTGTATGAGAGGCGATCAAACTGAGTCAAGAGGTAATAACCTGATTGGAAGTTTTTTTTTTTTTTTGAAATTATAACCTGATTGGAAGTTTGAAACCAGTAGGTACCTAGCGTGGCCGAAACCCATGGGAAGTACTTTCTGGGGTTCCATTGGGCCACGGACGTGTGACATGTAGTCTTTCAACTCTGGAGTCTTATCAATCAAGAAACTGACAGTGAGCGACGCCTCGAGCCTGACGCGCTTCAAGTCTAGGGCGGCCCTGCACGACGGAATACTTGATTATTTCATGATGATAAGCATGTTCAATTTTGTAACAAATACTACTTGATTATTTCTATATAAAGCAAGGCAAGTTCTTTCCCCTTCTCTAAAAAAAAGAGTGTTAATTTTTACTACTGTACCTGATCTTCTTGGAGCAGAGGAGGGAGGAGAAGATGGCGCGGAGCCTGGTGATGGCGTGGCTCTTGGTGGGGTGCCGGATGATGCACTGCTCCAGAGCCGCGGTGACGGAGCGGGCTTCCGGGGCTCCGGCGATGACGTCGTCGATGGCTTTGTGCACGCGGAGGAAGTGGAAGAGGGCGCGGCCGTGGATGCCCAGTCGGCGGTCGGACGGCAGGAAGCGGGAGAGGTAGTCGATGGCGTCGCCCCACGAGCCCTCCTGCAACAGGTTGATCAGGTGCTTCATGCACAGGAACACGTCCGTCTGGGTGACAAACCTGCGCGACCCGAATCATCATTCAGGAGATGCGCATTGCAGGATTTTAAAGGAAAAAACATGGGCGCGCGCGTACACATCCAAGGTGGGGAAGAACTTGTGCTCCGCGAGGAAGGAGATGAGCCGCCGCTGCCGGAAACGCGACACGCAGGGGAACTCCGGCGAGTGCCGGCGCTTGCCGCCGCGGGGGAAGCCGAACTCGCGGCGGGGCAGCATCGATCGCTTTAGCGCCGACGCTGACGACTGGGGTTTGGGATTGGAGCAGAACAGGGGAACATGGGAGAAAAAAATACGGTGATACGTGGGACCTAAACCGATTTATAGGCGCCTGCGTTGGGTTGTGCTGGGTCGCACTGCGTTGCGTCTTGCGCTGCGCGCTCGGTCGTTTCGCTGGGTAGAAAATCACAAATTTAACCACGCTCGACAAACTTTAGAAAAAATGAACCTATGTATAAAATAATTTCGGATGCTAACCCCTTTTTTTTTACAGTGCTAGGCGTAGGTGGGCCTAGATTGCCCAAATCTAGGTCCCCTCCATCACCGTTGGATCATGATTAGGTGGTTAAAAATCAGCACGACATACTTTTGCATTTCGTCCCCTGTCTTTTTCTGATATATCTGACAACCTTCGTAACACAGTTCTGGAGGGAGATTGGGTGAAAACCATTGGTGGTGGTCATCATATCAGTCTTTGGCAGCAGTGCAATGAATGCCTGATTGACCCCGGCAAGGTGGGCACGGCCAAGGTAGAAATCCTCCAGGAATGCCATGAGGTCCGCCTTAATCACCCCGAAGAAGGTCTTGAAGTAAGTAGGCCCAAAGCCATCGAGGCCGTGCTACTGTCGAAACGCATGGAGAAGATCGCCTTCTTGAGCTCACATTCGGTGAAAGGGGCCTCAACCGCCGCCAAACCAGGAACGGGCGAAAGTAGCAGGGTGAGCTGGGGGTCTGATACGTTATAAATGTATCTTACTTTCTGATGTTCTATGTTGTTTTGATGTTATTTGCTACATGTTTGCTATATACTTTATGTCATTTTTTCGATTCCGGTACTAACCTATTGACAAGATGCCATAGAGACAGTTCCATGTTTTCTGTTATTTTTAGTTTCAGAAAAGTTGTTTTAGAAATATTCTCGAAATTGGAAAATTCGAAACCCGGAAGTCTTAGAATTCTCGAAGGTTCCACGGAATCTCGAAGAGACCCGGAGGGGGTAACACAATAGGGCGGCGCGGCCCCTGGCCGCGCCTGGGGGTGGTCTGGTCCCCTCGGGCGTCCACCGCCATCGCCCTTTCGCATATTTACAACAGCCCCACTTAAGCGAAATAGTATATCGCGTTGCCCCCGGTCATGTCGATAATTACAGCAAAACTGTCATTGCAACAAATTCACTGGCAAAAATTATCGCTCCGTGTACAAAAAAAAAGGATCGCAACAAATTGTTCCAAAACAAAATCGAAAATATAAGTGATAATACAAAAGAATAGTTAAACAATATGTTTATTTAGTTGCAATAAAAAAGTTCAAGCAATTCAACAAAAATCACAATCTATTGCAACAAGAAAAATTATTTGCATCAATTAAAAAGTTGGTAAGCAACAAAATAATTTGTCACCGTTCCAGTTGCAACAAAAATTATCCATAATTTCAACAAAAAAGCAAAACGAGAGCAACAATAAAATCACATGTTTACAACATGTGAATGAGCGCATAAAAACATATCATTCCAAATGAATTCTAAACACATATATGCATTTCTTACAAAATCATCCAGAAAAATATTGCAACATCTCACTTGTGATTTCTCAACAAAATGCGTGCAAATTTGTTACAAATTTTCAAGACGTACGCAACATCCATAAATGATGAAAAAACAATTAACGTATATATGGCTGCACGTAGTGGGCTGCTGAAAATATATTCTAACTCAAAAATTGGGCTAAATTTTTTTTTGTTTCTAACTGGGTCTGGAGGCCGGCCCAACAAGCCCCCCACGCGCTGGAACAGTAAGGGAACTATGATTCGCTAATTTAAATCCCTCTAAACAAAATATTTTCCTTTTTCTTATAGCGCCCACAGGACCGGCGTGGTGCTCTCAAGTCCCAACTGCACCGCACTACACAGCAGCGGCGTTGCACATTTGCCTGTGTCACTGTGTGCCCAGCCCTGAGAGTGCAGCGCCCTAGTTGCCGGCGCGAGACGCATAGGTGCAGTGCCTCAGATAGAGGCGCGGTGTTTTCTAAGAGCAACCCCAGCATATGCCCAAAAAGTCGGCACAGTCCCGAGTTGGCGTGCGGGACGCAGAAATGCTTTTCCAGCCGCGTCAAAAACTCGCGCGCGACGCGTAGTCGCGGTTTGACAAAAGCGCCAAAACGGTGCGGCAAAACATAAAACACACGCGCATATGATTTTTATGGATAAAAAACAGCATGAAAAATAAAATTAAAATTCGATAATTCGATAGATAGGGATATTTGTTCGATTACATATAAGTATAAATAAAAATAAAAAACAACGACTAATCCTCGTCGGAGGTGGTGTACTCCGACGAGGTGTAAATATCCAGCTAGCGTGGATCGTTCTCGCCCCACGCTGGCTAGGCGTCGAGGTTGTCGTAGTGTGCTTCCGTCTCGCGTTTGCGGCGGCGCTTGTCCGCCCGCCTCGCCACGCGCTGGGCGCGTTGCGCCGCGTAGTAGGCGAGCTCGGCGGCGACTTCCTCGGGGTGGCGGCGCGCGTACTCTGCCATGGCACGCTCGGCGATGAGGAGCTCCTCGTTTAGCTCCCGGATGCACTTCCGTTCCTCCACCGTGTTGAGCACCGACGGCGGCACCAGCTAAGGCGCCTGCTCGGCGCTCCACACGTCAGGGAAGTTCATGCGGAGGTGCGGGCGGCTAAGGCGCCACGCCGCCGCGTCGAACGCCCGCGCCGCCTCGTGCGCAGTGTCAAACGTCCCGAGGACGATCCGCCTCGTGCTGCTCCGGATCTCGAGTAGAACCAGCCATTCAGCCGGGAGCGGACTTCGAGGTACCATGGCATGGCGGCGCGGCGGCTGGAGAGAAAGCGGCTGCACGGCGGCGCGAGTGGAAGCGGCGGCAGAGAAGAGAGAGAGGATAAGTGGAGTGTGAGAGCGACCACTGCATGACGCTTCATTTTGTAGTCGCGCGCGACGCGAGGCGCGAGAAAAAGCGCGCGAGGGTGCACACGCGTGAAAGTGCACTATGGTCAACTAGAGGGGGGGTGAATAGGTTGACTACCAATTTTTCTTTTCTTTTCCTTTTAGTGGGGCTAAGCAAGATAAGATAAGGTTCTCTAGATGTGCTTCTAGGTGAGCAACCTATGTGGACAAAGTAATATGCGCAACGGAAGTAAAGCGTAAGGTAGTAAAGCAAACAACAAGTGTAAACAAGGAGACAAGGATATGATTCCCGTAGTTCCTTCTCAAAGAGAAGTTCTTCTACGTTGGAGAGGTGGGGAGCCACCTAGGCGCTCCTCAATAGCACGGTTGTGCACACCTTGTTCTCCTTGAGCTTCTCCGGTGAGGGAGATTCTCGTTTCCACTACGAGGTCGACTTGAAGGCGTTGACCAAACCTTTACAAGGGCTCGAGGTCACTCCACAAGATGGATGGAGGCTCTCAAGCAATCCGTAGCTTCTTGCAACAAGGTGGAAACTACAAGCACAAGATCTACTAAGGTTTCTAGGCCTCAAGTAGGATTCTAGATCTACTAGGTTGTGGTGGGTGGATTTGAGATTCCTTTGGTGGAAGTGTGGATCTAGGCCTCCTCTAGCTCTCCACAAAGTATGGAAGTGATTGGGTCGACGGAGAGGGAGATCTAGGTGGATGAAGCTTCCATTTAATGGTCGTTGCAGTCCAGGAGCACCGGAGGCTCCGGTGGTTTCACCGGAGGCTCCGGTGGGCTTCAATCTTTTGCGCACTGGCGCAGCGCACCAGCTCACCTTTGTTGAGCCACGGGGCGGAGGTTCCGCCCACCAGAGGTGCACCGGAGGCTCTGGTGGAACCTCCGCACCTGTGTAACAGAAACAGGTTTTAGCGGAGCCCCCACCGGATGTGCACCGGAGCCCATTTGCACTGGTGCCAGGCGAGGCCACAGGAGGTCCACCGGAGGCTCCGGTGGAGCCTCCGCTCTTGCCCAACAGAACAACGTTTGGGCGGAGCCTCCACCGGAGGCGCACCGGACCCCTTGTGTGCACAGGCCCAGTTTTGGAGGTGGCGGAGCCTCCGGTGGAAGTGGCGGAGGTTCCGCCCCACCGGAGCTCCACCGGATGTTCAGCTCGAGCCTCCGCTTGTGCGCTCTAGAGAGGGATTTGGGCGGAGCCCACACCGGACCCCCACCGGAGCCTGGGCGGAGCCTCCGCTCCTGCGCAAGATAGCTTCCTGGGTTTCTTTCTCCTTGCTCTTTTCATATAAAACAAACACTCGCCCCAAATAGTTAGTGAACCTGATTTAACCTGGGCATTTTCATTTATCGAACAAACATTAGATCAAATAGATATGTTGTCATATAATTACCAAAACGGACGATGATCTTTCATTCTCCCCCTTTTTGGTAATTGATGACAACATCCCTATTTGCATGATAAAAAACACAATATGAACGGAGCTCCCCCTAAAGGTATGCTCCTTTCATATTGAGAGTATCTAGGCATGATATATAAGAGTAATATGACAACAATATCACATAACACACATAGAACATAAATAATATGAAACGAGGTTCACACATGCATAATATAACGAGGTTCACGGTAGATAGGAATAATGTAAACACACCGAAGTTCCAAATGACCAAATAAGAAGCCAAACTCCTTCAAGCGAATAAAAGATGCAAATGGAAGAGGCTTGAGGGAGACCCATGCAAATACCCGTTCCTAATATATCTCTCCCCCTTTGGCATCAAAATACCAAAAGAGGGAGATCAAGATGCTAACTCCCCGAAGATCACTCGGAGGAGACGTCCGGGTCCGGAGAGGGGGCGCGGCGGTGAGAGCTAGTAGCTTCTTCTCCTTCTTCCTCGGACCACTCAATCAAGTTGCCCTTGGAGTCCTTTGCTTGCCACTTGTCCCAATCCGTGATGCTAGGAAGAACCGGGGAGTCAATGGAGAGACCTTCCTCACGAAGACGTTGACGAGAGGCTTGAGCTTTGTTGCGGTTCTTGAGCTCGGTGTCATAATGAGTTTCCCATTGATGTTGCTCGATCTTCTTGTTCAAACGAAACACCTTCTTGAGAGCCCTTGCCATCCATTTGAAAGCATTGCTAGAAGGAGGAGGTTGAGATGGACCGGCCTCTTCTTCTTCCTCATCAACAATGATGCGAGTCTTGGCTTTGTGCTTGCGAACGGCGGGAGTGGGATGCACAATGGGTTCCGTGTGGTCCTTGATGAGGAGTCTCTTTTCCGTGTGAGGGATCCAGTTCTCATCATCAAATGGTTCATCCGGATACTTCTCATTCCACAAGTGTAAGATGATCTTCATAATGAACGGCCCAAAGCAAGCATTCTTGCGGTTGATCACGACATGCCACAACTCATTCCAAATACAGTCAAGCACATCAAGCTTGCGAGGGGTGTCTTCCATCCGTTGTTGATGAGTTAGGAGCATGAGGTTCTTCAAGAAACCCTGGATCTCATCACATTCCCCGCCTTTGGGTTGATAGTCTCTCTATAGATGCGCAACATGATATCATAGGTGGGGTAGAGACCCTTGACGAACCCAACTGCGTACTTCTTCCAATGATAGAGTGGGGTGAGTTGATCCTTGGAAATGGATGAAGTGTTGATAACATGAACCCGGAACCATCCATTGGTGAACTCCTCTCCTTCAGCAAAAGGTCCAAAGTCCGGGTACCCTCCAAGAATATGGCCAACATCAGACCACTTGATGTCAAGCATTCTCCCCTGTGTCATCCATGTGAGATTGCACTCGGTCTCATTGGAGATATGAACAGTGGCCAAGAACCGACAGACAAGATCTTCATCGAAATCTTGTTGGAGACTGATAATGGGACCAAGTCCAAACTTCTCAATGAGCTCAAGAGCCTCCCCATAGTGGTGGTTCCTTTCCATGTGCCCAAAGTTGATGGCGTGTTGAGGGACGACATTGTCCTTCGGCTTCCTCATCAAGATCTCATGATAGATTTGCCCTTGGAAAACAGTGTGAAAGCGTTGATCTTTACCCCGGAATTGTGGCATCAAGCGCTCACGGGCAATCACATAGGGGTTTTCACGCCTTTACTTCAAAAATAAAGCATCAGACATCTTGGAGGCTGTCTTTGCGGTGTTCTTCTTGGGCATTTTCTTCTCGGTGGCCGGGTACCGCTTGCGCTTGGCGTGAGAGCTGTCAAGTTCCTCTTCAATCTCATCCACTTGAGGGGTCTTGCGGCGGCCGGTGCTCTTGTAACGGACCCCCTTTCCCTTGGAACCGGAAGCATCTAAGAGGAGAAAGCAAGAAGATCATGAAGAAAGAGTAATGCTCGAGTTGATAAAGCACGCACAAATCCAAGAAACCAAGATACACATGGTGTTAGGGTTGAATAATCTAGGGTTAGGGCAAACGAATCTTCCCTACAACCGCAACGATTCAAGCCTAACACGCATTATCTAGGTTGCTAGGGTTTGTACTCGAGAACTTCTACTCCTAAAACTCCAAATCCACAAATCTAGAGAGCAAGAACATGAACTCCTATGCATCCCATCCATCAACTAGATGAGAGAGAGAGAGAGAGCACATACCCGCGTCGTCCATGGTGAAAAAGGAAGGAGAGGAAGGATCCCGGGGTGGCCCAAGGCAAGGAGGAGGTCTCCCCGCGGTGGAGCACCCTAATCTGGCGGCGAATGGCTTGGGGGAGGCGGCGGTTCGTGAGGAGGAAGAAGGAGGGCGGGTGGGGGAAAATGAGATTGGATCTCACTTTCCCCCGCACGCCCTAGCCCTTATCCGCCAAAACTGCCACGGGCGGAGCCTCCGCTCCCCCCAGCGGAGCCTCCGGTGGTTCGCACCGGAGCCTCCGACCCCTTGTCCAGAAAACAACAATTTTTAGGCCCGCTGAGCAAATGTGTGCCAGTGGACCCTCCGGTGGTGTTCCGGTGGACAGGGGCAGCGGAGCCTCCGGTGGTTTCACCGGAGCCTCCGCCCAGCCAGGTTTTCGCGCGCCAAGATTGTAAAAACAAGAGCATTACGATAGAAACATTGTTTTGGGCAAAGGAGGCTTGGGATGGAAAATAGTCACTGATGTACGAGAGACGTTACTCGGAGGGGTTCGCAAGAAGCACAAAGAGGTGAAAAACCGAACCCGTACGAGTTGTCAAGGAAGATATATGATACGCGAGAAAGATCCAAAAACATACCAAATGTCGGTGGCTTACGCCACCATGTTTGAGTGTGTACTTTGGCACCGCGAAGATATATCTTGGGTCCAAGAATACTACTCACAATTAAGCACAATAAGTCACAAATTGACTAGATATGCAATGATTAATTGATTTTCGCATAATAAAAGGAGTGCATACTCATGAGTTGAGTAGCGCTCCCCCTATTTCCATGCCTACACCTAGACCTAATAGCATGCATAATGAAGGTACTTATGCAAGGTTTCAAGTGAAGTTGGAAGAATCTATGACATTTAGTTCATTCCTCAAAGCTCGAAATCTTGGTTCATCAAGGGCCTTCGTGAAGATATCGGCAAGTTGATCCGTTGTGGAGACATATGAGAGATCAATATCACCTTTCTCAACATGATCCCGGATGAAATGATGATGGATCTCAATGTGCTTCATCTTGGAGTGAAGAACCGGGTTGTAGGCGATCTTGATAGCACTCTCATTGTCACAAAGAAGAGGCACCTTGTCAAAATGAATACCATAGTCCTTCAAGGTTTGCCTCATCCATAGGAATTGGGCACAACAACTCGCCGCGGAGATATACTCGGCCTCAGTGGTGGAGAGAGAAATGCAATTTTGATTCTTAGAAGACCAACATACCAAGGAGCGGCCAAGAAATTGACAACCCCCGGATGTGGACTTCCTATCCGTCTTCTCTCCCGCATAATCCGCATCCAAGTATCCAATGAGTTGAAAGCTTCAACCCTTGGGGTACCAAAGACCGAAGTTTGGGGTATGAACTAGATATCGAAAGATTCGTTTCACGGCTTTCAAATGACTTTGCCTTGGAGAGGCTTGAAACCTTGCACATTTACCTACGCTATACATAATATCGGGTCTAGATGCACAAAGGTAGAGCAAAGAGCCAATCATGGAGCGGTATACCTTTTGATCTACCTCTTTCCCGTTGGGGTCGGGTTTCAAGTCGGTGGTCGTGGACATAGGAGTCTTCATAGGTTTGGCATCATTCATATTAAATCTCTTGAGCATGTCTTGAGTGTATTTGGCTTGTTTGATGAAAGTCCCTTCATAATATTGATTCACTTCAAAGCCAAGGAAGAACTCCAACTCTCCCATCATAGACATTTCAAACCTATCGGTCATAAGCTTGCAAAACTCCTCATTGAACAAAGTGTTAGTAGACCCAAAAATGATGTCATCCACATAGAGTTGGCATATGAACAAGTCACCTCCAACCGTCTTGGTAAAGAGGGTGGGATCGATTAAACCAACATTAAACCCGCGATCTACTAGAAACTCTTTAAGGTGCTCATACCATGCACGCGGAGCTTGTTTAAGTCCATAGAGCGCCTTATCAAGTTTATAGACATGATCGGGGTGGTTGGGATCCTCGAAACCCGGAGGTTGCTTGACATATACTAACTCATTAATGGGACCATTAAGGAAAGCACTCTTAACATCCATTTGTTGTAACTTGAAGTTATGATGAGATGCATAGGCAAGTAAGATGCGAATGGATTCAAGACGAGCTACGGGAGCAAAGGTTTCACCGAAATCGATACCTTCGACTTGAGAAAAACCTTGAGCTACCAATATTGACTTGTTGCGAATGACAATGCCATCTTTGTCTTGTTTGTTCTTGAACAACCATTTGGTGCCAATGACATTTTTGCAATCCTTGGGTCTTGGCACTAATTTCCACACTTTGTTGCGCTCGAAGTTATTGAGTTCATCATGCATGGCTTCAAGCCAATCTTGATCTTCGAGAGCTTCATATACCTTCTTGGGTTCAATGAAGTAGACGAAAGCATGAGCCTTGCTAAAATCCGCCAATTGCCTTCTAGTGACCACTCTTCCACGAACTTGTCCAAGAATCTTGTCCTCCGTATGACCCGCTCGCTCAAGATTCTTTAGCCTTCTCTTTGCTCTTCGTGCTAGTATTTCCTCCAAAGATTCTTTGGATATGGATTGAGAATCACCTTCTTCATCGGAGACATGTCCATCTTCATTTTGTCCTTGATCAATAATGGGTGATGAATCACCACTAGGTTGAGCATTCTCAATACTGATGGAACCTTGATCGTGATTGAGATGAGTTGCTTGGCCTTGGACATTATCTTGGCCTTGATTGTTAGCTTGATGGCTTGGTGCATCTTGTTGAGTAGCTTGATCATCAATGGGTGTAGTCAATGGATCCACTTGAGTGGGGCATAGTCCTTCTCCCTCCGTCATCCGGTAACCCTCAATTGGGATTATTTCACCAATCCCCATTCTTCTTATGACGATGGGAGGAATTGCATCTCCTACAACACCATGATCTATACGCCCCCCTTGGGAGCCGTTATTGTCACGACCCCGGACCCAGAGATATACATACTGTTATGTGCTCCTAGCCATGGACTCACAAGAGCTTCAGGGTTACCAGCCCCGGCCGCAACAAACAACGGCAGGCAGACTGGATTCATCGGCACGTAGTCCAGATCCCCAGTCTACTACTCCTTGTACCCATGCTAGTCATAACCAACTAAGCATATCAAAGCGTCCACGAATCGTATGAAACTGAAGGAAACGGGACCAAAGCTATACAGAGCTGCTATGTGTCCAAAAAGTGCAACAACAATCGAGGGTTACTGGGGTTACCTCGCCCCAGGCCGATCACATCGACAGGCGGGCTCGGACATGGATCATCGGCTCCACAACCCCTCGACTGCGACAACTATGCAGGCATAGCCAAAACTGTATAACAATGAGCTCGAAACCAACAACCGATCAAAGCAGCACTCTAGACATGAAGCTTTATTAAACAGGTGTTACTAGAGTATAGCTTACAAGCAGAGGTCACACGACCCAACATTACATCAGACAACGGAAGGCAAATTATGTTGCTAATCAACAAGAACCAAAAGGCCTAAGAGGCCGCAACATAAGGCGACGTCCCAGCCCATAGATTCCAGGCTGCTACCTGGGAGCCCCAAACTACTCGTCGATGTCCACGTTGAACCACCACTGAAATGACGAACTCCACCTGAACCAAAATTAAGCAAACCTAAGTACGGGAGGTACTCAACAAGACTTAGCTAACCTATTATATATCTGCTAGTTTCTGAAAGGGTTTTATGAAAGGCTGATTTGCGTAAAGCAATCTTTGTTTTCCAAGTCGAGGAAGAATAGCACGTCTCATAGAATGTTTTCAAAACAGATGAGAAGCTCACTACTGTAATCATCATCTTTTGAATCCACCAACATCAATTCCCAGCATCTCACATGCTACAAGGATCACCCCTCTCGGCATCTCCGAGCAGGCATCCTTCTAACATTAACTCCATGCTTTGTCAACATCTTTTACGTCACGTTAAGGTTATCTATGGTCTTTGCCTTCACCAAGTCGTCCTTAACCGTGGACACGGCTTTTCGAAAAGATTGCCCTGTAGGGATGTACACTTTACCCACACGTACCATCCGACTCTTAGCGCCACATGTACGTTCTTCCATGGAATGCGGCAGAGGGTGGCTGGCCACGACCTTTACCTTACCCGACCCTATCCATGAGTCAGCCCAAGACAGGGCCACCCCGTCAACAGGGAGTTGGCCATCGTCCTGACGGCACCTGTCTCTGTGAGGCGGGGTCAAGATCCATGTATGTCCATCACTTGGCCCCGGTCACGCCCTAGCGGAGCATTTTGTTTTCAAAACCGTTTAAAAGGTTATATTTGCGGTGCCGAATAGAAATCTCAAACTACGCGACTCATGGATCTGGCCAAACAAGTTAGTTGGTCGAGCGCGGTTACTTAGACCCCGCGTGTGGTTGCACGCTCAGTCTTGGCTTCCGCTCGAGACCGTAATCCTAGGGTTGGCGAGTACAGGACGAACAACCACTTCCCAAGTGGCCTCCCATACCAGCCTTAGTCAAGTTATCCACACAATGCTCATCTCACCACGTCATCATATCATACTAGGTTATCGCAGCTCTGATTCATCAACCGGATGGAGCTGAGGTAAACAAACATGTATGACTAAGCGAAGCAGATATGAGGTTCTGGCGATGCGCACAAGCAAATCTATGGCGGCTAGGAGCAGTGGATGAGGATATTGAGGCAATGCAGTATATAGGTGAACTATATCTACTAGCATCAAATAGTTTGGAATCGAATGCAAAGTACGAGATTCAAATGTTGTTCAAAAGCATATATGAGCAGATAAGAGGTTATGCTTGCCTTGGTTCAAGAAAACCAGATAGAGGATCTTCGGGGATAAGTGCTTGACTTGTCGGTTAGGATCAAGTATTCGTCATGGAGTTGCTGACCTTCACTTCGGAGTCACGTTCTACCGAGGGGGAACAAACATCGAAAAGAAGAACAACAATCAAACATGGCATATATGCAATGCGCAATATGTATGCATGAGCAAATTAATGCACTTAACTAAAGTCCTAAACATGTTCGATGGGTTGCTAGGGTTCGTATGACAGATATGCATTTTTACTGAAATTATCCCGAAATAGACCCCGGAGGGGGTTTCGGGCGATGATGAAGGTGAGTACCATTTTAGTTGCCCAAATGGGTTTGAAAACATCATAACTAGATTGTACTTGTCATTTTGAGAAATTTGGTATATAACTTTTAGTTTTCTAATTTTAGTGAATAAAAACTTATTTTTCTATTTTTAAATGTTTAAACAACATTAAATAAAGCTCATTTTTTGAACATTGTCAAACATATGTGAAAATGGAATATTTGGATAGAGAATATTTTTCTAAACATTTTCATCCTTTCATTTTATTTTTCTGAGTAGTAAAACAGTAGTTATTGAATTATTAAAATTAAACCATTTTCTGTAATTATTAACCATTTTCTTCTTAAAAAAAAACTCCGAATATCCTGGAGCCACCATGTGGCCAGGTGACGTCATGATGACGTCACCCCCATGTCATCCGGTGGCCGTCCGGGGACAACCACGGACGCCGGCGGCGATTGCGGCCGTCCCGGCAAGCGCGGGTAGGCGCATTGGAAGCACCTCGTTGAGGCGAACGCTACTGTCGTGTCGCCGCCCTCTAGTGGCTGCCGATGGCTCGCCGGCGTGGAGGTTTCTGCGGCGGCCGACGGCGGCGCACAGCGGTGATGACAACAAGACGATGGGGAGCTCAATAGGAGGCACGGGGAGGGAGCCTAGCTCACCTTGAACACGATGGAGAGGACGGAGAGGTGGGAGGAGGTCAGGAACGCCGGCAATGACGCTCGGTGCAGTTCGGCCGTCCGGGAAGAAGACGCTGAAATTCCCGGCCTTGAGGCCATCTCCACTGCTCCGCTCGCTCGAGGTGAAGGATAAGACCAAGGCGGAGCTCATGGGCTTCTCAGAAAGGCGAGGGAGGCGACATAGCGGTGGCGGCGACGGATCACGGTCGAGCTAGGGTTTCGGCCGCGCGCGGTGAGGGACAGAAGGAGGAGGGCGTGCGAGGAGGGGTTCTGCGGGGTTGGCTCGATCGGGACGTCCTCCTGGGGGTCCTCATCCCCTCGCGTGGAGAAGCAGAAGGTGGCAGCGACGACATCGACGACCAGCTCGTCTACTGGCGGGAGGAAGAAGACGTTAAAACGTCGTTTTATGAAACCCCCCCTGGAAAACTGGAAAACTACAGATTAGCCCTTCTCTATATAAAAACTGAGGGGAAAACAAAGTTTTGAGGCCCTTTTTGCAAACAGAAAAATTGGCAAAAATAGTTTTTGGAAAGCTTATGAAATTTCCAATCTTGCCATACTTTTGTTTTGTGAAATTGAAATATTTTTCAATACAAAACTTTGGAACCCAAATTAAGTATTTTTTGTGGGATTTTCTCAAACCATTTAAATTCAAGTTTTAAATTGGTTCAAACATGGTTTAAATTGTTGTTTCATGCATGCATGAGATGAACACAACACCACACACCCTATTGTAGCAAATTTGGGATGTTACAAATCTACCCCCCTTACAAGAATCTCGTCCCGAGATTCCCAAAAGAGAAGAAAGAAGGAACACCGGTTTTGAACGATCTTCTCGAACCTTACGGTTCTCTTCTTAAAGAGGTTGATCCGTAGCACTTGCCAAGATATCCAGCGACTACACCTTAGGTAAGAGGGAAAACTCGTAGGAATTAATCTTCACGAAGATCGGGTATCTCATGGCTAACTCGGGACAGGAATGTTCATAAAGAACTTTTGAGTTAACACGCATGAAACACATCAAGGTAACGGAGGGAACTGAGAGAAGGTTTCAAGTTTATGGATGATGGTTCTTGAAAGGATTTAGAATATGAGCTTTGCACAAGACTTTAAATCCTTTTGGAAAAGAAAGGTTGGACAACTTATGACATCAAGGTTTCTTCAAACAAATAACCAAGATGGAAAGGATTGTCTTGGATACCAAAACATAATATCCACACACGAGGGAAAACACGAGAAAACACTGTAATCGTGCTTCAGCGAGAATTTTATACATGATCATGTTCACTCTTCGGAATGGACACGAAAGATAACGGAACTTTCATTCCGTCAAATTTTGTATAAAACCTTATCAAGAATCGGGATGTTACTTCACGACAGAAGGTGAGTAACCAAAAGAAGTTGGAACACCATAATGAAGGAGGAAGTCTTGGTCACACCATAAGGATGGTTAACCGACGGGGATTAGAATACCGGAAGGGATAAGGAATCTCTTTCCTATGGTGGATTTGACGTAGCAATACTTATACCACATAGTTAAGACTCCAGGGTTGAAGTAACTGACAAATTCACACAATGTGTGAGATGAACAGAAATTCAAGTACAAACCACTTGAAAAAGGAAGCTGATCAACGGCGGTTACAAAACACCACGAGATGATTCTCATGATGAACTTGTTTCCACTGAAAGAGAGGTTTGGAGGATTTGGTAGAGAGACATTGGACGTCGTAAGTTCCAAGGTCTTCTTGACGTTCCCGACACCAATATCCAGCTTACATAAGCCTTCAACAGGTCATCAAGTGGAAGTTAAACTCCGGTTTGGAAGAACGGGAGGAAAACTTGTTGAGAACGAGCCACACAAGAATTCTCACGGAGAGTGGTTGTTCTTACGGACTCAAAGAGATATGAAATTAGGCCTTCCGGCTAGTTGTGTCAACCACAACATCAACCATGCCGTATTTTCGAAAGGACCTAAATAAATACCTTTGAGGAAACACCAACCATCGTTGCTGCTTGAGATTCAGCTCTGGTTAGTGGGTTGATAACTCAACTCAATATGTCTGATCAAAGAGGTTGCTCCGGTTACCAACTAGACACATATGCTAGATTCTCAAGATATGGACTACGATACCACGCTCAAGAAGATGAGCGAGATTGCAGAACTCATGTATTAGAAACTTGTGGGAAATGGATGCACCTACATGGATTACTTGCAACGGAACACATCGGAGTCCTTGTTAGATGGAGGTTACAGAGATAACGAAGTTTTTGGACTTCTTCTCTTTTACGATAAATCAGCCAGTGGCTTGTTGTGGACGAAAATTTCTTCAAATAAATGGAGGTAACAACCAACCATCTCAAGAATAGTCCACACATGCATGACTGACTTTGGATTATTCCCGAGGGAACAAGTAAACTATACTCGGATACACGGCAACAACTTTCACAAAAAGCACATGGACCAGAGAAAGTCACTTCAAACATCCAGAACACGAACTTCGTGATGACACAAAGATGGTTCTCGGAAGCTTCCAACATTGTTGCCAAGTGTTCAACATGAACAAGGCAGAATGTTGGTCAGACCAAAGGACATGGAGGTGTACTCGGCAAAAAACCATGAGTGAAAACACCATCAAGATAGTCCTTGAATCTGGACTTGATTTGACGATAGCCCAAATCAAATCAAGGATGGGAAGATAGCATGTACACTAAGGAGATACTATCCTGCTTCAACACAGAGGAAACTAGACATCCCTTAACAGAGGATCAAGTTAGGCAGAGCTTTTGCCTTCCAACTCTCCAAGTTATTGTTTAAGCTCAACCACTAGTCCAGGATGTCCAGCATAGTTTCTTGGAGAAAAGAGTAGTTCAAATTACCCATTTGTTTAGACATCACGGTCAGGTGACAAACCTGGTGATACTTCTGAAAACGCAACCAGAATATCACAACCCACCGGTATGTCTTGGAGTTCGAGAAGAATCTTGCTTTTCAAAGCAATCAATATGATCCTGAGAGCTTCGGCATGAACCTAACTCTTTGACCAAGAATGTGCACCGGAATGAACGGATTTGGTAACACAGTCAAATTCAGATAGAGACCGGATGACCAATAGTGCTAAGAAAGATACAAATGTTTCTTAGATTTTTCGAAGCAATGGAAATTGCTAGGAACATCTGATACACATGTCAATACACACCCATCCATCTCGAGCACTAAGGCTTGGAGGAAAGGTGGGTAAGGATGTGTGAGAGCATCACTTCATCATTAAGGCCATGAAACTTAACACGACCTCTTGATATGTAAGAGTGTGATACTCAAAGGTAGAACGGAATAGAAGCTAGTGAAACTTCTTTAATCCGCGGATTACAAAACTTTGACCTGGTCCTGGAGATGAACGAGGTACTGGAGTTTGTTTCTCCTGACATTCCAAGGTGGAACGTTCTGACGGAAAACAGGAGCAAATGCATTGGAAGTATCCAGCACACATATGCAACTTGTATTCCGAAACAACGGACGAAGTTCGGAAAGCAACTGAAGAGCAGGAACGTGCTGTGGAAGATTTTGAGCAAAGGACAGGGAATACATTCGAGATGAAAAGGAAATCTCGAGGTTCAGGATTTTGAGACTTTAGAATAGGAGTATGTAGAACCCACACAACTCTGGGAGATTAGAATTGAAAGGAAATCTCCCAGTTTAAGAGATAACGGAGTATGGAACACACACGACTCCAGAAACTTCTTAACACTAGGTCAACTTGGATAACAACGTCCTTGCCAAAGAAGGCACCTAGGTTTGGAATGACTAGAAGAGATAGAAAAACCTTTTCAAATCCAAAACTGATAAGGAGACCCAGAGTTAGAGCGATACCAGGTAAGGAGTAAAAAGAATCCTAAGAAGGTTTTCACAATCCATTTGGAGTTTCAAAATAGTTTTCACAAACACTAGACTCAACATCGACCAAGCAGTAAGGTTTTCCTACAGGCAGTCCTGCTCTGATACCATGACTTGTCACGACCCCGGACCCAGAGATATACATACTGTTATGTGCTCCTAGCCATGGACTCACAAGAGCTTCAGGGTTACCAGCCCCGGCCGCAACAAACAACGGCAGATAGACTGGATTCATCGGCACGTAGTCCGGATCCCCAGTCTACTACTCCTTGTACCCATGCTAGTCATAACAACCTATCCATATCAAAGCGTCCACGACTCGTATGAAACTGAAGGAAACGGGACCAAAGCTATACAGAGCTGCTATGTGTCCAGAAAGTGCAACAACAATCGAGGGTTACTGGGGTTACCTCGCCCCAGGCCGATCACATCGACAGGCGGGCTTGACATGGATCATCGGCTCCACAACCCCTCGACTGCGACAACTATGCAGACGTAGCCAAAACTATATAACAATGAGCTCGAAACCAACAACTGATCAAAGCAGCACTCTAGACATGAAGCTTTATTAAACAGGTGTTACTAGAGTATAGCTTACAAGCAGAGGTCACACGACCCAACATTACATCAGACAACGGAAGGCAAATTATGTTGCTAATCAACAAGAACCAAAAGGCCTAAGAGGCCGCAACATAAGGCGACGTCCCAGCCCATAGATTCCAGGCTGCTACCTGGGAACCCCAAACTACTCGTCGATGTCCACGTTGAACCACCACTGAAATGACGAACTCCACCTGAACCAAAATTAAGCAAACCTGAGTACGGGAGGTACTCAACAAGACTTAGCTAACCTATTATATATCTGCTAGTTTCTGAAAGGGTTTTATGAAAGGCTGATTTGTGTAAAGCAATCTTTGTTTTCCAAGTCGAGGAAGAATAGCAAGTCTCATAGAATGTTTTCAAAACAGATGAGAAGCTCACTACTGTAATCATCATCTTTTGAATCCACCAACATCAATTCCCAGCATCTCACATGCTACAAGGATCACCCCTCTCGGCATCTCCGAGGAGGCATCCTTCTAACATTAACTCCATGCTTTGTCAACATCTTTTACGTCACGTTAAGGTTATCTATGGTCTTTGCCTTCACCAAGTCGTCCTTAACCGTGGACACGGCTTTTCGAAAAGATTGCCCTGCAGGGATGTACACTTTACCCACACATACCATCCGACTCTTAGCGCCACATGTACGTTCTTCCATGGAACGCGGCAGAGGGTGGCTGGCCACGACCTTTACCTTACCCGACCCTATCCATGAGTCAGCCCAAGACAGGGCCACCCCGTCAACAGGGAGTTGGCCATCCTCCTGACGGCACCTGTCTCTGTGAGGCGGGGTCAAGATCCGTGTACGTCCATCACTTGGCCCCGGTCACGCCCTAGCGGAGCATTTTGTTTTCAAAACCGTTTAAAAGGTTTTATTTGCGGTGCCGAATGGAAATCTCAAACTACGCGACTCATGGATCTGTCCAAACAAGTTAGTTGGTCGAGCGCGGTTACTTAGACCCCGCGTGTGGTTGCACGCTCAGTCTTGGCTTCCGCTCGAGACCGTAATCCTAGGGTTGGCGAGTACAGGACGAACAACCACTTCCCAAGTGGCCTCCCATACCAGCCTTAGTCAAGTTATCCACATAATGCTCATCTCACCACGTCATCATATCATACTAGGTTATCGCAGCTCTGATTCATCAACCGGATGGAGCTGAGGTAAACAAACATGTATGACTAAGCGAAGCAGATATGAGGTTCTGGCGATGCGCACAAGCAAATCTATGGCGGCTAGGAGCAGTGGATGAGGATATTGAGGCAATGCAGTATATAGGTGAACTATATCTACTAGCATCAAATAGTTTGGAATCGAATGCAAAGTACGAGATTCAAATGTTGTTCAAAAGCATATATGAGCAGATAAGAGGTTATGCTTGCCTTGGTTCAAGAAAACCAGATAGAGGATCTTCGGGGATAAGTGCTTGACTTGTCGGTTAGGATCAAGTATTCGTCATGGAGTTGCTGGCCTTCACTTCGGAGTCACGTTCTACCGAGGGGGAACAAACATCGAAAAGAAGAACAACAATCAAACATGGCATATATGCAATGCGCAATATGTATGCATGAGCAAATTAATGCACTTAACTAAAGTCCTAAACATGTTCGATGGGTTGCTAGGGTTCGTATAACAGATATGCATTTTTACTGAAATTATCCCGAAATAGACCCCGGAGGGGGTTTCGGGCGATGATGAAGGTGAGTACCATTTTAGTTGCCAAAATGGGTTTGAAAACATCATAACTAGATTGTACTTGTCATTTTGAGCAATTTGGTATATATAACTTTTATTTTTCTAATTTTAGTGAATAAAAACTTATTTTTGTATTTTTAAATGATTAAACAATATTAAATAAAGCTCATTTTTTGAACATTGTCAAACATATGTGAAAATGGTATATTTGGATAGAGAATATTTTTCTAAACATTTTCATCCTTTCATTTTATTTTTCTGAGCAGTAAAACAGTAGTTATTGAATTATTAAAATTAAACCATTTTCTGTAATTATTAACCATTTTCTTCTTAAAAAAAACTCCGAATATCCTGGAGCCACCACGTGGCCAGGTGACGTCATGATGACGTCACCCCCACGTCATCCGGTGGCCGTCCGGGGACAACCACGGACGCCGGCAGCGATTGCGGCCGTCTCGGCAAGCGCGGGTAGGCGCGTTGGAAGCGCCTCGTTGAGGCGAACGCTACTGTGGCGTCGCCGCCCTCTAGTGGCTGCCGATGGCTCGCCGGCGTGGAGGTTTCTGCGGCGGCCAACGGCGGCGCACGACGGTGATGACAACAAGACGATGGGGAGCTCAATAGGAGGCACGGGGAGGGAGCCTAGATCACCTTGAACACGATGGAGAGGACGGAGAGGTGGGAGGAGGTCAGGAACGCCGGCAATGGCGCTCGGTGCAGTTCGGCCGTCCGGGAGGAAGACGCTGAAATTCCTGGCCTTGGGGCCATCTCCACTGCTCCGCTCGCTCGAGGTGAAGGATAAGACCAAGGCGGAGCTCGTGGGCTTCTCAGAAAGGTGAGGGAGGCGACATAGCGGTGGCGGCGACGGATCACGGTCGAGCTAGGGTTTCGGCCGCGCGCGGTGAGGGACAGAAGGAGGAGGGCGTGCGAGGAGGGGTTCTGCGGGGTTGGCTCGATCGGGACGTCCTCCTGGGGGTCCTCATCCCCTCGCGTGGAGAAGCAGAAGGTGGCAGCGACGACATCGACGACCAGCTCGTCTACTGGCGGGAGGAAGAAGACGTTAAAACGTCGTTTTATGAAACCCCCCCGGAAAACTGGAAAACTACAGATTAGCCCTTCTCTATATAAAAACTGAGAGGAAAACAAAGTTTTGAGGCCCTTTTTGCAAACAGAAAAATTGGCAAAAATAGTTTTTGGAAAGCTTATGAAATTTCCAATCTTGCCACACTTTTGTTTTGTGAAATTGAAATATTTTTCAATACAAAACTTTGGAACCCAAATTAAGTATTTTTTGTGGGATTTTCTCAAACCATTTAAATTCAAGTTTTAAATTGGTTCAAACATGGTTTAAATTGTTGTTTCATGCATGCATGAGATGAACACAACACCACACACCCTATTGTAGCAAATTTGGGATGTTACAAATCTACCCCCCTTACAAGAATCTCGTCCCGAGATTCCCAAAAGAGAAGAAAGAAGGAACACCGGTTTTGAACGATCTTCTCGAACCTTACGGTTCTCTTCTTAAAGAGGTTGATCCGTAGCACTTGCCAAGATATCCAACGACTACACCTTAGGTAAGAGGGAAAACTCGTAGGAATTAATCTTCACGAAGATCGGGTATCTCATGGCTAACTCAGGACAGGAATGTTCATAAAGAACTTTTGAGTTAACACGCATGAAACACATCAAGGTAACGGAGGGAACTGAGAGAAGGTTTCAAGTTTATGGATGATGGTTCTTGAAAGGATTTAGAATATGAGCTTTGCACAAGACTTTAAATCCTTTTGGAAAAGAAAGGTTGGACAACTTATGACATCAAGGTTTCTTCAAACAAATAACCAAGATGGAAAGGATTGTCTTGGATACCAAAACATAATATCCACACACGAGGGAAAACACGAGAAAACACTGTAATCGTGCTTCAGCGAGAATTTTATACATGATCATGTTCACTCTTCGGAGTGGACACGAAAGATAACGGAACTTTCATTCCATCAAATTTTGTATAAAACCTTATCAAGAATCGGGATGTTACTTCACGACAGAAGGTGAGTAACCAAAAGAAGTTGGAACACCATAATGAAGGAGGAAGTCTTGGTCACACCATAAGGATGGTTAACCGACGGGGATTAGAATACCGGAAGGGATAAGGAATCTCTTTCCTATGGTGGATTTGACGTAGCAATACTTATACCACATAGTTAAGACTCCAGGGTTGAAGTAACTGACAAATTCACACAATGTGTGAGATGAACAGAAATTCAAGTACAAACCACTTGAAAAAGGAAGCTGATCAACGGCGGTTACAAAACACCACGAGATGATTCTCATGATGAACTTGTTTCCACTAAAAGAGAGGTTTGGAGGATTTGGTAGAGAGACATTGGACGTCGTAAGTTCCAAGGTCTTCTTGACGTTCCCGACACCAATATCCAGCTTACATAAGCCTTCAACAGGTCATCAAGTGGAAGTTAAACTCCGGTTTGGAAGAACGGGAGGAAAACTTGTTGAGAACAAGCCACACAAGAATTCTCACGGAGAGTGGTTGTTCTTACGGACTCAAAGAGATATGAAATTAGGCCTTCCGGCTAGTTGTGTCAACCACAACATCAACCATGCCGTATTTTCGAAAGGACCTAAATAAATACCTTTGAGGAAACACCAACCATCGTTGCTGCTTGAGATTCAGCTCTGGTTAGTGGGTTGATAACTCAACTCAATATGTCTGATCAAAGAGGTTGCTCCGGTTACCAACGAGACACATATGCTAGATTCTCAAGATATGGACTACGATACCACGCTCAAGAAGATGAGCGAGATTGCAGAACTCATGTATGAGAAACTTGTGGGAAATGGATGCACCTACATGGATTACTTGCAACAGAACACATCGGAGTCCTTGTTAGAAGGAGGTTACAGAGATAACGAAGTTTTTGGACTTCTTCTCTTTTACGATAAATCAGTCAGTGGCTTGTTGTGGACGAAAATTTCTTCAAATAAATGGAGGTAACAACCAACCATCTCAAGAATAGTCCACACATGCATGACTGACTTGGGATTATTCCCGAGGGAACAAGTAAACTATACTCGGATCCACGGCAACAACTTTCACCAAAAGCACATGGACCAGAGAAAGTCACTTCAAACATCCAGAACACAAACTTCGTGATGACACAAAGATGGTTCTCGGAAGCTTCCAACATTGTTGCCAAGTGTTCAACATGAACAAGGCAGAATGTTGGTCAGACCAAAGGACATGGAGGTGTACTCGGCAAAACACCATGAGTGAAAACACCATCAAGATAGTCCTTGAATCTGGACTTGATTTGACGATAGCCCAAATCAAATCAAGGATGGGAAGATAGCATGTACACTAAGGAGATACTATCCTGCTTCAACATAGAGGAAACTAGACATCCCTTAACAGAGGATCAAGTTAGGCAGAGCTTTTGCCTTCCAACTCTCCAAGTTATTGTTTAAGCTCAACCACTAGTCCAGGATGTCCAGCATAGTTTCTTGGAGAAAAGAGTAGTTCAAATTACCCATTTGTTTAGACATCACGGTCAGGTGACAAACCTGGTGATACTTCTGAAAAGGCAACCAGAATATCACAACCCACCGGTATGTCTTGGAGTTCGAGAAGAATCTTGCTTTTCAAAGCCATCAATATGATCCTGAGAGCTTCGGCATGAACCTAACTCTTTGACCAAGAATGTGCACCGGAATGAACGGATTTGGTAACACAGTCAAATTCAGATAGAGACCGGATGACCAATAGTGCTAAGAAAGATACAGATGTTTCTTAGATTTTTCGAAGCAATGGAAATTGCTAGGAACATCTGATACACATGTCAATACACACCCATCCATCTCGAGCACTAAGGCTTGGAGGAAAGGTGGGTAAGGATGTGTGAGAGCATCACTTCATCATTAAGGCCATGAAACTTAACACGACCTCTTGATATGTAAGAGTGTGATACTCAAAGGTAGAACGGAATAGAAGCTAGTGAAACTTCTTTAATCCGCGGATTACAAAACTTTGACCTGGTCCTGGAGATGAACGAGGTACTGGAGTTTGTTTCTCCTGACATTCCAAGGTGGAACGTTCTGACGGAAAACAGGAGCAAATGCATTGGAAGTATCCAGCACACATATGCAACTTGTATTCCGAAACAACGGACGAAGTTCGGAAAGCAACTGAAGAGCAGGAACGTGCTGTGGAAGATTTTGAGCAAAGGACAGGGAATACATTCGAGATGAAAAGGAAATCTCGAGGTTCAGGATTTTGAGACTTTAGAATAGGAGTATGTAGAACCCACACAACTCTGGGAGATTAGAATTGAAAGGAAATCTCCCAGTTTAAGAGATAACGGAGTATGGAACACACACGACTCCAGAAACTTCTTAACACTAGGTCAACTTGGATAACAACGTCCTTGCCAAAGAAGGCACCTAGGTTTGGAATGACTAGAAGAGATAGAAAAACCTTTTCAAATCCAAAACTGATAAGGAGACCCAGAGTTAGAGCGATACCAGGTAAGGAGTAAAAAGAATCCTAAGAAGGTTTTCACAATCCATTTGGAGTTTCAAAATAGTTTTCACAAACACTAGACTCAACATCGACCAAGCAGTAAGGTTTTCCTACAGGCAGTCCTGCTCTGATACCATGACTTGTCACGACCCCGGACCCAGAGATATACATACTGTTATGTGCTCCTAGCCATGGACTCACAAGAGCTTCAGGGTTACCAGCCCCGGCCGCAACAAACAACGGCAGGCAGACTGGATTCATCGGCACGTAGTCCGGATCCCCAGTCTACTACTCCTTGTACCCATGCTAGTCATAACAACCTATCCATATCAAAGCGTCCACGACTCGTATGAAACTGAAGGAAACGGGACCAAAGCTATACAGAGCTGCTATGTGTCCAGAAAGTGCAACAACAATCGAGGGTTACTGGGGTTACCTCGCCCCAGGCCGATCACATCGATAGGCGGGCTCGGACATGGATCATCGGCTCCACAACCCCTCGACTGCGACAACTATGCAGACATAGACAAAACTGTATAACAATGAGCTCGAAACCAACAACTGATCAAAGCAGCACTCTAGACATGAAGCTTTATTAAACAGGTGTTACTAGAGTATAGCTTACAAGCAGAGGTCACACGACCCAACATTACATCAGACAACGGAAGGCAAATTATGTTGCTAATCAACAAGAACCAAAAGGCCTAAGAGGCCGCAACATAAGGCGACGTCCCAGCCCATAGATTCCAGGCTGCTACATGGGAACCCCAAACTACTCGTCGATGTCCACGTTGAATCACCAATGAAATGACGAACTCCACCTGAACCAAAATTAAGCAAACCTGAGTACGGGAGGTACTCAACAAGACTTAGCTAACCTATTATATATCTTCTAGTTTCTGAAAGGGTTTTATGAAAGGCTGATTTGCGTAAAGCAATCTTTGTTTTCCAAGTCGAGGAAGAATAGCACGTCTCATAGAATGTTTTCAAAACAGATGAGAAGCTCACTACTGTAATCATCATCTTTTGAATCCACCAACATCAATTCCCAGCATCTCACATGCTACAAGGATCACCCCTCTCGGCATCTCCGAGGAGGCATCCTTCTAACATTAACTCCATGCTTTGTCAACATCTTTTACGTCACGTTAAGGTTATCTATGGTCTTTGCCTTCACCAAGTCATCCTTAACCGTGGACACGGCTTTTCGAAAAGATTGCCCTCCAGGGATGTACACTTTACCCACACGTACCATCCGACTCTTAGCGCCACATGTACGTTCTTCCATGGAACGCGGCAGAGGGTGGCTGGCCACGACCTTTACCTTACCCGACCCTATCCATGAGTCAGCCCAAGACAGGGCCACCCCGTCAACAGGGAGTTGGCCATCCTCCTGACGGCACCTGTCTCTGTGAGGCGGGGTCAAGATCCGTGTACGTCCATCACTTGGCCCCGGTCACGCCCTAGCGGAGCATTTTGTTTTCAAAACAGTTAAAAAGGTTTTATTTGCGGTGCCGAATGGAAATCTCAAACTACGTGACTCATGGATCTGGCCAAACAAGTTAGTTGGTCGAGCGCGGTTACTTAGACCCCGCGTGTGGTTGCACGCTCAGTCTTGGCTTCCGCTCGAGACCGTAATCCTAGGGTTGGCGAGTACAGGACGAACAACCACTTCCCAAGTGGCCTCCCATACCAGCCTTAGTCAAGTTATCCACACAATGCTCATCTCACCACGTCATCATATCATACTAGGTTATCGCAGCTCTAATTCATCAACCGGATGGAGCTGAGGTAAACAAACATGTATGACTAAGCGAAGCAGATATGAGGTTCTGGCGATGCGCACAAGCAAATCTATGGCGGCTAGGAGCAGTGGATCAGGATATTGAGGCAATGCAGTATATAGGTGAACTATATCTACTAGCATCAAATAGTTTGGAATCGAATGCAAAGTACGAGATTCAAATGTTGTTCAAAAGCATATATGAGCAGATAAGAGGTTATGCTTGCCTTGGTTCAAGAAAACCAGATAGAGGATCTTCGGGGATAAGTGCTTGACTTGTCGGTTAGGATCAAGTATTCGTCATGGAGTTGCTGGCCTTCACTTCGGAGTCACGTTCTACCGAGGGGGAACAAACATCGAAAAGAAGAACAACAATCAAACATGGCATCTATGCAATGCGCAATATGTATGCATGAGCAAACTAATGCACTTAACTAAAGTCCTAAACATGTTCGATGGGTTGCTAGGGTTCGTATGACAGATATGCATTTTTACTGAAATTATCCCGAAATAGACCCCGGAGGGGGTTTCGGGCGATGATGAAGGTGAGTACCATTTTAGTTGCCCAAATGGGTTTGAAAACATCATAACTAGATTGTACTTGTCATTTTGAGCAATTTGGTATATAACTTTTATTTTTCTAATTTTAGTGAATAAAAACTTAGTTTTCTATTTTTAAATGATTAAACAACATTAAATAAAGCTCATTTTTTGAACATTGTCAAACATATGTGAAAATGGTATATTTGGATAGAGAATATTTTTCTAAACATTTTCATCCTTTCATTTTATTTTTCTGAGCAGTAAAACAGTAGTTATTGAATTATTAAAATTAAACCATTTTCTGTAATTATTAAACATTTTCTTCTTAAAAAAAACTCCGAATATCCTGGAGCCACCACGTGGCCAGGTGACGTCATGATGACGTCACCCCCACGTCATCCGGTGGCCTGCCGGGGACAACCACGGACGCCGGCGGCGATTGCGGCCGTCCCGACAAGCGCGGGTAGGCGCGTTGGAAGCTTCTCGTTGAGGCGAACGCTACTGTGGCGTCGCCGCCCTCTAGTGGCTGCCGATGGCTCGCCGGCGTGGAGGTTTCTGCGGCGGCCGACGGCGGCGCACGGCGTTGATGACAACAAGACGATGGGGAGCTCAATAGGAGGCACGGGGAGGGAGCCTAGCTCACCTTGAACACGATGGAGAGGACGGAGAGGTGGGAGGAGGTCAGGAACGCCGGCAATGGCGCCCGGCGCAGTTCGGCCGTCCGGGAAGAAGACGCTGAAATTCCCGGCCTTGAGGCCATCTCCACTGCTCCGCTCGCTCGAGGTGAAGGATAAGACCAAGGCAGAGCTCGTGGGCTTCTCAGAAAGGCGAGGGAGGCGACATAGCGGCGGCGGCGACGGATCACGGTCGAGCTAGGGTTTCGGCCGCGCGCGGTGAGGGACAGAAGGAGGAGGGCGTGCGAGGAGGGGTTCTGCGGGGTTGGCTCGATCGGGACGTCCTCCTGGGGGTCCTCATCCCCTCTCGTGGAGAAGCAGGAGGTGGCAGCGACGACGTCGACGACCAGCTCGTCTACTGGCGGGAGGAAGAAGACGTTAAAACATCGTTTTATGGAAACCCCCCCGGAAAACTGGAAAACTACAGATTAGCCCTTCTCTATATAAAAACTGAGGGGAAAACAAAGTTTTGAGGCCCTTTTTGCAAACATAAAAATTGGCAAAAATAGTTTTTGGAAAGCTTATGAAATTTCCAATCTTGCCATACTTTTGTTTTGTGAAATTGAAATATTTTTCAATACAAAACTTTGGAACCCAAATTAAGTACTTTTTGTGGGATTTTCTCAAACCATTTAAATTCAAGTTTTAAATTTGTTCAAACATGGTTTAAATTGTTGTTTCATGCATGTATGAGATGAACACAACACCACACACCCTATTGTAGCAAATTTGGGGTGTTACAAATCTACCCCCTTACAAGAATCTCGTCCCGACATTCCCGAAAGAGAAGAAAGAAGGAACACCGGTTTTGAACGATCTTCTCGAACCTTACGGTTCTCTTCTTAAAGAGGTTGATCCGTAGCACTTGCGAAGATATCCAGTGACTACACCCTCATAAGATCTAGTCTCAAATTTTGACAACCATTTACCTTTCTTGCGAATGAAGCACTTGCAACCGAATACCTTGAAATAAGATACATCCGGTTTCTTTCCCGTGAGAATCTCATATGGGGTCTTGTTCAAGATCTTGCGAAGATATAACCGGTTGGTAGCATGACATGCGGTGGAGACGCCTTCGGCCCAAAAGTTATAGGGAGAAGAGAACTCCGCAATCATAGTTCTAGCCGCATCCATCAAAGTCCGGTTCTTTCTCTCTGCAACACCATTTTGTTGAGGGGTATAAGGAGTGGAATATTGATGGGCAATGCCTTCTTCACTAAGGAAACCCTCAACGGTGTATTTCTTGAATTCCGTGCCATTATCACTCCGAATGGCCAATATGGTAGCATTGTGTTGGCGCTCCACTAGAGTGATGAACTCGATGACCCTCTTTTGAGTTTCACTTTTCCTCTTGAAGAAGTACACCCAACAATATCTTGAATAGTCATACACAATCACCAAGCAATACTTCTTTCCTCCGAGGCTATCATAGGATAGTGGACCAAAGAGATCTAAGTGAATGATCTCGAGAATTCTTGTGGTGGAAATAGTTGTCTTTGTTGGGTGTTGTTCTCCATGTTGCTTCCCAAAGGTACAAGAGCTACACACACGATCTTTAGCAAACTTAGCTTTCTTTAGTCCTAGAACGTGATTTCCACTTTGGAGGTCATGTAACATTCTCATATTGGTGTGGGCTAGCGGGCGATGCCAAAGCCATCCCACATCAACTTTAGCCATTAGGCATGTCGCGGCACACGTGTCTTCTTTAGAGAAGTCCACTACATACCTGCCGTTCTCGACAAACCCAACAAAGGCTACTTTAAGATATGTCTCCCAAGTGACAATCACACTCTCTTTATTAAAGAACGAGGTAAAACCACAATTCGCAAGTTGAAGAACAGACATCAAATTATAACCAAGGGACTCAACAAGGAGAACATTCTCAATTGATAAATCATTTGAGATTGCCACCTTGCCTCGTCCCAATACCTTAAGCTCGGAATTATCGCCAATAGTAACGCAGTTGAGATGAGGTAAAGGAGGTTCAAGGTCACTTATTGCATCATGGCTTCCGGTCATATGTTGGGATGCACCACTATCCACTGTCCATTTATTAGACCCGGAAGCATTTCCCTACAAGAGATCAATTTCTTGATTTAGGTACCCATCCTTCAATGGGTCCTCTTTTGTTAGTCACAAGGGTCTTAGGAACCCAAATAGTCCAATTATAATCATCACCATAAGAAGTACCAACGTATTTAGCATAAACATGTCCATCTCTAGATTTCATAAGAACATAAGATGGGTTATATTTTCCGGCGAAATCATTATGAGTGATGCTCCCCCTAGAGGTATCACCACCCATAATGGCGTTGGTCTCCTTCTCTTTGGTCACCTCACCCTATTTCATAAAGACAACATTTTGGGAAGGAGAGGTGACATTCTTGGATATCTTCTTTGACTTGGAAACAAAGCCAAGTCCCTCTTTTCCTTTCTTGGCACCTTGAGAGCTTATCGCATCATTGAGAATTCTTTCCTTCCCTACAATGTTAGTCGTAGTAGAAGAGGTAGGCACAAGAACAATGCTATTTGATGAATATGCAACATGCTTATTAGATTGTTGAGCTAGAAGCTTGATTCGAGACTTGGCAAGTTTGTCATGAATTTCTTTAAGAGATGTAAACTCCTTTTTTTAGTTTGTCATGCTCCTCATCAAGTTTTTGGTGAGCTATTCCTAGCTTCAACTCTTCCTCTTCAAATTCTTTAAGTAAAACAAGAGATTTGGCATGTTCTTTCTTAAGCTTGGCAAGAGATTTTTCGTCATCTTTTCTAAGCTTTGAAACACTAATAGCATAAGTCTCTTGTAGACTAGATAGTTTCTCTTCAAGAGAGGCTCTCATGGATCTCTCCTTTTCAAGAGCCTTGACGAGTTCATCATCATGATTCTCATTGCTACCGCCATGGTTCTCCAAGGTCATGATGATCTCCTCCTTCTCATCGATGAGGGAGTTAGCATCATCAAGTTGCCTTAGGAGTGCTTTTACCTTTTCTTTAGTTTCACCTTCAAGACTACACAACCAAGATCCTAGATTCTTGGCCTCCTCATCATCAACAATGTTTTCAACACAATCCAATAATGAGGGAGAGCTAGTGATAATAGACTTGGAGGTGGAAGATATTACCGCGGTGGCTTTTGCCATGAGACATGTAGGTCGGATCGGTGCCTTCTCATTGGGAGATTCAAATAGAGAGACCGATGAAGAGGAAGTCGTAGCTATCGCGACGTGGGCAACACCTATGACTTCATCTTCTCCTTCATCTCCGGAGTAGTATGTTTCCAATGTGGGGCCTTCTTGAACATATAGAGCCCTTGGGACTCTTCTAGAGAGGTTCTTGTTTTGTGGATCTTTGTTCTTGTCCTTGCGAACAAGCTTCCCTTCATTCTCTTCTCGTGGCTCAAAGGGACACTCTTTGACGAAGTGGTTTGCACTTCCACAATTGTAGCATGTCCTTGGCCGCTCCCCTTTCTTCCTAAAGATCTTGTTCCTTGAAGGTCTAGGGGCACCGGCCTTGTGAGCCTCCCATCTCTTCCAATACCCTTGCATGGCAAGAGCAATGCATTTATGGGCACCCTTGTATGTATCTTCATAGTCCTCATCATCATCATCATCATCATCATCATCCACTTCTTCTATCTTGGACATTGCTTTAGACTTCAAGGCGAGGTTAGGATACTTTCCATGTCCTCTTGAGCGAGCAAGGGCATCATGATGTAGCCCACCCAACTCCACCAAGTGCACCGATGACAAGATCACGCGCAAAGGCCATCCAAGATAAGGTGAACTCGCTCCTCTCGATCCATGCTTTCGGTAACTTGGTGGATGGTGCGCTACCTCATGGTGCAACACTCTGTTTGCTCAGGTTCAAGCACACCACGGGTGCCGAAGAAGACGTGGAAGGCGAACGGGCGGGACCAGCGCAAGGAGGCGAACGTCGGAAGCCCCAGGCGGCGGAACCTCCGGTGTTCCCACCGGAGCCTCCGCTCCACGTCCACTACCGGAGCCTCCGGTGCGGCCTCCGCCCAAAAGCCCTTCGGGTGGCTGGCAGCGGAGCCACCACCGGAGCCAGCACCGGAACCCGGGCGGAACCTCCGGTGTTCCCACCGGAGCCTCCGCTCCAAGGCTCGCCACCGGAGCCTCCGGTCTAGCCTCTGCCCAAAACCCCTTCGGGTGGTTGACCACGGAGCCACCACCGGACCCCACCGGAGCCTCCGCTCGATCCACCGGAACCTCCGGTGGAAACCAACGGAGCCTCCGCTCCTGCGCGGCCTGCGTGCCACTTTCGGGCCTTGGGCCTTGTATCTTATCCTCCCACCTACCCCCCTTGGCACTAGACTATATATAGGCCTCCCCATTCTCAGATCTAGGGTTAGAGTTGAATCTAGACATTTAGAGCTTAGCTCTCTTGTATCCCTCTTTGAGGAACTACTCCTCCGGTGTGTACCGAGGAACGTATCAAGGCTACTCCTCCAACTTCGTCGAGGATCGTATCAAGGCTCATCCAATTACTTGATCTCTCCCTTTGGGTTTCTATCAAGGAATTGTCCAATCTTCCTCTCGATTATCTTGAGGTTCTATTGGCGTAGTGGACCGGCTACGGGTGTAAAGCGGTTTCAATCAAGGTGAGCTCAGTTGAATCGATCGTTCCGTAGGCGGCCCTCGGGGTTAGTTGACGGAAGATTTGGGGTTCTTCGGTTCTTACTAGTTATCCCTTGCGTTTGCTTGCGTTGCCCTCGATTTCCCCTCGTTTCCTCCTC
Organism: Alopecurus myosuroides; assembly: GCA_028641055.1. Lineage (NCBI taxonomy): Eukaryota > Viridiplantae > Streptophyta > Magnoliopsida > Poales > Poaceae > Alopecurus > Alopecurus myosuroides. Next base: position 119,065,462 of record CM054059.1, read on the forward strand.
GTGCGTTCATCGTGTTCTTCGTGCGTTCTTCGTTCGTTCTTGTCGATTCGTGAAGATCGGGCCAATCTAGGAGTACAACTCCATATCATCTGGTATCCAGAGCTAGATTGACACGAATCCGACACCCCATCCCCTCCCCTACCACCAATTTTTCTTCTATCCACCATAAATTCGAAAATTTCACAAAAAATAGCCTCAAAAGGGATTTCGACCGATCTGTTGATTCGTTGAGTTTTTCGTGGTTTTGCTTCACATATTTGTTGCCAAATACCATTCCCCATCTTTCCATTCAGCCACTTTCCCAAATTCGCCCAAAAATTTTCTTGATTTTGAAGGAATTTCGAATTTGAGCCAAAATCTCAGAAAATCTCAGCTCTTCGATTTCCCGACAGATTTTCAAACTTGTTTTTCTTTGTCGTTTTTTATCCGAATTGAGTGCAACAAAGTGCTACGTGACGCCCACGACATCACCTCCGCTTCCACATCAACGGATCGCCACGACATCGACTCCCCCACGGCCGCAAGTCCGTGATCATCAAATAAGAGAGGTATAACTTGTTTCCGCTTGCACCAACCCACCCCATTGTGTTACTTACCTATCGGACTAGTTCTTTTTACACCGCTTGGCATCGCATTTGTGGCATCGAGAGTGCGAGGTTAGCGCTTGTGAGAGATTAGCTACCGAGTAGGCATTGGCACTTTGGAATCCATCAAAAAGAGAAAATCAAAAAAAAGAGAAAATAGAAAAAGAAGCAAAAGGATCGGTGCCAATTGCTTTCCATTGTAGGAACGTGTAGCTTTGCGTCGCAAAAGAGAAAGAGTGACCGATTGCCACGGTGCGAATCTTGTTGCCTTTTTAAATTTGTGGTTTGAGCTAGCGTCCTCTTTGAGTTAGTGTGGCATTGAGCATTAGTCTACGTTAGGACCATTTCGTTCTTCGCTCGTCCATTGGTCGCACTAACCCCATTTTTCCCTTGCGCGTGTGTGTTCCACCATATTTCCATCCTATAGGTTTGGTTTTTGTGCTAACTTTTCTTTGAATTTTCTCCACGATTGACAACAAACTTTTCTTCGGTTTTGTCGATTTTTCCTCGCCACTTTCCTAACCTATTTGCCTTCCATATAAAGTGTGTGTGTTGCCGTTTGCGGTTTCTTTCGATCTTTTTGGATTCTCTCTTGACATACCGCCCTACACCTAGGCTCGTCCACTAGCCTCAATACGACCAAGAAAGGTAACGTTGGGTAAGTGAGGCGTCCATTTCTTCAATATCACCCTTGTGTGTGTTTTTGAGATGGCTAGGGAAGGAGTATTCACAAGTCCGAGCTCGGAAGACGAAGGCAATCCATTCTACAACGACAATGCTTACGCCAACTTCGTCACCCACAATGACCACTTTCAACTCCGCGAACTCGTCAAGGACGGGTTGCAACGCTATGAGCGTCGACTCCAAGAGCAAGAGGCTCGATTGAATGATCAAATGACGCGCATCAACATCAACTTGTCTAATCTTGCCAATCGCCGTCATTCATCATCGTCCTCAAGGTCTCGTCGCTCAAGCCACCGCAATCAAGATCCTCACCAACCTCGTCGCCATGATCGCCATGATCGCCACAACGTGGAGGAGGGTGGACAACCTCAACAACCACCACCACCTCCTCCACAACCTCAACAACCTCCGCGACGCAATTGGTATGAGGATAGCTCGCCATCACCACCACCTCGACATCGCCAAGGCCGTGGTGACCCTCTTCAACAACCGCAACGCCCGGACCTTCGACAACACCATCATCCTCCACCTCCACAAGGCCACGCTCAAGACTATGGCCACAATGATTTCGTGGAAGATGCTCCTCAACATCGAAGGCCGCCTAGGCGCCATGCGCGTCCCAACAACAATGACCGCCAAGAACATGATCATCCTCAACACCCTCGAGATGAACAAGTGCTTCCGCAACACCCTCGCCAAGAACAAGAGCATCCTCGACAACATCACAATGGCCATGATGATAGTGAATGCCGTGAAGCTAGGCTCCGTCGCCACCAACCACCACCACCTAATGACCACCGGCGTCATCCTCCCCATCATGATCGCCACCGCCAAGACAATGAGGATGACCCCTATGATGATTCACCTCCCATTTATGATGAAGATCCCCATGAGCGCCAACATGAGCGTCCCCATCGTCCGCAAGAGGACAACAACATGAGTGCTCTTCGTTTCAATGTCCCAAAGTTCAATGGTGAGAATGATCCCGAAGGCTATCTTGCTTGGGCTCTCAAGGTTGACAAGATCTTCGGCATTCACAACTTCACCGACAAGAATATGGTTGCTCTAGCATCTTTGGAATTCTAAGGCTATGCACTCTTATGGTGGGATCGTCTACAAGCCGAACGAGTCCGCAATCGCATTGCTCCTATTGCCACTTGGAATGAGATGAAGCAATTCATGCATGCTAGATTCGTTCCTCCTCACTACAAGCGTGACCTCTTCAAGAAGCTCCAAGAACTTCGTCAAGGTGTGAAGTCCGTTGATGAGTACTACAAGGAAATGGAGACATATTTGATTCAAGCTCATGTGATAGAATCTCAAGAGCAAACAATGGCCCGCTTCCTCAATGGCCTCAACTATCCTATAAGGAAGATCGTCGAGTATCAACCGTATGACAACATTGTGTCCCTTGTCCACCAAGCTTTCAAGGCGGAACGCCAAATTGCGGAAGATCTCAAGTATAGCAAGCAAAAGGCTTTCTTCAACTCAAGACCATCATCCTCAACTCCAATGACACAAGTTCCTCCTCCAACTACCACCAAGAGCAACACTTGAGCCTCTAGTGCTCCCAACAAGTCTTCCCAACCATTCAAGAAGCAAGTGCCTCCCACCTCATCCTCAAGTGCTCCTCAAGTCAAGTCAAGCACTATTACTTGCTTCAAGTGTGGTGGTAGTGGACACAAGTCCTTTGAATGTTCCAACAAGATGATCATGATTGTTAACCAAGACGGTGAACGTGATTCTATGAGCGAAGGCGAATACTATGCCTTGCATCAAGTTGCTCTCAACTCTTTGGACGTCCCCAACGATGATGAAGAAAGTGTGTATTGCGATGAGGACAAGAATCCATCACTAGTGGTCACAAGAGTCCTCACTTCTTGTCCTCAAGATGAGCAAGATCAACGGTGCAATCTCTTTCAAACAAGAGCCGGTATTGATGGCAAGTCAATCAAGGTCATCATCGATGGTGGAAGTTGCCACAACTTGGCTAGCAAAGAGCTTTGCGACAAACTCAAATTACCTTACAAGCAACATCCTCATCCATACCATGTCCAATGGCTTAGTGACTCCGGTACCTTCAAGATTCAACACATGGTCACCGTGAATTTCAAGATTGGTCCCTATGAAGACACGGTCGATTGTGACGTTGTTCCTATGACCGTATGTCATCTTCTTCTTGGTCGACCTTGGCAATACGACAAGAGTGCTATCCATGATGGGCGTACCAATCACTATAGCTTCAAGTGGAATAACAAGACTTTTGTTCTTCGTCCCATGTCTCCTAGCCAAGTGATCGCCGACAACGCCAAGACTCTTGCACGTAGACAAGAAGAGCTCAAATCTCATGAGATGAGTGGTGAGAGAGTGATCCACCAAAAAGTGAGTGAGAGCCACAAGCCAAATATGAGTGGAAAAATTCCGAGTGATGCCAAAGGCTTTGCCTTACTTGCCACCAAAAGAGAGATGCGAGAGCTAAGAGATGACCCAACCATACTTCACTTTGTCCTATTGTGCAAAGGGGAAGCACTTGACACTAACGACATGACAAATCTTCCTCCATCTTTGTTGCCTTTGTTGCAGGAATTTGAAGACGTCTTTCCCGATGAGATCCCTCCGGGCCTTCCTCCCCTTCGAGGAATCGAGCACCGTATTGACCTCATTCCGGGCGCGCCCCTTCCAAACCGCGCTCCTTACCGCACCAACCCCGAGGAGACTAAGGAGATTGAGCGCCAAATCCAAGAGCTACTAGAAAAAGGTTTTATTTTCGAATCCCTTAGCCCTTGTGCCGTGCCGGTTATACTTGTTCCAAAGCAAGATTCTACTTCTCGCATGTGTATGGATTGTCGCCCTATCAATGCTATCACCGTTAGATATAGACATCCTATCCCTAGACTCGATGACATGCTTGATGAATTGAGTGGTGCTACTATCTTTTCCAAAATTGATCTTACAAGTGGTTACCATCAAATTCGTATGAGTATAGGTGATGAATGGAAAACGGCTTTCAAAACAAAACTTGGTTTGTATGAATGGCTTGTTATGCCCTTTGGTCTTTCGAATGCCCCATCTACCTTCATGCGTCTCATGAATGAAGTTCTACGTCCTTTCATTGGCAAATTCGTTGTGGTTTACTTCGACGATATTCTCATTTATAGCAAATCTTTGGAAGATCACCTTGATCATGTTTCACAAGTATTGTTGGCTCTTCGCAACGTAAAACTTTTCGCCAATCTTTCCAAATGCAATTTTTGCACCAACAAGCTTGTTTTCTTGGGTTTTGTGATCTCTTCCAATGGTATTGAAGTAGATAACAAGAAGATTGAGGCAATTAGGAATTGGCCCAACCCTACCTCCGTGGGTGAGATAAGGCGCTTTCATGGCCTTGCCGGTTTCTATCGCCGCTTTGTCAAAGATTTTTCAACTATTGCTTGCCCTTTGAACGAACTTACCAAAAAGAATGTACCTTTTGTTTGGGGCAATGCGCAACAAAAAGCTTTCGACACACTTAAGAAATGCTTAACCGAAGCTCCTTAACTTGTGTTACCGGATTTTGAGAAAACTTTTGAGATTGAATGTGATGCTAGTGGTATAGGAATTGGTGGCGTTCTAATGCAAAACGGATGCCCCGTTGCTTACCATAGTGAAAAACTTGATGGTGCTAAACTCAATTACCCCATCTATGATAAGGAACCTTTTGCTTTGGTTAGAGTGCTAGAAGTTTGGCAACACTACCTTTGGCCAAAAGAATTTGTCATTCATTCCGATAACGAATCATTGAAATACTTGAAAAGCCAAACCAATTTGAACAATAGGCATGCTAAGTGGGTTGAATTCATTGAATCTTTTCCTTATGTCATTAAGTACAAGAAAGGTAAAGAGAATGTGGTAGCCGATGCCTTGTCTAGGAAAGAATGCCTTCTTACACGTCTTGACTTCAATGTGATTGGTTTGGATGAGATCAAAGACTTATATGCTTCCGATACTTTCTTTGGTCCTATATTTGAGAAATGCTTGCCTAACCGAGGTTTTGATGATTACTATCTTCACAAAGGGTTCTTGTTTAAGGCTAAAAAATTGTGTATCCCCGAGTCCTCTCTTCGTTTGTTGTTATTGAATGAATCACATGAAGGAGGTCTCATGGGACACTTTGGACACGACAAGACCTATGCCATGCTCTCCACCAACTACTATTGGCCCAAGATGAAGCATCACGTTGAGAGACACGTCAAGAGATGTTCTACATGCCTCCGAGCTAAGTCCACTTCCAACCCCCATGGTCTTTACATGCCATTACCTATCCCACATGCACCTTGGAGTGATATTAGCATGGACTTTGTGTTAGGCCTCCCACGAACTAAAACCAACATGGATTCAATCTTTGTAGTTGTGGATCGTTTCTCTAAGATGGCACATTTCATTCCTTGCAACCGAACCGACGATGCTTCACATGTTGCTACTTTGTTTTTCAGGGAAATTGTGCGTTTACATGGTGTACCTACTTCCATTGTCTCGGACCGCGACGTCAAGTTCACCTCTTACTTTTGGAAGACATTGATGGCCAAGCTCGGCGTCAAGCTACGATTCTCCACCGCATACCACCCACAAACGGATGGACAAACCGAGGTCGTCAACCGCACACTCTCTTCACTACTTCGAGCATTGATCAAGCCCAACTTGAAGAATTGGGAGGAATGCATCCCACACGCCGAGTTCGCCTACAACCGTGCTCTCCATCAAGCTACCAAGAAGAGTCCCTTCGAGATCATCTACGGCTTCAACCCCAACACCGCCCTCGACATACTCCCGTTGCCTCTACGCGAGCGAGCAAACATGGACATCGACAAGCGCACCGACTACATCAAGAAGTTACACGACTCCACAAGAGCTACGCTTGAGAAGCATTCCGAGCACCGAGCCTCTATCATGAACAAGAACAAGAAACCAATGGTGTTCCAAGAAGGTGACCTCGTCTGGCTACACTTGCGCAAGGACCGGTTCCCCGAAGAGCGCAACTCCAAGCTCAAGCCAAGAGGTGACGGTCCCTTCAAGGTCATCAAGCGCATCAACAACAACGCCTACAAGCTCGACTTACCGCAATCCAAGTACCTCGTCCACAACTCCTTCAATGTCAAGGACCTCTCTCCCTTCCATGGATACCCAAGTGATAAAGACGACGCCGAGTCGATGTCGACTCTTTTTCAAGGGGGGGAGATGATGTAGCCCACCCAACTCCACCAAGTGCACCGATGACAAGATCACGCGCAAAGGCCATCCAAGATAAGGTGAACTCGCTCCTCTCGATCCATGCTTTCGGTAACTTGGTGGATGGTGCGCTACCTCATGGTGCAACACTCTGTTTGCTCAGGTTCAAGCACACCACGGGTGCCGAAGAAGACGCGGAAGGCAAACGGGCGGGACCAGCGCAAGGAGGCGAACGCCGGAAGCCCCAGGCGGCGGAACCTCCGGTGTTCCCACCGGAGCCTCCGCTCCACGTCCACCATCGGAGCCTCCGGTGCGGCCTCCGCCCAAAAGCCCTTCGGGTGGTTGGCAGCGGAGCCACCACCGGAGCCAGCACCGGAACCCGGGCGGAACCTCCGGTGTTCCCACCGGAGCCTCCGCTCCAAGGCTCGCCACCGGAGCCTCCGGTCCAGCCTCCGCCCAAAACCCCTTCGGGTGGTTGACCACGGAGCCACCACCGGACCCCACCGGAGCCTCCGCTCGATCCACCGGAACCTCCGGTGGAAACCACCGGAGCCTCCGCTCCTGCGCGGCCTGCGTGCCACTTTCGGGCCTTGGGCCTTGTATCTTATCCTCCCACCTACCCCCCTTGGCACTAGACTATATATAGGCCTCCCCATTCTCAGATCTAGGGTTAGAGTTGAATCTAGACATTTAGAGCTTAGCTCTCTTGTATCCCTCTTTGAGGAACTACTCCTCCGGTGTGTACCGAGGAACGTATCAAGGCTACTCCTCCGACTTCGTCGAGGATCGTATCAAGGCTCATCCAATTACTTGATCTCTCCCTTTGGTTTTCTATCAAGGAATTGTCCAATCTTCCTCTCGATTATCTTGAGGTTCTATTGGCGTAGTGGACCGGCTACAGGTGTAAAGCGGTTTCAATCAAGGTGAGCTAAGTTGAATCGATCGTTCCGTAGGCGGCCCTCGGGGTTAGTTGACGGAAGATTTGGGGTTCTTCGGTTCTTACTAGTTATCCCTTGCGTTTTCTTGCGTTGCCCTCGATTTCCCACTCGTTTCCTCCTGGTGCGTTCATCGTGTTCTTCGTGCGTTCTTCGTTCGTTCTTGTCGATTCGTGAAGATCGGGCCAATCTAGGAGTACAACTCCATATCACATCATCCGCGCTCTTGTGAGATAAGGATATGGCTATGAACTCACTAAGCACGCCAATGGAGTTGAGATAGTTGTAGTCGGATCTTGTTCGAATGCTAGTGGAGAGGTTCTTCTCGAATGGGGTTATGGCCTTGACAAACTTCCTCTTGATCCACTCATCGGAGATTTCCTCCTTCCCAAAATCCCTTAGTTGATTGCCAAGGGTGACCACTCTTCTATATAGCTCCTCGGGACTCTCGTCTTCAAGCATGACAAAGTTCTCGGATTTGTCGAGAGCAACATCATATTTGGATGATTGAATGCTAGCATTTCCTTGGAACAAAGAGTCAAGCTTATCCCAAGCTTCCTTGGCGGTCTTCATCCCGCAGATGTGTTCGAGATGTTCTCTTGGGAGAGCCTTTTGGATAGTCACGAGAGCGGTCTTGTTGAGTTGAAATTCCACATCCTCTCTTGGAGTCAAGTTGCTTGGATCATGAGGATGGAATCCATGGAGAATGCTTCTCCATAAAGCGGTGCAAGAACCTGAAATGTGAGACTCCATATCGAACTTCCAAGAAGAGAACTCGTTAGTGTTAAGCATGGGAGGAGCTCCAACATTAACCATGTGTGGCATTGTGGCAATAGGGTGGATAGAATCATAATTGGGAGGTGGTGGAACTTTAGAGTTGGACCCCGAATCGTTAGCCGATTGAGACTTGGAGCCCTCGGAGCTCCCACCGCCCTTAGCGTTTTTATCGGCTTTTGCTTTGGATTTTGCCTTAGCTAAAGCGTTGTTAGCTTCCATTTCGTCGATGTCCGGAATGGACTCTTTGTCCGAGTTAACATCGTTGGTGGTGAGAGGTGTTTCCGTGGACTCCTTGGTTCTCCCCATCAATACCTCCATCATTTTCTTGATGCTAGAAACCTCCGTACTGACACTAGAGCTAACCTTAGATAATTCGGTTTGCAGAATTCCAACCGTGTCTTGTAGGTTAGATATATTGTCGGCCATCTTGGAGATTTCCGCACTAGAACTACCGGGGGCATTTTCATCGACCATTGTACTCTTAGGCGGTTAATCCCTTAGTAAGAGCCGAGGCTCTGATACCAATTGAAAGTGCACTATGGTCAACTAGAGGGGGGGTGAATAGGTTGACTACCAATTTTTCTTTTCTTTTCCTTTTAGTGGGGCTAAGCAAGATAAGATAAGGTTCTCTAGATGTGCTTCTAGGTGAGCAACCTATGTGGACAAAGTAATATGCGCAACGGAAGTAAAGCGTAAGGTAGTAAAGCAAACAACAAGTGTAAACAAGGAGACAAGGATATGATTCCCGTAGTTCCTTCTCAAAGAGAAGTTCGTCTACGTTGGAGAGGTGGGGAGCCACCTAGGCGCTCCTCAATAGCACGGTTGTGCACACCTTGTTCTCCTTGAACTTCTCCGGTGAGGGAGATTCTCGTTTCCACTATGAGGTCGACTTGAAGGCGTTGACCAAACCTTTACAAGGGCTCGAGGTCACTCCACAAGATGGATGGAGACTCTCAAGCAATCCGTAGCTTCTTGCAACAAGGTGGAAACTACAAGCACAAGATCTACTAAGGTTTCTAGGCCTCAAGTAGGATTCTAGATCTACTAGGTTGTGGTGGATGGATTTGAGATTCCTTTGGTGGAAGTGTGGATCTAGGCCTCCTCTAGCTCTCCACCAAGTATGGGAGTGATTGGGTGGACGGAGAGGGAGATCTAGGTGGATGAAGCTTTCATTAATGTCTAGGAGAGAGAATGGGGAAAAGCTTAGCATTTAAGAGGTAGGGGAAGGGGTATTTATACCCCTTCCATTTAATGGCCGTTGCAGTCCAGGAGCACCGGAGGCTCCGGTGGGCTTCAATCTTTTGCGCACTGGCGCAGCGCACCAGCTCACCTTTGTTGAGCCACGGGGCGGAGGTTCCGGTGGCCGCAGCGGAGGTTCCGCCCACCGGAGGTGCACCGGAGGCTCTGGTGGAACCTCCGCACCTGTGTAACAGAAACAGGTTTTAGCGGAGCCCCCACCGGATGTGCACCGGAGCCCATTTGCACTGGTGCCAGGAGAGGCCACCGGAGGCTCCGGTGGAGCCTCCGCTCTTGCCCAACAGAACAACGTTTGGGCGGAGCCTCCACCGGAGGCGCACCGGACCCCTTGTGTGCACAGGCCCAGTTTTGGAGGTGGCGGAGCCTCCGGTGGAAGTGGCGGAGGTTCCGCCCCACCGGAGCTCCACCGGATGTTCAGGTCGAGCCTCCGCTTGTGCGCTCCAGAGAGGGATTTGGGCGGAGCCCACACCGGACCCCCACCGGAGCCTGGGCGAAGCCTCCGGTGGATTCACCGGAGCCTCCGCTCCTGCGCAAGATAGCTTCCTGGGTTTCTTTCTCCTTGCTCTTTTCATATATAACGAACACTCGCCCCAAATAGTTAGTGAACCTGATTTAAGTTGGGCATTTTCATTTATCGAACAAACATTAGATCAAATAGATATGTTGTCATATAATTACCAAAACGGACGATGATCTTTCAACGCGCCCACTTTTTTCCCGCGCTCTCTCCTTTCGCGCCACTGCTGGAGCGTGCCGCGCCCATCCAAACGCGCGAAGCCGGCATTTTTTTTTGGCTCTACAAGCATCTCAAGTAGTCGCGCCATCCCGCGCGTCTGCACGAAAAACCGCCAATTATACCGCGTGCTGGCCAGCGCGGCGTGCTCCAGCAGACGCGAGATAAGGCCGCACGTGAAAAAAATTAGAGTGTGCGGTCAAAATCCCCAACCCGCGCTGCTAATTTTCAGCTTCCGTACAGCGCGCGCGACCACGCGACAGCGCCCGCGAATCCCAACCGCCGAGCGTAAATCCGCGCTCGTGGCTACCCCTCCTGCTCGGCGCCGGCGATGGAGAACTACTCCAGCGCGACGAAACGCCCCCGTACGTCGCCGGTTTGTCCGCCAATGGTGCAAACCCTAGCGCCGGCGGACAAAATCAGGTGGGCATCACCCGTGGGCTGTTCATGGCGCCGCGGATGAACTTGAGTGACGGACGTCCGCCCAGATGGCGCCCGGCTCAAGAACTGCGCGCGGAGGACAGCATAAGCGCCCGCCCGTCGACGCACCGACCGCGGAAGCCACGACGAAGAAGACATGAGTTTTGCAGGGCCGCAAGGCGGTCGCGGCGGCGAAGCGGCAGCCGGCACCTGCGGTCGCCCCGCCGTAGCCGCCTCCACTGCCACCTCAGCAATCGCTAGCCGCCACCGGCTTCGCAGCGTATGCGCCCGCGCGCAACGTGTTCGGTGAAATGACCGGAAAGTATTTTCGATTACAAATTGCATTTTTTTGTACGTGTACGATGAACTTGTCGTCTTATTTATGCGTGTTTCTTCTCATTTGGTGTAGTGTTGATGAGGAGTCCTACTTGACAACTATGAATGTTGAATCAAATCATGACAACTGGACTCAAGAGCATGGATCTCAACAAGGTTGATCTCAAGCATATGGCTATGAAGAAGGTGACGAATTCGATGAAGAAGGTGAGGCCACCGTTCAAGTGAAAGGAAGGGGCACTAGCTACACTTCGCAAGAAGATGTTTGGCTATACAAAACCATTTGTGTGGTGGGATTGGATGCATCCGTTGGGATGGAACAAACAAGAGACACCTATTGGACGAGGATGAAGCATTAATATTGATGGTATCAACACGATTCCAAAGAAGATAGAACCGACCGCTCCGATAGATCTCTTCGGTCGCGTTGGTCACTTAACAGAGTGTCAAAAGTGGGTGGGGGTGTTGGAGGCAACGGATGTTATGAATCCAAGTGGAGCTAACGAGGTTGATAGTGCAAGTTTGGAATACTTCTATATGGTCACTTTCTATGATCTTGCATTCTCTTGGCTATCTTGCTTAACTTTCCTCTTCTTGTTTGTAGGCTAACATTGCTGTTCGACGTAATTTTGTACAAGGCGGGAGAGTGTTCTTTGTTTGGCACAAGGAAAAGAAAATATAAAAAGAGGGCTCATGTGTATATTTATGCACCAGCCTCTGATTAACCTTATCTTGGTATATACACATACACTAGTTCTGCCTTGTCACTAGTGGAAACAACCCCTCTCGTCCAGGGGGCCGGGGGGCAGCTGTCCCGGTTGCAACCAAATCCGGGACAAATGCCCTGCATTGGTCCCGGTTCGTGCGCCCGGGGCAACAGGAATCGCCTGGGCGCATTGGTCCCGGTTCGTGGGGGGCATATCGGTCCCGGCTCTTGCCACGGACCGGGACCAATGCGTAGCCACAGGCCACGTGGCACGCGCATGACCTGTTGTCCCGGTTCAGTCCACGAACCGGGACCAATGCCCCCTTCCCCTATATATACTGCCCCAGCCCCCCCTCCTTCCATCTTTTTTTTTGCTTGGAGGTGTGAGAGAGTGTGGTGTTGGTGTTTTTTTTTACTATGCACACGAGGTGTTCGACGAAATTCCCGAGACACACACAAGCTCACTGAAAATGGTATCTTCGACCGAGGTTAACAAATTATATTTTTCATCTGTAACTGATACATAAAAAGTATTATTTGTCGATGTACTGTGGTTATCTCTGTATTAATATGTATTTTGATAAACTTAATTATATGATGCAGATGGATGCACGGCAGCGATGGATGTACGGTGACCGACGCACTTCCGAGTATATGGCAAGCCTGAATGCATTTCTTGCTGTAGCTTAGGCGAACAAAGATAATGGCTTCATGTGTTGCCCATGTGTTGATTGTCGGAACGTCAGAGAACATTCTTCCGAAAGAATCCTTCACGGCCATCTACTTCGGAGAGGTTTCATGCCCAGCTATAATTGCTGGACCAAGCATGGAGAAAGAGGGGTTGTGATGGAAGACGATGATGAAGAAGAAGAAGATCCTTTGTTCCCTGAATACGACGATACTGCAATGGAAGAGAATGCAGAAGAAGAAGGTGATCAAGAACAGGCATCAGAAGAGCCCGATGATGATCTTGGCCGAGTTATTGCTGATGCAAGGGAAGACTGTGAAAATAAATTGGAGAGGTTGAAGCTGGACAACATGTTACAGGATCACAAAAAATTGTTGTACCCAAATTGCGAAGATGGTAGCACAAAGCTCGGTACCACACTGGAGTTGCTGAAATGGAAGGCACAAAACGGTGTGACTGACAAGGCATTTGAGAGTTTACTTCAACTAATGAAGCCAAAACTTCCAAAGGATAACGAATTGCCTGAGAGTACGTACGAAGCAAAGAAAGCTCTCTGCCCTCTAGGATTAGATGTGCAGAAGATACATGCATGCATTAATGACTGCATTCTCTTCCGCGGTGAGAAGTACGAGAATTTGGATGAATGTCCGATATGCACTGCACTGCGGTATAAGATCAGAGCAGATGATCCTGGTGATGTTGACGGCGAGCCCCCCCGTAAGAGGGTTCCTGCTAAGGTGATGTGGTATGCTCCTATAATACCACGGCTGAAACGTCTGTTTAGAAACAAAGAGCATGCTAGGTTGTTGCGATGGCATAAAGAAGACCGTAAGAAAGATGGAAAGTTGAGGCACCCCGCCGATGGATCGCAGTGGAGAAAGATCGAGAGAGACTTTCCAGACTTTGCAGGAGAGGCGAGAAACTTATGGTTTGGTCTAAGTACAGATGGCTTTAATCCTTTTGGGGAGCAGAGCTCCAGTCATAGCACTTGGCCTGTAACTCTATGTATGTACAACCTTCCTCCTTGGTTGTGCATGAAGCGCAAGTTCATTATGATGCCAGTTCTCATCCAAGGCCCGAGGCAACCTGGCAACGACATTGATGTGTATCTAAGGCCATTAGTGGAAGAACTCTTAGAACTGTGGGGCAAACCAGGTGTACGTGTGTGGGATGAGAACGAACAAAAGCCATTTGACCTACGGGCGTTGCTTTTCGTGACCATCAATGATTGGCCAGCTCTTAGTAACATTTCCGGTCATACAAACAAGGGATACAATGCATGCACACACTGTTTAGATAAGACTGACAGTGTTTTTTTGGATAAATGTAAAAAGGTTGTATACCTGGGGCATCGTAGATTTCTTCCGATCAAGCATCCCTTAAGGAAAAAAGGAGGGAAGCATTTCAGAGGTGAGGCAGATAACCGAAAGAAGCCTGAGCTCCGTAGTGGTAATGATATATTCGATATGGTCAAGGACCTAGAAGTAATCTTTGGTAAGGCTGCTGGCAGCCAACCAGTTCCGTACGGCCCTGATAAGCGGGCACCCATGTGGAAGAAGAAATCTATATTTTGGGAGCTACCCTATTGGAAAATTTTAGATGTTCGGTCTTTGATCGACGTGATGCACGTGACAAAGAATCTCTGTGTCAATCTGCTATGCTTCCTGGGCGTGTATGGGAAGTCAAAAGATACGCCTGAAGCACGGGAGGACCAGCAACGTATGAAAGACCCAAGCAACAAGCACACAGATACAGGGCGCCATTCCTTAAGCAGCTACGCTCTTACTAAAGCAGAGAAGGAAATATTCTTTGAAGTCCTTTACAGTATCAAGGTTCCGTCTGGCTTCTCGTCGAATATAAAGGGGATAATAAACATGGCAGAGAAAAAATTCCAAAACCTGAAGTCTCATGACTGCCACGTGATTATGACGTAGTTGCTTCCGATTGCATTGAGGGGGCTTCTACCGGAAAATGTTCGAGTACCCATTGTGAAGCTATGTGCATTCATGAACGCAATATCTCAGAAGGTAATCGATCCAGAAATTCTGACAAGATTACAGAGGGATGTGGTCCAGTGTCTTGTTAGTTTTGAGTTGGTGTTCCCACCATCCTTCTTCAACATTATGACTCATCTCCTTGTTCACCTATGTGAAGAGATTCATATTCTCGGTCCGGTATTTCTACACAATATGTTCCCCTTTGAGAGGTTCATGGGAGTCTTGAAGAAATATGTTCATAACCGTGCTAGGCCAGAAGGAAGCATCTCGAAGGGCTATGGAACAGAGGAGGTCATTGGGTTCTGTGTTGACTTTATTCCTGACCTTAAGACAATTGGTGTTCCTGAATCGCGGCATGAGGGGAGACTGGGGGGAAAAGGAACGCTGGGAAAGAAAACAATGATACCTAGGGACGGGCATTCTTTGACCAAAGCACACTACACAGTTCTACAAAATTCTATGTTCATGGCTACGTATGTCGAGGAACACAAGAATATTGTACGGTCTGCAAACCCGGGGAAGGATGACTCATGGATTAAACGCGAACACATGGAGACTTTCGGAAGTTGGTTGCAAACACATCTTATAAATGACACCACTGTTGAAGGTCAGCTGTACATGTTGGCAGGGTCACCATCTTCGACTATTGGGAGTTTTCAAGGGTACGAGATAAATGGGAATAAATTTTACACGAGCTCCCAAGATAAGAAGAGCACCAACCAAAACAGTGGTGTCTGCTTTGATACAACAAACGAGAATGGAAAAACTGACACATACTATGGTTACATAGAGGAGATATGGAAACTTGAATATGGACCTTCTTTTAAGGTCCCTTTGTTCAAGTGCAAATGGGTCAACCTGAATGGAGAAGGGGTAAAGGTAGACCCGCTTTATGGAATGACAACAGTGGATCTCAACTGTATTGGTTACAATGATGAACCATTCGTTCTAGCCAATGATGTGGCTCAGGTCTTCTATGTGAAGGACATGTCTTCCAGACCGAAGAAAAGAAAAAATAAGGGAACAATTTCATCATACGATGAGCCGAAGCGTCACATAGTTCTCTCTGGGAAAAGAAACATCGTGGGAATCGAGGACACGACAGACATGTCAGAAGATTATAATAAGTTTGTTGAAATTCCATCCTTCACAGTGAAAGCTGACCCCACCATCCCGTTAAATAATGAAGATGCTCCATGGTTACGGCCGAAGCGATCATAAGCAAGGGACACGAAGAAAAGCTGGCAAGCATTATTGTTCCACCATCCCACTTTTCTGTTTCTCTCTCCTCCGTATGTTGGTGATGTGTAATAATAAGCGTGGAATACATGATCATATAGTTCTGTTTGATCAGTATTTTGTATTGACCGGTAAAAAGCTGACAACTATGACCCATATCCGAATACATTTCGAAGTGATAGTACGGATACCATCCTGACAGATATTGCAGGATTATAACTACTTTCGAGATGTAGTATGTGTTGACACACGATATAGAACAAGTGATTATGGCAGGCCTCTATTGTTATTCATTGGAGTTAACCACCATAAACAACCCAAAAAAGTTTTGACTGACTGCTTTACATCGATAGACCTTATGGGTGTCATATATTCCGCGCACATATTGCAGGCACACTTCGAAGTGATAGCAGGGATACCATCCTGACAGATATCCTTAAAACAGAAATAGAGCTTCGGTACTTCTTTAACAGATATGATAAATTTTTGGAGGAGAAACGTGTGGTTGGATTCCACCTTCGTAGTGACAGGAGTCTTCCTAAACAAGCTATTGGGCCACCCTACTTCTACTATGAAAATGAGGCCATAGCTTCAAAAAGTGTATGGGTGGAAATTTCCAGAAATTTGTATGACATAGAGCCGGAGTTTGTGGATTCTAAGCACTTCTGTGCAGCTGCTCAAGAAAGAGGCTACATCCATAATTTGCCAATTGAGAATAGGTCACGTCTCCTTCCTCTCGCTCCAAAGACCATATTTGAGGCATTCCCTCATTATGAGAACTGGTGGCCTTCCTAGGATCCTAGAAAGCAGCTCGATTGCTTGCAAACCCGTGTGGCAAGTCCAATTCTAATAAAACAGATCGAACGTACTCTTGCAGGCTCAAGTAATCCACCACCTCTAACTGTTCAGGGGTATGTTATGGACGAGTGCAGAAGATGGAACCTTGTTTGGGTTGGAAAGAACAAGGTTGCCCCTCTAGAGCCAGATGAGATGGAATTTTTACTCGGTCTCCCAAGCAACCACACAAGGGGAGTCGCGAAGAGAGAGAGGTACAAATCTCTTGGCAATTCATTCCAAATTGATACTGTGGGTTGCCACTTGTCGGTGTTGAAGAACATGTTTCCCAATGGTGTTAATGTGGTGTCCTTATTCTCCGGTATTGGAGGAGGAGAGATAGCTTTGCACAGGCTTGGCATCCACATGAAGACAATGATTTCAGTTGAGATAGGTGAAGTTAATAGGAGGATTTTGAGGGGTTGGTGGGATCAGACACAAACTGGCACTTTAATTGAGATTGCCGACGTGAAGTCTCTCACTAATGATAGCGTACACGGAAGTTACTATGTTTTCAAGCGGGGGTCGGGATAAAGGGAAAATATGTGTGGATGCGCAGAGTAAACCTTCGAAGGAAAACTATGGTTTTTTTTGTTGTAGACAAAGATCTCAAATTCACCGTTTCAATAAGGTACAACTCGCTTTGAATTAGGAAGATCACGAGAGAAATCAAAAATTGTAACATTTTTATATTCAAATTATATACAAATGAAAAAATAATTAATAGTTTCAATAGTTAGAATAATTATTTAGTTAAACGAAAAATGGATTTAAAATAGTTTTGCAAATTCTAGCATTTTTCATGTTGGAATTTTTGTCAAATTTGAAAGTATATAAAAGTTGTTAATGTGCAAACTTAACCCTTTTCAAATTTTGGCGCTAAAAATTTTTGGGCGCGCAGGGGTGCCACCGAAATTCGAAATTTGTTTTTGGTCCCGGGCCGTGGTACCAACCGGGACCAAAGGGGCTCTAGTCCCGGTTGGTGGCACGGGCCGGGACTAGAGGCCCAGGTGTATAAAAATCGCGGCCCTCTCTCCAGGCCGAACGAACACCCCAGGGGCGGGTACGAGTGGACATGGCTGGGCGAAGCCCTGCCGGCGGCGGGAACGAGTAGACAGATCCCGCCGGCGGACCGCCGGCGGGGATGGGCTAGGGACACGGTAGACTAGGGGGGCACACAACTTATATTAAAAAAAGGCCAGGGGCCTTGCTTACATAGATAGGGGGCGGCGCGGCCACAGGCGGCCGGCCGTACTTGCATAAAGGGGCGGCGGCGCGGCCACAGGCGGCCGGCCGTTTTCTTGGGGGGGGGGGGGTAGCTAGGGGCCTTGCTTACATAGAATAGGGGGCGGCGGCGCGGCCACAGGCGACCGGCTCCGATCTAGTCGTCCTCCTCGTCGTCGGAGATGCAATGGTAGGCGGGTGGCTGCCACAGGTGGGAAGGCGGCTGGGCCGGGGGCGGAGGCATCGGGGGCATCGGGGGCGCGTACGGCGGCGGCGGGGGCAGCACCTCCTGCGGCGGCGGCGGCGGAGGGGGCAGCTCCTCCTGCTCCGGCGACTCCGGCGCCCAAACGCCACCGGTCCAGGCCCAGGACATGCCGTACTCCAGCCCGGGGGGGAGCGGCTGCGGCGGCGGCTGGTCCTCGGACGCCTCATACTCGGCGTAGAGCGCGTGCCACCAGGGGGTAGGCTCGGGGGGCGGCGGCGGCGGCGTCGGCGGCGGCGGCGGCCACGACCCGCTCCCACCGCTTGATTTCGTCCTCGACAAGTGAGCGGCGGGATGCCTCGCAGGCCTCCTCCATGGCGGCCCGGAGCACGGGGTCCTTCTCCCCGGAGAAGTCCTCCGGGATGTCCTCGAGGAGCCACAGCTCCCTCTCCCGGCCGGGCGGTGGCGGCGGGTAGTCCGCGACGTCCACCTCGTGGGGGGCGGGGATGAAGGAGCGCCGGCGCTGCTCGTGCTCCTGCTCGAGCCAGGCGCCCCAGTAGGGGGAGCTGCGCGCGTACGCGCGCTCCCTGCGGACGGGAGCCGGCAGGAGCTCGCGCCGGCAGTCGATCTCCTCGAGCAGCGCCTGGCCGGTCGGGACCGGCGGCACAGGGATCCGCTGGGGGTTCAGGTGCCAGCCGTCCGGGAGGTGGACGTCAGCATAGAACACCGGCGTGGCGTTGTTCCAGGGCCACTCGGCCTCGTCCACCCGGACGTACCGGCGGAACCTCTTGCCCTTGGGCGTGGCGCTGGGCGGCGGGCGTGCAGCCGGAGGTGGCGCGGGGACGCGCGGCGCCCCGCCGAGGCGGACACCTCCAGGGCCGTAGCCGAAGGCCTCCGCCGGCGGTGGTGGGACGCGGCCGGCGCCGCTCGAGGAGCCTTCGTGGTCGTTCCTGGGGCGCTTGCCGGAGCCGCTGCCGAACCAGCGGGACATGGTGGCTATGGTTGCTCTGCCTTGGGCGCGGCCGGGGTGGATGGATTGTACGGGCGGCGGGGGGCCTTTAAAAAGGACCCGGGGTGGGCTGGCATGCCAACCGGCGGCCTGAACGTGGCGGCGGTTGCAGGCGGCCATGAATGCGGGCAGGAGCCGAGGCGTGGGCGGCGGTTGCAGCTGTGGCACGCGCGCGTGGGGAAGTGGGGGCGCGGGAAGCCGAGGCGGGGCGGGAAGACGAGGCGACAGTGGCCCTTTGACCGTCCTGTGGTCTTAATTTAAGGGACCAGGCGAGCCAGCCAACGGCCGCTGGCCAGTGGCCCCTTCGAACCGTTGACTGACCATAATAAAAGACGCTGGCCAGTGGGCCCTTCGAACCGTTGACTGACCATAATAAAAGACGCGGGCCAGTAGGCCCTTTTGACAAAAAAATGTGACCAGTGGGCTTAATAAAAGACGTGGGCCTGGACGCGGTTGGGGAAGGGGAGGCCGGCTCGGGATTGGGAGACAGGAGACCAAAAGACGTGGGCCTGGACGCGGAAACTGAACGGTTATATATATTTTTTTTTGTCAAAAAAGTATCCATCCCGGTCCCTTGAACGAACCGGGACGAACTCCCTGGCCCAGGTTCGCCACGTGGCCTATCCTTACCATCCCGGGTCCTGGCACAACCGGGACCAATGGGACGGGCCATTTGTCCCGGCCAGCCCATCCCGGTTGCACAACCGGGACAACTGGCTCTTACGACCCGGGACAAAAGGCCCTGTTTCCACTAGTGTGTGCATGAACTAGTTGATTCACAAGTGCTAGTATATATGATCTGCATGCATGAAGCTGGGCAACAATTTAACTGATCAGCTGAACGTGAGTGCATGGGTGGTTTCACGCCGGGGCACGCAGCCTGCGTGACTTGGGCCAGGTCTGATCAGAGTTGCTAGCTGGAGCTGTACGTGTATATACTAGGCCTGCTAGGTCCTCGTACGAGCATGTACCGGCCGTATATGCGCGGCCGGGTCGTACTAATTCAATCGATACGGAAGAAAAGATATGTATGAAGTCCGTACTTCTCGGAACAAATAACACGCGCGGCGACGAGATAAACAGCTCGAAGCGCAACGGATGCGGAAGATCACAACTTCGTTGCTATCTACCTACAGCCTGCTGCCTATAAAAGGCACGGAGACCCTGGCAGATAAGGGAGGGGGAGGAGGAGAGGAAAGCCTCGAGGAGGAAGCGGAACGCCCCGAGGAAATCCTCCCATCGCGTCCATATGGATCGATCGGAAAAATATGGAGAAGACGGCACCAGCGAGGACACCACTATTTTTCTTATGTAACAGGTTCGACGGACTCGGAGGACAGCGACGTAGATGACTCCAGCCCCGGAGGAGATGGCAGCGAACAGCAGGCGCGCCCGCACCCACACTATAGATCGCATCTGGCTGAAAACGCAGGATACAGCTCGAGCGCCGACGCCGGTGTTCCTTTCTCTCTTTTCGAGGAGGCACGCGGTGCCAGCGAAGCCGCACTACGCTACCTCTCTCTATGTCTTTCTCATGTATCAGGTGCAACCTGGTGGGCGTCGCGGCTTTCGTCGTCACGTGATGGACGCAATCAACGGCGGAGCGTCGCTGACCATTGTCCGTCGCCGGACATGGAAACGAGCGAACGGCCGGAGGTGAAGATTGTATCTGGAAAGGTCTCGCTGCCTGAGACGTAACAAGATCCATGCACCAACGACTACACCAATGACTCAAGAAGTCGGTACAAGTAAGGAGCACTCTTGGAGAAACACGTACAGCAGCAGGTGGTGACGCGATCATCAGGGCATGAACTTCAGCTCCAATGGTAAAAACCACTCCTAGTCTGCCTCTTCTTCTCTCTCCCACGCAGCTCGCATGGTGGACAGAGTCTCCTACACAAAACAACGCCAACACCCGCTGGAGCTCGCCAATGCTCAGCCCGCCGGGCCGGCCGGCGCGTCCGTCACGCCGTTGAACCTTGTCATTGCCGATCGGTCAGAGGGAAAAAAGGGGAGGACTCGAGGAGAAAACACACGGACTCACGAGGAGAAGAGAGCGTACGGCCGACATAGAGAGATCTATCGTGGTGGTATCACGGCAGATGCCATAGGATGGCTAAATGTTTGGGGTCGATGGACGCTGGAGGTGCTCGGGGAGGGATCACGCAGCGAGTAGCCGCGTGTGCGATGAATCTAGCACTGCAAACAACAAGATCTACACAGGTTCAGTGCCCTCGTGTGGAGGTAAAACCCCTACTCCTGCCTTTCTCTCTTTATATGTTTGTCTCACCGAGTAGCCACAATACAGTTTGGCCTACAGCCGAGTAGCCACCCTTCTCTCTATGTAACGAGTAAGCTAGGTGTTCTATCTAAAGACGCGACCCTCACACAGGAGGAGGCAGGACACCTTATATACTGATGCCCAACCGGATACAGCCAAAGGGGGAAAAGTACAAACAGATGTCGACATAGTGTGCACACTGCACACTTCCAGCTTCTCGCTCACAGCTTTGGCTTCCTAGTTTGTCTCGTGTAGAAAGTCGTTGTGCAAAACCAAGAAGCTGATCGGTTATCACTGACACGGCCACAGGGTAGGCCCCCTAACCTGCACCGCCCTGCTGACACCCTGGCGCGGATAAGCACGCGCTCTGTAGATGAACAGTGCTCCAGTACGGACCCAGGATACGCGGGATCCTGTGTCAGAACAGCTCCTTTGACTTCTGGCCCGAGTAGGAAACCGCCACCTCTACTCGGACCACTTCCTCTACCCGGAGGAGAATAACTTACTTGATTCTTTCTTCTGGCCATCAGTGTATACGGCCGAATAGCAGTCGACCGGGTAGCGAGTACCGGGTAGCCAGCTATTCTGCCAAACGTCTCTTCTGATCTTGCCCTTAGCACTTGCCTTTACCCTACTCGGGGGTAACCCCCGACATTAGTCCCCGAAGCTGGTAGAGTCCTGTGAATTTGTTCACTGGGCTCTGCCAGCTTAAAAACCAATCTTCCCTTCGAACCTTAGGATGCTGAGTAGAGCCTCCGAGTAGCCCTCAATTCTGGCTCGAGTCTCTTCTCTTCCGAATAGAACCATTTCTCTTCTCTGTCGCCGAGTAAAATGACTTTATGAAATCTTGAACAGAATCTCGGCGTGGCAGAGCGAATCCATCTTTCCGCACTGCAACTGGGCACGTGTCACGTTCTCGCACCCCTGACGCCTCGGTACCTGGAATATGACAGGCCACGCGCCCATCACTGCGACCTGGGCCCACCGGCCCGTTAGGTCACATCAAGTGCAGTTATTCGCCCACGATCTCGACGTGGGATCGATTGCGGCCGTTACGCGCGCAAACTGCGCTGTGTGCGTTTCTAACCGGCCCACATCCCACGTCGCACGATCTCCGCGCACAACCGATCCCACTAACTCCATTAGTAACGGCAACCCGAGGGGAGGGATAAATACCCCCTCGGTAACCTCTCCTTCTCTTTCCTGCTCGCATTCACTTCCTGCCTCCTCGCCTCTCCGCCGCCACAGAGCAATCCGCCGCCGCACATCTCGCCGCGCCGCTGCTCCGTGCGACGCCAGAGGGCTAGCAACTCCCACCAAATCTCCACAAAACCACCAAATCCCCTCGTATCCATGGCTCGCGATGACGATGCCCGCGCCGGATGGGCTGGATCCGAGGTCGCGCTGGAGGATTGCCAATGGCTGGTGAATACCCGCCGCGTCCCTCCCGGTGTGCGCTGCAGGCAGCCGGACGGCGAACTCGTTCCCACACCGGAAGCGGACGAGTTCGTTGTCTTCCTCGCTCACTTCAAGCGAGGATTCGGGCTGCCTGTCTCCGATTTCTTCAAGTCCTTCCTCAACCACTTCGGGCTCCAGCCGCATCACCTGCCTCCCAACGCCATGGTGATGCTCGCATACCACGCCGTGGTCTGCGAGGCGTTCCTGGGTGTGCGCCCCACGGTGCACACCTGGGCGCGCTACTTCTTCTTCCGGAAGCAGAGCGTGCCCAAGCCTGGAAGCACGGAGAGCGCCCGCAACATGACCAAGACAGGAAGTGCGATGATGCTGCAGCGCGGCTCTACCCCTCACCCGCGCATCAAGGGGCTCGACTCGGTGCGCAAGTGGCAGCGGTCCTTCTTCTACGTGAAGAACGTTCCTGATGAAGAAGGGGCGCCAATCGTGGACCGAATCATGCTTCCCAAGTGGACGAACACGGCGCCCACTCAACAGAATTGGGGATACAAGCCACCGCTGCAAGGCGATATCTCCCAGATTAACAAGCGCCTCGCCGAGCTGAAGGAGTTGGGGCTCAAAAGCGACGATCCCATCGCCTGCTGGATTTCTCGGCGAGTGCTCCCGCTACAGCGCCGTGCGCACCTCATGTGCTACATGGGAGACAACAGAGACTGCACGAGGACCACCACATTCGAGCTGAGCAACGCGGATGTGGCCGTCTGGGCGCGCTCCATCATGAGTACCGGCCTCACCGACAACTGGCAATACGGCTTCGTGCCGTATAGCCGTTAGAAGCCAATCGAACAGGTTAGTACTTTATGCTTTATCTCTGCATCATGATACCGAGTAGGTGGCTTTTCAGCTTAGTCTGCTTAGTCTTTGCACGCTGCACCGAGTAGAAACACTTACTAGTATCCCCTAGGCTTTATGTGCTTTGTGTTTGCACGCCATGTCGAGTAGAGCACTTACTAGTATCCGCTAGGCTTTATGTGCTTTATGTTTGCACGCCATGTCGAGTAGAGCACTTGCTAGTATCCTCTAGGCTTTATGTGCTTTGTGTTTGCACGCCATGTCGAGTAAAGAACCTTAGCCAAATATGCTTTGTGTTTGCATTCCGTACCGGGTAGGATTCCTTATATTGCTCAACCGATTTGTATTGCCTGCTTGTTGTCGTGGTGGTGTCACGGCAGAAGCCATAGGATGGCTAAAGATGTGGGAACGATGGACGCTGGAGGTGCTCGGGGAGGGATCACGCAGCGAGTGGCCGCGTGAGGAATGACGCTGGAGGTGCTCGGGGAGGGATCATGCTGTACCGATCGTCATCCCTTAAATAGCTCAACTCTCTTCTCGATCTGTGACATGTGATTCATCTGACTAACTCTTAGTCAACCGACACAGTTAACACTTAACTGAGTCGCGCATGGCCATGCTTCCTGAATCATATCACTCGAGAGGGCCCAGAGAATATCTCTCTATTCGGAGGGGCAAAATCCCATCTTGATTATCCACATCACGCAGCTTGCTTCTCATTCGACCCGAACTCTGCCTTTATAGTTGCCTTGTCACAGAACAACGTTTGACAGAACCTAAGTCGGTGATTCACAACTCGGATTGTGCGACAACCTCGGGTCTAAGGATTACATTGATTGAGACATGCAAATGACGACTTGATCGTTGCATCTCAATGTGGGTCAGTCCGACTTGCTAAACTCTTTAGCCAAGTCCGTGAACGTTGGAATGGCATCACCATGCCCATGACAAGTGGAACCGTGTCATCGGCCAACACTCACATTAGTCTAGGGTGTGTGTCCAGCACAACCTGAATGACCAAGGACAATCTAGTATGAACAACATGAATATATAGTTCCACAATCGAATCACATATTCAATGACATATATCAGATGTTCAAAACAAGGACAACTTAATAACTTTATGAATACAGTGGGAATTACATCATACATGATTGCCTCTAGGGCATATTCCCAACAGGCTCCCTCAGCAAAATTTGTGCCGTTATCCGTGATGATGCTGTGCGGGTAGCCGTATATTAGGATCACATCCTTCAGGAAACTCACAGCAGTAGCTCCATCACACTTCTGAATAGGCTTCACTTCAATCCACTTGGTGAACTTATCAACCATTACCAAGATATGTGTCATGTTGCCTCTAGCCGGTTTGAAGGGACCAACCATATCCAGACACCAAACAGCAAACGGCCAAGTGATGGGAATTGTTTTCAACTCGGAAGTAGGCATGTGGATCTTACTTGCGAATATCTGGCAGCCGTTGCACTTCCTCACGATATCTTCAGCTTGCTTCAAAGCAGTGAGCCAGAAGAAGCCATGCCGAAAAGCCTTCTTGACTAGAGCCCGAGAAGAGGCGTGATGCCCGCATTCCCCTTGATGTATTTCCACCAGAATTTCTTCTCCTTCTTCCGGTTCCACACAGCGTTGCAGCACGCCAGTGGGACTTCTTTTATGCAGCACTTCTGTGAAGATGGTGTAGCCCTTGGATCTTCTCTGAATCTGCCTTGCGGTAACCTCATCATCCGGGAGGGTGCCGTCCTTTAGAAAGGATAATATGGGCATGGCCCAACTCGGCGTCTCCCGTGCGGGAAACACTGGTTCGTCCACTTCCATCGGGACAGCCACCGCTGTGTCTTTTTCCGAGTTGGGATTGACTCTCTGCAGCCCCGAACGGTTTGCAAGGACTTCTTCAAGGAATGCGACAGTCCCCGAGCTGAGAGGGGCAGTCCCCGAGTAAGGAGCGACAGTCCCCGAGTAGGGAGGGGCAGTCCCCGAGTAGGGAGGGGCAGTCCCCGGGTTGCAGGCGCCAGTCCCCGGCATGGAGGCTGCAGTCCCCGGGTCCTCTTTTGCGCCTTCCCAGTCAATCTCCATTGGAACTTCTTCTTCGTTAGGCAGAGAAGGAACGAAAATGGATTCCGAGTTGGGGGATGGCTTGATTGATGGCTTTCTCAAATGCTCCAAGGCAATCCCAGCCGGGATGTACTGCCGAGAAGACCCCAACTTGGATAGCTCATCAGTTGCTTCGTTCTCTGCTTGGTGTATGTGTTGGAACTCGCAGCCTTCAAAGAATCCCGTCATGGTTTGGACCAGGAATCGGTATGACGCCATGTTGGCATCCAGAGCGTCCCAAGTGCCAGAAACCTGCTGCACAATCAGATCCGAGTCGCCATAGCATATGATGCGCTGCACACCAACTTCCTTTGCTACTTTCAAGCCATGCACCACGGCCTCGTACTCTGCTACATTGTTGGACGCCTTGAAATGGATTTGCAGCACATATTTGAGTTGATCTCGCTTGGGTGACGTAGGCACTACGCCAGCGCCAAGGCCTTCCTTCATTTTGGATCCATCAAAGTGCATCTTCCAGTAGTTGGATACCGGAGTAGGAGGCTCATACTGCACCTCAGCCCAATCCACAAGAAATTCCGCCAGAATCTGAGACTTGATGGCTTCTCTTCTCGCATACGCGGGAGCGTACGCGGCCAGCTCGATTGCCCACTTGGCTACTCTACCACTTGCTTCCTTGTTGCCCATGATATCCGAGATGGGAGCTGAACTCACCACGGTGATGGGATGCTCTTGGAAATAGTGCTTCAGCTTTTTGGTGCCTAGGTACACGCCGTAAGTCATCTTCTGGTAGTGCGGGTAGTTCTGTTTGGAGCTGGACAGCACCTCACTGAGATAGTACACCGGCCGCTGCACACTTTTGCATTCCTCTTTTCGCTCCACCACAATCACCACGCTGACTACCCGGTTGGTAGCGGCAATGTATAGCAGCATTGGCTCTTTGGGTAGCGGACTAGCCAAGATGGGAGCGCTACCCAGCATTGCCTTCAGCTCTTTGAATGCCACATCAGCTTGCGGTGTCCAGACGAACTTGTCGCTTTTCTTCATCAATTGATACAAAGGCAGGGCCTTCTCGCCCATTCTGCCCAAGAAACGGCTCAGAGATGCCAAGCAACCAGTGAATTTTTGCACATCCTTCAGGGATCTCGGCAAAGACATGCTCTCAATAGCTTTTATCTTTGAAGGATTGGCCTCGATGCCCCGACTGGATACCAAGAAGCCGAGTAGCTTGCCAGCCAGGACGCCAAAGGTGCATTTACTCGGGTTCAGCTTCATCTTATATTGGCGCAAGTTAGCAAAAGTTTCCTCAAGGTCACTAAGCAGAGTATGTGTTTTATTCGTTTTGATGACAATGTCATCTACGTACACCTGCACATTTTTGCCGAGTTGATCATGCAAGCATTTCTGCATGCATCTCTGATAAGTAGCACCCGCATTCCGCAACCCAAAGCACATGACACGATAGCAATAAGCCCCGTACGGGGTAATGAAGGCAGTCTTTATTTGATCAGCAGGGTTGAGAGCTATCTGATGAAAACCAGAGTAGGCATCTATGAAAGACAACAGCTCACAACCAGCAGTGGAATCGATCACCTAATCGATGCGGGGTAGCGGAAAAGGATCCTTGGGACATGCCTTGTTCAGGTCAGTGTAGTCGACGCACATGCGCCATGCGGTAGCGGCCTTGGGGTCCTCCTTCTTCTTCTCAACCATGACCGGGTTGGCTAGCCAATCCGGATGCAGCACCTCCATGATGAAATTGCTTATCAACAGCTTGGTGATCTGATCACCGATGGCCTTTCTTCTCTCATCTCCGAAGCGGCGCATAGCCTGCTTCACTGGTTTGGCGTCAGGACGCACCCTCGGGATACCTAGTAGATCCTCATTGGACCAGGCGAACACGTCCCGATTCTCACGGAGGAAGTGGATGAGCTCGCTTTCCTATTTCTCTCCCAACCCTGAGCCAATGATGGCAACACGGTCGGGGAACTCAGGGTCAACCTGGATCTTCTTCGTCTCCTGAGATGCCTGGAATGCCGTCCCGTGCTGGGAACTCGGCATGTCAGGCGCACCACCTTGCGCGGACTGCGCCATAGCCACCACCTCGTACATCTTCTTCTTCTCGGCAGCAATCACCATAGACTCCGCCAACTGAGAACCAGCAGAGGCACACTCCATAGACTTCTTGTAATCACCAGAGATGGTGATCACGCCATTGGGACCAGGGATCTTCATCTTCAAGTACGCAGCATGAGTAGAGGCCATGAACTTGCTCAGAGCAGGCCTGCCGAGTAGGGCGTGATAGGGGCTCTGGTGGTCAACTACCTCGAACTGCAGGCTCTCTGTGCGGCAGTTCTCCCTGGTGCCGAATAGAACGTCTATCCACACTCGGCCAATTGGAGAACAAGAAACTCCCGGCACAATGCCGTGGAAAGTGGTCTTGCTAGGTAGCAGCATGTTCTCGGCCATACCAAGCTTCTCGAGTGTGTCTCTGTACATTATGTTGATGCTGCTGCCGTTGTCGATTAGTACCTTGCTGAACCTCACGTTCTTCTCAGGACCCAAGAAGGTGGGATCCACCACCAAGGCGTAGCTACCCGGGTTGGGCATCACCTTAGGATGATCCGCTCTGGACCACGTGATCTTTTGGTTGCACCAGTGCATGTAGTGAGGAACAGCAGGGATCACCGCATTGACTTCCATGGCACGCCTGTGCTAAGACTGCTTGTCGACGGGCTCAGAGGTGAAGATCATGTAGCTCTCGTGATGCTCCTGGTACTGGTTGCAGCCTCCGTCACCATTGTTATCATTGTTGTTGTTGCCTCTGTTGTAGTTGCCTCTGTTGTTGTTGTGGTTGCGGTCGTTGTTGTTGTTGTTGTGGTAGCCATCGTTGTTGAAGTAGCGGTTGGCTCCTAAAGCCACCTGGTTCACATTCTCTCTTCTCGGGAATGCTGGAGGCCGTGCAGCGGGTGCGCGAGCAGGCTGCACCACGGCATTCGCAGCTGGCAGAGGAGGAGGAGGAGGAGGCAGGCCCTCATTCTTGATCTCTTCCCACCAACTGCACTGCCGAGTAGTGTGGTTGGCGGGTCTAGCGGGATGCTGAGTATGGAAGCTGCATGGGCCATCCTTCATGTCCTTGAAGACAAAGTTCGGTGCCGGACCCGAGTTGCCGCTACCCTACTGGGGAGCGGTGTATGGCTTCTTGCTGCCTTGGCCCTGATTCTGGTTCTGCCCGTACTGGGCTCCAGCAGTTTTTGGCCTCTGGCTACTCCCAGCTCCGGTAGCCACAGCATTCACCTCCTCAGGATCGTACCGGGTATCAATCCGGTCACCTCTACGCTTGTTGCGGAACTCATTGCGCTTTTTGTTGTTGTAGTTCCTTCTCGGCTCAGCAACATCAAGAAGAGGCTGAGTTGGGTCACCGAGTGCGTACTGATCCGCAATCCGGATGGTCTCAGTGAGAGTACTCGGCATCTCTCTTTGCAGCCTTTGCCATAACATGCTACCATGCCTGCAGCCCTACGCAAACCAAGTGATGGCCTGGGCCTCGTTCACACCTTCACAGGTGTTCCTCAGAGTGCTCCACCGAGTAAGATACTCTCGGTCCGTCTCCTCTTGCCGCTGCCTGCAAGCGGATAGGTGCTGGTGACGTTGCTGACAAAGGCCTCCGCGAAGTCAAGCCAGCAGTTGATGCTGTGCTTGGGCAGGTTGTTGAGCCAAGTTCTTGCTGGTCCTTCTAGCATCTGCGGGATGTACCGCACGGCCCATCTCCGGTTGCCGCCTGCGATGTGCACGGCTGTGACATAGTCATTAAGCCAGTCTTCCGGCTTGGTGCTGCCGTCATAGCACTTGGTCCCCCTAGCGAGCTGGAACTACTTCACCGATGGCTCTATCATGATGCGTGGGCCAAAGCATTCTGGGCCAGGCGGCCCCTTGCTCTCGAGTTGCACGGATAGGCTGATCCGGTCCAGCTTGTGCCTGGCATCACTGGGCTCCAGCACACGCTCACCCACGCGATCCAGGATATCATAGCCAGCCAACCCCATAGCCGAGTAGCCATCATCATATCTGTCCACCTGCACGACTGCAGGTTGCTCCACCGGGTTGGCGGCTGGCGCGATCGCACGCGGCTGCGGTATCTGCCGAGTAGGCTGAGCAACCTGATGCCGAGAAGGGCCTGGGCGATCTCCATTTCGCGTCTGGCTATGATCTTTATGGGCTTGATAGCATGCTCCTGCAGTGTTGTGTTTTTGACCGGACTGTCGCGGCACAGCGTGCTGTTTCGCGGCGACAGCCGGGTCGTACACCTGCATCTGTCTGTCTCTGCCAGAGTGCCCACTCCGGTCCTTCTCACGGCTGGGATGTGGTGATGAGGCCTGATCGTTAGATCTAGCCGCATGCGAATGCACCACCTGAGAAGCTCCAGCACCTGGATTGGCTTTCCGGAACTCCTCGTTCTGCCTAGCAGCCTCTAGCACTAGCTCATTGAGCCTCTCCTGCTGCCTAACGCGCACGTCGCCAGCGAGATGCGGCAACTCAGCGGCTACAATCTCAGCAGCTCTAAGGGTTTTGGCGGGGGTGCTGTATTTGGGTCTGGTGGTGGCGGTGTTTTGGCTAGCAGCTTGGCCAGCAGTTTCACCAACTGCTGCCATCTCGGTGCCTAGGTTGCGGCGCGTAGCCCCTATCTTGGCAGGCCTCCTCACTACAGGCGTAAAGCCGTGAGCTCTGTTGTACTCGTTCTGGTCCAGGTTAAGCTCAAGCCTAACCTTATCCAGCTCCGCCTGCTCGGTGAGCAGCTCCTGGCGCTGCCGGTCGAGCTGCGCCCTCATGGTCATGAGCTCGAGCTCGGTGGGAGGCGGCATGCCTACTCGCACAGCGGATGCCGGTATCGTCGATGTCGTGGAAGGAGGGATGTAGCCCGGGATGTTGTGAGGCGCGTCGTAGGGCTTGTGCGTTCTCGGGGGCTCGCTCGTGTCCGCAAGCTCCTCAACGACTGCCGCGGATGCGGCCGCGCCCTTCCCAGCAGCGATAGCCGGGCCGGTCATCAGCACTTCCACGCTGTCCGCAGAACAACCAGTTGGCTTTCCGCGTGCAGCGATGACAGCAGGGGGATCTTCTGCGACATGCACCTGCTCGGGGTACTCGCGGACGACGGTGGTGGCAACGTAGACGAGGTGCGAGCCGAAGGAGAGCACCGTGCCGCCCTCTGGCATGGCCCTGCCGCCAAAATCGTCGGCGT
This sequence comes from Alopecurus myosuroides, assembly GCA_028641055.1. Taxonomy (NCBI): domain Eukaryota; kingdom Viridiplantae; phylum Streptophyta; class Magnoliopsida; order Poales; family Poaceae; genus Alopecurus; species Alopecurus myosuroides. The sequence continues at coordinate 119,096,141 of CM054059.1, forward strand.
TGTCGATGACGAAGTCGAAGGAGCCGAATCTATGGACAAGGCCACAGACCACGCGCTCCCCAGTAGCAGAAATGGATCCCGTCCGAACGTGAACTCCAGCCAGCGCCGCTGGTTGCCCCATGGTGGGCGCCAACTGTCGTGGTGGTATCACGGCAGATGCCATAGGATGGCTAAATGTTTGGGGTCGATGGACGCTGGAGGTGCTCGGGGAGGGATCACGCAGCGAGTAGCCGCGTGTGGAATGAATCTAGCACTGCAAACAACAAGATCTACCCAGGTTCAGGGCCCTCGTGTGGAGGTAAAACCCCTACTCCTGCCTTTCTCTCTTTATATTTGTGTCTCACCGAGTAGCCACAATACAGTTTGGCCTACAGCCGAGTAGCCACCCTTCTCTCTATGTAACGAGTAAGCTAGGTGTTCTCTCTAAAGACGCGACCCTCACGCAGGAGGAGGCAGGGCACCTTATATACTGGTGCCCAACCGGATACAGCCAAGGGGGGGAAAGTACAAACAGATGTCGACATAGTGTGCACACTGCACACTTCCAGCTTCTCGCTGACAGCTTTGGCTTCCTAGTTTGTCTCGTGTAGAAAGTCGTTGTGCAAAACCAAGAAGCTGATCTGTTATCACTGACACGGCCACAGGGTAGGCCCCTAACCTGCACCGCCCTGCTGACACCCTGGCGCGGATAAGCACGCGCTCTGCAGATGAACAGTGCTCCAGTACGGACCCAGGATACGCGGGATCCTGTGTCAGAACGGCTCCTTTGACTTCTGGCCCGAGTAGGAAACCGCCACCTCTACTCGGACCACTTCCTCTACCCGGAGGAGAATAACTTCCTTGATTCTTTCTTCTGGCCATCAGTGTATACGACCGAATAGCAGTCGACCGGGTAGCGAGTACCGGGTAGCCAGCTACTCTGCCTAACGTCTCTTCTGATCTTGCCCTTAGCACTTGCCTTTACCCTACTCGGGGGTAACCCCCCGACAAGATCGCATCTAGCCAGGACTGTGACATAGCAAGACACCGCACCAACCATCCAAAGAAGGAAGAAATAGCATACCAGGTGGTGGCCATCCAAGGGAGAAGATGGACGCGGACCTGAAGAGCATGAACGTGAGCTTCAATGGTGAGGACCATTTTTAATCTCTCTTCTTCCCTCTCCCTCACAGCTAGCATGGCGGAGGAAAGCCTACACGCTGGACGAGACGGTGCCGCCGGAGCTCGCCAACGCGCAGCCCGCCGTCCGGGACAATCGTCACGCCGTCAAGCAAGGAAGATGGCGTCATGGCCTCCCTTACGTCTCGTGCGTCGGAAGCCGTGGCGGATGAAGACGTGTGGTGGACAGGTTGCTGGATGCGCCAACGCGCACTTGCCGATGTTGGATGCACATACGCCGTCTCTTTGTTCTTGTATAGGTTCAGCCCGGCGAACAGGTATGGTTCCGGCGCTCACGATGGCGGCCTCCAGGAGCAACTCACCGCTGACATATAGGTGCAGCTCTGCAACGTGGTATAGGTGCAGCCTCTCACGGCGGCGGCGTACACGAGTAACTCCTGATGACGGACGCCGCCCGGAGGCGCCGGGACGCCGGCAAGCTCCGTCCCAAAGTGTTGCACAATGCAGAGTAAAAACCGCCCGACGAGCAGCCTCATGTATAGGCTCTTTCCACTCGATGCTTTACAGGTGCAGACCCGCGTGGCTTGGAGCTTGGCGTGCCAGCATAGCTACAGCTCCTCTTGGTGTAAAGGTTCCGGACGTCATCGCAGCTGTCGGCATCATCGTGACCATCACCGGCCGACCCGACAGAGCAGCCTGTCCACCCCGACCGTAGGCGTATAGAATAAAAGATCAAGGAAGCAAGCATGAAGGGATGTACGTGCATGGTCTTGAAGCCAGCCTGCATGTTGCCATGCATACCCCCATATGCCAAAGTGGCCAACATGGGTAGCCGAGGCATACAAGACTGAGAACGGTGCGACGGGCACATGCGCCGACGTGCCCGTTTCTCACATGGCGTTCGGCGCTGATCGTGACCCGACACGACTGTGCCAGCAGCGGCGCGTCATCGTCGGGAGCACCACACAACTTTGTCTTTAACACCATTTCTCCACAGGTCCATGAGACGGCGTATCTAGCTACACCGACAGCCGCAAACTCGGCGTTAGGTGAGGCGAGGTCGTCGACCATACCGGCTATGCCGACTTGAGCGACGGTTGGTTATACACCAACGTCGGTCTCTCGACAAGATACTCTTGCGAGGCTTTACCCCTTGCGCACCCCTACGAAGCTGCTAGTCGTCTCGAAGTCCTAGCAAACCGGACTGCATCACACTACTTCAACAACACCCATCATCGCCGCTCAAGACCGACGAGGCGCGACGGCGAGGGCGAGCGAGGCCGGAGCTAAGGCCACGCTTTTAGCGGCGCGTGTACCGACGAGGACACGGGCTCTGCCGCTGCCTACACACACCATACCTTTATGCATGCAGGACGTGAAGCGAAGACGACGAAGACGACCACACAACTTAATCGGAGGTGTCTCGCGGCGTAACCCGCAGGAGTAATTAACCGGGAGCCTTCCGAGGCCCCGAGAACCAGGAGACCGCAATCGCCATAGTCAGGCTGGCCGCGCTAGTAGGCCATGGAGCGCAATCAGTGGGAATTGTATTTGTTATCTCAAAGATTAATGAAATACTTTTCTCGCACTTTTGTTGTTGTTTCTTTTGTGTATTGTTATACACTGGCACGCCCGCATTCTTTCCTTTTACCTTTTCCCCGGTGCGAACGAGAGAGAAACCACGCCTTCCGCTTTACTACACGGCGGAGCGGTCCGTAGAGAGACGAACGTTTTTCTCGCGTCAAACAATTGCACAAAACCTATACAAGGGAGCTGGCAAGAAGAACAAGAAGGAGCAAATATTCCATGGAAAGACATTCACCTTGCATCATGCATATGCGGCACTAGAGAATGCGGAGAAGTGGAGGGCCCGTCCGGCTATTCGCAAGATTGAAGCAAAGAAGAACAAGCAACTAGAAGGTGGAGATGATGATGATGTATCAAGTGGTGAGGAAGGCAATTGAAGCCCCACTCCAAACTCAGTTGCCCCGCCAAAGAGGCCACTTGGAAGAAAGCAATCAAAGGAGAACAAGAAGAGGGGCGGTGAGAATCCCATGAGTCACACATGAAAGCTATGGTGACTGCAAGATTGGAAGAAAACGAGGAGAGGAGGACAAGAAAGGAATCGACAACGTTGGCGAAGGCGAGGAGGGTGGTGGCGGAGGAAAAGAAGATTCAAATGGAGGAAGCTACTCGCCGTCAAGAGTATGAGAGGATTCTTGACATGTCCAAACTTGACGCCGAGCAAAAAAAAATATGTCAAACTTTGCCGTGAAGAGATGCTAGATCAAAAAAGGATGAGTACCATGGCATATGGAGGCTTCGGTGGCATGGGAGCACCTCCACTTGGGGGCTTTGGAGACATGAGAACACCTCCACTTGGGGGCTTGGGTGGCATGGGAGCACCTCCACTTGGAGGCTTTGGATCAAGTATAGGAGGACCAAGCGATGGCGGTGGAGGCATGAGTGGCATTGGTACCATGGTACACGCGGCACCACATCCGAGTACATTCATGGCTTCCTTGATATCCCAAATGCCTTCTCCGAGTCTCACCGCCGACGACCAAGATGAGGAAGATGGTGATGACGTTAATGGCGATGAAGAAGAAGAATAAATTTCTTGCTTCAAGTTATCCTGTGTGCTTGTTCGTGACATGAACTATGTTGAGTTTTAGCTATTGAACCATGTGGTTGTTTTGTTATTAAACTAGAGACAAACTATGTTTGAAACTATGCATTTTTCTATGTTTGGAAGAGCACCGGCTAGACGCGCGCGCCTCGTTTTCGCGAGGCTGCATTTGTATTTTGTAGCGCCGCGCTGGAGCAGCGATCGTGCGTCGCTGGATAGACCGTATCGCGCACGCAGCGATCGCGCGACTGCTGGAGATGCTCTAATATCGCTGATTTGATGCATGCAAGAAGCACGACAACACGTACTAATACTATACCAGCCATCCGTCTTCTGATGAAGAGAGAGAGAGAGAGAGAGCATTCTTATAAACTCTCTACCAATTTGAGGTCAGCTAGTACAGTAGTGGAAACAGAGCCAAAGTATTTTACCTTTAGTACCTGTTCAATTACGAACCGGTACTAATGGTGGTCTGGTACCGGTTCGAACGGGGAGAGCGATAGGCACGGCTAATACCGGTTTGTACCTTATCTTTGGTACTGGTTGGTGGCTAAAACCGGTACCAAAGGGTTGTGGGAAAGGGGTGTGGCAACGGTTCACCTGACGCGAGCACCTTTGGTACCGGTTGGTGGCTAAAACCGGTACCAAAGGGTCGAACCGTATTGCCTCCCGTGCGTATGGGTTCGCGAACTACTACAGTGCATGGCGCTATTCTCTGTTTCTCTGTTTCCTCCCTCTCCTCATCTCTCTTCTTCCCATAATCCACCATGGATCAACCAATCACTCGCATGGCGCCTGTTCGTATACATGGCACGAACGTGCTTACCGTCATCTACACCAACGAGAGCGCCAAGATGCCGGGTTATCTTGTCACATTCCAAGGATGGGTTGAAAGCGCGAAGGACCAAGAGAAATTCACCGGGCATGATCTTGAGTACACGCGCGATGGGAAGGAGGTTGTGGTCATCCAATTTTCCTTCAAGAAGAATGTCTTGGTCTTCCAATGGGCAAGGTACGTTTTGGGGCTTGATCCATTCATAGGTTTATTATAATGAAAATTGCATAGGATAGCAACATGTACGATCCCCATTTGAATCATATATCCATGACACATAATCATATATCTGATCCCCATTTGAATCATATATGTGCGTGATATATAGAAAATTGCGTAGGTTTCTTATGATGAAAATTGCATAGGTTTATTATGATATATATTTCATGCATGGTGGCTTGTTGCATATTGGCAAATCCGTGTAAGAACATAGAAGACATAGTTAATTTAGGACATATTGGCAAATTGGTCTATGTGATACAAATTGCTTAGGATAGAAGATTGTTCCATGTGATACAAATTGCATAGGAGTCCCATTTGAATTCTATGTGATAGATCAATTTGTATTTAGTAGTGAATGAATTTTCCTTGTTGCATATTGGCATATATATTTAATTAGTAGGTTATTGTTATGATTCTTAATTAACAATTTGTTCCATTCTAATTTGTTGTTGCAGTAGTAACAAGAAATGTCCAGCTCTCACGAACTTCCTCTGCCGTAGCGGCATTCGTTTTGTTAGCGTTGATATAAACAATTACAATATCAAGATGAAGAAAAGCTTCAATATTGCGATACCGGCTACCTGCCACATTGATATCCAGGAGATATTCAGGCCTCAACATGATAGGACCGGGGGCCATAGTTTCAATAGTTGTGTCCCTCCAAAGATTGATAAACATGATGGGTGAAAAAATTACAGCTGGGCACTTAAGAAATCATGAACGTATAACAATACTATTATGAAGAGATATAGTTCACGGGTTCTAACGTTGTAGGCATTTGATGACCCACAAGTATAGGGGGTGTATCGTAGTACTTTCGATAAATAAGAGTATCGAACCCAACGAGGAGCAGAAGGTGTTGACAAGCAGTTTTGATGAAGGAATAACTGTAAATACTGGAAAATAGATTTGTAGGGGTTTTTGATATTGCAGATAAATAAAGTGTGAGTAAATAAAATGCAGTAGTAATAATTGCAGCAAGTGACCCAATCCTTTCTTCAGCAAAGGACAAGCCGGTGAGTTTAATTATGATTAACAAACATTCTGGAGGACACACGGGAGGTTTCTGTCAAGTGCTTTTGTTCCATGCAGCTGAATAATCTTAGGTGTTTTGATAAGTGTTGTGTGGGTGAACCTATGCTAATGTACCGTCCCATCCAAGACTAATACATACTTGTGAATATAACCCTGGCAAGCATCCGCAACTACAAGAAAGTAATTAAGAAATAAATCTAACCACATCTTTAAACTTCGGGATCCTACGCTCCCTCGTGTAATGGTTTCCTAAAGGTGGTTTAGGTTTCTGTCACTCAGGCAACCCCATAATTAGTAGACAAATACACGATGCATTCCCCTAGGCCCATAAATGGTGAAGTATCATGTAGTCGACGTTCACATGACACCACTAGAAGAATAACACCACAACTTAAATATCAAACATTAAATATTACTCAACATTACTTCGCTACTAACAACTTGACTTCTCCCATGTCCTCAAGAACAACACGAACTACTCACAAGACATCATATGGATCATGATCATAGGTGATATAATGGATGATAACAATCTGGTCATAAAGTGCAAACACCGATAAATCTCACAAGCATCAACTACTAACAAGTAATCCACACCGGGAGAGAGATCTAATGTAAAACAACGATAGAGGCCCCTAATTGTTACAGCGGGATGACGGTGGATGATGAGGGTGATGGTGCTGGTGGTGGTGATGATGATGATCATGACGATCTTAATGATTCCCGGAGTGATGACGGTGACGATGGCGGTGATTTCCCCTCTCCGGAGAGGAATTTTCCCGGCAGATTTCTCCCTGCCAGAGAGCTTTCCTCTCAAGGGTGTTTTCCGCCCCGAGGCGGCAGAGGAATAATTTTTCGACGATGGAATGAGGCTTAGGGTTTCCTGAGGGACAGGCACGCAAAAGATATCCCCTAGAGGTGGGCCAGGGTGGCGCGGCCAAGGGGGCGCGCCACCCCATGTGTGGGCCCCTAGTGGCCCCCCTCTCGCTCTCCTTCTGGCTGGGTTCCTCCTCTTAACTTTTAGGACACCCCCGGTGTCCCACTTTTTCTTCCGATCTTCTGAAATATGGTATCTCGGCGGTGCTTTTTTCCATCAGATTCCTGGTCCCGTTGTTTATTCTCCAAAAATTATAAAACATGCAAAATAAGATAAAATAACATAAGGGATGCATCATAACATGAAATATATCGATGAATAACAGAAAATTATGATATAAAATAGTGCTGAAAATGGACGTATCAACTCCCCCCAAGCTTGGACCTCGCTTGTCCCCAAGCGAAACTGAACTCATAAAACATGACCACATGTTTATGGAGTGAAGAGTCGATAAATAAAATATGGACAAGAAGCATCACATCTATCTGTGCACTAATCATTATAGACAACAACTTCCTCTCATATAACCTAGCTTGAAACGAGTAATGGGAGTCACAAACTAAGATGCAAAAGAGAGAATCAAAATTGGCAATGGCAAACTTCATTCTTGGTCAAGGAACATTTAATGATATCCTGCTTATCTTAGGTGAATTCTTTATAATAAGACTCATCTTGTAGAGCTTAACATGTTTAATTATAACAATTCTTTTACAGTGATGTGATACCGCGGCACTCCCCACAAGCTTGGAACAAGCCGAGGGGATGCCAAAACCAATGAAGAATTAATTCTTTGGTGGTGGTGGTGAATCCTTCTCGTCCTCGGACTTCCAAGGTAAAGGTTCTCCATCCACAAATGATGTATTGGTCTCCAACATCCCGAAAACACCATCAGAGCTTATACGTTTAAACTTGTTCTCATACTCACAGTTCTGGTTATGCACATCATAGAGTTGTTCTTGCAAATCATTGGTGGTCTTGGTGAGTGAGAAGATCTCCTCCCAAAGCTTCAAATTCCCCCTCTTGTATTCAGCGATCTGCTTTGTCTTTATCATGTGGATGATCTCAACTTCATGCTCCGCCATCTTCTTGTACCTAAAGACTTCTTGCTCTAGTTCTTTCATCCTAGCCTCCAGACTGTCTTCTCCTTTAGGGCCCCGAACATCTTCAAACTGCACCTTCCCGTCCTTGAGCAGCAATTCCTTGGGATGCATCTTCAACTCGTTCATGTACGGGTTAACGACGTTCTCAAAGAAAATGTCTTTGGGAGATCCAGGAGAGGACATTGTCGTTTCCGGCTCATAATTTTTCATATTTTCCAAAAACAGTAAAAATAAAAGTTGGTAGATGTTTCACGAATGTTTTCTTACCAAAACTGATACCTATCGAAAACTGACTGTGCAGTTTCCGAAATATACTTCTTAATAAACTCCTCTAGGCTCATGGCTTGACTACAATCAACATTTTCATTATAAGGATCTCCAGAAATATAATGCTTGAGTCTTTGTCCATTCACCACTTGCGAAGTGTTGTCTTCAAGGGAAACAATTTTAATTTCCCCCGAACGATATACCTCTTCGATAAAAAAGGTCCTTCCCATCTCGAGAGTAATTTTCCTGCAAAAAATCTAAGAGGAGACCTATACAATAACACTTTATCACCAACATAAAATTATCTTTTAATAATTCTCTTATCATGCCACCTTTTAACTTTATCTTTAAAGAGCTTAGCATTTTCATATGCTTCACTTTTCTATTCATCTAAAGAACTTAAGTCTAGCAACCTTTTCTCACCAGCAAGTTTAAAATCTCTATTTAGGTCTTTCACTGCCCAATAAGCTTTGTGTTCTAATTCTAAAGGCAAGTGACAAGCTTTTCCATAAACCATCTTATAAGGAGACATGCCCCATGGGATTTTTATAAGAAGTTCTATAAGCCCACAGAGCATCATTTAATTTCTTAGCCCATTTTTTCCTAGATTTGTTAATAGTCTTTTGCAAGATAGATTTGATTTCTCTATTTGATAATTCTACTTTCCCACTAGTTTGAGGATGATAAGGTGAGGAAATTCTATGGTTAACATCATATTTAGCAAGGGTTTTTCTAAAACCACCATGAATAAAATGAGAACCCCCATCAGTCATAAGATATCTAGGCACACCTAACCTAGGGAAAATAATGTCTTTAAGCATCTTTAATGAGGTTTCACCATCAGCACTTTTAGTCGGTATAGCTTCTACCCATTTAGTAACATAATCACAAACAACAAGAATATGAGTGTAGCCTTGTGAAGGAGGGAAAGAACCCATAAAGTCAAAACCCCAACAATAAAACGGTTCAATAACAAGAGTATAATTCATAGGAATTTCATTACGTCTAGAAATATTTCCAACCCTTTGACATTGATCACAAGATAATATAAACTTTCTAGCATCTTTAAAGAGAGTAGGCCAATAAAAACCTGATTGTAGAACCTTATGTGCAGTTCTATCTCCAGCGTGATGTCCTCCATAAGCACTACTATGACATTTTCTCAATGTCTCTCGTTGTTCATTTTCAGGAACACATCTTCTCATAATACCATCAACACCTTCTTTATATCAGTGTGGGTCATCCCAAAAATAATGCCTCAACTCATAGAAGAATTTTCTTCTTTGCTGAGCTGTAAAGGTAGGAGGCAAATACTTGGAAACAATAAAGTTAGCATAATCAGCATACCATGGACTCTCTTGAGAGCTAACTTTTATTGCATCTAACTTTTCATTAGGAAAAATATCATTAACATGAATAGGGTCATCAGGGATATTTTCTAATCTAGACAAATTATCAGCAACAGGATTTTCAACACCCTTCCTATCCACAATATGTAAATCAAATTCTTGTAAAAGAAGCGCCCATCTAATAAGCCTAGGCTTAGCATCTTTCTGTTCCATAAGGTACTTAATATCAGAATGATCAGTATGAATAGTAACTTTAGAATCAACAATATACTGCCTAAATTTATCACAAGCAAAAACTACAGCTAGGAATTCTTTTTTAGTGGTATCATAATTCTTTTGAGCCGTATCAAGAGTTTTACTAGCATAATGAATAACATTTAACTTCTTATCTATCCGCTGTCCAAGAACAGCACCTACAGCATAATCACTAGCATCACAGATAATTTCAAATGGTAAATTCCAATCAGGTGGTTGAACAATAGGGGCAGATATTAAAGCCTTCTTTAAAATTTCAAAAGCTTCTCTACAATCTTCATCAAAAACAAAAGGTACATCCTTTTGAAGAAGATTAGTAAGAGGCTTTGATATTTTAGAGAAATCTTTAATAAACCTTCTATAGAAACCAACATGACCAAGAATACTACGAATACCTTTGACATCCCTGGGACAGGGCATTTTCTAAAAAGCTTGAACTTTAGCTCTATCAACTTCAATACCTCTTTCAGATATTTTATGTCCAAAAACAATACCTTCATTAACCATGAAATGGCATTTCTCCCAGTTAAGGACAAGATTAGTCTCCTCACATCTCTACAAAACTTTATCAAGATTCTGCAAAAAATTATCAAAAGAAGTTCCATAGACGGAGAAATCATCCATGAAGACTTCCACAATTTCTTCACAAAAACCATGAAAGATAGCAGACATGCATCTTTGAAAAGTAGCAGGAGCATTACATAAACCAAAAGGCATACGTCTATAAGCATAGGTTCCATAAGGACAAGTGAAAGTTGTTTTCTCTTGATCAAGCTTTCTAACAACAATTTGAGAGAACCCAGAAAAACCATCAAGAAAGCATAAATGAGTTTTCTTAGACAACATTTCTAACATTTGATCAATAAAAGGCAAAGGATAATGATCTTTCTTAGTAACTTTGTTAACCTTCCTAAAATGAATGCACATCCTATAACCAACCACTACTCTTTGGGGAATAAGTTCATTATTTTCATTTGGCAAAACATTCATCCGTCCTTTCTTATGGACACAATGCATAGGATTAACCCATCTACTATCAACAATAGGATAAATAATGCTAGCATCAAGGAGTATAAATACCTCGTTTCTTACCACATCCTTAATCTTAGGATTTAGACCGTGTTGATGTTCCACAACTGGCTTTGCATCGGGTTCAATATTAATAGCATGCTGACATATAGTAGGAGAAATCCCCTTCATATCATCAAGAGTATAACCAATAGCACCTCTATGTTTCTTCAATATCCCCAATAATCTCTCCTCTTCTTTATCAGAAAGTTGAGAACTAATAATAACAAGATATAATTTCTTATCATCAATATGAGCATATTTAAGATTGTCAGGCAAAGGCTTTAAATCAAAGACAGGATCCTCCTTGGGTGGTAATGTGGTACCCAAGTCTTCCACGGGTAAATTATGTTTCATCATTGCTGGCTGATGTAGGAAAATCTCGTCAATTTCATTCCTTTCTTCCATAAAGACATCACTTTCGTGGTCTTCCATGTATTGCTGCAAAGGATTGTTAGGAGCAAGAGCAATAGCAGCCAATTGTTCAACTCTATAATTCTCATTAGGTAATTCAGCTTCATAAGGTGTTTTAGCAAATTTGGAGAAATTAAATTCACAAGACTCTCCATCAAACTTTGTAAGGATTTTCTCCTTTTTACAATCTATAACAGCACCACAAGTGTTTAAGAAAGGTCTACCAAATATAATAGGACAAGTATCACTAGCAGAAGTGCCTAGTACTAGAAAATCAACAGGATATTTAGTTTTACCACATAACACCTCCATATTTCTAACAATACTAATCAGAGAAATAGTTTCCCTATTAGCTAGTTGAATAATCACATCAATGTCTTCAAGTTCACAAGAACCAATTTCATGCATGATTTCTTTATAAAGCTCATAAGGAATAGCACTAGAACTAGCACCAATATCACATAAACCATAGTAACAATGATCACCTATCCTAACAGATAGCACAGGAACAGTAGGTTTCCTAGATTTACTAGGATGAGAGACAATATTAGAAGCATCTTCACAAAATACAATATGTCCCTCTTCTATATTTTCAGAAACAAGGTCCTTTACTATTGCTATTGTAGGTTCTACAGTTAATTGTTCCTCGGGTTCTACAAGTTTCCTTGCACTTTTATTAACCACACTGGCTAGCATAGCATGTTCCTTTACCTTAGCTGGGAAAGGCATTTCTCAATGTAAGGTTCAGGCACAATAGAATCAACGGTATGAACTTATATATCTCTAGTAGGAACACAATTAATAGTATCTTTATAAGGTGCATGGTACTTATCCCATTCCTTTTTAGGAATATCAAGGTAAGAAGAAAAAGCCTTATATAAGTTTGCAACAACTTGAGAATGAAGACCATAGACAACACTAACATTATGAAATTGGATGACATAATTTTTTTTAATGCATTCATAGTCATAATTTATACCTGACTTTCTACCTTTGTCGTTCTCCCATCCTTCAGTGTTTTATTGCATACGGTCAAGAAGATCCCATTTAGCTTCATCCTTCATACTTGTAAATGATCCAGATGAAGGGGTCGTTGCATAGAAAACAAAAATTTTCCTACGCGAGAGACACCCGAAAGGCCAAGATCTAATCTAGGAGACAAAGTGCAACGGGCAACAAGAGGGTTAAGGAGAACACATACCCTCGAAGACTCAAAGTGGTACGAGATCAAATCTCGTTGTTGGCGTAGTCGTACTCACACCGATCCCGATAGCGAGAATATGGGCACCGCAATCCGGCGGTGCATCCGTGATCGGTCACACGTACGGTTGATGACGACCTCCGTTCCCTCGTTCCAGCGGGGCGCGGAAGTAGAGGATCCCTCGGAACTCCAGCAGCACGACGACGTGGTGGTGGTGAAGAATCCCACGGTCAGGGCTTCGCCAAGCCGGAGACCATGAAATGGAGCAGCGGGTGGAGGGAAAGGGAAGTGGCCAAGTGTGTGAAGGAGGGAGAGCTCTCACCCTCCTTTTATAGGAGAGGGGGGAGGCAGCCCAAGGGGGGTGCGGCCAGCCCATGGGTGTGCCCCCACCTCTTCCCTCATCATGTGAGTGGACACTCCACTCACCTCCACTCATTTTCCCATTATTTCCCACTTGGAAAATCCAAAGGTTTTCTTTTAATAAATAAATAAAACATTTTTATTTCTTTATTTATATTTGTTAATTCCATTAACAAACATTTGGATATAGCACCTAGAATCATTTATTAATTCTATTAACAACCATTCGACGAAAAACCCCTTGAACTAATTCAATTTTCCCCGAAACAATTTCGGTGCTGCCCAAAATATTCTTCGATATTCCGTATCCTCTCAAACGCGTCATCGAACCTTAAGTGTGTCACCCTACGGTTCGCGAATAAGATAGACATGATCGAGACTCCTCTCCGATCAATAATCAACAGCGGGATCTGGAGATCCGTGATGACTCCTATATATTCAACGATGACTCTCGTGATCGTGTGAACCAACAACGCCGTGAACTATTCCCTTTGTCTCGCGATATTTTACTTGTCCAAGATTCGATCATTGGTATCAACCATACCTTGTTCAATCTCATTACTGACAAGTACTCTTTTCTCGTTCCCGTGATATAACATCCTTTGTGATCATATCACGTGCTTGCAAGCGGTTTCGATGTGATATCACCGAGAGGGCCTAGAGTATATCTCTCCGTCATTTGGATGGACAAATCCCACTCTTGATCCATGATCCTCAACTAATACTTTCCGAATACTTAACGACACCTTTATAGTCACCCTGTTACGGTGTGACGTTTGATGCCATCAAAGCACTCTTCCGGTATCAGCGATTGACATGATCTCATGGTCTAAGGAATAAGTTACTTTGTATGTTTGATATAACAATGTAAACTAAATGACTTGATCGCATTGCTATATTCTCTTTGGGTATATGTTCATCACATCATTCTTATAATGACATGACCCCGTTATTAATAACATCCAATGTTCATGATAAGGAAACCTTGATCATCTATTAATCAACGAGCTAGTTAAAAGAGAGGCTTTACTAGGAACCATTGTTTGTTTATTAAGCACACATGTATCAACGTTTCGGGTTAATACAATTCTAGCATGAGAAATAAACATTCATCATAAACAAGGAATAAGATAATAACCATTTTATTATCGCCTCTCGGGCATATTCCCTTCAGTGTCCCACTTGCACTAGAGTCAATAATCTAGTCTGTAAGCACTTTAACACATATGGCGTACCAGTGTTATTACCATGCTTCGCATGCGGTAAACATCATCAAAAAGATCTGAACTGTTCAGGTCCTGTTGTATTTGCATGTTCTTTGCGTCTACACGCATCACTCATTCTCTAATGAGATGGCTTTGTATATATATGGTCAATAGGTGAAAACTTAATTCCTCAGCTTAAACTGATGTCACTAACATTGTGAAAATGTAGCTTCATAGCGTTAGCATTCTTGGAAACTCACCAAGTTCCGGTGATACCTTAATTCCTCAGCTTAAACTGATGTTACTAACATTGTGAAAATGTAGCTTCATAGTTTCAGCATTCTTGGAAATTCACCAAGTTCAATAAAGAACTCCTTGACACAAAATACGCTTATAATCAGTTGTTAACACAACGATATACTTTAGCCTTTGTTGTAGTATCTGTCACAATATTTTAATTTTGAGACTCTTTCAAATCCAGCATGGAACTTTCTTCCATCCTATTGTGCTACCCTTCATCACATATTTTAATTGAGATAAAATTACTTGAATAAATGACAAGACTATTAGTGTAACATATTACAACTAATATTTTGTCATTACTATATAGGAAAACATATCCTTGGCATTTCTAAAATGACACAAGGATCTCTCCCACTGTTGTCTAATCATCATATGAATTATCCTACTATAACATTTTATAGCATAGGACTCATCTGGTTGTGTATATAGCATGGAAACATGACTTAGAAATCTCAATTTCAATGATGCTCATCATGTGTCAAAACACATGAATCTTGCTCAATTATTTTTCATGTGACAAGAACTCCTTCTTGTCATTTTCATATTGACTTACTTCAATATTTCATCTATGTAATTTGGCTTCAATCATATCAGGTGCGTCAATCCATCTTTTATAGATATCGATGCCCAATATCTTCTAAGCCTTTCATCAATATGAAATCGAAAATATTAACCGTGTTAATTTAAAATACATATTTTCCAATCAACCATATGTCATCTACATAAAGTATTGGAAATATGTCATAGCGCTCCCACTTAATTTCTTGTAACTCTACAAGTATCTTTATCATTCATGATGGAATCAAACTCTTTTGATAACTTCATTAAGCTAAAGATTTCAACTTCGCTATGCTTACTTCAACCATTGAAGTGTGCATACCTTTCTAGCAACCTTTTGAATTTTACAAAACTCTCAGACTGTGTCAAGTACACATCCTTGATCAAACTTTCTCGAGAGGAGAGTTGGTTTTGTTATTCAACTGCCATATCATAATATGTAACCTTTTGCTAGAACTATCCGCAAAGACTAAAGCATCACTACGGAAGATCGAAATCTTGTAGTAGTCAACTCTTTGAACTTCGTCGAAAACAACTTTTCGATAAGTATCCATGTCTTTGTCGCTATATAGACCCTTTTGCTATCGTTAGGCATCATGCCTATCGAAAGGACTACCAAGTCACATACTTGATATTCATACAAGGATACTATGGCGGATATGATGACTCATAGTCAATTTTACGAAGTCAGGGCCCATCATTTGCTTCCTTTATAAGGTCCAGGTCCTTTTTTTTGTTAAAACAACACTTTACACTTAAACCACAAGTTGTTCTAAGTACAAAGTTTTTGGACTTTTCTGGTACAGTTCGCAAACTCATTTGAAGTATCTACAACATTTGTAGTGTCTTCTAGTTAGTCAAAATAGTAAACCCTGGAACAACTTCCAGTGATGCGCTACTCTTGACATGATAACGAAGATTCTCTAATCTCGTTGAGTTTGTACTGTGCTCCCACTCACTTGTTTCGCAAGAACTACTTTCTCGAGAAATCAACCCTTTCTGACAAACAACATTTGTCTTTTGGTTCGGTGATAGGAGAAATACCCAATGTTTTATTTGGGATAACCTTATAAACATATATTTATCCTATTTTGGTTGTAAACATTTTACACATGCTATGCATACCAAAACTTAAGAAAAATGACAATTCGGGTCATTACCCAAACCATATCTTATATGTTGTCAATTTCAACGGATCATGATGGTGCTCTTTTCAGTGTAAAAGCGGTTGTCCTTAATGTATAAACTACAAAATTATAATGGCAATTTTATTAATCTTACCATGTCAAACAGGGTTTGATTTTGTCTTTTGAATACTCCAATCTAATGTGGGGTATTCGAGAAGTATAAGTTGTAGAACAATTCTGCAACTTCTCGGATGTTTTGCTAAACTTGTAACTCAAACTTTATCCTTTATGATCCAATCATAAATACTTGATTATCTTGTTACATTGATTTTAACTTCATATTAACAACCTTTTGAACCAATTCAAAATGTCAAACTCTGTTCCCTTTAAATAGATATACTCACATATCTACTTAAATCATCGACATAATTTTAATGATAGAAAAATTAATCCACCATACATGACTACACATAATGGACTATATACATCAATATGTATAATCTCCACTAAATTAGTCGTCCATTCTACTTTGGCCTGAGAACGGAATTTTATTCATCTTTTGGAAGAGGTCTCACAAGCGTCAATTTATTCAAAATAAAATGACTCCGGAAGTCCATCAATATGGAATTCCTTCATGTTTTCCTTTCCGATATGAACTAAAATGGTGGTGTCACAATTTAAGTGAAACTCTTCTACGTCTTGCAATGTTTAGCATTTAGTCTTATAGATGTTTACTTTACCAACATGATTTATATTAACATATCCATCAATTATGGAATATGGTCATAGTTTGAACAATCTCATTTGTTCTCACAAAAGACTAGAACAAAATAACAAATTATTAAGTTCTTCAAATAAATCTTGACTGTTTGGTTCGATACGACAATGAACACAATAACACTTTATTTATGTTCTTGTCATGATCGATTCCACATCTATTACTAGTTCCTTTTAGGCCCTTGTATTTCTTGCATTGCGTTGCTTTGTATGACAACTCATACCAACCAATGTGGTATCAAAATACCCAAAAATACTTTGTTAACTAGTAATACATCTATAACTTGTATATCAAGCATATACTCCTGAGCTGGACTTTCAGTTATCTTCTTTTTCTGCCATATATCTATTTGCAATTCTATTTTCAATATTCCCTTTCCTTTATAGAAGAATAATTCAACATCAAACAATGCTAGTCTTACTAGCTCATTTTCTTTGGCGTGTTAGTCATATACTATCACCCATTGAGTCATACTTTGAATTTCATTGTTCTACTAATATCACCATATTAATAGCATTCTTCTAGATTCCACTATTAGCAATTTCCAAGTAAGGTAAACTACTTTACCCATACTTCTAATCCATCCCCTCATAACAATTTTATGATTAAGCTACTATAGCTCGAAGGAAGGGATTTAGAGAATAATTTTTAGCGCCCAACTTCTTGGAATATTCAAACGCCTAGCGTCTTCAATCATTGCATATATTCAAATAATATAAGCATACATTGTCACGCTAAATTATACTCAGCCATGTTACCACAAATAAGTTTCTAGATATCAATATATCTTTCACTTGATTGTTTCTGAAAACAATTCTTTTCGGTTCCTAAATCACTTTGATCAACAAAACATTCTTTTGAAGATAAAGAAATACGGAAGCAACCATGACTCTGGATTCTAAGTAGGAATTATTTGCTCTCTAGATTAATCAATCATTAACCACATGGAGCTAGGTAGGAAATACCAAAAATCTACAATAGGACTCAATTTTAAATTTCACTAATACGGTACCAATCTTAAATGGTATTTACCAGATCATAACAGTTATATCTCAATTAACAATCTAAGTGTAAGGTAATTATAGATGCCAATGAATACTACAATTTGTGCAAATTCACTTTGATTAGTTGTTCATGATAAATAAGTTCAAGTTAATTCAAAATTAAACCATGAACTCCCACTCAAAAACAACATCCCTCTTAGTCGTCTTTAGTGATTACACGAACCAAATTCACTACACCAAAACCGATCATCACGTGAGATGATGTAGTTTCAAAGGCGAACATCGACATGTTCATCATATCATCCATATGACTCATGCTTTACCTTTCGGTTACGTGTTCCGAGGCCATGTATGTACATGCTAGGCTCGCCAAGTAGAACCGTAGTATTGCTTGTGTTTCAAGGCCATGTCTGTACATGCTAGGCTTGAAAACACCCGTTGTATGCGAACGTTGAGTCTGTCACACTCGATCATCACGTGGTGTCTCGAAACGACGAACTTTCTTAACGGTGCATACTTTAAGGAAGAACACATTATTATCTTGATATTAAGTGAGAGGGATCATCTTATAATGCTACCAACGTTATCTAAGCAAAACAAGATGCATAAAAAGGATTAACATCACAGACATCACATGAAAGGATAACGTGATATGATATGGTCCTCCTTGCACTTGATCTCCATCATGTGCATTATGGTATGATCTCCATCATTCCACCGGCGTGGTACCAAGTACCATGGCACCCAATCTTGATTGTCCATCAATAGATCATCTCATAATCAAATTTGTAATATTGACCATATCACATCACATGCCCAGCAAAAACTAGTTAGACGCTTCTAATTTATTTTTGCATATTTTACGTGGCTTAGGGCTTTCGAGGATAGAACCGTTCATACCTACGAACATCAACCACAACGTTGATAAACATATTTTTAGCAACCCTTCGTAGATTAGATCTTAACTATAGTAGGAGAAACGGACACCCCCTTAGCCACAAGTGAGACAACTCTCGCGTACATAGTACACGTAAACTTAGTCTGGGGCAGCTTCATCCTACTATGCCACTAAGATCATAAAATACTCAAGGAGGCAATAACATGATCATCAACACCCACATACACCTATGTGTTCTACCCGTACAAAACATCTACGCATAAACCTGGCTCTGATACCACTGAAGGGGTCGTTGCATAGAAAACAAAAAATTTCCGACGCGAGAGACACCCGAAAGGCCAAGATCTAATCTAGGAGACGAAGTGCAACGGGCAAAAAGAGGGTTAAGGAGAACACATACCCTCGAAGACTCAAAGTGGTATGAGATCAAATCTCGTTGTTGGCGTAGTCGTACTCACACCAATCCCGATAGCGAGAAGATGGGCACCGCAATCCGGCGGTGCATCCGTGATCGGTCACACGTACGGTTGATGACGACCTCCGTTCCCTCGTTCCAGCGGGGCGCGGAAGTAGAGGATCCCTCGGAACTCCAGCAGCACGACGACGTGGTGGTGGTGAAGAATCCCACGGTCAGGGCTTCGCCAAGCCGGAGACCATGAAATGGAGCAGCGGGTGGAGGGAAAGGGAAGTGGCCAAGTGTGTGAAGGAGGGAGAGCTCTCACCCTCCTTTTATAGGAGAGGGGGAGGCAGCCCAAGGGGGGTGCGGCCAGCCCATGGGTGTGCCCCCACCTCTTCCCTCATCATGTGAGTGGACACTCCACTCACCTCCACTCATTTTCCCATTATTTCCCACTTGGAAAATCCAAAGGTTTTCTTTTAATAAATAAATAAAACATTTTTATTTCTTTATTTATATTTGTTAATTCCATTAACAAACATTTGCATATAGCACCTCGAATCATTTGTTAATTCTATTAACAACCATTCGACGAAAAACCCCTTGAACTAATTCAATTTTCCCCGAAACAATTTCGGTGCTGCCCAAAATATTCTTCGATATTCTGTATCCTCTCAAACGCGTCATCGAACCTTAAGTGTGTCACCCTACGGTTCGCGAATAAGATAGACATGATCGAGACTCCTCTTCGATCAATAATCAACAGCGGGATCTGGAGATCCGTGATGACTCCCATATATTCAACAATGACTCTCGTGATCGTGTGAACCAACAACGCCGTGAACTATTCCCTTTGTCTCGCGATATTTTACTTGTCCGAGATTCGATCATTGGTATCAACCATACCTTGTTCAATCTCGTTACTCACAATTACTCTTTTCTCGTTCCCGTGATATAACATCCTTTGTGATCATATCACGTGCTTGCAAGCGGTTTCGATGTGATATCACCGAGAGGGCCCAGAGTATATCTCTCCGTCATTTGGATGGACAAATCCCACTCTTGATCCATGATCCTCAACTAATACTTTCCGAATACTTAACGACACCTTTATAGTCACCCTGTTACAGTGTGACGTTTGATGCCATCAAAGCACTCTTCCGGTATCAGCGATTGACATGATCTCATGGTCTAAGGAATAAGTTACTTTGTATGTTTGATATAACAATGTAAACTAAATGACTTGATCGCATTGCTATATTCTCTTTGGGTATATGTTCATCACATCATTCTTCTAATGACATGACCCCGTTATTAATAACATCCAATGTTCATGATCAGGAAACCTTGATCATCTATTAATCAACGAGCTAGTTAAAAGAGAGGCTTTACTAGGAACCATTGTTTGTTTATTAAGCACACATGTATCAACGTTTCCGGTTAATACAATTCTAGCATGAGAAATAAACATTCATCATAAACAAGGAATAAGATAATAACCATTTTATTATTGCCTCTCGGGCATATTCCCTTCACCAGAACAAGAAGCATCCACTAAATCATTATCATGAAGAGGAAGCCTTGCACATAAATTATTAATAACAATATTACTGGGGAGCTCATGAATGGGGCATTTGAGCATTAGTAACTTCAGTCTCCCCCATGCTTGGGCAATACTCTTTCCGTCATGAGGCCAAAATTATATATATAATTCTGATATCTATGAATTTCACTTGGAGGATAGAATTTAGAATAAAAGAGATGTACAATTTCCTCCCATCCAATAGTCTGGCTATTTTTCAGAAGTTTCAACCATTCAGAGGCTCGGCATGTCAACGATATAGAGAATAATTTCCTCTTCACTTGACTCATTGTAATACCTGCGCACTTGAACAACTCGCATAATTCATGTAAAAAGAGCAAATGATCACTAGGATGGACAGTTCCATCACCTGAATAGCAGTTATCCCTAACATGTTTAGCAATCTTTATAGGTATTTTATAAGGATCAAAATCATCAGGTGGTGGGTCACTTACTACCCTAGAAGTGGTAGCAGTGCCCATAAATAAGGACTCAAAAGGAGATCCAAACATAGTGTAGTAAAGTAGTAGACAGTAATAAAAACAGCACTTACAGCAGAAGCTTCCTTTATCAATTTCACTTCCCAATAGTGTTTCACTCCCGACAACGGTGCCAGAAAATAGTCTTGATGACCCAAAAGTATAGGGGTGTATTGTAGTAATTTCGATAAATAATAGTGTTGAACCCAACGAGGAGCAGAAGGTGTTGACAAGCAGTTTCGATGAAGGAATAACTGTAAATACTGGAAAATAGATTTGTAGGGGTTTTTGATATTGCAGATAAATAAAGTGCGAGTAAATAAAATGCATTAGTAATAATTGCAGCAAGTGGCCAAATCCTTTCTTCAGCAAAGTACAAGCTGGTGAGTTTACTTATGATTAACAAACATTCTCGAGGACACACGGGAGGTTTCTGTCAAGTGCTTTTGTTCCATGCAGCTGAATATTTTAGGTGTTTTGATAAGTGTTGTGTGGGTGAACCTATGCTAATGTACCGCCCCATCCAAGACTAATACATAATTGTGATTATACCCCTTCCAAGCATACGGAACTACAAGAAAGTAATTAAGAAATAAATCTAACCACAGCTTTAAACTACGGAATCCTACGCTCCCTCGTGTAATGATTTCCTAAAGGGGGTTTATGTTTCTGTCACTCCGGCAACCCCACAATTAGTAACCAAATACACGATGCATTCCCCTAGGCCCATAAATGGTGAAGTATCATGTACTCGACGTTCACATGACACCACTAGAAGAATAACACCACAACTTAAATATCAAACATTAAATATTACTCAACATTACTTCACTACTAACAACTTGACTTCTCCCATGTCCTCAAGAACAACACGAAATACTCACAAGAAATCACATGGATCATGATCAGAGGTGATATAATGGATGATAACAATTTGGTCATAAAGTGCAAACATCGATAAATTTCACAAGCATCAACTACTAACAAGTAATCCACACCGGGAGAGAGATCTAATGCAAAACAACGATAGAGGCCCCTAATTGTTACAGCGGGATGACGGTGGATGATGAGGGTTATGTTGCTGGTGGTGATGATGATGATCATGATGCTGACGATCTTGATGATGCCCAGAGTGATGACGGTGACGATGGCGGTGATTTCCCCTCTCCGGAGAGGAATTTTCACGGCAGATTTCAACCTGCCAGAGAGATTTTCTCTCTCGGGTGTTTTCCACCCCGAGGCGGCGGCGGAATAATTCTTCGACGATGGAATGAGGCTTAGGGTTTCCTGGGGTACATGCACGCAAAAGATATCCCCCAGAGGTGGGCCAGGGTGGCCACACCCCTAGGTGGAGCGACCAAGGGGGCGCGCCACTACATGGTGTGGGCCCCTGGTGGCCCCCCTATGGCTCTCCTTCGTTCTGGTTCCTCCTATGGACTTTTTGGACACCCCCGGTGTCCCACTTCTTCTTATGATCTTCTGAAATATGGTATTCCGACGGTGCTTTTCCCATCAGATTCCTGGTCCCGGTGTTTATTCTCCAAAAATTATAAAACATGCAAAATAAGATAAAATAACATAAGGGATGCATCATAACATGAAATATATCGATGAATAATAGAAAATTATGTTATAAAATAGTGATGTAAAATGGACGTATCAGCATTACGTCAAAACAAAATTCCACCTTAAGAAAGCTATCCAGCAAATATCGATGGTATTAAGTTGCTTCAACGAAATGATTGGTTTGTGTAACACACAAATGCATTAAGAACAATACGTAATGTATAAAATAATCATCACCCGTAGGTGAGAACACTGATGTTTTCTCCCTAGTGGCAACAACACATCCCCTGCTGCACGTTTTGTCACTCGGGCGCTGGTTAGAGGAGGCATGAACACACTATCTAGCATATAAACCCTCTCATGGAAAAAAAACTGCGTGGCCAAGGTAATCATAAACACCAGAGAGCATTGCAAGACAATATTAAAACTCTCTATAAATATAAGTGAAGAATATCAGTTTAACATGACCAAAATAATCATAATCTCATGGTTCATCGAATCCCAACAAACACAACATGTAGCAATTATATAACGATGATCTATATCATGTAGGGAAGCTCAAGATATCTAAACATGGTGGCACAAAGGGAAGAGAACAACATCTCAAGAGATATAAACATGGTCGAAGAAAGGGGAGAGAACAATATCTAGCTAGTGCTATGGACCTGTACTTCCGGGATGAACTACCCAAATATCATCGTGGAGGCAATCATGGCGATGAAGAGTCCTCCGGTGGCGATTCCCCCTTTCGGCAGGGTGTCAGAACAGGGCTCGAGAAGCCATATATTAAACTATTGAGGTGACAGTGCCTCTCTGTATGTTTCATGAAAAAATAACTTTGTCCCCGATAAAATTAGGGTTAGGGAATCTTATAGGCGAAGAGGCAGTGCGAGAGGGTGCCGGGGGCACCCAGGGGCCCACCAGGTGCGGCTTAACGTGGGGCCGTGCCTGGCACCACCCTAGTGGAACCAGGGCCCCCGCTGTCTCTTCTTCGGACTCTATCTTCCTTCTGGGTCAAAACTGATGTCTATCAATTTTGGGCCTTTTCCGAGAATATTTGTTTAAGAACATTTCTGAAATACAAAATAGCAGAAAACAACAACTGGCCCTGGGCATCTTATTAATAGTTTAGTCCATGAAATCATCCCGAAAACAAAGTAAAACGTGTAAAAAAACATAAGGCATTGGATAAAAAATAAGCATGGAGCATAAAAAATTATAGGTAAGTTTGGGACGTATCACCAATTTGCACGCCTGAAACTGCTAACTTAGGAACATGCTCATGGGGATCCACTCCAACATGCTCAACAACAACTTCAGTGTTCGCGGGGGTTGCATTAGCATCAACAGTAAGGCCATGCGCTGTAACACCCTGATCAGGAGCCGTGGGTGGCATACCACTCGCAACATCAGTGTCAGCATGTGTCATACCACTCGCAACATCAGTATCAACATGCATGTTATTGGCATCACTGGATTTTGGTGCTGCAATAGCAGGAACCGTGTTACCAGAATCTATTCCATCCTGACCAGATATATGACTCGCAACATCTCCAACAACTGGATGATCCACTCCTTCAATAATAGTGGATGCACTCTCAATGTTCTGACCAGTTGAATTTCTACCATCTCGACCTGCCTCTTCAGTAGACACTTCATCCACACTAGGAGGGGAATCCAAACCACCAATTGGGCTTCCTTCTGCATCCAATTAAACATCAAAATTTGGAGAGTGGACTGGTGAAGATTCATCCAAGTCAACATACGATGTAGTACTAGACCCTGGTTGGGCATGTTTGGCCCTATGGCGAGACGATAACCTCGTAGGTTTAACAATAACTTTAGAAGCATACTTCCTGCTAAATAAAACGAAAGGAGAACATCGAGAATGAGAGAAGTTGACAAACACATGGTAACAAAACACAAAAAGAGTTACCATGCCAAAAATAACTATAGTTACTAGCTACTTTGTACTATAGTTATCTATACCATAACACTAAAGTAAAAAAACATGGCTAATTTGTACAAAATAGTTACACATACTATACCACCCCTGCTATAGTTACCATCCTTTTTTACTACATTTATCATAACAAAATAACTATAGTTATCATTAAAATTGAACTAAGTTGTCAGCACATGGAAAAAGCAGAGAAGTTACCATACCAAAAGCACTATAAATATTAATATAACACTTCAGTACAAAAACAAAAATGGTACTTACTACAATAAAATATACATATTATAACACAAGAATACTTACAAGCCTTGTTGTGCTAAAGTTATCAGACCTAAATCAGTATAGTTACCATCTACTTTACACTAAATTTATCACCATAAACAAAAAATACTACAAACAATTAAAAAGTAGAAAAATAGTTATACATTTTTACATGCACATGTTCAATAATTGCACGATACAAAAAAAACATAAAAATGCACTAACAAAAGGAAATCAATAAAAGTATTGAACCTCAAAGGTGTCATCTTCTTCGGAGGGTTCTGATTAGTACACTTCCGGGGAGGCAACACACGACGCATACTAGCTACAGTTAATTGAAGACCAGTAATAACACTATGATTTTCACTAAGAGAGCGTAGCCTCCTCTTCCTCGTGTACACACCTTGCTATTTGAAACGTGGAACTGGACTTTCACAGGTGGAAGCACCAACTTTCGGGTCACCCCCTTTTTGTCAGAGAGGATACAATGTTCTCTGCAATATCAGCTGCTTCTGCCAACAAACTGATATTATCCAAATGGACAATAGCTTCAGGAACAATTTTTCCTGCGAGGAAACGTTCTGAGAACCAGAAGGGGGTATCTCACTTGAAGGTGGACTAGCTTATGGAACAAGTCATTCATCCCAGGCAAAGCTTCCCGAGTCAGCAAGGGGGGTATCACAGGAATGTGCGCTAGCTTGCGACAATAAATTATCATCAAACCCAACAGTTGTATATTCAGTGGCAGTGTTATCTTCAGTAGCATTGTTATCTACATCCACATCGTTGCTCGATGCCACAGCAGCAAGTGGGTCAAAATCTGGTTCGGCCACCCGACCAAACTAATCTAGCTGATTTTCCTTCGATGGTCTGCTTTGTCTCCTATGTTCATGGACGTAAGGATCTGGATCATCATTGTCTGAACTTCCATCAGAATTGCTATCATCCGCATCCAATCTAAAACCACCACCATCACCGGACGGATAATATTCATCCAACCCATCTAAAAAGGGAACCTTCTTTGCAACTGCAAACGAACGTGTGACCCTACGAACTGGTTGAGTTGAGGAAGGTTCATCGACAGCAACACCGTTGCCTAGATCAGCACTCTCTTTGGATGTTTCCTCTTCACCAACTTGTCGGGATGAGTTACCTTTGCCACCAACAAGATTCTGTGTAAAGTTACTGAACTGGTGTGCCATTTCAAGTCCATCGTCTTCTTACAATTTTTTTCACCCTCCAACAAGCGATCCCATTGTACCAACAAACCCAAACACAGAAGTGCCCATCAGATGAGATACTTCAGTTTTTTTGCTGAAAAAAGGAAGCAGAAGAAAAACGTTAAGCTAACAGCAACGATCCATATGAAAAGGTAAATCACTAAGAAACATTAAAAAATCATCTAAAAACTACAGTTGACAAAGCATACCTTGGCTAAGCAGCCTGGATCACAACAAGTATCAATCCACCTATTAAAGACAGCAAGCCCACGAAACAGAGAGTAGCTCATACTATAATAAGTTTTCAGCTGCATGGATAGAATAAAAAATTCAGATGATAAAAGGGCATGCAACTCAATAATAAAGAACTAGAGAAGCATGATTATTCAAAAAAAAATAGATTGCAAATTACCGGAAGCTTAGCATAAGACATCCCCATCGACTTGCAAATCAGTAGCCATGACTATCTCTTTTTTTTACCACATATTTATAGCAAACCGCTCATCTGGACGATCAACGTTTAGAGCGCTTACATTGATTGAGTCAACATATAAAAGCTGTAAAAAGTAATAAGTTTAATTAATGTATTTCACATAACCAAAATAAAACACAAAAACGTAAGAAAACAAACATATCAGCAGATTAAATCAAAACCATACCTCAAGGAGGAACAAGCAATTCTTACTATATTTACCATTAGGCAGTCCCTCGTGAAGTTGATCGTCCACAAATTTAGTCCAATTAATATTTTTACAATTGTTAATGTTACGCTATATAGAACCCCCCCCCCCAAAAAAAAAAGAGTTACCATGCAAGATATTCAGAAGTTACCAGCTAAAAAATAAAAGTTATCACCAAGTAATCAATAGAGTTATCATGCAAATATATAAAAAATTATCAACAGATACATAAACTAAAAGTTAGCTAATAGAGGCTTCAAAAAATAGGTACACACACTAGTATGTCTGGGAGTTACTCCTGAAAACAGTAAGACAAAAAAATAGGTTTACCATAATAGATATATAAAGGTTACCAAGGCAAGACACTAAAAGTTAGCGCCATAAACAATTCGAGTTACCACCCTCGTGAGCCAAAAAATAAAATTAGCCCCAAATAAACAAAAAAAGGGTCGCACGAGGGAAGATACCTCCCCATAACAGGGTAGCATTTGTTGTTGGTTCTGTTTCTGATATTTGGGCGTAGGAAGGTAGACATGGTGTATTTGACAAAAGTCCGTTTAAAAGCCTAACCATGAGTTTTTATAGCCTTCAGAATTCCATACAACTGAGCAGTAAAGGGAGTATCGCCATCTTTAGGAAAAAATACGAGGACTAGGCTCAGCCTGGATATCAGAATCAAAGGCATACACAACAGGCTCATCACCATTGGGAAGTCCGAGAGATCGTAAAACACTTCTTCCATCCAAAGGAATCCTTCCACGCCCTAGAATCACAAACTCACGGGGTTTTCTTGTCATACGTATAAGCAAATCAGTTGATAATTGCGTCGTGCATAACATCACACTTGATCCCTAGAACGCTATCAAGCTCCATGTTAGCAACTGCAGCTTTCTGGTTCTTGCTGATACATTCATACAACTTGGTAATCTTACATGGAGGCGCCATGTTCCGCTGCACTTTTGCATGACATTCTGCAGCACCTTCACCACCATCCTTGGCGGCAACGACCTTTTGTACAGCCGTCATTTGGTGCTAGCTCCAGCGACACCCTCTGCGGTATCTTCAGCCTGCTTGCGTTTCTTCCCCCATTGTTAACTCTATGAACAAATACAGATTTAGCAACAGAAAAAATGGCCATCCGATAAGTAAAATATTGATAATTATGCATAAATGAACCAGAAAATATAGATAAACAACATAATATGAATCCACTCTCTCTACAACAATCCCCAAAAATCCCATAGTAAACTGGTCCTAGCTGCTGCCCTGCTCACCCTCTCTCCCTCGCAAAACAACAAAACATCATCACAAATCGCCACGAATGTAGGGCCTGCCCTTCGAACCACTGTTCAAGGACATCCCTGATATGCATACATTCACGATCCCAGGAATTCAGTCGTGAACAACATATCAAGTTGGTACACAGATACAATATCCAATACATGGTTACCCAACACTTACAAAGACGCATGGTCACATGACCAATGCTACACGGTTGTCACGCAGGACAACACACAACACACACACACAGCGGAAGACTAAACACACACAAAACGCGGAAGAGCCCAAGTCACGCCTTAACCTACAGGCTGCTGACCCGGAGACGATCCTAGTTCGCATAGCCATCAGCTCCGTACTCTTCTTCGTTGATCTTCTTCTGAGACTCCTTCTCAAAGTCTGGCAAGTAGATACCAGGGGCGAAACCATAATGAGTACATTTGAATGTACTCAGCAAGACATCCATCATGTAACTTACCAAAGGTGCAAGAATGCTTATATGGTGTAATAGGTAGGCTATAAATAGGGTTCACTATCAATGGTGTTCATATAGGATGACACCCCAGTTGCAGTCAGGTTAATCTGTATCTTCGCTGAAGAAGATACTTCAGAAGAAAATAGTATAGCTTTGTTTCTCTTGTCGATATGGCATGTACAAGAGGTTTTATAAAACTTTATTAGAAGAAAGTTTTCTCTTTGCAAAACTTCTTGGAAATCAATTTCCAGATGTTTGCTTAGAGAAGAAAGATTTTCTCTGCAAAACTTCTTGTAAAACAACTTCTGGCTTTTCATCATCGGTACCTCCATGGTACAAGGTTTCCTTCCTTTACGAACTTCCCGAGTTCAACACTCCTTTGAAAAATTCCTTTTTGAAAACCTTGACACAATGCTAGCTACATGGCCATTCAACTGTCCATATCCGAGGACGCGGCTTCTTCGAAAAAGTTGTAATCTGCAGAGGTGTACACATCCACCAGATTCAGTACACCTGCCGTGAACAACCACGGACTGTAACAACAGTATGTAGAACATCAGATAACTGATCCTAACTTTCCACTATGTTCTAGCTAGAATGTGCATATCTCTTCAGTCGAGTATAATCTCCCCGGCTCCCCGCCTAGACAGGAGACCCAACCGATGCGACCGGAGGAGAACTTAATCCCTCACTCTTTATGTCTCAACATTGGGAGTTTTGACGACATTCGGTTCGAGGGCATGACAACCCTTATAGCAATTGAGATAGAACACACACTAACAAGAACAAACTTCCAGTTAAGCCACGTACCCATGTTGGGGTAGGGTGGCAGTACGGTAAAGGTTGTCCGGCGAAGACTAGGTTATGTGTCATTTTTGAAAACACCATTTTCCCAAAAATGACCACTTCCACATTCCTCCGGAGAATAAGGATCCTCCTTTTCTCCGAGTTTTTCCATAAAGCCTTTGTTTTGTAAAAACGCAATTTTAAGGTGTCCACTTAGGTACTAATATTTGATGGTAATAAATACCAGAAGGTGGCTTATGGGCTTGGTAACACCAAGTTTCAACTACTGGCATAGTATATATAATAGTAGTAGAGATCACTCAAAAATAGCCTTTTGGAAATCAAAGTTTTTGTAAAACTTTTAAGGAGTAAAACATGCATGATAGATAATGATAAGTATATGATAACAGCAAGCATCAGGATGGCTTGCCTCAAGTCTCTTAATGTCCCTGGCCTTGAAGCAACTTGAACTTGACGCACAGCTCCACAACTGCTTCCTCTTCTTCTTCGTTTTCTAGCGTCGTAAAAGAATACAAGACACACACTCAGGTCTAAAAGACACACAACTAAGCTAAACAACACATACAGCAAGCAAAAGTATAATAGCGCAAACTCACAAACGTTATCGAGAAAACTGCCTCACATAGCTCTCAGGGTACACAACTATCGTCAGACAAGCATATGGTTCAGGAAACCATATCCCACATCTTACATATCACATATGGAGCGGTGTACAACTCTCATAACAAGATATATAAGAAGTTAAAAAAAATAGCTTGTGGGTGCAAAAGGTTAGGTTACTAAGGTAGAAACAAACAGACAGAACAATACCCATGGCAGTGGGTATTACTCACCGCAAGCAACTATCACTCGAATGTGTTTGTGATTTTAGTTGGATGTTTTATAAGATACTCTTAAGCACGACAACAACACTAGCACAACAAATAACACAAGTATGACACTCATGCTAAGGTGCACACTCAGACAATTTCCAAACAGCAGGTAAACACACCACAGATGGATAGGCTACTTATTTACTACCTTAGTGTTTACTTGAAGTTATGGAATCCATCAATCATGAAAATTTAACAAACAACCAGTAGCTAATAACCAAAGAATCAAGTCATAAAAATAATCTAAAACACAATCATCACTCAAGATAATGCTCCTATCAAAAGCATAGAAACAGGACTGCATTAATAGCATACCAGTATGGAAAAATCTACACAAGCATGCTATAAGAAATAATTATTAATCTACAACTATAGCACATGCAACTAAATAATTTATGGTATCATAACAGAAGTAGTAACTTCCTAAACATGCTATAATAAACTCATATACTTAAAAATAAAAGATGACAATACTATAGCAAAGATCACCATTTTCTAGTGGTGACACTAGTTCAGTACTAGAGGAGCAAACAATGCTATCATGATTGCTTAAACCTAATCAAGAAAGTCATGAATATAAATGTAACTAATAACAGTACTCAAATCATACTCATGCTAGGAAGCAAGAACCTCAAAATAATTCCATGAAACAACTATTAAGCATGCACAAATTAATTCTAGCAATTTCTGTTGTCTCAAACCATTACTAGCAAGCAAAACATGGTATAAACTACACAACCAGTAGCTATGCATTTAATGAAAAGTTATATAAACCTTTTCAAAAATCCAAACACTCAATTTAAAATCATCCACAAACAATCTATCAATCAAAAGGAATTTAGTTCATTTGCAAACAATTTAATTTAGCACTCACTAGTGAATCATTTCTTAACATGATACTCCTAAGGCATATTATGCTAACAAAATGGATCATATCTAACATACTAGTATCCTCTGATAAGAAACAAACTTCTCACTTACATAAGTGAAAACAAACAATTATATTTGCCATGGTGGAAAAATAGAAATCAATCATGTAATTAAACATGTTAATTTCTCACAGGTGCATGGTTGGGGATTTCCATCCTCAACCAAGATGCAATGGAACCAGTGGGTTATGGGCCCACTAATACCAAGGAAAAAGAGGTACTAATCCTCTGGTTACTCATGACAAAAATTAGTATGACAAAATAAAATATTACAAGCCATTTATCCTAGTGAAAACAATACTAGTGCATAAGAATAACAAAATCTACACATGCTTCAATATAAAAAGACATGCAAGCTAACAGAGGTATTAAATTCCAAATAACAGTACCAAAATGGTACTGGATCAATAGAAATCATAGCACAAAATTTAACAAAGCATTCACACAAAGATCTAGGCATCACAAAAATTCCAAATAATAAAACTAGAAGGTAACCAATACTATTTCATTTTTTATTTCAGTTTCCAAACATGCACACACTTTCTAAGCTAGAGGTACTGTAAGGAAACAACTTAATAACAAGTCCTAACATCTTTATTCATGCTAGGGAACAAGAACAAAACATTCACACACCTCATTTCAAACAAGAACACAATCAAAAACAGAAACAGAAAAGTGCTGTTTTCTAGATCTGTCCACCAAAAATAATCTAGAGCTTCAAAAATTAATCTAATCTAGGATAAGATATATATAATCAATACAAAACTCATACGATTGGATTTTCTCCAAAAATCATTTTTAAACTCCTTAAACAATTCAAAGAAAAACCTACTATTCTTTTAGTAAACTGGATGTGACTTTCATTCTATAACTCACCTTGATGTGAGGTTAGGTGCATTGGATAGATATTTTCCATACCTATCCAGAACAGTTTAGTTTGTTCCATTTGGTCACATATTTTAGAAGTTATAGTTGAAACATTCCCACTGATAGTCTGTGGAAAACATTTATTGTGTTCAAAACATGGGTCCAAAAGTAGATCTGCAAAGTTCCCATGGTTTAGATTTCATTCCTTAAGGTTCATGAATTTTTACAGATTTTATTTCACACGTTTAGTATTTTTACCACGTCCAAAGTGGAGGTACAAGTTTCTGTTAAAATTAAATGAATAAAACACACAGCCGCGCGGGCTGGATCCACAGCGGCCGCGACCCAACAGTGGCTGCGCGGCCCAGCAGCGCAGCGCGCGCGGGCGCGGGAAAAAGGTCGTTTGAGCTCGGCCGTCGATCTCGGATCGGACGGCGCGGGCTCATCTTCCTCCCCCCGACTCTCTTTCTCACTACCCGAACAGAGAAGGAAGAAAGGGCGGCCGTAGCTCACCTAGGGAGGCTCGGGAAGGGCTGGGAGCGCTCGGGGGAGTTGCTGGAGTGGTGAGGCACCGAGGGGAGGCGACGGTGGCGGCAGGCATGGCCGCACGCGGCGGAACACGGCCGGCGTCCGCGGCGGCGCCCGTGGACGGCGGCGGCGCCTCCGGGGCCTAGAGGGGGTGGGAGGTTCACAGGGATATGGGGAAAGTTTCCATGGCAGTGGGAGGAGCTGGAAAGCAGGGTATCGAGCAGGGCTTGGCCGAGACTGTGGTGCTCTCCGGCGGCTAGAAACTCGAGCTCAAGGGCTCTAGGGACAAGGGCTCGGGGTCCAGAAGATTTGGGGAGGCTAGGAGGGAGTGTGGGTGGTGCAAGGATGCAAGGGCACTGCCCTGGTACTTATAGATGAGGGAGGAAACTCGAGGGCAATATGGGGAGCTCGGGTGGATGCCAATAATGGCATAGAGCAAACCCTAGGGTTTTTGGTCTTTTCCAAAACGTGCACTGGCTTGCCCTAGTCACCAAGCGTGTGGGTGCAGGTCTCATCCTGGCCAATGGTGCAAGTGGAGCAAGTGGCAACCCAAAATGGTCAAAGGCATGGGCTCCCACTTCTGCCACAACAACACCTCTTCTCTCTCTAATAAGTTCAGGCCTAGGGCTTCTAGAAGGAACCCAATGCATTATTGGTCGAGTAGGAACCCTGGTAAACAAGCTAGGTCAGGCCACACATCCAAAAGATCAAGGGATCACAAAGAAAACAAAGGTGCAAAAGTGTATCTCCTGCTGTTCACTGCAAAATTCAGAAAATTCAGACTAAGGACTTAGAAATTTTCTAAGTGTTGAAAACAGACAGAAAGTTGAAAAAGTTGAGTTTGTTTTCAAGGTGCAAATAGTTCTCAAAATTTGTTTTCAAGGTATCGATTTGTTAACCATGTTATATACTTTCACAAAAAACTTTTGAAAACAAATTTGAAATAAGTTAAGGCCATGAAAACATTGGAGGAAAAGGTATACTTCCTGTTTTTATTTGTTTCTCAAAAATGTCATTTTCTGCCTTAATTTTATACCACAAACACATCAAGCAAAAGATAGTTTTTATTTCACCAAAAATAAAAGTGAGCTTATAGCTTTGTAGTATACATATCAAGGATTAATTAAAAGTCAAGAAATCATAAAATAACAATTTATAGCTTGGTGAAAACAATGGTAGAAAACATGTATTTGGCTTTATTTTCAGACATTGTTTTCTATAGGAAAGTTAAAAGAAAACTTTCATAGATCATTTTGGAAACTTGTTTTCTTGGATCCAACAAAGTTAAAAGTTTGTTTTAAGTTGCAAACCATAATGATCCAAGTCTTGAAATAAAAATTCTCTCAAGTAACAATAGGAAAACACCAGGGGAAAATAAATAGGAATATCTCTCAGAAACATAAGGTATTGGTTTTATATAGAAACAAGACTTGTGTTGCAAATATGTTTAACATTACAAACACATGTTAGTTCAAACAATCATGTTGTTAAAAAAAATTGTTAGCCCTAATTTTTGTCTTCTTGAGCACAGTCCAAGAGTCCAAAAACTGGGGTGTGACAGACCTTCCCCGCTTAAAAGAATCTCGTCCCGAGATTCGCCGGCAAGCGTGAAGAGGGTATGGTCAAAACAACAATGTTAGATGATTTGTTTACAAACATGTGTTGGTGGTTTGTAATAGTATTTACAGGGGCTTCCCCCCTTTGATTTTCCTTACCAAAATTCACAGGTAAAAAGTTTTCCTTTCAAAGGTTTTTGGTGTCATGTTCTAAACTTGAACTTATCGTTTCTTAAAGCCATGTTCCCAAGCCAGGTTTAGAAAGATCAACTTATTCCAGAAAAGTTGCTTTTCTAAGGTACCCAAAAACAAGAAATTTCACTTTTCTAAAATCGACAGGAAAGTTCTGGCCACCCATAAGTGGTCACAGAAACCTAGTTTGGCAGGGTATAGGCTACAAACAGCTAGTAGGCTTTCCATGATTTGGAGGAAAGCTCAGAAGCTAGATGTACCCAGGTTTTTCTCGAGTGTTTTGCTGACGCGTGGGACTGGGCTCACTTGGCAGTCGATGCCCTTCTCGTTTCTCCTTCTCTTTGTGGCCTTTTCTTCTCATCTGGTGCGCACACTTTCAGCATCAGGGTGTCCCGCCCACTGTGAGTCCATGGTGGGCTGACACCTTGCTGTAGGATTGCTAAGAGTGTGACAGGTCGATGCTCTGGCCACTTGGAGAAGAGGTGCGCGGTGTTTTCGCGCCATTTATGAGCACCGCGGCTGGATTCTTTGGCTCTTCCCGCGTAGTGCTTGATGAAGGAGGGGGCTCTGCTCTTGCTGCTATAAAAAGGGTAGCTGTGTTCCTCCAAATCTCACCACACGATGAGCTTCATTTCCCAGCTAATCAATGACTTCTTCAAGGAGTATGTCACTCTGCTGGAGCGAGCAAATTTCTTGGAGGACTTCCTCATCGTGCTATCCTTCAGCTGCTGCTTGGTGGGATCGGTCACAGTGATCCTGTTGGCCATGATCTTCGCATGCTGGGACATCCACGACTGGTGGTATGGTATCCGGAACAAGACCGTGGTGGAAGAAAGACGAGTTGTGGCGCCGGTGGTGGCGCCAGTAGAGGCTCACGCTGGTGGCACTAAGCCTGGAAGACTGGAGGGGCTTCGTCGTCGACTGACTCGGGGTTATGCATCAGGTGAGAGTGGCTCGCCTTCAGACTAGGATCTCACTAGTGAGGGTCTGGTAAGGTTAGGGTATACACCAAAGTAGGTGTAGTGGTCTGTGCTAGGAGACATACTTGTATCTTATTTTTCTGAAACTTTTTCCTGTTGGTGTAATGTTATTTTCTGAGTAATGTATCTCCTCGGAGTTCCTAAAAGACTTGTAGTTCTACCAACTCGGTAAGATGGCAACAATTTTTATGAGGCAAAAGTTTAATCTACTCTGGGGGGTGGTATGCAAAGAAAATTAGATGGAGGTTTTGGTTAGTGTCGTTAGATTTTATCTAGTCCGGCGTGACACTTCTAGTGTTCCATTTACGTCGGGTTTCTCAGGGTATCCAGACAAACAAGCAAGGGGGTGCACAGGTTTGGTTCGAAAACGTACCATTGGCATGAGTTGCAGATGCTTCTGCAACGTCAGCTTGGTCTCGCGGTCCATTCATCAGATTCTTGCGTTTCTTATGGGATGGACCTTGTCGTTCTTGGGGTTCATCAGGATGAGCTAGGATATGGTTCTTCTGGGGACAATCACGAGCAAAGTGTCCTTCCTGTCGACAGGTAAAGCAACCCGTGGTTTTAGGCTTGACCTTCACACGCCTCCTTGAATATTGTGGCATCGCAGGCAAAACGATGCGGGTCACCCATGAACTAGTTTCTCCTGGTGTCGCTGTCTTCCTTTTGCGGCTCTCTCCAGCAAGCAGTTGCTGGTATTCTCTCATAAGGAAAGTAGTATTCTCAGCGTTGGTGATGACAAGCTGAGTCAACTGTTCCAGGGCAACACGGGTGGCAAAGCGTTCAGCACGAGCGGCTTCACTTTGTTCCCTCAACAGAGCAAACAGTTTGTAACATCCCAAGTATGAAAAACACCTTTAGAATGATTGCTTTTTGTTAATTTATGTTTTGCATCATGTCATCATAAGCTTTGCATTTGTTTTCCATTTGTTTTCCCTTGTTTTTCCATTTGAATTTCAAACCAAATTTCAAAATCCTTGTTCATACTTGTGCTGTTACAATTTTCAAATGAAATATTCAAATAAAAACATCAAATTGGTTCCAATAAAATTGAAAGTTCAAACTATTTAAATTGCTTCTTTTCAATAATTCAATTAATACCAAATTTTCTCAAATTCATTTGAATTTCCAAACAGCAACTAAATTCAAACTTTTGAAAAACAAAAAGTGGCACATTTGGGATTTTGTAAATAACAACCTGTAAAAATTTATCCCCAAATTTTTCAATCACAAAAACCCTTCCATTTCTCTCCTTTCTTTCCTTTTTCTTTTCTGCAAAAAAAAACAGAAACAGAAAAACAAAAAAAAAGAGAGGGGAGAGGGCAGGCCAGCCAGGTGGGCTGAGCCCACCACACCAGCCCACGGCCTGCGTACCCCCTCATCCCCTACCTCTGTAAGGCAGGGCATCGACGATGCCCACGTCAACAGGGAGAGGATGGGACGGCCAGCAGCGCCTCCCCCTCCTCCTTAAAGCCACCCCGAGCTCCACCCTCCTGCCCTAGCTTCCCTCCTCCTTTCTCCTCGCACCGCCGCTGTTTTCCTTTCCTCCACCCCCTCTGTTTTCCCTTCTGAATTTTCTGAACCGGCGAGGGGCTGCCATGGCCGTGAGTTGGCGGTGACGCCGGGGCTGTTGTGGTCGTCATCGAGGGTGTTGCTGCGCGGGAACGGGGCCGCCACACCTCCCTCTCCCTCCTCGCTTCATCGCCGGGGGCTGGGAGGCACACGATCATCGCCGCCGTCCCTGTCCACGTCGCCGTCGTCCACCTCCACCGAGCACGAGCACCTCCTCCTTTCCCTCCCGGTGAGCCCTCTCCTTCCTCCCCTGCTTCCCCTCTGCACCCGCGAGCTGCACGCACACCGTACACCTCCCGCACGCATCCATGCACAGCAGCAGCAGACCGCAGCGCCGCTTGTCGCCGGCGTTTTCCCCGCGCGGTGAAGTTTCAGTTAACTGAAACTTTCAGTTTCAGTTAACTGTCGAACCTGAGCCACAAAACCCCGCGCGCCTCCTTCCTGTTACGATTCGAACAGCAGCGCAGTGGCAACGCACGGTGCACGCGCACCCGCGGTCGCGGGATCGAGCCCCGTCCGCGCGGAATAAAACCCAATTTTTGCAAACGCGCGCTGACAGGTGGGGCGCTCCTGTCAGCGACGCGGTCAGCCACGCGCGCGCACACACTGCCACGCGGCGCCAACGTAGCCTAGGGCCCGTTGTCAGCGGCCCAGGCTTGGTTACCGCGGGGTGAAAACCTTTCTGGATCCTTTTTCTTTTAAATCCAGTCCCTGTTTAATTCACAAAATAGCCCCTGAAATTTCAAATCCAAATAACTTTTGTATTTCAAATCCAAATAAAATAAATAAAATATGTTTTTTGTACCAAATTTAATTCTCCACATGTTTAAACCATTTGTTTACTGTTTTGAACATTTCAAATATTTTCAAAATTCAAATTCAAACAACTCATTTCAAATTTGGTCAAAATCATAACTAATTCAAATTTAATTCAAATGGCACATATAAAATATGTTTTCCATGCAAAATTGAACCACCTTTCCAAATATAAACTTTGTTTCCTGTTTTGAATAATTAAAATTGGTTAAATAATTTAAACCTTGTTTAAATCATTTAAAATTGCTAAATTCATAACTTGGTCAAATTAAATTCTTTTTGAACATATTAAATATGTTTTCAAACCAGAAAAGTATAAACTTTCCAAATATGAATTTTATTTAATCATTTGAACAAATAAAATTCAAATAATTTCATACTTGAATTAAATGCATTTAAATCTTGTTCCAACTTGTTTAATTCCTAATGAATTCATTTTAATTCCTTTTTCAACAAATGAAACATGTATTCCACCTAAAATTTTGTGTTCTTTCCAAATATGAATTTTGTTATCTATTTTGAACAATTAAAATTGGTGAAAACAACAAATGCTTGTGTAACTCGTTTAAGAAGCCAAATTTCATAACTTAATAAATAAATTTCCAAACTTGGTAAACACCTTATCAAATTGAAGCTATTGTTGTTTTCTCATTGTTTTCCTCATCCATGCATCATTCTAATCAACTTTCACATTATGGTTAATTGTAGATCATTTAATTCAACCTTAATACATGGGATTTTCTATATGCAACCCAAATTGCATATGGTCCCATTTAATTATGTTACCATGTCAACTAGCTTATCTTTGGTGCCTCAATTAAATTGTCATGCATCATCCCATGATTGTGCATTATGCCATGTTATTGATTGTTTGTCTCTCTGCGTTGTTTGTTTGCTTCTTCTCGAATAGACGACGACGTTGAGACAGACGAGGTTTACGACACTACTTCTGAGGAGTTAGCCCAGTACCAGGCTACTGAGTTTGCAGGCAAGTATTCACTCACCTGAACCATTGTGTCCTTTCCACACTGGATATCGATACTTTCCGTTGTCTATCCTGCTAGCCTTAAGGTTCGTTGCTTGTGTTCCGATCCTATCACATGTTATCCTGTAACCCTGATATGGCCTATCATCCACACCTATAACCCTGTTGCTTGTTGCCTGTGTCTTACTAGCATGCTTAGGGTTGTTTATGCTCGAGTCTGATGTCCGTTATTTCTTTTACCTTATTATTATGTTTTGGGGCTCGATGTTAAACAACAACCTGTTAATGTTTGAGGTAATGCTAATTTGATGATAAGGCACCGGCAGGAGGCCGGGTATGGTTTTGACAAGGAAAAAAATAGCGTGCTATGAGAAATAGCGGCAGCCTCCTTCATATGCTATGCAAGATATATCGTGATAATAGCGTGCTATATCAAAATAGCGTTTTGAAATAATTATCAAATATATCTCAAAATTTGAATGATTTCAACAAGAATAAATGATGTAGTATAAAAATGTCATAACAATATATGTATAATCACAAAAAAAAATGTTCTATAGGTTCTTAGATCCTAAAATCAACATCACACGGGAAAATAACACAATATAAATTACTTATTCAGAATTTGAAACCTAGCGATTTCATCTTGATGATTGTTTTTTATCGCCACGAAAAACATGAAGCAACATTTTCTTTTTCGTAAGGTGGAAAACTCGGGCATTTGTCCCAATAGCGTGAAAAAAATAATAGCGCGCTATAACGTTATGCCGTTTTAGCATGATATAGCATGATATTTCGTGAATAGCGCAATAGCGAGCAAAAGTATTAAAATTTAGCGTGGACCCTCCAGATATGCTATATCGTGCTATTAGCGCTGAAATAGCGTGCTATTTTTTTCCATGGTTTTGAGGCCTGCTAGTGTCGACCTTAATTAGGAAAAAGTTCTTGTCCTCTAGATCCATGATGAGCGCACTAACCGCATGTGGGAAGCATGTATGGGCACCCCCCTCAACTTTGATTCGATTCGCATCTCGTCCAAATCGCCTCATTTAGTTCGGGTTTTCCATTTGCCGCATGCATATGCAGGTGCGAACCCGAGGCCAGGGTGGTAACTTTTGTAGTCAGCATTTAGGGAGACACGTTCTTAGAGTGCTATGAGGGTCCCCTTTTCTTCGTGGGGCTTGATTAGCCATGCGCTCAATTGCACGGGGTTCTTTGGGCTTGATGCGAAGAAGAGTTGGGTTGTGTTGAGTGTCTCGCTTGGTGGGTTTGATCCCCGTCTGGCGGGATATTCTTACGTGTACAACCAAATTGGTGCATCCCTGCAGGGTTAAATCTTCTCGAGAAGCCGTGTTGTCCGCGGTTATGGATGACTTGGTGATAGGGCTAGCTAACAAGGATTAGACAACTTACACCTAATCAAATAATAAATTGACTAGTAATAGGCTGATTGACACAATAATTTGAACCTTCATTAATCCAACTGTGCGAGTTATCCTCGGATTGCTTATTTGGATAAGGGGCGAGATCCAGGATGGGTTTGTTTGAGGTTAGTGGTAGTTGGTTACGATACGCTATCTTATCCCTCTCTTTTAGCCGGATGTTGTAGCGTGTCTCTGTAGTTGGTTAGGCAGCCCGCTGCCGCATCTTTGTATCACCTATTCTTCCGTTGAACGCAAAGCATCTGTACTTGGTGTTGCCGGGTACTCTTTGGTATCTTGTGCGTCTTGCTTGCCAGTACTTGTCTGTACTGACCCCTTTGGGGCTGTGGTTTCCGCAGACTACGTTTCCGAGGAT
This sequence comes from Alopecurus myosuroides, assembly GCA_028641055.1. Lineage (NCBI taxonomy): Eukaryota > Viridiplantae > Streptophyta > Magnoliopsida > Poales > Poaceae > Alopecurus > Alopecurus myosuroides. Next base: position 119,136,544 of record CM054059.1, read on the forward strand.
CCCCATGGTGGCTACTATGTGGAGTATGACGAGGCTGCTGACGAGTAGATAGCGGACCCGGGCAGGATCCGAGACATCGTGGATGGGCTCCGTCTTTTCGTTTCCGGCATCTTAGGCCTATTTGGATCTTGTCTGTACTCAGACACTTTGGATGCTTCCGCTGTGATGTAATGATGACTTGTTGGGACATGTGTCCTCTGGATGATTGTATTTGCTATCTCTGCTCTAGTGAGAGCTATATGCAACTTATTTCTATTTCTTTGTGTCTTAGAGATTTTTTGTGATATCACTTGTTCAAATGCCGTTGACGTACCATGTGTGTATGTTATGAAGTACGTCAATGGAAGTAGTCGGATTTCTATGGGATGGTTTACGCAGACGATGAATAGTAGAGGATGGTTGTCACACGTTTACGTGTTGGCCTACTCATATTGAGATGCGGGTGCCGGTATGCCCCGTAAGCCATTTATCTACTGTTTAGCGGGCTGTGAGTATCCTCTAGAAGTCCGGGTGCGACACAGTTGTGCAACTGTCGGCTCGGGTGATGGAGGTAGATCGCTGGCCATGCTGAAGACAAGGAACGGTGTACGGTGAGAACAACTAAAGGTGGTTTTGGTTTCCTTTTGGAAACAGGTGACACATACCGGCTCATAACGGAGATGAGCACGATATATACCACAACAACAAGCAAACGTCGAAGAAACAAACGCCAACTCAACCAAGATTAACATACGCATGAAACAGAGTCTTAACAAGCACATCTTAACTCAAGGGTTCACAAGGCTAAGCATAAGGTTTACAACACAACTAGTACACTCCAAGTTTTAACAGAGTTCACACCATACAGACAAACAAGCGTCTCGGTGGGGATTACACAACTCCTAACATCCTGCGGCCATCCTAAGTGCTCGAGGAAGCGCGTGGCTGTTCCTCCAGCTCTTCAACTCTGGCCTTGCTGGCAGCAAGCTGAAGCTGGAGGGCTCTCACTCGTGTGCGGTGCTGGGAGTCAGTCTACTTCATGGTCTTCTTCAGTACCTTGAGACGACGCTCGGTAACCGAAGATGTACCAAGACTGGATTCTAGTTGGTCTATCTCTCTTCCTCGGAGGTCATGATCTGCTCTAACCTTATCAAGGGTGAGTTGGGTGTTGCACAGCTGTCCCTCCAGGTGCTGGAAGTGACGAGCAAACACAAAGTCTCCAGTGACTTCTACTGGCCCGTCATCTTCGTCGCGCCTTCCAAAGTACCTATAAGGGGTTCCTACAAACTTGTCGCGAAAGAAGTTTGCGATCTTGGCAATGACCAGCTGCATTACCCTAAGGATACCATCTTCCCAACTGCTCTCCACCACTTCCCAAATGATCATCTTTGTCGCGCCTTCCAAAGTACCTATAAGGGGTTCCTGCAAACTTGTCGCGAAAGAAGTCTGCGATCTTGGCAATGACCAGCTGCATTACCCTAAGGATACCATCTTCCCAACTGCTCTCCACCACTTCCCAAATGATCTCTGGGGTTGACGGTGCTAGCAGAGGTGCATGGATGGTACAGACAACCAACCAGGACAATTCTCGTCCATCATGGTGAATCTGGGCTCCCTTCAACTCAGGGGTGGGACGACCGATAAGATGAGCCATCTTGATCAAATCCTCCTCAAAACGGCGGTAGCAAGGTGCATGCGATCCCAGCCGGAAGGACTTGGTGAAGATAACTTCCATCTACACAAGATTTTTAAAGTGGGTTAAGTTAGGTATCAGTGTGCAAAATTTTAAGATGCTCCTTTTTAACTTGAGTGTAAATAGAGTTTTCTTGAAACACAGAGGGGATGGAGTATAGAATCCTTTTGAAAAATAGTCAGCTTAATGACCTGGTTTGGTTTACTTCCATTGTCAGGGTACTATCTAACGTCCATGCTAACTAAGGTCTCCTAAGGTCAACTTGGCTGTGATACCAACTCTGTAGGGCCTGCCCTTCGAACCACTGTTCAAGGACATCCCTGATATGCATACATTCACGATCCCAGGAATTCAGTCGTGAACAACATATCAAGTTGGTACACAGATACAATATCCATTACATGGTTACCCAACACTTACAAAGACGCATGGTCACATGACCAATGCTACACGGTTGTCACGCAGGACAACACACAACACACACACAGCGGAAGACTAAACACACACAAAACTCGGTAGAGCCCAAGTCACGCCTTAACCTACAGGCTGCTGACCCGGAGACGATCCTAGTTCGCATAGCCATCAGCTCCGTACTCTTCTTCGTTGATCTTCTTCTGAGACTCCTTCTCAAAGTCTGGCAAGTAGATACCAGGGGAGAAACCATAATGAGTACATTTGAATGTACTCAGCAAGACATCCATCATGTAACTTACCAAAGGTGCAAGAATGCTTATATGGTGTAATAGGTAGGCTATAAATAGGGTTCACTATCAATGGTGTTCATATAGGATGACACCCCAGTTGCAGTCAGGTTAATTTGTATCTTCGCTGAAGAAGATACTTCAGAAGAAAATAGTATAGCTTTGTTTCTCTTGTCGATATCGCATGTACAAGAGGTTTTATAAAAATTTATTAGAAGAAAGTTTTCTCTTTGCAAAACTTCTTGGAAATCAATTTCCAGATGTTTGCTTAGAGAAGAAAGATTTTCTCTGCAAAACTTCTTGTAAAACAACTTCTGGCTTTTCATCATCGGTACCTCCATGGTACAAGGTTTCCTTCCTTAACGAACTTCCCGAGTTCAACACTCCTTTGAAAAATTCCTTTTTGAAAACCTTGACACAATGCTAGCTACATGGCCATTCAACTGTCCATATCCGAGGACGCGGCTTCTTCGAAAAAGTTGTACTCTGCAGAGGTGTACACATCCACCAGATTCAGTACACCTGCCGTGAACAACCACGGACTGTAACAACAGTATGTAGAACATCAGATAACTGATCCTAACTTTCCACTATGTTCTAGCTAGAATGTGCATATATCTTCAGTCGAGTATAATCTCCCCGGCTCCCCGCCTAGACAGGAGACCCAACCGATGCGACCGGAGGAGAACTTAATCCCTCACTCTTTATGTCTCAACATTGGGAGTTTTGACGACATTCGGTTCGAGGGCATGACAACCCTTATAGCAATTGAGATAGAACACACACTAACAAGAACAAACTTCCAGTTAAGCCCCGTACCCATGTTGGGGTAGGGTGGCAGTACGGTAAAGGTTGTTCGGCGAAGACTAGGTTATGTGTCATTTTTGAAAACACCATTTTCCCAAAAATGACCACTTCCACATTCCTCCGGAGAATAAGGATCCGCCTTTTCTCCGGGTTTTTCCATAAAGCCTTTGTTTTGTAAAAACGAAATTTTAAGGTGTCCACTTAGGGACTAATATTTGATGGTAATAAATACCAAAAGGTGGCTTATGGGCTTGGTAACACCAAGTATCAACTACTGGCATAGTATATATAATAGTAGTAGAGATCACTCAAAAATAGCCTTTTTGGAAATCAAAGTTTTTGTAAAACTTTTCAGGAGTAAAACATGCATGATAGATAATGATAAGTATATGATAACAGCAAGCATCAGGATGGCTTGCCTCAAGTCTCTTAATGTCCCTGGCCTTGAAGCAACTTGAACTTGACGCACAGCTCCACAACTGCTTCCTCTTCTTCTTCGTTTTCTAGCGTCGTAAAAGAATACAAGACACACACTCAGGTCTAAAAGACACACAACTAAGCTAAACAACACATACAGCAAGCAAAAGTATAATAGCGCAAACTCACAAACGTTATCGAGAAAACTGCCTCACATAGCTCTCAGGGTACACAACTATCGTCAGACAAGTATATGGTTCAGGAAACCTTATCCCACATCTTACATATCACATATGGAGTGGTGTACCACTCTCATAACAAGATATATAAGAAGTTAAAAAAAATATAGCTTGTGGGTGCAAAAGGTTAGGTTACTAAGGTAGAAACAAACAGACAGAACAATACCCATGGCAGTGGGTATTACTCACCGCAAGCAACTATCACTCAAATGTGTTTGTGATTTTAGTTGGATGTTTTATAAGATACTCTTAAGCACGACAACAACACTAGCACAACAAATAACACAAGTATGACACTCATGCTAAGGTGCACACTCAGACAATTTCCAAACAGCAGGTAAACACACCACAGATGGATAGGCTACTTATTTACTACCTTAGTGTTTACTTGAAGTTATGGAATCCATCAATCATGAAAATTTAACAAACAACCAGTAGCTAATAACCAAAGAATCAAGTCATAAAAATAATCTAAAACACAATCATCACTCAAGATAATGCTCCTATCAAAAGCATAGAAACAGGACTGCATTAATAGCATACCAGTATGGAAAAATCTACACAAGCATGCTATAAGAAATAATTATTAATCTACAACTATAGCACATGCAACTAAATAATTCATGGTATCATAACAGAAGTAGTAACTTCCTAAACATGCTATAATAAACTCATATACTTAAAAATAAAAGATGGCAATACTATAGCAAAGATCACCATTTTCTAGTGGTGACACTAGTTCAGTACTAGAGGAGCAAACAATGCTATCATGATTGCTTAAACCTAATCAAGCAAGTCATGAATATAAATGTAACTAATAACAGTACTCAAATCATACTCATGCTAGGAAGCAAGAACCTCAAAATAATTCCATGAAACAACTATTAAGCATGCACAAATTAATTCTAGCAATTTCTGTTGTCTCCAACCATTACTAGCAAGCAAAACATGGTATAACCTACACAACCAGTAGCTATGCATTTACTGAAAAGTTATATAAACCTTTTCAAAAATCCAAACACTCAATTTAAAATCATCCACAAACAATCTATCAATCAAAAGGAATTTAGTTCATTTGCAAACAATTTAATTTAGCACTCACTAGTGAATCATTTCTTAACATGATACTCCTAAGGAATATTATGCTAACAAAATGGATCATATCTAACATACTAGTATCCTCTGATAAGAAACAAACTTCTCACTTGCATAAGTGAAAACAAACAATTATATTTGCCATGGTGGAAAAATAGAAATCAATCATGTAATTAAACATGTTAATTTCTCACAGGTGCATGGTTGGGGATTTCCATCCTCAACCAAGATGCAATGGAACCAGTGGGTTATGGGCCCACTAATACCAAGGCAAAAGAGGTACTAAGCCTCTGGTTACTCATGACAAAATTTAGTATGACAAAATAAAATATTACAAGCCATTTATCCTAGTGAAAACAATACTAGTGCATAAGAATAACAAAATCTACACATGCTTCAATATAAAAAGACATGCAAGCTAACAGAGGTATTAAATTCCAAATAACAGTACCAAAATGGTACTGGATCCATAGAAATCATAGCACAAAATTTAACAAAGCATTCACATAAAGATCTAGGCATCACAAAAATTCCAAATAATAAAACTAGATGGTAACCAATGCTATTTCATTTTTTATTTCAGTTTCCAAACATGCACACACTTTCTAAGGTAGAGGTACTGTAAGGAAACAACTTAATAACAAGTCCTAACATCTTTATTCATGCTAGGGAACAAGAACAAAACATTCACACACCTCATTTCAAACAAGAACACAATCAAAAACAGAAACAGAAAAGTGTTGTTTTTTAGATCTGTCCACCAAAAATAATCTAGAGCTTCCAAAATTAATCTAATCTAGGATAAGATATATATAATCAATACAAAACTCATACAATTGGATTTTCTCCAAAAAGCATTTTTAAACTCCTTAAACAATTCAAAGAAAAACCTACTAGTCTTTTAGTAAACTGGATGTGACTTTCATTCTATAACTCACCTTGATGTGAGGTTAGGTGCATTGGATAGATATTTTCCATACCTATCCAGAACAGTTTAGTTTGTTCCATTTGGTCACATATTTTAAAAGTTATAGTTCAAACATTCCCACTGACAGTCTGTGGCAAAACATTTATTGTGTTCAAAACATGGGTCCAAAAGTAGATCTGCAAAGTTCCCATGGTTTAGATTACATTCCTTAAGGTTCATGAATTTTTACAGATTTTATTTCACTTGTTTAGTATTTTTACCACGTCCAAAGTGGAGGTACAAGTTTCTGTTAAAATTAAATGAATAAAACACACAGCCGCGCGGGCTGGATCCACAGCGGCCGCGGCCCAACAGTGGCTGCGCAGCCCAGCAGCGCAACGCGCGCGGGCGCGGGAAAAAGGTCGTTTGAGCGCGGCCGTCGATCTCGGATCGGACGGCGCGGGCTCATCTTCCTCCCCCCGACTCTCTCTCTCTCTCACTACCCGAACAGAGAAGGAAGAAAGGGCGGCCGTAGCTCACCTAGGAAGGCTCGGGAAGGGCTGGGAGCGCTCGGGGGAGTTCCTGGAGTGGTGGGGCACCGTGGGGAGGCGACGGTGGCGGCAGGCGTGGCCGCACGTGGCGGAACGCGGCCGGCGTCCGCGGCGGCGCCCGTGTACGGCGGCGGCGCCTCCGGGGCCTAGTGGGGGTGGGAGGTTGTCCGGGAGGTTCACAGGGATATGGGGAAAGTTTCCATGGCAGTGGGAGGAGCTGGAAAGCAGGGTATCGAGCAGGGCTTGGCCAAGACTGTGGTGCTCTCCGGCGGCTAGAAACTCGAGCTCAAGGGCTCTAGGGACAAGGGCTCGGGGTCCAGATGATTTGGGGAGGCTAGGAGGGAGTGTGGGTGGTGCAAGGATGCAAGGGAACTTCCCTGGTACTTATAGATGAGGGAGGAAACTCGAGGGCAATATGGGGAGCTCGGGTGGATGCCAATAATGGCATAGAGCAAACCCTAGGGTTTTTGGTCTTTTCCAAAACGTGCACTGGCTTGCCCTAGTCACCAAGCGTGTGGGTGCAGGTCTCATCCTGGCCAATGGTGCAAGTGGAGCAAGTGGCAACCCAAAATGGTCAAAGGCATGGGCTCCCACTTCTGCCACAACAACACATCTTCTCTCTCTAATAAGTTCAGGCCTAGGGCTTCTAGAAGGAACCCAATGCATTATTGGTCGAGTAGGAACCCTGGTCAACAAGCTAGGTCAGGCCACACATCCAAAAGATCAAGGGATCACAAAGAAAACAAAGGTGCAAAAGTGTATCTCCTGCTGTTCACTGCAAAATTCAGAAAATTCAGACTAAGGACTTAGAAATTTTCTAAGTGTTGAAAACAGACAGAAAGTTGAAAAAGTTGAGTTTGTTTTCAAGGTGCAAATAGTTCTCAAAATTTGTTTTCAAGGTATGGATTTGTTAACCATGTTATATACTTTCATAAACAACTTTAAAAAAAATTAAAATAGGTTAAGGCCATGAAAACATTGGAGGAAAAGGTATACTTCCTGTTTTTATTTATTTCTCAAAAATGTCATTTTCTGCCTTAATTTTATAACACAAACACATCAAGAAAAAGATAGTTTTTATTTCACCAAAAATAAAAGTGAGCTTATAGCTTTGTAGTATACATATCACGGATTAATTAAAATTCAAGAAATCATAAAATAACAATTTATAGCTTGGTGAAAACAATGGTAGAAAACATGTATTTGGCTTTATTTTCAGACATTGTTTTCTATAGGAAAGTTAAAAGAAAACTTTCATAGATCATTTTGGAAACTTGTTTTCTTGGATCCAACAAATTTAAAAGTTTGTTTTAAGTTGCAAACCATAATGATCCAAGTCTTGAAATAAAAATTCTCTCAAGTAACAATAGGAAAACACCAGGGGAAAATAAATAGGAATATCTCTCAGAAACATAAGGTATTGGTTTTATATAGAAACAAGACTTGTGTTGCAAATATGTTTAACATTACAAACACATGTTAGTTCAAACAATCATGTTGTTAAAAAAAAATTAGCCCTAATTTTTGTCTTCTTGAGCACAGTCCAAGAGTCCAAAAACTGGGGTGTGACAACGAACTTACCTACGCTTTTTGATAGCCCGGAACACCAACAATAAACAGCCAGAGCTGCAACCAATCTCCACCCCAACAACCCTTGCTTAAAAAAATGGATGCTCAACTATCAAACCAACTGACAAAAAATACATTAGCAACAACTAGAAAAACAAAACGCCCACAACTTGACGTAGGTGGTGTAGTCATTGCCGGCGAGCCCGTGCATGCCTACAAGCAACTGGTCATTGCCCCCCTCCCCTGATTCCTAAACCCCACGGTGGGAGTCAACAATGCGCGGGAGCACGCATATGCCCCTAGAGGAATGGATTCCTCTCACCAACACCCGCCCAAACATGGTGAATCGGACGTCACCGCTCACAAATGACATACGCGCAGTACCTCGTACGCCATCCAGCTAACAAGCGGCGGATGCAGGAAATCCCTAGGACATGAGCCATCTTCATTCACTGAAACTACATGGGTTCATCATCGCGAAGCACCACGGCCACGCCCCCGGGGCCAGGTCAGTGATGCCTGCAACTTGGCTGCGCGTCGGGCTAACCCATGGCAACTCCTCTACCACTGCCCTCTCCGTTGCAGATCCGCCTCAGTGGCTAAACCACGTGATCCCTAACCTCTACCCTCTCTGTCGCCGCTCACCAACAGAGCATTCAAACAAACTTCAGTTGTCCCCGCTCTCCATCTAATCTCACCATAGCCACGGCCCTCGTCGATGAAAAAGCATCTTTGCCTCCCTTCCGCTGTCCCCACTCTACCTCTAATCTACCCACAACCACGTCCATCATCGGCATCGGCACTATTATGGCTGCTAGGGTTTAAGCGGGAGAGAGAGAGCTGCGAGGGCACGAGAGAGCCGGCTGTGGGCTCCTTTCTCACGGCCGGGCAAGAGGGAAGGGTTTTCCTTCTTAATTCTTGCTTGATTAGATTGATACATCTCCTCTCTATATATAGAGAGTTTTACTTAACTCCCAAGCAAGGATTACTTGACCCCTAAGAAAACCCTAAGACTAACGGGCCCAGACCCATCACGTACTCTAACACTACACCCCACCTAAACATGCAGCTCGTCCTCGAGCTGCAACTTAACGACGATTCGACACCACACAAACCTAACACCTAAAAAAACCAATCCTTTTACATCTCGGCTTATTGTATTGACCTGAAACAAGCTAACCCAAATTAGACTCCGACTCTTTATTTTTGACTCCGAACGATAAGGCGAGAATCCTCCGCGCGCCGAACTTGTGCGTTTGCAGCCCCCTGGATCGCAAGGACACCATCGGGACCAAGGGAGCCCTCGCGGCGGTCGGCTGCGAAATGCAGTGGTGCTACGCGGTGCGCTCCTGTCGGTGACACCATGTCTTCTCCCCGCCGGCTGACTGTCGATGTCGCAGACTTGGAGGTCGCCGCCCGTGGGAAAAACAGCATGCCCGCCGCCCGTGGGGGAAACCACATACCCAATATTCCCGCACGCAGCGGACGAGATCGAGGTCCGTTGCACCGCGAAGCGCAACGTGGAGGAGCTGCGGCTGCAAATCACGAATCTCCCGCACATGCCGACGCGCTAGGAGGCCACGCGCAGCAGCCGGCAGCCTCACCGCCGCCTACACGTGGTGGGTAGCGATCCAAGCCGGAAGCGGTGACGGCGACGGCTGGAACTTGATCGGTTGAATGGGATTGTCATGGGACGGCGGTGCCGCTGCTGGGAACAAGGTCGTCGCAGTCCCGTCGTAGGCCATCCCATGCTGGAACGTGATGACTGGCGCCTTGGTCGCGGCCGAGGGCGGCGGCGGCGTCCGTGCGGGGGTCGGCGCCGGTGCTGTGACCATGCCCCCCCCCCCCCCCCCCCGTGGAATAGCGCAACGTCGGGACCGGCGAAGCGGGAGGGGCCGCCGTACTGTTGGGGTGGCGCCCGTGGAGACTGGATGTGTGGCGGCGCCCAGGTGGCCGTATAGATCGGCCCGGGGACGGACAACGGCAGCGGCGGCTGCAGCCTGGCGTCGAGTGGCGGCGACGACAGTAAGCGTCGGATGCCACGGCCCGGCCATCACGGCAGAGGCCTCCTGGTGCGGCGGCTGCCACGGCAGCCGCCCCGGCCCGTAGGGACCGGCCAGGAAGAGGCAGATCCCTTGGACCGCGGTGATGAGGTCGTTGAGGACCCCGGTCATCTGCTCGGGGGTGTAGATGACGGCGGCCAGGGCGGGGAAGGACGCCGGCCCGTAGGGACCGGCCAGGAAGAGGAAAATCCCTTGGACCGCGGTGATGAGGTCGTTGAGGACCCCGGTCATCTGCTCGGGGGTGTAGACGACGGCGGCCAGGGCGGGGAAGGGCGCCGCCATGGTGGCGGTGGCCGCAGTGGAGGTCAGCGGGCGCCGTCGGTTGGGGCGGCGGCATGGTGGTGGTGGCCGGCGATGAAGACATGATCGAACAAGGGAAATCGGATACCAAATGTTATGGCTGCTAGGGTTTGAGCGGGAGAGAGAGAGCTGCGAGGGCGCGAGAGAGCCGGCCGTGGGCTCCTTTCCCACGGTCGGGCAAGAGGGAAGGGTTTTCCTTCTTAATTCTTGCTTGATTAGATTGATACATCTCCTCTCTATATATAGAGCGGTTTACTTAACTCCCAAGCAAGGCTTACTTGACCCCTAAGCAAACCCTAAGACTAACGGGCCCAGGCCCATCACGTACTCTAACAGGCACAAACTCCATCTCCGCCCACGATGGAAATACATCTTCGATTTTTGAAAAGAAAATGGACAAAATCTAGCTCTCGGCGGGAGAATAAGGAATAGGGGGTGAAACTCACCTCGGCGAGCGCGAAAACCAGCCGGAGATTCACCGGAGACTACGTGATCGCGCCGAAAATCGCAGGAACCTTTGCAAGGGGAAACAGAGGAGGAAAGGAGAAGTAATGTGCAAGGGGCGCGAGTTTACCAAACGACTTAGAGTCAATGACTAGCGGGTCCCGTCCGTAGAAACCGTGTGAGACGTGGGCGTTGACGAAGGGATGGACCTTGGACCTGTCGAGTAAGGATACCTGGTCCTAGGCCCAGGACTGGAGCCCAAGAGGAGATGCCTTGGACTATTCTAGAAGGCCCAGTGGAAGCCCACCCGCAAAGCGTTGCGAGTTAAGATAGGAAACTTGTAACCGACTTAGGGTTAGAGTTCGAGTCCTCCCCGGGTGAGATTTGAGACCTGGCCACCTATATAAGGCCAGGAGAACCACCGGGAGAGGACAAGCAATACCGCACCACCAAACCTTGAGCTCGAGATCATACTCTCTACTTGAGCAACCCCCCATTGTAACCGATCTACTCTTGAATACAGATCGACAGAGGCAGGATTAAGGGTTTTACCTCTACGAGGGCCCCGAACCTGGGTAAATCGTGCCCCCTATCTAGCCGACGATCTTCACCAGCGCCTACAGGTTCTCCTAATGGAAACCCTATGGGTGTTCACCCGAGGGACTTGTTGAGATGAAGATTCGACAATTGTGGCCGTCTATGGGAACGGCGGGCGCTGGATCTCCGGCATCTTCGGCTTCATCGACAACCAACTCACGTTGAAAACCCTCGACTTTGACTCTGACCAACCTGATTCGAATCGGATCTGTCGTAGTCACCCCTCACTCGCCGGAATCACGCCCGGTATTCTGCGATCTAGAGAAGAGCGTCACCTTGACGTTCGGGAGCTTCAAATTCTACACCAACAAAGATGGGATCCTTCACTTCCCTGAGGAATGAGGATCTAAGTCGATCTCCAGCCCAGGAGCTGTCGATTCACGACCCTACTTGGCGAAAAGTGGCGAGTCCATCCGCCTCAACACCAGCAACTTCCATACCCTCTCTACAGAGGAGCCCGCCTTCCAAGCCACGCCTAGGACTCACAAGCCATATCTGGCTCAGGTCTGCATGGCAGGATCGGAAGAACCACCCGAAGAAACTGAACACAGCGCAAGGGAACACGATGATATCAACGTCTCGCGAGACGATTGGGTCCGAGCAAACAAGGCCATCCGCACGAGCAAACCACCTGCAGTCGGAGCCCCACACGAAGATATGACCGCCTACCACTATCATCTAGTGAGAGCGGCTACTGCGTTCAAGGAAGCTCGTATAGATCTAGCGAATCGAAAGAGATTGGTGGACGAATCGAGCCAACGACGGGCCGCGCTGTCCCTAACGAACCGCGACCATGGACGACGAGTCCCTGAACGGGATCAGCAGGTCACTCGGACCTTCCCTCATGCGGGTCGACAAGGAGAGAAACATCTATCCGCAAACTCCCGCTGCCGCAGTCCTAGCCGCAGCAACCTACATGCAGATAAATCAACAGGGGAAAACGACCCCCGAGCGGAGCAATACAAGCAAGTTCAGAAGGGATTAGGCATGGCAGCCACAAGGCTTGCCTCCTACGATCGCAGGAAAGCTGCTGCAAAGAAGGAGAAGGAAGCATCTCGCAAACGCAGGAGTGCTTCACCCAGGAGGGAAAAATCGCCTCGCCGTGGTCGAGGAAAACAAGCCCGACGACGCGATGATAGCCGAAGCAGCAGCGAAGGTAGCCCGAGAAATAAAGACCGCGGCTCGCGACACCATAGCAGCCGCTCGCGAAATCACAGCAAGGAACCAAGGAAGGAAACCGATCGTGATCATCCAGGTTATAATGCGCGATCAGATATCGCGCAAAATAAAGTGGACAAGGCCAGAGCAGCAAGGAACCGCGCGCGCTCCTCATCCGGATCTTCTCGTGACGAAACCTGCGGCGCGTTATGCTTCGCTCGCAGCATCCGCGAGGCGCCTCTACCCAAAAGATTCAAACTCAGCACGGAAGTAACAAAATACGATGGTTCACTCGAACCTTCGTCATGGCTGTCGGATTACCTCACGGCAGTAAAATGCCAACGTGGTAACAAGAATACCGCTATACAATACCTCAACCTACACTTGGTAGGAGCAGCACGAAGTTGGCTGGAAGCAAGACCGAAGTCCTGCTGCGGGTCATGGGACGATCTACACTTCGATTTCTGCAAAACTTTCCAAGCAACATACAAGAGACCGGCGACCATCGAGGAACTACGAGCATGCAAGCAGAAGAGTGGCGAGTCCACTCGCGAATATATCCAGCCATGGACTACGCTCAGGAAACCGCGGGGGACATATCAGAGGAAGTAGCGGTCGAAGCTTTCGCAAAGGGCGCTCGACGAACTGTTTTCAGAGAATAATTGGGACGAGCCGCACCCAAAACTATTGGAGAACTAATGATCATAGCCGATAGATGGGCTAACGGAGAGGACTCAGTGCGCAACGAGAGGGCATCTTCGCCCGCACCCAAAGACGACCGCCACGGTCGAAAGAAAAGAAGAAAGTACTACGATCATGACGACCGAGAAGAACTGGTAGCAGCAGAATTCACACGAAATCGCGATAGCGGACGCCGAGGAAATCGCAAATGGAAGCCAAAGGCGGAGGACAAAACTCCCGAAGAGTACCTTGATGGATACTGCACGCTACATCTATTTACAGATAAGCGCACAGGAAAAACTAAGGCAACACACCTTTTCAAGGATTGCCGAAAGTTCCTTGACATTCACGAGGCCTTTTCAAAGAAGAACAGAACGGCAGTTAGTCAAGGCTACCCGCAACTTCCAAGAGGAGGACACCAAGGATTCCAACCACCACAACCCCTGCATCCACCAGGACACCAGAACACGGTGCTAGCCGCAGTACCTGCGCCGCCCGTCGCCAACGCGGGAGGTAACGCATACCCGAACCCCGCCGGACTGTTGGGGATGATACAAAAGGTCTGCCCGTCCCGCAGGGCCCAGAAGACAAACACACGACAGTTATGCACGCATGTGCAAACCCCACCAGGAAGACCCGAGTACCTGAAGATTGCGGACCAGCCAATCACCTTTTCCAAGGAAGACCACCCCCCACGAGTTTTTCGACCAGGACACGCTGCCTTAGTAATCCAAGCACAAACTGACAATTATGAACTGGCTCGCGTATTCATGGACGGGGGCAGCGGCATCAACATCATCTACGTGGACACACTCCGTCGGATGAACAGGAACCTGGAGGGACTCGCAGAATCAGAGACATCCTTCCACGGGATAGTTCCAGGAAAGGCGATCTGCCCACTCGAAACAATTAACCTGGAGGTGGTGTTGGGAAATCGACGCAATTACAGGAGAGAATTTCTCGACTTCGAAGTAGTCGACTGGCCCTCACAGTACCACGCCATTCTTGGTCGAACAGCGTTCGCAAGATTCATGGCAGTACCACATTATGCATATGTGAAGCTCAAGCTACCTGGGGAATATGGCACAATCACCATCGACGGAGATTTCCAAAAATCCAACAAGTGCGACATTGAGTTCAACGAGATCGCCAAATCTTTCGGGATGCAAGAGGAACTGGAGGAGATAGCAAAAATCACGGATCACTCCGTGATGCCCCTCACGAAGAAAAACACACCAGAACTGGAATTCAGTGCCAATAGCGACACTCGCAAACACCAAGTGCACCCGACGGATTCTGCGGAAATGGCGATGGTCTCCACTACCCTCTCGCCAGCATAGGAAAGCGCGCTCGTCGAACTCCTCCGTGAGTACTAGGAAATTCTCGCCTGGCAGCCCTCAGATATGCCAGGAATACCCAGGGAGTTCGCCGAGCACTCACTCGAAGTATACAAAGACACAAAACCCATCAAGCAAACCACCCTACGGTTCTCAGAGCCCAAGTAGAAAGCGCTTGGAGAAGAAGTAAATAGACTACTCGCATCAAAATTCATCAGGGAGATCAAAATATCCACATGGCTAGCAAACCTAGTGCTGGTCCCAAAGAAGAACACCAACATCCTTCGTGTGTGCATCGACTACACGTCGCTGAACAAACACTGCCCCAAGGATAACTTTCCCCTCCCGCGAATCGACCAGATCGTGGACTCCACTACAGGCTGCCAACGCCTCTCCTTCCTAGATGCCTACTCGGGATACAACCAGATTAGGATGAAACAGGAAGACGAGGAAAAGACAGCATTCATCACACCCCATGGTGTATACTGCTACACGACAATGCCTTTCGGGCTCAAAAACGCAGGCGCAACATATCAGTGCTGCATGCAAAAATGCATCGCCAAGCTCATTGGCAAGAACGTACAAGTGTACGTTGACAACATCGTCATCAAGACTCGAGTGGAGGACACGCTCCTCGAGTATATCAGAGAAACATTCGACGCTCTAAACGCATACAGGATCAAGCTCAACTCGACAAAATGCGTCTTCGGCGTCCCAGCAGGACAACTTCTCGGGTACCTGGTATCCGCCAGAGGAATTGAAGCCAACCCAGAGAAGATACAAGCAATCTTGACAATTAAGGAGTCCACCAATCTACGCGGAGTGCAACAGCTCGCAGGGCGACTAGCCGCCTTGAGCAGATTCATTGCGCGATTGGGCCAGCAGACATTACCCTTCTACAAGTTATTGAAAAAGACAGATAAGTTCGAGTGGACACCCGAGGCAAGACAGGCATTCGCAGAGCTGAAACGAGCCTTACAGAGCAGGCGCATTCTCGCAACACCACAAGAAAGGGAACCACTCTACCTATACCTAGCCGCAACAAATCAAGTCATCAGCACGGCCATTGTAGTCGAACGACCTGAGGACGGCAAGGCATATGGAGTTCAAAGACCAATCTACTACATCAGCGAGGTGCTCTCGCCGTGCAAACAGCGATACCCTCACTAACAGAAGTTCACATATGGAGTTGTTCTCACGGCTCGAAAGCTCAAACATTACTTCCAGGAACATACCGTAACGGTGGTAAACGACGCATCACTCGGTACAATCATGAACAATCCCATGGCATTTGGAAGAATAGCAAAATGGAGCATCGAGCTAGGTGCCTGGGACATTATCTACGCAGGGCGCAATTCCGTGAAGTCACGGGTACTCGTGGAATTCCTGAGCGAGTGGACAGAATTACAAACACCCGGACCGCCAAAATACACGAGTAACTGGATCATGTACTTCGACGGGTCCAAAAGGAACGAAGGAGATGGAGCTGGGATCGTCCTTATATCACTCAGAGGAGACAAGTTGCAGTACGTCCTGCGATTGAACTTCCCACCCGACGATCCAGCATCCAACAATGACGCAGAAAACGAGGCCTTGTTGCATAGGATGAAGATGGAAATCGCGTGTGGAGCCACCCGATTGATGATCTATGGCGATTCCAACCTCATCGTGCAACCGACAATGAAGGAGTGCGACGCTATTGCAGAAAACATGGTTGCCTATCGGGACATGTACAATCTACTCGAAGGAAGTTTCAAAGGATGTGAGCTGAAGCACATCGCGAGATCCAGCAACGAAGAGGCAGATAGGCTGGCAAACATGGGGTCCACAAATACGCCCACACTGCCAGGAATATATTTCGAGAGGATGACCAAGCGTCGGTCAAGGTCAAGAAAACTGCAGGAGCACCCGCAGCATTGAAGACAGAGGTCAGCCCGCAAGTTGCTATCATCGAGCTTAGCCATAGTATTTCAAGACAAGTTTTTCTGGTCGAGTCAGTCTGGACGCAGAAATACCTCGACTACTTATCCACCAAACAGATCCCAGCAGACGCTCGCGAGGCTCGACAAATAGTCCGACGCAGCAAATCTTTTCGGGTACTCAAAGGCGAGTTATACAAACAGAGCATCTCAGGCATACTGCAAAGATGCATAGCACCCGAGGATGGCAAAGAATTGTTGCGAGACATACATCAAGGAGATTGTGGACATCACGCCAGCTGGAAAGCAATCGTGGGCAAAGCTTTTCGAGCAGGATTCTACTGGCTTACAGCAGCCAGAGACGCAAAAGAGTTGGTCGACAGGTGCAACGCTTGCCAGCGATTTGCACCCAAACCACACGCCCACGCCACAGAATTACATATGATACCAATAGCCTGCCCTTTGCACAATGGGGGCTAGACATGGTAGGACCATTACGCAAGTCTACACCCGGAGGATACACACACTTGCTTGTCGCAGTCGTCAAATTTACGAAGTGGATCGAAGCGATGCCAGTCACCTCGGCTAGCGCCCAATGCACCGTAAAATTCCTCGACTCCATTGTATGCAGATTTGGCATACCACACAACATCATCACCGACAATGGCAGCAACTTCACGGCAAAGGAACACAGTAGTTCTGCGAAGAAAAGGGAATCACCTTAAAATTCGCTTGAGTGGCTCATCCGCAAACCAACGGTCAGTCGAACGATCCAACGGACTGGTCTCGGCTGGCATCAAGAGACGACTACTCGACCGCCTACACCCAGCAGCGGGACATTGGGAAGAAGAGCTACCCTCCCTGCTATGGAGCCTCCGCACAACCCCAAATCGATCCACAAAATACACACCATTTTTTATGGTATATGGGGCTGAAGCAGTCCTTCCCGAGGATGTCAAATTCAGCGCCCCACGGGTCGTTGCTTACAGCGAAGAAACCTCTAACAGCGCACTCGCGGAATATATGGACGCACTCGACGAAATACGCGATATTGCACTCGCAAGATCAGCAGTATATCAACAGTCGCTGCGAAACTATCACAGTCGCCGTATACTTCACAGAGCCTTCACGGTGGGAGATTTGATGCTACGGCTCAAACAGAAGGAAGGGCACAAGCTCGAACCACCATGGGAGGGACCCTTCATAATACACGAAGTTATCCCAGGTGGCGCATATCGACTGAAGAACCTGACGACTGGTGGCATCTACTCCAACCCATGGAATGTTGCGCACCTCCGCAAATTCTACCCTTAGATTTACTTTACTCGCAAAAATAAGGCTATATTAGCCATCCTGTAGCTCGAAAGAAACACATGACTTCTCATTCATTTCAATAAAAAAACATGGTTTTTCAACCATAGCTACTCGCATTCTTTATCCTTACACGCTAAATAACAAGTATACACCCCAAATACACGGGGGCTGCACCTAACTTGGCATGACATGAATAATTTCATATACAAAGTTACAAACAAGGTAGACACCTTACAAAGTTTTGGGACAACTATACAAAGTAACAGGATACATACATCCTACAATTACATATGGCGACGAGCATTTTCCTCAGCTAATACACAATCAACCTCTTCTGAGGTCAATCGAATAATCTCCTCCACTGCAGGTCGAACAACTCCATAACGAGGGGCCATATCGACTGGACCTTGGGGAGCATAGCTACAGAGTTGAAATTAACCTCAGGATGCCACAGTCGAACGAAGGAAAGCGCTACTACAGACCCGCAAATCATCTGATTGCGGACGCACTCACGAATTTCACCTTCTCGACCGAAAGTTCTGAGGAGATGGCTCAAATCTTCTGGACCCCTCTCCAACGGATAGAAAGCGGAGTTCACAACAATCAAGGCCTCATGGCAGGAATTCATGAGTATCTTTGCCTGGACTACTCGATACTTCAACGTAGCCAGAATAAAGCCTCGACTACGGTATGACCAGAAGTTGTTCGCATGTGGTTTGGAACTACCAGCTTCATGAGCAATAAGGTTATCCACCCAATGCGCTTCGCGTTGACCATCAGGCTCAACAACTATAAAGAAAGCTACAGAGAGTCAGCAAAGGAAAGAAGGGCAGTCAAACCAAACGCTAGGGGGCTCACGTGCTTACAAAGCATATCCTTGGCGACGGCTGCAAGTTCCTCCATCACAAACTCTTCATGATCAGCCGCAAGTTTTTGTTTCAACTTGGCCACATCAACCACTCCGTGCAAAGCTTTATATTTGCATTCACCATCCGCGACACGATCACGAAGAGAAGCAAAAGTGCTAACAGAAGCAACAAGCGGATCCAATCGTGCAGCAGATCCACTCGAAGACTCCGCCGGCAGCACCAATTTCCTGGAGGAAAACACAAAAAGTTAAGGAAAAACTTCAAAGTCACCCCACTCGAGAAAATAAAACCACCTATTCAACAGGTGCTCGGGGGCTACTCCCATCGGGAGAACTTCACGGCAATCAATCGCAAGAAATCACAAACTTGGATATCAAAAGAACATTCTGATTAAAGATAGAAGTACGGGAATACATACCAAGGTTCATTACATCAAGAATAATAAGCAAAACTAAACCTATCATATGGAATCGCGGAAGTGCTTCCACTCGCACCAGGTTGCCCCATGCGACTGGCACGAGTAAGCAAGGCAGACAGCTTCCGAGCAAGGGCTTCAGCTGGATCACCGAAAGGACAAAGCGCTACCTTTCTGCCCGTGGAAGGATTGACGGGAATATTCGAGTATGTTTCATTCAAGCCTTCGACTCCGTGCGCAAATGCGAACTGGATGGCGGTCTTCGCCCCGCACTCTGATTGGGCAACTGAGTAGGCCTGAAGGATATCATCCTCCAGGAAAACCTTCAGGAGACCGCCCAGCGTAGGCGGAACTGCGACATCCACCAGAAGGCGCTCGTCGAGTTGCCTCGGCACTTGAGTGGCATCGCCGATGAGGGAACCAATCCCATTCGCATGCTTCCGAAGCTGGGCGAGGGAATCTGTCACCGCGTCCACTCGAGGAACCCCGGGCAGCTCCAGCGCAAGAACATCTACAAAAGGCAACATTAATTTCGAAGACATACCAAGCTAGTCACAAAATAACAAAGGACAATTATAACTTACTCGCGAAGTTCTGGGCTAAAGGACGGAGGAAGTCGACAAGGTCATTGTCCTGTTTGACACCAGCTTCCTCCAACTTCTTCAAAGCATCCTGAGCATCAGCGAGCTTCCCCTCGAAGTCAGCCGACTGCTTGCGAAAGGACTCTAATTCCTTTTGAGCAGTCTCCAACTCAGCCTCGATGCTGTTCACCCGAGTGATAGCATCGGTCTTCTCAGCCTTCAGAACTTCGGCTTGGGCTGCATAGCAATAGATTTCAAATCCGAAGGAATTCGCACGACTGGAAAAGATAAATAGAAAGAGCAGATCAAGTTACCTTGGAGAAGTTGGCCTTCCGAGACGAGTCAGTCGCGATCTGCCCGAAGGGTCACGCACTCTGTCTAAGCCGAAATTACACGGCGGCCAACAGCCGCGAGGGAGTCAAGGAGAGGCTGCAAAACAAAGAAGATGGAAAAATCAAAGAAGATAGAGAAGTTTGAGCCTATTCACGACTGTAGACAATCGTGAATAGCCTCGGGGGCTACTCCCATCGGGAGCACTGCGTGCACCCGATAAAATAAAGAGAAGGAAAAGGCTAAGTTCTTGAGCCTGTGGCCAATCGCAAGCGATTGACCATAGCCTCGGGGGCTACTCCCATCGGGAGCACTGTTGTGCACCCGATAAAAATCCTAAATGCACAAACACACATAATGCAAGGAAAAGAGTGAATCTTACCTCGCCCTGAGCGATGCAGAGAGGATCGGCTGAACTACCCGACACTTATTTCAAAGTCGAGGCTCCAACTGCAAAGCTAGGCAATCTGTACTTTGTAGCCGCAGCTGTTGGAACTGGACTCGGCGAGTTCTGGATAGTCCTAGCAGTTGGAGTCTCATCCGCAACAACATCCTTCCTCTTAGGAAGAGAAGAGGCGAACTGGCCGGGGCTGATGGACTGAAGCCTGTCATAAAAAAGAAGCAACAGCATAAGGAAGAGCAAGCAAAAAACTTTCGACTAGAAAGTGGAAGAAAAAAACTTACTCATCGTCTTCGTCGTCCAGCATATCCGCGTTCCAGGCGGTTTGGATTGTCGGTTTGGGAGAAAGAGGAGCGCGCACACTCAGCGGAGTCACGAGGAGAGGCTCCTTATCGGACCCTCCACCCAGGGAGTTGTCCTTAGAAGTACCTTCATTGTCTCCCGCCCGGCGGCGCTTGCGATGGCGAAGATCGCTACCCGATTCCTCCACATCATCCGAAGAGCCGTGGTCGGAGCTCGAGATAGCGTCGGCAACACTGGTGTCAGCATGGACATCCAGGTTACTCGCCAACAGGTCGGAAGCCTCTTCACCAGAAACTGGCGGGTAGCAAGTTGCTACTGCCAGGCTCTACAAAAAGAGAACGAGAATAAAGGAAGGAGGAATTCAGTCGACAAATTCGCAAACATCGAAAAGAAAAGTTAAAGACTGAAAGAGCGTTGAACTTACATCGGATGGAGGAGGGTTCGAGGCTTCAAAAGCTGCGATTGGGCAATCAGCAAAGGACTCGCCCACTTTTAGCTTCGTGATGGCCGCGATCTTCTTCTCAAACTCTGCATTCGAGAGTTCTTCTCGGTTCACTCGGCTAGGGTCTTCAGCTGCTTGGTACTCCCACATGGTAGAGGGCCTCGCCTGCAGGGGTTGGATCCTGCGCTTAAGGAACAGGCTCGCAAGATGCAAGCCGTTCAGCGCAATCCCTGCAGTTTGGTCGCGGAGCGCTGCAACCTTGGCGAGTAGAGGGGCGACAATTCGGCTCTCTTCGATTGAGAGCATGTGCGCCCAAGACTTTCGCCGCTTCAAGACAGCGAACGGGTGGAATTCATTAACTCCACCCGCGCTGTCGTCAAAGACATAAAACCATTTCTTCCTCCACCCTTGCGCGGAGTCGATGAGTTGCATGTCGAAGTAGAGGGTGTCCGATTTCGCCTGGATTTCGAAGCCGCCGGTGCGCAGCGTCTCCCCAAGCTCAGTCTCCACCCGCGATTTCTCGCGGAAGGCCCGCACCTTGAACAGGGCCTTCCAAAGGCCCCAGTGCGAGCGAACACCAAGAAAGCACTCACAAAGCACGATTAAGTACGAGATGTGCTGCACCGCGTTCGGAGGCAGGTCGTGGAGTTGTATGCCGTAGACATACAGCAACGCCACGAAGAAAGGATGGAGGTGGAGTGAGAGCCCACGCGAGAAGTGATCCGCGAAGATCACGCACTCGTTCGCGTGGGGATTGGGTACCTCTTCCTTTTTGCCGAGGCGAACCCGCTTCTCGGCGTCGGGAGCCAGCAATCCCTCCCTTTGCATCTCCTTGATGCTCTTCTGCGTGGTGTTGGCGGAGCGCCAGTCGCCGGAGCGCGGAGCAGGTGCTGCACGAACATCTTCGGGCGCCTCAGAGGAGGAAACCGCGGCGCTGCGTTTCTTGCCTCCCGCCATGGGTGCTGGTGCAAGCTTGAGGAGAAAGGAGGTGAGCTCGAGGAAGACGAAGGCTGGGAAGACGAAGGCTGGAAAGCAAATGACGGGAAGTTTTCACCTTTTACCTAAGGACCGTATTTATGCACGTCGTCACCCAATCCTGGCCGCTCATCGAGCGACGTGCCACCCATCACGACGGCCACGCGTGAAGCCGAAACGAAACGGCGGTGAACGTTGTTTCGTGCCACGATCCTAACAAGAGATCATGCGCATTTACTGCGCGCGGCTCGCGGGAAAACCGGAAACGACGTCTCGTTTCCGGTCAAAAAGCTGACAAGGTGGACCAGCAAATCCTGTTTTCACTCCATCACGTCCCATCGGGAGGATTCAGAGCAAACAGAGTGCACTATGATGTCATGGCAAACATCATCAGATCCGAAATACTTTCGGGTAAAACCCCAAACACGAACAAAACTTCGTATGGGTAAGATTAAAACGCGGAAAAACTTTCGCATAAAAAAGAACCCTAGACACGAAATTTTCTTTCGTATGGGCACAAACAATTTTTCCAGACACGAAAATTCTTTCGTATGGACAAAACAGCTTCAAATACAAAAACAGGAGGGATTTTCTTACTCGAGAGATCTCTAGACCTAAGACTCGCGGGAGTGCAGCTCCTGCCACTCTATCATACGATGTATACACATCGCAGACCTGGATTGTTCGGACGACTATGCACATCCGGATGCCATATTCTTTCGGATATGAAGGTAAGACCCAAAAGATCTCTCTTGAGGGCCTGGAATCGCTCTCAAGCTGCGTCCTCCGGTAACCCCTATAGGTTAAGTTCGACTCGGTAAGACCTCTACGGCCCAGTCGCAATGATCACCTCATCGGGTCCGAGTCGGAGGTCTCGAATCTGTGTAGGCCAGAACTGTTTTTGCCCTAGATGCAATTAATTGGCCCTGATCTTTCGGGAGAGCCAAGCTGCTGAGCCATATCCTTCTGCGAAAACAGCCAAAAACACAGACACTTTCACCGCTCGATACTCGGGCATAAAAAAATTCATCACACAGGGTATACGCCCTCCAATCGGAAAACGACTAAAACGACCATACGAAGGAAAGCAAGACGAAACTTTGAGCGTCTACCCGACTGGGAAATCCCAATCGAGCAAACGCTCGGGGGTTACTGACGAAGGGATGGACCTTGGACTTGTCGAGTAAGGATACCCGGTCCTAGGCCTAGGACTGGAGCCCAAGAGGAGATGCCTTGGACTATTCTAGAAGGTCCAGTGGAAGCCCACCCGCAAACCCTTGCGGGTTAAGATAGAAAACTTGTAACCGACTTAGGGTTAGAGTTCGAGTTCTCCCCGGGTGAGATTTGAGACATGGCCACCTATATAAGGCCAGGAGAACCATCGGGGGAGGACAAGCAATACCGCACCACCAAACCTTGAGCTCGAGATCATGCTCTCGACTTGAGCAACCCCCCCCCCCTTGTAACCGATCTACTCTTGAATACAGATCGACAGAGGCAGGATTAAGGGTTTTACCTCTACGAGAGCCCCGAACCTGCGTAAATCGTGCCCCCTGTCTAGCCGACGATCGGCTCTCCGAATCGAAACCCTATGGGTTCACCCGAGAGACTTGTTGAGATGCAGATTCGACAGGCGTAACCGTGTTGTGTGCGAGGACGACGTGGCCATCGCGTTCCGAGCGAATCTCGTCCGTCCAACGCGAGATCGACGACGCGCGACGCGCCCCGTGCGTAACGTACAGGGTGTCCTGCACGTAGATTTTCCGTTTATTATTACCCACTTGCGTGCGTGATGGCGATGGTGCCTTTGACTCTCTCTTTCCTCTGGTTGTAGGATGCACCGCTCTAGAGACCCGAAATGACACTCTTTCAGATCGGTTTTCTGACGCGCTCAGATTCGGTTCTGGCTACGGACCCGAAATGGACCAGCCTTGAGAGCTTCAAACTATATATTACCCTCCGCCGGTTGCCTCTCTCCACCAGACAAGATCCCTAAGCTCAGAGCCTCAAGCTAAACCCCATTTCTCCGCCGTACGTACAGAGAAGCAAGCAATGGAGCTCCTGACCATCCTGATCGAAATGGTGAGCTTGATTTCCGACGCCTGCTACAACGCGGAGAAGCTTCCTGGTGCTCTGATCTCTTGCGGCGTCATCGAGGCCGCCGCGGCGCTCTGCCTCATCATCTACAGAGCTCCAGGAGGTTTGTTTCTTCACCATGGCAGGGCGCCCTTCTACATGTACTACGGCATCCTCATTGCCATAGTTCTGTTCGGGCTTGTAGAGGCGTCAGCCGGATTCTGGGTGTCAGGCGACGTGATCGGACGGCGTGCCGTCGGGAAGATAATCCTCTGGCTGTCAATCCTGCCCCTCGTCGTCATCGCTGCGCTCGTCGGATTCGTCATTCTAAACTGAGATTGTTCTACATGCTGTTCGGTGGTCTTACTTAATTCATTTGGTTGTGTACAGAAATGTGATGTGGCGTCATTGGGCTGTGTGAGTGTGAGCATGAGTTCCATATTTTTCATTCGTTTCCACTTATTTGAATTTGATGTATGTATGTGTATCAAGTCTGGGTTATTCATGCATTTAATACTTGAGGAAGTAGAAATGCTAATAAAGGTTTGGGTTGTGAGGTGGCTTTCGATCGACTTTCTTTTAGAGCAAGTATAATAGAGTCCAGTCAGCAGGCTGTAAGCATTTAACTAATATATTTGTGCTTAGTTGGAGGAAAGAGAGTAGGAGAGAGAAAGAAAGCGGGCTCTCATGCAAGAGCCAGCTGCAGCACGTGCTCCTAGGCACTATGTGAGAGTGGCAGGTGGGCCATGCATTGATAAAGTAGCACATTCTTATAGCTAACTATTGTACATGTTGGCTATAAGTAGACTATAGATGACATGGCATTTTCTTATAGCCAACAACCGGCTATACTATTGTCCTTGCTCTTATGTGCTCTGCCTGCTTATTTTCTCATCCCGGTCGAAACTAGTACTCGTACTATATGTTGGGAACACACAGAGAGAGAGGGGGGGGGGGGGGGGGAGCTCGCAGCTGAGGTATTTGGTTGACCTGGCTCAACCTAAACGTTAAAAAAAAACTCAACTCGCGCTAAGAGTTCAAATATGGTCAGGGCCGTACTTACAACAGCCCAAAGCACCTTTAAGGCTGAGACCAAGTTCGAGTGAAACGCCGGTGTTCTTTTTTCCTCGACGTGGCTGGTCGTCTTCCCTGCCCCCATTTCCAACCCCTGAATTATCTTTCCTCTCCGTTGACCCGAGAGCTGCTCCTACCAGATCTGATGGAGGCGGCGGAATACACTTCCCTGGAGGCCGCGATTGCATGGGTGGTGCAGACCATCCTTGCAACCCTCCTACTCGACAAGCTCGATGCCTGGATTCGCCAAGTCGGGCTTGCTGATGACATCGAAAAGCTCAAGTCGGAGATCAGGAGAATCGACATGGTGGTGGCTGCTTTGAGCGGGAGGGCGGCGGAGAACAAGCCACTAGCACGATCTTTCGCTCGTGTCAAGGAGCTGCTCTACGAGGCCGACGACGTTGTCGACGATCTCGACTACTGCAGGCTCCAACAGCATTTCGAAGGAGGTAAGCGTACTGTCTGCAGGTCCAATTTAAGTGTTCTAATGATCAGCTCCGAGATTTAGCGTCCTTCGAAAGAAATTTAATTAGATCTCAGTACTTATCTGATCAAAGACGATGCATATTGGGTTTTGGCACAGTTACAAGGGACGAGCCCGATTGTATGCATGGAGCTGAGCAAGTCGATGAGATATCGAGGGGTGATTCTGATACACCAATGAATAGCAGTGTTGGCAAATTACGGTCCGTGGTATGGGAACACTTTAGGATCACAGGTAAAGATGAGGATGGAAATCCCCTCCAATCAGCATGTATACATTGTGGCAAAGAGTTCACATGCAAGACGAAAAACGGAACATCGTCTATGAATAAGCATATCAACAAGATTTGTAAGAAGATACCTAGAGTGCGTCCACCAAACGTTGCAAGGTACCTACATAAATTTATACCATACATATATAGATCAGCACATTCATATAGATTTGCTTGTGTCCAAGACTGGTCAACCGTCGCTCTTGCATTTAATCTCGTACTATATACGCACACAATGTTGAATATTTGGTGCAATGTGGACCGTCTAATACTTTATAGCCTGTTCTGGAACACTGCCCTCGGTCAGCTTTTGTCTACCGCCTCTAATGAATAGAGCCAATACTCCATCTCACTAGATGCGGTTCTGAATCCGGCTACGAAAATACTAGGAAAACGGTGGTTATCCTCCCAAGGATGATCCTCCGGTGGCGACGCGAGGGCTCGCTGACCTCCACGCTCTAGCGGGTCTCCATGCTGGCAGACCCAAAAGCACTTAGCAGGGTTTTCTCGCTGGAAAGTACCTAGGCGCGGCCTATTTATTATCATTTTTTGTTTTTTCAGCAAACTGACATCGCAACACATGCTGCTGCAATAGAATTTTTTGTTCGCTACAATTAGTCTTTAATTTTGCTATACTAGTATAATTTGTTTGCTACGAGGTCTTCGGCGAGAATCTCTGGCGGAGTTTTCGGCGATGTCATTTTTTTTTCTACAATAGAACAAAATATTTTTGCTATAATTGTTGTCAATATTTGTTATAGTAGTACAAAATGTTTGCTATAATATCTCTGGCGGTACCTCTGACTATGTCATTATTTTTTGCTACAATAGCATAAATTATTTTGCTATAATTGTTTAGATTTGCTACAGTAGTGCAACGAGGTCTCCGACGATGTCTTCGGTAAAGTTAGTTTTTTTATTTTTCTACGTCGACAACTTTTTTTGCTACAATAGCACAAATTTCTTATTTCAATGAAACTTTTTTCTCACTAGCAAAAGCGGGATTTTGGAGGTATTTTTATAATTTGCTACAATAGTGTAAAATTCTTATTTCAATGAACCGTTTTTTGCTGTTAATGTAGTAAAAGCGGGATTGAGCGATTTGTTGGGACACGTGTCGACAGGAGGACCCGGAGGATTTATTCCCAGATCCTCCGGAGGACGCCCAGCACTATCCACTACCTTAAGTCGGGTTTGCCATAGAAACTAACTTCAAATTCACACACACGGTCAGTTTACGAAATGGAACCGGCTACAGATGTCTAAACCTAGAGACGGTTTCCTTTTGTAAACCGGCATGTACAACAAACTATAATATTCACCACCAAAATTCACATCATAAAAAAAGGATCATCATTATATCTTACATCACAAATTCATCGGCTCATCGCACATAATAATAACAAGTTAACAACACATGATCCACATCATAAGTTTTACTAGTCAAGATTACATGTAACAATTTTGTAGAGATAACAAGTCAAGATGACAACCGGCTTGAATACCTACTTAGGGATGGTGGAGCTCTCCTTCCCTCCAAATATCAACTCTCTTGTACCTTGCATGCCACTTGGGTGCTCAAGTCCTTTATGGCTCAGGGTGTAATGCTTAAGACTTTTAAGTAATAATAACTCCCTTTATCGGAAAAAAAACGGCCTTTATGCCTGCCTTCGTCACCAAAGGGAGCTCTCCTTCCCGAGAGATAATTGCACTCACATTTTTTTTTAGTTTTTTTTCAAAAAAAAAGCAGCACATGAATTTTGTGTTTCATTTATCCCAGGCCGAGAACGGGCCATTAACCTAGTGGTTGGGGGCGCAGTGGCAAACCCAGCAGCCCGGGCTCGACTCACATCGGGAACAGCTCCTTCTACAAAAAATATACCACCAAGGGTTAGTCTGTTAGCATAATCTTGCCTAGTTAGTGGATTCGTATTTGGTCTAATCAATGTGTCCTAGTGTAGTTGGATACAAGTTGTTAGTTTCCTAATGAATAGGTGTGTACGTGGCTAGTTAGGAAGAGTTTCCAAATCTGACTTGGTTTGTTGGGCAGGTTTGTTCTAGAATTGTTCTAGTTGGTGTCCGTGTAGGTTTGATGTTAGGACTAAGTCGGTCAGGTTGGCACATATATACATAGGTCGTGTAACCAAAGTTGTACCGCAGATTGAGACAAAATAAAGAAAAAAGAACGGGCACATGTCCTTGGCAAAAGTTTTTCTTACATATTTGTTCGTCTAGTTTGATGTGAGTTCGATCTTGTGGGAATCCCAACATAGTCGTGGTAGATCTTGTTTTTGTTTAGCCCATCCCGCCCATTTTTCTCTCTTAAGCTCAGCCACTGCACATAACCCTCGTACAACTTGGGTGCCCATCTGATTTGATGTCTTTTTTTGTCTTGCACGGGAGGTTTCCTTCATGCTAGGTCATCGGCACACATATATATCCCTTTATGATCCGGGTGTTCATCTACTTTGAAGCCGTCCAACTTATGAATACATATATGATTGTTACATATACCCTGGTTTGAGGATGTCTTTTCTTCTATCCATTGCATACAAGAAAAAAAGGCATTCGTCACACAAATTGACATAAGCAATTTATCTGGAAGGATAATCTAAACTTACTTCATTTTACTTGGGATGGATAATGCTGCCCGAGTAGGGTGGACGCTTGCAAGGTGCACTCGATGGGTGGCACCTACTCTGGTTGGGGGGCGAGGGGGGGGGGTAGCGGAGGAAAACACCTACTATGCGTTTGCTGGCCGCTTCTTTGGCATCTTCTTTAACGGTGGAGCATTATTCTAACAGATGGTGGTGGCACCGGGATATGTCAGGGAGGAGCTAGTGCACTTGACATCGGCGAGGGCGCCAAGAAGCAGCCGAGTGTCAGAAATGAGCATGCATGGTCGACAACGTTGAGTCTTTTAGGGAGAAGCCGATGGAACTTGGGACTTGGGAGGCCCCAACAGCGTAGGGGCATGAGTGGGAAGGTAGCAACAACCAAGGGTGTTTGCGATGGAAACCTACATGAAGGAGGGTTTATGTAGTGGTTCGTTGATCCCTGATAACCCCTAAGTGTAGGGATAGGTGTAGCACCTATCAGTTCAATGCGTAAGTATAGAGTATCGAACCAGGGGAACACGAAAGTGAAGTTAGCTATTTATTCTCTCAAACTAGAGTGGATCTCGTATCTCTAAGAGAACTAACCGCGGGGCTATTCGAGGCCTCATACTGCTCCACAATCCGCACCAATAGAAATTTAACACGTAAGAAAACGTCCATGGACCTATCGGTACTAGGTTCGCCTTGTGCGTCTGCCGCGGGGGCCCATCCACAGGCTGTTCATTGCCGCGATGCAGCGGGGGAGAAAAGAACCGACGCTGGAAGGAGGGAGGACCATGCCGACCCCGGCGCCATCTCCATCCGCTGACCCTTCTGCCACCCTAGCGCGGCCTCTATCCAATTGCACATCAGCTGCTTCGGTCACGACCGCGGACCAAGTTGTGCCCTCGCCCGCAGCCGTCGAGGCCAGACACCCGAGATCGGCGGATCCAGGCGCACGCCCACGAGTTCGCCGGCCTCCTCATCAGACCATGAACAGTACAGTTATGCTCTGGAAGCTACACACTCGATTCCCTTCGTCCCAAGCAGCAGCACCTTCAACCATGGTACGGTTCTTGGGCGAGGGAACCCCCAGGAGGACACAGCGGCGACAGAATCCGTCCTTACGATTTTTTTTTCCGGCAGATAGCAGTGGAGGGCGCCCCACTCCCAATCCCTGATCGATCTGCCTCAAATGTGGGGAATTGCAAATTCGTGACTGTATGCTGGGGAAGCCGAGCATGAAAAGAAATAAAGTGGACTGCATCCACTAGCGGACTGCGCTCTCTGGGCTCAACTTCCCCACATTCTGATGGGCCTAAACAGGCTGATGGGCTCCATGTCTGCCCGAGTAGCTGGAGCTGCACCGAAGGAATATTGCTCTGTTCCTGAGCGAGACATATCCATCTAATTGGCAATAATTTTTATCAAAAAAATCTAATTGGCAATAATTATATATATTAGAAAATCTAATCGGCAATATTAGCTCAAAAAAGGAATCTAATCAGCAATATCACAAGAAGTACTTGAATTTTGGCAGTACTTAACTGACATTAAGAAAAGGGCGCGGCAAGACGCGCTTGGTCCATGTAGTAGCTTTCTATGCACTAAAAAAAATGAACTACGATATCTTTCTACGGAGGACTAAAACAACAAGTGCACTAAGTAGTAAAGTAAAATAAGAAAAACAAAGTGAAAGAGAAGTTGCAAGTAGGAAGAAGGATCGGAGTTCATGCGTTCGCATGATCTCTCTGATAAACATGGTGACACAGAATAATCATGGATATGAGGAAACATGATAAATACAAATGCAAGTGCATGAATGTAAAATATGATGATATATGTAGGCATCACATTCTAACCTCAACATACCCCGCATATGCTCAGGTATGAAGCAAATACTCCCCTGAGCGCATGTAATCCAGAATGAACCGTGGCTTTAACACTAAGTAGGGAGCATTGTATTAATGTTCTATGGCATGAAGGTGGGCATGGGTCACATCTTTCCGGCATTTTTGTACCATTTTTAATCCCTTGAGAGACAGTCAAGAAGACTTACAACATGTCTTAGTACTGTGGCCATTTTGACACATTCATGTGTTGTTTAAATAATATGAGTCAATGCTAGTACAAATCAAATTTCTCTACTCTGCCATCATTACTAAGAATTGTATCCCTAAAATATGTTTGTGATCTACATACATGATCCTAAGTTTCCAATTCCAACCAAGATTAGGATTGCAATAGCACCCAATGTATGTTGCAGATAGGTTTTCTTCTCAAGAGAAATATTTTGTTTTAGACTTTCTTCATCTTAAACTTGGTTGCGTCCGCCTTTTATCCTTTTGCATGAAGGACATCACCCAAATGTAGATCTAGTTGCATATTTCCTTCTTATCCTTTTTCTTCCTCGGTTATCCTAATTTCTTCCCTCATCTTCTTGTTAGCCTCACATGCCAGCTCTAGCTTCTCTGTTGCCTTCTTTCTTCCTTTGTCGGCTTATTCTTCTCCTCGACTGAAAATTTTAGATCTTCTAATAGGATCTTATTACCTTCGTTGTAAATCTTAAACAATAAATGCATACCACGGTAATGCAAAGAATCCTAGAAAAAAAATCATAAAACACTCGAATCGGCGTTATTTTACAAAAAAGAAAATCTGATTGAACAAACCCTAGAAAATTTTACCTCGTCGAATGAGTCAGTTTTGTTCCTGAAAGGAACTCTATTCCAAAATGGGTTTTGACACTGATGAAGATTGATTAGGGGACTAAATGTTTCGATGAGTTGTATGAATAGATACATGGAAAGAGGAGAGAGGTGCACCACAAAAAGTTACCCCTCCCCCCCCCCCCCCCCCCCCCACACACACACCACCACCACCACCACCCAATCTTCAAAACGGAAAGTGGCTTAAGGCTTGAATGTTGGCCTACCCCAAAATAGGTTGCATGAGAATCCATGGCCCTCCAAGTTTTTATCCAGGGCAAGGCAGAAGTGGTTTGAATGCTGGCCTAACTCTTTTCTGGAGGCTCTGGGCTCCCATAATGCGAGAACAAGTGGAACTAGAAAAAATCATAACTTTCTCATGCAAACTCCGAATTTGATGAACTTGGGCTTATTTGAAGCCAACAACGAGCTCTAACTCCTCACAAAGATTAAAAAAATTAATATTAGAAAAAGAGGAAAGATTCCAAATATGAAAAGACCTATGTATAAACGAAGAGGCAGGAAAAAAACTCAAACACCTAAAACGTGATATCTTTAATAATAGTGATTTTCTTTTGAAGATAGCAACAATATAGATCATAAAATAGATAAAAACCAAATATTAAACAAATAGGAGGATGCCAAGATGAAAAGGTTTGAGATCTCTATGAATTATGTGATTAAGTTACTCATCTGACAGCCCATCTTGATAGTATCACCAACAAAACTATAATCCGGTCTCCCACCAATCACCTTGAGACAGGTAGAACTAGGAAAACATAGCTAAGTAATATATGTCTTTGCACATTTCTCTTGAGTTTGATGATGACGATTATGCTCGTCTCAAGTTGGAACACTTCAGTTGATCGCGTTTGTTTGATGAAGACTCACAATTTTTATCCCACATATACCACCATGGGAAAGCTTCACTTAAGAACCTATATACAAATCCATTACCACCATATGAATGGCAAAGCTTCAAGCATATAATACCCTCGAGGTTCTTATCTTGAACTTGCACTTATCAACAATATGACCATCCCCACTTGATGTCATCCTCTCATCTGGCATAAGAAATCTTCGTTTTTATGCAAGCCTATTAGTTAAAATAATTTTACGATCTTGTGCTCTTCTTCTAAAATCCAATCCCTGAACTTCATCTTGATCGACCATTCTCAGCTTTATGCTCTATCGTGGTCTCTTGAAAGGCATAAGGAATTGTTAAATTGAATTACTTGCTTCAACACTTGATCAATTTTGGATGAATTCATGAACCCAATCATAACTGCATTTGAGTTCCTTTCAATGACATCTTGGTCAATTCTTCATCTTCACATGAACTTCATCTTGATCATCTTGATTCACTCAATGAACTCAATATTGATACCTTGAAGTTCAGTTCGTTTTCCTTTTCTTGAGCATCATATAGTCACAGCTTGAACCCAATGATCTTGATGCTTATCTTCATATTGATGGCATTCGTTCTCGAATACATCCAGTGTTCTTTTATTGATACCTTGGGACAGAGGGCATCCTTCAACTCATCCTACTCTTTTGATACATATACATATGTATATATATGGTTTTCGTAATTTTATCGTCTGACACTTGCATCACACATATTTTTAATAAGCAGCCCCACTGTGGTTCTAATAGCCAATTCATTTTTTTTTTCCTTACTGCAGCACCGGTGATACTACTGCAAATGTGACGCCTATTGTAATAGTCGATTCGTCTAGCAGAAAAAGGAGGAGAGTGGATGAGTTGGCACAAATCACTTCATCTAATACACACACCCATTGGGACAAGGCTACATTATCCAATAGAATACAAAAAAATACTAGTCAGTTACAAGAGATCCGAGAGGAAGTGAGCGAAGTTCTCAATCTACATGGATTAGACTTAGCTTCCAGTTCAAATCACCATCAGAGTACAGCCTTAGATCAGCACCTAAGTACATCCAGTCTTGCTCCAATAAAAGTGTATGGAAGAGCTGCAGAAAAGGACTCCATTGTAAAGATGGTAACAGAAGAAAGATCTGATGGTGTAGTTGTTCTGCCTATCGTAGGCATTGCAGGTGTTGGGAAAACAACTCTTGCTCAACTTGTATACAATGATCCAGGTGTGGAAACTCAGTTTGACCAAAGGATATGGGTTTCGGTGTCCCGTAACTTTGACGAAGTGAGGCTGACAAGGGAGATGCTAGACTCTATTTCTCGAGAAAGGCATGACGAATTAAATTGCTTTGAGAAGCTTCAGGAGAGCTTGAAGAGTCATGCCAACTCAAAGAGACTTCTATTTATTTTAGATAATGTCTGGGATGACATGAACAATATACAGTGGGAAAAAATGTTGGCTCCTCTGTTATCCAGTCATCTGAAGGGAAATGTTATTCTTTTCACAACTAGAAATATGACTGTTGCGCAAAGGTTAGGCACCCTCAAACCGGTCAAGTTAGATGCTCTTGCAAAGGATGACTTTTGGTTATTGTTCAAATCATGTGCATTTGGTTATGAGAACTATGAGGAGCATCAAAGTATAAGTATAATTGGGCGGCAAATAGCGGAGAAGTTGAAGGGCAACCCATTAGCAGCTGTATCTACAGGAGATCTATTAAGAAAGAAACTTAACGCTGATTATTGGAGAAACATTCTAAAGAACGAAGACTGGAAATCCATGCAGCTCAGTAGAGGAATCATGTCTGCTCTGAAGATAAGCTATGATCAACTTCCATACCATTTACAACAGTGTTTCTTGTACTGCTCTATATTCCCTGACAGTTACCAATTTCTTGGTGAGGAGTTGGTCAGTTTTTGGATAGCACAGAGATATGTAAAGTGTGTCAACTCTAGTCAGAGTCTAGAGGGGATAGGAAGGTGCTATCTGATTGATTTGGTTAACCTGGGCTTCCTTCAAGAAGTTAAAAGAGAAGAACCATGTCTAGGTAGTCAAATTTTATATGCCGTGTGTGGTATCATGCATGATTTTGCGGTGATGGTTTCAAGGGATGACTGTGCAAGTATAGATGGTCGGCAGTGCAATAAATTGTCTCAAACTCTACAGCATTTGTCAATAGCTACTGGATCTGCATACAGCGAAGATAAATATGGGGACATTCCTCGTGATGAGAAGTTTGAAGAAAATCTGAGAAATGCAGTTACATCAGTTAGCAAATTGAGGACATTAGTGTTACTTGGGCACTATGACTCTTTCTTCTTACAACTGTTTCAAGATATATTTCAGAAGGCACGTAATTTACGTGTGTTGCAGATGTCTGCAACCTCTGCTGATTTTCTAAAATGTGGGTATGATGAGGTAGATGGCGCTCTCCCTCGAGTTTTGAGTAAGCTGTACCATCTTCAAGTATTAAACGTCAGCTCATACACTGATCGTACTATACCTGACGGGATTAATAATCTTGTTAGCCTGCGGCATCTTATTGTACACAAGGGATTGTTCTCTTCCATTGCTACCATTGATAGCATGACATCATTTCAGGAGTCAGATGGTGTTAAGTTTCAAATTTCTAGCGGCTTTGAGATGACACAACTCCAATCCACGGATGAGTCTGCACAACACTGGATGCATGTTAAAACTCTAGAAGAGGCTTATGAGGCAGGACTGAGAAACAACGAAATGTCAGAAAAGCTGCTAATTTCTTATAGAAATGGAGAAAAGCTGCTCATGTCCTGGGAGGTAACTTCTGCGGACATAGGCATGGAGCTTGAGGACGTAAAGGATCTCCAGATATATGGGTACGATGGTTCTTTTTTATCTGGGCTTGAGAGAAATATCTCCACCTCATTTCAGACGGTACATATATACTTTTGTGAAGATTGGAAAATACTTCCATCTTTTGGAAGGTTTCGGTTTCTGGCAAAGCTAATTTTGAGCAACCTGGAGGAAGTAAAAGATGTATTGCTTCCTTCACTGGAGGAACTATTTTTAGTTAAAATGCCAAAATTGGAGAGATGTTCATGCACTTCTGTGGAGGGAATGAACTCTAGATTAAGAGCACTGCAGATCGACGAATGTAAAGCACTGAAGGAGTTTGATCTGTTTAAGAATGATGGTAACAACGAAATCAAGCAGATGCCATGGTTGCCTGGTCTTACGAAATTAATTCTGCGGGATTGCCCTGAATTGGAAGTGCTGAAGCCTCTTCCACCTTCAACCACCGTTTCTGAGTTACTTATCAGACGAGTTTCAATACTTCCAAGTATAACAGTATCATCGAGTGAAGTGTTAAGTATTGGGTATATTGATGAGTCTAGAGAGAGAAAATTTGATGGATCTTCTGATGAGTTGAGGATACTGGATGGTAAAATCTTGGTGTTCTGTAATCTGAGAGACCTCACGTCGGTGATAATAGAGGGTTGCCAAAATCTAACTTTTTTTTCGTTCCAAGGTTTTAGGCAGCTCCTCTTCTTGCAGATTTTGGATATAAGAAAGTGCAGAAAACTTCTCTGTTCAGATGTGATGCCAGCTGCTACCCTTGAAGATGTGTCAACTGCAAATGGCAAGGCCTTCCAAACTCTTGAATGTCTTAGTATCAAGTCATGTGGAATAACAGCGAAGTGGCTATCTCTGTTGCTGCGACATGCGCCATACCTACAGGAATTGCATTTAGAGAAAATGTTGTTGATGGAAGAGGGAGACTCGTCATCTGAAGAGGAAGATGACGCGTTGACAGGGTTAGCTCAAGACGGGCTTGTGCACATTCCACTAAGGATCGTCTATTCTCTCAAGAAGATAACTACTGATTGCTGCCCTCGTCTAACATTTAACTTGGGCGAGAAAGGCTTCTCTGCATTTAGCTCCCTGCAGGAGCTAAAAATTCGGAAATGCCCCAGGCTGCTCTCATCTTTGGTGCATAAAGACGGAAATGATAACTGGGCAAACGGAAGATGTCTCCTCCCGACATCACTTAAAAAATTTGAGATTCTTAAGGGTTATTCCTTAAAGACGCTGCAACCATGCTTTCCGAGTGATCTCACCAACCTTAGAAAGTTAGAGGTATACGACTGCCCAGCTTTGGAGTCTCTACAGCTGAGCTCGTGTATGGCACTGGAAGAATTGAAGATTATAGTCTGTCAGGTGCTCACCGTGCTAGAGGGCTTGCAATCCGTTGGCAGCCTCAGGCATCTCGAAGTACATCACTGTCCTTGCTTGCCAAGGCATGGCTATTGGCTATGCTCTTGGCTGGAGACGCTTGATATCGATGATCCGTCTGTCCTTACCACGTCATCCTGCGAGCGCCTCACCTCCCTCCAAAGCCTAACACTTGGTGGGTTCGTGCTAAATGAGGAGCAAGAGAAAGCGCTTCTGCTCCTTAAGTCCCTGCAACGGCTCGAATTTTTTTGTTGTCGTGATCTATTAGATCTTCCTGCGGGGCTGCACCTCCTTCCTGCCCTCAAGAGGTTGAAGATATACGGCTGTCCGTGCATCTCAAGGCTGCGAGAAACAGACCTCCCACTTTCGTTAGAAGAACTGGAAATTGCATGGTGTAGCAAGGAGTTAGCTGATCAATGCAGGGCTCTAGCAACGAGCAAGCTAAATGTCAAAATTGGTTACTGTCCTTATTGATTACTGGACACCTTGTTAAGCACATGTTTCTGCACACACAACATGTATCGCTGGGTTGCTTTTGAGGAAATCGTGTGCCCTGCCCTGTATAGTTGTATACTAAGACTCAGAGTTGACATATCCTTAGTAAATTCGCACTCTGCTCATTCCAGAACGAGCTGTCTCTGCAGCATTCAAACTGATGGACATATATCGTGTAACTGGTAAACCAGTATGTTTTACTGTTTGTTATCCTTACAACTAAAGAAGATGATTAATTCTTAATTCCTTGACTAAAGAAGATAAGATAAACCCGAAGATGCCACAAGTTGGCTTAACCGCTTAAGCCAAGATTTTCTCGCTGCACCATGAACATATGCCATGCAGCTACTCCCTCTGTCTAGACATAATTTAGTGTTAGATACATCCACTTTTGTCAAACTTTGAGACACTTAATTTGAGACGGAGGGAGTATAATAATGCAATTTCAAGGAGAACAGGATACTAGCTCTCGTGTGATCAACAAGAGCAGCAGCATAAGCTGGGGCTGGTTTTGGTAGAAGCTAGGGTTCTACCGGGTTTAGGGCGGAGGTTATAGGGGTGGAAGTGGGGGCGGAGAGGTTGAGAGGCTTGGCGCCGGCGGCGAGGCGCCGTCGCGGAGGAAGGAGAGCGGCGGCTAGGGTTTGGTGCGGCTGGGGGCTGGGGGTCTCCCGTCTCCTTCAGGAGACGAGACAGTATGATACTGATTATTGTCTATTCAATCACGAAGGGATACATTTGTTTATATAGGAGGACGGCCTCCTCTAAACCCTAATCTACTTGGGCTAAGCCCCTAATTTCCTTGGGCTAAGCCCACAACTAGCCACTAGTCGATTTCTTGCATGTATACTGTAATCCGACCATAACATCTCTCCCCGCCTTCTCAAACAGCTCGTCCTCGAGCTGAACTTCTGGAAACTGATGGCGGAGATCTTCAAGCTTCTCCCAGGTCGCCTCCTCCTCTGGCATGCCTGTCCAATGCACCAAGACGTGCCAGACTCCACGGCGCTGCTGGGCCTTCGTACGCGAGCGACACTTGCCGGGGTAGGCTCGAGACGACCATCCGAAATCGGTGGAAGAACTGGTGGTGCAGACGGAGGGTCGCCACGGTAGGCCTTCAGGAGACCGACGTTGAAGACGTCGTGGAGGCGCGATCCCTCGGGCAGCTGAAGACGGTACGCGAGCGAGCCGATGCGCTCCAGCACACGGAAGGGACCCGCGTAACGAGGCCCCAACTTGCGCCGGGAGCGCGGGTCCAAGGACTGGGTCGTCCGGTGAAGAAGGCGTAGCCAGACCCAGTTGCCCACCGCAAACTCCGCCTCACGATGGTGTGCATCATAGTACCTCTTGGCCAGCTGCTGAGCCTGAAGAAGTCGCTGGCGTGCCTCAGCCAGTATATCATCGCGGGTACGCAGCAGGTCATCCGCCGTCTCAGTGTGTGCCGTGCCCGGCGCATAGGGTAGCATCGCCGGCGGGGGCCGCCCGTAGACCACCTCAAAGGGAGTGGCGTGCAGCGCGGAGTGGTAGGACGTGTTGTAGCAGTACTCGGCCCACGCCAGCCAGTCCACCCAAGCTCGTGGACGATCCCCAGTAATGCAGCGGAGATACATGGCGATGATCTTGTTGACGACCTCGGACTGGCCGTCCGTCTGAGGATGAAAAGCCGTGCTCATGCGGAGCTTCACGCCCGCCAACCCAAATAGGTCCTTCCAGACGCGACCCGTGAACACAGGATCACGATCACTGACGATGGAGGACGGAAACCCGTGGAGACGAACGATGCCGTCGAAGAAGGTGCGTGCCACGGATGCCGCCGTGTAGGGATGGCCCAGGGCGATGAAGTGCGCGTACTTGGAGAATCGGTCGACCACTGTGAGGATGACGGACTTGCCGCCCACCTTCGGTAGCCCCTCGATGAAGTCCATGGAGATGTCTGCCCACACTTGGGATGGTACGTCCAACGGCTACAGTAGGCCCGCTGGGCGGAGCGTCTCCGTCTTGTTCCGCTAACACGTGACACACGCCCGCACCCAGTCGCGCACCAGAGCGCCATCCCCTGGAATGTAAAAATCAGTGCGGAGACGGTGGAGGGTCTTCTGGACGCCCTCGTGACCTGCAGAATGCGCCAAGGACAAGGCCTGGTGGCGCAAGTCGCCATGATCCGGTACGAAGATGCGGCGCCCATGGAGTAGTAGTCCCTCATCCAGACGCCATGGCGCGGTCAGCTCACTGTCAGTCAGGCGCTGACGCAGCTGCTGCGCATCCACGGCCTCGGCAGTAGCGTGGCGAATCTCGTCGATGTAGTCGAACGATGGCCCGGAGTGGATGCACAGGGCCGCACCCACTATGGGGGCGTCGGTGGCGTCGTCGATGTCGCGGCGGGACAGGGCGTCGGCGACCATGTTGAGGCGGCCGGGACGGTACTCGACGGTGAAGTCGAAGCCGAAGAGCTTGCTGATCCACTGATGCTGCGGCACGGTGGAGAGGCGCTGATCAAGCAAGAACTTCAGGCTGTAGTGGTCCGTGCGTACACGGAACGTCCGGCCCCACAAATACGCCCGCCAGTGGCGCACCGCCTGGACCAGCCCGATCAACTCGCGCTCATACACGGCGAGCTTGTGGTGGCGCGCGGCGAAGGGACGGCTGAAGAACGCGAGTGGCCCTTCGCCCTGATGAAGGACGGCGCCGAAGCCGATGCCGGAGGCGTCGCAGTCCACCACGAATGGCTCGTCGAAGTCCGGCATCTGAAGAACGGGGCCCGTCGTGAGGGCCTGCTGCAGGGCGGCGAAAGCCGTGGCCGCCTCCTCGTCCCAGGAGAAAGCGTCGCGGCGGAGCAGGCGCGTGAGGGGCGCGGCGATGAGGCCGAAATCCTGGATGTACCGCCGGTAGTACCCCGCGAGGCCCAAAAATCCGCGAAGAGCACGCGGGGACTTGGGCGTCGGCCAGGCGGCGACGGCAGCGACCTTGTCCGCGTCCATCGCGACACCTTCCGCGGAGATGACGTGGCCCAAGTAGGCGACAGACGTCGTGCCAAACGAGCACTTCGAGCGCTTGAGATGAAGGCGATGCACTCGAAGCTCGTTGAAGATGATGGCCACGTGCTACAGGTGCTCCGCCCAGGATGCGCTGTAGATCAAAATATCATCAAAGAAAACAAGCACAAAGCGGCGTAAGTAGGGGCTGAGCACGTCATTCATCAAGGCCTGGAAAGTCGCCGGTGCGTTGGAGAGGCCGAACGGCATCACCACAAACTCGTAGTGGCCATGGTGAGTGCGGAACGCCGTCTTCGCGATGCCGTCCGGGTGCATGCGCACCTGATGATAGCCCGAGCGCAGATCCAGCTTGGTGAAGAAGCGCGCGCCGTGCAGCTCGTCCAGGAGCTCATCCACGACGGGGATGGGGAACTTGTCCTTGGACGTCACGGCGTTGAGGGCGCGGAAGTCGATGCAGAAACGCCACGTGCCGTCGGCCTTGCGCACAAGGAGCACGGGCGCGGAAAACGGAGACGTCGAAATCCGAATGATGCCCTGTGCCAGCATGACCGCCACCTGGCGCTCGAGCTCGTCCTTCTGCAGCTGTGGGTACCGGTATGGCCGCACGGCGACGGGCGCCGTATTCGGCAGCAGGTGGATGCGGTGGTCACAAGGCCGCGATGGGGGAGGGCCCTGCGGCTCGTCGAAGATGTCGTCGTGCTGTTGCAGTAAGTCGGCCAAGAGGGGATGCGCCTCGTCCAGCGCGTCGGCCAGCAGATGGAGCCGCGGTGATGCGCCGGTGCTACTCAAGCCCGTCCAGTGAACACGGCGGCCG
Organism: Alopecurus myosuroides; assembly: GCA_028641055.1. NCBI lineage: Eukaryota > Viridiplantae > Streptophyta > Magnoliopsida > Poales > Poaceae > Alopecurus > Alopecurus myosuroides. Next base: position 119,177,251 of record CM054059.1, read on the forward strand.
CCCTCGCGCCAGAAGATAAGGGACAACACGTCGAAATCCCAGAGGATAGGGCCTAACGTGCGCAGGAAATCGACGCCGAGGATGAAGTCATAGCAGCCCAAGTCGATGCCGATGCAGTCGATGGAGAAAGGCTCGTCGCCTACGAGCATGGGAACCTGTCGTGCCATGCCCTTGCACGTAAGACGGTCCCCGTTGGCAACGGTGACGCTGTACGTCTCGGGTCCCGCCGGCGGTAAGGCGAGGCGGCGCATGACGGTGTTGGACAAGAAGTTGTGCGTCGAGCCCGTGTCCACCAGAGCAGTAAGGCGCTCCCCATTGATCGTCACCGGGAGTAGCATCGTCTTCGCCGTCGTGATGCCCGCCATAGCATGAAGAGAGATGACGCACGAGGATGCATCGACCGGCCCGTAGGTCGTGACGCCGGCCGTAGTGACGGTGGCGGCCTCGAGCTCGGCGGAGAGGGCCGCCACGTCGTCGTCTCCAGGTAAAAGAGGCGGGCGCACGTGTGGCCCGGCGCATACTGCTCGTCGCAGTTGAAGCACAATCCCTTGCGGCGCCTATCGAGCTGCTCCGCAGCCGTCAGCCGCTTGAAGGGGCGGGTCGGCGCAGGGGGACCCGTGGGCGCGGCCTCCGGCGCGGGCCGCGGCGGAGCGGCGGGCGCCAAGGCCGGCCGGGGCGCGGGGCGAGTGCTGCTCCGTTGCGCGTACACCTGCTGCATGGCGATGGCGCGCTGCTCGTAGGCCCGTGCGTAGTACATGGCCGTCTGCAGGTCCTCAGGCTGGCGCATCTCGACGTCGACGCGGATGTGGTCGGGGAGGCCGCCGACGAAGAGATCGGCGCGCTGCCGTGCTGAGACGCCCGGGGCATGGCACGCGAGCGCCTGAAAGCGGTCGGCGAAGTCCTGGACCGTGGTGGTGAAGGTGAGGCGTCCCAACTCGGCGAGACGGCTGCCGCGGAGAGGCGGTCCAAACCGCTGGAGGCACAGGTCGCGGAAACGCTCCCATGGCGGCATCCCGCCTTCGTCCTGCTCGAGGGCGTAGTACCAAGTCTGCGCGGCGCCCCGTAGGTGATAGGAGGCGATCCACGTGCGGTCGGAGCTGAGCGTCCGCTGCCCCCGAAAGAACTGCTCACACTGGTTCAGCCAGTTCAGGGGGTCGGTTGTGCCGTCGTAGGTGGCGAACTCCAGCTTGGTGAAGCGGGGCGGCTGCTGTGCTGGCGGCGGGACCCCGTAGGCGCCCTCCGGGCGGCCTGGGGCGAAGGACGTGCTGTCGGCGAAGGGAGCGGCAAACCCGCCCGGACCGCCAAAGGTGTGGGCAGGCTACTGAACCGTCGTCCGTACCGCAGCCTGCGTGTAGACGGGAGGAGTGTCGGCCCATGAGGGGATCGGCGAGGGCGACGCCGGCCACTGGAACGCGGGGCGGCCCTTGCTGGCGATGGGGCCCGGCGGTGGCGGGGTGGCGGACACGGTCGGAGCAGCGGCCGCCGGGGGCGGCGGGTGCTGGCCCGCCTTGAGCTCGGCGAGCTCGAGTCGGATGGCGCGGAGACCGTCGGCGAGGTCCGCCAGTGCCGCGGGCAGGAGGTCGAGGCCCGTGGCTGGTGGGGGCGCGGCGGCGGTCTGGGCGGCAGCCGCGCTAGCCCCCTGGTCGGCGGTGGTGAGGGCCCCCGGTGGCGCGTGGGCGCCTGTCATGGCGGCGGAGGTGACGGCGATGGTGGGGATGGGAAGGCCTGTGGAACCCATGAGACCTAGGCAATCTGATACCAAAGTGGTAGAAGCTAGGGTTCTACCGGGTTTAGGGCGGAGGTTATAGGGGTGGAAGTGGGGGCGGAGAGGTTGAGAGGCTTGGCGCCGGCGGCGAGGCGCCGTCGCGGAGGAAGGAGAGCGGCGGCTAGGGTTTGGTGCGGCTGGGGGCTGGGGGTCTCCCGTCTCCTTCAGGAGACGAGACAGTATGATACTGATTATTGTCTATTCAATCACGAAGGGATACATTTGTTTATATAGGAGGACGGCCTCCTCTAAACCCTAATCTACTTGGGCTAAGCCCCTAATTTCCTTGGGCTAAGCCCACAACTAGCCACTAGTCGATTTCTTGCGTGTATACTGTAATCCGACCATAACAGGTTTACACTTTAAACTCATGTGTTGATTAGCCAGAAGTCAAGACGATTTCACCAGCAAATATCTAATCCATGTGTAAATTATTATAGTTGAATATGCAAGCCTGCAACGTGTTATCCGTCGCTAATTTATTACTCCCTCAATATAAGCCTTTTTAGCAAGCTAGTTACAGTGTGGAACAGAGAGAGTGGTTTCTTATGTCATGAACACGAATGATCTGGCATGGTAGCCTTTGTCTGTATTATGCTATCTTGGGTGCATCCGATTGAGTTCATTTCTTCTACGTTTTGGATCTTTCGGATGCTGGTAGTGGTAAGCGAACATGATGTGCTTAAATCATGTTGATCTTCATATTTCCCAAAAAAAAAATCTCCTTAACTAGAGTCATTCTGTCACTGGTTGTTTGCTTTGTGAACTTAAGGTGATCATTTTCTTCAAGCTTACTTGCCCATGCAGCTTTGCTTTAGCCGTGGTTCAGCTATCTGAGATTTAAACAAAAAATTCATGAAATATAAGAAAGTAAAGGCCAGGATTAGTTACCCTGGTGAAGATGCAGATCAACAAAGAAGAAAAGGACTCTTCAAATTTGTGGAGGACAAACTCAGCACCTCTTCTCATAGGATTACTGAAACTGCATTGATCATTTCAACCGGTAAGCAATATCTGAACATTAGCAAGGACCAAATTTGCTACACTGACAGATATAAGCAATCTAAATGGTTGACATGTACTCCCGCCGTATCAAAATATAAGATGTTTTAGCTTTTTTTTATAAAATGTATCTAGACATATTAATTTTAGTGTAAGATGCATATGAATCTACACACTAAAACATGTCTAGATACATTTTGTCCAGGAAAAGCAAAACATCTTACATTTTGATACGGAGGGAGTACCTGGTACTGACATTCCCACGGCTATCATCAAGAAAAAGCTTCTAGCAACAGGAAAATTTCAAGTTATTCAAAAATAACATGACAGTATAATAGCTTGTCATGTCCGACAATAAAACAGCAGAGAATTTTTTTAAATCAACAGGTATAATTTTAAGTAGAGATGGGAGTGGGTCATCAATAGGGTACCGTCTTTAGTTCAACAAAATGAACTAACTTTTGCAATGACATCATCATTTATAAAAAAGTTAGTTCATTTTTTGAACTAAATAGGGTATAGGGCACCCTAATGATGGCCCCCTCGCATCTCTAATTTTTAAGCAACATCACCGAGACAAAAAAATCAACAATCAACTCAGATTTGTATGGCTACTGAACTTGCCTCATTCATATGCCATTCTCGTATCAATATACATCACTAGACAAAGATGAAAAACGGAATCTCGCTGTCTTCTTACTCCGATGCCGTAGTTACGTCGTGCATAACAAAGACAATATTTCGTATCGTACAGAATAAGACAGTACTACGAAAAAAACACAGGTACAAGTGCCACCTTCAGAGAAACTACCACATGCCAAAACACCCTCCACTTTTCACTTATATATGCATGGTTCAGCTGAGCTATCAGATTACCTGCAAAGCCAGCCATCCACTAGAAACTACGTTAACTAAATCCAAGCCCACATGCACATCCCAGAAACAAGTACTCATGTTATCCAACTACTTAAATCCTACCGCCAGAACAACCTACTCTACGCCAGAGAATGAGCATTGCCAGCTTCTGAGGCGCTTCCCCCTGAGCTCCCTGACTCCGAACCTGTAAACAAAGTCAGATGAGAAACAATGCAAGAACTTCAGTTCATGACGAATAAACCGGGGGTTTGACAGTACCACTGATCGATGAGGAGCCACTGCCCGAACCACCAGAGACACTCACGACCTCAGAGCCCTTCTCGATCTCCACTGATTGGTAAGTCGCAGGTGGCATCTCATCCTCAATGTCCACATACTCATCCATCTGCTCGGACAGTACAGTCTTCTTCTGAGGATTCTTACTCTCCTGTAAATGTGTATAACAAAGAACATAACACACATGAGAGTCCAATTTGCATATCCACTAACTGCAAACAAGAGCAATTAAGTGGATTTTCCTACGTCACTTACCACATGAGCATTGTCAAGAGATGTAGCCACAGCACCATTCACAGCTTCAGCCCCAGCAGTATCGCCAACTTCAGACATGTCCCCATTCATCATGGCTGCTCGTCGGCTCTTGCTGAGCGCCTTGTTGAAGTTGTTGACGAATCGATCAAGCTCCCACTGCGTCTCGGTGTCCATTTTGTCAATGTCCAGCTCAATCTCATCCCCAAGCAGCTCTGGATTGTTGACGTTCCTCTTGCGCACAATCTGCAGCACGTTATTCATCTTCTCTTCAGGCAAGCTCTCCAGCCCCACCATGAGCATCTTCTTCTCCTCCATGGTCATCCCCCTCTTGTTGGGCTCCCTCGCCTTGGGCTTCCGCATCCTCACGACCCTCGGCTTCACCTCCGGCGATGGCAGCTCCACCTTCACTGGCTTGGGCGGTGGCGCAAGGCGCTTGCATTCCTGCTCGAACCAAGAGACGGCCTCCCCGTACATCTTCTCGAACGAGGCGAGGAGGTCGCCGGCGAAGGTGTGGACGGCGTGGCCGACGGGGTTGTACCGCAGCGCGTTGGCGAAGGTGAGGCGCACGTCGGCGGCGAAGGCGTCGTGGGAGGGGTACTTCGTGCCGGCGAGGCCGGCCTTGACGGTGCCGAGGTCCATGGGGCTGTTGATGACGGTGTGGTAGTCGTAGAGGCCCAGGGCCTCGACTTCCACGGGCGCGTTGAACCAGATGCTCCGCTTGTCCTTCTGCAGCTTGGCGAGGATCTGCGCGCACCGCTTCCGCATCGCCGCCCGGAGCTTCGCGGGGGGCGCGGGGAGGCTCTCCTTCTGCTCCCGCTGCTCGCGCTGCCACGTGTCGATGCGGGAGAGGAGGGCGCGGACCTGGCCGAGCTCGCCGTTGAGGCGCTCCCGGAGCGCGGCCGCCTCGCGGTGCGACAGCCCCGCCGGACGGAACGACAGGTATCCGGGCGCCGGCGAGACCAGCGGGGGCGGCGGCGGCGGTGCCCTCGAGCTGTCGGCGCGCGGGAGGGCGTAGCGGCCAGGGTTAGGGCTTGGGGCCGTCACGGGCGTCATCGGGGCGCGATTCTCTGCCCAATGGTGGTGCGTCCCGCGCCGTCCGGCGAGGACGGCGGAGGCCATCGCCGTCGAGGGTTTCGCGTGCTGGAATTGGTGGGCTTTGTCAGTTGGATCCGGACCCCGGGAGAGCACGGCAGTGGAGGGGACGGGGAGATTTTTTCCCCTGGCTGGTGGTGGGGAAGGAAGTATCCAGACCGTTGGTGAGCAAGCGAACGGCTCTGGTTCGGCTAGAGACGGGGGACTGCGGGAAGACTGGTACGGTGAGTGTCTCCGACATGTGGGGCACGTTTACGGAGTAAATCCGTGGGGTCCATTTACCAGTGAGATGGGAGGCCGTTGGACCGATTGTGAGCTTCCGCGGGAACTTTGACTTGGACCTGATCGCCCGCGGCGCGAACGAAATTGTCTCAGGATAGCGAACCAAATTTGAGTGCATTCCTAGGAATTCAGTCGATTCACCAATAACTAAGTTTGGAATGTGGCATTTTTATGTGGACAGAGGCATAGAGCATATGCTGAGAGCATCTCCACGGGCACCCTCCAAATGGCCCCCCCAAAGGCCCAATGGGGTCCGGACAAAAAAAAAAGCCACAGCGACACCCCCAAAGGTGTTCACCGCCAATTTTGTGTCCGGGCCCCCCAGCCCACCCGTCATACTTGGCAGCCTGGCTGGGGGCGCCGGACATCGTCCGCTCACGCCTGCCGACAGGGGGACCCCGCCCGTCATAGAGACAAATCCGCACCGGCTGGTAGTCATTTGCCCCCCATCGTCCTACTGTTTCCTCTCGCCGCCGATTCGCCCCACCGCCGGCACCCTTGTCGTCGCCAACTGTAGTCAGGAGTCGCTCACCCACGTCGTTGGCCGATTCGCCACCGCTCGTCGCCGATCCCCGTCGTTTTCGCGTGCCGCCGCCGGCTATTCAACCGCATCCGTCTCTTCCTCGCATCCACCCCGCAGGTAAGGTGTCCGACCGTTTGCCATAGGTCAAAGAACCGCCGTTAAACTTGTTTACCTCACGGCTAACGGTTGGCTTTTGTCCAATATAGTATGGATAGTGACGACGAGGTCATGTTTTGCCAACTGATGGGAGAGGAGGCCGCCTTTGCAGACGACGAGGAGAATGAGATGGTCATGGCGGCTCTGTTTGAGGCGATGGTCATGGAGGCAGCCGAGCCAAAGCATGGAGGATCAAGGAAAGGGCGCAAGGCGAACAAGAATCGGCAAAGGGCAACTGGCCACAAACTTTTGTGGGATGACTATTTCTCGGAGACGCCGGCAAACACACCTCAGGAATTTCGCCGACGTTTTCGGATGAACAGACAAGTCTTTAGGAACATTGTGCACGGTGTTCGGGATTACGACGACTACTTCAGGCTGAAAAAATACTGCGTTGGGCTTTTACGATTTTCATCTCTTCAGAAATGCAGAGTTGCAATAAGATGTCTTGCATATGGAGCTCCTGCAGATTCATTGGATGACTATCTTCGTATGTCTGAGAGCACCGCCGGTGGAGCCACCTTTCGATTTTGCAAGGCAGTAGTTGCAGTGTTTGGTCCCGTGTATCAGAGATTACCAAATGAAGAAGACACAGCTCGTTTATCGGCACAAGGTCAAGCAAGAGGATTTCCTGGGATGCTTGGAAGCATCGATTGCATGCACTGGAGTTGGAAGAATTGTCCATTTGCTTGGCAAGGGGTGTACAAAGGTGGCCATCACGGAAAGTGCACTGTTGTGCTTGAGGTTGTTGCTGATTACGATCTCTGGATTTGGCATTCATTTTTTGGAATGGCCGGTTCTCACAATGATCTCAATGTGTTGCAACGCTCTCCGGTATTTCAGAGACTAGGTGAAGGACATTCTCCAGGCTGCAACTATTTGATCAATGGTCGTGAGTACGACAGAGGATACTACCTAGGGGATGGCATATATCCCGAATGGTCTACATTTGTGAAGACAATCTGTGACCCTATGGGTGAGGAAAATAATTTTTTTGCAAACAAACAGGAGGCTGTCCGAAAAGACGTGGAAAGGGCATTTGGTGTACTCCAGGCACGGTTTGCTGTTGTAAGGTATCCTTGTATATCTTGGTCGATAGATGAAATATGTAATATCATGAACGCTTGTATTATCATGCATAACATGATCATCGAGAGCGAGCGAGACATCACAATGGTGTTCGATGAGCCATACGACTTTCAGGGCCCTCTTGCGGATCCACAATCAGGCGTGTCTGCTGAGTTTGATGATTTTCTTGCTGTTTATCAGGAAATTCGTGATGAACAAGGTCATTTTCAACTTCAGACAGATCTTGTGGCACATTTATGGTCTATGAGAGCTCACGAGTAGTCCGATTACGATTATTTGTTCGCACGAATTTAAAGAATTTGAAGTATTTAATTTTTTGTAATAACTGCTAAACTATTTATGTGTTTGTATAATTATTATTTACCTAATGTATCGAGTGCATTCATCAAATAATCAATATTTTGATCAAAACCAAAACAGGGCCGGTTGGGTGTAGCCGGTTGGGGGCGCCGCTGTGGAGCACGTCCATCAAATCGGCGGACACAGGTCCAGTCACCCCCCAAAGGGGGACAATTGGAGGGTGCCGGACACGTTTTTATGGGTGCCGGTGGAGATGCTCTGATATGTGATATGCATTTGAGCTAGTGCCCGGGACCGGCATGTGTTCCCCATGTTCCATTGCCTTCGGATCTCTGCCACTCTCGTAGACAAAAGAGAGGCGCACTGTGCCGAGGGAGTCCACCATGAGCCCTAGCCCCAGTACTGTTTAGCCGAGTCCGCAATGTGCTCTCAAATCTTTAATGCACGCCTACTTGTGGCCACTCTCCTTTGTTGTGTCTATGTCGAGGACAAGCTGCTTGGCCCACCGCAAATGCCGTCATGGTCAAGATCGAAAAAGGGAATTTTTTGGTAGAAGAAGTAGAGAAAGAGTTCAAAGAATTGGTTGCTGATAGTTGGGACCGGAAAGTTAAGAGTGTCGGTGAGACTGAATTTTTGCAGGTTTTCTCTTCCAAAGAACTCCTCCCGATGGTGACTCGGGGCGGGGGCCTTACTTTGTCGATTATAGAGTTTCGGGCGGTTGTTACCGAGCTGATTGGAGACCCGAGGGTGGTGGAAAGGCTGGAAGTGGTGTGGGTAAAGCTTTTCGACGTACCCGAGTGATGACTCCCAAGTGCATAAGATCAATTGTAGTGCCTTTCGATAAGTATTTGAGTGTCGAACCCACGAGGATCTGAAGGTAAGCTATCTATTCTCTAAAGCCCTATAACCCTCTTATATGGCTGTTTATGCAAAGCAATAAGTTTGACTAAAAGGAACTAACTAATTAGAAGCAAGTGACGTGGAGTGTGGTTTGTCTAGTAACTAGTGAAGCAAGTTTAAAATGCAACTAATCCTAAAACAAGTTTCTAAAGTAGCAAGCAGCAAATATCTCAAGTATCTCAAGGGAGCAAGTGTTCTAGCAATAGGTGTTTCGTTCGTGTGGTTGTCACAATTAGTGAAGCACATGTTTTAGTCTTAGTTGTTTCTTCTAGGAAGGAGCCATGAATAGGTATAGTCAAGTAAATGATCTACAACCCCTTATGATGGATCATGTGGCCAAGTAAATGACTGCACAAGATTGATTAAGACATAAAGTCCCACCATAGCCTTACGTTCTAAGGTCCCCTATATATATATCCCCCAATAACTTAACTTTGTGGCTCGGTCTCAGGTTACTGTCACTCCCAAGTCACCACCACTCCATTATGCTACCGGTGATCACCTTACATGCATTCCCCAACATATGCGTGCACTCATATATTGTACATAAAGACAATCATAGAAGATAACAAACTTGTATGCAACCAATCAACGAACTATTTCACCATTGCCAAGAACAATTCACTACTCAAACATAGACGGGGAGACACAATACATCAAGGGAATATAGTATTGCATCATACATCGTGTTTGCCAAGAGATTACAGTGGAGAGATGGAGCTGATCTTGCTGTAGATGTTGATGATGAACACGCCGGAGGGGGGTGGAGCCCTCCGGGGGTGATCCCGGCGGCGTTTCCCCCCTCCGATCTTCTCCGGCGGCAGCCTTCTGTCTCTCTGTTTCGTGGTTTCGTCTCTCGGCGCCGCCTCCTCCTCGAAAAGGCCAGGGGACCCTTTATATAATCGTTTTTAGGTCACGAGACACTCGGGAGAAGAAAGATCGCCGGCATCGGAGCCACGGAGGCAAAAAGGGGGCCCCACACGCGGCCAAGGAATCTGGCCGCGTGGAGGGTCCTCTTTCCACCTGGTTGGCCTTTTGGCCCTCTACTTTGGCCCATGGTCTTCGTCTCGAAAATTCTGAACCGTGCTCTTTGGCCTTGCCCTTTTTGGAGTCCCGAAGCTCCCGGAAAGTCTGAAACACTAAAAAGTACGTTTTCTGAAAAAACAGGGTTAGAACCAAAAGAAGGGGGATTGTTTAGAAAATCCCCCAAATCATTATAAAACATGAATATAAGTTGATAATATGTAGGAAAAACAAGTAATAACATGCAAAGTTCATGTATGCATTTTACATGCATCACCGAGCCGCTGCGAGATGAACGCATCCTGCTAGGGTCGACTCTGGAGCTGGGGAGCCCATTGGAGGTTGATGTCGCCACGCTGGCCGATGGAGAGGCGCCAATCTATATGAAATTTGGGTGCCGAGTTCCGGTGAAGCTCAAAGACCACATCATGATTTTTGCTAACTTGGAAGGCAACAAGATTAGGGTGGGGCGGGAGCTTGGTAGCAAAGGGAAAGCCCCCCCCTCCACCATCGTCGGTGCCGAAAGACGGTGAGGATGATTACTCGGTCGTCCTGTCGGGCTCGGAAGACGAATCGGACGACTGGGACAGCAGGAAGGCCCGGGAGCGGGAGCGGGATCAGGCTCGGACGAGCTCCATGTCTAAGAAAGGGGCGGGGCGAGGGTAACCGTAGTAAGGAGGCGGGTGGCTCGGCTCCACCCTCAATGGAGTTGGGGTTGTCTGTAAACTCGTCTAGTGCGCCATCTCTTCGGGTGCCCTCCCCTCTGCCGTCATGTGCCCTAGGGTCCCCGCCCCGCCTACCCGCCACAATGTTTACTCAATACGGTTCAAATTTGACTGTTGATGGTGATGTTTTCAAGACGCTGGGAAGGGTGGTGCTGGCAGTGCAATCAGAAGTGTCTTTGGAAGCCCCTCCGCGTTCTAACTTGAGTGATGCTCTCCTCAACTCGCCGGCGGGTATCGGTGATGTTTTCTCGAGCAGGGCCAATCCGAGCAATCCCCAGGGCGCGGGGCCAAATGGCAATCTGGTGGATGTTTCGTTGGGAAGTGGGCAGCGGCAGATCCGCGAGGCGATGGTGGAGGAGACACCAAATCTCAAGGAGCAGCATAGAAAGATGAATAACAACCGCGCGACGCGCCATCTCGATATGGAGTTGGCGGAGGTCGTGGTGGTTGACTCCTAGGATGGGGTACGCGTTGCTCCATCCCCTGCCGCTTCTCTGGGTGGTTTTCTCTCGACCCCTATCATTCCGGCGTTAAAGGCCTCGGTTACTCGAGGGGTCAGGACTAAGGCTTTGACGGTGGTGACTATACGCTAGAGCTCTAGGGAGGCGGGCGACAAGGATGGTTCAATGCTTGCGCGTGCGGTTCGCAAGACCGCGGACAAGGATGTGGCCGGAGGCGCCAACGCTGCTACATTAGGTACTAATCTTAACCCTTTGTTTGATATCTTGCAAGATTACCGGATTCGCATTTGTTGTCGGTTGCGGCAGATTCGTGTGTGGTGTTTTCGGCGGCAGCAGGCCCTCTCGCCGAGGTTCTCTCTATGTTAAGGGCTAACAAACTGGCCCAAGCGGCGCTGGAAAGTGCTAGGGTCAAGATTCTCTCGGAGGAGGAGTTGGCCAAAGCTAGGGTTGCAGAAGGGGCTGCGAGCGCTAAGGACGGCCCTCCCAACCCGCTAGCGGGTGTGGAGATTAGAGAGGACAGCGATGGTGCGGGGCACACGCTGCAGTTTCGCCGGCCCCTCAGAGGCAGTGTGGGTCGGGGACGACCCCTATCACAAGGAGGAAACGCGCTAAATATGCGGTGCCGCAGGGGCGCCGCCTAGTGACCTGCCAAGCACGGGCCGAGGGCGCAGCGTTATAATGCGGATTCTCTTCTAGAATATCGGAGGCTTCGGGCGTGCAGGACGTCGGAAGCTTCTCAAGGAGTTCCTGTGCAAATATAACATTGATATAGTATGCCTCCAAGAGACCATCAAGTCGGAGTTTACGGATCAAGAATTGCAAAGTATTGAGACGGGGGAGAAGTACTTTTTGGTCTGGCTACCAGCGGAGGGCCCCTCAGGTGGTATTCTGTTGGGCCTCCGGGATAGCGCTTTTAACATTGAATCTTTCAATAAAGGCCAGTTCTTTCTGAGCGTGAACTGTCTGCACCGGGTGCTCTCTAAGAAATTGACCATTATAGGGATATATGGTCCTGCCAACCGCTCTTTGTCTCGGGCCTTCCTTGAGGAGATTTCCGACAAGGTGGAGAATTGCAACTTCCCATCCTTGGGGGGGCTTTAACTTACCGAGAGGGGTCGAGGACAAAAACAACAAGTGCGTAAACTGGCCAAGGGTGGACATGTTTAACAATGCAATTGCTTCCTGGGCCTTACGTGAAGTGTCACGGACTGGCGCCTAGTATACCTGGACAAATAAACAGCGCAACCCGGTGCGGTGTGTTCTTGATCAGGTGTTTGTGTCCCCTGAAATTGATGCGCTGTTCCCGCTGGCAGGTCTTAGGTCCGAGACGAGCCAGGGTTCGGATCACACCCCACTAATCTTTGATGGAGGGGGAGACCTCCTAGTAAAAAGCAAGTGTATCTTCTTCGAACTTGGGTGGTTTTAATTTGAGGGCTTTGTTGATTTAGTGTACCAGTAGTGGGGTAGGCTGATGTCTTTGGCTAGGGGCAGGGACATCGTTGACTGATGGAACCACATGAGCGTTGGTCTTCGTCAGTTCCTCCGAGGGTGGAGTAGAAATCTAGGTCGGGATACTAGAATTAGCAAACTGGCCCTCTTGGGTCAGATTAAGGAACTGGACGAGAAAGCATACCTGGATGGTCTTGATGAAGAGGAATGGGTATTTTGATACCACTTGGAGGATCAGTTGCTTCAAATTTATAGACTTGAAGAAGAATATTAGCGACAACGCGGAAGGGTCCGCTGGGAATTGCATGGGGATGCGAACACGGCCTACTTCCATGTTGTGGCTAATGGGAGATGGCGCAAGTGTCTTATCTCCTCCCTTCAAACGCCCGCTGGCCCTATTAGTTAACCTCTACAAATTCAGGAACATATTTATGAGTTTTATTGGGAGCTCCTTGGCCGGTTTCGCTGAGACACTTAGGACTGGCGGTCGATACCTGGAGCGAGGGGCACAATTATCCGACGCTGAGAATGAGGCGCTCATGTTAACCTTCTCGGAGGAGGAACTGGATGGCATCGTCAGGGATATGAAGACCAATACGGCGCCGGAGCCGGATGGCTTCCCGATCTCCTTCTTCACACGTTTTTGGCCTTGCTGCAAGCTGGGGGTTCTATATCTCTTGAATGATTTTGTGTTAGGCAGAATCGATGTCTCCCGACTGAACTTCGGGGTGTTGACTCTCATTCCAAAGGTTCCGGGGCGGACCTCATCTCTCAATGTTGACCGATTACACTGATCAATGTGATTTTCAAGATTATCTCCAAGGCATACGCGTCGAGACTCGATGGAATTGTCAATAGAATCATCAGCCCCACCCAGACGACGTTTATCAAGGGGAGAAATATCTTAGAAGGACCCCTCGCGCTCATCGATATCCTTCATGAACTCGGAGTGAAAAAACTGGGAGGGGTGCTGCTTAAGCTAGATTTTGAGAAAGCCTACGAGAGGGTCAATTGGTCCTTTCTCCTTGAGGTCCTCCGCAGGAAAGGGTTTTGCGCGGGTTACCTTCATAGGATTGAGAAACTGGTGTCTAGTGGGCAGACGGTCATCGCCATCAACGAGGAGACTGGCCCCTTCTTTCGAAACCGTAGGAGGGTGCGTCAAGGGGACCCTCTCCCCCCCCCCTCCTTTTCAACTTTGTGGTAGAAGCCCTTTCGGCCATGCTGTCTGGTGCAGCGGAAGCGGGGTACATTTCTAGGATGGTGCCTCACCTAATTCCAGGGGGAATTACCCATTTGAAGTAAGCGGATGACACGTTGATCCTGCTCCAAAATGACGAATTGATTGCGAATCAGAAGTTCCTGCTGTTGTGTTTCGAGAACATGTCCGGGCTGAAGATCAATTTCCATAAGAACGAGGTTTTTGTGGTAGACCAGCCTCTAACGGAGAAGCGTCGTATTGCCAATATGCTCAACTGCAATCTGGGCAAGTAAGTTCCTGTTTATCTACCTGGGGATGCCGTTATCTGACCGTAAGTTAACCGTCGAGCAGTGGAATTTCCCAGTCAACAAATTGGCCCTTAAGATTGAGGTTTGGATGGGCAAACTTCTCTCCTTAGGTGGGTGACTCATTTTGTCTAATGCATGCCTGGAGGCCCTCCCGACCTATGTGGGGGTCTGTTTCTCCTCCAAGACGGGGTCCATGCTAAATTCGACGCTATTCGGGCCCGCTTCTTCTGGTAAGGATCGGTCCCCAAGCGCAAATACCATATGGTAAATTGGGTTGCGATGTGTCGTCCTAGGGAGTGTGGGGGTATGGGGCTCACCTGCACGGAGTCCATGAATAAGGCACTAATGCTGAAATGGATTTGGCAGCTCTACCAAGAGGGCGAACCGATTTGGAAAAAACTGATCATGGCCAAGTACCCTGAAGCCTCCAACATATGCCTTACGCCATCCCGGGGTGGATCACAGTTTTGGCATAGCCTTCAAAAGATAAAGCATCTGTTTACTTTGGGGGTACGACACGTTGTCAAGGATGCGGGCCGCACATGCTTTTGGACTGATTGGTGGACTGGTGATACTAGTCTTAAAGATCGTTTCCCTAGACTGCTTGCTATCTGTGACAACCCCAACCTGTTGGTGGCTGCGACGCTAGTGGAGGAAGGGGATGGTATTGGCTTCAGAAGAGTGTTCGACCAGGAATGTAGGGACCAGTGGGACCGGATGACAGAGGAAACCAGTCTGATCACCCTCACGGAGGGACCAGACGCCGTACGTTGGACACTAGAACTTCGGGTAGGTTCTCGGTGGCTTCAGCGTATAGGATGCTTGCGAATGGGGCATCTACTGCGTTTTGCACCGAGTTGTGAGGAGCTAGGCTCCCTCTCAAGGTGAAGATCTTTACTTGGCAGCTTGCTTTGGACCGGCTGCCGTCTCGGATGCAGGTCTTAACTCGTCACGGGCCATCGGACGGGCGATGCGCCCTGTGCGGGGAGCCTGAGGATGCGGCACATATCTTCTTTTTGTGTGCCCTTCCCAAACTTGGGTGGAGTGTGCTGCGTGACTTGTTGGGGTGCGACTGTCGTCCTGCAAACTTCTCGCAATTCTTTCGATTTATTATGTGCTTCCCAGCCAACTCCGGAGAAACAGCTGGGTGTTGTTCGTCGCGTTGTGCTGGTCGATCTGGTTGATTTGTAATAAACTCTCGATGGAGTCTATTGTTCCGAACAAACCTGCTGACTTGATTTTCAAAATGCTTCTGTTCGTACAGCATTGGGCAAATCTGGCAAAGGAGCAAGACAAGGAGCCCCTGCTTCAGCTGACAGAAGGGCTTAAGGGGCGATACAGGACATTGGTGCAGACCTAGTGGAGCTCTCCTCTTGGTGTTGGTGTCGTCTTTCCATCTTTTTACCGGTTTGTTTTGGGAATATGCCAAGTTTGGGCCGGATCGAACCGATCTATTGGGGTTCTAGTGATCAGACCGGTTTTGGGACACTAGAACCTTCCAGTGGTGTTGGTGTTTTGCCCAGGATGTTGGCTGTTATTTCTGGTTGTTGTGCGTTTGTGAGAAACTCGTGAACCACTTGCTTTATTAATTTTAAAGCGGGGCAAACTATTGCATTTTATCTAAAAAAAACCGATAGAGCAAATTGTGTGTCATGTTTTATTTTTTCTAAGAGACCGATCAGTTGTTGTGTTTTACACGCAGCTCGTACCTGGTGGATTAGTAGTCTCAGAGCTGGGTGCGATTTGTGTGACTTTGTGAAACGAGTTGCGTGTCATCAAGCCTGTGGGAGCACCACAGCTAGGTTTGGTGTTTGAAAATTAAGTTGGTTGTTTCAGGTTTTGGTAGACTTAAAACTAGAGTGGGTTGTGAGTTCCTCTACAATTCGCCATTGGCCATTGGTTGTGGAACTTTGTTTAGTGTTGTTTCGTTTTGCGGTTCGTAAAGTCTGTTATGTTATCCTTTGATAATGGAACTCGGCTTCCACGGAAGTCGTATGCAAAATAAAAAAACAAGCCCGTGGGGTGCGAACCCGCGTGCCACAGGATCATGTAGACGACGAGCTACCAGTCTCCGAGCATCGAGGTCGGCTGGTACCGGCGCGTCTAAAAAAAATTGGACTGTGCCGGGCAAATTAATCCTTTTATGTCTATTAGTTCGTAGACAATTTCAAACTTGTCTGCAGACAAAAGCCAGCCGATCCTTATATTTCACGTCCCACTTTCAAACCTCAAATTCATACAAATATATACACGTTGATCACGATATATCACACTATCAATTCATCACCAGTTTACCAATTTAACAATACAACGTAAAACCAAAATGAATCCCGTAATCCAGGCACCCGAGATCGGCGGATCCAGGCGCACGCCCACGAGTTCGCCGGCCTCCTCATCAGACCATGAACAGTACAGTTATGCTCTGGAAGCTACACACTCGATTCCCTTCGTCCCAAGCAGCAGCACCTTCAACCATGGTACGGTTCTTGGGCGAGGGAACCCCCAGGAGGACACAGCGGCGACAGAATCCGTCCTTACGATTTTTTTTTCCGGCAGATAGCAGTGGAGGGCGCCCCACTCCCAATCCCTGATCGATCTGCCTCAAATGTGGGGAATTGCAAATTCGTGACTGTATGCTGGGGAAGCCGAGCATGAAAAGAAATAAAGTGGACTGCATCCACTAGCGGACTGCGCTCTCTGGGCTCAACTTCCCCACATTCTGATGGGCCTAAACAGGCTGATGGGCTCCATGTCTGCCCGAGTAGCTGGAGCTGCACCGAAGGAATATTGCTCTGTTCCTGAGCGAGACATATCCATCTAATTGGCAATAATTTTTATCAAAAAAATCTAATTGGCAATAATTATATATATTAGAAAATCTAATCGGCAATATTAGCTCAAAAAAGGAATCTAATCAGCAATATCACAAGAAGTACTTGAATTTTGGCAGTACTTAACTGACATTAAGAAAAGGGCGCGGCAAGACGCGCTTGGTCCATGTAGTAGCTTTCTATGCACTAAAAAAAATGAACTACGATATCTTTCTACGGAGGACTAAAACAACAAGTGCACTAAGTAGTAAAGTAAAATAAGAAAAACAAAGTGAAAGAGAAGTTGCAAGTAGGAAGAAGGATCGGAGTTCATGCGTTCGCATGATCTCTCTGATAAACATGGTGACACAGAATAATCATGGATATGAGGAAACATGATAAATACAAATGCAAGTGCATGAATGTAAAATATGATGATATATGTAGGCATCACATTCTAACCTCAACATACCCCGCATATGCTCAGGTATGAAGCAAATACTCCCCTGAGCGCATGTAATCCAGAATGAACCGTGGCTTTAACACTAAGTAGGGAGCATTGTATTAATGTTCTATGGCATGAAGGTGGGCATGGGTCACATCTTTCCGGCATTTTTGTACCATTTTTAATCCCTTGAGAGACAGTCAAGAAGACTTACAACATGTCTTAGTACTGTGGCCATTTTGACACATTCATGTGTTGTTTAAATAATATGAGTCAATGCTAGTACAAATCAAATTTCTCTACTCTGCCATCATTACTAAGAATTGTATCCCTAAAATATGTTTGTGATCTACATACATGATCCTAAGTTTCCAATTCCAACCAAGATTAGGATTGCAATAGCACCCAATGTATGTTGCAGATAGGTTTTCTTCTCAAGAGAAATATTTTGTTTTAGACTTTCTTCATCTTAAACTTGGTTGCGTCCGCCTTTTATCCTTTTGCATGAAGGACATCACCCAAATGTAGATCTAGTTGCATATTTCCTTCTTATCCTTTTTCTTCCTCGGTTATCCTAATTTCTTCCCTCATCTTCTTGTTAGCCTCACATGCCAGCTCTAGCTTCTCTGTTGCCTTCTTTCTTCCTTTGTCGGCTTATTCTTCTCCTCGACTGAAAATTTTAGATCTTCTAATAGGATCTTATTACCTTCGTTGTAAATCTTAAACAATAAATGCATACCACGGTAATGCAAAGAATCCTAGAAAAAAAATCATAAAACACTCGAATCGGCGTTATTTTACAAAAAAGAAAATCTGATTGAACAAACCCTAGAAAATTTTACCTCGTCGAATGAGTCAGTTTTGTTCCTGAAAGGAACTCTATTCCAAAATGGGTTTTGACACTGATGAAGATTGATTAGGGGACTAAATGTTTCGATGAGTTGTATGAATAGATACATGGAAAGAGGAGAGAGGTGCACCACAAAAAGTTACCCCTCCCCCCCCCCCCCCCCCCCCCCACACACACACCACCACCACCACCACCCAATCTTCAAAACGGAAAGTGGCTTAAGGCTTGAATGTTGGCCTACCCCAAAATAGGTTGCATGAGAATCCATGGCCCTCCAAGTTTTTATCCAGGGCAAGGCAGAAGTGGTTTGAATGCTGGCCTAACTCTTTTCTGGAGGCTCTGGGCTCCCATAATGCGAGAACAAGTGGAACTAGAAAAAATCATAACTTTCTCATGCAAACTCCGAATTTGATGAACTTGGGCTTATTTGAAGCCAACAACGAGCTCTAACTCCTCACAAAGATTAAAAAAATTAATATTAGAAAAAGAGGAAAGATTCCAAATATGAAAAGACCTATGTATAAACGAAGAGGCAGGAAAAAAACTCAAACACCTAAAACGTGATATCTTTAATAATAGTGATTTTCTTTTGAAGATAGCAACAATATAGATCATAAAATAGATAAAAACCAAATATTAAACAAATAGGAGGATGCCAAGATGAAAAGGTTTGAGATCTCTATGAATTATGTGATTAAGTTACTCATCTGACAGCCCATCTTGATAGTATCACCAACAAAACTATAATCCGGTCTCCCACCAATCACCTTGAGACAGGTAGAACTAGGAAAACATAGCTAAGTAATATATGTCTTTGCACATTTCTCTTGAGTTTGATGATGACGATTATGCTCGTCTCAAGTTGGAACACTTCAGTTGATCGCGTTTGTTTGATGAAGACTCACAATTTTTATCCCACATATACCACCATGGGAAAGCTTCACTTAAGAACCTATATACAAATCCATTACCACCATATGAATGGCAAAGCTTCAAGCATATAATACCCTCGAGGTTCTTATCTTGAACTTGCACTTATCAACAATATGACCATCCCCACTTGATGTCATCCTCTCATCTGGCATAAGAAATCTTCGTTTTTATGCAAGCCTATTAGTTAAAATAATTTTACGATCTTGTGCTCTTCTTCTAAAATCCAATCCCTGAACTTCATCTTGATCGACCATTCTCAGCTTTATGCTCTATCGTGGTCTCTTGAAAGGCATAAGGAATTGTTAAATTGAATTACTTGCTTCAACACTTGATCAATTTTGGATGAATTCATGAACCCAATCATAACTGCATTTGAGTTCCTTTCAATGACATCTTGGTCAATTCTTCATCTTCACATGAACTTCATCTTGATCATCTTGATTCACTCAATGAACTCAATATTGATACCTTGAAGTTCAGTTCGTTTTCCTTTTCTTGAGCATCATATAGTCACAGCTTGAACCCAATGATCTTGATGCTTATCTTCATATTGATGGCATTCGTTCTCGGATACATCCAGTGTTCTTTTATTGATACCTTGGGACAGAGGGCATCCTTCAACTCATCCTACTCTTTTGATACATATACATATGTATATATATGGTTTTCGTAATTTTATCGTCTGACACTTGCATCACACATATTTTTAATAAGCAGCCCCACTGTGGTTCTAATAGCCAATTCATTTTTTTTTTCCTTACTGCAGCACCGGTGATACTACTGCAAATGTGACGCCTATTGTAATAGTCGATTCGTCTAGCAGAAAAAGGAGGAGAGTGGATGAGTTGGCACAAATCACTTCATCTAATACACACACCCATTGGGACAAGGCTACATTATCCAATAGAATACAAAAAAATACTAGTCAGTTACAAGAGATCCGAGAGGAAGTGAGCGAAGTTCTCAATCTACATGGATTAGACTTAGCTTCCAGTTCAAATCACCATCAGAGTACAGCCTTAGATCAGCACCTAAGTACATCCAGTCTTGCTCCAATAAAAGTGTATGGAAGAGCTGCAGAAAAGGACTCCATTGTAAAGATGGTAACAGAAGAAAGATCTGATGGTGTAGTTGTTCTGCCTATCGTAGGCATTGCAGGTGTTGGGAAAACAACTCTTGCTCAACTTGTATACAATGATCCAGGTGTGGAAACTCAGTTTGACCAAA
The DNA here is from genome assembly GCA_028641055.1 of Alopecurus myosuroides. Taxonomy (NCBI): domain Eukaryota; kingdom Viridiplantae; phylum Streptophyta; class Magnoliopsida; order Poales; family Poaceae; genus Alopecurus; species Alopecurus myosuroides. The sequence continues at coordinate 119,197,196 of CM054059.1, forward strand.
GGATATGGGTTTCGGTGTCCCGTAACTTTGACGAAGTGAGGCTGACAAGGGAGATGCTAGACTCTATTTCTCGAGAAAGGCATGACGAATTAAATTGCTTTGAGAAGCTTCAGGAGAGCTTGAAGAGTCATGCCAACTCAAAGAGACTTCTATTTATTTTAGATAATGTCTGGGATGACATGAACAATATACAGTGGGAAAAAATGTTGGCTCCTCTGTTATCCAGTCATCTGAAGGGAAATGTTATTCTTTTCACAACTAGAAATATGACTGTTGCGCAAAGGTTAGGCACCCTCAAACCGGTCAAGTTAGATGCTCTTGCAAAGGATGACTTTTGGTTATTGTTCAAATCATGTGCATTTGGTTATGAGAACTATGAGGAGCATCAAAGTATAAGTATAATTGGGCGGCAAATAGCGGAGAAGTTGAAGGGCAACCCATTAGCAGCTGTATCTACAGGAGATCTATTAAGAAAGAAACTTAACGCTGATTATTGGAGAAACATTCTAAAGAACGAAGACTGGAAATCCATGCAGCTCAGTAGAGGAATCATGTCTGCTCTGAAGATAAGCTATGATCAACTTCCATACCATTTACAACAGTGTTTCTTGTACTGCTCTATATTCCCTGACAGTTACCAATTTCTTGGTGAGGAGTTGGTCAGTTTTTGGATAGCACAGAGATATGTAAAGTGTGTCAACTCTAGTCAGAGTCTAGAGGGGATAGGAAGGTGCTATCTGATTGATTTGGTTAACCTGGGCTTCCTTCAAGAAGTTAAAAGAGAAGAACCATGTCTAGGTAGTCAAATTTTATATGCCGTGTGTGGTATCATGCATGATTTTGCGGTGATGGTTTCAAGGGATGACTGTGCAAGTATAGATGGTCGGCAGTGCAATAAATTGTCTCAAACTCTACAGCATTTGTCAATAGCTACTGGATCTGCATACAGCGAAGATAAATATGGGGACATTCCTCGTGATGAGAAGTTTGAAGAAAATCTGAGAAATGCAGTTACATCAGTTAGCAAATTGAGGACATTAGTGTTACTTGGGCACTATGACTCTTTCTTCTTACAACTGTTTCAAGATATATTTCAGAAGGCACGTAATTTACGTGTGTTGCAGATGTCTGCAACCTCTGCTGATTTTCTAAAATGTGGGTATGATGAGGTAGATGGCGCTCTCCCTCGAGTTTTGAGTAAGCTGTACCATCTTCAAGTATTAAACGTCAGCTCATACACTGATCGTACTATACCTGACGGGATTAATAATCTTGTTAGCCTGCGGCATCTTATTGTACACAAGGGATTGTTCTCTTCCATTGCTACCATTGATAGCATGACATCATTTCAGGAGTCAGATGGTGTTAAGTTTCAAATTTCTAGCGGCTTTGAGATGACACAACTCCAATCCACGGATGAGTCTGCACAACACTGGATGCATGTTAAAACTCTAGAAGAGGCTTATGAGGCAGGACTGAGAAACAACGAAATGTCAGAAAAGCTGCTAATTTCTTATAGAAATGGAGAAAAGCTGCTCATGTCCTGGGAGGTAACTTCTGCGGACATAGGCATGGAGCTTGAGGACGTAAAGGATCTCCAGATATATGGGTACGATGGTTCTTTTTTATCTGGGCTTGAGAGAAATATCTCCACCTCATTTCAGACGGTACATATATACTTTTGTGAAGATTGGAAAATACTTCCATCTTTTGGAAGGTTTCGGTTTCTGGCAAAGCTAATTTTGAGCAACCTGGAGGAAGTAAAAGATGTATTGCTTCCTTCACTGGAGGAACTATTTTTAGTTAAAATGCCAAAATTGGAGAGATGTTCATGCACTTCTGTGGAGGGAATGAACTCTAGATTAAGAGCACTGCAGATCGACGAATGTAAAGCACTGAAGGAGTTTGATCTGTTTAAGAATGATGGTAACAACGAAATCAAGCAGATGCCATGGTTGCCTGGTCTTACGAAATTAATTCTGCGGGATTGCCCTGAATTGGAAGTGCTGAAGCCTCTTCCACCTTCAACCACCGTTTCTGAGTTACTTATCAGACGAGTTTCAATACTTCCAAGTATAACAGTATCATCGAGTGAAGTGTTAAGTATTGGGTATATTGATGAGTCTAGAGAGAGAAAATTTGATGGATCTTCTGATGAGTTGAGGATACTGGATGGTAAAATCTTGGTGTTCTGTAATCTGAGAGACCTCACGTCGGTGATAATAGAGGGTTGCCAAAATCTAACTTTTTTTTCGTTCCAAGGTTTTAGGCAGCTCCTCTTCTTGCAGATTTTGGATATAAGAAAGTGCAGAAAACTTCTCTGTTCAGATGTGATGCCAGCTGCTACCCTTGAAGATGTGTCAACTGCAAATGGCAAGGCCTTCCAAACTCTTGAATGTCTTAGTATCAAGTCATGTGGAATAACAGCGAAGTGGCTATCTCTGTTGCTGCGACATGCGCCATACCTACAGGAATTGCATTTAGAGAAAATGTTGTTGATGGAAGAGGGAGACTCGTCATCTGAAGAGGAAGATGACGCGTTGACAGGGTTAGCTCAAGACGGGCTTGTGCACATTCCACTAAGGATCGTCTATTCTCTCAAGAAGATAACTACTGATTGCTGCCCTCGTCTAACATTTAACTTGGGCGAGAAAGGCTTCTCTGCATTTAGCTCCCTGCAGGAGCTAAAAATTCGGAAATGCCCCAGGCTGCTCTCATCTTTGGTGCATAAAGACGGAAATGATAACTGGGCAAACGGAAGATGTCTCCTCCCGACATCACTTAAAAAATTTGAGATTCTTAAGGGTTATTCCTTAAAGACGCTGCAACCATGCTTTCCGAGTGATCTCACCAACCTTAGAAAGTTAGAGGTATACGACTGCCCAGCTTTGGAGTCTCTACAGCTGAGCTCGTGTATGGCACTGGAAGAATTGAAGATTATAGTCTGTCAGGTGCTCACCGTGCTAGAGGGCTTGCAATCCGTTGGCAGCCTCAGGCATCTCGAAGTACATCACTGTCCTTGCTTGCCAAGGCATGGCTATTGGCTATGCTCTTGGCTGGAGACGCTTGATATCGATGATCCGTCTGTCCTTACCACGTCATCCTGCGAGCGCCTCACCTCCCTCCAAAGCCTAACACTTGGTGGGTTCGTGCTAAATGAGGAGCAAGAGAAAGCGCTTCTGCTCCTTAAGTCCCTGCAACGGCTCGAATTTTTTTGTTGTCGTGATCTATTAGATCTTCCTGCGGGGCTGCACCTCCTTCCTGCCCTCAAGAGGTTGAAGATATACGGCTGTCCGTGCATCTCAAGGCTGCGAGAAACAGACCTCCCACTTTCGTTAGAAGAACTGGAAATTGCATGGTGTAGCAAGGAGTTAGCTGATCAATGCAGGGCTCTAGCAACGAGCAAGCTAAATGTCAAAATTGGTTACTGTCCTTATTGATTACTGGACACCTTGTTAAGCACATGTTTCTGCACACACAACATGTATCGCTGGGTTGCTTTTGAGGAAATCGTGTGCCCTGCCCTGTATAGTTGTATACTAAGACTCAGAGTTGACATATCCTTAGTAAATTCGCACTCTGCTCATTCCAGAACGAGCTGTCTCTGCAGCATTCAAACTGATGGACATATATCGTGTAACTGGTAAACCAGTATGTTTTACTGTTTGTTATCCTTACAACTAAAGAAGATGATTAATTCTTAATTCCTTGACTAAAGAAGATAAGATAAACCCGAAGATGCCACAAGTTGGCTTAACCGCTTAAGCCAAGATTTTCTCGCTGCACCATGAACATATGCCATGCAGCTACTCCCTCTGTCTAGACATAATTTAGTGTTAGATACATCCACTTTTGTCAAACTTTGAGACACTTAATTTGAGACGGAGGGAGTATAATAATGCAATTTCAAGGAGAACAGGATACTAGCTCTCGTGTGATCAACAAGAGCAGCAGCATAAGCTGGGGCTGGTTTTGGTAGAAGCTAGGGTTCTACCGGGTTTAGGGCGGAGGTTATAGGGGTGGAAGTGGGGGCGGAGAGGTTGAGAGGCTTGGCGCCGGCGGCGAGGCGCCGTCGCGGAGGAAGGAGAGCGGCGGCTAGGGTTTGGTGCGGCTGGGGGCTGGGGGTCTCCCGTCTCCTTCAGGAGACGAGACAGTATGATACTGATTATTGTCTATTCAATCACGAAGGGATACATTTGTTTATATAGGAGGACGGCCTCCTCTAAACCCTAATCTACTTGGGCTAAGCCCCTAATTTCCTTGGGCTAAGCCCACAACTAGCCACTAGTCGATTTCTTGCATGTATACTGTAATCCGACCATAACATCTCTCCCCGCCTTCTCAAACAGCTCGTCCTCGAGCTGAACTTCTGGAAACTGATGGCGGAGATCTTCAAGCTTCTCCCAGGTCGCCTCCTCCTCTGGCATGCCTGTCCAATGCACCAAGACGTGCCAGACTCCACGGCGCTGCTGGGCCTTCGTACGCGAGCGACACTTGCCGGGGTAGGCTCGAGACGACCATCCGAAATCGGTGGAAGAACTGGTGGTGCAGACGGAGGGTCGCCACGGTAGGCCTTCAGGAGACCGACGTTGAAGACGTCGTGGAGGCGCGATCCCTCGGGCAGCTGAAGACGGTACGCGAGCGAGCCGATGCGCTCCAGCACACGGAAGGGACCCGCGTAACGAGGCCCCAACTTGCGCCGGGAGCGCGGGTCCAAGGACTGGGTCGTCCGGTGAAGAAGGCGTAGCCAGACCCAGTTGCCCACCGCAAACTCCGCCTCACGATGGTGTGCATCATAGTACCTCTTGGCCAGCTGCTGAGCCTGAAGAAGTCGCTGGCGTGCCTCAGCCAGTATATCATCGCGGGTACGCAGCAGGTCATCCGCCGTCTCAGTGTGTGCCGTGCCCGGCGCATAGGGTAGCATCGCCGGCGGGGGCCGCCCGTAGACCACCTCAAAGGGAGTGGCGTGCAGCGCGGAGTGGTAGGACGTGTTGTAGCAGTACTCGGCCCACGCCAGCCAGTCCACCCAAGCTCGTGGACGATCCCCAGTAATGCAGCGGAGATACATGGCGATGATCTTGTTGACGACCTCGGACTGGCCGTCCGTCTGAGGATGAAAAGCCGTGCTCATGCGGAGCTTCACGCCCGCCAACCCAAATAGGTCCTTCCAGACGCGACCCGTGAACACAGGATCACGATCACTGACGATGGAGGACGGAAACCCGTGGAGACGAACGATGCCGTCGAAGAAGGTGCGTGCCACGGATGCCGCCGTGTAGGGATGGCCCAGGGCGATGAAGTGCGCGTACTTGGAGAATCGGTCGACCACTGTGAGGATGACGGACTTGCCGCCCACCTTCGGTAGCCCCTCGATGAAGTCCATGGAGATGTCTGCCCACACTTGGGATGGTACGTCCAACGGCTACAGTAGGCCCGCTGGGCGGAGCGTCTCCGTCTTGTTCCGCTAACACGTGACACACGCCCGCACCCAGTCGCGCACCAGAGCGCCATCCCCTGGAATGTAAAAATCAGTGCGGAGACGGTGGAGGGTCTTCTGGACGCCCTCGTGACCTGCAGAATGCGCCAAGGACAAGGCCTGGTGGCGCAAGTCGCCATGATCCGGTACGAAGATGCGGCGCCCATGGAGTAGTAGTCCCTCATCCAGACGCCATGGCGCGGTCAGCTCACTGTCAGTCAGGCGCTGACGCAGCTGCTGCGCATCCACGGCCTCGGCAGTAGCGTGGCGAATCTCGTCGATGTAGTCGAACGATGGCCCGGAGTGGATGCACAGGGCCGCACCCACTATGGGGGCGTCGGTGGCGTCGTCGATGTCGCGGCGGGACAGGGCGTCGGCGACCATGTTGAGGCGGCCGGGACGGTACTCGACGGTGAAGTCGAAGCCGAAGAGCTTGCTGATCCACTGATGCTGCGGCACGGTGGAGAGGCGCTGATCAAGCAAGAACTTCAGGCTGTAGTGGTCCGTGCGTACACGGAACGTCCGGCCCCACAAATACGCCCGCCAGTGGCGCACCGCCTGGACCAGCCCGATCAACTCGCGCTCATACACGGCGAGCTTGTGGTGGCGCGCGGCGAAGGGACGGCTGAAGAACGCGAGTGGCCCTTCGCCCTGATGAAGGACGGCGCCGAAGCCGATGCCGGAGGCGTCGCAGTCCACCACGAATGGCTCGTCGAAGTCCGGCATCTGAAGAACGGGGCCCGTCGTGAGGGCCTGCTGCAGGGCGGCGAAAGCCGTGGCCGCCTCCTCGTCCCAGGAGAAAGCGTCGCGGCGGAGCAGGCGCGTGAGGGGCGCGGCGATGAGGCCGAAATCCTGGATGTACCGCCGGTAGTACCCCGCGAGGCCCAAAAATCCGCGAAGAGCACGCGGGGACTTGGGCGTCGGCCAGGCGGCGACGGCAGCGACCTTGTCCGCGTCCATCGCGACACCTTCCGCGGAGATGACGTGGCCCAAGTAGGCGACAGACGTCGTGCCAAACGAGCACTTCGAGCGCTTGAGATGAAGGCGATGCACTCGAAGCTCGTTGAAGATGATGGCCACGTGCTACAGGTGCTCCGCCCAGGATGCGCTGTAGATCAAAATATCATCAAAGAAAACAAGCACAAAGCGGCGTAAGTAGGGGCTGAGCACGTCATTCATCAAGGCCTGGAAAGTCGCCGGTGCGTTGGAGAGGCCGAACGGCATCACCACAAACTCGTAGTGGCCATGGTGAGTGCGGAACGCCGTCTTCGCGATGCCGTCCGGGTGCATGCGCACCTGATGATAGCCCGAGCGCAGATCCAGCTTGGTGAAGAAGCGCGCGCCGTGCAGCTCGTCCAGGAGCTCATCCACGACGGGGATGGGGAACTTGTCCTTGGACGTCACGGCGTTGAGGGCGCGGAAGTCGATGCAGAAACGCCACGTGCCGTCGGCCTTGCGCACAAGGAGCACGGGCGCGGAAAACGGAGACGTCGAAATCCGAATGATGCCCTGTGCCAGCATGACCGCCACCTGGCGCTCGAGCTCGTCCTTCTGCAGCTGTGGGTACCGGTATGGCCGCACGGCGACGGGCGCCGTATTCGGCAGCAGGTGGATGCGGTGGTCACAAGGCCGCGATGGGGGAGGGCCCTGCGGCTCGTCGAAGATGTCGTCGTGCTGTTGCAGTAAGTCGGCCAAGAGGGGATGCGCCTCGTCCAGCGCGTCGGCCAGCAGATGGAGCCGCGGTGATGCGCCGGTGCTACTCAAGCCCGTCCAGTGAACACGGCGGCCGCCCTCGCGCCAGAAGATAAGGGACAACACGTCGAAATCCCAGAGGATAGGGCCTAACGTGCGCAGGAAATCGACGCCGAGGATGAAGTCATAGCAGCCCAAGTCGATGCCGATGCAGTCGATGGAGAAAGGCTCGTCGCCTACGAGCATGGGAACCTGTCGTGCCATGCCCTTGCACGTAAGACGGTCCCCGTTGGCAACGGTGACGCTGTACGTCTCGGGTCCCGCCGGCGGTAAGGCGAGGCGGCGCATGACGGTGTTGGACAAGAAGTTGTGCGTCGAGCCCGTGTCCACCAGAGCAGTAAGGCGCTCCCCATTGATCGTCACCGGGAGTAGCATCGTCTTCGCCGTCGTGATGCCCGCCATAGCATGAAGAGAGATGACGCACGAGGATGCATCGACCGGCCCGTAGGTCGTGACGCCGGCCGTAGTGACGGTGGCGGCCTCGAGCTCGGCGGAGAGGGCCGCCACGTCGTCGTCTCCAGGTAAAAGAGGCGGGCGCACGTGTGGCCCGGCGCATACTGCTCGTCGCAGTTGAAGCACAATCCCTTGCGGCGCCTATCGAGCTGCTCCGCAGCCGTCAGCCGCTTGAAGGGGCGGGTCGGCGCAGGGGGACCCGTGGGCGCGGCCTCCGGCGCGGGCCGCGGCGGAGCGGCGGGCGCCAAGGCCGGCCGGGGCGCGGGGCGAGTGCTGCTCCGTTGCGCGTACACCTGCTGCATGGCGATGGCGCGCTGCTCGTAGGCCCGTGCGTAGTACATGGCCGTCTGCAGGTCCTCAGGCTGGCGCATCTCGACGTCGACGCGGATGTGGTCGGGGAGGCCGCCGACGAAGAGATCGGCGCGCTGCCGTGCTGAGACGCCCGGGGCATGGCACGCGAGCGCCTGAAAGCGGTCGGCGAAGTCCTGGACCGTGGTGGTGAAGGTGAGGCGTCCCAACTCGGCGAGACGGCTGCCGCGGAGAGGCGGTCCAAACCGCTGGAGGCACAGGTCGCGGAAACGCTCCCATGGCGGCATCCCGCCTTCGTCCTGCTCGAGGGCGTAGTACCAAGTCTGCGCGGCGCCCCGTAGGTGATAGGAGGCGATCCACGTGCGGTCGGAGCTGAGCGTCCGCTGCCCCCGAAAGAACTGCTCACACTGGTTCAGCCAGTTCAGGGGGTCGGTTGTGCCGTCGTAGGTGGCGAACTCCAGCTTGGTGAAGCGGGGCGGCTGCTGTGCTGGCGGCGGGACCCCGTAGGCGCCCTCCGGGCGACCTGGGGCGAAGGACGTGCTGTCGGCGAAGGGAGCGGCAAACCCGCCCGGACCGCCAAAGGTGTGGGCAGGCTACTGAACCGTCGTCCGTACCGCAGCCTGCGTGTAGACGGGAGGAGTGTCGGCCCATGAGGGGATCGGCGAGGGCGACGCCGGCCACTGGAACGCGGGGCGGCCCTTGCTGGCGATGGGGCCCGGCGGTGGCGGGGTGGCGGACACGGTCGGAGCAGCGGCCGCCGGGGGCGGCGGGTGCTGGCCCGCCTTGAGCTCGGCGAGCTCGAGTCGGATGGCGCGGAGACCGTCGGCGAGGTCCGCCAGTGCCGCGGGCAGGAGGTCGAGGCCCGTGGCTGGTGGGGGCGCGGCGGCGGTCTGGGCGGCAGCCGCGCTAGCCCCCTGGTCGGCGGTGGTGAGGGCCCCCGGTGGCGCGTGGGCGCCTGTCATGGCGGCGGAGGTGACGGCGATGGTGGGGATGGGAAGGCCTGTGGAACCCATGAGACCTAGGCAATCTGATACCAAAGTGGTAGAAGCTAGGGTTCTACCGGGTTTAGGGCGGAGGTTATAGGGGTGGAAGTGGGGGCGGAGAGGTTGAGAGGCTTGGCGCCGGCGGCGAGGCGCCGTCGCGGAGGAAGGAGAGCGGCGGCTAGGGTTTGGTGCGGCTGGGGGCTGGGGGTCTCCCGTCTCCTTCAGGAGACGAGACAGTATGATACTGATTATTGTCTATTCAATCACGAAGGGATACATTTGTTTATATAGGAGGACGGCCTCCTCTAAACCCTAATCTACTTGGGCTAAGCCCCTAATTTCCTTGGGCTAAGCCCACAACTAGCCACTAGTCGATTTCTTGCGTGTATACTGTAATCCGACCATAACAGGTTTACACTTTAAACTCATGTGTTGATTAGCCAGAAGTCAAGACGATTTCACCAGCAAATATCTAATCCATGTGTAAATTATTATAGTTGAATATGCAAGCCTGCAACGTGTTATCCGTCGCTAATTTATTACTCCCTCAATATAAGCCTTTTTAGCAAGCTAGTTACAGTGTGGAACAGAGAGAGTGGTTTCTTATGTCATGAACACGAATGATCTGGCATGGTAGCCTTTGTCTGTATTATGCTATCTTGGGTGCATCCGATTGAGTTCATTTCTTCTACGTTTTGGATCTTTCGGATGCTGGTAGTGGTAAGCGAACATGATGTGCTTAAATCATGTTGATCTTCATATTTCCCAAAAAAAAAATCTCCTTAACTAGAGTCATTCTGTCACTGGTTGTTTGCTTTGTGAACTTAAGGTGATCATTTTCTTCAAGCTTACTTGCCCATGCAGCTTTGCTTTAGCCGTGGTTCAGCTATCTGAGATTTAAACAAAAAATTCATGAAATATAAGAAAGTAAAGGCCAGGATTAGTTACCCTGGTGAAGATGCAGATCAACAAAGAAGAAAAGGACTCTTCAAATTTGTGGAGGACAAACTCAGCACCTCTTCTCATAGGATTACTGAAACTGCATTGATCATTTCAACCGGTAAGCAATATCTGAACATTAGCAAGGACCAAATTTGCTACACTGACAGATATAAGCAATCTAAATGGTTGACATGTACTCCCGCCGTATCAAAATATAAGATGTTTTAGCTTTTTTTTATAAAATGTATCTAGACATATTAATTTTAGTGTAAGATGCATATGAATCTACACACTAAAACATGTCTAGATACATTTTGTCCAGGAAAAGCAAAACATCTTACATTTTGATACGGAGGGAGTACCTGGTACTGACATTCCCACGGCTATCATCAAGAAAAAGCTTCTAGCAACAGGAAAATTTCAAGTTATTCAAAAATAACATGACAGTATAATAGCTTGTCATGTCCGACAATAAAACAGCAGAGAATTTTTTTAAATCAACAGGTATAATTTTAAGTAGAGATGGGAGTGGGTCATCAATAGGGTACCGTCTTTAGTTCAACAAAATGAACTAACTTTTGCAATGACATCATCATTTATAAAAAAGTTAGTTCATTTTTTGAACTAAATAGGGTATAGGGCACCCTAATGATGGCCCCCTCGCATCTCTAATTTTTAAGCAACATCACCGAGACAAAAAAATCAACAATCAACTCAGATTTGTATGGCTACTGAACTTGCCTCATTCATATGCCATTCTCGTATCAATATACATCACTAGACAAAGATGAAAAACGGAATCTCGCTGTCTTCTTACTCCGATGCCGTAGTTACGTCGTGCATAACAAAGACAATATTTCGTATCGTACAGAATAAGACAGTACTACGAAAAAAACACAGGTACAAGTGCCACCTTCAGAGAAACTACCACATGCCAAAACACCCTCCACTTTTCACTTATATATGCATGGTTCAGCTGAGCTATCAGATTACCTGCAAAGCCAGCCATCCACTAGAAACTACGTTAACTAAATCCAAGCCCACATGCACATCCCAGAAACAAGTACTCATGTTATCCAACTACTTAAATCCTACCGCCAGAACAACCTACTCTACGCCAGAGAATGAGCATTGCCAGCTTCTGAGGCGCTTCCCCCTGAGCTCCCTGACTCCGAACCTGTAAACAAAGTCAGATGAGAAACAATGCAAGAACTTCAGTTCATGACGAATAAACCGGGGGTTTGACAGTACCACTGATCGATGAGGAGCCACTGCCCGAACCACCAGAGACACTCACGACCTCAGAGCCCTTCTCGATCTCCACTGATTGGTAAGTCGCAGGTGGCATCTCATCCTCAATGTCCACATACTCATCCATCTGCTCGGACAGTACAGTCTTCTTCTGAGGATTCTTACTCTCCTGTAAATGTGTATAACAAAGAACATAACACACATGAGAGTCCAATTTGCATATCCACTAACTGCAAACAAGAGCAATTAAGTGGATTTTCCTACGTCACTTACCACATGAGCATTGTCAAGAGATGTAGCCACAGCACCATTCACAGCTTCAGCCCCAGCAGTATCGCCAACTTCAGACATGTCCCCATTCATCATGGCTGCTCGTCGGCTCTTGCTGAGCGCCTTGTTGAAGTTGTTGACGAATCGATCAAGCTCCCACTGCGTCTCGGTGTCCATTTTGTCAATGTCCAGCTCAATCTCATCCCCAAGCAGCTCTGGATTGTTGACGTTCCTCTTGCGCACAATCTGCAGCACGTTATTCATCTTCTCTTCAGGCAAGCTCTCCAGCCCCACCATGAGCATCTTCTTCTCCTCCATGGTCATCCCCCTCTTGTTGGGCTCCCTCGCCTTGGGCTTCCGCATCCTCACGACCCTCGGCTTCACCTCCGGCGATGGCAGCTCCACCTTCACTGGCTTGGGCGGTGGCGCAAGGCGCTTGCATTCCTGCTCGAACCAAGAGACGGCCTCCCCGTACATCTTCTCGAACGAGGCGAGGAGGTCGCCGGCGAAGGTGTGGACGGCGTGGCCGACGGGGTTGTACCGCAGCGCGTTGGCGAAGGTGAGGCGCACGTCGGCGGCGAAGGCGTCGTGGGAGGGGTACTTCGTGCCGGCGAGGCCGGCCTTGACGGTGCCGAGGTCCATGGGGCTGTTGATGACGGTGTGGTAGTCGTAGAGGCCCAGGGCCTCGACTTCCACGGGCGCGTTGAACCAGATGCTCCGCTTGTCCTTCTGCAGCTTGGCGAGGATCTGCGCGCACCGCTTCCGCATCGCCGCCCGGAGCTTCGCGGGGGGCGCGGGGAGGCTCTCCTTCTGCTCCCGCTGCTCGCGCTGCCACGTGTCGATGCGGGAGAGGAGGGCGCGGACCTGGCCGAGCTCGCCGTTGAGGCGCTCCCGGAGCGCGGCCGCCTCGCGGTGCGACAGCCCCGCCGGACGGAACGACAGGTATCCGGGCGCCGGCGAGACCAGCGGGGGCGGCGGCGGCGGTGCCCTCGAGCTGTCGGCGCGCGGGAGGGCGTAGCGGCCAGGGTTAGGGCTTGGGGCCGTCACGGGCGTCATCGGGGCGCGATTCTCTGCCCAATGGTGGTGCGTCCCGCGCCGTCCGGCGAGGACGGCGGAGGCCATCGCCGTCGAGGGTTTCGCGTGCTGGAATTGGTGGGCTTTGTCAGTTGGATCCGGACCCCGGGAGAGCACGGCAGTGGAGGGGACGGGGAGATTTTTTCCCCTGGCTGGTGGTGGGGAAGGAAGTATCCAGACCGTTGGTGAGCAAGCGAACGGCTCTGGTTCGGCTAGAGACGGGGGACTGCGGGAAGACTGGTACGGTGAGTGTCTCCGACATGTGGGGCACGTTTACGGAGTAAATCCGTGGGGTCCATTTACCAGTGAGATGGGAGGCCGTTGGACCGATTGTGAGCTTCCGCGGGAACTTTGACTTGGACCTGATCGCCCGCGGCGCGAACGAAATTGTCTCAGGATAGCGAACCAAATTTGAGTGCATTCCTAGGAATTCAGTCGATTCACCAATAACTAAGTTTGGAATGTGGCATTTTTATGTGGACAGAGGCATAGAGCATATGCTGAGAGCATCTCCACGGGCACCCTCCAAATGGCCCCCCAAAGGCCCAATGGGGTCCGGACAAAAAAAAAGCCACAGCGACACCCCCAAAGGTGTTCACCGCCAATTTTGTGTTCGGGCCCCCCAGCCCACCCGTCATACTTGGCAGCCTGGCTGGGGGCGCCGGACATCGTCCGCTCACGCCTGCCGACAGGGGGACCCCGCCCGTCATAGAGACAAATCCGCACCGGCTGGTAGTCATTTGCCCCCCATCGTCCTACTGTTTCCTCTCGCCGCCGATTCGCCCCACCGCCGGCACCCTTGTCGTCGCCAACTGTAGTCAGGAGTCGCTCACCCACGTCGTTGGCCGATTCGCCACCGCTCGTCGCCGATCCCCGTCGTTTTCGCGTGCCGCCGCCGGCTATTCAACCGCATCCGTCTCTTCCTCGCATCCACCCCGCAGGTAAGGTGTCCGACCGTTTGCCATAGGTCAAAGAACCGCCGTTAAACTTGTTTACCTCACGGCTAACGGTTGGCTTTTGTCCAATATAGTATGGATAGTGACGACGAGGTCATGTTTTGCCAACTGATGGGAGAGGAGGCCGCCTTTGCAGACGACGAGGAGAATGAGATGGTCATGGCGGCTCTGTTTGAGGCGATGGTCATGGAGGCAGCCGAGCCAAAGCATGGAGGATCAAGGAAAGGGCGCAAGGCGAACAAGAATCGGCAAAGGGCAACTGGCCACAAACTTTTGTGGGATGACTATTTCTCGGAGACGCCGGCAAACACACCTCAGGAATTTCGCCGACGTTTTCGGATGAACAGACAAGTCTTTAGGAACATTGTGCACGGTGTTCGGGATTACGACGACTACTTCAGGCTGAAAAAATACTGCGTTGGGCTTTTACGATTTTCATCTCTTCAGAAATGCAGAGTTGCAATAAGATGTCTTGCATATGGAGCTCCTGCAGATTCATTGGATGACTATCTTCGTATGTCTGAGAGCACCGCCGGTGGAGCCACCTTTCGATTTTGCAAGGCAGTAGTTGCAGTGTTTGGTCCCGTGTATCAGAGATTACCAAATGAAGAAGACACAGCTCGTTTATCGGCACAAGGTCAAGCAAGAGGATTTCCTGGGATGCTTGGAAGCATCGATTGCATGCACTGGAGTTGGAAGAATTGTCCATTTGCTTGGCAAGGGGTGTACAAAGGTGGCCATCACGGAAAGTGCACTGTTGTGCTTGAGGTTGTTGCTGATTACGATCTCTGGATTTGGCATTCATTTTTTGGAATGGCCGGTTCTCACAATGATCTCAATGTGTTGCAACGCTCTCCGGTATTTCAGAGACTAGGTGAAGGACATTCTCCAGGCTGCAACTATTTGATCAATGGTCGTGAGTACGACAGAGGATACTACCTAGGGGATGGCATATATCCCGAATGGTCTACATTTGTGAAGACAATCTGTGACCCTATGGGTGAGGAAAATAATTTTTTTGCAAACAAACAGGAGGCTGTCCGAAAAGACGTGGAAAGGGCATTTGGTGTACTCCAGGCACGGTTTGCTGTTGTAAGGTATCCTTGTATATCTTGGTCGATAGATGAAATATGTAATATCATGAACGCTTGTATTATCATGCATAACATGATCATCGAGAGCGAGCGAGACATCACAATGGTGTTCGATGAGCCATACGACTTTCAGGGCCCTCTTGCGGATCCACAATCAGGCGTGTCTGCTGAGTTTGATGATTTTCTTGCTGTTTATCAGGAAATTCGTGATGAACAAGGTCATTTTCAACTTCAGACAGATCTTGTGGCACATTTATGGTCTATGAGAGCTCACGAGTAGTCCGATTACGATTATTTGTTCGCACGAATTTAAAGAATTTGAAGTATTTAATTTTTTGTAATAACTGCTAAACTATTTATGTGTTTGTATAATTATTATTTACCTAATGTATCGAGTGCATTCATCAAATAATCAATATTTTGATCAAAACCAAAACAGGGCCGGTTGGGTGTAGCCGGTTGGGGGCGCCGCTGTGGAGCACGTCCATCAAATCGGCGGACACAGGTCCAGTCACCCCCCAAAGGGGGACAATTGGAGGGTGCCGGACACGTTTTTATGGGTGCCGGTGGAGATGCTCTGATATGTGATATGCATTTGAGCTAGTGCCCGGGACCGGCATGTGTTCCCCATGTTCCATTGCCTTCGGATCTCTGCCACTCTCGTAGACAAAAGAGAGGCGCACTGTGCCGAGGGAGTCCACCATGAGCCCTAGCCCCAGTACTGTTTAGCCGAGTCCGCAATGTGCTCTCAAATCTTTAATGCACGCCTACTTGTGGCCACTCTCCTTTGTTGTGTCTATGTCGAGGACAAGCTGCTTGGCCCACCGCAAATGCCGTCATGGTCAAGATCGAAAAAGGGAATTTTTTGGTAGAAGAAGTAGAGAAAGAGTTCAAAGAATTGGTTGCTGATAGTTGGGACCGGAAAGTTAAGAGTGTCGGTGAGACTGAATTTTTGCAGGTTTTCTCTTCCAAAGAACTCCTCCCGATGGTGACTCGGGGCGGGGGCCTTACTTTGTCGATTATAGAGTTTCGGGCGGTTGTTACCGAGCTGATTGGAGACCCGAGGGTGGTGGAAAGGCTGGAAGTGGTGTGGGTAAAGCTTTTCGACGTACCCGAGTGATGACTCCCAAGTGCATAAGATCAATTGTAGTGCCTTTCGATAAGTATTTGAGTGTCGAACCCACGAGGATCTGAAGGTAAGCTATCTATTCTCTAAAGCCCTATAACCCTCTTATATGGCTGTTTATGCAAAGCAATAAGTTTGACTAAAAGGAACTAACTAATTAGAAGCAAGTGACGTGGAGTGTGGTTTGTCTAGTAACTAGTGAAGCAAGTTTAAAATGCAACTAATCCTAAAACAAGTTTCTAAAGTAGCAAGCAGCAAATATCTCAAGTATCTCAAGGGAGCAAGTGTTCTAGCAATAGGTGTTTCGTTCGTGTGGTTGTCACAATTAGTGAAGCACATGTTTTAGTCTTAGTTGTTTCTTCTAGGAAGGAGCCATGAATAGGTATAGTCAAGTAAATGATCTACAACCCCTTATGATGGATCATGTGGCCAAGTAAATGACTGCACAAGATTGATTAAGACATAAAGTCCCACCATAGCCTTACGTTCTAAGGTCCCCTATATATATATCCCCCAATAACTTAACTTTGTGGCTCGGTCTCAGGTTACTGTCACTCCCAAGTCACCACCACTCCATTATGCTACCGGTGATCACCTTACATGCATTCCCCAACATATGCGTGCACTCATATATTGTACATAAAGACAATCATAGAAGATAACAAACTTGTATGCAACCAATCAACGAACTATTTCACCATTGCCAAGAACAATTCACTACTCAAACATAGACGGGGAGACACAATACATCAAGGGAATATAGTATTGCATCATACATCGTGTTTGCCAAGAGATTACAGTGGAGAGATGGAGCTGATCTTGCTGTAGATGTTGATGATGAACACGCCGGAGGGGGGTGGAGCCCTCCGGGGGTGATCCCGGCGGCGTTTCCCCCCTCCGATCTTCTCCGGCGGCAGCCTTCTGTCTCTCTGTTTCGTGGTTTCGTCTCTCGGCGCCGCCTCCTCCTCGAAAAGGCCAGGGGACCCTTTATATAATCGTTTTTAGGTCACGAGACACTCGGGAGAAGAAAGATCGCCGGCATCGGAGCCACGGAGGCAAAAAGGGGGCCCCACACGCGGCCAAGGAATCTGGCCGCGTGGAGGGTCCTCTTTCCACCTGGTTGGCCTTTTGGCCCTCTACTTTGGCCCATGGTCTTCGTCTCGAAAATTCTGAACCGTGCTCTTTGGCCTTGCCCTTTTTGGAGTCCCGAAGCTCCCGGAAAGTCTGAAACACTAAAAAGTACGTTTTCTGAAAAAACAGGGTTAGAACCAAAAGAAGGGGGATTGTTTAGAAAATCCCCCAAATCATTATAAAACATGAATATAAGTTGATAATATGTAGGAAAAACAAGTAATAACATGCAAAGTTCATGTATGCATTTTACATGCATCACCGAGCCGCTGCGAGATGAACGCATCCTGCTAGGGTCGACTCTGGAGCTGGGGAGCCCATTGGAGGTTGATGTCGCCACGCTGGCCGATGGAGAGGCGCCAATCTATATGAAATTTGGGTGCCGAGTTCCGGTGAAGCTCAAAGACCACATCATGATTTTTGCTAACTTGGAAGGCAACAAGATTAGGGTGGGGCGGGAGCTTGGTAGCAAAGGGAAAGCCCCCCCCTCCACCATCGTCGGTGCCGAAAGACGGTGAGGATGATTACTCGGTCGTCCTGTCGGGCTCGGAAGACGAATCGGACGACTGGGACAGCAGGAAGGCCCGGGAGCGGGAGCGGGATCAGGCTCGGACGAGCTCCATGTCTAAGAAAGGGGCGGGGCGAGGGTAACCGTAGTAAGGAGGCGGGTGGCTCGGCTCCACCCTCAATGGAGTTGGGGTTGTCTGTAAACTCGTCTAGTGCGCCATCTCTTCGGGTGCCCTCCCCTCTGCCGTCATGTGCCCTAGGGTCCCCGCCCCGCCTACCCGCCACAATGTTTACTCAATACGGTTCAAATTTGACTGTTGATGGTGATGTTTTCAAGACGCTGGGAAGGGTGGTGCTGGCAGTGCAATCAGAAGTGTCTTTGGAAGCCCCTCCGCGTTCTAACTTGAGTGATGCTCTCCTCAACTCGCCGGCGGGTATCGGTGATGTTTTCTCGAGCAGGGCCAATCCGAGCAATCCCCAGGGCGCGGGGCCAAATGGCAATCTGGTGGATGTTTCGTTGGGAAGTGGGCAGCGGCAGATCCGCGAGGCGATGGTGGAGGAGACACCAAATCTCAAGGAGCAGCATAGAAAGATGAATAACAACCGCGCGACGCGCCATCTCGATATGGAGTTGGCGGAGGTCGTGGTGGTTGACTCCTAGGATGGGGTACGCGTTGCTCCATCCCCTGCCGCTTCTCTGGGTGGTTTTCTCTCGACCCCTATCATTCCGGCGTTAAAGGCCTCGGTTACTCGAGGGGTCAGGACTAAGGCTTTGACGGTGGTGACTATACGCTAGAGCTCTAGGGAGGCGGGCGACAAGGATGGTTCAATGCTTGCGCGTGCGGTTCGCAAGACCGCGGACAAGGATGTGGCCGGAGGCGCCAACGCTGCTACATTAGGTACTAATCTTAACCCTTTGTTTGATATCTTGCAAGATTACCGGATTCGCATTTGTTGTCGGTTGCGGCAGATTCGTGTGTGGTGTTTTCGGCGGCAGCAGGCCCTCTCGCCGAGGTTCTCTCTATGTTAAGGGCTAACAAACTGGCCCAAGCGGCGCTGGAAAGTGCTAGGGTCAAGATTCTCTCGGAGGAGGAGTTGGCCAAAGCTAGGGTTGCAGAAGGGGCTGCGAGCGCTAAGGACGGCCCTCCCAACCCGCTAGCGGGTGTGGAGATTAGAGAGGACAGCGATGGTGCGGGGCACACGCTGCAGTTTCGCCGGCCCCTCAGAGGCAGTGTGGGTCGGGGACGACCCCTATCACAAGGAGGAAACGCGCTAAATATGCGGTGCCGCAGGGGCGCCGCCTAGTGACCTGCCAAGCACGGGCCGAGGGCGCAGCGTTATAATGCGGATTCTCTTCTAGAATATCGGAGGCTTCGGGCGTGCAGGACGTCGGAAGCTTCTCAAGGAGTTCCTGTGCAAATATAACATTGATATAGTATGCCTCCAAGAGACCATCAAGTCGGAGTTTACGGATCAAGAATTGCAAAGTATTGAGACGGGGGAGAAGTACTTTTTGGTCTGGCTACCAGCGGAGGGCCCCTCAGGTGGTATTCTGTTGGGCCTCCGGGATAGCGCTTTTAACATTGAATCTTTCAATAAAGGCCAGTTCTTTCTGAGCGTGAACTGTCTGCACCGGGTGCTCTCTAAGAAATTGACCATTATAGGGATATATGGTCCTGCCAACCGCTCTTTGTCTCGGGCCTTCCTTGAGGAGATTTCCGACAAGGTGGAGAATTGCAACTTCCCATCCTTGGGGGGGCTTTAACTTACCGAGAGGGGTCGAGGACAAAAACAACAAGTGCGTAAACTGGCCAAGGGTGGACATGTTTAACAATGCAATTGCTTCCTGGGCCTTACGTGAAGTGTCACGGACTGGCGCCTAGTATACCTGGACAAATAAACAGCGCAACCCGGTGCGGTGTGTTCTTGATCAGGTGTTTGTGTCCCCTGAAATTGATGCGCTGTTCCCGCTGGCAGGTCTTAGGTCCGAGACGAGCCAGGGTTCGGATCACACCCCACTAATCTTTGATGGAGGGGGAGACCTCCTAGTAAAAAGCAAGTGTATCTTCTTCGAACTTGGGTGGTTTTAATTTGAGGGCTTTGTTGATTTAGTGTACCAGTAGTGGGGTAGGCTGATGTCTTTGGCTAGGGGCAGGGACATCGTTGACTGATGGAACCACATGAGCGTTGGTCTTCGTCAGTTCCTCCGAGGGTGGAGTAGAAATCTAGGTCGGGATACTAGAATTAGCAAACTGGCCCTCTTGGGTCAGATTAAGGAACTGGACGAGAAAGCATACCTGGATGGTCTTGATGAAGAGGAATGGGTATTTTGATACCACTTGGAGGATCAGTTGCTTCAAATTTATAGACTTGAAGAAGAATATTAGCGACAACGCGGAAGGGTCCGCTGGGAATTGCATGGGGATGCGAACACGGCCTACTTCCATGTTGTGGCTAATGGGAGATGGCGCAAGTGTCTTATCTCCTCCCTTCAAACGCCCGCTGGCCCTATTAGTTAACCTCTACAAATTCAGGAACATATTTATGAGTTTTATTGGGAGCTCCTTGGCCGGTTTCGCTGAGACACTTAGGACTGGCGGTCGATACCTGGAGCGAGGGGCACAATTATCCGACGCTGAGAATGAGGCGCTCATGTTAACCTTCTCGGAGGAGGAACTGGATGGCATCGTCAGGGATATGAAGACCAATACGGCGCCGGAGCCGGATGGCTTCCCGATCTCCTTCTTCACACGTTTTTGGCCTTGCTGCAAGCTGGGGGTTCTATATCTCTTGAATGATTTTGTGTTAGGCAGAATCGATGTCTCCCGACTGAACTTCGGGGTGTTGACTCTCATTCCAAAGGTTCCGGGGCGGACCTCATCTCTCAATGTTGACCGATTACACTGATCAATGTGATTTTCAAGATTATCTCCAAGGCATACGCGTCGAGACTCGATGGAATTGTCAATAGAATCATCAGCCCCACCCAGACGACGTTTATCAAGGGGAGAAATATCTTAGAAGGACCCCTCGCGCTCATCGATATCCTTCATGAACTCGGAGTGAAAAAACTGGGAGGGGTGCTGCTTAAGCTAGATTTTGAGAAAGCCTACGAGAGGGTCAATTGGTCCTTTCTCCTTGAGGTCCTCCGCAGGAAAGGGTTTTGCGCGGGTTACCTTCATAGGATTGAGAAACTGGTGTCTAGTGGGCAGACGGTCATCGCCATCAACGAGGAGACTGGCCCCTTCTTTCGAAACCGTAGGAGGGTGCGTCAAGGGGACCCTCTCCCCCCCCCCCCTCCTTTTCAACTTTGTGGTAGAAGCCCTTTCGGCCATGCTGTCTGGTGCAGCGGAAGCGGGGTACATTTCTAGGATGGTGCCTCACCTAATTCCAGGGGGAATTACCCATTTGAAGTAAGCGGATGACACGTTGATCCTGCTCCAAAATGACGAATTGATTGCGAATCAGAAGTTCCTGCTGTTGTGTTTCGAGAACATGTCCGGGCTGAAGATCAATTTCCATAAGAACGAGGTTTTTGTGGTAGACCAGCCTCTAACGGAGAAGCGTCGTATTGCCAATATGCTCAACTGCAATCTGGGCAAGTAAGTTCCTGTTTATCTACCTGGGGATGCCGTTATCTGACCGTAAGTTAACCGTCGAGCAGTGGAATTTCCCAGTCAACAAATTGGCCCTTAAGATTGAGGTTTGGATGGGCAAACTTCTCTCCTTAGGTGGGTGACTCATTTTGTCTAATGCATGCCTGGAGGCCCTCCCGACCTATGTGGGGGTCTGTTTCTCCTCCAAGACGGGGTCCATGCTAAATTCGACGCTATTCGGGCCCGCTTCTTCTGGTAAGGATCGGTCCCCAAGCGCAAATACCATATGGTAAATTGGGTTGCGATGTGTCGTCCTAGGGAGTGTGGGGGTATGGGGCTCACCTGCACGGAGTCCATGAATAAGGCACTAATGCTGAAATGGATTTGGCAGCTCTACCAAGAGGGCGAACCGATTTGGAAAAAACTGATCATGGCCAAGTACCCTGAAGCCTCCAACATATGCCTTACGCCATCCCGGGGTGGATCACAGTTTTGGCATAGCCTTCAAAAGATAAAGCATCTGTTTACTTTGGGGGTACGACACGTTGTCAAGGATGCGGGCCGCACATGCTTTTGGACTGATTGGTGGACTGGTGATACTAGTCTTAAAGATCGTTTCCCTAGACTGCTTGCTATCTGTGACAACCCCAACCTGTTGGTGGCTGCGACGCTAGTGGAGGAAGGGGATGGTATTGGCTTCAGAAGAGTGTTCGACCAGGAATGTAGGGACCAGTGGGACCGGATGACAGAGGAAACCAGTCTGATCACCCTCACGGAGGGACCAGACGCCGTACGTTGGACACTAGAACTTCGGGTAGGTTCTCGGTGGCTTCAGCGTATAGGATGCTTGCGAATGGGGCATCTACTGCGTTTTGCACCGAGTTGTGAGGAGCTAGGCTCCCTCTCAAGGTGAAGATCTTTACTTGGCAGCTTGCTTTGGACCGGCTGCCGTCTCGGATGCAGGTCTTAACTCGTCACGGGCCATCGGACGGGCGATGCGCCCTGTGCGGGGAGCCTGAGGATGCGGCACATATCTTCTTTTTGTGTGCCCTTCCCAAACTTGGGTGGAGTGTGCTGCGTGACTTGTTGGGGTGCGACTGTCGTCCTGCAAACTTCTCGCAATTCTTTCGATTTATTATGTGCTTCCCAGCCAACTCCGGAGAAACAGCTGGGTGTTGTTCGTCGCGTTGTGCTGGTCGATCTGGTTGATTTGTAATAAACTCTCGATGGAGTCTATTGTTCCGAACAAACCTGCTGACTTGATTTTCAAAATGCTTCTGTTCGTACAGCATTGGGCAAATCTGGCAAAGGAGCAAGACAAGGAGCCCCTGCTTCAGCTGACAGAAGGGCTTAAGGGGCGATACAGGACATTGGTGCAGACCTAGTGGAGCTCTCCTCTTGGTGTTGGTGTCGTCTTTCCATCTTTTTACCGGTTTGTTTTGGGAATATGCCAAGTTTGGGCCGGATCGAACCGATCTATTGGGGTTCTAGTGATCAGACCGGTTTTGGGACACTAGAACCTTCCAGTGGTGTTGGTGTTTTGCCCAGGATGTTGGCTGTTATTTCTGGTTGTTGTGCGTTTGTGAGAAACTCGTGAACCACTTGCTTTATTAATTTTAAAGCGGGGCAAACTATTGCATTTTATCTAAAAAAAACCGATAGAGCAAATTGTGTGTCATGTTTTATTTTTTCTAAGAGACCGATCAGTTGTTGTGTTTTACACGCAGCTCGTACCTGGTGGATTAGTAGTCTCAGAGCTGGGTGCGATTTGTGTGACTTTGTGAAACGAGTTGCGTGTCATCAAGCCTGTGGGAGCACCACAGCTAGGTTTGGTGTTTGAAAATTAAGTTGGTTGTTTCAGGTTTTGGTAGACTTAAAACTAGAGTGGGTTGTGAGTTCCTCTACAATTCGCCATTGGCCATTGGTTGTGGAACTTTGTTTAGTGTTGTTTCGTTTTGCGGTTCGTAAAGTCTGTTATGTTATCCTTTGATAATGGAACTCGGCTTCCACGGAAGTCGTATGCAAAATAAAAAAACAAGCCCGTGGGGTGCGAACCCGCGTGCCACAGGATCATGTAGACGACGAGCTACCAGTCTCCGAGCATCGAGGTCGGCTGGTACCGGCGCGTCTAAAAAAAATTGGACTGTGCCGGGCAAATTAATCCTTTTATGTCTATTAGTTCGTAGACAATTTCAAACTTGTCTGCAGACAAAAGCCAGCCGATCCTTATATTTCACGTCCCACTTTCAAACCTCAAATTCATACAAATATATACACGTTGATCACGATATATCACACTATCAATTCATCACCAGTTTACCAATTTAACAATACAACGTAAAACCAAAATGAATCCCGTAATTTAATACAAGACAAAATAAAATTCAACATTTCATGTATAGCATGATACATTAATAATGTCTCCATTATTACACTCGTTGATCTCCTTCTTTTGCTTCATGATGAACAAATTCTTGCTTTCATCATCCATTGGACTAGTGTCTTACAACATGATTCTTGACTATTTTGTCATCCTCGCTAGTCTCACGTTCTATTCCTCAAGCTCAATGGTCTCAAATGTCTTCGGCTTTGTAAACATCATTTTCATCTATTTGCCACTCTTATCCAACTCCATATTGTCCCTCTCAATGCTCATCCTCTATCGGAACCTCTCTCTGACAAACTCCATTTAACTCCCATCGTTTTTCTCCTCCATTTTCTTCAAGGTATGTGTTGTGCTCTGAACGCAACCATATCCTTCTCCCATCTTCAACCCATGACATGTCTCTTAGTATTTGGCGCGGACACATGTATGTTCGTCTATCCATCATCATCGTTGTCCAATCTGATATATAGATGAGGGGTTGAGTCATCGTTGTTCTTCATCTTTTTTGTGTGATTCTTGAGATCTTTTAAGAGGGTGCACCACTTTGGTTTCTCATTCAATTTGAGGCAACAATGGATCATAATGAATGGTTTTTCTCAGCTTGATGATACAAAGTGGTGACCAACTCCATCTAATAAGTAAGATTCACACAACATAATGCAATAAAAACGAAGGAAACAGCTAACAATATGATGGAGCTAGCAAAACATACATGGCTATCGATGTCAACGTCATTTTGATTCATATTTTGCACTTATGCATAGAAACAATAAAGCTTGTTCACGGACTTTTGGATAACGGCCTATATATACTATATAGAGCCCTCATTGTGTGTTGGAAAGATTGGAAACGGCTCCACATAGTGCGTGTATTTATGGTAAAATTGGTAAACTCTTTTCAATACTTTGAGTTTTTGTTGTTCAGTTCCGCAAATAGGTTCCATGCCTATGGCCGACCAAGTTCTGCACAACAACTCAACTCATCTTCGTGGGTTCAGTATGCATTTCATGTTGCCTTCGTACCCTTCTTTTCCAGAGGGTTTGATGATTGTCCAAAATTAAATTAAGGTGGATACGGTATCACTACCCATCGCGTAATTTGTAGGATATTGGAATATTAATCATACTATATGTCATAGATATGCCGTAAGCAAAGCATCACAATTAAACCGCCATCGTAATGTTAGTCCTATAACGCGAGTATGGGACAAAACAAATCTGATCATTTGTGTTTAAATTTTCATCCAAGTGTTGGTGGGCACATCCTTTTGATCTGCCGCGAATCACCCACCATGTGTACGAGCGCGTCCTCGTCCTGTTTGAACCTGTTCAGGATGTCTGCCCAACCACCGCGAAGATAGAAGGGTGTCGAGCTCAAGCGCGAGCGTGGTCTAGAATGCAGACCTTCTCGCAGGCGCGAATGTGAAAGCTGCGAACACCATTTTTGTAGCCCGCCTTCTCGCGGACACACCGATAAGGCGTCGGACTCGGGCGGAGCCAGGATTCAGATATAGGGGGACGAGGCGCAGGCAAGTCAAAAAAATTATTCGATGTTCATGTTCGGGCAAACTACTCGATATTTTTTCCTTAAAACATTCCAGTACATGACTTCAAAAATGAAAAAGAAAAATAACAAAGAGTGATGCTACATGTACAATAAAATTCATCCAATCTTTGTACCACACATAATCTCAGACTTCTCATGTGGGTATCGTATATAGATCGAGCCATACGTCAATCGTACATGAAATAATTATAATCACAAAATGAGGGTCTTAAATAGGATAACTAGGGCTCATAAATACTACATAATTTATTATCAACTTTTTTATATACAATTGATGATATTGTTAGATTTTCAGCTAGCACTTTCTACCTTGCTTTAACGGAAAATTGTTGCTGATCTCGGCAGCAATTTTATTAGGCTGACAGTATTGCATAAACTTCCTAAAAAAATAATTGTGCAATTCCGTGTGTAGAATTAGCAGCGTACCTTTAGATTGAGTTTTTGATTTGGTATAAGAGGTCAGCGTCCTGTATGCTGATGAGGCGGGGCATGTTTTTTTTTTTTTAGACAACAGGCGGAGCAACTGCCCTGCTTTAACTTAATAAAGCAAACAGAGTTTTACAATGGGATCACACAGGAGACAAACACCACACACACTTACTAGCGAAACGAAAGCACACCAGCCTGAGAACAGTACCAGGGGCCGGCTCCCCAAAAACACACCGGAGAAACTGAAAACTAGCACCAACTAGGTAGCGCGGAGAGGTGCCACAAGTGCGCCGAAGCATCTCCTCAGCTCAGCGGCCACCAGACGAAGCGAGTCCCGGTCTGGCTCCTTGACGAGCTCCACCCACCACTGCACAAATACAAGCATTTTAAAGATGATATCAGCGGGCCTGTTTGGGCAAATGCCCTCCATTGCAAGTTTATTGCGCGTTAACCAAAGGGACCAGGTCAGCGCGGCGAATGCCACCCAGGCAGTTCTGCGCGCACGCACCTCCCTTCTCTGTAAAGCGGCAAAGAATTGCGGGAAGTTCCCCGGACCCCCGTCCCAAATTCCCGCCTCTCGAAGCACACTCCAACCCAGGACAGCCAGCGGGCAGTGGAAGAATATATGCTCGGCGTCCTCCGGCTCGCCGCAGATAGCGCACAAACCGTCAGCCGGACCCCTACGTGCTGCCACTTGCAGGCCCAAGGGGAGCCTGTCAAGCGCCATCTGCCAGGTGAACACCTTGACCTTCAGCGGCAGTCTGGCGCCCCACACATCGGCATGAAAGGCCACCTCGGGGCCCTTCGAGATCGCTGTGTACATTGAACGCACCGAGAACTTCCCAGATGGCTCGAGGGCCCAACTCAGTCTGTCCGGGTCCTCGCTAAGGGGCAGCCCAGCCAGTTCCGCCGACAGCGTGGCCCACTGGTTCGCACACTCACTATCGAATGAGCGGCGGAACGCCAGATTCGATCCGTCTCCCTCCCTCGCAGCCCCCACTGAGATGTCAGGGTCACTACAAATCGCAAATAATCTTGGGAACCTGACCCGAAGCGGGGCATCCCCCGCCCACCAGTCCAGCCAAAAACTCGTCCGGAGCCCGTTTCCCACCTTAAAACGGGCACCCAGCTTGAAGAGCCCCTTTATTTTATGAAGGGAACGCCAGAAATGCGACCCTCCCTGGGTTTGCGCCGCAAAGATATTACCGGCCTCCGAATACTTGGCCGCCACCAGTTTCTTCCGCAGTGGATTCTCCTCCTGGAAGAGGAGCCAGATCCATTTGCTCAACAGCGCCTTGTTCATGTTCTTCGTGCTGGTGAGTCCCAACCCACCACACTCCTTAGGCCGGCACACCGCCGGCCAGTTCACCATGTGGTATTTGCGTTTCGGTCCCGCTCCTTCCCAAAAGAAGCGTGCACGCACCGAATCAAATTTGTCGTGTACCCCGTCTTGAAGTAGGAATAGCCCCATCGCATATGAGGGAAGCGCCTCGAGGCACGCGTTAGAGAGGATGAGTCTCCCCCCGGAGGACAGCAGCCTACCCATCCACACTTCCACCTTAGCCGACAGCTTGGCCACTAGGAAGTTCCACTGCTCCACCGTGAGCTTACGATCCGACAGGGGGAGTCCCAAATAAATGAACGGAAACGCCCCAAGGTTGCAATTGAACATGTTAGAAATTCTAGACTGTTCGGCGAGCGGCTGTTCTAATACAAAGACCTCGCTTTTGTGGAAATTTATTATCAGCCCAGACATGTCCTCAAAACAGAGGAGCAGGAATTTCAGATTCGCTATGGCCCGGTCGTCGTTTTGGATCAAAATAAGCGTGTCGTCCGCATATTGGAGATGCGTGACCCCCCCCCCCCCCGGGATAAAGTGCGGCACCACCCCTGCGATGTGGCCTGCCGCGTTGGCCGCGCTAAGAATAGCCGCGAGGGCTTCCGCAACAAAGTTAAACAGCAACGGGGACAGTGGGTCCCCTTGTCGAACCCCTCGGCGGTTGCGGAAGTACGGTCCCACCTCACCGTTGATTGATATGGCTGTTTGCCCCCCGGCCACCAGCTGCTCAATCCGGTGCACATACCCTGGATCGAAACCTTTCTTACGCAAAATATCGAGGAGGAAGTCCCATTTTACCCTGTCGTACGCTTTCTCGAAATCTAATTTCAGAAGAATCCCCCCGGACTTCTTCACCCTCAGCTCGTGCAGTATCTCAATCAGAGCCAAGGGACCTTCCAGAATATGCCTCCCTTTGATGAACGCGGTTTGCGACGGGCTGATAATTCTGCTTGCCACCCGGTCTAGTCTCGAGGCGTAGGCTTTCGCGATGATCTTGAAGATCACATTGATTAGCGCTATAGGTCTGAATTGTGAAATCGAATCGGCCCCCGGAACCTTCGGGGTGAGAGTAAGCACCCCGAAGTTCAGCCTAGCAACATTCACGCGCCCCAGCACAAAGTCGTTCAGTAGGTGTAGGACCCCAAGCTTGCAGGCTGGCCAAAATTTCTTGAAGAAAGTTACCGGAAAGCCATCCGGGCCGGGCGCCGTGTTTGACTTCATGTCCTAAACTACCTCTTCCAACTCCTGTTCCGAAAAGGTTGTCATGAGGGCGTCATTTTCTGCAGGGGTCACTCTCCCTAGAGTACCCCAAGTATCCCCTGCTAAGCCCAGATGTTTGGGCGCCACCGAGCCCAGGAGTTCCTTGTAGAAGGCATAAATATGCTCCTGGATGAGCCTCGGCTCCGTGAGAGTGCCTGTTGGCGCCACCAGCGATGTGATAGTGCAGTTCCGGCGCCGCCCATTAGCAACCGCGTGGAAGTAGGTCGTGTTGGCATCCCCCCGCAGGGCCCAACGCGTCCTACCTCTCTGCCTCCAGTACTCTTCTTCTACCCTGAAGATCTGGAGCAATTGCTCCTCAAGATAGTACCTGAACAGCCACTCCTCCTCCTCTAACCCCGTGGAATCTGCCTTCTCGTCCAGCCCCTTAATCTGCTCGAGTAGGGACAGCTTATTGGCCCTCACTTCCCTGCCCAAATTCCCGCTCCAACCCCGGAGAAATTGTCTAAGTCCGACCCTCATATGGTTCCACCAGTCCACAATGTCCCGCCCCCTGGCGGAAGCCATCAGACTAGCCCATCTGGTTAGCACCAGCGCCTCGAAACCCTCCACTTCGAACCATCCTAGTTCGAAGAAGAAGCGCTTCGGCTGAACCGGGAGCGCGCCCTCCACGTACAAGATAAGTGGCGTGTGGTCCGAACCCAAATAGTTTTCCGCGTGGAGGGACGCTAGCGGGAAGAGGGCATCTAATGCCGGGGACCACAAGACACGGTCCAACACACATCGCACCGGGGGGGGGGTGTGATGGTTGGTCCATGTAAACCTGGCCCCGGAGCGGGGCAGCTCCCTAAGCCCCCAAGCCGCAATGGCATCGTTAAACAGCGCCACCCTAGGCCAATTGATGCGGTCGTTATTCTTGTCCTGCGCCCCTCTAATAAGGTTGAAGTCGCCTCCCATAATAATTGGCAGTCTGGACGCCTCCACTTTCCGTGAGACTTCCTCCAAGAAAGCTCCCGATCTGCTGTGGTCCGCCGGCCCATAAATCCCCAAAATGGTGAACTGTAGGTCCCGCGCACGGTGCAGGTAGTTGATCCCTAAGTAAAACTCCCCTTTGTCGAACGACTCGACGTCAAAGGCACTGTCCCTAAGGCCAAGCAGAATCCCTCCCGAGCGACCCACCGCCGGGAGCCAACTCCAGAAAAACTTCTCTCCCACTTCCAGACTTCGCAGCTCTACGTCCATGAAATCTGGTTTCATCGTTTCTTGTAGACAGACAATGTCAATCCTATGCTTGCCCAAGTATTCCCTAAGTATCTTCTGGCGCCCCTTGCGCCCGAAGCCGCGCATGTTCCACACTAGGATCCGCATTAGACAACTTCGCCTCTCGCCCGTGCTTGGCGGGTAACTGGGCGCCTGCCCTGAGGCGCCGCAGATTTTGCGCGCTTCTTGCGCGGTGTAGGAGCCAGCCTAGCAAGGGGCATCCCCTCCCTGGCCGGCTCGGCCAACTCCCGGACCCCCGCCTCCAAAATACTCGCCGACGGCTCCCCAGCCTTGGTAGTATTCCGCCTCTCCTCATGCTCCAACCCACTGGTCGCTTCCTTCTCCGCCGCTAAGGCCGCCCTAGTTTGAGCCAGCGCCGCTTGCGCCAACTCGTTTGCGCGGATCATGGAGAGCACTTCGGCGGCAGGAGCGGCCGCTGCCGGGAAAACTACGCAACTATCCGCAGCCACCGAGAGCAAGTGCGCATCTGGCAGGTTTTGCAGAATAGCAAAGATCGGGTCAAGATTAGTACCTGTCTTCTGAGATTTGGCAGCCGAAGTCTTGTTCGTGTCTTGGGAAAGAGCCCGGTCCTCCGCCCGGCGCATGGCGCGTTCCAGCACGGGCCCGTCCTTGGCCCCTGCGTCCCGCGTGCCCTTGCGCACCAGCTCCACCGAGTCCGCCCTGGACCGCGCCCCTCGCGCCACCACCGCCTTCAGCGCCGGCACCACCGGAGCTGAAAGGAAAGAGCCCAGCGCCTCGGCTGAAGAGGGGGCCGAGCGCGCCAGCTCGGGCAAGCACACCATCCCTGCCTGTGCGAGCTGCCGTCCCATGACCCGAGCGGGGCGGTCATGGTTCGACTTGCTCCTACGCTCCCGAAGATGGATGGCCTCCATCGGCGTGGGGGCCGGCATCGCCAACACCACCGCGCCTCCTTCTGCCGCATTGTCGACCACCAAGCGCCGCTTGCACGCTGGCGTTGTCTCCGCAGGCCGCACAGCTAGCAGCCCGGAAGACATGTCCCCGCCCCTGCCGGCGAGATGAGCAGTGAGTCGCTCGCGTTGGATCTCGGGGGTGCCTCCAGCAAAACCTCGGCCTGGGCCGCCGCCACCACGGCCCCCAGGACTTTGAACACGTTGCCCTCGCCATCCTCAGTGAAATTGGAGCCGTACTCCGAGAACATCGTCTTGGGCAACACTGGAGTGTCGGGGCGCAGCGCGGGCCCACCCTAGGCGTGCTGCGGACCCCAACATGCGCCAGGCCCGCCTCAGACTCCACACACAGCGGCGCTGACTTGGCACGCGGACCGCCCCCCTCGCCCTTCTTGGCAGCCGCGTCGGACTTGGATTTCTTGCGATCCCTCGCCTTCCTACTGTCCCAATCCTCCGTCTCATCCTCCGAGGAGTCGGAGAGGTTCCCAGATGGGTCGTCTCCCTTGTCTTGCCGCTCGGCAGGTGGTGGAGATGGTGGTTTCCCCGCTACCTTTGCGCCGCCAAGCCGCTACACCTTGACTCTGTATCCGTCCAGGTTCACAAACATCATCAATGCCTCTTTGAGCTTAACAGGTGTACGGCAGCCGAACTTCATGCGTATCGGCGCCTCTTCCTCCCCCAAGGTCGAGGTGTCCACCTCCAGGGGGCCCCCAACTCCACCGTCGTCTTCATCAACACGCTTTCCACCCGCAGCGGCAGCGGGACCCTGTGCAGCCGAACCCAGACCACCTCCAGCGTCTCTGCCGCCCGCGGGTCCCCGACCACTTCTGCCACCACTGCACGGAAGGAGGTAATCGGCAACACGAGGCCCCCGCCTCGAGTCGCCATCCGCAGCAGCTCCTTGGACGGGAACACCAAGGAGAAAGCCGTGGGGCTAACTTGCTTGATCTTCCAGTCCCATCCGTCGTCCACGAGTTCTCTGAACTCCTGCTCCACTTCCTCCGCCGAAAAATTCCCCTTCTCGATCGTCACCGTCGCCGCATTGGCAGTCGGCCTGGCCAGATCCGCCTCCGGGACCGCTGTGTAGAAGAAGCCCTGGCCCTCCTCCCCGAAGCCCACCCACTGCGGCCTTAGCGCGCGAGATGCCGCCGAGCACTCCGCCGCAAGATGTCCCTTCTCCTCGCACTTGATGCAGAATGGCACCCCGGGGCAGGAGGCCTGGAAATGCCCCGTGACGCCACACTTGAAGCAAACCACCTTGGACGCGTCCACCACCGACCCGGGCCCCCGCCCGAGTGGGGTGAGGTTGGGATTGGCGTTGTCCATTCGGTCTCCGTCGCGCCCCCGGTCACGCCCCCGCGTTGGAGCTGGCAGAAGGCGGGAGCGGAGTCTCTCCTCCTCCCTGACATCCTCCTCCCTCCGGCGCTGGCCCGCACCCTCCCGCTCCCTCCTGCGGTCATCGATGCGCCCGCCGGATAACTGCAGTCGAAGGTCCCCCGACCTTGCCCTTGAATCGCCTCTCTCCATCTCCTCGAAAGGTCTCTTCCCGTTCCTCCCGTTGTCCCTCCACTCACGATCCATGGCGACGAGGAAGGGCTCGCACGGCTGGCCAAGCAGCGACCTCGGGGCGCACAGGACCTTGGCTCTGAACGAGTGGCGGCGGACGTCCTCGACAGTGGCTGGAAAACCTAACCCTAGATCGAGCACCCCCCTGGGCAGCCACCACCACTTATATGGTGGGGCGCTGGCACCCGCGTCTTGGGCCCTGGCAGGCCCCGCACTTCTTCCTTCAGCCACAGGCACCCGGCCCACGGATTCACTAGCCCCGCTGGTCCCACCAGCCAGTCTCCCAACCGATTTGGTGGCCCCACCCCTGGGTCTGGCCACTGCCCACGCCCCGCAGGCCTCCTTCCCCGCAGACGGCCCATCCGGCCCAACCTCCCCAGCCCAGCCCGTCTCAGGAATCGTCGCCCTCCGCGGAAACTCTAGCGCGCGCGGCGCTAGGTCGCCCTGCTGCGGCGGCGCCGGCGCCCCCACCCGCCCGCCGCCCACCGGGACCTGCAGCTCCCCAATCTTCACCGTCGCTCCGCCGCAGCCCTCCGCCCCAAGGCGGGGCATGCTCAACACTTCAACACACGATTCGCATAATGGCTCTTCACATCGTTTGTTAGTTGTCGCAAGAGCCATTGCAGATTCATCTGAGATTAGGGGAAAGATACGACCGTTCGGCTGTGACAAACAAAGAGAAAGACATGAAGTTACGGTCGAGCCCCTGTAGAAAATCCTAAATTGGGCTGGGTAGACATGAAATTTGTATACTAACCACGTAATTAGTTGCTTTAATAGGACTATACTTAGCACGCACTTTGCATGCATTGAGCACTCTAATACATACACTAGATTATTAGGGAGGGCCGAACCTTAGGGGGTCTAGCCCCTGCTAGCCCCCTTGTCTCCGCCCCTGGGTCTCCGGCTCTATCGCCTATTCGCATCCATCTCCGTCTTGTTCAGCGCCCGCGAGAACTGTCAGATCCGACGTGACGGAGATACTGTGTATCTCGATCGGCTTCGATCGAGGTTACTTGATGGCGTGCAGAGAGTGAATACAGACGTCCGTGCTGCGCGACGAGAGCCGGGAGACGAGCCGAGCAGCCGACCGAGAAGGCCACGCCACGCCGACCGAGAAGATGTTGCGACAATTTGACCAGCACGTACTAGGACCTTCAGGCTCCAGGAGTGACTACGATTTTATTGGCTGTATCTGCCCGGAACAGAGAGGGGCTACACGTTCAAGCTTGTATGAGTAGTACTGCTAGTACGCATCACTCGATGCAGACGATAAAAGTTCTACACACGCATAACACAAGTACTGTAGGTACGTATATTCGGTGGTTCGTGCACCCCCAAGCCTAAAACCCCAGCGAGAAAACACACACAGTAGTACTACCACGCGCGTCCGACGCTAGGTTCAGCTTCCCCCGCCGACGGGAACAAGCCGATCACGCGGCGATCTTTAAGCAGCCCGCGTCGGCCAGCACCGAGCCGAGCACGAGCCGCTTCTCCCCGTGCGCCGCCGACGAGAAGGAGTCCTCGCTGCAGCTGACGCACCGCTTCCCCTTCCCGGCGCCGGCGTGCGCAGAAGACCCAGCGCCGGCCACATTGCGGCGGGAAGGAGGCACGGGGACCGCCTCCTCCTCGACGATCGTGTCCAGCGCCTTCCTCGGCGCCCAAGGGCGGCGTCGGCGACGGATGATCGCCGACAGCGGCGAGGACGGCGCGAGCTCCACGCCGAGCCGGGCGACGAGCTGGGCCTTGGCCATGACCAGCGTCAGCACGCGCCTACACACCAGAACTAACTAACTAACCTGCAGATGGCGCATACGTGGGGTACGCTACACTCTACACAGTAGCTAGCTAAAACTAAAAATGTACTAAGGCACAATTCTTTTGTGCCGCTGGCTCATGGGAGGTCGTGGATTTGGAGAGAAGCTGTATTTATACAGCCACGGTGGTTCAGATTTGAGAGCGTGTGTGACTTCCACATACTATCTTTTATGACACTTTCCTTTCGCATATCTAGATGGATGGTGACGACTGGCCGCTAGAAAATTCGCAACAGATTTTCGGGGTATTGCCCAGATGAGTACTCCCATCGTAGGTACTGTTATTGCACGATACGGTAGGTCACGTTTCTCTGGGTCTGGGATACGTTGACGGCATTTGAGCTGGGAGCCTCTGTACGACTGTACGTGTCGGTTTCAGAGAGGCTGTCTGAATGTCTCGGTTTCTGACCGGTAATTCACGACTTCCCGATTCTTTCTTTTGAGGGTAGAAGTCGCGAGATACTACTACGTCAAGAGTTTTCCGTGACCTAGCCGCCAGGAGCGGCGACTAGGTGCACGACCGTTTACCACCGATCTTCACCGGCCGGTGCGCTGGTCCCCTCTCCCTCCGACTGCTGCTCCGGCGGTAGGAGGGAGGGGGGGCCCCGTTCCTCCGCTCTGTAGTTAGGTTTTGGTTCTGTAGATCGTGGTGCGCCGTTGGGGTGGTGGAAGCGGCGTCGCGACGAATAAATCTGCCCCAACTTTACTCCCACACCGGCGTCGTCCCTCATGGCGACGTCTCAGAGGTGATCCCATCGTGTGTTTGCCGATCCGTCAGATCGGTGGCTTTAGAGTTCATGGATGGTGTTGGCGAGGCGGTGGCGACGATCCCATCAGGTGTGTCTCTCCTTCTTCTCTGTCCCCGTTGCTGCGGCGTTGTCTCCGACGTCATGGTGGAGCAGGGAGGATTGGTCGTCCGGGAGTACGCGCAGACGATTGCCTGCGCAGTTGATAGCTGGAAAATGGTGCATCTTGTGCTGGATTTGTGGTTGGAGGCTGACAGTTCTGGTATCCTTATTCGACGTTGTAGTCGTGCGGGGATGCCAGGTCTGGAGTTCGATGGCGTGTCCGGGGACACGTTGCCCCGGTCTGATTCGTTCAGCGACAATAGTTTTGCTTTTGACAAACTACTTTGGAGTTCCGTAAAGCTGCAGATCAGCGATGGAGCCGCGTCGAGCTCAAGTGAAGAGGTGATCTGTCTACTCTCTTGGTGGTTGCTTCGGTGGTGCCGAAGGAGAGGGACAGGCGATGGTTTTTTGCACAGGATTTTTCTATCCTTTCAGTACTGTAATGTCGGTGTTTACGTGTCTTGTAACCGGATTTTTATCTTATGAATGAGATCGTATTACCTTGCAAAAAAAAAGATTCTATCTTTTGAGATTGCGGCAGAGGGATGAACAATATGTGTGCGAACTGACAGGTAGAATTAAGTTCAAACATACTACTCCCTCCGATCCGAAATAAGGGAGTAACTTGCATGCATACAAATTCTTTTTTATCTCACGACAGTTATTAAGGATCAGAGGGAGTATATATTGTCGCATAAATCTTCGGAAATAATTTTCTGATGTGCTGATATAGCACCGACTCCAAAACACACATCCCGCCAAGCATCAGAGAATTGTCAATTTCCACCTTTACTTTGATTGGCAAGTGTGGCGACCAAGTGTGTGTCCGCACTCCGCAGTTCCCCATGGAGGAGGGCAACTGCATGAGGCCAGGCAAGGCTCCTTCCCGGCTGTTTATGTCTGCCTGTCGCTGCTTGCCGGCAACAGGCAACTCAGAACGCGTCCGTACAGCGTCGTAGTACGTCCCAGCCTATCAGCGGCCAGGTTAGAATTTAGAAACTGAAATGAGAGGACGTCAGAGAGATGAATCGACAGGTTTGGTTGCAGCTGAACGCTGGTTCCAGCAGATTGCACAAAAATCTTGGAAACGTCTGGAAGACCAAGGAAGTCTTGCAGTTTATCTTTCTGAAATGTTTCGGGTTGCAAAGTTTATTGGCGACCTTTACTGCAGTCTGAATATTGGTTAGGCACGTCTGTCAATGGATCGTTCAAAATTCTACTATATTTTTACCCTAACTGTTCCTCCTTGTGAAACCAGTGGCAACTGTTACCGCGTAAACAGTGAGTGGCAATGCAGACAACGATGCATCAAGATTCAGAGAACAATAGGATGGTCGTGTCCTGAATAATGAGCAGGGAACCCAGGGCCTTATGTTTCAGCAACAGTACGATGAAAATTCCGGAAACCGCGCAGCAGTGGCGTGAAAAGACAGTAGGCGTACAGTGATTAAAATCAGCACAAAAATGACACGCTGTATCGATCAGTCGAAATCAGCGGATGCTGTTCACAGCCCTCGGATACACGCCGTGATCAGCTGTTGGACTTGAATCTTCGAAATCCATCAGGTTCAGAAATAGCAGCAGCGATACACCGCCATATCTACGTCTATTTCTAAGACGCTGCTGCTTGACCTCTGCACGCAGAAACTCTTTCGGATGTCACACTCGTACGTATTGCCTTGATCATACAAGAAAATCTTATAAAAGATGATCTCCTGGAGAAGAACATACTTAGCTAAGCAGTATATCTCAGACAACCAGTGCAGATTTTTCTGTATTAGAGACGCAATTGGATTATTGTTTTCAGCTCAAAGGTGTAAACCATTTATTCAGACCTCATGGAGAATCTGCCATCATCACCAATATTATGAATGTTATAATGTAAATTACAGTGTTCATCACACATACACCAACTTCGCCCTACAAAGATGGGTCACGTAGGCCGTAGCTCGTAGCGCCTAACCGAACTTATGTCTGACAGTATACATATAGCGACACGCCCACACTTAACAATATCCAATCATAATTTTATTCAGCAAACCACGAGCCACAAGACCGAAAGCCTCATGCTACAAGGAAGAACAGGGATAGATTACTCCCAGGGCTGGCCTTCCTTGAGCAATCACTGGAGTGGTCAGTACACTCGGGGCATACCAGCTCACAGCCGGGAGATGAGCAGCGGGACGGAGACCGTGGCCGTTTGCTCAGCCATCGGGTGGCACATCTCCAGCATGTCCAGCTCCCTGAACTTCTCCAGCACCCTCATCCGGCACTCCTCGGCAGCCATCTCGCCGGTGGAGAAAGCGCCGTGCACCGTTCCCGTGTACTGGACGCTCGTCGCCTCCCCTGCAAAGAATAGGTTGTCGACAGGGATGCGGAGCTTCTCATACAGGTCACGGGGCTTGCCCACCCCGTCAAAGGTGTAGGAACCAAGTGTGTTCTCGTCTGAGCCCCAGTGTGACACCAGGTAGTTAAGCTGCAATAAGATTTAGACACCATTGACTGTAAGAATTGGAAGCAGACCTCTTCATGACTACGTTGAGATTTGTGTCGAAGTGCTAACCGGCTCAGCTGCATTAGGGAGAATCTTCTTCAACTGGGAGAAGGCAAACTGGCCTGCAGCCTCGTCTGACATCTTCTCAATGTCACAGGCAAGCCGGCCTGCAGGCATGTAAACCAGAACAGGATGGCCCGTTGCCTTGTGCAGGTTGAGGAAATAGCTGCACCCATATGTAGTGGATGAAACTACTCCAAGGAACTCCACATTAGGCCAGAAAACCTCAGGGAAGTGGAGAACTATTTTATTCTCAACTCCAACTGACAGTTCTCTTATTGCTTCCTCCTTCCACTCTGGGAGCCTTGGCTCAAATTTAATTGTGTTTGCTTTCAGAACACCCAAGGGAACAGCAATGACTGCAGCATCGGCAACAAATGTTTTACCACTGCTTACAGTAACCTCCACCCTATTCCAGTGCCGAACAATTTGAACAACCCTAAAGAAAAGAGCTTGATCAGTACTAACAAATGGTAGTAGAACTATACATGCTCGTAGAACATCTAGAGTTAAGACATACTTGTGACCAAGACGTATATCTAGCCCTTTTGCCAGGGTATTTATAACTGGACGATATCCACGAACCATGAGACCATGGCCACCAGGAAGCAGTACCTCCTGCACCCGGTTGCAAACAATAGTCATTAATAAGGAAGGGAGATATGCATAAATCGTGAGAGACATATGTAGCTATTTAAGCAAGTTCTGGTGGGGTGGGAATCCTACCTGGTCCCAACACTGGAGCGAGATCGCATCCGCATCAGTAGCAAACCAACCCTCCATGCGGCACAGATACCACTGAAGAACATCATGTCCAATCCCTTCTTGTCTGATGTAAGCAACATGATGTGAGATACAATGATCAATACCATAACCTATGCATGCAGAGAATGGATGGTACAAACCTCAAGTGCGGATTTTTCTCCAACACAATTGCAATGGCCTTAGCTATAGAAATATCTTCCTTCATTTCTTCCCTTAATTTGCTAGTCTGTACAAATAATCGATGTTACAGGAAATCAGAACCCAAGAAATGTTGCTGAAAATCAATAAGCACCAAAACAGAGAGAAATAATTTACCTCTTCCAATATAGTCTCAAACACTTTCCCTATCTCTTCTACAAACTCTTGTGGAACTTGAGAGCCGTTAGTGTCATAAAGTGCATAACTGAAAGGGAAATACAACATATTAGTTGTAGCATTATTGGGCCTCATCATATCTATCAATATACAGAAACTAGATGGAAATTTACCTCTCGAGGTCATGGTCAAATAGCACAGAGTCATCTCCACTTGTTCGGTACAATGGAAGTCCAAGCCTTCCAATGATTGGTGCCAGAGGATTTTCTTCACAAACACCATGAAGCCTGGTGCACAGAAATTTTTGGAAAATAAGATTCAAAGTACAGCTACCGAATGTACTTTCAGCCATACACAATTCAAACAACACAGTAAAAATGGTCCAAAGAAAGCATGGAACTCACCAAGATGCCCCCAGATCAACAGGAAACCCAAAAGAGTAGTCGGTATGAACTCGACCACCTATCCGGTCACGGGATTCCAGAAGAACCACCTGGAAAAATCATGTTAGCATAACTGATGAGATCTCAAGTGCATTGATCAAAGGAATCACTTGAATTGCAACTAAGGCATCAAAACAACATCACAAACCTCGAAGGACGCATTCCTGAGCGCATTGGCAGCAGCAATGCCTGCAAACCCACCACCGATAACAATAGCAGAAGGTGTGTGCGATTTTTTATTAACATTTTCACCATATGAGCCTGAAATGCAGAAAAAAAAAGATTTTACCTCAAATAGAGTAGCAAGTTGAACCAGAAAGTTCAAAATTATGAAGCGATCAATTGCTCATGTTTCTTTTAGTTATCATTTGCAATACTATAGCCCATAAACAGCATTTTTTGGGCATGTCTACCAAAAGAAAGGAAGGTAGAAGGAAATGTTTTCTACAACTTCTCCATATAGGGAGCTTACCTAAGCTCTCACATATCTGATGATGTGGTTTTGAAGTCATATCTTAATGGGGATGATTGAATGGAATAAAAAAAAGCTTTAATCTTATAGTGAATTTGCCGGAGGATGCTAGTGAGCCGTGGGGTTAACTGGGTGCATGAGGTGTGCGGTCTTTTTTGGGTGGAGTTGTCTGGCCTTATGGCTACTAATTGCTTATATGTGGAAAAGGGATATATCCAAATGGAAAAAATACCAGTTTATGCAAAGATAACATAAAGAAGCCTACCAAGTAGTGAAAGTGCCGATATCGCCTGTTCTTCTCACATCAACCCTCCTCTACCCCCTCCAGCATGGAGGGTTAGTAGTGAGGCATGTTCCCTGTCTCAGAACAATGATGGCGAAGTAAGACAGGAATATTATAGATTTTCGCTGACTCCCCCCAACAAATTGACCGAGTGTGAACCGGAACTCTTAACGTACCGTTCTCTGTTTTTAGCTACGCAGTGGACACTCATATGTGTAGGAGTATGACAGATCAAACTTAAATCCCCTTGAACATTTTATTGGACAGGCAGCTGCAAATTAAAACTAAACCTATGATCACAAAGCTAATTAGTACCTTTTTTGCTGTTATTTAGCTGAAATGATGCACATTTTTATAAGCGAGTGACTGGACAAATGGCACATTGCCATAAATATGCAATAGGCATGGCATGTTTTGAGGCTATCGTTTATGATGGTATTAGTTGGCCTAGATTTAGCAAAACAACCCGCTGCGGGATATGCTTCAGTCCAGAACACAATCACCAAGCATCTTTCATATGACGACACTAAGACCCAAAAGTAAAGATCCGCACATATGAGGTATGTGAAACGGACAATAGCGGAGCTAAACAGAGCTAATTAATTGAATAATATAAATTACAGCATTGGAGTATGGGTAACCGACAGACAGCTAGATCCACTAGCGAATATTCTGAACAATAATACATGACCACTAGTGCATCAAAATAATGTCGATCATATGCGTGGGATGACTGAAACAACACTAAACAAAGAAACGTCATTGCACCTCCACGTGATGCAGTTTGGGTCACCAATTTTAGGTATCCATGTATTTGAAGCACTAACTGCAGGAATCCAGTGTGAGTACTACTAGTTTTCAGTGGTAAGGTAAAGAGGGCATAGGATTCCACAACTCCACATGGACTTGTTCTTGCGAATGGGCCAATTGGTCAAATCCTAGAAGCTTCGTAAGTGGTGGGTTCCCTTTGCGTGGGGTGTTGGTATAGTAACAAATGTAAACAGCTAGCATTTGTTTTCTTCTTCTTCCTACCACCGGAAATGGCAACCATAGCTGGTTGATATCTCGCCCACGAGGCACCACCCAACAACCACAAGCAAATCGAGTGTGTGGCCTAACAAATTCAAGTTGGACCACCTAGTCCTAGATGGTGGCAAAATTCGATTTCTACACTAATAATTTGTTGCCATTAAAAAAGATTCAAAAAGATCCCCCAATAATACCTAATCAAGAGAAACACTAGCACATGCGAAATCTGCCGCGAGGAACTGTGAAACTCACCGTTGTTCGCCATTTTGTTCAGCTCTGTTCTCCTTTACTACTGGAATTGGAATTGGAATTGGATTCTCTTCCTTGGCGATTACTACTAAAATTGGACTGCTGATTTGACAGGGGCTGTGGTGAGAAATGCAGCAGGAAGATGAGGAGGCAGGCGACGTAGTGGTTGGAGTTGGAGTTCAGTCCCAGATTGACGAAACAGTTCATGCAGTCGCGCAGCCGGATGGCAAGGTTCTTAGGAATTAAAGGTCTCCGATCTCGATCTCACTCCAGCGCCGCGGCACCCATGAAACGTCTCAGGCGATCCGGTTGGGTTCTGGCAGCACTGCAAAATCAGAAAACAAGCTGTCAGCTAAACAGGTTGACAAGGCAAAAACGATTTCTAGCACACCCACCAAACGAGCCCCGTAATCAATCGAGAGTCTCCCGCGATTTCGGGGGGGGGGGGGGGGGGGGGGGGCTCCGGCGATCTCGAGCAATCGGGGAGAGTCAAATCGCCACGGGAGCAGGGAACCGGCCCCGAATCCCGCGCCAGAATCCACGAAATCAAGCGATATTATGAAGCAATTTTGGCACCACTAGGGCCGGCCAAACGCGTGCCCCCCAGAGAATCGAAAGAGTCCGACCGTTTCAGCTGACCCTGGCGGACGAACCAGGCCACAATCCTCGGAGAAATCGCGAAACCCACCTATGGACGACCGCCGGAGCAAGGGGAGATCTGA
The DNA here is from genome assembly GCA_028641055.1 of Alopecurus myosuroides. Lineage (NCBI taxonomy): Eukaryota > Viridiplantae > Streptophyta > Magnoliopsida > Poales > Poaceae > Alopecurus > Alopecurus myosuroides. The sequence goes on from CM054059.1 coordinate 119,238,306, forward strand.
GGATGAAAATCGCCGGAGGAGATTCCGCTGGATTTCTGGGACTCCGAGAGGGGGATTCCAGTAGGTGGGGGAGGGAGTCTTTGCGCTTCGTGGGCGTTTTTGGATTGGGGGAGCTTTTTTTTTCCTCTTGGGCTCGGAGGTCTTGGCTGGGGAAGGTGCGTTGCTGTTGGGCTCTGCAACCCAGGTGGCGTCGCGTATATATAGCCGCGTTCCTGGACGGGTGCGATACGTGCACCGCCCGGTGACCGTACCCCTGACACGGAGCGAGGAAGCACGCACCGCGAAGGTGACGCGCTGCCATATCGCGCACGCTCGCTCGGAGATGGACGGCTGGGAGCGGCCCGAGACGTGCACCAGCACGACCACATGTACCGTCAGCGGTCAGCCGATCTTTTTTTTTCAAGATGCGCGCTGTGGAAGGCGTAAAATAGTTTACGACGGTTTCGCTCTTTCGCCGTTTCGGTGAGGGACGGTGGACACCATGCAGAAATTCGTGCACGTTGACGTTGATCTTCTTCTTCTGTTGAGTGTCAAGAAACGCACGCGTGAGCACCAAATTACGCGACGTCACGTGCCTAGCAAATATCGGAGCTGTTGTTTCTCTTCCTTTGTCTCCGTCGATTCTTTCGTGTGCTTTTTCCAAAGGGAACCAGTTTTTGCCGCGTCACGAGCTCCAGCATGGTTAGCTCTTTCGTTGGCCCCCGTTTTGCATGTGACGCACGAGCTTGCGCATCCACTTATTACACGGAAGATCGTAGAGTTGGCTATTAAAAAACTGAAACAGCAGCTCCAGCTCGCTTTATCGATCATGGAGTAATGAACTTGTCTTATTTTATACAGTAACATTTTGTTGGGAGGTATACACAACTCCAATAGCCTCTAGCCTGCAATGAACCTCGAGGATAGGGTCAACCAACAGCAATATGCAGCGGAAATATAAACAATCACATGCACAGGTGACACAAGG